>LR990871.1:0-2400000 GCA_905163395.2 Endotricha flammealis | reverse complement strand
TACCACTAGATTACGACCCCTTTGAGATAACCAATATACATGGTACTTCTAGAAATAACCATTCTGTGACCATACCTTGTTTTCAAGAATTTAATGCTCCTGGCGATATCAAGCTGTTCGTATATAAATTCCACAACCACTTCGATGGGTTGATAGGTCTGGATTTGCTTACTCAATGGGAAGCAAAAATAGATCTTAAAGACCTAACTCTAATGACCAGTAACGCTTCAAACCCAATAAAGATGTATAACTCGCGGAACGTCAATCTCTACGAAGATATCATTCCCGCGAAATCTTCTAAGTTGCTTAGACTCCCTATTAACGTAAGCGACGGCGACGCCTATATACCAGAACAAATATTGTGTAATTGCATAATACACGATTGTATAACTACTGTCAAATGCAATCGCGGCATAATTGAGATCGAAAATCCATCTGACCATGATGTCATATTATCCTTAGACCGTCCCGCGGAGGCTGAGTTATTTAGTGTAGAAAGTAATGAAGTAGATGAACAGTCTTTGTCTAAGCGCACTCAAGAGGTACTATCACGCTTGCGCACTGATCACCTCAATCCCGAAGAGAAAGCTAACTTAACTAGACTTTGTGCCCAGTACTCTGACATATTTTATTTAGACAACGAACCCCTAACTTTCACAAATAAAATCAAACACTGTATAAAGACTACTGACGAGGTTCCCATATACACTAAGAGCTATAGGTACCCTTTCATTCACCGCAAAGAGGTTCAAGAACAGATACAAAAAATGCTAGATCAAGGGATAATACGTCCATCGGAATCTGCATGGAGCTCCCCTATTTGGGTAGTCCCCAAAAAGATGGATGCTTCCGGCAAGCAAAAATGGAGGATTGTTGTCGATTTTCGCAAATTAAACGAAAAAACTATCGACGACAAGTATCCAATTCCTAACATCAATGACGTACTTGATAAATTAGGTAGATGTCAGTACTTCACAACCCTTGACCTCGCATCAGGGTTCCACCAGTGCGAAATGAACCCCCATGACGTACCCAAAACTGCCTTTAATGTAGAGCATGGCCACTTTGAGTTCTTAAGGATGCCAATGGGATTGAAAAATGCCCCGTCCACCTTCCAGAGGGTCATGGACAATGTACTACGCGGACTTCAAAACGAGATTTGTCTCGTCTATCTCGACGATATAATTGTATTTAGTACATCCTTGCAGGAACACATTCTCAACCTTGAAAAGGTCTTCCAGCGGCTTCAAGAGTCAAACTTTAAGGTCCAGATGAATAAATCTGAGTTCTTAAAACTTGAAACTGCCTATCTAGGCCATGTAATAACTCGAGAAGGTATAAAGCCTAATCCAGATAAAATCGCTGCCATAGTCAAATACCCAATTCCTAGGACTACCAAGGAGATCAAACAATTTTTAGGACTTCTCGGATATTACCGAAAATTCATCCCTGATTTCGCCCGCATTACAAAACCAATGACACAGTGCTTAAAAAAGGGCCAAAAGATCTCAATAGACAATCCTTCTTATGTTAAATGTTTTGAGGCATGTAAGAACTTACTGACAAATGACCCCATTCTACAATATCCTGATTTCGAGAAGGACTTTATACTGACTACTGACGCTAGTAACTTTGCTATAGGTGCTATACTGTCTCAGGGACCTATAGGGTCTGACAAACCAGTATCATACGCATCTCGCACCCTTAACACCAGTGAGATAAATTATAGTACGATAGAGAAGGAGTTGCTAGCCATAGTATGGGCCACTAAGTATTTCAGACCGTATCTGTTCGGGAGAAAGTTTAAAGTGGTAACCGACCACAAACCACTCCAATGGCTAATGAGTCTCAAGGAACCCAACTCGCGTCTCACTAGGTGGAAGTTAAAGTTAAGTGAATATGACTTCTCTGTCATATACAAAAAGGGCAAGTCTAACACCAACGCCGACGCACTATCTAGGGTCGAGATACATAACGAAGAGCTAGAATCTCTCTTAGATGATTTACAATCTATAATAGGTAACGCTTCAGAACAACCCCAACCACAACAAGGTTCTACGACCGCAACAGTCCACACTAGCGAGGAAAACCCTATACTAGAGGTCCCCATCACAGATGATCCTCTTAATAAATTCCACCGCCAACTCGCTATAACACTTGTAGGCGATATAAAAAAACGGCCTGTAGTATCAAAGCCATTTGAAACTCATACCCGTGTCTCAATTCAAATCTCACAGTCCAATCTAGAACAAGATGTCATTAATTCCATTAAAGAATACGTCAATCCAAAGGTTAAAACTGCTCTCTTGATCAATCCCCCAAACGCCATGTATTCGATTATACCTATAATCCAGTCTAACTTTAAAAACTCATCTATGAACCTCGTACTTTGCAAACACGAGTTAGAAAACGTAAAAGAATACTTAAGGCAACAAGAGATAATCAGTAACTATCACAACGGTAAAACTAACCACCGTGGTATTAGTGAATGTTACCTCTCTCTTTCACATCGTTACTTCTGGCCTAAGATGAAAGAACATATTTCCAAATTTATCGCCGAATGTACTATCTGTGGGCAAGCGAAATATGACAGGAACCCTGTCAGACCACAATTCAACCTTGTACCACCTGTGTCTAAACCTTTCGAAGTGATCCATATGGACCTATTCACCGCTCAAAATGAAAAATATTTAACATTTATAGATGTCTTTTCTAAATATGCTCAAGCGTATCTCCTTAGAGATGGAACAGCACTTAGTATCTTACAAGGTTTTCTAACGTTCTGCACTCATCATGGCCTTCCGTTAACAGTAGTAACAGATCAAGGACCTGAGTTTAATAACCAAATCTTTGCGGAATTCGTTAGGTTACACAAAATAACGCACCACAAAACACTAGCCCATACACCTAGCGATAATGGTAACATCGAACGGTTTCATTGCACCCTTCTTGAACATTTGCGTATCCTTAGCCTACAACGTAAAACGGAACCCATAGTCAATCTGATACCGTATGCCCTAATAGCCTATAATAGCTCCGTACATAGTTTCACGAAATGTCGACCGTACGACTTGATAAATGGACACTTTAACCCCAGAGACCCTATAGACATAGACGTTACCGGGCACTTAATGCAACAATACTTACAAACTCATAAAGACCGAATGAGGACCGTATATGAACTAATACATGACCTGTCCGCCGCTGAACGCGCGGCTATAATAGAGAACCGCAATAAAAACCGGGAACCTGAAATAGAATACCAACCCCAACAACAAGTCTTTATCACTAATCCTGCAGCCAGCCGGCAGAAAACAGCCCCTAGATATACACAAGACACCGTATTAGCCGACTTGCCTATACACATTTACACCACCAAAAAACGCGGTCCCATTGCTAAGGCTAGATTGAAAAAAATTCCCAAACCAGCTAAATTGTTACAGACCACTACTCCTAACGTTGACCCTGGCCCGAGCACAAGAGATCCAAATTGACAGCCTAGAAGACGGACCTGGACTTCTACCTTTCAAACTGGGACCAACTAGACTAATAACACACTATCATTCCTTCCTTCAGTATATAGAGCTTGATAGCATAAGTGATCATATACTTCAAGTGAGAGGCCAGATCCTAGAACTTAAAAATAGGTTACCTAACGATACATATATACTATTTGAAAATCAAATTGATTACTTAAGCCTAAAATTAAATAAAACTTCATATGAGCTAGATAGCCTAGAACCTCATCGTTCACGGAGAGGTCTCATTGACGGTTTAGGATCTATTATAAAAAGTATCACCGGTAACTTAGACTATACAGACGCTATTAACTATAATAATGTTATTGAGGCTCTTAAAACTAATCAAGATAAATTAATAGGTAATCTCAATACACATATTAGTCTAAGCAAAGAATGGATGGACCACCATTCAAATATCTTAGTTAACCTAGTGGAAAATCAAAAGAAAATTAACTATACTCTACAGATACTTCTTGACAACGAGGTACACCAACGCAATAATCTAATTAAGTATGCTAAGTTAGCGCAGCTCTTATCTATTATTACTAATAACGTAGATGAGCTGTCGAACGAATTACGTAGAATAGAGGATATATTAGCATTCACCCGCTCATCAAATGTTCATCATTCAATGTTAAGGGTGGATATTTTAGGTAAGATTATTAAGAAGCTTAAGGATCTTTATAGTAGTAACCAGTTATTAGATATAGATTTAAGAGACTATTATACTATCATCCAAACGGGCTCATATTATACAAATAGGCAAATCGTTATAGCCTTTAAATTCCCAATTCTCTCAGCAGAGGTCTACGAACTGTATAAACTACCAATAGTTCCCAACCAATATAACCAGATCCTTGTACCTCCTCATCCTTTACTAGCAACCAACGGTAAAAAGTATATGTACATAGAGGCTGAATGCCCGAAGATAAAGTCTCGATACCTGTGTCAAACGACCACTTACCAGCAGATGAGGTCAGACTCCGACTGTATTCAGACTCTTATTTCCGGACAGACCCTGGATCAAGCCTGCCAACAGATTACTATAACACTTACAAGGGAAACACTAGAAAAACTAGACGACAGACATTACATCATCACTCTACCGCATCCGACTAAAGTACGACTTACCTGCGACCGGGACGAATTCAGAATCCTGCACCATAGCCATCTAATCACCATACCACAACGATGCTCAGTACATACAGAGGAATTCACCATCTACAACGTTCAAGATCGAGTCGAAGGACAACCTGTCAAGATATTTAACATCCCAGCTAAGCCAGTGCTACAATCTTCACCTGAATCAGCGCTCGTCCTGAACTCCTTAAACCTGGAAGGACTACGAGACATACAAGACAAAATCTTATCACAAAGAACTATGAAACAAGATGATGGGAGCACAGCATCCTTGTACCATACAACAGTACCACTATATACGATCCTGAGCATCATCGCAATTGCGGCTGCAGCTGCAACTTATTATAAGAAATGTATTAAGGGAAGACAAAACCCCGAAACACATAACCAGACAGCGGAGATTGAAGACCCTTCAACTAACACCGCAGCAGTATACAGCATCCCGAATCCTGTGCAGAGGATCCCGAACGCAACATTTTCGCTAAACGCTCTAAAATAGTTGCGATTCTGAGGGGGGAGGTGTTACGCGAGCGTCCCACAGGAAGATCGCTGACATAGCACCACATTGCACACGGCACTATGTATTTTCATTAAACATTGTGCAATTGAAGTAAAGTGCTGATGCAGCGGCACGTGTAAGCCGCGACGCCCCGGAGGCCGCCGCGACAACTAGACACTTGGGCTTCACACTTCGACCCGACGTCGTGTATTTTTAATTATAGTTTTATTTCTTAATTTTTTACTTTTGTAATTTTTGACTCTAATAAATTAGTTAATAAAATTTTGGTTTTTTTTGAGACCTCCGACTCGCTAGACCATATTTAACTCACTTTCTCATTTATAATATTAGTTAGGATAGTTAGGATGAGAAAGTGAGTTTGTTTGTTATTCCTACACGGCTTGACTAATCAGCCGATTATTATGAAAATTTGTATATATATGGTCAGGGGTATAGAGCCCAACATAGGCTACTTTTTATTCCGTGAAAGTAGGTCATTCCAATGGGAAAATATTTTTTCTACTATTATAACTTCACGCTGTATGGGATGCTATCGGCCAACAGTTGGCGCCACAAGTCGCGCTATGGGTTATTTTGTTGTCAAACGAGATCTATGTCATAAAATTAACGCTAGCGAAGCCGCGGGGAAAAGCTAGTTTATTATAAGTTTCCCGGCTAACACAGGAAACAGCTGTACCTGTGTCTACTTCCATTTATAACTCATGACCTTCTATAACGACAGGGACACTCACAGCTTTATAATAGTTTAGACACAAATGATGAAATTCCTTCACTTCACAATTGCAGTCTTCGTTTCGTGCCTCTGTATAGTCTACAGTGTAGTGCACATCTGCGCTTCTACCCTGAGTCAACTCCGGGCACGCTCGCCCGAGATGCCCCACCCGCTTGGATTTACTGCAACTTAATCGCCTGAACCAATACTCTTCATGAAAATGTCCCACTCTTCCTCAGCAATAATACTGGGTATTGAAGTAGCTGCCAGAGTGCATTCCCGCCTCGGCACGCTGAGCGCCGCGCCCGCTGACTGTCGCCTTCACTGCTCTTTATTGTTGTTTACTGTTAGTGCAGGCACCTCCATTGTCACTTCCCGGCTTCCCGTGGCCGTCGTGTCCACCGCAGCTGCATCACGCTCCGCTGCTTCTAAGGAGCTGGCTATTTTCACCGCGCTAGTAAACGTCAACGCATCATCCTCCGCAAACAATCTCTGCCGGATGAAGTCACTCCTCAGCCCGCACACAAACTGGTCTCGCAAGTTTTCGTTCAGAGCTTCGTTCAGTTTACAAAACCGCAAAATTTTTTTAGTTCAGCCACATAACTGGTCACATTCTCGTCCGCCGCCTGCCTTCTCTGCCTAAATCTGAATCTTTCCGCTAGCGCCAACGGGGTTGGTTGAAGGTGATCCTTCAACAGTTTCACCGTGCTCTCATTGCTCAATTCAGCCGGCTTTCTCGGGCTGGCTAGGTTTGCCAACAGTTCATACGCCTCATCACCTATTACCGCGATTAAGACCTTGAGCTCACCTTTAATATTGTTTACCGCGAAATAGCCGTCGAGTCTGTCAAAAGAAGATGACCACGACCCGGTTTATAAGTCGAACTCCCGCACTTTACCTATCGACATAATTGTTTCTACAATTCTCGATCCTCGTTCGCCAATGTTGTGTTGTATTCCGCAATCCTGATGGGTGAATTATTCTCTTCGATAATAATGATAAAGGGAAACTCCGGCGTACTAATTAAGCTTTTATTTCTTCACGATGACATTAATGACAGATGTCACACAGCGCGTTCCGTTATTACATACATTACAGAAAAGAATCCAGAAACTTCTGATCAAATTTCAGAAAACAAGCTGGTTTTCATTCTGAGTCAAAAGTATTACAGAAAATAATCCAGAAACTTCTGATCAAATTTCAGAAAACAAGCTGGTTTTCATTCAGAGTCAAAAGGAAAAGCCTGTTTTGTTGATTGATGGTTATAGATTCAACAGAATTGTCGTCAAAAAGATGGCTCTTCGCGATGGAGATGTGCATACCGTGAAAATTGTAGCGCGACTATTACAATAAATAAAGATCAAAATAAAATGCAAATCGAATCATATTAAAAATAAAATTGATATTGTTTTGGATAAATGCAAAAAAACTGTATGTAAGAAATATATACCAGTACAAAAGATATTTGAAAAAATGTTTAGTGAATTAGAAAAGGATGATTACGTACCATATTTTCAGTCAAAAAAAGAAACATTACGCCGAGCTAGAAGAAATTTCCTGAAGCAGCAGCGAATTGAAGTTACTTTATATGATGTGCACAAAATACTAGCCACAAATTTTTTGCTGTGTGAAGATGGCACGGACAATAATAAAATAATAATAATATTTTGTCCCAGATTTACGAGATCCGCCTAAAAAAACGCCAAAATAATTTATTTTTTATTGATGACACATTTACAAAGACACGAAGACCATTCCATTAAATTGTGTATTGTGTGTGTGTGTGTGTAACATGTAAATCTACGTAGTAGCAGCGAATCTGTACATGTAGTAGGGGTAATTTACGCCTTACCACCCAATAAATTGCAGCATACGTACGAACGTTTATTTGAACTTCTGAAACTACATTTAAATATTAATATAAAAAACATTAAGTGTTATTATGAAGCCGGTCTTAATAACGCAATAAAAAAATCCATCCTCAAATGCTCAGAAACAATCAGATTATTCGTCGCCACCATCGGCGCATTCACCATTGCCAAACACGCAAATACAAGAAGTACAGAATTCATCTCGACAACTATCACAACTAACAGACACACAAGCTCTGTCAGAGTCATCAATTCAAACACTGTCTGATGAAATAGTAGCGGTTAATTCTCCTGAAGACTTTCTACGCTACTTTCCTGATGGAAATACATCGAATGAAAACTCATTTTCTATTCATCCTACAATTGAGAGTCCGCACAATAACATGAAAGAATTTATAATTTTTAATCCAAAAAATAAATAAATAATGGTTGATTATTTGTATCGATTATTGAAGTGATTTTGTTAAATTGTTATTTAAAAAATAATTGTAATAAAACAAACCTAGTTGTTTAATTTTTCTTCTTACCTTGATATAATGTCTCAAAGATTTGTAAATCGCCCGGCAAGTCTTAGCTTTACGAGGCTTAGTGGCTAAGCATCGTAAAGTAACAACTAATCTATGTTTTGCACTCATCTCTTAAAATAGTATTTTTCTTTTCTATAAAAGGAGCTATTAAGTTTATTTTTTTATTTATTTTATTTATTTAATCCTTTATTTCAGGCGACGAATTTAACAATGAAATTATGGCCCATATAATACATACCTTATAGTCTAACATATATACAATATTATAATATATACCTTACAATTTAACATACATAAAATAATACAACAATTATGACACTAAATATGCTTCGTCGATAAAACGCGTGCGTTGTCAGCTGGCAGCCGGCCTCGAAACTTCCGAAACACGACTCCCTGCGGCCAGAAGTCCTCCTTCATGAAGGTCTCCAGATGGTGTGTTGGTACTCTCACCACAAACGAACTAAAATTCACTTTATGGCGAGACTCCAACCGTTCGGCCCTCAGAGTGAAAGTGGACTTCTTACGGACGTAGTCTACGAGATCTTCGATTCTCGTGGACCAGTGCAGTCGTGACACATACAGCTGCGTCGAGCGTACTTCCGGACGTAGCGGATGTTCTGGTGCAGTCGGTGCAGTGCCGAGATGGTTCCGGCTAGCGGGCTTCCTTCTTCTTCTTTCCACTTTTGTGAAGCCTTCCTCGTCGCACCTTATCTTCGGTTGACAGGGTGTCAATGTCAACTTCGTTTGTGTTTTCCCCGTTGGCTTAGGCTGCCGTGGTGGTATTGCGGCAGCGGCGGCATAGGCGCGGGTCGGAGGACCCGTCTCAGCACTTTTCTTCGGCTCCAGGGGAGAGGAGCGGACAGCGGGGCGCGGGGAAGCGCACTCAGCAACAGCTATTAGCGAGCATTCCGTTGCCGACGTAAAACTGCTGACTTGCGCTCCGCGACGCATGTTGATGTTCGCGGCCACGGGCGACCTACTTACCGAGTCATTACGTTTTAGCGTTAATAACTCGGCACGCAATTCGGAGATGGTAGATTCCGAAGCCTCAACTTTCAACTTAACTTCGGCCAAGCTTGCTTTTAGAGTTGTTATCTCCTTCAGCAACCTGGTGACATCCACATGATCGAACGTGACTGGAGGCAGCTTATGCAGCTGCTTCGCCACGAATGCAGGCACGTCGTCAGGGTCGGTCTCCTTCAATAGGGTGATAATATCTTGGAGACTTCTTTCTCCCTTTTCATCTCTCCTGCGAGACGGCATTCGGTCGGCCTTGCCGAGCGTCTGGTACAGCAGCACTTTGCCACTGCAAATCTCAGCTTCAGTGAAACTGGACTTGCAGATCTGCATGATGCTGACCTCGTCCATAGTGTCGATGGCATGTTGTATAAATGCCAGCAACTCGTTGGCTATGAGTTGTTCGGAACCCATAGCAACACGTTATCGGGCAGCGGCAAGGTTTAACTAAAACGCTGAGTATTTGCATATTTGATAGTTTATTTCTAAGGAGCAAATATTCCTTCACCCACATCCTCCTCTTCTTGCTTTTTGAACATTTCGTGGTACATAACTCATAACAATTAGCTAAATTCTTACAGAACCTTATAGAAAATATATAAATACACTACTTTAAACATACATTATAATTTATGGGTCTTTTTTTACTAAAGTTAGTCTAAATATAGAAACAACATTGTTGTAGATTTAGAAACAGCGACATCTAGTAGAAAATACATGAATCATTATTACTACAAATTATTTAACATACAATTTAAATATTATTATGACAAATAAAGCTAATAAAAACATTATTAAATATTAATTTAAAAAAACAGTGATAACTCATGCCAAAATAAATTAATCAGTTCTTCATTCTTTATAATTAATCAGTTATACTTTATTTTTTATTTAAAAAAAACTACCTAACAACAAAAATAAAAAGAGAAGGTAGGTAGCTTGACGAATAAAATTACTTGTAAAATTACTTGTATTTATGTGGCGTACATAGATGGCGCCACCCGCCATGTAAACACAGTAATCATTGCTCTGCGTATTAATTTAAATTCGAAAATAATTGGTGTTGATAAATCAATCAAAAAACTACATAAAAGTGATGCTAAATATAAGACCTCTTAGTGATATTATAAGTAAAGTCCTAGCATAAAGTTTTTAAAAAATAATTTAAAAAAATAATATAACTTGGAACTTAAAAAATATATAACGAAGTGAATGTAATGCAAACCAGTTAAATTATATTTAAAACTACAACAATAACGAAAGTAACCAAAATAGAGTGCAAACAAACAGCTAAATAAACAAAAAAGTGATAAACATAATGTGCGGTAGATGTGTGTGAACATAATCCATTTTAAATTCGCACTATAACGAACTTTAGGCACATTAGGAACCGCTTCGCATACAAAGCTTCATTTCACCAGTTTAAGTCAGTAATGTTTGGTTCAATGTGTTGAATCGTCACCTGTAGAACTCAGCACTGTACGAGTCACTGGGTTCGTATCCCAGCAGATGTGATTTTTTGCAATACAAAATTTGTTGAACATTGTTGGAAGCAAATTTATCAAATGGAAAAATGGATGAGGAATTTAATGGAGTTACTTTGAAACGGCGCGTAGTAAATAAAAAAAACTACGACAGCTTATCCTTTTTAGACCTGGATAATACTTATCAAAGTCTGCCAAATATAGGAATAACTGAAGAAAACCAGGACCTAGAACAAATGAAGGAAAAGATAGAGAACCTAAACATTGATTTAAAAACGGCTCACAGTGAGATAGACAATTTGAATATGGAAAATATTAGCCTAAAAAATAAACTACATGAATATCAAAATAAAATAAAACTTTACAAATCTGTTGGAATTAGTGACTTAGACAGAAACTGGACGTCTTCTCCAATAAAATATTATTCACCACAATATAGAAATATAAATTATAGAAATATGAAGTGCATCAAAGTTGGGTCGAGTCTTTGTAAATCTCCAGGTGAATCTGTCAGTATCTGTAATAAATCTGTTGACGGTTTAGCAACAATAATAAATGCAAACGACTGCAATTATGATACGCCTGTCAAGAAAAATATAGCAATATCAACCAACGACAACATCAAACATAGTACCCCATCAGGAGGAAGTGAAGATTGCAACAGCCCCCCTCAACATATACTATGTTATTGTTGCTTTGATAGAATTCATGGAAAGGTAGGTGGTGTAGATCACCATATAAAAGCCATAATTTATTCGAAAGTTTAAAAATTCCTGTTAAAATTTATTCTCAACTTGAGATCTTCGAACTAAATTTGTTTATGTTTTAGGCACGGCGACCTCTCTAAGCCTCAAGGAGGGGCTCAAGGCCGGCTGAGAGGAGATCGAATGTGGCAGCAAGTTACTACCTTGTTGAACTCCATCGGTGGTGGGGTAGTAAAGACCCAAGATAAGTGGAAAAAAGTAAGTTACTATATTTTATAAAATAAAACATGTTTATAGCCAAAGTATATATCAGTACTTTGCACTGCTTTTAATTATTATAATCCTGCTTTATAGGTGTAGGCTGACTGGAAGGCAAAAACGAAAAAAAAATACTTGTTAATAAGAAGGCATGCAGGTGGTACTGGTGGTGGTCCCAACAGAAGACTTGTATTAACCCCCTTAGAGGAAAGGGTGATTGCAGTTATAGGTGTGTCTGCTGTGGAGGGTCAAGCAGGCATACAAGAGCAAGGCTTTAATGTTAGTTCGTATTTTAATTATACATAATATAACGTACCTATGTATTACAACAATTCATGTACTTAACATTTAAATAAGTCAAAATAATGTACTTTTTTTTTCAGCAACCATCACCTCCATCACAACCAATAGATAGCGGGGATCCAATATTATTAGATGATGTTCCCTACAATATTCACAGTAAGTTGACGTATTAAGTATTTAAATTAAAAAATATAAGTACAGTCAAAACCGTTTATGGCGACATCGTTTAGAACCACATACCGGTTAAATTTACCAAAATCAAAGGTCCTGGCTGAATGTTATATGACCGCCTTATCTAAAACATTGGTTTTTACGACATTGTTTACTACGACATACCGCATTAAGCGACCACATTTGGTTAATGTTTTCGGAGAATTATATCTGTAGAACGACCGGCTCAGCTGTATTGTAAACAATTTGAATAGGTAACTGTATCCACATCTGGCACAGTATAATAGTCAATGGCTATTATCGTAAAAGTAAACAAAGTTTAGGGTCTTTTGTAATTCTTAGAAACAAAGCACATGCATGCCGTAGCCTCAAGGCCCGCTTCGTCATATCTCTTAAGTCAGTTTGTTACTTATCTTTACACAAGACGCACCAAAACATTATTGTTGAGTTAACTGTGAAAATTGTAACATGTCGCAAAAAAGAAAACAAATCAGTATAGAAGAAAAATCGCATATTATTTCAAAGCTAGAGAAAGGAATTCCAAACAAAGACCTGGCAAAAGAATATGGTGTATCCCACTCGACAATTTCAACCATTTGGAAAGAAAGGGAGAAAATTCAAATCCTTTACGACAAGAATTTTTTGAAAATGAAACGAGCCAGAACAACGCGGCATACGAAGATTGAGGAAGCTTTGTTAAAGTGGTTTAAATATCAAAGGACAAATAATGTGCCAATAAATGGACCAATTCTTCAACAAAAAGCAAACGATTTTGCTCAACGTTTTGGTGAAGATTTTGTTTGCTCGTCTAGTTGGATTCAACGTTTCCGGGCTCGACATGGCATTGTCGGCGGTATGTATATATTCCCACAAATTCCATTGAATTTGGTTATAGTAAATAAAGTGGCGCAATGTTTAGAGCGTGGACTCTAAAACCCGGAGGTTGTGGGTTCGAATCCCACGGGGTGCACACTTTGTGTTGTGGTGGTTCCCAGTTTAGATAGGATATTTTCAGGCCTGAATCACCTGATTGTCTGAAAATAAAGATGATTCCGTGCTTCAGAGGGCACGTTATGCCTTCGGCCCCGGCAGTTGTCGAAAGATGACAGTTGTTAAGCCAAGTCAGTTGCCTTCGGGCGGCTTGAAAACACTGACGTCCGGCAATCCGCAGTGGAGCAGCGTGGTGGAGTATGCTCAAAGTCCCTTCGATTGAAGACCCGAATCCCTACAGTGTATATGGGTTGTTAGTAAGTAGTAGTGGTCGTAATAACTACAACAGATAATACAGCGTGTAAAAAAAGACCGAAAAAACATTTAAAGGAGCTATAGGGTACCGTATGTACTGTCCCTTTGTAGAGATAAAAACCTGATGAAGCCAACGGTTTCGAAGAAAACGACAACAAAAATTAGCAAACGCAGCCCTAAAGTCATATGGTAAGGCGAATGAACTCCTTCTAATGCTATTAGTTACGATACAGAAGGGATACTGATTTTCATTATTTTTTTATTAAACCTACATACAACTACGAATAATATTTTATTACAACAAAAAATAATTACATAAAATAAACATTCAATTGTTAGCAACACGAGGCGCCATCTAGCGACGATGAGTGGAACTTGTCACGAATTCCACCACTACCGCGCGACCACGAGTTAAAAAATGAGTGTTCTGAACTAACCGGCGCGCGTCATTATTTTCTTGGATTTGCGAATAGAATTATTTATGATGATATTGTGTATTTATTGATTTGTGTCGATTGAAAGTTAGTCCTGGTGTTTAAATTGTTTATAATTATTATTTATTAAAGCTTTTTACGAAATTGGTAAAAATTACCATCCATAATATTACTAGTTTATACTCATTGTAAAAAACACTACGTTCAAAAACAAATTGTGCCTACTGTCGCTTCTGCACAAATCCTTTTCATTTCTAGTCCACGTGGACTGTGGTCTATTTAAGACAGAAACAGAAAGTATTGCACCCAATGAATGGGCAAGCGCACGAGCACCTGATTGGCCGGCCGCAACTCACATGAAATTTAGCCCCGCCTTTCATCACTTTTGTGTATTTAGAAATGGTTCCGTAATATCCTTATTTTCTTTGTAAACAAGTTATTATTTTTAGGATTTTATTTTAATAAATAGCAGACAGACAGTAACAGGCTGTTACTGTCTGCCTGCTATTTATTACAATAAAATAAAAGTAAACCACGTTCCTTGATTACTAATTCAATGTGTTTTTAAAATTTCTATTTAAGGGTTTCGCAAAAAAAACATTTAATGAACCCTAAAACAAATCACCGCCATTTTTTTTTCTTCGTTCGGCAGCCGGCCGGTGTCGTCGCGTCGGGTCGGTCGGTCAGTGGTCAGTCAGTCAGTCAGTTCAGTCGGTCTTTGTCTGTTCGTGAGTTCAGTGCATTGTTCCTGCAATTAAAATGTCTCGTCAAATCATTCATGTTTACTCAAACAATGAGTACTATGATATGATTTTGTGTGTTGGTGCCGCCGATGGTAACATCAACATGGCTATGGACTTCTATCGCCAGCGTTTCGTTGACGGTAGACCCCCGTCGGAGCAACGCCAGCTGCCGTCCTACACGTGCTTCCGAAATATGCCTACGGCTGCACGAAACTGGGTCTTTCCACCCGTCGTCGCATCGTGAAGGTCGACCTAATGTTTACGGTGGATCTGAGTTGGAGACTCGAATTATCCAACATTTCGAGCAAAACCCGAGGACGAGTACCCGCCGTGCCGCCGCTGTGTTCAACGTTAATCACATGGTGATATGGAAAACTCTTCGCGACGACGGCCTGCATCCGTATCATTTCCGCCAGACACAAGAGTTGACGTCAGCGGACTATGAACCGAGGAAGAATTTTGTTCGTGGTACAGAAATCGTGTCGCCAGCGATACAAATTTCGCGGCACGGATTTTGTGGACCGACGAGGCCAGTTTCACAAGGTCGGGCCTAAAAAATTTACACAATGAGCACCTGTGGGCTCGCGTGAATCCGCACGCGGCTACGGAAAGCAGTTTCCAGCACCAGTGGCGCATCAACGTGTGGGCTGGCATTATTGGAAATAGAGTCATCGGGCCAGTGTTCCTGCCTGCGAGTTTGAACGCCGCGAATTATTTGGAACACCTAACCAATTATGTAGAGGAGGAGTTGTCAAGCAGTTTGTCAGTGATTGACTACGTTGAAACAGTGTTCCAACACGATGGAGCGCCTGCGCACTATGCACGCCCTGTGCGAAATTATTTAAATTCACGCTTCTCGGAGTGGATAGGGAGAGGAGGACCAGTGCCATGGCCCCCGCGATCTCCAGATTTAACCCCACTTCATCGAAATAATATTACTACGTATAGAACGGACACCGCGAACAAAATTTTTGTCCCCATACGTTGAGGCCAATAGACATCAACTCGTTTAGAAACTTGCCGACGCTCATCGTGATTGGTCCTCGGATTTATGTCAAAAAAAAATTGTAAAATGCCGTCATGTTCAATAAAAACTTGTAAAAACCGTTCAACAGTAAGGAAGAAAGATAGCGGCATGACTTATCATCGGTAAGTATACAAAAAATTAAGTAAAACCAACCAAAACAATTTTTTTTCATTATTTTCTATTGCATCATAATTGCATCCGCCATTTCTATGTGAAAATCATAGATTATCAAAAAGTAATCGTACAGATGGGATACGTAGGTACTAAGCGTAGGTCAATTTTATAATATAATTTAGGTACTTATTTCTGAAAAATTTTTTGCTTTTTTTTTTAACCGACTTCAAAAAAGGAGGAGGTTCTATGTTTCATTGTTTTTTTTTGGAGGTCCGCCGATTACTCCTTCAATTTTGGACCGATTTTCATAATTCTTTTTTTAAAATAATATGTAATTTAAATATTGATTTTTTAAACTATATTTCCAAAATATTTTTATATAGTAGGTAAAAAATACGTAAATGTGGATAAAGTTACTAAGTAAAAAAAATAGTTTCTAGAAAACAAAATGATGGAAAACGAAACAGCATTTTAAATTTCGACCAACCATTTTCGAACAAATGAAATTCGGGCAAACAAGTTTCGGAGAAAAGATACGTTACCATTCAACAAGAGGAGTTGTCTTGTCTGGCAGGCGACCGTCTCCTAGTATTTGCATATATTACAAAATACTTCAATATATAAATAGCTTCATTATAAAGTTTTGATTTAATCTCAGTTTATTTTTGACTAATATTAAGTTAAGAACAAAAATGTAATGTAGCTTCCTACCTATAAAACTAATATTATACCTATTTTCTATTAAGTTTATTCTATGAAGTAAAATAAAATATTGTAATAAAATAAAATAATCAGTTAGATGTCCAATAGGCAGAATATAAACAAAGTGTCGCCCCTGCGTAGTAATGTCATATTCTATGACTCGGTTGGGGGCGGGGCCAGGGAGGGGCGCGCCCCGCACGGCCGAACGCGGCGCCAAAATTTGAAGGCGCTGTCATTTCTATACGTAGTAATATTATTTCGATGCCCCACTTGATTTTTTTTGTGGGGTCATATTAAAAATTTAGTTTACTCTGTGAAGTGTAACACGCGCGAAGAAATGGAGGAGAGAATTCGTGTGGCGTTCAGAAGTATTACGCCGGCGATGTTGCACAACGTACGGACTTCTATTCTAAGTCGAACAGTGTTGTGTTACGAAAACGAAGGCAGACATTTTGAGCCATATCTGTGAAGTGAAGTGAAGTGTAATTATCGGTATGTACCTACCTACATTCTCATTCTACATTAATAGGTAGTGAACAGAGTTTGAAACTTGATTATCAAGGTAATAATTTGTGTTTAGATCTGTTACACATAAGTAAACATCACAGATATCAGAATACAAACATAAACACGTTACGTCTTAGATGAAACCAAAATTTTGGTTTCATCTAAGCGTTACGTACGACAATCGTAAATTGTTTGCAAATCATTGCTCGCCCCCGCCGCGCGCCGTGCACTCATAGCTGCCGCCGCCGCCGTCACGGCCGTCAGGTATTTACTGGTTTTGCGTGGAAACCAGCAAGAGTTTATTTAGCATTTGCTAGCATGTTGTAAATGATTACTAAAAAATGATTTATAAGATTTTTGTTGTTTTACTTGTTACCACTGTACTGTAGGTAGCCTACCTACCTACCTGCCTGTGTAGATAATCCAGGTAATTTTGTTATTTAAATTAGATACCTACATACTTTTATGTACATAATAGCCCTCTAACTAAGTACGGTACGAGGGTAAGCTAAGTAGGTATGTTCATAATATTATTACATATTTTCTTTTGAATGAAGACCGCACTAGTCATTATTGTATTGATACTAATACTAATAGGCACGGGTTCGAATCCCGCACCATAGCGAGTTTCTTTTATTTATTTATCAAAGCAACACACAGATATTAACCATAAGAGAATACAATCGTTTTAGATTATTTATTTATGTAACAAATAGTTACAAGATAAATATCCTTGAATCTTTTGATTTCTTTTGAATGAAGACCTCACTCATCATTATTGATATAATAGGCACGGGTTCGAATCCCCCACGTTTAGCGTTGCTTTGACAGCCCGGGGCAGCGCATGTCGTGCGTGAACATTATAGGTTTTGTATTTGTCTTGTTGTTGATGTGATGAGGTATCTTGCCTCTCCACCTACATTGGAATGGCAATAACTATGATCATTTATTTTGGTGTGCACTTGTGCAGTAGAGAAGGTAACGTTAGCGGGAATAGCCAAGCGCCACCCGCCGTGTCTATGTAGGTGCGCCCCGTCCCGCGCTCCCGCTCCGCTGCCGCAATCCCCGCGCGCCCCGCGCCGCCGTCTCGTAGTACTACGACGGGAAGGGGCGGTATGCGGGGGTGAGACGGAATTAAGGTTGTCAAATATTTACACTCAAAATTAATTTTATATTTTTGTATGGAAGGTAAAAGTTGCTTTTACGAATTCAACATTTTCATAACTGACTATTTACACTATACCCATGCACATCCTTCAATGTTATTTCGGTCTTTTATTACACCCTGTATAATGAATTATTTTCCCGCAATGAACAACACATTATGGAACGGCGGGCTACTCTGTTATCATTATCTGCTGTTGTGTGTTGTCGACAACGCAACGGCGCGCTGCACGCAAAGGCAAGCCGGTCGATCGCGAGATCGCGTGAGCGCGCTGTTGCAACTTCGTTTGCCGAGCCGACCGAGCCCGACTGCCCGAGCGTCCCGAGAGGGCCGCGCGTTGTTGCCGCACCGCTCCGGCGCGCGCCGTGCGGCGTGAGTCGCGTTGAGACGACGGGCTCTCGTTCAAACTATTATGAGCTTTCACACAAGGGGATAAAGTTCAGATTTGTTTTATGATGGTTGCTATAATTTGAGTTGAAACAAGGTCAACAGGTACATACTAACTGCTGTTGCTGTTTTGACTTTTTTGAGATTATCGTTGTTGGCCGTTGCCGTTGTTCAGTAATAGATTATTGTTACTCAATTGCGTACGTTACGTAGCAAAATTATTGCTGACTTTGTTACGATAATATGTACCTAGTGAGGTGAATGTAATCAAACTTTAAATAGTGTATATTTCTTTTTCTGTGATAGTGGATTTAACTGTAAACATTATTTTAATTTAATTTTAATCAATAAAAATGCCGAAAACAAGAGCCACAACAGCTCATATTTGGAACTATTTTGAAGTTAGTGATGTCGAAAATAGAAAAGCTATTTGTAAATTTTGTAAAAATACTTTTTCGTACAAGAGTACAATTACGAACTTAAAATTACATTTAAATAAAAGACACATTGGTGTTTATGAAGATTTTTGCCGGGCTGAATCTGCATGTACCGGTACGACGTTCAATTCTATTATTTGCATGGTGGATTTTTCTGTAGGTGATGAGGGTGAACAGTAGACTGCATATCAAACGTAACACCGAGTGATCCTCGATCTAGTTTGCAACGAAAATGGTACGCTTGATTGATCTGCTGTCCACTATTCATAACATAATACATTCAAAGTAAGTACATAAATCATTACTAGTTTTTAATGGGGTAGGTATAGTTGGTTTGTTTTGTGCAAAATTTTTATTTTAGAGAGGGGCACTAAAATTTGTTTTTATTTTTTTCCGCTGAATAATTGAAATGTTTGAAACTATTTTTGAAATGTTGCTTAACTGTTATTTTTCCAGTCATCATTTAAAATAAGGTTTAATTAACCAATAATAATTTTCCCTTAAATTATATTTCGAAATTTGAACTAGCTGTATACACATGTTTTGAGTTGTTGCCTAGCTGTACTATTTGGTTATAACATCGAAATAATATTACTACGTATAGAACGGACACCGCGAACAAAATTTTTGTCCCCATACGTTGAGGCCAATAGACATCAACTCGTTTAGTCATTTGTCATTTGTTTCTATGTGAAAATCATAGATTATCAAAAATTAATCGTACAGATGGGATACGTAGGTACTAAGCGTCAGTTAATTTTATAATATAATTTAGGTATTTCTGAAATTTTTGTAACTTTTTTTTTAACCGACTTCAAAAAAGGAGGAGGTTCTATGTTTTTTTTTTGGAGGTCCGCCGATTACTCCTTCAATTTTGGACCGATTTTAATTATTCTTTTTTTTAAATAATATATAATTTAAATATTGATTTTTTAAACTATATTTCCAAAATATTTTCATATACTAGGTAAAATACGTAAATGTGGATAAAGTTACTAACTAAGTAAAAAAAATAAGTTTCTAGAAAACAAAAAGATGGAAAACGAAACAGCATTTTAAATTTCGACCAACCATTTTCGAACAAATGAAATTCGGGCAAACAAGTTTCGGAGTAAAGATACGTTACCATTCAACACAACTCCTCTTGTCTGGCAGGCGACCGTCTCCTGGTTATTGCATATATTACAAAATACTTCAATATATAAATGGCTTCACTATAAAGTTAGTTTTGATTCATTATTATTATGCTCAGTTTATTTTTGACTAATTTAAGAACAAAAATGTAATCTAGCTTCCTACCTATAGCTAATATTATACCTATTTTCTATTAAATTTATTCTATTAAGTAAAATAAAATATTGTAATAAAATAAAATAATCAGTTAGATGTCCAATAGACAGAATATAAACAAAGTGTCGCCCCTGCGTAGTAATGTCATATTCTATGACTCGGTTGGGGGCGGGGCCAGGGAGGGGCGCGCCCCGCACGGCCGAACGCGGCGCCAAAATTTGAAGGCGCTGTCATTTCTATACGTAGTAATATTATTTCGATGGGTTATAAATAATTGTTAAATCTTGGTAACAATTTGTTTTGTGTTTCTATAAATAAATAAATTGCTTTTACTGACATCCAATGTTTGTGTAGGTATCACAAACGCGCGTTCGGAATCGGGACTTGGTGCTGGTGTTATCGCTACTTCTGGTGATGGAGGTGCTGGTCCGAGCAGTATTTGTGCAAATAGTGGTGGAATCGTCATTGCATTTGAACCTCCTGTCCCAAACATTCCTGGACCTGTGGGCTTAGTTTCTACGGATAATAATGAAGCATTCCAAAAAACAAAGCGACAACGGGTGATGTCTTCATATTTATCTAGGCCGTTATCCACCCAAGAAAAAACGCGTCTATATCGATAAATTATTATTACACATGGTAGCTGTTGATTGTCAACCTTTTAGTATTGTAGATGATGTGGGTTTTAAATCGTTTGTCCAGGGCCCTACTTTGGCAACTGATAACCCTAATTATCAGTTGCCAAATAGAAAAACACTCGCGACTACTTTATTGTTAAGCGAATATGAGCATCGCATCAACAAAATTAAATCGGTCGTTAATGTACAATGCCAATATATTATATATATATTGTCTAGCTTTGCATATGCTCTAAGGGAAACGAAAAAAACAACTGATTTAGAAACAGCTGTCTCTGCATACTATGCTTACGCCTATGCTTGGCTAAGCTACGGAGTGCTGCTATGGGGAGATAGTACTGACTCAGAAAGCCTGTTCAGAGTGCAAAAAAAGCTTATAAGAATATTAGTCAATATAAAACAAAGAGAAAGTTGCAAACCTCATTTCAAACAATTAAAAATCTTACCACTACCTTGTATTTATATATTAGAAACATGCAAATTTGCCCAAAATAATTTAAATTTTTACAAAAAAAGATGTGAAACTAACACTAGATATGAATTTAGACACAAAAATAAACTACAACTACCAAACTCAAAACTAACATTGCATTCGGATAGCCCTCTGGCTATGTCGGTCAGAATATACAACAAACTTCCTGAACATATAAAAAATGAAAATAATGGAAAAATATTTAATAAACAGATAAAACAACTTTTACTCCTAAAGTGTTATTACTCTACAACAGAATACCTTAACGATAAATTTATTTAATCAATTGAACAATTAATTTGATATAATAATAACCAAGTAATTGACATTACATTAATATAATCAAATAAATAAAATTGTAACCATATAACTGAGTATTATAATTATTAATATTATGGCGAAATTCCTCCTCTCTGCTTTTGCAGCGCCCAACAGGGCCCTTAAGTGAGTGTAGAATTATTGTATTATATTATATTGCTGTATAGTGTATTATGTAATCTGCATGTAATTTGAGGAGCAATAAAGAATTGAATTGAATTGAATATATGTGCATGTGCATAACAGTGGATTGTTGGACTTCGAGAACCATGCAGTCATACATTGCCGTAACTGGTCATTTTATAGACAAGACATCACTGGATTTTAAGTCCGTTTTACTTCAATGTAGCGCGTTAGACGGATCTCATACAGGAGCACTTATTGCGCGAGCAATTACTTCGGTTGTGCAGGAGTGGCAATTAGAAGGAAAAATTAACTTTTTTGTAACCGATAACGACTCCAATATGCAAAGCGCGGCTATTATCCTAAATTACCCACACTTTGGGTGTTATGCGCACAAACTAAATTTAGTAGCGCAAAGTGGTCTAGCGGTTCCTGACGTGGCGCGCACAATTAATAAGATTCAAAAAACTGTAAGCCACTTCAAACGCAGCTCATTAGCTAAAGAGAAACTGATAAAATATCAGCTAAATGCCCAAGGAGTAGCTGAAGGAAGCGCATTGACTTTGAAAATTTCCGTGCCAACACGGTGGAACTCAACGTTTCTCATGTTGGAACGCTTCTTACAGCTACAAGAAGCCATCAGAGCGACAGTTCCAAATCTTAATATTGATTTGCCAATTATTCCAATGGAAGAATGGAAGTGTTTAGAGCAGTACTGCGAAGTCCTCAAACCTCTATATGAAGCCACAGTGATAATGAGCGCGGAGAATTATTCAAGGGCTTTTAACAATTTATCAACAAATGCTTGCAAATGGCGACTACTATACACCCGTAAAATCTTTAGTCCGAGAGTTACACTCTGGTCTAAAGGAAAGATTTGCAAATATAAATGAAAACCAACAAATAGCTCGAAAGAGCCCAACGAGCAATATTAAAAATAGCTTTCAGAAAACCATGGAGATATCCAACTGATTTACTCTATGCGGAGTGCAATCTTTTACGTGTACGGCAGTTATATATAGAGTCCGTTGTCGTAAGATTCCACAAACAAGCAAAAGACATAGCCCGTGTATCCCATAGAATGCTAAAATGGGACCGCCCAAACACTCGATCAGATTTTGGTCGAAGATCCAATAATGTAATGGGACCTTACCTTTATGATAAAATTTATAGAATAAATAAAGATATAATAAACATGACTAGATATAATTGCAGGCGAATAATTTTTAAATGGCTTCATTCTAAAAACTATACAGAGGTTGAGGAAGTATTAAAAGTACTGGTATAGACTATGGTACAAGCTATAAAATAATGATAAAATAAACATTAAAAAAAAACGATCAATAAATAATAATAATTTCATTACATTACAGTAGGTAGCTACTAAAATACTTTTTACTAGATATTTGACTATTATTTGGTTTTAGTTAGATGAATTTAATAATAATTCTCACACATGTACAGCATAATTTCTCTCTCTATCACACACACACACACACACACAAATCCACATACACACGTATTTATTTATTTGCTACATTAATTTACATACACTTTTATTTTTTATTTTATTTTTATGTATACTTTGGAAAGGAACCTGGTTTCCACGACACAGGGTATCCTAGTGTGGAATCCAGGGTAACAAAAACGGCGTTTTACACTGTATAAAGTGCATCTATTTACTAAATAAGCCTGTAAACCTATTGTATAACTTTTATGGTAAATAAACTTATTATTATTAATAGCGGTATGCACTTTGCTAGATCCACGATTTAAACATCATGCTTTTGATGAGGATCATCTAAGATCAACGAAGAATTACATTATTGATCAGATTTGTGAAGCCCTCGATGTCCAAGAAGAGGAACCTAATACTCCATCGACGAGTGCTGCGTCGCAGTTTTCTCTGTGGAGTGAAATCGATCGCAAGATACTAGCATCTCATCAACCCCGCTCCATATATACCAAAGTAAAAGAAGAGTTTGAGATGTACCTTAAACAGGCGGTCATAGCACATGAGTAAATAAACTGACGGAACAGAGACTTCACTCGCCGAGGACACGCACACAAGCATGTGTACGTGACGAGCGCTTTGAGGACACGCAATACACGCCTCATGCTTGTGTGCGTGTCCTCGGCGCGCGACGTTGTATGGAAGTGAAGCCTCTGTCCGTCAGTTTATTTACTCATGTGGTCATAGGCAGAGACGACTGTCCTTTTAAATGGTGGCGTGGTCACAACATGATTTATCCATCGCTATTTTTATTTTTTATAAAAAGTTGCAACATTATAGTCACATCAGTGCCGTGCGAACGTACTTTTTCTAAAGCGGGACAACTAATAAGTGACAGACGAACACGGTTAACATCCAGTAAAGTGACCAAATTATTGTTTCTTCATGGAAATAAAAACTTTTGAATAAAACTTTTCGTGCTAGTAAATACTTAACTTATTGTGGATAACGTGATTGACTTGTATATACAACAATGATGTGCCGTGCGAACGTACTTTTTCCAAAGCGGGTCAATTAATAATAAGTGACAGACGAACACGGTTTACATCCAGAAAAGTGACACAAATTAATGTTCCTACATGGAAATAAATACTTTTGAATAAAATTTTTCGTGCTTGTAAATAGATAATTTATTGTGAATAATGTGATTGACTTGATAAAATTAGCTTTCCAAGTGTAGAAACCCTGTTGCACAAAAGATACCAATAATACCATTTCTGCAATTATTCTGCTATATTTCGTTTTTCGTTCTCCTCAATCCTCACTCTCCTCACTAGTTCGTTCATCGTTGTCATTGCGCAAAACAGCAGTATAACAGGATAACAGACAACAGTTTACAACAACAGTTATTGGAAAATAACACAACACTGTTATTCATTATTGCGATATAGCCGTTATTCTCATCTCTATTAGTAAGTAAATCTAAATAACAACATAAGGACGCCCTATGTATTCCATTCATACT
Organism: Endotricha flammealis; assembly: GCA_905163395.2. NCBI lineage: Eukaryota > Metazoa > Arthropoda > Insecta > Lepidoptera > Pyralidae > Endotricha > Endotricha flammealis. The sequence goes on along the minus strand of LR990871.1, from coordinate 2,375,192 downwards.
TCCAGACTTTCATTACTTACTGGCAAGCCGAGGCATAATAAAAAAATATATGTAGGTACGTAGTACATAGGTAGTTAACCAATTCTTTTTAATTTTCAGCTCCACCACCAGCACCACTGCCTACACTGAGTCCAGAACCAACCAACCAGCCAAATAACCAACAATTTTTTTCACACAGTCACTGTAAATATTTTCATAATATATTTTAAATTATAATATACATAAATTATACACCATCTGCTTCTTGTACTGCACGCGTCTAATAGGCGATGGTAACTGCTAAACATTAGGCGGGTCATATGCTTGTTTGCATCCTAATCTATACAAATAAATAAATAAAAGTTTACGTCTGTGATGCAAATAACAACACGCAGCCTTAACTTTATTTTTTTTATTTCACGGGCTAATTATCGAAACGGCTGAACCTATTTACACCGGAATTTCATTGGTTTGTAGAAGACAGTTCAATATAATAGCGATAGTGACATCTAGACTTGCAGTTATTACTGTCTTATGTGACTGTCACATTTTTTATTATAAAATTACATATACCCATGTAATATTTTTTATTGCTAGCTCAATCACCCCCAAGACCTGGGACTTCCCGGACCACACCACCTCCGAGACAGTCGACGTCGCCAGCACCTCTCTGCACGCCGCCCCGCGCCCCGGTCGCCCCCCACGCCCCTGAGCGCAGCCAGCGGCATCCTACACATAATCTGAGACGGGCATCAATCTCTCCGCACTCCACAACTACAATCCCACGCCGCCGTCCAATTGCAAGACCGCGCAGAAATCGCGGTCTAACACCATTTGACCGAGCGGTCAGCGTATTTGTAGCTGTCGAGCAGCGCCGCCTCCGAGCGGAAGAGGTGCGGGAAACGGAGAGACTTCGGCTGGAGGCTCTGCGAATCGAAGAGTCTCGCGAACAGAACCAATTATTACGACAGTTAAGTGATGTTATTCTGAGGCTCCTTGATATGCTGACTCAACAGAGGCAAAACAATAACACTTAACCCGGGTTAAGCAAGCAGCCTCAGAACAACATCACTTAAACTGTCGTAATAATTTGGTCTGTTCGCGAGACTCGAGTTTTTGTAATTTAGCTGCCGTACGAGCAGACAGGTCGCCTGATGATAAGGAGTCACTGTTGCCTATGAATATATGACACCGTGTAATTTTAACAAAAGATAGTACCTTCATAAAGTAGAAACGAAATGTGTCAAAAATGGCAGATTTTAACATTTTACTTTTTGTATGTCTCATTAAAACTTTAAGCTATAATAAAACTACCTATAATTATACCTACCTACATACTAAGGCTAATAAATAAAACAAATAATGCATGTGCATATGAAACTTATCTTGACTTTTTATTATTTTGCCTGTAAGCTTGTTTAATAATTACTATATAGGCATAAGTAACATCATCATCAACAACTCGAAAACAACAAAACAAAAGAATAATGATGACGACTCCTGTACTATATTGTTCTCATACCAATCTTAGCGCTGTGAATTTAGCTCCGTATGAATTCGAAATTTTTATGTTAAAAGTACCCTCTGCAAAATATAAAATTTAACAACCGTAGAATGTGAATTATAAATTATTATTTTTTTATTATATTTTTATATTTATAATGTAGTAAATCAAAATTAAATTAAAACATCATAGTGTGTAACATAGTGTAAGTTTTAGTGATGTGTATTGCCTCGCCACGGAACTGTTTAGTATGTACTTAAGTGAAAATTATTTCTCTCATGTAAGTGACTGCTTTTTGTGTCTTTTGAGAATAAAGAATCTTTAAACCGAACATGTTACAATTATATGTGCTTAATAATAAGTAGACATCGGATTATATGCACTATCAAAATGCCAAAATATGCATGCAAATATGCACTAAAAAAGTGCGAAATATGCACAAAATATGCACAATCAAAAAACCATTTATTATTACAATTTACGTTTATTTTAACATTATTTTAATATGTTATACATATATTCATATTAGTTATTGTTATAATTCTTGTGCAGAGACCTCTTCAGGCAGAGTTTATCCGGTGCCGTTGATAAATGCGTCAATTTTCTTTCCGCCTAACACGTATAACTACTGAAATATGCACTATCAATGAAAAAGTACCAAAATATGCAATAACGCTATAAAAATGGAATTATATGCATTTGCATATGCAAACATGCAAATGCATATAATCCGATGTCTAATAATAAGTTTAAGCTATGTGAGACAATATAAAAAGAAATATTAAAAAAATAAGACTTTTATTTATATTCATATTTGAATACAATGATTAAATTAAAACAGTACTAAACTTAATTTAAACATAATTATTAACTTAAAAGCAAAACTTTACAATAAAAAAAAAACAATGTCAGTAAAGATGAATTAAATAATAATAATTGAAATCAATGAATATAAATGACGATAGTAGCCATCATAACAAACAAGAAATTGTTTTTACATGCGGTTCACTATTCCGCTAAGCATTGCCCTACCACGTATGAGCTCATCCTGGCTGCTGGCATTAGAGTTACCAACTAGTATACCACCGTGATCATCACCATCTTCATTTTGTTCAGCCACTTCGTTAGGTAGTGGTAGGCGGGCATGTAGTGCAATGTTGTGCAGTACACTACATGCATGTACTCATGCATGTACTATTTTGCTCACAACATGAGGATGATAATGAAGGGTTCGGTCTTTTAGTAAGCACCTCCAACGAGCTTTCAGTACCCCAAAACAACGCTCAATACAATTTCTTGCTTGTACATGGCGGGTGGTGTACACCTCTTCTCGTGAACCTGGTGCAGCATTTAGTATGGGCGTCATCAGCCAGGCTCTCTGAGGGTAACCAGAATTACCTAAAACAAACAAAAAAAATGATAAACTTTGTACTTGAAAAATGGCCAAATTTTTTTGATAACATTGGTTTGTTTACAGTTCAAGAGATTGACAAGACCTGAGTTTTGATATTAATTTCAACATTTAAATTTAATAAATTTAAGTTATATACCATTAACATTTCTTATCTTATTAATAATTTTACTTTTATAAATTAAATGTCAGTATATTTGGATTTGTTAAATCAAGTTAGAATCTGATTTAACCAAAATTAAGTGACTGTTTTTAATATATTACGAGTTAAATAATAGTGTCGTGCTGCCTTTTTCTCAGGGACAAATGGCGTAGGTACATATATTGTTACTTTGCATATCTCTGTTTCTCACTTATGTTTGGCTGGAGTAATATAATATTCATATACAATGAATTTACTAATCCCATGATAGTCATAATAGTAACCTTTTTACAACTTTACTGTTTAGATAAATACCTTGAGCGTCTGTACTTTCTTTTAATTTACATAATTTATTTGTCCTGTAGTATAATTCGTAAATCCATACCTTTCTTAATATGTCTCAAGTAAACGAACTTAATATCTATTATCAGAACGTGAGGGGACTCCGTACCAAATCACATACATTTCTCGCCAACGTTCTCGAATGCTACTATGACATAATTTGTTTAACGGAAACCTGGCTCACAGCTGATTTCGATAGTGCTGAATATTTTTATCACAATTATGAGGTATAGAGGCTTGATAGATTCGACGTAAGGGGGGCGGGTCGCGGTGGCGGGACGCTCGTGGCGGTGCGTCGCGAGCTGTCATCCCGCCGCAGCGCGGAACTGTGCTCGTCGCCCGCGGCTGAGGAGCTGTGGGTGAGCATCGGGCTCGGCTCGGCGCCTGCGCGCTCGTTCTTGCGTATAGGATATTCATATTTTCCCCACAACAATAATCATCTTTTAACTTTGCAAACTTTCTTTGATAATGCTTCTAATCTCATTATAAATAACCCAGATGACTCATTCTTATTGTTGGGCGACTTTAACGTTTCGCACGCTATTTGGTATCGTGACAGCGACACAATTTTATCCCTTAACCCGGGGGCACTCGCTAGGTATTTGCAAACACGAATACTCGCTACCGGGTAATAAATACCACAGAGTTCAAGTGACTTTATTTAAGAAAAAAAGTTTGCGTTTCTATATTTTATAATTCATTAGTGTTATTTGTATAATACTCCATAAATAAAACACCAAATGTAAGTTATAATGTTCATGTATTCGAAATTAAAGCTTACCCTATAAAATCAGCAAATTTTTAACTTTTTTTAGAAGAACTTTTTTTTTTTAGAAAAGTCAACAAAAATAATTGTTTTTCTTACAAACTACTCAAATTTGAGATCAATATCGAAAAAATACTTAGTAGACTAGCAAATAATACAAAATAATGACACCTTTAAAATAAACAAAATTTTCGCTACCGGGTATTTTTCACCCATACTCACTTTACACGTCCGTTGTCAACAAGCGCCGCGCGCGAACTGACTGCCGCGCGGGGTGCGGGTACGTTTATTATCGCTTCGAAGGTACTTAGAGTCCTGTGTTACCAGAAGACTCGGAAAAAAAAATACAACCAAATTTAGGTACTCTGTGGTATTTTTTACCCAGTAGCGAGTGCCGCCGGGTTAACAGCAATAATGACCGCAAAGCTGAATTGTTATCAGACTTTTTAAATTATACTAATCTAACACAACACAACTGGTGCGTAAATGATAATAATCGCATTTTAGACTTGGTAATTAGTAATCACAACAGTACATCCGTTACGCCATGTCCATCCCCTCTCACCCCCGAGGATTCACATCACAAATCATTAAACATATATTTCTCCCTTAAACAGTATGTGTCTCTTATAGAAAATAACATAACAAAATTGCTTTTTCATGCCGGGGATTACAATACAATGAGTTCGGTTTTATCAAATGTCAAGTGGCAAGAAGTTTTGTCCGGCATGAACACTGAAGCCGCAGTAACATATTTCTATACAACTTTGCACAAACTTATTCAACAACATATCCCTTCTAAACAGTCTTCACATCAAAATTATTATCCACCGTGGTACTCACGTGCACTAATTAGGCTTACTCGAAAGAAACTAAAGGTTCATAAAAATTGGAAAAAATATCAAAATGGACGGGACTATCTGGAGTTTCAATGTCTTAGGCGTAGAGAAAAACAACTTGAAAGGCAATGCTACGATAAATACATTCGAATGGCTGAAGACAAAATAACTTCCTGTCCCTCATATTTTTGGTCTTTTATTAAATCAATTTTTTCCAAAAATGACATTCCTAACAATATGAATTACATGACCGAATCCTCTTCAAATGGGGAAACAATTTGCAATTACTTTAATAATTATTTTAACTCCATTTTCATTGCTCAATCAGAATCAAATGTCGTTAGCGGCACCTCTGTCACCCCTCTTTATTTGACATATCTTTTATACACATCTCAGATTCTACGGTATTGTAACACCTGCGAAGCGTTGATACAAGTAAAGGAGCAGGTTGTGATGGTATTCATCCCTTGCTCATCTCTAAGCTTGCCTGTGAATTATCTGTACCGCTAACTATAATATATCGCCAATCTTTATCTGAAGGTTGAAAAAAGCCTTGATTACGCCTAGTGGTGACAAACATAACGTCACGAACTACCGTCCGATATCAAAGTTATTAAGGGTTTTAGGCTTTGGTAAGATTTTAGAAAAGATAGTTACCCAAACAATATCGGATGTGGTTTGTCACCACATATCCCCCGCCCAGCACGGTTTCTTCCGCGCACGTAGTATTAATACCAATCTAGTCACATATACCGATTTTATCCTTAACGCTATGGATGCTGGCTGTCAGGTTGATGCCGTGTATACCGATTTCTCTAAGGCATTTGATAAAATCAATCATAAAATACTAACACGGAAGCTAGCGGAAATCGGTATACACGGTTCCTTGTTACGTTGGGTGGAATCTTATATCAGCAACCGCAGTCAGGCAGTTGCTTTAAAAGGTTATATGTCCGGATTTCTTTATGTATTCCGCAGGGTTCACATATCGGGCCCCTGCTGTTTACCCTGTACATAAATGACATGTCTTGTACATTCAGTGATTCCTGTCATTTATGCTATGCAGATGACACAAAAATATTTAAAGTTGTCAGTTCATTGGATGACTGCCTACAGTTGCAGGCTGACCTAGTCAGTTTCCAGCATTACTGCTATTCCAATCAGCTGATTCTGAACACTGATAAGTGTTACACTATTACATTTACCCGGAAACATAATCCCATTGCTTTCCCTTATAAGGTCTCGGGGTCCACACTCACACGGGTTTCTTCTATTCGCGATCTTGGAATCACTTTAGATAACAAGTTACACTTTAATCTCCATATAGATAACATCATAGGTAAAGCGTACAAACAATTGGGTTTGATTCTGCGCCTTTCCAAACCATTCAAAAGACCGGCGCCATTAAAAACTTTGTACCTTGCATATGTGCGTAGCGTGTTAGAATTCGGTAGTGTGGTGTGGAATCCCATATATAAGATACACGAGTCGCGTTTAGAAACAGTACAAAATAAATTTCTAAAGGCACTGGAATATCGTTCCAGGGGATTTTTTGTTGATTATGTCACTGCAGCAACGACACACAACTTTATGACTTTAAAGAAAAGACGAATTTACCTCGATTCCATGTTTTTATATAAAATTATCAACGGCCATATTAATTCAAGTACTCTTCTGGAAATGATAAGTTTTAATGTCTCTCGTACCTCCTCACGTTCTGGTAAAACGTTTCATGTATCACTCTGTTCTTCTAATTATGCTAAAAACACATTTTTCAGACGCTCTTGTGATAACTATAATAAGTCTCTAAAGAACATAGACATATTTTCATCTTCAATTCATAAATATAAAAAAGAATTAAATAATATATTGCTCCAACCTAATTGACACTTGTTTGCGCTTATGCTTTTTCTGAAATAAGTATTCTTTTACAATCACTTCCTAGATTTTGTCAATTTACCGTCCAGTTAATTTTGCTATTGTTACCTATAATCATAATGGAACTTTAGGTTTAGTCTGTGTAGTACATTAATTTAAGAAACTTTCTGTATATGACCGTTTGTTTCCTAAATAAATAAATAAATAAAAATAAGTCATCCATGAAAATTGTTTATTAGTTTAGGTCACATTGTTTCTCACCTAATAACCATGTTTGTTCACCATTTTGGTGAAGTCTCTGCATGTACTCCTCTACTTGGCTTAATGCCCATATAAAGGAGTCGTGTGTGGCTCCACCATATCTGGCATTTATATTCATTATGCGAAGGTTGTGATCGCAGATCTGTAAATATCAATCAATCACATTACAATTTAGACAAACTTTACATAATATTATGTTACCATAGGGAATACAATTTAATAATAACAAAATTGTAACTTACCATTTGCACATTTAAAGAATGATATCCTTTTCTATTGAAATTTAAGTGTTCGTCTACACTCGGCTTCACAATGGCAATATGAGTGCAATCTATGCAACCGATCACACCCGGCAAATGAAATCTTCTCTGGAACCTGGATGAGTAATGTTTATACTTTTTAGTATCATGGGTGCCAACAACTTGATAATTTTCAAATCTAATTTTCAATCTAATTATGTTTTTGATCGAGAAAGACCATTAATGAGTTTTCAAAAAAAAGTTGAACTTACTCTTGTCTAATATGTGTCCTTCTATGCTGTGTTTGAGGAAAAACAATCCACTTGCTCAACTTATAAGTGGAGTTGAGGGCATCCACAACTTGTTTTATACACCGGCTTGTGGTGCGTTGAGGTAAATGTTGGGTGACGCCTACTATTCTTTGATATGACCCCGTGGCCAAAAAACTCAGGGTGCAAAGCACCTACAACAGAGCAAAACATTTTAAGTTAATATTAACACTGTAACCAAGTACATAATAAATAATACAGATTGTCATAAATTTGTTTATTGTACACGTACCTTGACTTCCAGGGGAATTTCATACGTTCCTCTTAAAGTGGTATGGCTACGAAGGTCAGCACACAGTTGATAATAAATGTTTTTGCTAAGCCGAAACGACTCAACAAACAATAACTTCGGCATTTCGTCAATTTTTTCCAAGGAGCGCCGAGATATATTTCTTCTCTGACGCCTAAGCCACACTTCCTCATTATGCGCAGACCACAGCAATCTTAATGCATGCATTTTGCTTATTAAAACTTCAATATTTGTATTTCAACACACGTAAACAAAGATTGGCAGCTGACAGAGCTTACAAAACAATCGCCATTTTGTTTCGATAACTACAAGGTTTTGATTTTGATGTTCGTTATGCTAGCGTCCAATAGAATAGCTAATCTATGGAATAGCTTGCGTTTCTATAATCGCTTGATAAAGTGTCACTTGGCTAAGCTTTGTATGGAAAAATATCGACGCCTATTGCGTTCCGTTTTGTAGAATAGAAAACGAGTAACGTTGGCTAGCAATTTTAGAAGACGTTCGCTAAATCACGTAACTTATCTAAATTTCATACATTTTTACTCTATTCTACAAGCGTTGTAGAAAACAAATTGCCACTTGTCTAAGCCTGCTGGTGAGTTAGTAGAAATAGGGGGTCGTCAAACCAGCCAAAACTACTTAGAACTTTTGCGAGATGTAATGATTCCTACAGTGCGGATTGTATATCCCGATGAGCATATTTTTTGTGTGCATGATAACTGCTCAGTGCATAAAGCAAAAATTTTGAAAGACTGGTTTCGGTTACAGCAAAATGTAACTGTGATTGACTGGCCCTCAAAAAGTCCGGACCTAAATCCCATTGAAAATTTGTGGGGTCAAATGATACTCAATTGGGATCCATCGGAAGTTAGAAACAAAAAAAATCTTCACGATTTGGTCATGTCTACATGGGAGTCAATGCGAGGCACTGATATGTGTAAGAATATGGTTGCAGGAATGAGTAACCGATTACGCGAGGTAATTGAAATTAAAGGTGGAAATCTTAAATATTAAATATAGTAAATAAATATAACAGCAATTTTAAATTGTAAATACAAATGCAATAGTATATCAACATAATATATGTAACGCTTCTTCTTTTTTTACATGAAGGTATTTATTAGGGTTACTGTAGGCAGATAATGATAAAAGTGATGGTATTGTTAAAAGTCGGAAAGTTCTTCTGCCGACTTATTATAACATGTTTATTCACTTGATTTTTTATCTACCAACTTTTAGTTAAAATAATAAGGTAATAATTTTATTGAAATTTTAAGTGTTTACATGCATCTTTTGTCAACATATTTTTAAACCGAAAATTAAAGGTTTTTAGAAAACATGACTTTAATACGGTAAATAAAAAATAAATGAATGTTGTATGGACAAATAATAAATTAGATTATTGTTCTATACTTGTAAAAATTACACAAAAATTTGCTGTTGTATTGCTGAATAATTTATCTTGTCATATAATGTCTTATTTTATTGTCATAAAATATATAATGTGAATAAATGATTAATATAAAATAATATTCATTGTTTTCATTCCCTTTAAATATCTAGTATGTAAAATATATATTATGTTAAAATACACGAATTAAGTGTGAAAAAAAGTATGCCCACGCTGGAAAGCGAACCTGGGCCTCGTAGCTTTCAATGTATAAGTTTATATTGAAGCAATTTTTCCAATTTTAAATTAAAATTTTGTGAAAAAAGTATGTCGACGCTGGGAAGCGAACCTGGCCTCACAGGTTTCAATATGTCATTGAAATGAAACAATTCTGCCAATTCTACCATGGCTGATACACGATGTAGTCTATACTAATATTATAAAGAGGTAAAGTTTGTGTATTTGTTAAATTGTAAGGGGTAATCTCGGGATCTACTTAACCGATTTCAAAAATTCTTTTACCAATAGAAAGCCACATTATTGCTGAGTGTCATAGGTTATATAAAAAACCAAAAAATAAAAAGGCTTTTAACATTATGCCCAACGAAGTGGGCACGGGTCAGCTAGTGTTGAATATATTGACTGGAATGTGACAAATTATATTTCGAGTAAAAGCATAACAAAATGCTTTATTAGGTTCATTATTTTTAGGTAGATGGCAGCACTTGCCTGGTTACTTATCATGTTACGCCACTGTACTTCGGTCTCCTTCACCGGCCCAGTTAGTGAGCACCGCTTGTACTTGATCACCCTTGCTACAATGGCAAGTTTCTCCTGTACTTCGGCATCCTTCACTTTCAATAAATTAGAGTAGTATAAAGTATGTTGCAATTACCAATTAGTATTATCATCGAGGTAGCGGTATCCGTCATTTCTTCCTGAAACATGAAGAGGAAAAGGAGAGGTAGGGTGAGGAAAAGAACATAAGGAATAAGGTAGGAAATGCCAATTGTCCTAGTGTCAAAATACGTATTGTTTATCTAAAGTATAAAATCAGAGTCTTGACTGATTGACTCATTGACCCAATCACATATCAACGCCCATTTGACCTAGAAAGTTGAGATAATAATTTAACAGTTCTATCTGGACGAAGACGCGAAGGTCCTCTAGCACACAATATAAAATCTAACCTACTCAGTTGACATGCCCTAGTATAACATCATGTTGACTCTGTTATACCTACTACCTCCTCGTGACTATCGTCACCGCTAGATGTAGATTCATCATCAGCTGTATCGGTACCCTGAGAACGAAATGTAATCCATTTCTTTAATTGGTCGGATGGGTAAATGCTCTTATATTTCCTTTTAGAATGACCATCGATACTGAAGATTTCATATCTATCGTTCGCCAAGACAGCGGTCACTTTATACGGACCTTTGAACTTGGGAAGTAATTTTTTACTTTTCCCGTCAGCAGGATTGTGATGGTTTGGTATAATGACCAAGTCACCCTCATTATAAAATTTAGTTGGAGCCCTACCATTATCGAAATAACTTTTCATATAGTTCTGATTTTTCGCAATGCTTTCCTGAGCCGAATTTCTAATTTCGTCGCGAGAAGATTGACCCGTACTATTTACATCTGACTGAGTATTGTTATTGTTCAGAGCGTTTAAAATGTGCCCTTCGCTCTCGTTAACGGTTCTATAGCCGAAAACGACCTCTGCTGGGCTCTTACCGGTACTTTTATTACGCGTGTTATTTAAACTCCATTGTACTCGACCTACGTTTTCGTCCCATTTACGCTCGTCCATCCCATGATTAGTTGTAGCCAAGGACTCCAGGATTGTGCGATTATATCGCTCAATCTGCCCGTTAGCCCGAGGTGTCGCGAAGGCGTTAAGAACATGTTTGGTTCCAATGCCATCAATAAACTTTTTAAAACTAGCTGAGGTAAAACTTGTGCCCCGATCCGAAATTTTATAATTTCCTTATTATATAATAACCTTAATAATTTTATAATAACCTTAGGTATACCAACAATGTTAAATATATCCTGTAGAATGTTTATTGTGGTCTTAGACTTTAGGTTCCGAACGGGTTGAACAAAAATGAATTTACTAAATCCGTCTATAACTCCTAAAATATAAGAATTCCCCTTTTTACTTCTAACGAATGGACCTAAGTGGTCCATGTGCAAGGTTTGGAATGGAGTTACTCCTTTTGGAATGGAAAAACTCCTCATCTTTGGTTGTCTGCTTACTAAAGTAAGCGACTGGTTTAAGGGGTGACTTTTCGTCGGGTCGTTTTAATAATATCCCGCCAAAACCTAGTTTGCTTGCATCGCAATGGACCTCGGTTAAATATTTCGGGTTATATAACGCTAACAAGGGTCGTTGTGTGAGTTTACTTTTTATACCCTGGAAAGCATTTTCCTGATCATTGCCCCACGTCCATGTTACATTAGATTTAGTTAGAACTGTTAGAGGTTTAGCCCTTTTCTGCCCTAGGCACTACTGCGTGGCACTATTAGTAGTGTCATGGGAGATTTTTCTTTCCCGTGACTCTACTATTCTCATTGGCTGATCAGTCTTATTTGAAAATCCCTATGGATTAGCTCATTATCCATGACACTACTAACGATGATTTTCAGAAGTGGTTCTGGGGTGATTTTGAAAAGTGCCTTTCTTCCTCGTGGTCAAACTTTTTAATCAAACTGATTTGACCACGAGGAATTTTAAAATTCCTCGTGGTCAAATCAGTTTAAGTTTGACAACTACTATCTAATTAGTAGGGATGAAATTTGAACGGTGGCTTTGCGATGGGTCAGGAATGATTTTGGGTTGTGTTAGGGATGCTTATGGGATGTGTCGGGGATAGATTTGGGATAATTTTTCAAAATGGATAGGGATGGTTTTGGCAAAACCATCCCTAACATATCCCTTATTTATCTTTACCTAACACATCCCACATTCATTCCTAACACATTCGAATACCCTCATACCAATTTATATAACAACTAGCTGTTACCTCCGTGCTGTGGCTACGCCCCCGTGGTCAAGTGAAAATGTCAATATTTTTTCCCATGAGAATCTCTTTATCCTGTGGGGGAAAAGTAGTCTATGTCACTCTCCACTTTAAACTATCCCCAATAAAAAATCATATCAATCCGTTCATTACTTTCGACGTGAAGAGGGACAAACAAACACACTTTCAATTTTATAATATTTGTATGGAAGTATGGATAGTATGAGACATATCTTTTATTATAAAATGTAGAAGTACCTACTATAACAAAATATTTCTTATTCCAAAAACTAAAGTACCTAAAACAATATTTAACCCTTAATTTGACGATGCAACCTTTTTACAACAGCTAATTTAAAAAAATATACAGCTTTATGTTATTATTAATTCCAAAATTACTCGAATATACACTGGGCGTCAAAAATAAGTAGTACAGTTTTAAAATTGCAATATCTCCTAAACTGCAGAAGCTAGACCTTTGAAATAAAAAAAAGTTAAAAGACAATTTAATTTCATTTAATAAAAACTTCATGCATAATATCATTTTTTAAAGATTGACTGAAAAAAAACTTAATAAATAAAAACACTATTTTTTTAAACTGTTGGCTTGTACTTTTGTTTTTTATTGTTTTCTTTATTGCTGATAAATCAATTGCAATTCAAAAGCAAATGTGTCTTCAGCGAGTAAACTTTACTAATCATGCCTCTTTCACCAGAAGAATGTGCAAGAATCATAACTTTTCTCGAAGTAGGCATCAGTATGCGTCGTACTGCAAGAACGGTAGGTGTAACTCTAAGAACGATCCAGCAAGTAAAGCGAAGATACGAAGAGACTGGAAACCATCTAAGGAGACCAAGTAATGGCAGACCCAGGTGCACTAGTACCCGAGAAGACCGCTTAATTGTCTCTACTGTGTTAAGAAATCGTCACCTTAATGCAGTTGAGGTCCAGCAACAGCTTCTTCAGACCCGAAGAGACTACGTTAGTGAGAGTACAGTGAGGAGAAGACTTGCTGAAGCCAACCTGAAGTCGTACAGGCCAGCAAATGGCCCCAAACTTGAGACAGGGCATCGAGTAGTAAGACTACGCTACGCGCGTCAACACGTACAATGGGGCGAAGAAGAATGGACAAGAGTTTTGTTCACAGATGAGTCTCGGTTTTCTTTATTCACTTCCGATGGAAGGCGGAGAGTATACAGGCGACCTGGTGAGCGATACATTCAAGGTTGCATCTCGGAAAGAGTTCAATACGGCGGGGGCTCTGTACACGTATGGGCTGGCATCTCTTCAGAGGGTCGCACAGAGCTAGTGGTCATAGAAAATGGCACTCTGACTGGTGAAAGATATGCATTAGAGATTCTTAACGAGTATGCAGGGCCATATTTTGCAAATATGGGTGATGGAGCTATACTAATGCATGATAACGCCCGGCCACACACCGCTCATCTCGTACAAGAATACATTCAGGAGGTTGGCATCAGCTTGATGGCTTGGCCATCAAGAAGCCCAGATCTTAACCCGATTGAACACGCCTGGGATGAGCTTGGGAGGCTAGTCAGAAGACGCAGACCACCCCCCGCCACCCTCAGGGCTCTAAAACAGGCCCTGATAGAAGAATGGGTGAATATTCCCCAACACCGCCTTCGAAACTTAGTGTTCAGCATGCCAAACCGGCTCCAAGCTGTCATCAGAGCCCGAGGCGGCAACACAAGTTACTAAAGTGGGAACAAGGCCCAAAACGTAAAAATTAAGTTCTTGATAGTTCCTTCAAAATGGTTAGCTTTTTAGTTTTTTCCTAATGTTTAGTGTAAAACTTTACTAATGCTAAATAAAGTATTATTTTTAGAAAACTTTGTTAAATTTGCTATAAAATGACTTTTATTTCAAAACTCTAACTTCTATAGTTTAAGAGTAATTGCAATTTTAAAACTGTACTACTTATTTTTGACGCCCAGTGTAGTTTAACTCTTGGTTCGGTGCGGCACTAGTAAAAATGTTTTCAATTTAGTTTTCGCATATTACACATCCCTATTTACGTCAAATCGCAGACATGCCGCGCAACAGGAATATCACCTCTGTAAGTATAACGAATTTACTTATTTTTTGTTTATAAATTGATGGTATTTTGCATTTATTTTATACTAGCTTCTGCCCGCGGCTTCTAAAATAAAAATAAAATCATTTATTTTGCAAGTAGATTTACAGGAAATACTTTCGCACGTCAAAACATTTTTTTATCCTACCAGCACTTCGACGTGAATGGCCTGTTGAGAAGAAGTGCCGCAAGAAACTCAACAAACAGCCTTTTTTGAAAGCCAATATACATAATTATTTAAAAGTAGGTAGTTTGAAGTTTTTTATACATTGCAAAATAAGTATTGTTTGGTACAGAGGAGCAAATTACTATGACCACAAATTTTCATCTTTAAAATAATCTTCTACTTTATAATAACCTTTTTTCATTAAGCAACTTTTGATAGTCGACTTAAATTTGTGCAGAGGCAAATCAATAAAACTTTGTGGCAGCTTGTTGAACATTTTTATGCTTATACCTATAAAACTATTACCAGTCTTGTGAAGTCTGAGGCTCGGAACGGCAAGTGTAAGCGATGTAATGCACAATATGTAGATTAAATTAATATTATAAAATTTTGTATTATTTACTTCTAAGCCATTTCTTAAATTTTGGTTTTTTATAAATAAATATCAATAGCGAATACGATTATCCGACCATTTTTATAATGCGTCGCTAACTTAAGTATAATAGCAAATGCATCGCCCCTCCACGGGCAGTAGCTTCCGTGATGCACCAGCGGCTAATCGTACGCGCTTCAGTTTTCGATAAAACACGTGGTTTCTTTTTTCTATCCTTAATAATCTGGCCTTCGACCCAAATCTGAATCAGTGCGGTAAATAATGTTCACCACACCCCCTCGTGATAAATTAAACCTAAAAAACCGCGCTAAATTATCGCAAAGACTGGAAAGTGCAAGTGACAATGTGCTCGCAGAATCGCATCACCTCGACGCGACCAAAGCCCCGCGTATGTCTGTGGCTCGTAGTGATAACGCGTTATGTGAATTTAAACAGACTTCAACACAAACAATTAAAAATGAGTCCGTCGTCTCAAAAGTTTCGAGTTCATCTGCTCGGCGACGGAAGCTGTTGGAGTGGGAAGCTGCTCAAGCTAAAGCGAAAATCCAAATGGATTTAATTGATAAAAAACTGGAAGTCGATTTAGCTAAACTCGACGCAACCAGCAGTAGCACTTCTACCGTAAGCAGAACTAGTAGCCAAAAAAAGGCACAATTTAATGTGGAGAAGTGGCTTGAGCAAAGCAACGGACAGCCGTCACAGAATAAGGTTCCGAAGACGGCAACAATGGATCGCGAGGTAACCGAGGCGGCGCTGGCAGCTAATGTTCGAAAAACTAGCCGCGCATCGGCCTCTCATATACCCGCCGATAGTATTATGCAGCTTGCTCATGCACTTAAGGACATGATGGACACTTCTTCCAATCTGCACGAGAAGCGCCTACTTACACGCCTGTCAACACCGCGAGATCTGCCTGTATTTAGTGGGGACTGCATAGAATGGTTACACTTTAAAAGTGCCTATGAAGAATCTACTCGCATATGCCAGTTCAGTGAGTCCGAAAACTTGTGGAGACTTCGTCGGGCCTTGAGAGGTGAGGCTAAGGAGGCAGTTACCGACCTCCTCATCGGCAACACATCACCTGACTTCGTGGTCGAATCATTGAACAGGAAGTTTGGTCGCTCAGATATTATAATACAGCACCTCACTTCGCAAATAAGAAAGTTAAGTCCGTTGCCTACATCCTACCACAACGACTTGTGCAACTTTTCTATAAAAGTAAACAACTGTGTTGCTACTTTGGATGCACTGAATCAACAAGATTATTTCGCAGTCCGGAGTTGGTATCGGCAGTGATTTCTAAGTTACCATGTGTACTATTGAGTAAATGGACAGATTATGCTTACACGCGATTGGCTAGTGGTGGACCTAAATTGCAATTGCTAGCCACATTTTTAAAGCACGAAGCTGACATGATTACTGCTGTCGGAGTAGCCCAGCTGCGAGAACAAAAAAAACCCGATTCTACGTCTTACAATAAGAAAACGGACGACAAATCACGTTATAATAATAACAACTATAATCGGCCCGTGCTTACAACTGTAACTACTGATGATAGTCGATTATGCAACTTTTGTAAAAAATCTGCACACTCACTACCTGATTGTCGAGTGTTCAAGAGAGCTATGAGGAAAGACAGATGGAGATATGCAAAGACGCAAGGATTATGTTATTGTTGTTTACTAAAACACGATAGAAATGCATGCGCGGCAGCTGTGTGCTATATTGATAACTGCGGGCTCGCCCATCATCCGTTACTTCATTATAAGAAGCCTGTTACGTCACACGGGCCAGCTGGCGAAGCGCAGCCGCCGCCGCCGCTGCCTCCGTCGCCGCCGCCGCGGCCTCCGCCGCCCGCGCCGACCGACAGCGACGAGGCGACCTCAACCGTCGCGCACATCGTGCAACAGCGCGACCCGGGCCCGCCCGGCTCCGCAAGCGCGCAACCGTGCAGTGATGTGTTACTCAAAGTGGTAAAAGTTAATCTTAGTGGACCCAACGGTAGCGTGAGTACATTTGCTTTATTAGACGACGGTGCATCTATATCTATGATAGACAAGAGCTTGGTACAAGAATTAGGTCTTAAGAGTTCTATATCTAGTTCAATTAAATTTGTTGACGCTTTCGGTATCGAGGTGTATCAATCTGATGCTCCTAAATTATGTATAAAAATATCAGGTTTTGATAATGTCAGTCATGCATGATATAATTTTACGTCAAGTAAATAAGTTAAATTTACCTATGCAGAATCTTTCAATTATAAACGACATTAATTGTGAACATTTGCTATCTATTAAAGATTACGTTTGTAAACAATGTGTATTGCCTCGCTTACTCATAGGCGAAGATAATTATTCTTTAATAGCTCCCTTGGAAATATTGCATGGCAACAGGCGTGAACCTTACGCCACAAAGTGCCGCCTGGGATGGTCCGTTCATGGCTGCTTGGGCCCCTTACATTCTCCCGTGAACGGCCATACATTTCACATTCGTCACACAGACATACAAATGAATGAAATGCGTGAATTAAATAATTTAGTTAAAACTTCATTCGAATTAGATTCTATAGGAATTTCAACCTTACGTCGTGAGAATACGGCACATTTGAGAGCTGTACGTATGTTAGATGAAACAGCACGTAATATAGGTAATCGATGGGAAGTTGGCTTGCCTTTCGTAAATGACCATTTTAATTTGCCGGACAGTTATGAGTACGCGCGTAGTAGGCTACGCGGCTTGCTTAAAAAGTTTCAAACTGACACCGTATATTCAGAGAAATATAGTAAAGAAATAGACAAACTTATTCAGCACGGTTATGCTCGAGAACTAAGTAATCATGACCTCACAGCTGATCACGTATGGTATTTGTCACATTTTGGGGTTCAGAACCCGAACAAACCCGGCAAGTTAAGGCTAGTATTCGACGGCGCGGGTAAAACTAACGGTGTTTGTTTAAACGATTTTTTATTGACCGGCCCAGATTTGTATAATTCATTACTAGGAATTATGTTTCGTTTCCGTGAAAATAAATTCGTGTTGATTGGAGACATAAAAGATATGTTTCTCCAAA
Source organism: Endotricha flammealis (assembly GCA_905163395.2). Lineage (NCBI taxonomy): Eukaryota > Metazoa > Arthropoda > Insecta > Lepidoptera > Pyralidae > Endotricha > Endotricha flammealis. The sequence goes on along the minus strand of LR990871.1, from coordinate 2,357,107 downwards.
TAAGAATACGCCCTGAAGACCAACATATGTTGCGTTTTTTGTGGCAACCTAATGTGGACGCACCCTTACAAATTTGCGTAATGCAAAGTTTAATTTTTGGCGCGACTTGTTCTCCATTTATTGCGCAATATATTCGTAATAAAAATGCGTTAAAATATCAAGATCAATATCCCGAGGCTTGTGACGTCATAATTAATAATCATTACATGGACGATTGTTTGCATTCGTGTAGCACCGAAAGTCAAGCGATTAAATTAGTACGCGACATAACAAACGTTCATAGTAAAGCGGGATTTGAGATAACGCGGTGGTCGAGTAATAGTAAAAATGTATTGCAGTCGATCCCGTCAGATGCGCTCGCGCCTACCGCGGTGGAGTTCAAACTCGGAGCTACGAACACGAGTGAGCGCACTCTCGGTTTGATGTGGCATCCGAGCGATGACTCATTTGGTTTTCATGTATCACTCGATCGCATACCGAAAAATATTTTAGAAGGTTCGGAGCCGCCTACTAAAGCTCAAATGTTAGGAATAATTATGTCAGTATACGACTTACACGGTTTTCTCTCACCTTTTATTATAAAAGGTAAAATTATATTTCAAAACGTACATCGTAGTAGTATTGAATGGAATTGCCGCATCCAACCCGACGAACACATTAGATTTCTTAATTGGTTAGATGGCTTGCAACAACTACACTCGCTACGCATTCCTCGCTGCTACGAGAATGCTAGTGAATGGTTACCGTGCTACACAAATGAACGAAACGTAAGCGATTGTGATAATATTATGCGAACGGAATTACACATTTTTTGTGATGCGTCATTAAAGGCGTTCGCGACTGTTGTTTATTTACGTTTTATTCGTTCAGACGGTAAGACACTTGTATGTTTTGTTAGCAGTAAAAGTAGGGTGAGTCCTCTACGACCCGTGTCGATCCCGAGACTCGAATTACAAGGTGCTCTTTTAGGTGCACGTCTCGCCGCAACTATACAGAGTGAGCACAAAGGTATACAGCCCGCAAAGCGTTATTTTTGGACGGACTCGAGCACAGTTTTGCAATGGATACGGAGCGACCCTCGTAACTATAAGCCTTATGTCGCTCACCGCCTAGGTGAGATCGACGAGTTGACGAAGGCCTGCGAGTGGCGTTACGTACCATCTAATCTTAACGTGGCCGATATAGCGACCAGAGAGGACGCTCCAACACTTGCATTTTCAGACGCATGGTTTCATGGTCCTTCATTTTTGAGCCGCCCTGAAGATGAGTGGCCCAAGGACCGCCAATTCAAAAAACAGTCTGAAGACGCAATGTGCGAGGCGCGGTCCGTATTAACAACGATCGTAGACAGCTCAGATTTATCTTTACCTAATGAAGATAATATCTCGAGATGGATCACTCTGGTGCGCGTCACGGCTAGGATTTTGCTGTTCATTAGAAAATGTCAACGTAAGCAAATTCAATTAGATATTTTTTTAATGAAGGAGGCAGAAGATCTGCTCATAAAAAAATGTCAGCAAGATACTTTTGCTACCGAACTGAATTATTTACGACAAAAATTACCTTTGCCTTCCAGTAGTCGTCTCCTACAGATGTCGCCTTACCTCGACGAGTCTAGTATTCTACGCGTCGGAGGTCGAATAGATAAAGTAGTGGGGGTTGACTTTGCAACAATACGGCCTGTAATTTTATGCGGTAAACACAGAATAACGATTCTGTTAGTTGAACACTATCACAGACAAGCACTCCACGGGGCTCATGAGCTTGTCGTGAACGAATTGCGTCAGCGATTTTGGATTCTAGGATTGCGACCCACTGTCCGTTCAGTCGCGTTTCACTGTTTGTTTTGTCGCTATAGACGCGCGAGGCCACAACCGCAGCGGATGGCTGACTTGCCAGCTTCTAGATTGCAACACAATAGGCGACCCTTTAGTCATTGTGGAGTAGATTTTTTTGGACCTTTGTATGTTACTGTCGGACGTCGACAGCAGAAACGATATGGCATGCTCTTCACATGCCTTACAATTAGAGCAATACATATTGAGTTGACTGAAGATATATCCACCGACTCAACCATTATGGCGCTGACTCGCATGGCTTCACGTCGAGGTATGCCGTCTGTCATTATCTCTGATAATGGCACCAATTTACGAGGCGCGGAAAGCGAGTTGAAGCGCAGCTTACAGGAGTTAAATACTTCTGCTATTTGTGAGGACGGGGCCATTCGCGGAGTCGAATGGAAATTTATACTACCCGGAGCTCCTGAAATGGGAGGTGCGTGGGAACGCATGATCCGCACAGTAAAGACTGCCTTGAAAGTAGCACTGAAAGAGCGCGCTCCACATCCTGACACTTTGGCAACTTTATTAGCCGAAGTTGAAGCCCTAGTGAATAGCCGCCCAATCACACACGTTTCCACGGATCATCGTTACCCAGAAGCGTTAACTCCTAATCATTTTTTGATTGGCTCTTCTTCAAATAGCCCACTGTTAGGTAAGTTTAGTGACAACGACTTATGTTTAAGAAAACGTTGGCGTATTGCACAGCGGTTGGCAGACATGTTCTGGGCCCGTGGGGAAAAGAATATTTGCCCACTTTATTGCCTCGTCACAAGTGGACACAGGAGACGAGGTCGTTACAGGTGGGAGACTATGTGTTAATCGCCGATCCTAATTTAGACCGTAGTAACTGGCGTCATGGAGTTGTAAGCGCGGCCCATGCAGGCGCGGACGGACGAGTTCGTACTGTAGACGTGCGTACGCGCACGGGTTTGTTGCGTAGACCAGTCACGCGTGTTGCCTTGCTCTCTCCACGGATTGATAGTGCTAACGTTAGCACTAAGGAGGCAGAGTGTAAGCGATGTAATGCACAATATGTAGATTAAATTAATATTATAAAATTTTGTATTATTTACTTCTAAGCCATTTCTTAAATTTTGGTTTTTTATAAATAAATATCAATAGCGAATACGATTATCCGACCATTTTTATAATGCGTCGCTAACTTAAGTATAATAGCAAATGCATCGCCCCTCCACGGGCAGTAGCTTCCGTGATGCACAAGCGGCTAATCGTACGCGCTTCAGTTTTCGATAAAACACGTGGTTTCTTTTTTCTATCCCTAATAGCAAGCTTACGTCTATTTCTGGTGTTGAAGCTATGGTAGTCTGCATTTTTTTGAAAAACATCATAGTTTTTGCGTACATACAAAATACAATCAAAAATGTATTGAGACGCCACGGTTAGTATGTTAATTTCCTTAAATAATTCTTGAAGCGAGTCGCGTGGTCTAAGGTTGTATATGGCACGAATGGCCCTTTTTTGTAACACAAAGATCGTCTGAATATCGGCAGCGGAGCCCCACAACAAAAGACCATACGACATCAAGCTGTGAAAATAGCTGAAATACACTAATCTCGGCGTTCCAATATCAGTAAGCTGCCTTATTTTCCTAACTGCATACGCGGCCCCATTGTAGTTTTGAATCTATAGTAATACCAAGAAAGAACGCAGAAGAAAGCAGAACATGAGAGAAATATGGAGAAGGGATGCGTCCAAGGCTCCATTGGGGGGCCTACCCTCTGGAACCTGCTGCTGGACCCGCTGCTGAAAGGACTTGTAAGGAGAGGGCAATATGTACAGGCGTTTGCGGATGACGTTGTCTTGGTCTTCGAGGGAGATACCGCGTTGGAGATCGAGGGACGTGCCAATGCTGCTCTCGGATACGTTCAGGAGTGGGGTGGCGCAAACAAATTGAAATTCGCATCGCACAAAACGTGCGCAATGGTAATAACCCGAAAACTAAAATACGACACCCCACGACTGAAAATGGGAGAGGTATGCATTGACACGTCCACCGAAATTAAGATACTGGGACTGACCATCGACCATAAATTGACATTTAATAGCCACGTCGCAAACGTCTGTGCAAAAGCCGCCGGAATATACAAGCAACTCTCGAGGGCTGCAAAAGTGAGTTGGGGCCTGCACCCAGAGGTCGTTAAGACCATATACACTGCGGCAGTCGAGCCCACAATACTGTATGCGGCCAGCGCATGGGCACCGGCGACGAGAAAGCTCGGAGTGCAGAAGCGGCTCAATGCGATTCAGCGCAGTTTTGCACAAAAACTATGTCGAGCCTACCGAACGACCTCGCTGAACTCAGGACTGGTACTGGCCGGCATACTCCCTCTTGATATCCGCATACGCGAGAATGCCTCATTGTACGAGGCAAAGAGGGGGTTATTCCGGCCGGAACTGGGAGACAGGGAGGTCGAGCGAATGGCCTCGGCGCTCGAAATGCCTCACCCTGCAGATAGCCTGGAGATAGAGCTGGGAAGCCTGGTAGATGAGGAACAACACACACACTGCAATCACACAGTGAAGATCTACACGGACGGGAGCAAGATCGAGGGCAGGGTCGGAGCAGCATTCTCTGTGTGGAAAGATGCTACCGATATAAAGGCGCGCAAGCTTGCTCTCCCAACGTATTGTACCGTCTACCAGGCGGAGCTCGTGGCGCTTTAAAAAAAAAAAAAAAAACATATTTATTTATTATCATTTATTTATTAAAGTAACAAGGACTCATAATAGTGTTAGTATACTTATCAACTACGGGTTAGTAAAAATTGAAAAATCACTTAATACACAAACAACTACACTTTGGGCCATTCCTGCACCATACCGCCCGATATGGTACAGCAATGGCTCATATATAGACAGTCAAGTCTGCTGGCGATCATGCTCAGGATACTGTTGGGACTCCCCCGCACCCTGCGCACCAGGGACGCGCACCTTTTTCGCATCGTTGCGTAAAAACAATCTACTCGCGCTTCCGCGAACATGCCTGATGCACTACAGTAGCGTGGCAGTCCCATCAGCACCCTGAACGCGTTATTGTATTGTACGCGGAGGGCATTGTAAGCTTTTTGAGTATATTTCGCCCACAGACTACACGTATAGAAAGAAGTACAAAAAGCTCTAAACAGGGTAATTTTAACTTCCTGTGAGCAACGTGCAAATCTGCGAGCCAGCATGTTGGCTCGTACTGACACTGCCCTCCGCTCTCTCTCGATGTCCTCATCATCCTTAAGGTCAGGAGTCAACATATGACCTAGGTATTTGAATTTGTACACTCTCTGCAGTTCATTTTTATTTAATATAATGGGTGGTACTTTGTCATAACGTTTACTCCCGGCCTCAAAGACCATGATTTGACTCTTGCTCGCATTGTTGGTGGTTTGGTCTCCTAATTATGCTGTTCATACTAAGCACATTGAGAGGGTTCAAAGTAAATTTCTTCGTATGCTTAGCTATAGATTCTCTCCCAGTCGCAACAGATGCTCTTACCACGAGAAGCTTGCCTTGTTTGGGTTGACCGATCTTTGTACACGTCGCCATCAGCAGGATTTATTTGTGTTGTTCAAGATTGTTCACTCCATTCTTGATTGTCCACAGTTGTTATGTCATTTACATTTTAATGCTAAATACAACGCTAGGCGCAGTCTACCCATCTTTTTTCTACCTGTTTACAGCAACAATATATCTTTCTTCAACCCTATAGGTAGAATGTGCCGGAAGTATAACGAGCTTTCTTATAATTCCGATCTTGATATCTTTAACAACCACTACATTAAATTCAAAAAATCTATCAAGCTTATCCTCAGCCTTGTCTCTTGTTCCTAACTGTATGTATAAGTGTATGTGAATGGTATATTATTTTTTGTATTTAAATATATTTATGTATGTATATGTACATGCATGTATTATGTATGTATGTGTGTGGTTACATTATTTTAATCATCTCGAATGGTCTTAGTATTATTGTTTCTCTATGCATACACGTTTTAAGATATTAATCTAGATCTTAAGTAACTATATGTTAAATTATTCATAACTATTTTAAGCATTTATGGTTAATATCTGTTGTGTTGCTTTGTTAAATAAATAAATAAATAAAATAAATAAAAATAAATTGTATGCAAGACCGTGAGAGGTAGCGTACGCCTCACATTTGGCCACCAGCTTTCTCAGGCCACAAATAGACGCGCTCAGCAGCACCATATCATCGGCGTAACTTATATTATTGACACTGACACCGTCTATGTAACAGCCAGCTCTGGTGCCGCTAAGCTCGCCTATCAGGTCATTCACATAAAGATTGAAGAGCGTGGGTGAGCTTAACCCCCCCTGCCTCACCCCGCACTCCAATCCATACGATCTTGACAACGCCCCATCCCATCTTACGCTATTGACCTGGCCCCCATACCAATACTTAAAGATGTTTATGAGTTCTATTGGTAGTTGTACTTTTTCAAGTTTCTCCCACAGTATGTCGTAGGAAACCAGGTCAAATGCCTTTGACAGGTCTAGAAAACATGCAAAGATTGGCGTTTTGCGCTTGGTATAGTAATTGACAGCGTGCTTAAGACACAGTACGGCGGTTTCAGTCGACAACTTCGGTCTGAAACCAAATTGATTGTCGTGGAGCTTTGCATATTTATTTAACTGTTCATTAAGCAGGCTGTCAAACACTTTCGAAATTACAGTGGCCAGCGAGATTGGCCGATAGTTGTTTTTATCTGCAAGGTCCCCTGTCTTGTTTTTCACAATAGGCACTACCACTGTACGCATCATATCAATAGGCATGTAGCCGTGCCCAATGCAAAGGTTAAACAACACAAACAAGACACGAGGCAAGTGTGGGCCAGCAAACTTGAGATGCTCAATACTGAGCCCGTCGTGTCCAGGGGATTTCCCTCTCGACATTCCTTTAATTACACGTGATATATCACTGGTTGTGAAGGTTATTTCCCTTTTCACGTCGGGCACAGTCTTCAGCGTTAAGTGTGACGGTCCTAAAGGCGATCTAACTCCAAAGTGGTCTACAAATAGGTTAGCAATTTTTTCAGGTTCGCATACCCCACCAACGCTCACTGGAAGCCCAGGCCTACATTGCAACCTGTTGGTGTGTTTCCAGAACGACCGAAAGTCATTTTTTGAGTGAAGCGAGGCCAAAATATCCATCTTAACTTGAGTTTCGTGATTTTGACACCACTTTAACCGCGATTTAAAAATCCTTCTCGTCTCACGCATCTCCTCATATACGCTGCCTGATGTTGGTTTACCATACCACACCCACTGGTCGAACTTCAACTTGGCCTTCCCGTGAGATTCGGCTACGTGTTTGTTCCACCCTACGACTACCTTTTTAATGGTTTTTTTACGATTACGACAAATTACGGAGGACGCCGTTAGTGCCTGCACTATATCTTTATACAACTGATCGATCACTTTTTTATGACTAGTATTTAAACATATTTTATCACTACAGTCACGCATCTCGCATGGGAAGTCAACGAGTCTTAACCTTTCGTGACATTCTTTTTCATATGTAGCTATTTGTTCAGGCGTTCTTTCCCCCCATGCGACCGCGCTTTGTTTAACATAGTTAGATGACTTCAAGGGCATAGCATTATTCAAGTTACATTCTATTACAAGCGGGTTATGGTCTGACCAGAAAACATCATAAATGACATAAATATTATTTACGGAATTGACCGCCGCTTTAGTCACTAAATAATGATCGAGCCACCTTTTTGACCCATGCGCATCACTCACAAATGTATAAGTATCGGATGAAATACCTAAAACGTCTATATCTATGCACGACCAATGTTGATTCGTACAAAAGTTCATCAATTCATAGTAGAATCGCTCATAAGGGTGAGTGTTATAATCACCCAACATGTAAACACAGTCTATACTACAGCTGTCTATTATAGCACTTACCGCACTGAGTACATCCGTAAAATCCGTTATATTGACTGCCTCATCCGTCGGCATATACACGCACATCACTAACAACGACTTTTTTGGTAACACTATTTTAATAGCACAGATTCGCGGATTATTACACTCAATAACAACGACATCATGAAAAACACTTCGTCTCCAAAGCAGCGCCACACCTCCGTGTGGCCGGCCCCGCAGCATGCCGGCCCTTGCATCCATCGCCGACACCCCCGTGCAGCTGAATTGGTCACTTATTTGATTCAATACTGATATTTCTTCAGTGAATAACCATGTTTCTTGTAACGCTATAATATCTCCAATCGTACATAAGTCACGTATGTTGTCAATGGAGCGTTTCACATTTTTACAGTTAAACGTTATAAATTTGTATAAGTTATTATCAGTCATTGTAATTCTTTAAAGGGCCGCCTTCTTTACCAGAAGTATCAATGTTGCGCTTAAACTTAAAGTTTATAAATCGACGGAAAATTACTCCTTGCGGCCATATTTTTTCATCCAGAAACAGTGACTCTTTGTGTTGCGCAACAAAGAATTTATACGCGTTATAGTCGCAATTACGTTTAATTGATATTTTTTCTAACTGCACTGTTTCTTGCGTCTTGTTACGTATGTAACGAACAATATCAGATTCGGATGTATTTTTATGTATATTGGTTATAAACATGGGTACCTCTCTGCTCTAAATTTTTCATCTTCTTCGACCATCACTGTGCCCGATTTACCTTCTATGCGGTTTCTAGATCTTCTTCCTTTCTTTTTCACAACCGTCCATTCCTTATTCGACCCAACGACTTGCGCATAAGATCCATTTCTAATTGCGACGGCTGCATCGCCGGTTACTCTCGGTTCACTCATAATGTGCGGTGGCGGTGACTCATCTCGCTCAGCGCTGCTGCCGCCGACCGCCGCCGTCGTCACATCGCCCCCGCCGCCGGTAGTTTGTTGCGGCGTTATAATAATATTACCCTCCAGCTGATTTGTGTTGATGCTTCTATAACGCAAACTTATATCACTCGTACCATTGTTCGAATCATTACAATTTATGATAGACTCGTCTAAAAATGACAAACCTGCAGGTCCGCTATTACAATAAGCGCCTCTTTTCATGTTTATTTTAGCAGCTGAAAAAGGCGGCGAGTTATTTTTTGACTTGATACACTCCTGCTTCAGGTCCTCAAGCTGCTCACTTGTCACATATGATGATTTAATCACGCTGACTTCAGCCTGAATTCGTGACAGGTCTTTCAAGAGCTTCGACACATCCAGATGATCGAGAGTTAGTGGTGGTAATTTTTCGAGGTCACGAGCAACAAATACCGGCAATGCATCAGGCTCCGTTACTTTGAAGAAATTAAGGATATCATACAGCACACGATCCTCCTTTCCTTTTCCTTTGCGGGCGATTTTTCGTATTTCGGAGGACACCGATTCAAAAAGTAACGAATGTGAATTTTGAATTTGTTCACTCGAGTAGAAAGACGTACATATTCGCACCAACGTTTCCTCGTCAGATATTGAAATTTTATTCTGCACATAAGCCAATAGCTCATCTATTACAATATTACAATTAATACACTTCACAGTACTCGTCATTTTCGCGGTCAATAATGAATGAATGAATGAATGAATGCTTTGCGAGGCTGCGCGGGAAATAGCAAAAAGGAAGGAACCGGACTCCGCAATTCTTAGCGACTCCATGGCTGCGCTTTTGACGGTCGTGAATCCCAATGCCCTCCATCCCCTTGCCGTAGAGGTCAGAGACGCCATCCGCAGCTGTAGGGACCAGAGCAGGAGCGTCTCCCTGTACTGGATAAAAGCACACATAGGGATGGAGGGTAATGAGAGAGCCGACGAGCTGGCAAAGGAGGCTGCCCTGAGGTCCAAGGTCAAGCCAGTCTACGACAAATGCCCGGTCTCATTCGTCAAGCGGAATATCCGTATGGACTCGCTTGAGGAATGGGATCGGAGATACGCCGAGGAAACTACAGCCGCCACCACCAAACTGTTCTTCCCGGAGGCGTCGGCCGCATACAGAACAAGTAGATGGTTATTGGGCATTCTGAGCCACTTCGTGATCTCAGAATACCCAATAACCAGAATTAATAAAAAATAAAAATCAAATCAAAATCAACATTCTTTATTCTTAGTCTTTTACAATTTTATAAATTATATTCTTATTATTCGTGGTAGATTAATTTCGAAATGATAATGTAGGAAACCTCATTCTCCGAATGAAAGTAAAAAATAAAAATCAACAAACAATTTAACCATCGAACATTGATTAGTCTTGCATGCTTGCTAATCCTAACTGATGATCGGCTGGGAGTACCGTGGTAAGCAACTCCCTGCGGCCCGTGGGTAAGATCACGCACCAACCATGCTTCCTAATTCTAACTGATGATCGGCTGGGAGTACCGTGGTAAGCAACTCCCTGCGGCCCGTGGGTAAGATCACGCACCAACCATGCTTCCTAATTCTAACTGATGATCGGCTGGGAGTACCGTGGTAAGCAACTCCCTGCGGCCCGTGGGTAAGATCACGCACCAACCATGCTTCCTAATCCTAACTGATGATCGGCTGGGAGTACCGTGGTAAGCAACTCCCTGCGGCCCGTGGGTAAGATCACGCACCAACCATGCTTCCTAATTCTAACTGATGATCGGCTGGGAGTACCGTGGTAAGCAACTCCCTGCGGCCCGTGGGTAAGATCACGCACCGATCATACATCCTAATTGCTAACTAAAGCTGCTAACATATAAGTTCACATTTTTAAATTCAGATTGTATTATTAACTTTTTTTAAATATACATTATCACAAATTAACGAAATACACTTTAATCCAGTCTTCGTACCACGCCAAGAAGACACCATCACCTGAAATTAAAAAAATAAGTTATAATACATATAATATTTTTTCAACCAAACACGCCACACGGGTACCATTTTAGTTCTAGATAGCCTTTTTTAAACTTTTGAATGCAATTGTCGAACATAAAAACCGCATTGAAGAGATTTAATTTCTATTAGATTCTAGTTATGTACAACTTTTTTCATAAAACTTTATAGGGTTGATTTTACATAATAATAAAGAGATGACGACTTATTTAACTATAAATTAAATTGCAATTACTTACGTTTTAACGACATCTTTCTAATTTGATATTTTGGTTTCTCGTGTCTCATGACTCTCCAGTGTAAAAATATCTGAAAAAGAAAAAGAAAATGAAACTTTTGATTTACAATTAATTCTAATCCAATAAATCTAATAATAAATGTCATCAAGACATTATATTATTACAATATACATTCATATTTTCCATTTTAAACTGACTACAATTTGATTAAATATGTTTAAAATACCTATGCAAAGTTTACATTTAGCAATTTTTTAAACAATTTTTTTACATAACATTAAAGGGTTGATTTTTACATAATATAGGGTTCGTAATGATGACGACTTAGGTACTTATTTAACTATGAAACTAAATAAAATTGCAATTAAAATTAAAAACTTACGTTAACGACATCTTTCTAATTTGATATTTTGGTTTCTTGTGCGACTCTCCATTGTGATTAAATATCTGAAAAAGAAAAAAAAAATAAAACTTTGATTTATGTACTATTAATTCGAACTTATGTACTTAGTTGATACATTTTTAAATGACTTAATTGGTTTTCCATAATTAGTTAGTTAAGTGTATATTTATAGATAATTACTTACTTCAAAATAAAAAAACAAATACTTATTACTTGGATTACGTTTTACTATGTTTAATGATTCTTATTTATTACATTAAAATAATTAAAATTCTAAATTGATGTAGGTATCCATTTTATACTAGATATCTACAACATAGCACTAATTATAATCAATAAACTTTGAAAACAATATTTTATCTACCAGTGTAAATAATTATTGTAATGATTAACATAATTTTTACTTACATATTTTTTCCTTTATTTTTTTAATCGAGCTCCTTCTTCACGCACCTCGTAATAGGTTACCGTCTCTCAACAAAATGGCCGAACGGAATGTTGGAACGAGTGAGAACACGAGGTACACGATAAGGGCGTTTGCGCACAAACCCATGTCAGCATAATAATATTTTAATCAACTATTTTATTATATTTAAATAATATTTTAATTAAAGACAAAACTACCCAATGGTAGGGTAAGGACTGGGATTCGAAGTACTTTTTAGCTTTCATGTGGTTAATGCGATTAGAGCGAGCTGGGTTTCAGTTTAGTCTACGCAAATAGATCACCAATTATAACTCTCCACCCAAATGGTTGATTAAATCGATCAAAATCAAGCTGTTCCCAAATATTAATTTATATGTATAATATAAACTACTCAGAATCGTTTTTATTAATACCATCTTGAATATGTTAGTAAGAATGTGTATGCAGCGGCCCTAACTTGCAACGCTGAATTGCATAGTTCGAATGAGTGAATCTCAAACTGTTGTACCCAGTTGCAAACATTAATAAAAACAAATGGCTTTTTGTATGAAATAAGTCACAAAACTATTTATTTCAAAATATTAAATTAATATGTTAGCTAAAGTTACAAGAGTTGGTAAAATATTTTTATTTATCAAAAAATATTTTTTGATTTTGATAAAATATAAACCAATACTTACTCAACTACTACTTGAAACAGCAAAGACTCATTTTTAAGACCAAGACTGTGTTTTTGCTAAAGCATGCTTTTACCTTTTGTGAGTAGTTTGAGAACCTGTGATGAAGCTACGTAAGCATTCGTGGGCTGTTGCTTGAATAGCAAAATGAAATTTTGGGTGATGAAATACCAAAATGTTGCAACAAATTAATGCTAAGTTCGCCCGATAGAAAAGTGTACATCAGGATGGCGGGTCTATTCCTGCGATTGAAATTAATACTATTTCTAACTATAGTAGGTACTTGTTCTTTAACTGTGTTGCTGATGTTCGTTAAGTCATTACCATATTAGAATAAACTCTTCATAGATATTTGGTTTATATCTACCTATATATATATATAAGGGAATTTCTTTGTATCTCTTTTAATTTTATTTGTTAAAAAACTATAGCAGAAATAAAGTACACCACAAAGAGGTACGCAGCAAGTACTATTATTATAAAACATTTCATTCTAATCGCAAGAGTGCACCCGCCACCTTGATGTACACATAGAAAATGATGACCATAGCATAAATGTTATGTACCTTAATTTTTGGTAATTAAGGTTTCTTATTATACTATGATATTACTTATATCATTTTAAATTTTGAAACAATTTACTATTGCCCAATTTTCAGGGATCCGTACCTCAAACGGAAAAACGAAACACTTTTAAGATCAATTCTTTGTACGTCCTGTCCGTCCGCATGTTAGGCCCGAAAAACACGTATTATAAGTATAAAGTTGTAATGAATATGCATTTTAATAAAAAAAGAGAATTTATGATTACCAACTAATGTGGTTGATGCAGTACCTAACCATAGAACTCAAATTTAAGTTAAAAGCAATAATGTATTTGTTTTCTTAATTACCTACCTATACATTTGTACGGAACCCTCGGTGAGCAAATCCAATTCGTAAATGACCGGTTTTTGTGATGAGTAAGTGATAATTAATGTTTAAAAAGGCCAAAAAAAATAAAATTCAAATATTATTCGAGAGTGCTCCAGAGTTGCTGCACAAGAATTGCTGTTGCTGAAAACATTTTCTTCATTAATTTGAAAAATGTTAGTAAGTATTATTTGTACATTTATTATGTACAATTATTATAAATTGTTTTACCCTGGGTAAAATAAATAAAAACAAAATATAATTTATGTTTTATTTTACCAGTTGTCGGGTATACCCGGGTAAAATAAAAAAAACATAGATTTTAGACTAAAAAAAATTTTTTTTTTGCAGGTCTGATTCAGAGTACGAGGCCTCATCAGTGGTGTCTGCTGTAGCACCTCCAAAGAAGGTCAAAACGAGCAAGCGCAAGAGCGCCGCCGTCGCTGGGAAAAAGACCCAAGACACGTCATCATCTTATGTCGACTTCATCCGTGGCTCTGCAGCAGTATCAAAGCGCAAAGCGACCTCACCACCGCCTGAGTCTATCTCGATGCCTAGCAGGTAAATAAAAGTTATTATTTTTCAGCCAACTCCAAAAGACGGAGCTTCATAATCATATTTTTTATGACATATGACAGGCAAGCAAGCAAGCGGTCCATCTGATGGTAACCATCACCTATGAATATCAGTAACACCAGGGTGCTACTTCCCTGGACGTTTGTGTGACCTCATAGCTTTATCAATCATAACCCGATATTCTAAGCTAGCATTTTTGCATTTATTATATAATTTTTTTTCTTTACAGGTCTAAAAGACGAGATATTTTCAACATACTGCAAAGTGAAGAAGCCAGTTGCAGTAAGCCGAAGCACCGCGGCGAAGGCGTGACGTCCAGCTTCAGCAGCAGAGTATCGACGGGGACGTCTCGTCGTGCTCTCAACACCAGTGGCGACTATTTTGTCGATCTAAAAATTTACAAAACGCCGGACTACGTGAACAACGCTCCTGAAGTACGCTACAAGAAGGCGTTGGTGTCGGTGAAGCTGCAGTGCGACGAATCATCATTGTCTTGGGAGGCACTGCAAGCGTTCCTAGGACGAACTTGGACCGTATTCGAGGACGCAGAACCCGTGCATTATAGCGATAAAGTTAGTTTTAAGTAAATAGGGTCGGTTTAGTTAGATATAGCACGGTTTAAGCTATTTTTATGTTTTCTACATATTTTAATAATAAAAGATAATTTTTACTATGCCTTTCTGTACTGTGTGTAACACATCTGTTCACAATAAATCATGGGTAGGTCATTTGAGAAGCAATTTTCATAAAAATAATAATCATACTATAAAACATAGTGATGGTATAGAAATGATCACCACCGCATTTCGTAACCGTATCTTAACGTACAAAATAATAGCTAATACTCAATCTCAATCAGCTTCGATAGATATTTTTTTTTCTGAAATTCATGACAAGTTAAAATCTCTCTTAGATGAATATCTTATTAAACACACATGTGTGAAAGTGAATTTTGAATTCTTCGGTACATTTATACAATTTAAAGATAATTCACAATCAGTTAAGTCCTTTATTACGAAAAACAAAATATTATATTTTAATTATGACTTTGAAAACCTGTATTTTGAGACAGTTACACAATTTAAAAAAAGTATCGAGGAATTTGAACATCGTGATAGTGGGTGGTCTTTTTTGAACAATTTATACATTGAGGTCAATCTTAACAAATACCAACCTCTAGCTGGTTCCAGTTTTATAAGTTTACCTAAATCAATTCAATCTAAAAAAGCGTGTTTGAATATTTTAAATAAGGATCAGTATTGCTTTTTATGGTGTGTGACAGCTGCTTTATATCCAGCCAAAAAACATCCAAGTAGGACATCGTCTTATCCACATTTTCGAGAACTTTTCGACACAAGCGGAATGTCATTTCCTGTGACTTTTCATGATATCAAAATATTTGAAAAGAATAACTCAAACATAAAGTTTATAATTTATGGTTTAAAAAAAAACAAAACAATCGTAGGTCCTTTATACAAATCAGAAATCGATAAAAAACGCAACCCCAAAATTATACATTTACTATTTCTAGAAAATCATAATTCCTCACATTATTGTTTGATTAAAGACTGTTCTAGACTTTTTCGGAGTCAAGTAACGTCCCACCACGCTAAGATTTATTTTTGTGATTTTTGTTTATTATATTTTGATACTTTAGAAGAAGTTGATAGTCATCAATGTGGAGGAGTGGTGACGGTTTTGCCGAACAAGGGTTCACTAATACAATTTAAGAATTATGACCGTAAACAAAATATGCCCTTCTGTATTTATGCCGATTTTGAATCAATGCTTCAAACTAACGTTGGCACGGACTCTTCTCAAAACACGACTACTTTGAACCACCATGTACCTATAGCGTTTGCTTATTATATCGTTTGTTGTGATGACCCTAATTATAATCGTTACGTTTCATACCGAGGACCCAATTGTGATAAGCGGTTTGTTAAGTCAATTATCAAAGACGTACAAAATATTTTTGAAATTGTTAGCGCTACAGTTCCGATGATATTTACTGATGAAGACGAAACAAATTTTGTTAAAGCAACTCATTGTCACATTTGTCAGAACTTTGTATTTTCAGACAAAGTCCGCGACCATTGTCACATTACCGGTCGTTATCGCGGCGCTGCGCACCCACACTGCAATTTGCAATATAAACGTCCTTCGTTTGTACCCATTTTTTTCCACAACCTAGCTGGTTACGACTGTCACTTATTCATCAAAGCTTTAGCCGAGGTTCCTGGCGACATAAAAATTATACCTAAAACTAAAGAAAATTATATTTCATTTACAAAATTTGTACCGGTTTCTCATGATCAGTTTTATCAACTTCGTTTCGTTGATTCGTTTAAGTTTTTGGCAACAAGTTTAAGTAAATTATCAGATACTTTAAAGCCAGAAGATTTTAAATACCTAAAACGTTTTTACCCAAGCGAAGAAAAGTTTCAGTTGCTCATTCGTAAAGGCGTATATCCATATGAATATATGAACTCATGGGAACGATATCAGGAAAATAAACTTCCACCAAAAGACTGTTTTTACAGTTCTCTGAACGATCAAAATATCTCTGACGAGGATTACAGCCATGCGAATTTAATTTGGTCAACCTTTAAAATTCCGGACCTAGGTTCTTATACAGATTTGTATTTAAAAACAGATGTTCTATTATTGTCAGATATATTTGAAAATTTCCGACGTACTTGCAAACAGCATTATCAGTTAGATCCAGCGTTTTATTTAACAGCGCCTAGTCTATCGTTCGACGCAATGTTGTTAAAAACAGGGATTCAATTAGAACTTATTAATGATTTGACTATGATTAGAATGTTACAGAATGGCATCCGTGGAGGTGTGTGCTTGTGCTCCCATAGGCATGCCAGAGCCAATAATTATTATTTACCCGATTACAGACCCTCAGAGCCTACTTCTTATATCGCTTATATTGATTGTAACAATTTATATGGGTTTAGCATGTGTCAATATTTACCATTATCCAATTTTAGGTTTCTTGATCAACATGAAATCAATAAATTTGATATAGTTAAAGTTGCAATTGATTCTGACTATGGTTTTATACTAGAAGTTGATCTGGTATATCCTAAGCATTTGCATAATTTACACAATGATTTGCCATTTTGCCCTGAAAAATGCATTCCGCCGGGTGGGAAGAATCACAAATTAATTCCGAATTTATATGATAAATTCAATTATGTTATTCATTATGTTCATTTACAAACTTGTTTAAAACATGGTTTGATTTTAAAGAAAATTCATCGCGTAATAACTTTCAGACAAAGCCCATATTTAAAACAATATATTGATTTAAATACTAAATTGAGACAAAAAAGTTCATCTACTTTTGAACAAGATTTTTTCAAACTATTGAACAATAGTGTGTTTGGAAAAACTTTAGAAAATAATGAGAAGAGAGTTAACGTGCATTTGGTAAATCAGTGGACTGATAATAAAAATGTGACTAAAAAAAGAAAATGTGCTCAAAAACTTATCGCTCGTCCAAATTTCCACAGTGCGACGGTTTTTAGCAATAATTTAGTAGCGGTTCAATTAAACCCCGAAGAAATAATTTTGAACAAACCCATTTATATCGGTTTCACTGTTTTAGAACTTTCAAAAAGCCACATGTATGATTTCCATTACTCAACAATACAACCTTTTTACAAAAACCGAATACAGATGTGTTACACAGATACAGATAGTTTTATATATCATATACAAACAAATAATTTTTATTGCGATGTAAAAAATTTTTTTTTGCCATATTTCGACACTAGTAATTGTGAAAATAATCAATATAATTTACCAATTCAAAATAAAAAAGTCCCTGGCTTGTTTAAGCTTGAAATGGGGACTAAAATCATAAGCGAATTCGTAGGACTTCGTTCAAAGTTATATTGCATTAAGACTACAGACAGCACAATAAAAAAGGCTAAAGGAATTAAAAGAAATATTGTACGTGATTTTAATGTATCAGATTATGAAAAATCTCTTTACGAAGGTGATATTGTTCGAAAAACAAATATTTTATTCAAATCAATTAAACATGAGTTATTTACATGTGCTGTAAATAAAATTGCTTTATCAGCTGATGACGATAAGCGAGTTATATCGAAAAATAAGATTTCGACAAAGGCATGGGGGCATACTACCATCTTTAACTTTTAACAGGTTTTTTGAAAATAGTGTACCTATCAAATCTGTAAAAAAAAAAAAAAAATTGTGTTTATGTTATATTTTGTAAAAGTTAAAATTAAGAATGATTTACTTAAGGTTCAAAGTGTATAATCATAATTTTAATAAAATTAATATAGTTAATAGATGAAATTGTTTTATTTATAATCTAAATGTCCAGAAAAGTTTATGATTATGGAAAATAATGATAAAAAAATATCAGAAATATGTTGCATAACAATATAGGTGAATTTTGTAAACATGTTCTAACTTGAATGATAATCGAAACTATTTATTATTGCAACACAAATCGCTAAGCGCTGCATTTTTTTAGTGTAATTTGAGTCGTACATTTCGCACACACTGTAATAAGTGCGAGTGAATACGATGAAATTTTATGAAAAGGCATTATATGTAATACAATAGGTGAAATAAATATTTTTTTTCATTATTATACTGCCATCAGTACCAACCTATACTACCTGTACTCTCTCCGATTTTCAGCATTAAAAAATAATAATTAAAAATGGTAAGTTATTGATCTTACATCTTATTTATTAAAATATATACAATTGACTGATTTTATTTTAAAGTATTTTTGGTTTGTTACAGGCAGCACAAGATGTTGATGTTTTCGCTTCCATTTCGGATAACGAAACGTATATTCCTGATTCCTTTGAACATGCTCAACGACTGTCAGCCGGATTTACCGAGGAATTTTTAAAAATGCAAGCATCTCAAAAACGTAAAACGAAGACTCATGAACGGAAGGTAAGTTGTTATTTTTACTGTATTTTTGGTTAGTTGTTGTTTATTGAATTACATAAATTAAAAGTGTTTTTTTTGTTACAGACAACACAACGTGTAATTGACGTAGACGTAGACCCTATCGTTTCGGAGAGCGAAGAAAGAAATTCTCGTGAACGGAAAATGAAGACGAAAGGGAGTCGCATTAGGAATGACCTTTCCAAAAAAATTATTAAATCACGCGTTCCTCATCATTCATTTGTGATAAATAGCGCTCCACAGAAAGGACTCCGACTGATCAAGATTCAGGTGCTGGACTTAGAGTGTGATCAACTAATAAGTGACTGTATTCATGATGATAACGTTCTATTGAGCTCCCAATACGTGGTAAAAGATATTGGTGATGAGATTATGGACCAGACTGAAAAAATTATCAGTAATATATCAAAAAAAATCTGTAACTATAGTTATACTAATTGGTATTAACATTGTGTTGTTTTGTATTGTGAAATGTATGTTAGGAAATAAATGTTATTATTTTAATTGCGATGTAAGTAACTTTAATAATAAATTGTGATGTAATAAATTTAATTTAATAATAAAAAATGGAAAACATAATAATATCTTTTCATTTCATAAAATATATATAATTGATTTAAGTAATAAAATAAAAACACAGCATGTTTAAAAAATACATTTATTAATTAAATAAAGAATTAAATACAAAATTTTCCTGACACCACTTTTTTAAACAGAGCACATTTTTCAAAGCACACATATTTTTATGATAAACACAATTAAACACGTGATTGATTTCATCACAGTAATTGTCATATAGTTTAAGTAACTTAGGACAACCTTTCTCACCCAACTCTATTATTTCACAATCATTGCATAACTCTTGAATCCATACAACCTTCTCCATTCCCTTTGTCAAGACATTTTTACCATTTAGATATGGAATTATAACTCGTCGAAATTCTCTATAATCAATAAATCCTTCATGCCATTTTAGCCCTCGATTGTTTTCTAACCATCGAACTTGTTTTTTTTCTTCAGTAGACAGAGTTTTAAAAGAATAAGGTGCTTTAATCAAGAAGGTTTGTGTATAATATTTTGTTGCAATCGATAATTCTTTGATAATAAATTTATTTTTCAAATCCTTAAACCCTTGTAAATCTACGATTATTGTATTAGAATTCATGATATTTTTTTTACAATATTACTCAATGGTTTGTACTCAAATATACAATCGTTTAGAATAAGACAGTACGCAGATGTGTTTTCAGGTATGTCTTGATCGGATTCGAATTCGACTCTCACATCAATTGATCCTTTTAACATTTCGTGCTGTCGAGAACAGTCTATAACGTATAAGGGAGCTATGTCTTTAAATTCTTTTAATCCCATCAACGGTTCAGCTCGACGACCGTGATAAGACTGATGAAATCTTGCATACTGTTCATATATTAATGAATATCTGTTGTCCGAGAAACTAATATTCAAACTTTCATATGGATAATATGAAGAATTCAGAAATACTCTCACATCGCGAATGTGACAATGGTCGAACTCTGCCATCGACGTTGTTGCATTGTTTTTACGATTTGTTTGTAATGCGATTACAACAAATCTCGGTTTCTCTATCTGCGATGAAGTTTTAATTGACCATGTATGTTTACGGGTTTTAGGTAATAATGGATACTCATACAAATCCCAGTTACGAAATGCTACGCTTATCGCACGATCTTTTTCTAAATGTTTTAGTAAATTGATTCTTTCGCGGTCCGACACTCTGACATGAGGAACTCGCCAAACTATTTTATTTATAATTATATCCTCAACAATTTCTCCTGTATTTAATCGTAAGGCATTGAGATTTGTATTACTTCTTAATAGTACTAATTCATGTTTACAGTTTATTATGATTTTTTCATAATCTTCAGCGAAACCTAATATTTTATTCAGCGGTATAGATACAGAAAATACTCCATCAGTGGTAGTGCCTGTAGGAGACCAACCCCAAACTCTTGCGCTTTTGGATTCATTTTCATTCAACGATAGATAAGATTTAATTGTGGTGGTAACACCTGCATTTTTAATCTTATCTATTTCTATCCCATTTAGTTCATATCTAATGTCTTGAAATAGAAATAGTGCTGGGTTGTTCACAAAATGCACACTTGACACTTTTTCTTTGGCGGCTTTGTCTTGCTTATACACATCAACTCTGCCCTCAATATACAAACAACTGAGTGCAGGCAACACGTACAAGTCCTGTTGATTAATTGGTATCCGGATTTCATCATTGTTGTTAAAACTTGATACATAAGGTTTGTAGGAATGATATTCAAAACTTTCTATGCTGTTGTCGTATGACGCTGGTTGACATATATTTAAAATGTTCATTTTAATAAACCAAGTAGCTTTAAAAAGTCTTTATTGTTTCTAGTTAATTTCTTTTTAAATCGCAACGGTGTTTCTTTATGAAGAGACCGTTTAGAACTGAGTCTGTTAGTAGAAGAAGAGATGTTTTTATTGAAATTTATCTTTTTTTTTTAAAGTGTAAATACAACTGTACTTCTTCACCACGTAAGTTAATTTGCTTGTTTTCTGCGTCTAACAGTTTTATATTAATTGAATTTATTGAACTTTGGTTGACTGGAAAGTAAATTAAATTTTTAGGAATTTCAATAATTCTATAACCGGGGGGTACATTAGGCACAAACTCGTAAATGATATGACTCGGTTTTTCATTTACAAATGATCCACTGATAACATCACATTCGATGCGTACGATAGTTGTTGGTAAAATGCTTACAGGATGCCTAGATTCTGTACTTATATTAGCTTTTATTGATTCTGTACCAAACCCTAATATCTTTCCGATTGAAGCATTTTCATTGAAGTGCACATCTTCAGTACATAAAATACGGGTTTTCAGGGTATTATTATTACAAGTCAATTTTAACGCTGCATTCTTAATGTTACTTTTAAGATAATCACAAATGTCTTGAAGCTCATATGATCCTTCAGGTATTTCAATAACTTCTTCTTTACCATAATAAAATTTGTTATTTCTTTCATCAATATTAGGTATAGAATTAAATGTCGAAAAGTACAAAAGCCCGCATTCGTACTCTCCGTACAGCTGTAATGTAGGGGAATAGTTTGTTGTTACAGATTCTCCTCTGCCAGTTATTGACACAGTGAAAGACATAGTTATACTGATATATATTTTATTATTTTATTATTTATATAAATTATTTTTCCAATAATCTTGTAAATATTTTAAACAAAGGTGTCCACAGTTTGTAGTACCATAGGTTTGATATTGTACATAATTATAATTTATAGCCATAGGACTTAAATAATTGATTAATTCTAATGGAGGTTTTAAATTACCAAAACTATCAAAATATTCACAGTAATTAATATGTTTTACATAGGCTACCCAATGTGTTCCAGGATTGTCCGAACTATCCAAATTTAATATACCACACTCTATTTTTCTTGGTTTTCGAGGGAGAGAATCTCTCATATACACTCCACGAAAGTAAGGAATGTCAGTCGCATGCTCCAGTATATCTAAATTAGTTAGTGGTCGTCTGGGTAGCCGTTTATTTAGTTTTTTGAAGGACTTAGGTATAAGCCAGCTCCTTTTTTATATGGCTTCAAATACAACCCTTTTCCTAAAGCAACAGCCTCCATCATCTTGTTATGTCGTTCGGACTCTTGCAAGTTTTTCTGAGCAACCTTGTAATCGTTAACAGCCTTTGCTATACCTGCCGCGCCACCAGCAAGCGAACCTAGAGCTGACAGGCCAGCGAAGATTGGAATGAGCGGTAAAAAGCCTCCACATTTAGGAATTGGAATACACCGCGGTAACCGTATTTTTTTCTTTTTAGAAAATAGTTTTTTTGCGGCTGCATATGCATAGTTAATTGTTGAACGATTGTCCTTAGATTTTATATTTTTTAGCTTAGATCGAATTTTTTTCACTGCTGTCATGAATGAACGAACTCCAGCACCGGCTCTGAGTTTTGCTTTCATTGCATTTTTAACAATCCATGAAGCGACTTTTTCTCCTCTTCTAGCATCTTTTGATTTTAATCTCTTTTTAGCCATATTTAAAAGTTCTAAATCTGCTTTATGTCGAACGCTTAAATCTTTATTATCGTATGCAATATCGTGGTACATGCAAGCTTCATCCAATTTATTTATACCTCGTTCACCTCTCAGTAACCGTTTCTGAAGTTTAGTTCCTGGTCCACAAAATTGATATCCAGGAATATGTAGTTCAAACGGTAAATTATTGATGACGTTATTCAAAATACCTGTTCCCTCCTTCATAGATATTCTTAAAATGAATAAATTTATTATAGCGCTCACTTTATATTACAAAAGTAATGCACTCTTATCCACCCAACTGTTTTCTTTTTCGCTAAGACCCAACCACTTTACATAAAGTTTATTACCCTTACGTTTAATAACTTTTTCAATTAGGTAAAGATCCGGAAATTTTGTTCTTTGTAATTCATATTCATAGAAAGATCCTAAAATTGTCTGTTTGTGCTTATCTTCTAAATGATATGTTGGTGGATTTGTATCATTTACTTTAACTATCACAAAAATTTCAGTCGACCAGTTAGGTGTGTACCCTTTGTAAAAATCTCCTTTAAATTTGCTTATCCGAACACTATCACCAACATGAAACTTGGGTTTTCGATGTACAGTTTGTCTTTGTGCATGCATAACGTTATATTTAACAACCATTTCGTTTACTTTATTTACATGAGCGGGTTTATATTTAGTAGTGCGATGAGTGGTATTGTTATATGTTTCTACCACCGAATTCAAATTTGCCCCCAACCATTGATAACGACCGTACAAACTAAAAAGTTTGTACAGATGGTTTTTTATTGTCCGTATTACTCGTTCTACAATAGAAGCTTTTTTGACGGAGTGGGTAGAATAATGATTAATGTCAAACTTTTTACACAAATCATTAAAAACATTATTATAAAACTCTTTACCAAAATCAGTTTGTAAATTGACGGGTTTTCGTGATGAACAAGATAATATTTCAGACATTGCTTTTGTAACACAATTTTGATTTTTTGATTTTATAGGTTTTGCCCATACATATTTTGATAATGTATCTATTACGACTAAAACATATTTATATCCCTTGTTAAAGTTAGAATATTTCTGAAAATCTATAAGATCAGCTTGCCATAAATCATCTATGCCTTTTAGAATTGTACTTCGACGAGGAAAATTTCTTCTTGCTGCTTTATGAATTTCATCAACTATGTTTTTTTTGCTCATTATGTTTGTTTAATTTGAATTCAATCAAGTTATCTATTTCTTCTTTTGTATAATATAAGGTAGATAAGTGGTACGATGTAGCTCTTTCCAAATTTTTTAAGTATATTTTTTGATTATTATTAACTTTTTCAATTTCTTTTTTTAGCTCTAGAACTATGTTATCCACATAAGCTTTGTTCACAGCTTCATCGTCTTCATTTGGAGATGAAAGACCTTTTAATTTAGATGTTTTTAAATCATAGTGTCCAGCATCTGATTTCACTAGTGTGCTGTTTATAGTATCAATAAATTCCGATAATCGCAAGCGTTTATGAACGTGATGACCAAACTTATCTATATTCATCGTTGTCTAGAGGAGTTGAGAACTGAAAGAATACTACTAATTTTTCCTGGTGACTGCCCTTTAAATTCTACATTTACAATCCCCGCCTCTTGTAATTCTTCTATAATTGTAATAATTTCGTTGTCTACACTAGTGTTACCAGCTGCTCGTGACCCCAACAGTAATTTAAGCCGTTCTACCAACTCATTGGGATCATCCCAATAAACATAATCAGTGTCTATTTTTACTTTCTTCAAAAGTGGAATACCTTTTCCTTGAGGAATACTTTCAATACTTGTAGTCGCATTTTTTGAGAATTTAAACAATGGCTTAATAACATTCATGTATTTAAAACCTTTGTTGCTGTTTATAGGTTTGGATGGCTCATAATTACGTCGATGTGCGTTGGTGTCGATTAGTAATAACTTATAATTTTGCAAGTCTTCTGTAGTAACTTTATCTAAATCAGGAGTCTTTTTGAATAGTAACTCTTTTAAACCGATGGTCTTCTTTAAAGAACGAATTCCTATTTTCAGAATATTACCATCATCGAAAACACGATTCTTGCCCAGCATAAGTCTTCCGCGTTCATATCTAACTCCAAAAGGGATATCAGTCATTACTTCAGATGATGTAGACCAAGATAATGTATGATTTTTATTTGGTGAAGAATGAGTGGATTGAAATGATTCCTCACTAAAATTTAAATCTTCAGAAGGTGATAAAACTAAAGTTTTGTTATCATCTTTAGAAAATTCGTTATCAAAAACATTGTCTTCTTCGCTGACAATGTTATCAGAATCCTCATCGGATGCAAAGGACGATGCGCTTTCATTATGTTTACACTTTTTCATGACAGGAGTAGAATGGTTTTCTTTCTCAACGCTCTTTTCTTTACTTTTATTGGCTATTAAATTTAGCGGATCAACTATAGGTTTAAGTATTGTCTCCAATGCCATATTGTTTATGTTTTTTGCATCCTTAATCATTTCAACTTTTCTTTTCACAGCTGCTGCAGATTTCACAATTTGTTCTTTAAATGTTTTTTCCATTTTAGTATTAGTTATTGTGTTCTAGTGCAAACCACAATTGAAAATGATAAATTCTAAATGAAACACTGTATTATGTATGCTAGTCCAAAACTATAAAAGTGTCAAATGCTGATCTATAACATCCTTTATTTCTTTCACAATCCTTATTAATAACAAGGTAGCTAAAAGGATTTTTCCAAACAACTGAACACATCTCACGAAATTGAGACCATGACATATCAGATCCCACATGCTCATCATAAACGTGTTTCAAATTAATGTCATCTTGTTTGAACAATACTATCAGATTTGAATTGTCTCTTACTAGTTGTTTCGGTATTTTAGTATACGTCTGATTAATATAAAAACAATCAATATTTTTATGACGACCCATTGCAAAATAATCTCTGATACTGTTTTGATTTTCACAAGCCACATCATCAAAAATAATAATGGAATCAGGTGAGGCTTCATGAGGACTCAAAATTTCACTATTGTGATTGTATTTATTAAAAGTTGTACCAGCCACCCTGTTTAGGACTTTCTCCAGAAATAAATATTTAGCTTGGTATAAGGATTTTGAATAAACATATAAGTTGCAGAAACGTGGACCATCTTTATGCAACAGCAAACTTATTACTAAGTTCGTTTTCCCACAGTTTGATGGACCACAAACAATACAACGTATTGTGTTCGGCAGTAGGTTTCCATGCCGTTTTGGTTCCTGTGGCGATACAGGACAAATACAATGTAATTTAAGAGTATCTTTTTGTTTAACAAATTTCATTATTAGCTATTAACGTGTAATAACAAACTCGACTGTAATACTCCATGAGTTTGAACAAAATGAGCTTACGTTTTGTGACGAAACAATTTTATAATACTTCTAAAATAAATAGGGATGGGATGTTAAGGCTAATCAATGTTCGACGGATTGAAACTAATTCTGGTTATTGGGTATTCTGAGATCACGAAGTGGCTCAGAATGCCCAATAACCATCTACTAGAACAGTAAAAAGCCTACAGCTCACACGCGAACTAACACAGGCACTCACGGGGCACGGAGGATTCTCCGGGTACTTGGCTAGATTCAAGTGCAAGGAGAGTCCTTCGTGCATCTGTGATCCGGAAGAGGACGAAACTGTTCCCCACCTCTTATTACATTGCCCCCAATTCAGCACACACAGACTCTACCTGGAACAAAGCACAGATACAAAAATAATAGAACAAAACCTCCCGCAGCTTATCAGTTGTAGAAAGCACAGAGATGCAGTCGTAGAATATATAAGCAAAATTGTAAAATGTGTTAACAAACGCAATAAAGTAGATTAAGGAAAACATATTACATTGCAGTGCGCGCTCAGAAATGGTCGCGTTTGCAACTTGCACAGTTATGAAATAATTTGTTTAATTACTTCGCGAATTGCGCGGCCTAGCCGCTGCCCGAAAACGTGCTGCTATGGGTTCCGAACAACTCATAGCCAACGAGTTGCTGGCATTCATACAACATGCCATTGACACTATGGACGAGGTCAGCATCATGCAGATCTGCAAGTCCAGTTTCACTGAAGCGGAGATTTGCAGTGGCAAGGTGCTGTTGTACCAGACGCTCGGCAAGGCCGACCGAATGCCGTCTCGCAGGAGGGACGAAAAAGGTGAAAGAAGTCTCCAGGATATCATCACCTTGTTGAAGGAGACCGACCCTGACGACGTGCCTGCGTTCGTGGCTAAGCAGCTGCATAAGCTGCCTCCAGTCTCGTTTGACCACGTTGACGTGACCCGGCTGCTGAAAGACATCACAGCCCTGAAGGCAAGCATGGCCGACGTCATGTTGAAATTAGAGGCGTCGGAAACTACCATTTCCGATTTGCGTACCGAATTATTATCGCTAAAACGTAATGATTCGGTAAGTAGGTCACCTGTGACTTCTAATGTCAACACGCGTCGCGGAGCGCAAGTTTGCAGTTTTGAGTCAGCAAAATTGGAATGCTCGTCGCCCGCTGTTGCGGAGTGCGTCTCCCCGCACGCCGCTGTCCGCTCCGTCCCCGAGCCGAAGAAAAACGCTGATACGAGTCCCGTGTCCCGCGCTTATGCCGCCGCTGCCGCCGCACCACCTAGGCGGACTAAACCACCGGGGAAAAACCAACAGAAGTTGGCACTAACACAGTGTCAGCCGAAAGTCCGATGCGACGAGGAGGGTTTTAGCAAAGTTGAAAGAAGGAGGAGGAAGCCCGCCAGCCGTAATCACCTTGGCACCGCACCGACTGCACCAGAACATGCTCTGCGTCCTGAAGTACGAGCGACGCAGCTGTATGTGTCTAGACTGCACTGGTCTACAAAAGTTGAAGATGTCGTAGACTACATCCGAAAGAAATCCGCTTTCACTCTGAGGGTCGAGCCGTTGGAGTCTCGTCACAAAGTGAACTTTAGTTCTTTTGTGGTGAGGGTACCCAATCATCACTTGGAGACTTTCATGAAAGAGGATTTCTGGCCGCAGGGAGTCGTATACCGGAAGTTCCGAGGTCGACTGCCAGCTGACACCGCACGCTTCACATCGCCAAAGCGATTTTAATTATTTTTTTAGTGTTAGTGATTTTATTATTATTGTATATATGTTAGTCTGTAAGGTATATATTATATGGGCCAATAATTTGTAAAATTTTGTTGCCTGAAATAAATAAATAAATAAATAAAAATAAATATCTATAGTGTATAATTATTATATGTAAATAGATATGGAAAAATATAAAATAAGCAAAATAAAGAAATAGAATATTATAGTAGAATAAGAAAGAAGAATGTAAAATAGAATAAGACACAACGCAAGAATGTAAAACTAATGTAAAATAAATAAAACATGGTTTTAAACCCCTTGGATCCAAATCCCCATTCCTACACCTAGAATGTAAGAATATAGAGTAGAAACAATAGAAACAAAAGTAGAATCAGTATGTAAGGTCAGTATGCAGAATGAAAGTGCGAGAGGCAAAAAAGCGAGAACTAGTAGCCTAGTAACAATTAGCATATTATACTTCAGAAACAAATTCCGGTCCTGCACGGCCCGGTACGGTACGGTTCCATCCGGTCCGGTCGGTCCGGTCAGTCCGGGCCGGTCCGGTCGGTCCGGTCCTGATATGGAACCTACATGCCAATTAGCATATTTTTCTACAGAAAAAAAACCGGTCCGGTCCGGCACGGCCCGGTACGGTGCGGTTCCTTCCGGACCGATCAGGTCTGATCCGTTCCGGTCCGGTCCGGTCCTTATATGGACCCTACATGACAAATTTGGCATCTCTAGACCCAGCGGTTTGGGCTGTGCGTCCTCTCGCAACTACGTTTGCGCATATCTCGCTTTCCCGTTAGATTTTGAAAAATCCTTTCTTAGTACATCCCTAGACGTCGTAAGGAACCTACATACCCAATTTGATATAGCCTCGCAACCTCGTTTGCGTATATCTCGGTTTCCCGTGGGAATTTCGAAAAATCCTTTCTTTGTACACCCCTAGACGTCGCCGTCGTAAGGAACCTACAGTCCAAATTTGGAATCTCTAGACCCACCGGTTTGGGCTGTGCGTTGATATATGTATAGTTAAGTCAGTCAGGACTTTGAATTTTATATATTATTATATATAGTCCGGTCCGATCAGGTCCAGTCGGTCCGCTCCGGTCCGGTCGGTCCGGTCCTGATAAGGTACAAACGCGGACACAGCTGTGTATCCATTGAAGACGCAACTGAGAGAAAATATTACTGTTCGAAAGGGATAGAGATATTTCTGTCAATTTCAATGTAGTTTCAAGTTATCCAAAGTAATGATTTTTAATTCGGTCGTATAATAGGGATGAGGGTTTTTATGAAAACGCCCCTAGTTGGCGCCACTTTGACAAGAGGGTGTCATTTCAGAAAACCCTCAAAAATTCATGAATTGCCGAAGCAACAATTTATTCTATTTAGCCTTTTTAGGGTTCAACAATAAATTTTAAAAACCATGTTTACTAGATTCAAATTAGCAACGGACACCACTAACGATTTTTTTGTTATTTAAGTATTTAATGGCTATAACAAGATTATTGGTTTCTAAAAATTCTTCACTATAAAAAGTTTTCCACTACCTATACTTAATTTATATCAAACAGTTCGTATATCTTTAACTGTCGTCTGACTTTAAACTCTCCACTAGAAAATTATATGCACTCAACAAGAAAACTCAAACAGAACCATATAACTATGGTTCGATACAATCTTGACTTTTATTCGAACTCTTATTTAAATAAATTCTTCATGGTTATCTCAGACAAAAAACAGAAAAAGTATATTTTCTCGTAAAAAGTCAAAAATCTATATTCTGTCATTTTTCCTGTCTAACTGACACCGGAGCATAATTTAATACAAATTTAATAAAAAATATTGCTCAAAAAAAATGCCCGCACGTCTCACGCTTGCTAAAAGAATACGCATTGTTATTCTTAAAGAAATGGGAATGAGAGTTTCCGAAATATCCCGGGAACTAAATGTGCACGTAAGTTTATAAAATTTTACTTCTAGTGTTTTTCCGTGTTCGTCTAAGTAAGTATTTGTTTAGATGATTACACACCTGGTTCTGGTTTTTAACAGCACTGATAGTGTTTTTAGAGACGGTCGGTATACACGTGGCTACGACGGCATGAGGAAGGCGGAGATGAAGCCCTACGCGACCGTCCTCGTGAAGCACGAGGACGTGTTACAACGGAGGCTGAAGATGCTGCCATGGTCGCTAGCCACTCACTGCACCCCTTATGACATCTTTGTGTATCTTGTAGTTTCTTTTTTCAATTGAGATTATACCTACTGAGTCATAATGCTTGTTACAGATTTCAATGCAGACAGTGCGTCGTCGCTTAAATGAAGGGGGCCTGCAGCGACACATACCGGCCCGAAAAATATTACTCACCCAAGCGCACAAGGACGACAGAATAGCTGGATCTGAGATGACTGGATCAATAATATAGTCATATTTGTAGACGAAAAGACTTTCAAGTCGGATAAGGATGGTCGGAAAATATTATACAGGCGGAGAAACGAACGCTATGTAAAAGATTTTTCATCCTCCGTTTGAAAAACCCGGGAAATAGAGGATGGAAACACGTGAGCTGGCAGCGAGTTCCACGTTGTTGAATTATTCGAAGACAAATTAGCAGATTGGCTGCTTTACCGAATGGGGCGTATTGACTTAAAATATTGTAAAATAATTGAACACAATGTTGCACATAAAATAAAAATAATGTAAATAAAATAATAATGATAAATGATTGTTTTTATTTAGAATATGTTATGATAGTCGATAAAACGGTAACAAAGAAAATATCTGATATATAAATAAATAAATTTATAGGGACAAATCACACAGA
Organism: Endotricha flammealis; assembly: GCA_905163395.2. Classification (NCBI taxonomy): domain Eukaryota; kingdom Metazoa; phylum Arthropoda; class Insecta; order Lepidoptera; family Pyralidae; genus Endotricha; species Endotricha flammealis. The sequence goes on along the minus strand of LR990871.1, from coordinate 2,326,160 downwards.
TTGAGCTAGCCCCAAAGTAAGTTCGAAACTTGTGTTATGGAATACTAACTCAACGATACCTATATTTTATAACAAATACATTTATAGATAGGTAAACATCCAAGACCCGAGGCCAATCAGAAAAAGTTCGTTTTTCACCATGACCCGACCGGGATTCGAACCCGGGACCTCCTGGGTGGTAGTCCGGCGTGGTAACCATTACGCCACGGAGGTCGTAAAATATAAAACGATACATACTCTGATTGGACGTGAGTGGACGCCAATCAGAGGGCGTATTGCTGATCGCCACCGCGGACACGAGCTAAACGCGTTGGTTTGGCCGAGGTTTAACCGAATTTTCCCGATTCGAAAACCCGACGAAATTAAGTTAAATTACTTAGCCACTGGCTAGGATTCATAACTGTCAACGTCCAATGCGAGTCTCATTCCTGCATATATGACAGGAGAAAATGTGTATCATTAAGTATGTTGCCGTTTGTACCTACATAAAAATTAACATATATTTCTTCAGAAAAAAAAACCGGTCCGATCCGGTTCGGTCCGGTCCGGCACGGACTCGGTACGGTGCGGTTGCTTCCGGACCGATCAGGTCTGATCCGTTCCGGTCCGGTCCGGTCCGGTCCGATCCGGTCTGGTCCGGTCGGTCCGGACCTTATAATGACCCTACATGCCAAATTTGGCATCTCTAGACCCAACGGTTTGGGCTGTGCGTCCTCTCGCAACTTCGTTTGCGTATATCTCGCTTTTCCGTGAGAATCTTGGAAAATCCTTTCATAATACATCCCTAGACATCGTAAGGAATCTACATGCCAAATTTGGAATCTCTAGACCCTGCGGTTTGGGCTGTGCGTTGATATCCCCTTGCAACTTCGTTTGCGTATATCTCGGATTCCCGTGGGAATTTTGCAAAGAAACATACACTAAATGTTAAGTAGAGCAAATTGCCACATATTAGTGAAAACCGCATCCAAATCGGTTCAGCCCTTTCTGAGATTAGCGTGTGCAAACATACATACAAACATATAAACAAACAAACAGACGGACAAAAAAAAACGGTCCGGTCCGGTTCGGTCTGGTCCGGCACGGACTCGGTACGGTGCGGTTCCTTCCGGACCGATCAGGTCTGATCCGTTCCGGTCCGGTCCGGTCCGTTCCGGTGCGGTCCGTTCCGGTCCGGTCCGGTCTGGTCGGTCCATATTCATATTCATATTCATTTATTTGCAGTAACACGGTAGGACAGGTATTACATAATAGTAGTGATCAAGCGTGTCACGCCAGTATCTGGCATGCAAAAGTAGATAGGTACGCTATACAATAACAATAGTAATCATAAATAAATTAAAAAATTAGCAATACATTAAAAACGATTCATACATATTTCATTTTCTTAAATTCTTCAATGTCATAGATACAATTATCAGATAATAATTTATATAATGATTTTAAAAATAAACTTGTAGGCAATTCTTTCATGGAATCCGGTAGTAAATTAAACAATTTAATGGACATGTTGTAACTGTTTCTGGCAAAGCAGGTGGTACTATGTGAAGTCACTGGTATTCTATTAGGTTGTCTTGTATTAAAAGTAACTACATCTTTTTTCTTTGTGTATAGGTGTATATTTTTTTTAACAAATTTGCACACTTCAAAGATATACATCGCTGGCAGTGTTAAAAGATTGAGTTTTCTAAACAAAGGTCTACATGATTCTTGTGGGCCTGCTCCACACATGGCTCGGATACATCTTTTTTGAATAATAAAGGCACGGTTTATGTCTACTGAGTTCCCCCACATTACCAGTCCGTACCTCAGGCTGGAGCATACAAATCCATGGTAGGCCAAAAGTGCTGTTTTTTGATCTACGATTTTTGTGAGACGTAGCAGTGCAAATACAAATCTATTGATTTTTTTGCAAACCGAGTCCACATGATTCTTCCAGGTCAGCTGCGAGTCCAGGACTATACCCAGAAATTTAACCGTATTACATTCGGGAATAAGCTCATTACGATAGGAGATTGAGATTTTATTTGGTTTACCATTCTTATTAAAAAATTGAATTATTTTTGTTTTATTAATGTTTATGCACATATTATTATGTTCCATCCAGGTAATAACCTTTTCAATTGTATTATAGATTTCTTTTTCATAATCAGTGTTGTTTTTCTTGTGTATAATTATTGATATGTCATCAGCGTATAGTGTACAGGGATAGTTAGTTATGTCAGGTAAGTCATTTATATAAATTAAAAATAATAATGGTCCTAAAATACTGCCTTGAGGCACTCCGAAATTATTTTGTTTTAATTGAGAATTGTATGTCGTATTTTCAAAAGAATTATTTAATTTTTTTATCGCCACACATTGAGTTCGTCCGCTTAAGTAGCTTTCGATCCAGTTATATGCCTGACCACGGATTCCGTTTAGTTCCAGCTTACTTAGGAGGGTTTTATGACAAACAAAGTCGAATGCTTTAGTCATGTCAAACAGTACTGCAGTAACAGGCACTTTATCATCCATATTACGCGATATTTCTTTAATTAAAGCAAAACAGGCCTGAGTAGTACACTTATTCCTCTGAAACCCATATTGCTGTGGTTTAATTAGGTTGTATTTCTTTAAGAATAGGATTAATCGTTTATGCATTACTTTTTCAAGTATTTTTGACAGGATCGAGTTCAGCGTGATTGGTCGGTAATTGTTTACATCATCTTTTTTCCCCTTTTTGAGTATTGGTTTGACTACTGAGATTTTAAGTTCCCTCGGAAATTTCCCAGAAGTGAATGAAACGTTAATCAAATGTGCTATAACTTTGGATAATTCATTTGAGCAAATTTTTATTATTTTAGTAGATAATTCGTCATACCCTGTAGAATTTGTGTTTTTTAGAGACTTTATTACAGATTTTACTTCATTAGCATCCGTAGGAGATAAAAATATACTATTTATGTTTTTTATATTGTTTTTACATTTGTATTTGTAAATATTTTTTGGGTTTGTCTCCTTATTTGTGCAGTTTATAAAATGTTCATTAAAATGAGTTGCGATATCAGTCGGATCATCAATTTTTTTCGTCTGAGTAGATAAATAATCTATATTTTGTATAACTTCATTTCGTTTGTCATTGATCAAATTCCACGTTGCTTTACATTTGTTATGTGCATTAGTTATGTATTTCGTATTTGTTTTTTTCCGCGACTCGTATATACATTTTTTTAATATTTTAGCGTATACTTTGTATTTCTGTTTATTGACCTGTGATTTATTTTTGTAATATAGTAAGCATAGCTTTCTTTTAGTTAGGCAAGATTGTTTTATTCCTTTTGTGATCCAATTTTGAGTTTTATTTGTTTTATTTATTATTTTAAACCTCCGTAATGGAAAACATAGATTATTTAATAATATTAGGTTTTCGAAAAAGGTAGTAAATGCTATTTCCAAGTTATCGCATGCTAGTACGTCTGACCAAGAAAGATTAGATATATGTTTTTTGAATTTTACTATATTCTCCTGACTGTAGTCTCTTTTTATTTCTAACCAGTGGCTTTTCTGTATTTGTTGATTTGTAACCGGTACAGATAATAGTTGGGCGGTATTATGGTCTGATAGGCAGAGAGGCAAAGTCACTCCGACTGCTTTTTCACAGTTACTGGCGAAGTGATCAATGCAGGTTTTTTGTCGTGTTGCTGTGTCGATATGTAAGTAAAAATTGTAACTAGTTAGAGAACTTATCAGTTCTCGTGAAGACGTAGTACTAGTTAGTGTGTCTATATTCCAATCACCAGTTAAAATTATTTTCTTTTTAGTTTTGTTTTTTAATACATCGAGTAAAGTATTTAGTTTCTCAATAAAAATAGAAGGGTTAGAATTAGGTATCCTATATATACATATGATATAGATACCATGCTGAACAATCTCCAATCCACAGCATTCAAAGCTCAACTCGGTGGCTAGATCACGCACAAATTTTAATTCCCTTGTTTCAATGAATTTTTTATGCATAATACATACCCCACCCCGATTTATATTTTTCCGACAGAATGAAGTCCCCAAATTATACTTATCTAGTTTTAGATTTTCCTCATCATTTTCTGATATAAATGTTTCTGTTAGGCATAATATATCAATAGACTTATTATTATTAGACAAATCAGATAAAGCTACCTCCAACAAATCCAACTTACTTAAAAAACCACCCACATTTTGATGCATTATGTGTAAATTGTTCTTATTTATAAAAAATCCCCTCTATTATGTAGCATTGGAAAATATTCTTGGTTATTTTCGCAATTGTATGGACTGGAAAAACGAGTGTCAAAATCCTTATCATGTGCCCTAGACCCATTCTTAAAATATGTGTTATTACTCAATTGATCATCCAAGCCACGTGTGTGTGTCACGTGAAGTATCTCTCTGAATATCGCGAAACTCAAATTAGATGTGAAGTATTTTGACCCATACCAGTTCCTCCCATAATCCATCGCAACAAAGGCTGCATGACTAAAGCCATTACTAATTAACTTAAGATCATAATTTATATTTTTGTTATTTACAAGACTATTACATGGTAATCCGCAAATTATAATGTTCGTATTAGCAACTGAATTCAGCCACTGGAGTAAATTTCTTTTAATTTGGACCGGACCATATAAGGACCCTACATGCCAAATTTGGCATCTCTAGACCCAACGGTTTGGTCTGTGCGTCCTCTTGCAACTTCGTTTGCGTATATCTCGCTTTCCCGTGGGAATTTTGAAAAATCCTTTCTTTGTATATCCCAAGACGTCGTAAGTAACCTACATGCCAAATTTGGAATCTCTAGACCCAGCGGTTTGGGCTGTGCGTTGATATACTTTCGCAACTTCGTTTGCGTATATCTCGGATTCCCGTGGGAATTTTGAAAAGAAACTTACACTAAAGGTTAAGTTGAGCAAATCGCCACATATTAGTGAAAACCGCATCCAAATCGGTTCAGCCGTTTCTGAGATTAGCGTGTACAAACATACATACAAACATACAAACAGACGGACAAAATTTTATGAAATTCTTGTTCTATTGCTTATTCTTCATCGCCCTAAACAATTTTTTTGGAAATATATTCAATGTACAGACAAACTTTTTTTACACTTTTATTATATTATAGATAGATAAATAGATATATTTTAACATACTGACAGTTCAAAGAAAAAACTCGTGTAAAAATTTGATAACTAAGCCATGATAAGTCTTCTAACTTGTATGTCGCTAAAAAGCATCATTGTCAAATAACTAACAATATAGTGTCTTGCCTGTGTGTTGCCATAAATCATCATTGCCAAATGCCCAACAAAGTTAAATTTTAGGCTCAAGACAGACGGACTGCATTTCAACTGCAATTGAACTGCAAATTTGCAGTTGAAATGTTGTGTTGTGTGTGTTTTTAATAAACTTGTTATCTATCTATCTACATGCAGTTCGCCTGTCTTGAGCCTAATAAGTGTCTTATGTATGTCTGTGCATGCAATGACCCACCCCCCTTGGTTTACTATACCTCCCCTTGGTTTACTATACCCCCCCCCCCCCTTGGTTTACTATACCCCCCGCCTCGCCCAGTGTCTTATATATGTCTGTACATGCAATGACCCCCCCCCCTCCTTTGGTTTACTGTACCCCCCCCCCCCCCAGCCCTGCTCGGTATCTCACTGCTATTAATTTTTTGTTTGAGTTTGGTTGCATGTGGTGTTTTTGCTTGTTCCTAGGTGCTTCAAAAAGATAGAACTAACCGTATCTTAGCGCTAGTTCCTTGCAAATGCTCGATCTGATGAGAGCGGTTCATCGGGAAATGAAGATGATAATCCGACTATCCGCCTTCAGTCCTATAATTCAAAGTGTATTTCCTTCTGCAAATGAAACGGACTACAACTCTATACCATCTATTTCTTCAATTCCACTTCTACCGTCGTCACCTGTGACTCCTTCGCCGTTTAGTTTACAAACCACTCCGACTACATCTCGAGGACTCCAAAAACAAATAGCCACCAGATCAGCTAGGCGTAAAATAAACACGCGCCCACGTTTAGTTGCAAAGAGATCTAAAATCAAGCAAATAAATTTCCAGTGGAAGAAGACTCATTTTAAGTACAATGCTTCCGTCGAACCGACTCCTTTTACTGATCCTCCCACCAGTGATATGACCCCATCTGATTACTTCTCAAAGCTGTTTACTGAAGAAATAATAAATGACATTGTTGAACAGACCAACTTGTATTCAGTGCAAAAATCGGGGAGGTCTATAAATATTACGAATAAAGATATTAAAAGCTTTATTGCATCCATGCAATCCATACTCTCATGGGTATAGTAAAAATGCCGTGTTATTTAGATTACTGGAGTTCCCAATTCAGATACGCTCAGATTGCCGAAATTATGCCCCTAAAAAAATACCAACAAATTCGAAGATTTATACACTTTACAGATAACACTGAGGAAAGTACTGATAGATTTATTAAAATTCGGCCAGTTGTTGAAAAGGTTCGCTCGAATTGCTTGAGCGCTGCAGAGGAAGAGAATAAGTTTAGTATTGATGAGATGACACTTCCTTACAAAGGTAAGAAGGCTGGAAATCGACGCCAATACAACGCAAGGAAACCTAAAAAGTGAGGGTTTAAAGCATTTGTCCGGTCTGGAGTATCAGGCTATATTTATGACTTCCTTTTATATGGAGGGGAAGATACATTTCGCCAAATTCAATTTACTGAGGAAGAAAACGCAATGGGATTTGGTGCGAAAGTGGTAGTGGCTCTCTGTAAATCAATAAGTAATAAACCTTGCTTTGTTTACTTTGACAACTACTATACTTCTTTAGAGTTGGTTGTGTATTTGAGAAACGAGCTAGGAATTTTTAGCTTGGGCACTGTCAAAGCTAATCGCTTACGTGGATGCCAGAATATATTGGAAACTGACAAAGAGCTGAAAAAGAAAGGCCGGGGTTCTTTTTCCCAAATTGTTTGTAATGAAAACAAGGTAGCTGTTGTCAAATGGTATGATAATAAGCCAGTTACCATTGCAAGCTCATTTGCTGATGCATATCCCGTGAGCAAAATAAAACGTTTTTCTAAGGAGCGTAAATGTAAAGTGGACGTGAATTGTCCTCAAGTTGTAAAATATTACAATGAACACATGGGAGGTGTGGATTTGTCAGACATGCTGATAGCACTTTTTAGGACTCAATTGAAAACTAGGAGGTGGTATATGGGTATTTTTGCCCAAATATTGGACATCTGCATTAATAATGGATGGTTGTTATATAGGCGACACTGTAAACAGAAAAATATTAAGAAAAGCCTGAATTTGAAGGAATTCAGATATCACGTTTTTTCGTCCCTGGAGGGCTACTACGAAACGTAAATCCGATACTTCGGCCGAAGTATCGGAAGAATTTTAACCGTGAAATACAAGTTATTTCATGATTCAATGAAATACTAAAATAACCATAAAGTACAAGGTATTTCATGGATAGAATTCAAGGTATTACTAAAATAACCATGAAATACCTTGTATTTCACGGTTAAAATTCTTCCGATACTTCGGTCGAAATATCGGATTTACGTTTCGTAGTAGCCCCCCTGATCTCTAAAAAACTTGTAGATTGTGATGACATGCCCAGGCTGGAACCTTGTGCAATAATAAAAAAGCCGGTAGTGGTTCGACCTACTGATGAGGTCAGGTATGATGGTGTAGGCCATCTACCAAATATTGGAGATAAAGGTCGTTGTCGTATGTGCAAAACGGGATACTCCACTATTGTGTGCATAAAATGCAATCTTAGATTGTGCTTAGTAAAAAATCGTAACTGTTTTTACGAATTTCATGTTAAGAAATAAAATTTATAAGTAAAATTGATGTTTCATTGTTTCACCTCATTTGGTCATGTGGTAAAAAAGACACACTCTTAATTTATCATACTTCTTTCAACATTTGGCAATGTTGTAAAAAAGTTTCATAGGATATTCGCAAAAGTACTTGTAATTTTTTTTTTGCTTCTTTATTCATAAACATTGGGATCCTAATACATATTTTCTAAAAAATCGACTATTACATGTCTTGCCAAATTAAGGGTTAATATGCCTATTATGTTTATATAACAAAATTGTAGCTTACACGAAAAATATCACTGAAAAAAAAAAAGAACTTCTTAACGAAAAAAATCCGCTCGTGTGTGGGTAGTGGGTTTTCTTAATGTTTACCGCAATTTATCCAAAGTTTGGCCTACTGATAATTCCCCATTAATGAATTGCAGCAGAATGTTCATAATGTATCAAATGCAATTCTGGTCCGTTTTGGTACATTTTTGTTGTTGCTTTTGTTTATCTTTGTATTTTGGAAACCCCTCAAGAGTTGTAACAATCGTGCCACTGTGACAGTACCTTTCGTCACTCGTTTATTAATTTTAGAGTGCCAACCCTCTAAAACATTGTTGGTTCTATGACGTATTCCGTACACACTCAACATTTTATTAAAATCTTTCTTAAGCCAAAAACGTTGCACGTAGTTTAAGAACGTTTGCATCGACAAACCTTGACTTTCCTGTTTCACATATTCCCAACCTCGAAATACGTCTTCGGCCGGCAACAACGGGAGCGCTGCTGTAAGACCAATAATACGTTTTTGGCCTTTCTTCTTATTAAAACTAAGAGCTTTAGCTTTTTTCCATAACGCTCTCGACCAGTGATAAAAACAACCTTTCAATTGTAAGCCGGGGAAAACTTCTAATATGCCATTAATGGCTGCTAATTCAAAATCACAATGAAATGTGCTAGGTGACCAATTTGGTAACGCTGCTTTTATTAACTCGTATAAAATTACATACGTTTTCTGTTGTTTATTTGGTAATAGAGCAAAAATTAAGGGGATCACGTTTGTAGTTTCCATAGTACTACCGATATCACCATGTATGCTGTAGAGTTCTGCAAAAGGCGGAGGGCAACTTTTGAAAGTCGCATCGCCAAAAAATTCACGGATTCCACCAATTAATTGTCTGCATTCTGGAGAACTAAATACTAAAATACGCGACCCTTCATAATAATAGTCAGCTAAAATGAACTCTGAATAAATTACTGGTATTTGTACTTCTTCGAAATGCTTATAAACTGTTTTTGACACACCCATTGCTTTGTTTCTCGTATTATAGAGGCAATGTTGCACACTTGAAAGCGCCGGTAGACATGCAACAAAATTCAAGCCTTTATTTTGTAACACATCACAACTCTCGTCATATAGTTGAGTAATTGGCTTGTTTGACTTTGATACTTTCATCTTTAAATTGTCTATCTCTCTACAAACTAAAGTTCTTCCAAGGGATTGTTCACATATATGAGGTTTTGTTGACTTTTTAATTAACTGGTCGCCCTAAAATAATTTTTTTTCAATAATAATAAAATTGTACCAAAAATATAAAATAATTTTAAAGTGTGAATTTGGAATTGCCTACATGTACTCACTTTAATTGTAATTGTGCCTGGACATTTCAATTTCTTATAGGCTGAACAGCGCCATATCGACGAACCATTTTTGAACTCCCGTAGTTTATGATATTGGTAATCACAATTCATAACTGTCCTGCCACCTTTATATTGCCTGAAGTAGAGTTCATTCGCCTCAACCTCCATTTTTGTTATGCAATAAATACCACCACATAACAAATGTAGACCAAGAAATAGTGGAATAATTTTATTGAAACGTTGACATTTATCCAGTGATACTTATTTAATATAATTTGAAGTGCCAGCACTTTAGTCGCTCCAAGGAGTTTAGCTCTTTAGGAGGGGTGTCCACTTAAACACACATTAACTGTTCATATATTTATTATGCGATAACAGTGTACATTAAAATCTACGTGTCGATCGCGCTAGTTCCCGACAGCCGACTGCGTCCGATGTCATTAGGTTCGGGACATTAATACTGACTCTATATTATACCTATGTGTGTGTATCCCCTACAATATTCCTTCCCTTTTTGCAAGAAAAAAATGATTGTTAATAAAAAAATAATATGTGACACATCCTTTAGCAAAATTATTTTACCATGACAATAAAACAAACTACAAAAATGCTGACATCGACGCAGTGCGGTTGCAATCGCTGCTTATTCACACACACCTAAATATAAACATGATTAATATTACCTAGATAAGTTTCTTATAAATAAACATCAAGAGTTTCAATTATTTATTATAGCTTTTAAATTGTTATAGATATGTCGGATGGCCTAACGGTTATTCTTTGTGCAATTCAACATCACAAGGGCGTATCGAGGGTAATCGTGGTATGAGAGAAAAACAGTTTTAGTTCTACTTGAAATAACTTTATTAAACTATAAGCAATAGATTAAGCCAATAGAACAGCGTTATGACAGCGTGTGCATCGCGCCAGAGCCGGGGAGAGAATGCCCCTTCCCTTTGTGTTCCACGCCTTTTATACTGTGGCTAGTGCGTCACCGCTCCGCCCGGTGCAACCGATGACTCACGGCGCACGTGCTGTTTTGACGTTGCGCCGCCAGCTGCCAATGATTCATCGGTCGGTGTTGTTCTCCACCACCCGTGCCGTCAGATATATAAATTAGATTGAAATGTCTTTATGCTTTATATTGATGATACATACTAAGATATTCACTCGAACCGAATTCACAATTTTGTAAGAATTTACTAAAAATAAAAATACATAAAGAAAAATGGCGAAATTAGGCCACGCGGCGATTACCGCCGACTAAACGCAATAACGAAACCCGATACATACCCAATTCCGCGCTTACAGGATTTTACCTATATTATGGCCGGAAAGAAAATATTTTCAAAAATTGACATCAACAGAGCTTATCATTTTATAGAGACCGCGAAAGATGATATCGAGAAAACCGCCATAATAACACCATTTGGCTTATTTGAGTTCCCGCGTATGACATTTGGTCTACGTAACGCTGCCCAAAGTTTTCTGGACAGTGTCTTCCAAGGGCTCGATTTTGTTTTTAATTATATTGATGATGCCTTAATAGCTAGTGAAAACGAAGAAATACAAGCTAAACACTTAAATATTATTTTTCAAAGATTGCAAAATTTTGGCATAACTATAAATCTTTCAAAATGTGCTTTCGGTCAAACTAGTCTAGAATATTTAGGTTACAGAGTGTCAGCCGAGGGCATCTACCCATCAGAACAAAAGGTTAAGGCCATCATCGATTACCCAAAGCCAGAGACTGTCGAGGACTTACGCCGTTTCACAGGTATGATTAATTTTTACCGTGCTCATTTGCCCAACGCAGCGTCGTATCAGTCCTTATTCAATAAATACCTCGGAAGCGCGAAAAAGAAAGATAAAAGTAGAATTCAATGGTCGGAAGACGCGAGTAAAGCCTTTGAACAATGTAAGGCAGGCCTTAAAATGTTTTGTCGACTCATCCGTCTGGGCAGGTCGTCTTTGTAGAAGGGTGCAAACCCAACACACTGATGCGAACAACCACCAACACTCCACACACTTCACATACATACCTCACGGACATAATGTACCCGGCCCACGGGGCATCATGTTGGTGTTGTTAGATGTGAGTGTCACATCCCGATCATATACCAATAATACGTCCGGAAGGCGTGAACGTATACCCCGGTTCTCCTTTTGTCGCTTTGCCCCTTGAAAATTTGGACGAATTCATGGTTGACATAACTACACCCCTACATGATCTGATGCATGACTACCAAACGTCTGCTCTACGTATGTGCCACGCGCTAGAGTGGATAGAAACCAACCTTTGCGTGGATATGGCCTTCCAAATTGCTTTTTCACTAGCTGCTGATCTATCAAGCGCAATTCCGGAATCACCGGTCCTGGAGGTAGCTGCGGGACCAGGTTAGATACGCCAACCCACTAAATGGTGCCTGGACGATTGGCCAATATAACTTCTCTGATGATAATCCCAGACACACAGCTTCCGACATAAATGCAGGAGCGATAGCAAATAGATCAGAATCATACACCGCCAAAATAACAGGTTACAACTGGGCAATGGTCAGCCCTCTGCTACAATACGCTATGAGCGCAACCAATGTGGTACACGAAAACGTCATTGATGACGATGTCGTAGTAGGATACAATTCACACTGGCAGGCACCTACATTAACTGAGTCCCGACCCCAAAATCAATGTCATTCCGCACTCTCGTGTTACCGAGTAATGTCCGCTCTTGGTCTTATAGAAAAAAATGATTATTCTTTCGGCATCAAAAACGCCGCTGGGCTCCAAGCCATGGTCGTATTGCAGGCTGCTGCTCTGTCGCTCTCCCTCAGCTTATACATGACAAACAATGACATGGACAGGTGGATGTGGTCGGGTCTACATCAGGACAACGGAGTCGGCATGTCCTCCGCCAAAAATAAAATCAGAACGTTAACACTAAATCACGTCGGGGTCACCACTTTAGGAGGGGTGTCCACTTAAACACACATTAACTGTTCATATATTTATTATGCGATAACAGTGTACATTAAAATCTACGTGTCGATCGCGCTAGTTCCCGACAGCCGACTGCGTCCGATGTCATTAAGTTCGGGACATTAATACTGACTCTATATTATACCTATGTGTGTGTATCCCCTACAGCTCGATAGTGCCACGGGAGATGAAATTTCTAGTGACACTACTGGCTTCAAAGTAGTGTCACGGGAGATACAAATTTTACCATGACACTACCGGTAGAGCCACGGGAAAGAAAAATCTCCCATGACACTACTGATAGTGCCACGCAGTAGTGCCTAGGGCAAAAAAGGGGTTTAGCAATACTTGCGAAATTTGGCATAAATCTGCGAAAAAAACTAGTTAGACCTACAAATTGCCTGATATGGTGTACGTTAGTGGAAGTATTAAATGAGGCTACTGCATCAATTTTTCTTCGGCCAGGTCTTATTCCATTCCTAGATACCTCGAATCCAAGATATTCCAAATTATTCTCAAAGAAATTGCATTTCTGTAAGTTCAAAGTTAGTCCAGCTCTACGCAACGCTTCAAAAATAACAGTTAACTTATTAAATCCCTCCTCGATTGACGACGATGGTGAAAAAATGTCATCCATATATGGCATGGCCAATTCATATCTATCCTTCCCGAGAGCTTTATTTATCTATGCTGAAAGATGGCCGGTGCATTCACGAGACCAAACGGCATGCGAGAGTATTCATAGTGCCTATCAGGTGTTACGAATGCCGTGTAGTGTCGCGAACTCTCGGCCATCGGTATTTCATAGTATCCCGATTTTAGGTCTAAACTCGTAAAGTACTTTTTGCCGCTTAAACGATCAATTTGATCATCGATTACCGGCATTGGATAAGAATCCTTGATTGTTTTCTTATTCAATGATCGGTAATCAACGCATAAGCGGTACTCACCGTTTTTCTTCTTTACGAGTACGACGGGGCTTGCGTAGGAAGAATCAGATTCCTGGACATTTTTATTTTCTAATAGTTCGTTAACTAATCCTCTAACTATTTCACGCTCTTTATATGCCAAACGGTATGGCTTATACGTAACTGGACTCTCGTCGTTTAGCTTTATGTGCATTTCTGATATATTCGTTGTGCCTAATTCTGATACATCTAGGGCAAAACAGTCTCGGTAAGTATTGAGGAGGCCCATCAAGCGTTCCTTTTGCGCTAAGTTCACATCTGGTCCTACATTGATCATATCGGAAGTTATCTTTGGTCGGTGAGATATGTTACTGTTTTGTCTTATATTTATAGAATTAACCTTAAATTGTCTACGCGGGCTACTCTCGAGTTCTTCCGATACTGGTAAAAGGTATGCACGAGCTAGTAGTTTCCCGCTTTCTATTGCTAACCTGCCCCCAGAAATATTTACTGCCATAATTGATCCTAGTCCTTGCTCCAGACGGTATACTCCTTGCAAGATTATATGTTCGTCATTTGCTTTAAAAAATGTGTGTCTAAGTACATAAATGTACCCTGTCTCGGGTATTTCCGAACGTATATGCAGACTTTGTATGCCGGTTAACTCAGCGGAGGTATTCGAATAAATTTTTATTTTAGGAAGTTGTGTCCTATCTGAATATAAAACTAAACTTGTACTTGATTTATGCACGATAACTTCAGGTAGCTCTGTAAAATTCTGACCTAGTAATACGTCAAAAAAATATCAGGGACAATAATTACTTGTATAGCCGCCTTGACATAATCAACCCTTATTTCTACCGTTGTTGAGCCTACGGGCTCTAAAGTACCGGAAGCAAATCCCTTAATAATGTGTAAATTATCGTAATCTACTGCTACCTTTAAGTCATCCGCAACACTCTTTTTTATTATGGTATTGACTACCGAAGTCAATAAACGCGCTTCTGTTTGTGCCATTTATTGTGACGGGCTTATGATAAACATTTGTGGAATTACCTGGCGTATTGATTAGATGAACTTCTTTCGTACTATTGGGACCGGTCGTATTTTTATTCGGCACCTGGTCCCCGCTTGCAATGATCTGCGATATGTCCGAGGCGTTGACATTTTGTACATTTCTGTAAAGGTTTAGGACATTTCGGAACAGTGTGCCCAATTTCAGAACAATTGTAGCATCTAATGCGCGTGGAGTTTGTCGATTTCGCGATTCTGTCATCCAATTTATTAGCATTAGGTTTTGTTGAGGGCGGGCGGTCCGATTCTTTGCCTGTCCGGGATTGACCTAAAATTGCTTTTGATTGAGATATTTCTCAAATAACGCAGTAATTGACTTGGACGTTTAAAGTTGCATCCCTGTGCATTTAGTTGTATATTATGATCGTAAATGCCGTGAATTATACAATCTACGGCGTTCTTGCCCTTTATATTACAACGACTAACCAATTTAGCCTTTTCGTAAAAATATTCCTCTAATGTTTCCTCTTTCCTACTGCGCCTATTCAACATTTCAGATAGACGTTCAGCGTAATTTCTGTCGTCTGGGAAACACTTAAGCAGTTTTTTCTGCACGTCCTTCCAACTCAAATCTATAGACGTCAGGCCCTCATACCATTTCCGCGCCAGCCCAGATAGCTTAGGTAACGCATGGAAGATTATCTGCCTATATTGAGGTATAACTTCCTGCGCACCCGCGTACAAGTTAGAGCTTCGGTCATTTATTGCATTTATAAAATCCTTGATGAGATCTCTAGGGGAGTTGCCGCGGCTACTACGTTTTTTTGAACCATGACTATTTTTTGAACGAGAGCGTCGTGAACGATCCGATGAAGAGCCATCAGTCGCAGATAAAACTGACACGCTACGAGTCAAAGCGTCCCTGTGGTACTTGCGGTGATGACTTCTTTGTTAACGACTGTGGCGCGCTCGATTTGAATCACCCCGACGGTGACTATCCTTTCGACCCTGTCTCCTCAAAGGCGACTGACTTGTTCTACTCGAGTCACTGCTTGAAGACCGCTGGGTCTTTCTACGTTTGCGACGAGAATCATCGGTATGGGAAGTGGCGCTTTTACGTTTGTTTGTTTTGCGACGACTAGTAACCGCTTCACCTACCGGTGTGTATCTACTTCGGTCAGTATCTGACATGTTTATGTTTCTACAGTAAGTAGTATAAGGCATATTGGTAATAAGGTGAGGTAAATTGTGAGGATGAGGGAGTGGGATAGATAGTCAATTTAAATAAACTTACAATGTAAAAGTTAAGCATCAATAATCACCTAAAATTCCCAAGAAAATTATCTGTACTTATTAACCGATAATCGGCAACAAAAAATCATTATCATATCTTAGACCTTATCCCATCTTATAAGATGTCTTAGATCTTATCTTAACTGATAAGATAACATGTCATAGATAATAATAACTAGTTGTAAATACCTTTTTGAGTAAATATAATTTGTTCATTCATATGCTTATTATATTAGTAAATAAGAAGGTGTGCTACGATGCATTTACCGTTGAATCACGAAAACGAATTGAAATCACTATGTATATAGGTACATTCCACTGTAAAATGAAGCCATTGGTCTATACAATAGCAAAAGGGGATTAATGATGTCTCGGTTGTAGTTAGATGACTATTTCAAAACTATTACAGCGGATTATTCACGTTATAATAAATGTTTGCAGCTATGTACTAAAACTGTTAAGTAATTCTCAAGTGTTAGGTGACATAATTTGTGTAAAACTTATGATTTTATACCACTAAGGTGCATCAAACACCATTAATTGTCTTGTACATCACAACAAGTTATAATTAGGTAGGTACTGTAAATAATTGTAAATTTACTATTGTAATCATTGTAACACAAAATGTAGGTAGGTAAGTAGTAATTCACGTTTGTAACACTGTTAATATTTGTTCAAAATTAATCAGCGGACATTAATGTATAATGTTCAACAGTAAAACATATCACAATCCACTTACAAATAAGAAAGTTTTATTCGTGCTTATGAATGAGAACAAAACCGTAAACATTGTCTAAAACTTGCAAAACACATGTACATATATGTATGTACTTGGTGAAAACGAGGGGTTAGAAGTACAAAGTATGTTTAATTTGCGTTGTGATATGCAAATTAAAGTTACTCGTAGAAAACTATACACATAATGTCGTTAAGTACACCTCCAACTAAAAATATTGTTGTAACTTACCCCCGTGCGGGCGTGGAAAACGGTTTATTCGATCCCACTTTTACTATTATTCTAATAAGTCAGAAGTGGGATCGAATAAACCGTATAAACTTACTAGAATAATAAGTCAGAAGGGTCAAATAAGATAAACTCACTTGCTTAAGTACTTAGTTAATCAGTTTTTATTCGTTCAAAACAGTATTTTCAAGCCGCCAACGAACGACTTCTTTTTTTCACCTCTCTGACAGCCGTGACATACGGTGCTCCAATCGGCCACTTGTCACATTGAAAAATGACGTGTTGTGCGTTTAGTTATAACTTAAATATACTGAATGCTAACAAGATGATGGAAGTAATAGTACTAAAACAAAGACTGTGCCTTTGATCTAAGCTTTGATGAGCAATGAAACGGAAAAATCATATTTTGCTCTATTTGACATAATAACACTTCGTATTAACAACTGGAAACCAAAAAAATTACACGCTGATTTTGAACCAGGATCAACAAATGCTTTAAAACTATTTTACCAGATATTATAATAAAAAGGTGTTAATTTCATTTTACACAGAATATATGGAAGAAATGTAAAAATCTTGGCATCAAAAATAAAATTTACACACGCATTGTAGGTCTATGTTCCGGCCTGCCTCTATTGCCCCGTGATCGTATTACAGAAGGATGGCAATATATTTTGTCAGAAAGTAATACTTTTCAAAATGCGAAAATCCGAGAATTTATTCAATATTTTGAAAAAAATATATACTTATTAGTAAAATTGCAGAGTGTATTCAACGAGAGACACCGTTTAAATAACGTATTGGAGAGTTGGAATTCTAAACACAATAAAGAATATAGCTAACAAAATAAGCCGGGATATAACAAAATTGCTGTCAGAAATGTGATCGTTTTAAACGCTTCGGAAGTAGCTCGCCGCGAGTGCTTTCTGAAATCCAAAAGCCATTGGATAGTTCGTTTTCTAAAACCGTAATTAAAAACCACCCAAATTTTCAGATACTCATCGAGCTCATCACCATTACACCAAGCTGCGATTATTATCAAAGGCAATACCACTACGGGATCGAATAGTGTTCTGCACAAAACGGGCAAGGATCACCGACAAAGGTTCGAATCAAGATCAACCATTGAGGATGAAGACAATCGGAGGAATAATCTTGTGAGTGACATTGACCCTGATTATTGTCACCACATTAATTTTAGTAAGCATTTTTTTTTGTATTTCCGCATGGATATATTGGTTTTAAGCTTAAAGTATAAAAAAAATAAGACAAGTAAATAGAGCGCGCTCTAGAGAGTTATGAACAGTAAGCACAAGTATAAACAGTCTCGAAATTGCAAGGGCGACGTCATTAGTGACAAAACGTCAGGCGCGCTAATTGTTTCTGTCACGTTATTTAATTTAATTTTAATTTTATCATGGTGAAATGTGCAGTACCAAAGTTTACACTTTGGTACTGCACACGATTCTCGGAAGCAAACTAAAAATAATAATGATATTTATTTTCATCGGTAAGTAATATTTTGTCAGGAAAACACTGATTTTAACTAAATTAACCAGGATGTGAAATGGTGATGCGGGGGCGCGCGGGCGGGTTGACAACGCACGTCCTCCTCGCGCCCCTCGTTTCACAGCTCTCCGAATTAGAGGTAGTACTGTACCACGTTGTACTCGAATATTTTGTAATATCATGATTTCTTTTGTAATAATAAAAAATCATAGGAACATCAAAGTATTAGAAATAAAATCATTTGTATTACAAGTATTAACCTTGACTTGCTCAATCCTCTTGACTCCATTCAGAGGCGTGCCATAAGACTTATTGTCGACAATCCCATACTGTCCAGCAAGTTAGAACCACTGGCTGATCGAAGGGATTTTGGCTCCTTGTGTGTGTTCTACCGGCTCTACAATGGAGAATGTTCCTAGGAACTTTTCGATCTGGGTGCTCATCCCCACTACGTTGACCCTCTCTTGGTGTCCACGCGAAGGTTCGAAAGAACGTTTCTCGCTCGCACTATACGGTTGTGGAATGAGCTCCCAGCCTCAAATGTAATTTTTTCGGAGTTTCTAAAACGGTGGTACGGAACCCTTCGTATGCGAGTCCGACTCGTACCTACCCTTGCTTTTTAATGGTTATTTACTACTTACTCAATAAATTTAATCTAATTGATTTATTATATTTATTTACAGAATGAAGAAAAAGAAGACTCCGCGGTATCATTTTTGGATGAAAAAATGGTGGTGCCATCAATGAGTCAACCATTATCGAATCCATCTACGAGTGATAATGTGGTGCCTTCTGCAAGTGAAACTGTAGTAATGCCAGAAAATATAGTACCGACGTTGAACCGTCAAATCATTAATTTACGTGTAATAGCGAAACGACGGCGATTACATTGCAATGCTCTTTATGCCCAAAGAAATCGTATGAAAAAAAAGAAAATAGTGTCTCTGACAGAAATGCTTAAACAGCTTCGTGAAAATCAACGAATAACCCAAGAACATCTTCAAATGTGCAGTCCTCCCGTAGTTGAGTTATTTAAAAGAGTGTGCTACAAAAGTAAAACCTATTCTCCTAATCTTCGTTCATTCGCATTAACTTTGCACTTTTATTCGCCGAAGGCATATGCTTACGTGCGAGATTCATTTAATACATGGCTTCCCCATAGAAATAGAAATAGAAATAGAAATATTTTTTATTTGCTCTTGACTGGGGTACATACATATTAGGTACAGTTTTTATTACACCATAAAGCTCATCCCATTCAGCCGACAATGGTGGCATGCAAATTTATTACATTAAAATGTCAAACCAAAAAAAAAACATAAAAATCAAAATAAAAGGAACCATTTTATAAGGGGATTTGACACACAAACAAACCCTCACACAAAAAAGAAAAATTGAAAAAATAAAATCTTAATAATTAATGAACTTCTAATGGTATGACAGTACAAGCATCACAGTGTTTGTGGTCAAAAAATTTTTGTAGTGTATAAAAAGTGTGTGAGATTAGCCATTTATATAATACACTTGAGAACCTCTTAATGTTAAGTTTCTTAATACTCTCGGGTAGCCGATTGTATACAATAATACACATCCAGAAGCAGTTTTTTTGGATACGAGTACTTCTGGGAATAGTGGAGGCCACCAACCTATCCCAGTACACTGAGAAAATGGTATACATCTGTGGATGCTTCTCCGGGTTTTACTAAAGAAGCTTTTAGAGTTTTACGCCAGAAAACTCAAAAGTCTGTGAGCAAAGTAATTTGTAGTTTAATATTTGATGAAATGTCAATTCGTCAATTAGAAGAATTTGATGGAAATAGTGTACATGGTTATGTTGACTTTGGCGCAGGAGATGCTGGTAACGTCGACGAGCTAGCAAGGCAGGCTTTAGTATTTTTAATAGTTGCTATCAACAAGAGTTGGAAGTTACCAGTGGGCAATTTTTTTGTCAATGGTGTTTCAGCAGAACAAAAAGCTAATTAGATTGGATAAATAAAAACATAATAAAAGAAATAAGTGAGAGAAATGAATTGTGGATCAAACATTAGAAAAATCCTTGTTAAAAGTAATATCTACACAATATATTATTAGTGCTGCCATCTGTCGTACGACATGTTTATTTGTTTTATGTTTACAAGAATAAAATTTAGTCTGTGTCACTCGCCAACGCGAATACGTTAGTAGATGGTTATTGGGCATTCTGAGCCACTTCGTGATCTCAGAATACCCAATAACCAGCATTAATCAAAAATAAAAATCAAATCAAAATCAACATTCTTTATTCTTAGTCTTTTACAATTTTATAAATTATATTCTTATTATTCGTGGTAGATTAATTTCGAAATGATAATGTAGGAAACCTCATTCTCCGAATGAAAGTAAAAAATAAAAATCAACAAACAATTTAACCATCGAACATTGATTAGTCTTGCATGCTTGCTAATCCTAACTGATGATCGGCTGGGAGTACCGTGGTAAGCAACTCCCTGCGGCCCGTGGGTAAGATCACGCACCAACCATGCTTCCTACTCCTAACTGATGATCGGCTGGGAGTACCGTGGTAAGCAACTCCCTGCGGCCCGTGGGTAAGATCACGCACCAACCATGCTTCCTACTCCTAACTGATGATCGGCTGGGAGTACCGTGGTAAGCAACTCCCTGCGGCCCGTGGGTAAGATCACGCACCAACCATGCTTCCTACTCCTAACTGATGATCGGCTGGGAGTACCGTGGTAAGCAACTCCCTGCGGCCCGTGGGTAAGATCACGCACCAACCATGCTTCCTAATTCTAACTGATGATCGGCTGAGAGTACCGTGGTAAGCAACTCCCTGCGGCCCGTGGGTAAGATCACGCACCAACCATGCTTCCTAATTCTAACTGATGATCGGCTGGGAGTACCGTGGTAAGCAACTCCCTGCGGCCCGTGGGTAAGATCACGCACCAACCATGCTTCCTAATGCTAACTGATGATCGGTTGGGAGTACCGTGGTAAGCAACTCCCTGCGGCCCGTGGGTAAGATCACGCACCAACCATGCTTCCTAATCCTAACTGATAGTCGGCTGGGAGTACCGTGGTAAGCAACTCCCTGCGGCCCGTGGGTAAGATCACGCACCAACCATGCTTCCTAATCCTAACTGATGATCGGCTGGGAGTACCGTGGTAAGCAACTCCCTGCGGCCCGTGGGTAAGATCACGCACCAACCATACTTCCTAATCCTAACTGATGATCGGCTGGGAGTACCGTGGTAAGCAACTCCCTGCGGCCCGTGGGTAAGATCACGCACCGATCATACTTCCTAATTGCTAATTTTTTTTTTTTTTTTTTTTTTTTTCCTTCTATTAATGCAATCTGTCACGTTTGGACATTAAGCAATACGTGTATCATATTTCTCCCATCCAAAAAATTTTTTCGTGGTCTAGGTCCAGTGACTTAGCCAACTTCGATAAAAAGATCTAACATGTCTGTTGTCACATTCATAAATCCCAGGTGGTCTTCCTTTTTAATCTGGAAAACTTATTTCCATTCTTAACAAGTCCAGATGCGAGCTCATTGCTATGATTGATTAAGCGGTTTCTGTATTTGGGCATAGTGTCCTTAATTTCCTCTTTAATTGTAGGAGTATTTAGATCTTTGTGAAGTCTGTCATTGGTGATATACCAGGGCGCATCCACCATTGTCCGTAGCATTTTTGATTGGAATCTTTGCAAAATTTCCAAATTTGAGTTTGCAGCAGTACCCCACAGTTGCATTCCATATGTCCAGATAGGCTTTATTACACATTTATAGATAAGCAATTTATTTTCCAGTGACAACTTGGATTTTCTGTTAAGCAGATTATAATATTTTCTAAATTGTATGCTGAGAGCTTTGCGCTTGGTAAATATATGTTTTCTCCACGTGAGTCGTCTGTCCAGATAGAGTCCTAGGTACTTAGCGTCTTGAGCTTGTGGAATGGTCACGGTATTTAGTGTTACTGGAGGGCAAGTCTCTTTTCTAAGTGTGAAAGTAACATGGACTGATTTTGTTTCATTAGCCTTAATCCGCCATCTTTTAAGCCAAGAAGAGATATTGTTAAGGCTCCTCTGAAGCCGTCAGATGCCTCAGACGCAATCTTATCAACTGCAAGAAGAGCAGTATCATCAGCGAATGTGCCCACCGTAACACCATCCGTCATAGGTAGGTCTGATGTAAAGATTAGATATAATGTAGGTCCCAAGACACTACCCTGAGGAACCCCCGCCAATATTGGTTGGAGCTCAGAATTTTCTTCACCACACTTAACAAAGAAATGTCTTTCATCTAGATATGATTTTAAAAACAGATAATAATCCAGTTTGAGAACTTTTCTGATTTTATAAAGAAGGCCATCATGCCAGACGCGGTCAAAGGCCTGTGATATATCCAAAAATGCTGCGGAGCAGTATTCTTTTTTTTTCAAAGCAGTTATGTATATTGTCCACTAGTCTATGTATTTGTTCGATAGTACCATGGCCATGTCTGAACCCGAATTGATGTTTTGGTATCAACTTTTTTTCTTTTATTATTGGATTGAGTCTACCCAGAAACAAAATCTCTAGGACCTTTGAGGGTATCGGCAAAAGGCTTATGGGTCGATAAGATTTTGGATCTTCCGCACTTTTTCCAGGCTTCAAAATCATAATGATTTGGGCTACCTTCCATTGGGGTGGTACATAATTTCTCCTGATTATGGCGTTGTAAATTTGTGTTAATAAAGTTAATCCTTCGTCAGGTAATTCCCTCAATACTTTGGCTGTTATTAAATCATAACCAGGCGCCTTATGCTGGTCCAATTTAATTATGGCTAGGAATACCTCATTTTTAGTGAATCTCTCAATAGGTGGGTCTATTTGATAAGTTTCATTCAAAACTTTAGTCACATCATTAAGAGAGTCTGTTGGTACCTCGCAGGCGTTTGGTGTAAATACGTCTTTCAGATGCGCAGCAAACGTTTTCGCTTTATCAAGATCAGTTTTGGCCCAAGAATTGTCGGGGTTACGAATTGGAGGTTGATATGCCTTTGGTTGCTTTATTTTTCTAGTCGCCTTCCATAGAGAATAGTCAGATGAGGCCGTTGCATCTAAATTTGATAAAAACTTTTCAAATTGTAGGTTTTTGTCTTCAATAAGTAGTCTTTTTAATTGAGACGTTAAATAATTTAATTTTTTCTTATCATCAGGATGTCTTGTCTGTTGCCATTTTTTTCTAGCCCTGCGTTTTTCATTAACTTTCTCTCTAATAGTTGAAGAACTAGAATTCGGATTATAATCCACTTGAGTAGGTGTTGCTTCCCATGCAGCCTTTTGGACACATTCGTTGAAGTGTTCCACAGCATTTGATATGGCATCATCTGTCATGAGTGGTAGTTTTGTACTTATAGTAGAAGACACCAATTTTCGAAACAGTGTCCAGTTTGTTTTTCGGTTGTGAAGTCTGCATACCATTTGTGTCCTTATCACCTCTTTTTTAAGTGTTACAATAACAGGTGTATGATCAGACGACAGTTCTGGGCTTGATGTGGCCGTTATGTAACTCTCGGAGATGTTTTTTGTAACACAAAAGTCCACAAGGTCAGGAAGCCGTTTCTTATCTGCAGGCCAATATGTTGGCTCTCTTGTTGTAACTACGTTTAAATTGAGCTGCTGACTTGCCAACAACAGTTGCCGCCCTTTTGGGGAGGTAACACGTGAACCCCAGTCAATGTGCTTGGCGTTGTAATCTCCACCAGCTATGAACCTGTTTCCCAAGGATGTAAAATAGTTGGTATAATGTTCTCTTTTCAGATTATGTTTCGGCGGGCAGTACAGTGCTGAAACTGTTAAAGAACCAGTGGTATCCTCGATTTCAAGATTTGTGGCTTGTATTTCTGCTGTACAGTAGGGTTGCAATGGATGATGTTTAATATTAGATTTTATTAGTATTCCTGAACCACCATGAGCAGTACCATCAGGATGGTTCGTATGATAGAATCTATAGTTAGGTATATCTAAATAACTTTTGTGAGTAAAATGCGTTTCTGATATCATTAGAACATCAATTTTGTTGTCATGTAGAAATGTTTTAACTTCAAGAGTATGTTTTAGCAGCCCATTGGCATTCCAGATGACAATTTTCAAATCGGTGAATGTGCAAGCCGGCTCGTTAGAGTTATGAGCAGGTTGTTCATAGTTGTTAGTTGAGTCATCATTTGTTTTAGCATATCTATCATTACTTTGAAAAGGTTTTCTTCTTCTTTAGCTGTTGTTTCATTATTTGTTTTAGGTTTATCATCTTTGACATTCTTGCCTATACTCTGGGCATAGGAAGTTTTTGGTATTTCAGTTTCAGGTTTATTTTCTATAGTTTCAGGTTTATTTACTATATCTTTAGGCTTTATGCTTTCTTTGGATGATGTTTTTGGTGGACGTTCACGTGATGCTGGGAATTTAATTTTTTGTAGCTCTCTGTATACATTGCAACCCTTGTAATTGGCTGGATGATTTCCTTCACAGAGGACACATTTAACGTCCGTCAGTTTTCCTTTTTTTTCACAAGCAGTGGAAGAGTGATCTCCGGCACATTTAATACATTTAGGCTTACGGCGGCAATATTTTTTAGTGTGACCGTATTGTTGGCAGTTTGAACATTGTGGTATTTCTCGCTTAGGCCGCACGGGTTCAAAATATATATTAAGGTTTAGTAACTTTTTGATGGCATAAATTTGTTTGTTATTTGCCTGTGGCTTTAATTCTACTATAAACATGGGTAATGGTTTTTTTGTAGTTCTTTGTTTAATGTTCCATATATTTGTAACAATATGACCTTCCTCATTTAGGTTTGTTTTAATATCATCTGTGTCCATGGAAGAGTGCATGTTTTTCAGTACAACCTTAAAACTTCTTTCACTCTTGGGTTTGTAGGTGTAAAATTCTGTTTCTTTGTCTTCTAATAATTTTACTATTTTTGGATATGTTTCAGGTGTATGAGGTTGAATCTTTACTCTGTCATTTTGTAATACTTTAATTGTATAATCTCCTTTTGTGTGTGTATCCAGCGAAAGTAGTAAGGGCTGTATATTTGCAACTCTGTCTACAAATATTGGTGGTGGTCTTGGCTCCTTTGGGGTTTCTTCCATTCTGGACTCTTCTTGCTCTAAATCTAAATCTGAAAATCTGTTCGAAGTCTCTATAGTTTGGCTGAGCCAGTATGAATTTAGTTTAGATTGTTTGCTTCTATTTGTTGTTTCAGGGCTAGACCTAGGTCTCTTTTTGTTAGTTACTTCGGTCCAAAGATTTCCGTCTGTAGTTTCTTCGTGTCTTTCTTTTTCATGGTTTGTTTGGTCCGCCGTTGTAGAGGCGATACTTAGTGAACTCGATCGTTGTCGTGTGGTGAATAAACCTTTATGGAATATTTGTTGCGTTAATACTTTTTTATTATTTGGATCTGATGTAGTTGGTGTGTTTAAGCGAAAGTCGCCCCCCCCAGAATCCGAGGGGCGGCCTGAGCACTGTCCTGCCTCTGGAGCATGGCAATGTTCAGGGAGGGATTCTCCGCATTTTGCGGTACCCTCCTGGGGTAGTTTTGTTTTGATTTCCGCCATTTCATAGTTTTCGCTGGTCCACAGCTTCGTCTTTGTATCGGGTGAGATCCCTTAGGCCGCGTCTTTCTAGACTCGAGGCACGCCCATGCCTACTGTTTTGGTTCACGCTGAGTATTTTATTTCCTCAGTACCACCCCATATCTGGGAGGCTTTCCCCTATCCACCACCTGGGGACGCGTCCGATGGGAGTTCAGCAACTCCGCACGGAATTGCTAACTAAAGCTGCTAACATATAAGTTCACATTTTTAAATTCAGATTGTATTATTAACTTTTTTTAAATATACATTATCACAAATTAACGAAATACACTTTAATCCAGTCTTCGTACCACGCCAAGAAGACACCATCACCTGAAATTAAAAAAATAAGTTATATTACATATAATATTTTTTCAACCAAACACGCCACACGGGTACCATTTTAGTTCTAGATAGCCTTTTTTAAACTTTTGAATGCAATTGTCGAACATAAAAACCGCATTGAAGAGATTTAATTTCTATTACATTCTAGTTATGTACAACTTTTTTATATAACTTTATAGGGTTGATTTTACATAATAATAAAGAGATGACGACTTATTTAACTATAAATTAAATTGCAATTACTTACGTTTTAACGACATCTTTCTAATTTGATATTTTGGTTTCTCGTGTCTCATGACTCTCCAGTGTAAAAATATCTGAAAAAGAAAAAGAAAATGAAACTTTTGATTTACAATTAATTCTAATCCAATAAATCTAATAATAAATGTCATCAAGACATTATATTATTACAATATACATTCATATTTTCCATTTTAAACTGACTACAATTTGATTAAATATGTTTAAAATACCTATGCAAAGTTTACATTTAGCAATTTTTTAAACAATTTTTTTACATAACATTAAAGGGTTGATTTTTACATAATATAGGGTTCGTAATGATGACGACGTAGGTACTTATTTAACTATGAAACTAAATAAAATTGCAATTACTTACGTTAACGACATCTTTCTAATTTGATATTTTGGTTTCTTGTGCGACTCTCCATTGTGATTAAATATCTGAAAAAGAAAATAAAACTTTGATTTAAGTACTATTAATTCGAACTTATGTACATACTTAGTTGATACATTTTTAAATGACTTAATTGGTTTTCTATAATTAGTTAGTTAAGTGTATATTTATAGATAATTACTTACTTCAAAATAAAAAAACAAATACTTATTACGTTTTACTATGTTTAATGATTCTTATTTATTACATTAAAATAATTAAAATTCTAAATTGATGTACATACATTTGTACGGAACCCTCGGTGAGCAAATCCAATTAGTAAATGACCGGTTTTTGTGATGAGTAAGTGATAATTAATGTTTAAAAAGGCAAAAAAAAATAAAATTCAAATATTATTCGAGAGTGCTCCAGAGTTGCTGCACAAGAATTGCTGTTGCTGAAAACATTTTTTTCATTAATTTGAAAAATGTTAGTAAGTATTATTTGTACATTTATTATGTACAATTATTATAAATTGTTTTACCCTGGGTAAAATAAATAAAAACATAAAATATAATTTATGTTTTATTTTACCAGGTGTCGGGTATACCCGGGTAAAATAAAAAAAACATAGATTTTAGACTAAAAAAAAAATTTTTTTGCAGGTCTGATTCAGAGTACGAGGCCTCATCAGTGGTGTCTGCTGTAGCACCTCCAAAGAAGGTGAAAACGAGCAAGCGCAAGAGCGCCGCCGTCGCTGGGAAAAAGACCCAAGACACGTCGTCATCTTATGTCGACTTCATCCGTGGCTCTGCAGCAGTATCAAAGCGCAAAGCGACCTCACCACCGCCTGAGTCTATCTCGATGCCTAGCAGGTAAATAATAGTTATTATTTTTCAGCCAACTTCAAAAGACGGAGCTTCATAATCATATTTTTTATGACATATGACAGGCAAGCAAGCAAGCGGTCCATCTGATGGTAACCATCACCTATGAATATCAGTAACACCAGGGTGCTACTTCCCTGGACGTTTGTGTGACCTGATAGCTTTATCAATCATAACCCGATATTCAAAGCTAGCATTTTTGCATTTATTATATCATTTTTTTTTCTTTACAGGTCTAAAAGACGGGATATTTTTAACATACTGCAAAGTGAAGAAGCCAGTTGCAGTAAGCCGAAGCACCGCGGCGAAGGCGTGACGTCCAGCTTCAGCAGCAGAGTATCGACGGGGACGTCTCGTCGTGCTTGCGTGCACACCAGTGGCGACTATTTTGTCGATCTAAAAATTTACAAAACGCCGGACTACGTGAGCAACGCTCCTGATGTACGCTACAAGAAGGCGTTGGTGTCGGTGAAGCTGCAGTGCGACGAATCATCATTGTCTTGGGAGGCACTGCAAGCGTTCCTAGGACGAACTTGGACCGTATTCGAGGACGCAGAACCCGTGCATTGTAGTGATAAAGTTAGTTTTAAGTAAATAGGGTCGGTTTAGTTAGATATAGCACGGTTTAAGCTATTTTTATGTTTTCTACATATTTTAATAATAAAAGATAATTTTTACTATGCCTTTCTGTACTGTGTGTAACACATCTGTTCACAATAAATCATGGGTAGGTCATTTGAGAAGCAATTTTCATAAAAATAATAATCATACTATAAAACATAGTGATGGTATAGAAATGATCACCACCGCATTTCGTAACCGTATCTTAACGTACAAAATAATAGCTAATACTCAATCTCAATCAGCTTCGATAGATATTTTTTTTTCTGAAATTCATGACAAGTTAAAATCTCTCTTAGATGAATATCTTATTAAACACACATGTGTGAAAGTGAATTTTGAATTCTTCGGTACATTTATACAATTTAAAGATAATTCACAATCAGTTAAGTCCTTTATTACGAAAAACAAAATATTATATTTTAATTATGACTTTGAAAACCTGTATTTTGAGACAGGTACACAATTTAAAAAGAGTATCGAGGAATTTGAACATCGTGATAGTGGGTGGTCTTTTTTGAACAATTTATACATTGAGGTCAATCTTAACAAATACCAACCTCTAGCTGGTTCCAGTTTTATAAGTTTACCTAAATCAATTCAATCTAAAAAAGCGTGTTTGAATATTTTAAATAAGGATCAGTATTGCTTTTTATGGTGTGTGACAGCTGCTTTATATCCAGCCAAAAAACATCCAAGTAGGACATCGTCTTATCCACATTTTCGAGAACTTTTCGACACAAGCGGAATGTCATTTCCTGTGACTTTTCATGATATCAAAATATTTGAAAAGAATAACTCAAACATAAAGTTTATAATTTATGGTTTAAAAAAAAACAAAACAATCGTAGGTCCTTTATACAAATCAGAAATCGATAAAAAACCAAAATTATACATTTATTATTTCTAGAAAATCATAATTCCTCACATTATTGTTTGATTAAAGACTGTTCTAGACTTTTTCGGAGTCAAGTAACGTCCCACCACGCTAAGATTTATTTTTGTGATTTTTGTTTATTATATTTTGATACTTTAGAAGAAGTTGATAGTCATCAATGTGGAGGGGTGGTGACGGTTTTGCCGAATAAGGGTTCACTAATACAATTTAAGAATTATGACCGTAAACAAAATATGCCCTTCTGTATTTATGCCGATTTTGAATCAATGCTTCAAACTAACGTTGGCACGGACTCTTCTCAAAACACGACTACTTTGAACCACCATGTACCTATAGCGTTTGCTTATTATATCGTTTGTTGTGATGACCCTAATTATAATCGTTACGTTTCATACCGAGGACCCAATTGTGATAAGCGGTTTGTTAAGTCAATTATCAAAGACGTACAAAATATATTTGAAATTGTTAGCGCTACAGTTCCGATGATATTTACTGATGAAGACGAAACAAATTTTGTTAAAGCAACTCATTGTCACATTTGTCAGAACTTTGTATTTTCAGACAAAGTCCGCGACCATTGTCACATCACCGGTCGTTATCGCGGCGCTGCGCACCCACACTGCAATTTGCAATATAAACGTCCTTCGTTTGTACCCATTTTTTTCCACAACCTAGCTGGTTACGACTGTCACTTATTCATCAAAGCTTTAGCCGAGGTTCCTGGCGACATAAAAATTATACCTAAAACTAAAGAAAATTATATTTCATTTACAAAATTTGTACCGGTTTCTCATGATCAGTTTTATCAACTTCGTTTCGTTGATTCGTTTAAGTTTTTGGCAACAAGTTTAAGTAAATTATCAGATACTTTAAAGCCAGAAGATTTTAAATACCTAAAACGTTTTTACCCAAGCGAAGAAAAGTTTCAGTTGCTCATTCGTAAAGGCGTATATCCATATGAATATATGAACTCATGGGAACGATATCAGGAAAATAAACTTCCACCAAAAGACTGTTTTTACAGTTCTCTGAACGATCAAAATATCTCTGACGAGGATTACAGCCATGCGAATTTAATTTGGTCAACCTTTAAAATTCCGGACCTAGGTTCTTATACAGATTTGTATTTAAAAACAGATGTTCTATTATTGTCAGATATATTTGAAAATTTCCGACGTACTTGCAAACAGCATTATCAGTTAGATCCAGCGTTTTATTTAACAGCGCCTAGTCTATCGTTCGACGCAATGTTGTTAAAAACAGGGATTCAATTAGAACTTATTAATGATTTGACTATGATTAGAATGTTACAGAATGGCATCCGTGGAGGTGTGTGCTTGTGCTGAATAGGCATGCCAGAGCCAATAATTATTATTTACCCGATTACAGACCCTTAGAGCCTACTTCTTATATCGCTTATATTGATTGTAACAATTTATATGGGTTTAGCATGTGTCAATATTTACCATTATCCAATTTTAGGTTTCTTGATCAACATGAAATCAATAAATTTGATATAGTTAAAGTTGCAATTGATTCTGACTATGGTTTTATACTAGAAGTTGATCTGGTATATCCTAAGCATTTGCATAATTTACACAATGATTTGCCATTTTGCCCTGAAAAATGCATTCCGCCGGGTGGGAAGAATCACAAATTAATTCCGAATTTATATGATAAATTCAATTATGTTATTCATTATGTTCATTTACAAACTTGTTTAAAACATGGTTTGATTTTAAAGAAAATTCATCGCGTAATAACTTTCAGACAAAGCCCATATTTAAAACAATATATTGATTTAAATACTAAATTGAGACAAAAAAGTTCATCTACTTTTGAACAAGATTTTTTCAAACTATTGAACAATAGTGTGTTTGGAAAAACTTTAGAAAATAATGAGAAGAGAGTTAACGTGCATTTGGTAAATCAGTGGACTGATAATAAAAATGTGACTAAAAAAAGAAAATGTGCTCAAAAACTTATCGCTCGTCCAAATTTCCACAGTGCGACGGTTTTTAGCAATAATTTAGTAGCGGTTCAATTAAACCCCGAAGAAATAATTTTGAACAAACCCATTTATATCGGTTTCACTGTTTTAGAACTTTCAAAAAGCCACATGTATGATTTCCATTACTCAACAATACAACCTTTTTACAAAAACCGAATACAGATGTGTTACACAGATACAGATAGTTTTATATATCATATGGGTACTTCTCATCGCAGCTCAAATTTGATGGTCACACAGTAATATTTCCTAAACGGTATAAGTTAGAAACAGTACTTATGAATTGCAGAATAAAACAACTATTATCCTATAAAATAAACAAAACTTGTCGTAATAGAAGTAAAAATACATACCAAAACCTAACACGAACGGTCAAAAACGGGGCCATTTTTCGCATTCTCATCGTGTCACACTTCCCATTACAGTAAAACATTTGTTTACTGCTTCACCAAATTTCAGTTTATTTGTACGTTACTTATACTAAAATCATCGTAATTAAATACACTTTAAACCCAATAGTCTAAAAAAAATGTTTTTGTTATTATTTTGAATTGGCAACACAAAATGCGTCGGTCACACGTTTTAGGTACTTTAGACTTGGTAGTAATAAAGGCTTGCTGTTGAACACAACAGCAGCAACCAATTACAAAGTTCGGTTCGGTCGAATGTCAATCGTGTTTTGGCATCACAAGAAGTGAGACGTGCGGCTCATCATACCGTGAGAAAAAATATTGGTAAGTTTTTATTTTTTCATAGGTGTACCGATCGCTTGCGTGGACAACATTTTTGGGCATTGTATTTTAGCTATTGAAATCAAAGCTTGATTATCGTAACCCCAAAATTCTCGAGATATTTATGTAGTATTTTATTTAAAACTTCCCACCTAAACTTTGCAGGAATTTATAAAAAAAGGGATATTTTCGTCACCTTCGTGGCATCACATTCATGGCATTTTATGCAGGAAGGTGATTTTATGCCACGAAAGTGATTTTTGCATGTAGGCAATACAGTTTCATGATTTTTTCCAGCGCTTCGCAATGCCACAAATTGACAAAATACGCCGAGAAAATAAGAAAAACAGGGCAAGTACGTGTCCGGCCACGCATAATGTAGGGTTCCGTATTGGCTACGCTTTGCTTGCTTGCATTACATTTGTAAGTTTTCATCAAAAAAATCTTAATTTATAAGTTCGGCGGCTATTACTCGGTAACTAGTAGAGCGTACTTAACCGTTATAATTTTCATTGAAGGTTCAGCATATGGACTACTACCATGATTTTTTTCAAATTTCTAAACACAACACTTTCGGAGATAGAGGGGGGGGGGACCACCGTGCAAAACGAAAATTGACACGATAAATGTAAATAATTCCGAAACGGATCACTGTATCGAAAAATGTTCTTCCCACACCCTCAATGTGTTGAAGAATTGTAGAAAGATGTGAATGAATTGAAGACAGATGATTTTTGTAAAGAAATTGATGCATAAGCGAATAGAAGAACTGAAAACTTTAAATTCTAAATACAGAAAACAGTTGTCGAGATTGAAAAGAAATATTTTGGAGATTAAGGAAATTAAAAATCTTAATGAAAACCCTGACGCGTCAAGTCATAGTGAAAAACTAGAAGATTCGGAAAGCTGTGAACAAAATTTTAAAGGAAGAAAGCCAATTGTGCCAAGATGTACGCAATTTTTACTGCCGTGGTGATAATAGAAGAATGTATTACAAAGCATAAGGAAAAACAACAAAAAAGACTTCTGACAGACACTATGCTTAATTTGCACAAAAAAATCCTGAAAGAGTTTCCTCGCCATGACAATTAAAAAGGCTGATTATTTGTAAATGTAAAAAATAACTTGTGATATTACTTTTTTATTTATTTATTTATTTATAAAACGTTACATTTAGTTAACAAAATGAATATCAGCGCAACAAAAAATGTATAAAGAGAAAATCAGATTAAAGTTTCTATTTGTTACCTACTTTATATTGATAATGCTTTTTAACAATAACTTTTCTCTAAAATTGTGTAGTTTTTATTTCATCTTAAACCACTAAAATATTATGAACCTTTTTCGTAGGTGACCGAACATAGGATCAAATTGTTTCTTTTGTTTATCTATATACAGGGTGTTTGGTAGAGGATTGAACATGGGATAATGGCAGAAGGGTGAGATGGTCTGCTACATGCTGAGCGAAAAAAATTTGACCTAGGGCCCATAGTTTTTTTTAATGATTTTTTTTTTTAATTTTCACCAAACTTTCGTCCTTCGTGAATTTGAAGTATTATAACTTTTTTTTTTATTAAGTCAATCGGCTAGTTTATTTTTTTATTCTTATATTAACTGTATGTAGCTTACTTTTAAATTGATATTTGTCGGTTAGAGTTACCACAAAAAATGATATGAGTCCTCAAACATCAAAAAGACGACAAGTACACGCCGAGCGTTCAACTTTGGACTGCTGTAAAAAAAAAACTAAAAGTAGTACTGCAGTTCTAATTCTAGGAAACTAGCTCTAGTTCATGCCCTTTGGAATGGTATTCAATTTACATAGTTTTTTTTTTCTAAGTAGTCTTTTTCGTACACTCTACATGAAATTGACCATTTCTGACAAAAATCCTTTAAAGAAAATAAATCAAAATAATGTTACGAAACATAGAGCGGGATGGTTACACAAGGCAGGTAGAAACGTTAACGTTTCTCTTAATCAATATCAGCATCCGTTCTTCCTTTTTCATTCTTCATAGGTGGGCTATGCATTCAAGACCTTGTAGTGGTGAAGAGTGGTAAGTGGTAAGCAATCACCGCTGCCTATTGACATCTACAATTTTTTTATGACATGAAGAGGACAAACTAGCTAGCAAGTCACCTGATGGTAAGTAATCACCGCTGCCCATAGACATGCACAACTTTTTTTTTGACACGAGGAGGACAAACAAGCACCTTATGGTAAGCAATCACCGACTACAAAATCTTGGATGCGTTGCCCACCTATGACGGAATGAAAAAGGAAGGACTGGGGAAGGAAAGTTAGTAAGGGAGTAGGAAACAGGAGGTGTATCAGGCTTCCGGCTCTCTCACTCATCCTACGAAACACGGGGGCCATACGAGGTACTGCCCCGGTCGAGCCTGCCCATTTACGAGCTACTACTAGTTCATAGCAGTGGCTACGCTCTACCACTTCACCACTACAAGGTCTTGGATGCATTGCCCACCTATGAAGAGTGAAAAAGGAAGAACGGATGCTGATAATGATGAACCGTAACCATCCCGCTCTATGTTTCGTAACATTTTTTTGATTTATTTTCATGAAAGTATTTTTGTCAGAAATGGTCAATTTCATGTAGAAAGTACGAGAAAGACTACTTAAAAAAAAATAAACTATACAAATTACATACCATTCGAAAGGGCATGAACTAGAGCTGTTTTCCTATAATTAGAACTGCTGTACCACTTTTAGTTTTTTTTTAACTGCAGTCCAAAGTTGAACGCTCGGCATGGATTTCTCGCCTTTTTGATGTTTGAGGGCTCATAATTTTTTTCCTGGTAACTCTAACCAACAAATATCAATTTATAAGTAAGCTACATTCAGTTAAGATAAGAATAAAAAAATAAGCTGGACGATTGATCCAATAAAAAAAAAGTTATAGTACTTCAAATTCACGAAGGTAGAAAGTTTGGTGAAAATTTTAAAAAAATCATTAAAAAAAACTATGGGCCCTAGGTCAAATTTTTTTCGCTCAGCATGAAGCAGACCAGCTCACCTTTCGGCCATTATCCCATGTTCAATCCTCTACCAAACACCCTGTATATAAAAATGAAACCCGTTTTCCGTTGTCACGACATAACATGAAAACGGCTTGACCGATTTGGCAGATTTTTTTTTTGTAGTTTTCTAATACTCTGTACAAGGTTCTTACGGAAAAAAATATTAAGAAAATCTCTCAGAAAGATTGAAAAAAAAACGAAACAGTACCCGGGCTAAGCCGGGCCGGGCAGCTAGTTGATAATAAAATATTTTGTTATTTTATGAACATTTGGTCTCATAATCATTAGTGAATTTTGACAAAATACTGTCTGTAAATTTACTAAGTCACTTTCGTGGATCATTGCGTCACTTTCGTGGGATCTAGAACTTCAAAACACTATTTCTTCCAAACGAAAGCCACGATAAGATTAATTTACTTATGAATTTACCTGTATTGTCTACCGCTATAAGTTTTATACAAAAACTGTTCAAATAAGTAAAAAATAAAATTTTCCACGAAGGTGACGATGAGAATCGTGGCGATGAGAAGTACCCATATACAAACAAATAATTTTTATTGTGATGTAAAAAATTTTTTTTTGCCATATTTCGACACTAGTAATTGTGAAAATAATCAATATAATTTACCAATTCAAAATAAAAAAGTCCCTGGCTTGTTTAAGCTTGAAATGGGGACTAAAATCATAAGCGAATTCGTAGGACTTCGTTCAAAGTTATATTGCATTAAGACTACAGACAGCACAATAAAAAAGGCTAAAGGAATTAAAAGAAATATTGTACGTGATTTTAATGTATCAGATTATGAAAAATCTCTTTACGAAGGTGATATTGTTCGAAAAACAAATATTTTATTCAAATCAATTAAACATGAATTATTTACATGTGCTGTAAATAAAATTGCTTTATCAGCTGATGACGATAAGCGAGTTATATCGAAAAATAAGATTTCGACAAAGGCATGGGGGCATACTACCATCTTTAACTTTTAACAGGTTTTTTAAAAATAGTGTACCTATCAAATCTGTAAAAAAAACAAGAATTGTGTTTATTTTATATTTTGTAAAACTTAAAATTAAGAATGATTTACTTAAGGTTCAAAGTGTATAATCATAATTTTAATAAAATTAATATAGTTAATAGATGAAATTGTTTTATTTATAATCTAGATGTCCAGAAAAGTTTATGATTATGGAAAATAATGATAAAAAAATATCAGAAATATGTTGCATAACAATATAGGTGAATTTTGTAAACATGTTCTAACTTGAATGATAATCGAAACTATTTATTATTGCAACACAAATCGCTAAGCGCTGCATTTTTTTTAGTGTAATTTGAGTCGTACATTTCGCACACACTGTAATAAGTGCGAGTGAATACGGTGAAATTTTATGAAAAGGCATTATATGTAATACAATAGGTGAAATAAATTTTTTTTTTCATTATTATACTGCCATCAGTACCAACCTATACTACCTGTAC
Organism: Endotricha flammealis; assembly: GCA_905163395.2. Lineage (NCBI taxonomy): Eukaryota > Metazoa > Arthropoda > Insecta > Lepidoptera > Pyralidae > Endotricha > Endotricha flammealis. The sequence continues at coordinate 2,289,767 of LR990871.1, read as the reverse complement.
TCTCTCCGATTTTCAGCATTAAAAAATAATAATTAAAAATGGTAAGTTATTGATCTTACATCTTATTTATTAAAATATATACAATTGACTGATTTTATTTTAAAGTATTTTTGGTTTGTTACAGGCAGCACAAGACGTTGATGTTTTCGCTTCCATTTCGGATAACGAAACGTATATTCCTGATTCCTTTGAACATGCTCAACGACTGTCAGCCGGATTTACCGAGGAATTTTTAAAAATGCAAGCATCTCAAAAACGTAAAACGAAGACTCATGAACGGAAGGTAAGTTGTTTTTTTACTGTATTTTTGGTTAGTTGTTGTTTATTGAATTACATAAATTAAAAGTGTTTTTTTGTTACAGACAACACAACGTGTAATTGACGTAGACGTAGACCCTATCGTTTCGGAGAGCGAAGAAAGAAATTCTCGTGAACGGAAAATGAAGACGAAAGGGAGTCGCATTAGGAATGACCTTTCCAAAAAAATTATTAAATCACGGGTTCCTCATCATTCATTTGTGATAAATAGCGCTCCACAGAAAGGACTCCGACTGATCAAGATTCAGGTGCTGGACTTAGAGTGTGATCAACTAATAAGTGACTGTATTCATGATGATAACGTTCTATTGAGCTCCCAATACGTGATAAAAGATATTGGTGATGAGATTATGGACCAGACTGAAAAAATTATCAGTAATATATCAAAAAAAATCTGTAACTATAGTTATACTAATTGGTATTAACATTGTGTTGTTTTGTATTGTGAAATGTATGTTAGGAAATAAATGTTATTATTTTAATTGCGATGTAAGTAACTTTAATAATAAATTGTGATGTAATAATTTTAATTTAATAATAAAAAATGGAAAACATAATAATATCTTTTCATTTCATAAAATATATATAATTGATTTAAGTAATAAAATAAAAACACAGCATGTTTAAAAAATACATTTATTAATTAAATAAAGAATTAAATACTAAATTTTCCTGACACCACTTTTTTATACAGAGTACATTTTTCAAAGCACACATTTTTTTATGATAAACACAATTAAACACGTGATTGATTTCATCACAGTAATTGTCATATAGTTTAAGTAACTTAGGACAACCTTTCTCATCCAACTCTATTATTTCACAATCATTGCATAACTCTTGAATCCATACAACCTTCTCCATTCCCTTTGTCAAGACATTTTTACCATTTAGATATGGAATTATAACTCGTCGAAATTCTCTATAATCAATAAATCCTTCATGCCATTTTAGCCCTCGATTGTTTTCTAACCATCGAACTTGTTTTTTTTCTTCAGTAGACAGAGTTTTAAAAGAATAAGGTGCTTTAATCAAGAAGGTTTGTGTATAATATTTTGTTGCAATCGATAATTCTTTGATAATAAATTTATTTTTCAAATCCTTAAACCCTTGTAAATCTACGATTATTGTATTAGAATTCATGATATTTTTTTTACAATATTACTCAATGGTTTGTACTCAAATATACAATCGTTTAGAATAAGACAGTACGCAGATGTGTTTTCAGGTATGTCTTGATCGGATTCGAATTCGACTCTCACATCAATTGATCCTTTTAACATTTCGTGCTGTCGAGAACAGTCTATAACGTATAAGGGAGCTATGTCTTTAAATTCTTTTAATCCCATCAACGGTTCAGCTCGACGACCGTGATAAGACTGATGAAATCTTGCATACTGTTCATATATTAATGAATATCTGTTGTCCGAGAAACTAATATTCAAACTTTCATATGGATAATATGAAGAATTCAGAAATACTCTCACATCGCGAATGTGACAATGGTCGAACTCTGCCATCGACGTTGTTGCATTGTTTTTACGATTTGTTTGTAATGCGATTACAACAAATCTCGGTTTCTCTATCTGCGATGAAGTTTTAATTGACCATGTATGTTTACGGGTTTTAGGTAATAATGGATACTCATACAAATCCCAGTTACGAAATGCTACGCTTATCGCACGATCTTTTTCTAAATGTTTTAGTAAATTGTTGTTGTGTATTGTGTTTTTTTCATAATCTTCAGCGAAACCTAATATTTTATTCAGCGGTATAGATACAGAAAATACTCCATCAGTGGTAGTGCCTGTAGGAGACCAACCCCAAACTCTTGCGCTTTTTGATTCATTTTCATTCAACGATAGATAAGATTTAATTGTGGTGGTAACACCTGCATTTTTAATCTTATCTATTTCTATCCCATTTAGTTCATATCTAATGTCTTGAAATAGAAATAGTGCTGGGTTGTTCACAAAATGCACACTTGACACTTTTTCTTTGGCGGCTTTGTCTTGCTTATACACATCAACTCTGCCCTCAATATACAAACAACTGAGTGCAGGCAACACGTACAAGTCCTGTTGATTAATTGGTATCCGGATTTCATCATTGTTGTTAAAACTTGATACATACGGTTTGTAGGAATGATATTCAAAACTTTCTATGCTGTTGTCGTATGACGCTGGTTGACATATATTTAAAATGTTCATTTTAATAAACCAAGTAGCTTTAAAAAGTCTTTATTGTTTCTAGTTAATTTCTTTTTTAACCGCAACGGTGTTTCTTTACGTAGAGACCGTTTAGAACTGAGTCTGTTAGTAGAAGAAGAGATGTTTTTATTGAAATTTATCATTTTTTAAAGTGTAAATACAACTGTACTTCTTCACCACGTAAGTTAATTTGCTTGTTTTCTGCGTCTAACAGTTTTATATTAATTGAATTTATTGAACTTTGGTTGACTGGAAAGTAAATTAAATTTTTAGGAATTTCAATAATTCTATAACCGGGGGGTACATTAGGCACAAATTCGTAAATGATATGACTCGGTTTTTCATTTACAAATGATCCACTGATAACATCACATTCGATGCGTACGATAGTTGTTGGTAAAATGCTTACAGGATGCCTAGATTCTGTACTTATATTAGCTTTTATTGATTCTGTACCAAACCCTAATATCTTTCCGATTGAAGCATTTTCATTGAAGTGTACATCTTCAGTACATAAAATACGTGTTTTCAGGGTATTATTATTACAAGTCAATTTTAACGCTGCATTCTTAATGTTACTTTTAAGATAATCACAAATGTCTCTCATAAGCTCATAATATAATATAAAGCTCATATGATCCTTCAGGTATTTCAATAACTTCTTCTTTACCATAATAAAATTTGTTATTTCTTTCATCAATATTAGGTATAGAATTAAATGTCGAAAAGTACAAAAGCCCGCATTCGTACTCTCCGTACAGCTGTAATGTAGGGGAATAGTTTGTTGTTACAGATTCTCCTCTGCCAGTTATTGACACAGTGAAAGACATAGTTATACTGATATATATTTTATTATTTTATTATTTATATAAATTATTTTTCCAATAATCTTGTAAATATTTTAAACAAAGGTGTCCACAGTTTGTAGTACCATAGGTTTGATATTGTACATAATTATAATTTATAGCCATAGGACTTAAATAATTGATTATTTCTAATGGAGGTTTTAAATTACCAAAACTATCAAAATAATCACAGTAATTAATATGTTTTACATAGGCTACCCAATGTGTTCCAGGATTGTCCGAACTATCCAAATTTAATATACCACACTCTATTTTTCTTGGTTTTCGAGGGAGAGAATCTCTCATATACACTCCACGAAAGTAAGGAATGTCAGTCGCATGCTCCAGTATATCTAAATTAGTTAGTGGTCGTCTGGGTAGCCGTTTATTTAGTTTTTTGAAGGACTTAGGTATAAGCCAGCTCCTTTTTTATATGGCTTCAAATACAACCCTTTTCCTAAAGCAACAGCCTCCATCATCTTGTTATGTCGTTCGGACTCTTGCAAGTTTTTCTGAGCAACCTTGTAATCGTTAACAGCCTTTGCTATACCTGCCGCGCCACCAGCAAGCAAACCTAGAGCTGACAGGCCAGCGAAGATTGGAATGAGCGGTAAAAAGCCTCCACATTTAGGAATTGGAATACACCGCGGTAACCGTATTTTTTTCTTTTTAGAAAATAGTTTTTTTGCGGCTGCATATGCATAGTTAATTGTTGAACGATTGTCCTTAGATTTTATATTTTTTAGCTTAGATCGAATTTTTTTCACTGCTGTCATGAATGAACGAACTCCAGCACCGGCTCTGAGTTTTGCTTTCATTGCATTTTTAACAATCCATGAAGCGACTTTTTCTCCTCTTCTAGCATCTTTTGATTTTAATCTCTTTTTAGCCATATTTAAAAGTTCTAAATCTGCTTTATGTCGAACGCTTAAATCTTTATTATCGTATGCAATATCGTGGTACATGCAAGCTTCATCCAATTTATTTATACCTCGTTCACCTCTCAGTAACCGTTTCTGAAGTTTAGTTCCTGGTCCACAAAATTGATATCCAGGAATATGTAGTTCAAACGGTAAATTATTGATGACGTTATTCAAAATACCTGTTCCTTCCTTCATAGATATTCTTAAAATGAATAAATTTATTATAGCGCTCACTTTATATTACAAAAGTAATGCACTCTTATCCACCCAACTGTTTTCTTTTTCGCTAAGACCCAACCACTTTACATAAAGTTTATTACCCTTACGTTTAATAACTTTTTCAATTATGTAAAGATCCGGAAATTTTGTTCTTTGTAATTCATATTCATAGAAAGATCCTAAAATTGTCTGTTTGTGCTTATCTTCTAAATGATATGTTGGTGGATTTGTATCATTTACTTTAACTATCACAAAAATTTCAGTTGACCAGTTAGGTGTGTACCCTTTGTAAAAATCTCCTTTAAATTTGCTTATCCGAACACTATCACCAACATGAAACTTGGGTTTTCGATGTACAGTTTGTCTTTGTGCATGCATAACGTTATATTTAACAACCATTTCGTTTACTTTATTTACATGAGCGGGTTTATATTTAGTAGTGCGATGAGTGGTATTGTTATATGTTTCTACCACCGAATTCAAATTTGCCCCCAACCATTGATAACGACCGTACAAACTAAAAAGTTTGTACAGATGGTTTTTTATTGTCCGTATTACTCGTTCTACAATAGAAGCTTTTTTGACGGAGTGGGTAGAATAATGATTAATGTCAAACTTTTTACACAAATCATTAAAAACATTATTATAAAACTCTTTACCAAAATCAGTTTGTAAATTGACGGGTTTTCGTGATGAACAAGATAATATTTCAGACATTGCTTTTGTAACACAATTTTTATTTTTTGATTTTATAGGTTTTGCCCATACATATTTTGATAATGTATCTATTACGACTAAAACATATTTATATCCCTTGTTAAAGTTAGAATATTTCTGAAAATCTATAAGATCAGCTTGCCATAAATCATCTATGCCTTTTAGAATTGTACTTCGACGAGGAAAATTTCTTCTTGCTGTTGTATGAATTTCATCAACTATGTTTTTTTTGCTCATTATGTTTGTTTAATTTGAATTCAATCAAGTTATCTATTTCTTCTTTTGTATAATATAAGGTAGATAAGTGGTACGATGTAGCTCTTTCCAAATTTTTTAAGTATATTTTTTGATTATTATTAACTTTTTCAATTTCTTTTTTTAGCTCTAGAACTATGTTATCCACATAAGCTTTGTTCACAGCTTCATCGTCTTCATTTGGAGATGAAAGACCTTTTAATTTAGATGTTTTTAAATCATAGTGTCCAGCATCTGATTTCACAAGTGTGCTGTTTATAGTATCAATAAATTCCAATAATCGCAAGCGTTTATGAACGTGATGACCAAACTTATCTATATTCATCGTTGTCTAGAGGAGTTGAGAACTGAAAGAATACTACTAATTTTTCCTGGTGACTGCTCTTTAAATTCTACATTTACAATCCCCGCCTCTTGTAATTCTTCTATAATTGTAATAATTTCGTCTACACTAGTGTTACCAGCTGCTCGTGACCCCAACAGTAATTTAAGCCGTTCTACCAACTCGTTGGGATCATCCCAATAAACATAATCAGTGTCTATTTTTACTTTCTTAAAAAGTGGAATACCTTTTCCTTGAGGAATACTTTCAATACTTGTAGTTGCATTTTTTGAGAATTTAAACAATGGCTTAATAACATTCATGTATTTAAAACCTTTGTTGCTGTTTATAGGTTTGGATGGCTCATAATTACGTCGATGTGCGTTGGTGTCGATTAGTAATAACTTATAATTTTGCAAGTCTTCTGTAGTAACTTTATCTAAATCAGGAGTCTTTTTGAATAGTAACTCTTTTAAACCGATGGTCTTCTTTAAAGAACGAATTCCTATTTTCAGAATATTACCATCATCGAAAACACGATTCTTGCCCAGCATAAGCCTTCCGCGTTCATATCTAACTCCAAAAGGGATATCAGTCATTACTTCAGATGATGTAGACCAAGATAATGTATGATTTTTATTTGGTAAAGAATGAGTGGATTGAAATGATTCCTCACTAAAATTTAAATCTTCAGAAGGTGATGAAACTAAAGTTTTGTTATCATCTTTAGAAAATTCGTTATCAAAAACATTGTCTTCTTCGCTGACAATGTTATCAGAATCCTCATCGGATGCAAAGGACGATGCGCTTTCATTATGTTTACACTTTTTCATGACAGGAGTAGAATGGTTTTCTTTCTCAACGCTCTTTTCTTTACTTTTATTGGCTATTAAATTTAGCGGATCAACTATAGGTTTAAGTATTGTCTCCAATGCCATATTGTTTATGTTTTTTGCATCCTTAATCATTTCAACTTTTCTTTTCACAGCTGCTGCAGATTTCACAATTTGTTCTTTAAATGTTTTTTCCATTTTAGTATTAGTTATTGTGTTCTAGTGCAAACCACAATTGAAAATGATAAATTCTAAATGAAACACTGTATTATGTATGCTAGTCCAAAACTATAAAAGTGTCAAATGCTGATCTATAACATCCTTTATTTCTTTCACAATCCTTATTAATAACAAGGTAGCTAAAAGGATTTTTCCAAACAACTGAACACATCTCACGAAATTGAGACCATGACATATCAGATCCCACATGCTCATCATAAACGTGTTTCAAATTAATGTCATCTTGTTTGAACAATACTATCAGATTTGAATTGTCTCTTACTAGTTGTTTCGGTATTTTAGTATACGTCTGATTAATATAAAAACAATCAATATTTTTATGACGACCCATTGCAAAATAATCTCTGATACTGTTTTGATTTTCACAAGCCACATCATCAAAAATAATAATGGAATCAGGTGAGGCTTCATGAGGACTCAAAATTTCACTATTGTGATTGTATTTATTAATAGTTGTACCAGCCACCCTGTTTAGGACTTTCTCCAGAAATAAATATTTAGCTTGGTATAAGGATTTTGAATAAACATATAAGTTGCAGAAACGTGGACCATCTTTATGCAACAGCAAACTTATTACTAAGTTCGTTTTCCCACAGTTTGATGGACCACAAACAATACAACGTATTGTGTTCGGCAGTAGGTTTCCATGCCGTTTTGGTTCCTGTGGCGATACAGGACAAATACAATGTAATTTAAGAGTATCTTTTTGTTTAACAAATTTCATTATTAGCTATTAACGTGTAATGACAAACTCGACTGTAATACTCCATGAGTTTGAACAAAATGAGCTTACGTTTTGTGACGAAACAATTTTATAATACTTCTAAAATAAATAGGGATGGGATGTTAAGGCTAATCAATGTTCGACGGATTGAAACTAATTCTGGTTATTGGGTATTCTGAGATCACGAAGTGGCTCAGAATGCCCAATAACCATCTACTTACGTTGTTTTATTTATTTTAGGTTATGGGCCAACGCTCATAAAATCGCGGTATTGAGTCGTTTTAACAAGGATTTTGCAGTAAAGCAAGTGTTAAAAGACAGTATTCAGTGCGATTTAGTTGTGAACTGACTGATCATATTAATTATCGCAGTGTTTACGTGTAGAAACTGTTCGTCAAAATGGCTACCAACTACCTTATCAATGTGCCGAAACTAAAAGGACGCGATAATTGTTCGGAGTGGTGTTTCGCTGCAGAAAATTTCTTAGTTCTCGAAGGCATGACGCATTGTATCAAGCCAGAACCGGGAAAAGAAATAGCAAGCACGGATGACGAAAAAAACTAAAGCCAAATTGATTATGACCATCGACCCGTCGTTATATGTCCACGTCAAAACCGTTAAATCGTCGAAAGAATTGTGAAATAAACTACAGCAATTATTTGATGATAGTGGCTTTTCACGGAGAATAAGTCTGTTAAGAAATTTGATTTCAATCCGGCGAGATAATTGCAGTTCGATGACGTCATATGTGACGCAGATTATCGATACAGCTCAGATCTTAAGTGGAACGGGATTTGAAATAAATGATCAATGGACAGGGTCATTGTTGTTGGCTGGATTGCCTGATCGTTTTGCTCCAATGATCATGGCAATTGAACATTCAGACATTTCCATTACGGCAGACAATATTAAGACAAAATTATTAGACATGGAGCCGATAGATTACAACGAGAGTGAAATGAACGGTGCTTTCGTCAGTCATTCAAATCATGCAAAGAAAAATAAGAATAACTTGTCTATGGCCAAGAAAAATGATGTTGGTAGTACTACTGTTCCGAAGTCAAACACCAAGGCGGTGAAATGCTACGGGTGTAAACAATTCGGCCATTACAGAAATCAGTGCATGAATAACGGAAATAATTCAGCAAATATGAAAAATAAAGAAAGAATGCAATCAAACGCATTTAGTGCAGTATTTTTAAGTGCGAATTTCAACAAAAATGATTCGTATATCGACTCCGGGGCAAGTGTATACCTAACAGCAAACGAAAGTTGGGTTATGAACGCCAGATATGAACAAAATAAAGGAATTGTCGTAGCTAATAGTGAGAAGGAGACAGTATTATGTTCTGGCAATGTTAAAATAACGACTTCAACTGATGATTGCGAGTACGACACCGTGATAGAAGACGTATGCTGTATACCATCTCTGACTACTAACCTACTATCAGTCAGTCAACTAATTAAAAAAGGAAACAGTGTGTCTTTCTCAGATAAAGGCTGTTGTGTTTACAATAAAAAGCAACAGTTAGTCGCTACAGCAGTATTGGTCAATGGGGTATACAAGGTAAACTTGGTATCCCAGGAGTATTTGGCTGCATCAGCTGTGTCAGGTGTAACATGGCATCGCAGATTAGGACATGTTAACAAGGACTACTTAAATAAAATGAAAAATGCTGTCTTGGGAATGTCATTTGATGAAAAAGTAGAAATAAGCAAGGCTTCTTGTACAACATGTTGTGAAGGTAAACAGTGTCGCTTACCATTTAACCCTTTATTTCGCAATGTGTTTGTGGTGATACACTAAATATTTCGTCAAACAAAATTTTTTTTTAATAAACTTACTTCACTATGCCATTAGGCATCTTCACTGCCATCTAGCAAAAAGTAATTTGAACGCACTCCGGCGCAGTGTCTGTCACTAAATTACAAAATGGCGCCGGTATCGGTAAGTTTTATTCCGTAATAATTATGATAGCGAATATTTCTGCAACGTTTCACTGTGAATTGTTTTTTAGTAACTGCATCTATCCAAAGCATGTAAAAATATGATTTGGTTATGTTTAGTTTTTACGTAATTTTTACGAATATTTGTATGTATTACCCGTGTTACACTGATCAAGTAGCAGTGAATTAGTTTTAGTTTTTATTGTATTACGGGTGATACATTGCGCAACTACTAACGAAACAGTTTGTTTGGTATTGGAAGCTTATTTTTTAACGTAGGACAGCCTCATGCACTAACCTATATAAAAACAAGCTTTTTTTGTTATATGTGGTGTGAGATAAGAATTTAACCATATTTTAAGTGGTTATCATTTATAAAGACTTACAAATAAAAATAAATATTTTTAGAGCTTTTAAATAGTGTCCCTGTTTTTTTTTGTTTTGGGTGGTTGTTGCATGTTTTTGTGTTGCTTTTAACAGGGGCTTCAGTGGGAGCGAACCAAGAAAATATTAGCATTAATTCCCCCCGAACATGCTGCATCTACGGACTCATCAGCTTCAGACGATGAGGTCATCATTGAAGATGCCGCAGCTCATCGTCATCGTCTATCTGAAGAGGATAATTCGGATTGCAGCTCAGATCCCCCATCCATTTGCTCTTCACTTGTAAAAATGAACATTCTTGATAGTTCAACCTCAGAAAATGATCATGATAATTCATTTTCCCTTATTGCCCAGTATGAACCAGCACAGTGCAAACCACATGATATTTTCAGTCATATTGACAAGGAAACTGTTGCCCTTAGTCCAGTGGTCAACGAATTATTTCCACCTGAAAAACAATTTGAACCATTGCCAATCTTAAACTCTGTATCTGTATGAAGACACGATCCAAGCGCAGTATGAAACAAGTACCTAGCCTTGTAGCGAAGAGAGTAAAAAAATACCAACGACCACCTATTATTTTTAATTGGAAATCAGGTAAATTCAAACACTCAGCCACTTTCGAACATTTTATGAACCATGCCACTGAAACAACGACCAAATCGCCCCTAGATTACTTCTTCAAATTTTTCTCCGAGGACATAATATCTTACGTAACTGACCAAACAAACTTGTACTCTGTTCAAAGTGATCCTACTCGATGCATAAATATAACTATCTCAGATATACGTGATTTCTTAGGTGTGACAATTCTTATGGGCATTGTAAAAATGCCATCATATCGGGACTACTGGAGTAACGATTTCAGATATGCACTTATTGCAGATGTCATGTCTCTGAAGAAGTATGAGCAGATAAGGCGTTTTTTACATTTTGTTAATAACACAGAAATAACTGATGATCGTTACTTCAAAATACGGCCATTATTAGAAATGATAAGAAAAAACTGTGTGCAGCAAGATGAAGAAGGAAAATATAGCATTGATGAAATGATGGTTGCATATAAAGGAACCAGGGCTGGTAACAGAAGACAGTACATGCCAAAGAAACCAAAGAAATGGGGCATTAAACTTTTTGTTCGGGCTCGGGTCTCAGGGCTGGTGTATGACTTTCTTCCGTATGGTGGTAAAGATACCTTTCGGTTTTGCTCTTTTTCAGAGTATGAAAACAGTCTTGGGTTTGGAGTTTGGAGCCAAAGTAGTATTGGCTCTTTGCAAAACAATAGAAAAGAAACCGGCTTTTGTCTATTTTGATAATTTATTTACATCGCTAGAGCTTATCCACTACTTGCGCGAGGAGTATGGCATCTTTAGTCTTGGCACAACTCGATCAAATCGCCTGAAGGGTTTTGAAAAATTCCTGCCTTTGGATAAAGAATTGGCAAAGAAAGGTAGAGGCTCTAGTAAACAGATTGTTTGCAATGAAAAGAAAATTGCTGTCGTAAAATGGCTGGACAATAAAATTAAATCAATTACGTTTGATGGATGCCCATCTAACATTGCCATGTGTAAGTTGCTTGGCTGTTGCTTCGACAGTTCAGAAAATTTTAGAACATCATTTTTGCACCCTGCTACAGGCCAAGAAGTGGTAATTTTTTTATATCCATGCCACATGGTAAAACTTATACGGAACACGCTAGAGAGCAAAAAAGTTTTTAAAGATGGTAACGGTGACCAAATAAAATGGAAATATTTTTCCGATTTAAATACCCTGCAAGAACAGGAATCATTTCATTTTGCAAATAAGTTGACGCGTCGGCACATATCTTTTATGGACCAAAAAATGAAAGTTAAGTTGGCCGTTCAGCTTTTTAGCAATAGCATTTCAAAGGCTTTGGAATTTTGCGATAAAGAGTTGGGGCTTTATAACTTTGCCAACTCCGAAGCCACTGTTGAGTTTACACGAATAATGAACAATTTATTTGATATTTTTAATTCTCACAAATTCCCTGCTATAGACTACAAACCTACAAACTCAGGCCCCCAACCAGTGTAAAGTTTCTGTATAAGAATTTAATTGACACTAGAGTTTTGCCCAATTAATTACCTCCCCCTCCATCGAATCAGCCAAGACCACGTAGTTACTATTTAACATAAGATCTAGCGGCGGTGCCAATGATAATTCCACGCCACGGCAGTTTGAAGGAATTTACAAGAAAATATTAATTCATACATATATGCAAAGATACGGCTCAAACTTAGAGTAGCTCGGAACAGTACCAAAAGTGTAAGAATCCAGCCAACCGATAAAACTCGGTTTGTTGCCGCACTGGAACAAAATTGGCAGCAGTGGACAGCTTTAAACTCGCAATCAGCTACATCTGACAAACTGTGGGACCAAGCAAAGGACATTCTCCAAATTGCTGTTGCTGCATCAAAGACACCTGACCAAGTTCGCAAACGGCAACATTGGATGAGTGATGCAACTTTGGCCCTGGTGGAAGAGAGGAGATCCATGAAGGCATCGGGAGCTGATGTCAGAAGCCTTAATGAGAAGTCTGCTCGCATACAGGAGGCTTGTAGGCGTGACCGCAATGCTCAGCTTCGTAAGATCTGCGCTGAAGTCGAAGTCCACGCCGATAAACATGAAACGAGGGACCTATATCAAAAGATTAGGTCAATCACTAAAAGCCTGTCGAGTAGGACATGGGCAGTTGAAAATTCTGAAGGTGACACTGTGACAGAGATTGAGGCAATATCCGAGACATGGAAACAATATTGCCAATCATTGTTTGACGACCCCATGTCGCGCAGCTATTATTTCGCAGAACCCGAAGAAGCAGAGACTGAACCAAACATTCTCAGGGACGAAGTTCGAGCCGCTATTGCACATCTTAAAAGTGGAAAAGCCACAGGTAGAGACGCCATATCGATTGAGACCATCAAAGCTTCCGGAGAGTATGGTGTCGATATGTTTCTCACCCTATGCAATAAGATCTGGCAGACGGGGGTGTGGCCTCAGGAGTGGACCCATACTGTTTTTGTTCCGCTTCATAAGAAAGGCTCTACGAAATTATGCAGTAACTACCGTCTTATTGCTCTCGTATCCCACGCAAGTAAAATTCTGCTGCATATACTAAACGAGAGACTTAAATCTTACCTCTCCAAAGAAATTGCCCCTGAACAAGCTGGCTTTGTAAAAGGGAAAGGTACCCGTGAGCAAATTCTAACAGTACGTCAAATTATAGAAAAGGCTCGAGAATTCAACAAACCGACATTCATTTGTTTTGTTGATTTTTCAAAGGCGTTCGACTCTGTAAAATGGCCAAAGCTCTGGGATACTCTTCTTACAATGGGAACGCCTAAACATCTAGTTCATCTTCTACGACAGCTTTACGAAAGTGGAACCGCCTCCGTCAGGACGGATTGCGTCCTTTCCAATCCCTTCCATCCCACTGCTGGAGTTCGCCAGGGGTGCATTATATCACCATTATTATTTAATATTTACACCGAACTTATTATGAGGATCACCCTTGATGACTGGGCGGACGGAGTCAGCATTGGAGGTCTGAGAATAAATAATCTACGGTATGCCGATGATACCACTTTATTTGCGACAAGTTCCGAACACCTGGAAACTCTTCTGAACAGGATGGAACGTGTTAGTCTGGATTTCGGCCTAAAGATCAACCGTAACAAGACCAAGGTGATGATTGTCGACCGCGCCAATAACAACTTGCCTGATGTGAGGAGAATTGCAAACTGCGAGGTTGTGCAGTCGTATGTTTATCTGGGAGCACTGATATCCAACAGTGGCGGATGTGCTAATGAGATCAAACGGCGCATGGCTATTGCGAGGACGGCCATGGACAAACTCAGGAGAATATGGAGAAACCGGAACATCACAAAGGCCACTAAGATACGACTCGTCAGGGCACTAGTGTTTCCCATATTCCTATATGGCGCTGAGACCTGGACATTGAGAGAGAGTGAGAAGAAGAATCCTCTTCTTCTATACTCCTTAGAAATGTGGTGCTGGAGAAGAATGCTTGGGGTGTCCTGGACGGAGTTCAGAACAAACGAGTCCATCCTCCAAGAACTCGGCATCACACAGCGTTTATCCTCCATAGTACAGGCTCGCATTCTCACCTTTTTTGGCCATGTCTCGCGGCGAGGAGATGTCTCTGTGGAACGCCTTGTGGTACAGGGAAAGGTGGAAGGCACAAGACCACGCGGAAGATCACCTATGCGCTGGACCGACCAAATTAAGACTGCCCTTAATGGTACATTCTATGAATGTACCAGAAAGGCAAGAGCTCGAGAAGAATGGCGACGGATAGTGAAGCGTACTGCCAACCCTCAATCGACGACCACGACCACTCTGTCAAGAGTGTAGCGACAAGGAAGAGATTAATTCATACAGAACTTCGCCATTCTGGGACAGGTAACTTCAATACCATTAGAAAAAATTTCAATTTTAAATTGTTCGTCTGCAGTTGACCGAATTAATATTACTACCGGGAGGTTTGAAAAATCCGATTCCAAAACCGATATGAACGACGATGATAATGATTTCGTTCAAGCATTGCAACAAATAACATTATCTCTTTTTGCGGATAATATAATCGAGTACATTGCAGGATTTGTTGTTAATACATTGACTAAGAGGATTAAATGTACTAAATGCATCCAAGCATTAGTCTCATTGAAAGAGAATAAAAAGTCCCTAATTTACGTCAGGGATAAAGGTGGTCTTATATATCCCTCTGATATGGTTTATAAAATTTGCAAAAGGTGTGAGGTTGTCATGATAAAAAAATCAAACCCGAACGACAAGTGATTTATTTGGTAACAAAAACCTTAAGCACCTTTACCAATGAAGATTTGTTTCCAGATTTATGGAAACATCAATTTGATTTTGAGAACACCAACCATGTAATAGACTTGGCAAAAAGTGTGATGGAGAAGTACATTAATGTACGATTGACTTACTTGACAAAAAAGAAAGATCCAACAAAAGTAATCAGGCGTGTATTTACAAAACTAATACATTTAAAGGCCAGTAATTAATTTTTCACTTCTCATGCTCAGAAAGTGCTTATTTGCGCAGGATATAGGCTGCACAAAATCGAATTTTGTGCACAAGGGCAGAAAAGTAAACTCATAAATGTATCTATATTAAGACAAAGGAAATAAGTCATACAGCCAAACACAACAAAAAGTTCAGAGATAGAATTTGTTATTTTATAATATTTACTTTAATTTATTTGCCTTATGTGTTTTTAAGTCATCATAAAAGATATTAAAATTTAAATTAAAGTACGGTAGGTTATTTAATTAATTTAAGAAAATTATTTTATTACAAAATTAATTTAATAGTAGGCTGTATAGGTCTGCAGCCCAAGCCTAATTTCAAAGTCGTAAGATTTAAAAAAAAAAAGCGGCGGGAAATGGGAAACAGGGTCTTGTTTTTCTTGCGTTTATTTATTTATTTCCTCGCAATCGAAGTGAAAAGCAGAGTTTATAACTCGTCCACAAAACCATTTCTATCCTCGACATTACTATCAGCCCTCGCCTTCGGCTCGGGCTGCTAAAAGTCTCGGATAGAAATGATTCGTTTTGTGCACTTGTTGTAAAATCTACTATTTATGTTTTTGTAAAATCTAGGGGTGAGGTCGATATGACCAGCAATTAAAGCTTTTCGTTTTCTTATAATAATAATATGTTCATGTTTTTAATTGATTAATATTAAAATGTAACATTTAATTTGTGTTATTTTTATTATATCAAGTACCTACAAAATTGCTTATCGACAAAAAATGTCGATATTCCTTTTTGTGAACCACGCGTCATCACTACACTGCACTAGAATTGCACCCAAATTGCACCAATATTTGATTAACGATATGACGTGTCCTTAACCGGACCAATCAGAACACAGTTCGTTCTCCCCGCACCCCGTATGTGGCGATGTCGTTTTCAAACAAAAAAAAAGAATATACAATGAAACATAAAACCTCCTCCTTTTTTGAAGTCGGTTAAAAATGGGCATTGCGGTCTCTATTGGGGGTGCTCTTACAAACAACCTATTAATGAAAAAAATAAAAATAAAAATACTTTGCATTTTTGGATTCCACATTTGAATATTTACAAAATTTAGTAACTTTTGATGAAAAGATTTACTTTAAGAACTTATCTTAAGTAGAAACAAAGTAGGTTTCTTAGGCGTTTGTGTTTTTATTTCCAGTATGAAAGCGTTCTACTTATGACTGGTGGAAAGAGAAAAAAGTTTGAAGTTTATTTCCATGTATAAGATAAGTCAGGACCACGTGGAACTGCTGTTTTCGGCAATCCGATCACACGAGGATTTAACAATAACCCATCCGCTTTGCAGTTTAAAGCAATTTATAAAAAACTATTGACTCACATGGAGCTAAGAAAAACCCTTAAAGGAAATTGCTTTCCTTTAGAGAACATTAATTTATTGCACTGTTCTTCATCTGCTGACCACATAAATTTAACAACTAAAGGATATAGATCCAAGGCTGATGATGAAACTGATGATATGACAGATTTACAGTTTATTCATTTTGAAGATGATTTAGGAATACCTCAAGCTCTTCTATCTGAGCCATCAAAACAAGTGATTTCCTACATATCTGGCTATGTAGTCAGATTTTTACTAAAAACACTTGTTTGTGAAGAATGTCGAGGTGCACTTGTATCAAAAGAAAAATACCATTTTCACAAATTTATCATATCGCTCCTCCCACCGAATAATATCGTAATGTGATATAACGATATTTTGCGTTTTATTGCATATTGGTCATGTAGACACTGTTTTACACCTTGTAATTTTTTTTTACATTTTTCCTATGAATATATTAGAAACTAGTATTTCAATAATAACCATAGCCTTATTATTCCGTTACAGATTTATTGTACTTATTTACGTGAATAACATCGTTACTAGTGATTACGGGTAGCACTGCAAATAAAATTTTCAATACGTTACGATTACGATATTATTCGAGTAAGAACAGCAAACTCGTGTTATAGTAAAGTATTCTAACAATATTATTCCTGTAGTAATTTTATTTTTTAAATATGGTAATGCTGGTTACTATTTAATGATTTAAAAAAATATATAGCAATAACTTTTGCAATAGTTTGCCGAGGCGATCTTTACACGCAAACGTCGATTGCTGTATTATATATTACCGCGTGTCACCAGCAATACGCATCGCTTTCTTTTTTTTCTTATGATAAAGAAAGGGATAGAACAATACCGAGTACGCGGCACGTGCTGCCTAATCGCCGTGTTTGTTTACTTTAAATCAGTACCGAACAATATTACCTACGTGAAGGTGTTGCGCTCTTAGTTTTGATTGCAATAATTACATACGTACTTAAATATCAAGTGGTTTTGTGTTAATGAATAATAAATAGTGTATAGTGTATGGATTAACGATAAATGACATCAAAATACTGCAAAAATGAAAAAGACAGCTTTGAAAAACCCTCGAGCTAGACGAATGTTGGATTTGTTGAATTATGCTCCAAATGGTGAGTTATATTTTCTATATCTAATATATATATAATTTATGCCTACGTATTGTCATAGAATAAGTAATAACCTGAGGGTATTGTTCAGCTGTTAGCACTAGGCACCTTCAGGGCCTAGCTACCAAAAGTGAATGTATGTAGGTATCTCTGGATTTAGATGCTTATAATGAGCGTTGCTTATAAAATAATGTGCCTTTGCAATATCCAGAAGAAGAGAAAACACCCAAGACGAAGGTACAGTCAGCGGCATAACTATGTTGTCATGTTAGTACTTTGTCATTCTCATGTACCATTTTAATTATTATAGACTCTTGAGCGAACGTGTCAACAATGTTATAGTGACAAGGTACTAAAATGAAAACATATTTATGCCGCTGACTGTACTATGTGACTATAATTGTACTTGGTGCCTTATTATAGGGGAATAGGTAATCCCAATTTAAACTTATAATTCAACGTGCAACTTCGATATAAATACCTACTCTTCCTCTAGGTTTAAAAAACTGATAAACCTTGTTTGTACTGACAGATATACTTAACTCTACATTTTTTTTTTTTCAGATAACCAACCATCTACGTCAAATGCCCCGACTAAAGATGTCGTAATACCTGAATTTCTTGAGCCAGTCAATGATAAACCTCTTTATAATTTACGTGGTATGTATCTTATTATTATTAAGATGTTACGTGTGTGCTGTGTGACAGCGTATGTCAGATCTACCTTTACAAGACTTTATGAACTAATGAATACGGATGAAATGCAGCAAAGCAATAGCTTGCATTTTACAAATAAATATTTGATAGTGTCCTCATTTATCGCAGAAGTAAACTATAACATAACTTCATGTATTCACGTCATTATTGAAGGTACAGCAGCACGTGACTGACGTTGCAGTAGTTATTTACCAAAATTATTTTATTTTGTTTACAGATAAGAATACAAAAAAATACGATGAGGTCAATCAGGATAGCGAAGATTTTTCTTCCGATACTTCTGAATACCAACCAAGTCCTGAGCGCAACGCTCGTTCAGAAAGCACCACTTCAAGCTTAGGACTCGATTCCAATTGTATTGACCAGTTGATTGATTCAAAAATAAACTCTCCAGCTTCTATTTCGAATTTATCTACACTGTTAAGCAACGTAGATTTTGTAGCTTCTCCTACGGCTGTTTATAAAGTTGATGGTACACCTTCTCAAATTAAAAACCGAATTGTTGAATATCAAACGTCTCACTCTAAACATTCACCTATAGCCTCTACTTCTAACGCCAATCAATCCGAAGAAAATATAAATGATGAAACATTGAAACAAGTCAATGAAACTGAAAGCATAGTACAAGACGATACATTAAAAGAGATTACTATAGTTATTGAAATAGAGGAAATATTTGAACAAAATGAAGAGTTCCATAATGAAGAAATAATACCATTTGAGGAAGAAAATAAGGAGAATAATGATAATACACAAATCACATTATTAAATCCAGTGAGTCCAATTATAATTGAAGAAGAAAATAAAGAGAACAATGATAATATATTAAATTCAATGAGTCCAATTACAATTGAGTCCAGCACTGATTTACAATCAGAAATACAGCAAAAAACTAGGAAAAGGTGTTGTAATAAACAAGAATGGTGTGACAACAAAAACAAGAGACTCAAAAATAGCGGTGAATCTTATGACGTTACGTTCAAAAAAACAGTATTCTGGTAAAACCATCGGTCCTTCATGCTCATGCAAAAAACGATGTGGCATAACATTTTCTATGAAACAACGGCAGGAGTTATTTGACACTTTTTATAGACTAAAAGATCATGAACTCCAATGGCAATATATCGTAAGACACGTTCAAGCACAACCTATACAACGCATGACCTTAGAAAGAAAAAACAACAGGACACAAACAATTAAATATTATTTCAAGCAGGACCAGACTTCTATTCAAGTTTGTAAAGTATTCTTTTTGAATACTCTGCGAATTTCAGAACAGGTTGTTTTTACAGCCCTAGAGAAAATTAGGCAGGACGAGAGCTTAGCAGACAACAGAGGAACTCATCACAACAGGCCGCATAGGATGTCATATAATACAAAAAAAAGTATAATGACACATATTGAACTATTTCCATCTGTAGAATCTCATTACACACGCAAGAGATCCAAGCGCCAATATTTATCTCAAGAACTAAACATTTCAAAAATGTATCGAATGTACACCCTATGGTTTCCAAATCAAGAATACACACAAGAACAATTAGCATCAAAACGTCAATACGAATCAATATTTAATACTAAATATAATTACTCATTTTTTAAACCCAAGAAAGATTTATGCGGCACGTGCTCTTTGTATGAAAAAGCTGACGAAATAAAAAAGGCTATATTGGAAGAAAATTATCAACAGCATTTACTACGAAAGACTAAAGTACGTCAAATAAAAGAAGAAGAAAAAGCGACAGCGGATAAGGATGATACGACAGTAGCTATTTTTGATTTAGAGAAAGTGCTTAATGTGCCTCAATCAGAAGTAGGAATTTTTCATTACAAAAGGAAATACCCAGTTTATAATTTTACTGTCTATAATGCTTTAAATAAATCTGGACATTGCTATGTGTGGCACCTTTCTATAGCTAAAAGAGGCTCTATTGAAATAGGGAGCTGCTTACTAAAGTTTATAAATATGGAAGGACAACGTGGAATCAAATACATATCATTTTATTCGGATGGTTGTGCTGGCCAAAATAAAAACCGTTATGTGTTTGCACTTTACCTATATGCCATAAAAAAAGGTTATATGGAAACTATTACCCACCGTTTTTTTGAAACGAGTCATAGTCAAAACGAAGGTGATAGTATGCATTCGTTGATTGAACGATCTATGAAAAATAAGGTTTTATATACACCTGATCAAGTATATGGTGTTATAATGAATGCTAAGATTACTGGAGATAAATATAATTTAATAGAAATGGAACAAACTGATTTTTACAATATTAAAGACCTCATCGTTGGCAAAAACTGGACTACAGATACTCAAGGCGGTAAAATCGCATGGACTAAAATAGTAGAAGTAAAGTTTTCAAATTCAAATCCCAATATAGTTCAGTTTAAGTATAATTATGATGATCAATACCTTGAGTTAAACACGGAAAGTTGTGTCAATAGGTCTAGAAGAGGCAAACAGAATAGAACAGGACATAATGTTGAAATAAGCGGTCTAAAGCCAGCATATTCTGAACCAATTGCTGTCAGCAAAGCTCTGTTAGCAGATTTACTCAGCTTATGCAGAACTGAAGCCATACCTGCTCACTATCATTCGTTTTATAATTCGCTCCGAAGCTGTAATGAAAACCCACAACCAGCTTCAGATTCTGATGGTGATGATGAAGGAGACTAAATTATAGTACTGAGATGTTTATGACAGATCTATACTTTATTATGTTATTTTTTTCAAATCAAACGATTATGTTTTTTCATTTTATTAATAAAAATTATTCTTTTAACATAATCCCATAGTTGTTTCATTAAAATAATTAATATTCCTTATAATTGATATTGCTATAATGGCAATTCAAGTATAAAATAGTATTAACACAATACTTTAATATATAGTATGCATTATATCGGCGAAAAACCCAGCTACAATCTATTACCGTTTATATTTGATCGTCTTTATTTAACGAATAACATTGTAGTATACTATTATTGTGCACGCTGTCCTTTTGTTTTTACACGAATAATATCGTTATATTGTTTTACGAAATAATGTTTTTCTAGCGAATCCGGTACATTATATTTTCTTTTATTATTTGATTCTAATAAAATTAAAATAAAAAATGTTTATTTAAAATGATTCTATAAAAAATTAGCTTTCATTTGATATATAAAACATTATCTTAGGTTAGATACTGTTTGAAATAATCGTAAAAAACACTGTTTTATTTTTCCTGTAAAATTTGAATTTATCGATAACGATATTATTCGATGGGAGGAGCGATATACAAAGATAGAGGTGGTCTCATATATCCCTCAAATGACGTGTTTAATATTTGTATGAATGCGGAAACAATAATAAAAAACAAAATAACTCCTAAAAAGAATGGCAGCATTCTAGCTCCTAGTTTAGTTACTGAGACCTTAAAGTTATTTATAGGAAAATATATTTTTACGTGTCTTCATGAACACATATTCCAACAACCGCCATGTAGCAACCATTTCGTTCATTTGTTGCGTGCTGTTGTTCAAAAATATGTTGACATTAGAATTATATGATCGTAGGTAGCATTCAATTACGTAGTAGACTCAATTTTCAAACTTTGCCCAAAATTTACTTCAATGGGCTTAACATCCCTCTTGTTGACAAGACTAGAAATCTCGGGCTCATAATTGACGGCACTTTATCATGGACAGCGCACGTTAATGATGTTAGTAAGCGTATACACTACTCTTTTCATTCCCTCAAGCGACTACAGAACTTTCTGCCTTTCAAAACTAAAATTATGCTGGCTCAGTCTCTTTTACTTCCTATCCTTGACTATGCTGACGTGTGCTACTTGGATGCAACGGAGGAGCTACTCAACAAGCTGGAGAGATTACAAAATCTAGCTATCCGTTTTATATTCGGTCTACGCAAGTACGACCATGTATCCGAGTTTCGTGCGCAGTTGAAGTGGCTTCCAATTCGGCTTCGCAGAAATGTGCACTTGCTATCTCTTCTTTTCAAATTATTTAACAGTCCTAATTCCCCACAATATCTCTGTTCTCGTTTTGCCCATTTACCACCCCCAACACGATCCCAACGCTCTTGTCACATAAAAACTTTAGACTTTCCTTTAGCCAACACTAAATTCTTTTTTAATTCTTTTACTGTACGGGCGGCTCAACTTTGGAACAAGCTACCAACTCAGATTCGTGACAGTACTTCCTCTTTCACCTTTAAGAAGAAACTTAAGGAACACTACTTAAAGATATTGTCATCGAGTGAAACTTAATATTTAATTTTAATTAAGTATATATTATTATTGTCATATATTTATATGTGTATATATGGTGTATATATATATATGTATATATTTGATTGTTGTTTATTTTGTTAAATTATTGCTGTCAGTAATTATTTGCAATGAACCTCGGCACATTTTGTATTTTTTAATTATTGCATACCGCCCTTGTACAATAGTTTATTACTCCAGTTAGGGTTGGCTGGAAGAGATCTCTTAAAGAGATAAGCTCACCTTTGTACACTAAAACTCTCACTGTAATTAGGTTTAATTTATGTGCAATAAAGAATATATATTATTAGAATCAGAAGTAGAATTTTATTAAAAAAACAATTTTTAAACAAACCTAAAATTAACAATTTAATAATCGAATTTATTACAAAAACGCCAATCTTACATCTATAATTTACTAAATACTGGTTTTATCAAATTAACGAAAATACGACTATTTAATTAACGAAAATATAACAATCAAGTACAAATGACCTTAACAAATAATAAATGCAAACGATACCGACAACGCGCCGAGAGCGATGTGCACCGTTCGGATGACAGCAGGCAAATGTCCGGCAAACGGTTCACCTCGCTCTTATATAGGCTCGTGGCGGGGGTAGTACTCTTGCTACCCGCGATTAACCTAACACGGCCTCTCCTGACGTGGAGGCGTCCTCGACGACCTCTTGAAGCGTCAGCGGGGTGCTCGACCTGTGGCGGAGTAACACCAACTCCTCACGTGGTTCTGAAGACGGGCCTGCTACGGGCGCGACAGGCTCGTCCGCATCACGCGCTGTGGTTGCGAGGTCCGAAACAGAATCCTCAGGTTCACCAACTAAAAAAACATTTCATTAAAAACTGATCGATCAAGCCAAACGTGTAAAAGTTATAAAGAAGTTATAAAACAATAACACTGAGAGCTCTCATTTTAACAAACCAATTCGAAGGCTTCTGCGTACTCCGGACTATGTGAGGACTTGACCTTGGTCGGAGCCGCATCTGTGAACACACCAGACAGACAAAGGGCGTCCCCTGTTGCTGTCACAAACTGGTGCCAGGCACCCCAGACACAGACGGAGGCAACACTATGGTCACGCGTCTATTGGTCTACACAACAAGACGAAATCATTAACGTCTTCACACTGGCAATCTCCCTGCTGGAGAGCCACACATAACACAGAAGCGCCAAGTTCTGGTCGTTTCTCACACCAAATACACAACACTGTGTACAATACACACGTGTACCGAGCCCTCAGTGCAGTGTGTATGATTTAACTTATCACATCAGCTGTTTCAAGGATAAGTGAACAGGGACGATAAGTGTAGGGAGTATAAGTATAAAAGTACGTGTCTGTTTGTGTGTAATGTGTAAATGATGTGTAAATACAGTGTGCCTATCGTGATTGCAGATTATATGGGCCACCCTTTATGATAAGTTAAATCAACGCAATTCAGCACTACGTTAATCGGCTCAACTCACATTCGAAGAAAGCAGCGCCCGTCTCGGGGCACCACTCACCACGCCAGGGCACCATATACTGGGCTGCCGCCTGCGTCGTCTTGCCATATGAGCCACTCAGTAACTTCAGCTCGTAGCGGTCGCTGGGCAGGCTTCTCACAACGCGATAAGGCCCGCGCATGCCGGAGTCGGGCTTTCCTGTTGACTGAGAATATTTTATTACAAATACCAAGTCGTCCACAGCGAACGTACGAGGCGCACGTCGTTGACGATTCACACGAGTATCCTGCTGTGATTGGTTTTTGTTTAGTAACTCGTTAGCTCTGGCTCTACACAACTCTCGCCACGCTTCCTGGTTTTGTGAACGATCGAGAGTAATGTCACGAACAAGTGACTGAATAATTGGCGTAGCAGCATCGATACCAACCAATAAATTCAAAGGCGAGTACTGGGTCGTCTTTTGCTTCGTCATGTTGAGAACGAGTTGAAGTCTCCAGGTCTGTTCGGACCAAGAGGCACCCTTGTGATTAGTCTCAATACGAATCATATTTAAAACAGTTCGTACATACCTTTCTACTTGCCCATTAGAGTGATGCATTTCGGGCGTAATGTAGTGGATATCACAACTAATATCGGATAGAAATTTAGTAAAATCGGTAGATTCGAACATTCGTCCGCGATCGGTTATTATGAGTTTAGGAACTCCGAAAAGCGAAATAGCATTCGTAAACGTACGTTTTAATTCGCTAACGTCCTGTCTGTAAATCGGGTATAATAGGCAGTACTTTGTATATGAGCACACCATTACCAGTACAAATCTATACCCCTCGGACTCCGGTAAGGGACCCAACACGTCTATGTGTAAAGTGTGAAAAGGAGTGTCGGGCTTCTCCCAAGAGCATATGGGCTGGAGTGGTGCCCTTGGTACACGTTTGTTAGAGATACATACTAAACAGTGATTGATGTATTTTGTCACAAACTGACGAAGTCCGGGAAACCAAAAATGTCTAAGGATCAAGTCTTCTCGATACCAATATGATCGTGCTCGTCATGGAAAATCCTCAGCAAGCTCAGTCTGTGACCCTTAGGTATAAAACAGAGTTGCCTCGACTCCTCGCCAACACGATCATAACGGTAGTAAAGGACATCATTAATCTGGCTATATCGCCGAGAGTCCAACTGGCCGTCTCGAAGTTGTTGCATGAGACTTTGTGTTTCACTATCAGCGTGCTGGGCTATTTGTGCCCAGTTACGTGGCCTAGTAATTTGGAGAACTTGAACAGGAGGGTTCCTACTGAGGTAATCAGCATGGGACATCATGACACCTTTTCGATATACAATGTCGAAGGAAAAGTCTTGTAAATAGACCCACCAACGAGCCACGCGTGGAAGCAGGTCCTTTTTCTTTTCTGTGGACTTGAGGGCGTTGCAGTCTGTGATGATTTTGAAATGTAGGCCAATTAAATAATGACGAAAGTGCTGCAACGCTCTCACGACCGCCAGAGTTTCCAGCTCATAAGAGTGGTACCTGCTTTCGGCGCTTTGTGTGGTCTTGCTAAAATATGCTACTACGCGTTTCTGATTATCAGCGGATATCTGCATTAAGACCGCACCATAGCCTTTGCTACTGGCGTCGGTATGCAGTTCCGTAGGTAACGAGGGGTCAAAGATGGATAAAACGGGCTTACTAGTTAATCGTGAAATGATATTCTGACGCACCAGTTCCTGCTCCGGTCCCCAAGTGAATTTTACGTCCTTCTTTGTTAGCATGGAAATATCAGAAGTCTCAGTAGCATAATTTGGAACATACTTTCTGAAGTATCCGGCTAAACCCAAAAATTGTCTAACCTGTTTTACGTTACTTGGGACCGGGGCATTAACCAATGCCTCTACTTTTCGTGGGCTCGGCTTTACCTGTCCTTCACTAATTAGACGGCCTAAATATTCTACTTCGGTAGCAAGGAAAGTACATTTGCGCAAGTTTATAAAAAATCCGGACTCAGTACGAGTTTGTAGTACTTGCCGTAGCAACTTAATTCCTTCCTCAACAGAATTACTCATAGCACATCATCTACATATACGAGCACGTTACACATGTTGTGACTTCTCTTTGGCAAAGCAAGTGTCCTCACCATGACCTAACTTCTTACAAAAACCGCACTGAACATTTTTATTTGAACTATGTGGCATTTCGGAATTAGTTTTTGTGTATAAATCGGATTTAGATTTTTTTGGACACTGTGCACTTTTATGCCCAGTCTGCCCGCAGTTAAAACATTTGAAACTACCGGAGTTATTTGAGTGAAACGGTTTTTTCTGTACATTATGGTTTGGTCTTAAATCAGGTCTGACACGAGTAGGTTTGGTGTAAATGGAAAGAAAAGATATAAGATTTTCCGTCGTTAAACCGGCATTTGCCGCGGCTGCACGTACTTGCGGGTCTGTTATACCCCGAATGATAATCAACACCATTAATTCTTCACTAAGGCCCTTAACAATTCGTAACCTTAATAAGGTGCGACGCGCGTACTCGGCATAAGAGATAAACTTATCCGAAGAGGTACTCATTGCCCCGTAAAGGATATTGGCATAATCTAACTTTTTCGGACACAACGGTTTAAACTCGCGTTTAAAGCTAGACCAGGTGCGGTCATTAGTTATCCATTCGCTAAGCCAAGTACGAGCGTCGCCCTTGAGACAATGTGACACGCGCGACAAACATTCCGAATCCTGCCAATTATTTGAAATTTTAGCTCTCTCTACCTCATCGCACCACACCTCAATGTCGTGTAAAGCAGGGTCAAAATTGGAGACGAAATAATTCTGCGAGTGTGAAGAATTCAGTGACTTAATTGCCTCTGCCAACATACGAGTGGACTCCGATACCTCGGCTTTAAGGGCAGGCTGTATCGAGGAATCATTTCGCACTGAAGTGTCTACACTAGCAGCGTCAGTTACTCGAGGGTCATTGTTTAAATTAAGTTCACGAGGGTCGTTACATGGGCGAGCTAAGATCACCTCATGGTGAGTGTCTATTGCGTCGCTGTTAATAATCGCTCGCGAGGATATCGAACGTGACTCGCTAATGTTCTCACCATTAATATTATTCGCCATATTACTAGAACGATTATTTTCTAATGTATTTAGGCGTGCCAAGATAGAATTTAATGTTGTTTGCATCAACGAATCATTATCTCGCGACACGGAGGGCGTGCACGTTCTGTCCCGTCGGCGAGACCTTCCACGAGACCTACTATGCGTCCGACGCTGATAATCCCGTCTGCGTGAGCGACTACGCGATCTACTATGCGCCCGACGCGAATCGCCCCGTCTGCGTGAGCGACTACGTGAACGTGACCTACTCCTCGACCTACGCGAGTCGTTCCGAACACGTAACCTATCATTGCACTCGTCTCGGCGCGTTTGGCTACACGAAACTCGTTGTCGATCCGACATACCAGCGCTTAATCACCAGAGTAATTCTAGCTTGTAAGATTGGAGCTTTGTTACAGAAAGTGGGCTAAGGTGCTTGATTTATCCCACTTCTGATATTAGAATCAGAAGTAGAATTTTATTAAAAAAACAATTTTTAAACAAACCTAAAATTAACAATTTAATAATCGAATTTATTACAAAAACGCCAATCTTACATCTATAATTTACTAAATACTGGTTTTATCAAATTAACGAAAATACGACTATTTAATTAACGAAAATATAACAATCAAGTACAAATGACCTTAACAAATAATAAATGCAAACGATACCGACAACGCGCCGAGAGCGATGTGCACCGTTCGGATGACAGCAGGCAAATGTCCGGCAAACGGTTCACCTCGCTCTTATATAGGCTCGTGGCGGGGGTAGTACTCTTGCTACCCGCGATTAACCTAACAATATATAAATATCTTGTACGCAAAACTGGGATCAAACAAACAAAAAGACAGGTGTATAATAAGTTAACCCTTTTTAAAGGACTGATTGTTAATAGTAGTCGTTTTTTAAAGTCACTTTAGTTGTTAAATTGATGTGCTCAGTGATGGAGGCTGGCTGGCTGGCTCTCGCGCCCACTACTGGTACGGCCTGACTGGTTTTTTCATCCGATATCACTTTTAGATTTAAATAGTTTAAGTTACCTTACAATTTTCAAACTTCAACTCAATTTAAATTAACACTCCGCGTATCTTCTTAAATGTTGTATACAGGGTGCCCTGAGAGCGACCGACACTCCCGAAATTTATTAAGAGATTATATATCTACATTATGCTGGTGAAAGATTTTTTGTCTAAGTAGACATAAATGGTTTCGGAGTAATTGACTAACAAACATTCGTTGAATAACTGTGTGTTTTTATACCTAACCTGTATAAAACGCATGTCTGTAAGGTACATATCATCAAACTGTATACCTACCTAGTTCTTATTTTATTTACAAAACTAGCGAAACCCGTGCTACTTCGTTTGCGTGCATCACGCTATTCCGTGGGATCTTTGAATTTCTCGGCTTTTCTGTACTATAATATGCATGTATTATACATAGGTATTAACCTTCCTCTTGAATCCGTCTATCTATTGCTGAAAACAGCAGTAAAATCCATAGCCTAGTTTAAAAGATCTAAACGCACAGACAGCGGGAGTGACTTTGTTTTATACTATGTTAGTAAAGATTTATTTACAAAGTGTATAGAGAAGATTATTTATTGAAAAACATTATTATCTGTACTCTTTGACTTCGTCCCTGGTGCGCAGAGTACGGGGCAGTTCCATTCCAATATCATTTTAAAAATGATCGCCGATCGACTGGATTGTCCGTACACCCAGCGCTGCTGTGAAAGATATGTCGCGGTGTCTGTGCCGCTGAGGAGGTATTGACATCCTCGCGTTTTGTTTTTTACCTTGTTACGTTGTGAATTAGATTCACACGTAATCTATCATTTGTAATAACTAATATTCGAATATTGAAAACTCATAAAAATTAATAATTAAACTTTAACGGATGACGGCGAGTTGCCTAGATGGAATACTCGACCGTATTTCTTGAGGCATTAGGATCATTCTGACTAATCAATACTACGGTCGATTCGCCGATCGCCAAATATGGTAATGAGCAAGGGGGGCGTCGCTTTAATCGAACTCTTCAGTCGCGATTGGCTGTCAAAAGACAGCATACGTACTTCGCCGTTAAGAATATTCGGGAACAAACCTAGTCTATAAATTAACGCGACGGCTTTGCTCGTCACTCTCTGTCTTCGCTAGCGTTCTGCTGTGACGTGTATTTGTAATAAGTGAACATCTATAATTTAAACGCGAGTGTATCTTTATTGTCCGTCAGGTGAGTGCACTAAATAATTCCTAATAGGATTCTCTTTTGTTTTAATCTGTCTTTGAGTAATTTCTATCTTTCTAGTGTATTTCATAGTCTAATTTAAATATCTGTATTGCTTATTTTGTGAGATCGCGTATGTCCTTCAGACGTATGCGATCGAGCTACCTTCAGTGTAATTCTGTGTGGCCGCCTAAGACAATTATGGACTGGACACCTAGCTTGTCCAGCCAGCCAGCTTGAAGATTGTCGGCGACGGCTCACAGAATTCCTGGAAGACGAATCTAACACCGTCCCCATCTGTGAATTTCAGGACAACTACCCTAGGGCTACGACCTAGCTACCACACTTCACGGGATAATCTACTCTTCCCCTACACCATTTCTACGTGGCACTTACGGGATAATCTACTCTTCCCCTGCACCATTTCTACGTGGCACCTTCGGGAGTCTACCCACTGCGCAACTCTACGCTGCGTGATAGGCAATCGTGCGCCCCTACCGCGCCGTGCCGCTGACTGCTGAGCCAGCCTTCCCGAGAGGATCTACCCTTCCCGGTCTCTACGCCCGTCGTCTGAACACCCGAAGAAGCCCTAAGCTAAGTGTCCCAAGGAATTGCAAGTGAATTCTCATAGCCCACACCCTGATCTATAAATAAACTTATTATTTCGTGTCTCTTGTTTCTCTTCTCTCTCTCTAGTCTCTACCCTATCTTGCCTACGTTGATCGGCCTCCCCGGCAACGTAGCAACCTATAGCTATAAGCATGACATTTTATTATTTATTATTATTATTTAATTTAAATTCTTATTTTTCAATTTCATTTAATTTTAATTTATAATGTTGTATTTTATTTTAGTAATTTCTGATTTTATTTGATTAATTGTTATTTATTTTATTATTTCTACAAATTTTAATTTTGTGAATATGCTATCCGAAATAAATAAATTTTATTTTATTTTTTTGACAAGATTTTGACAGGATAGAGTGCCTGTGAATACCTGTAATAATGAGTGCCTGTAATATTCTCTGAATAAACGTTTTCATTCTCATATCATATTCGATTAATAAACATCGTTTTGTAAATTCACACTGTATTTTATTGAAACTAAATAATGTGTATAACGGTTTTGTAAATATGTAAAGTGACGCTAAAAGTAAGTCGAGCGATTTTTTTGCGATATTCTTTTATAAAATGATTCAAAGTTATAAAATAAAGCAATTTTATTATTATGTTTATTTACATCTCCATACGTATTAAGTATTTAAATTAATAATTATATTTACGTACAGGTGCGTCAATCATGGCACATCACTATCAATATCTATATGACATTGCTTACGCTTGGCATAATGGGCAATGACTGATGCGCGTGCTCTTGTCATTTATTCTCTAAATACACCCCCAATTTAGACCAAGCACCAGCTCCGGTGTTAACATAGTCCTTCTACGGTCGGATATCAGTGTAAACAGTTCAATAGTTCAGTTCATCCCGCTCATTAGACCAAGATGGTAGAGGAATTCTGCATTGCGCTCATAGGCGCTAGTGCATCATGATTGCATCCGCCATTTCTATGTGAAAATCATAGATTATCAAAAATTAATCGTACAGATGGGATACGTAGGTACTAAGCGTCAGTCAATTTTATAATATAATTTAGGTATTTCTGAATTTTTTGTAGCTTTTTTTTTAACCGACTTCAAAAAAGGAGGAGGTTCTATGTTTTTTTTTGGAGGTCCGCCGATTACTCCTTCAATTTTGGACCGATTTTAATCATTCTTTTTAAAAATAATATGTAATTTAAATATTGATTTTTTAAACTATATTTCCAAAATATTTTTATATACTAGGTAAAATACGTAAATGTGGATATAGTTACTAACTAAGTAAAAAAAATAAGTTTCTAGAAAACAAAAAGATGGAAAACGAAACAGCATTTTAAATTTCGACCAACCATTTTCGAACAAATGAAATTCGGGCAAACAAGTTTCGGAGTAAAGGTACGTTACCATTCTTGAAATTCAACACAACTCCTCTTGTCTGGCAGGCGACCGTCTCCTGGTTATTGCATATATTACAAAATACTACAATATATAAATAGCTTCACTATAAAGTTAGTTTTGATTTAATCTCAGTTTATTTTTGACTAATATTAAGTTAAGAACTAAAATGTAATGTAGCTTCCTACCTATAAAGCTAATATTATACCTATTTTCTATTAAATTTATCTAATATGTAAAATAAAATATTGTAATAAAATAAAATAATCAGTTGGATGTCCAATAGGCAGAATATAAACAAAGTGTCGCCCCTGCGTAGTAATGTCATATTCTATGACTCGGTTGGGGGCGGGGCCAGGGAGGGGCGCGCCCCTCACGGCGCCAAAATTTGAAGGCGCTGTCATTTCTATACGTAGTAATATTATTTCGATGATTCTCCGCCAAAAATAATTTAAGGAAAGCAAAAGAATGCATTAAGACGCTTACATCCACACAAACATTTTCTTTCTATAATACATTTTCACTTATATTGCTCATTTTAACTCACACCACACAAATTGTACAGTATATAATAACACATTATAGAACTAAAAGAAAAATAAATAAAAACAATGACAATGTTAACAAACAATAACAGTCAACAGATACAGCGAAACTATGGTCGCGGGTCGCGGGCCCAGGCGCGCGAATTTTGCCGAAATTCAAACATCGGGTGCTCTCGCATCTCGGTGCCTCTCGGTAATCGTCGGTTCGCTCGAGCGGCGCACGAAATCGGACTCATTGCTCGGTACATTTTCTATGAGCTATGTTTTGTCTCACGCGCCAGGCGTATTAGCTCGCACCTCATACAAGTTATACTAGCAGAATTTTTGTTAACAGGGAAAATAAATCTTAATACTTTTGCAGTGTTTAAATTATTTTGTCATAAAAAATTTACTTGTTCTTTTTGTATGTTAATTTTTTTTTAAAATTATGGTTATTTAAAAATAATGAAGTAATATTTTGTAATTTTTTAATCTTTTGAATTGGTGGTTCAGCGCACGAGCGCACTTAAGGTACAGCCGCCACTGCTGCCAATAATGGGAACATCATGGGATTATGTTTGTGTCTTGTATCAAACTTATCTCAATATTTCAGTTTCTAACATAACGAATTAGAAAACATGAAAAAAAATGTTTTGAGACATTTACGAACACTTTTAGTCCTTTGCTTGCACCATCCCCGTGTGGGCTACCGTTTTCGAGATTTAGGTACGCCACACATATTGTAAAAAGACCATATTCAAAGAATGGAAAATTACTCGTAAATGGTGCCTATTAGGAAGTTGATGTAAAGGACTAAAAGTCTCTCTGGTTGCCCCCCAGACACGATGAAGACAAAAGAAGGGGAGATTTGAAGAAAAAATATATCGATCCGAAAATTTGTCAGAGTCCTAAAAATGCTGCCCTATAATAATAGATTTGAAAATGAGTTAGAACAAAAAATTTTTGAATATTTGTTTTTTATAGAAATCTTTCCATGTTTGGGTCTCATCGTGTTGGGGGGAGCACTTACGAACACTTTTAGTCCTTGTAGGGACACAAGACACGTGTGAATGCGGTGACGAATGAATGGTGACGTATGCAGTGTGTGGGCGCTGTGCCGCCATACTTAAGTTTTAAGAGAGTCGTAAAATAAATACGTAACGGGAAGCACGTTTTTTTATTATTTTTACCTATAACTTCAATTATTTAAAGGTATAGTAGTGAAAGATACCTAAAGTGGTGACCCCGACGTGATCAGTATTGGTGTTGTTTTTTTTTTAAATTTTCTTGGACATTTTTAAATTTATAATAAAAAATGAATCAAGGAGTGCTTCCCGGAACCTCGCAAGATTACGGCGCACCGGCGCCCGACCCCCGCGGAGCGGAGAATGCCACAGCATTAGCGAGCATCACCGTCACCTCAAGAGTGCCAGAGTTCTGGACGGACTCACCACGACTCTGGTTCGTCCAGTTCGAGGCGGCTATCGAGCAGCAGAAGCTGGGCGATGCGGCAAAACAAAATTTATTGATGACGAAACTCAGCAAAACAGCTATACAGCAGGTCAGCGACCTGATATTAGATCCACCAGAGACTCGCAAGTACCAGGCCCTCAAAGATAGGCTACTACAGGTATTTGAGGAGTCGGAGACACGGCAGTTCCAGAAACTACTGGGTGAAATGGAGCTCGGTAACCAGAAACCCTCACAGCTCCTGCGACGGATGAGAGGATTGGCGCGCGGGAAGATCCCGGATAACACCCTGCAGATTATGTGGAACAGCCATCTCCCGACGGCGGTGCAGGCCGTATAGGCTGTCACCGAAGTAAAAGACCTGGAGAACTTAGCCATTGTAGCGGACAAGGTCATGGAGGCTAGTAGGCCGATGGAGATAGCAGAGGTGTCGAATACTGCAGCCCACAAGGTCACGGACTCGTCGGACGACCTGACTACCTTAGTGCGGGAACTACGTCTCGAGGTAGCAGAGTTGCGGCGCTCTCGGCAGCCACAGCGAGGTAGAGGCCGTGGCGCATCCAGGCCGTTTTCAAGGTCAAGGAGTAGGGGACGCAGGGATCCAGAATGGAAGTGTTTTTACCATTACAGATACGGCGCGAGGGCAACCAAGTGTGTGGACCCGTGCAGCTGGAAAAAAACGGATACACCAGCGCCGAAGGAAAACTGAGTACGGTACAGCCAGAGGCGGATGACTGTAACCGGTCTTTGAATAGCCGCCTATGTGTGATGGACAGAAAGACAGGTTATCGGTTTTTAATAGACACGGGTGCCAACGTGTCAGTGCTCCCAGTTTCGGAAAAGTGCGTGCCGAAAAGTGCCGCGAGTGAATGTAAACTATATGCGGCGAACGGGACGGAGATTAGAACCTACGGTACTCGTACATTAGTATTAGATCTCAATTTAAGAAGAGCATTTAGATGGACATTTATAGTAGCAGCGGTCAAGCAGCCTATAATTGGAGCTGATTTTTTAAGCCATTATAAGCTCTTGGTAGATTTAAGCGCGCGGAAATTGAGAGATCAAATTACCCATCTAAATGTTCTTGCTTCAATTGTGAGTCATAGTGATAATGAATTAGCTATAAAAAATGTAGATTGTAAGAATGGGTGGCATGAGTTACTGTCTCAGTATCCAGAGGTTTCGAAACCTCTGTCATATAAGGAAACGCCTAAACATGCAGTGTCACATTACATCGAGACTACGGGACCCCCGGTATACGCAAAAGCCAGACCTCTCCCGCCGGACAGATATCGCCAGGCTAAGGAGGAGTTCCAGAATATGATGGAGCTGGGTATATGCCGTCCCTCTAAGAGCGCCTGGGCAAGCCCTTTACATATAGTGCCTAAGAAGGACGGCGGAATACGCCCGTGCGGAGATTATAGGCGTCTAAACGCCGTGACAAAACCGGACCGCTATCCGGTACCGCGATTACATGATTTTAAATATGTGTTGGCTGGTAAGAAAAATATATTTACGCGATTAGATTTAAATCGCGCGTATCATTTTATACCGGTGGCCCCGGAGGATATCGAAAAAACTGCAATTATAACACCCTTTGGGCTGTTCGAATTTCCGCGAATGACCTTCGGGCTCCGCAACGCTGCGCAAACATTCCAAAGGTTTATGGACACGGTGGTGTTGCGGGACTTGGATTTTCTATTTAATTACATCGACGACGTTATAATCGCGAGCGAGAACATCGAACAGCACAAAGAGCATTTAAATGCAGTTTTTCAAAGGTTTAACGAATTTGGAGTAACCATAAATATTTCTAAATGTTCGTTTGGTGTGTCTAAACTTGAATTTTTAGGTTTCGAGGTGTCAGTGGACGGCGTTCGACCGCTTGACGACAAAGTGCAAGCCATAGTAAATTTTCCGAAACCTGAAACGGTTGAGCAATTGCGTCGTTTCCTAGGCATGACTAATTTTTACCGCGCACACATGCCTAATGCAGTCGAGTATCAAGGTGAATTAAATAACTATTTACACAATACAAAAAAACGGGATAAAACTATTATTGTTTGGACGGATAAAGCCGAGGAGGCTTTTAGGAAGTGTAAGGAAAGCTTACAAAGCGCCGCTACACTCTCCTATCCATTGCCTGATGCTGAGTTAGCGCTAATGACAGACGCTTCAAACACTAGCGTAGGTGCCGTTTTACAGCAAAAGGGATGCACTGGTTGGCAACCACTCGGGTATTATTCAAAAAAACTAACGCAAACGGAAATTAAATATTCAACTTATGATCGAGAGTTATTAGCAATTTTTATGGCTATTAGACATTTTAAAAATTTAGTGGAAGGTCGCGTCCTAACTATTTTTACCGATCATAAACCCCTTGTATTTGCATTTACCAAAGTAGGTAATGATAAAGAAAGTCCGAGGCGAATTCGTCAACTCTCGTACATCAGCGAGTTTAGTACAGATATCAGATTTATTAGCGGTAAAAATAATGTGGTCGCAGACACATTATCGCGCATAGAAACAATAAGCTGTCCCACGTTCATTAATTTCGCAGAACTTGCAGAGCAGCAAGATAGTGACGAATACCTACAACAAGTATTGCGCACATCGGACAGCAACTTGCAATTCAAGCAGATTCAATTACCGGACTGTGAGAAAGATATTTATTGTGAAATATCAACAAGCAAAATTAGACCTTATTTACCGGATAATTTTAGACGATTGGCATTTCATTCTATACATAACCTGAGTCATCCGGGAGTTAAAGTCACAAAAAAACTAATGAAACAAAAATATTTTTGGCCGAACATGGATAGGGATATTGCAAAGTGGGCAAGGGCGTGTCCTCAATGTCAAAAAGTAAAAATTACGAGACATACTGTATCGGGTGTAGGAGAATTTCAACTAGTTGATCGTTTTCAACATCTACACATAGATATAGTAGGTCCATTGCCCACCACTACTGACGGATATCGATATTGTATTACGATGATAGACCGATTTACCGGGTGGCCAGAAGCATTTCCGGTCGACAATATCACCGCCGAAACGGTAGCTAGGGTAGTGTTTGAAGGCTGGATCTCTCGATTTGGGTGCCCTACGAAGCTCACTAGCGACCAAGGTAGACAATTTGAGAGCGATCTCTTCCGGCAACTAATGAAGTATTTAGGCATACACAAATCCCGGACGACCCCGTTTCATCCCCAAAGTAATGGCAAAGTCGAACGTTGGCATAGGGCTTTAAAAGTGGCTCTTATGGCTCGTTTGAATTGCAACAATTCGACGCAGTGGGTGGACGAGCTACCGATTGTATTATTAGGTTTGCGCGCGGCCCCTAGAAGCGACAGCAGCGTGAGTGCAGCCGAATTAACCTTCGGTACCACAATCCGTTTGCCAGGTGATTTTTATGACGACGTCAAAATTAGTTCAGACTCGGAGTATTTACAGAAGTTGAGAGACGGTATAAAAAAAATAAAACCACAACCAGCGAGTCATGGTAATTCAAATTCGTTATTCCTTCCTAGTGCTTTGAGTACGTGCAAAAGTGTGTTTGTCAGAAACGATGCCACCCATAGGTCCCTTCAACCCCCTTATAATGGCCCATACAGCGTTATAAGGAGGAGAGGAAAAACATTTACTGTAAAAATAGGTGATAAGGAATCTTGTATCTCTGTCGATCGGCTTAAGCTGGCATATATAATCGACGAGGAGAATGTATGTAAGGATAATTTTAGTACTAATTCTAATTGTAATTTGCATGACAATAACACAAATAACGCAGACACTTCTAGCGATGTTTTACATCCGAAAACGACGCGAAGTGGCCGCGTTATCAAGCCGGTCATACGATTCGCTGTATAGGTGTGTGTAATGTGTCTCTACACCTCATAAACGTCTTACTACTATTCACTTAAGTACTAAATTTGCTTGTTTAACTTTAGATAGTATTATTCAGATTTTGTTTACATGCATTTTTGTAAAGTAAAGTGAATAATTAATAAGTGTAAAGATGTCACTGGATTGCAAAAATTTATGACGAATTTCTATTAATTTTAGTATAAATAGTTGTTGCATTAAAAATAATCAATTAATTAATTAATCAGCTTGACAACATGGGTTCGTTCGAGAGCAAGGCCGACAAGAAGGTCGATACGAGTAATGTCGTTGCCCAAACTACCATCACGAATAACGTGAACGCCAAGCTGGACAACATTGTCCTGATTGTGATCTCCATGGTAGTGGTCTTCAGCCTCGTCATAGCATATCTGCTATGGCGGCGGTGCAGGACCTCAGCGAAACACTGGGTGCGGAAGCAGCTGGGCAGCAGCGCGCCGCCGCCCGGGAACCCAACCGCGGTGGCCGTGCAGCCCGTTCCTGGGCCCGCTCATCAGCAGGCCACGCCGCCAGGGTACAGAGGATAACAGGGCAATGTGTAACCCAGGCGACTTCTTTAGAAAGGGGGAATGGTGTAGGGACACAAGACACGTGTGAATGCGGTGACGAATGAATGGTGACGTATGCAGTGTGTGGGCGCTGTGCCGCCATACTTAAGTTTTAAGAGAGTCGTAAAATAAATACGTAACGGGAGTTACGTCGGCATAAGTCACATAGACTTCCGGCGACTGGCCCTCGGGTCATTAGAGATAAGCTTAGTTATAAGAGACTAATTGTATTCATGTCTTAAGTTAATAAAATAAAGATAACCAGTCTAGATCTGCTCGTCAAGCAGACAGGTACTAAAAGTTGTTTTTAAAAAGCCTTTCGCCCTCGCCCACAACATATCTGGCGCAGTCGATATTCGCGTACGTTAATTACGGTTGCAGTTCAATAGATTCTTGAGCTTGTCAATCGCCGTCGCGACAAAAGAACCTACCGTGGGTTACGGCATCGGCAACAATACGACACCTGCGTGCTACGACCTACGTGCATCTACGTGCTACGAGTACAAGCTTTGGCAGCGGTCAGACTCACTTCCTGAAAATCGGAAAATGCTCGTGGGGTAAGCATTAACTCTGTTAACTCCCGAGATTCCTTATCTATCCCTTTCACACTAACATTGTGTACCAAAATTTAAAAATTTAGTGCATTATTTGTACTCAATCACTAATTATTAGTGCATTGTTCTGTATTTGTTATTGTAGTTTTTAATCAATTGGATAAAAATGGCCAGTGATAAGAAGGTGCATAACGAAACAGATATTAAACCATTGGTTATTAATTATGACCAATTATCTTTGTTACTGCCGTCATATGATGGTGATAAAAAAACTTTAGCATTTTATATAGAAGGTGTGGA
Organism: Endotricha flammealis; assembly: GCA_905163395.2. NCBI lineage: Eukaryota > Metazoa > Arthropoda > Insecta > Lepidoptera > Pyralidae > Endotricha > Endotricha flammealis. The sequence continues at coordinate 2,251,194 of LR990871.1, read as the reverse complement.
GAACGCCTTAGAGTTAATCTCAACTGATAACGCGGAAAGTGTAGCTTGTCTTATTAGAAATAAACTAACTGGGAAAGCTGTTGAGGCATTGTCTCAAAGTACGAGTGCCAAAACTTGGGCACAAATAAAAGATATCCTAGTTCAGAGGTTTGGAGAATATAGGAATGAAATTCAATTAGTGCAGGAATTAATGTTCATCAACAAAGAAAGTAATTTAGAAATTTTCGCAGATAAAGTAAGAAGTTTGTCAAAATCATTAATAATGCTAGATCCACAAAAACGAGAATACTACGAGGAAATGGCTTTAACGGTATTTTTGGACAAATTGAATCCCATAACTTCCTTGTTTATAAAATTAAAAAATATTAATAATCTTGAGCAAGCGATCTCGTTAGCTAAACAAGAAGAAGTTAAGTTGAAAACGAGGCGATTACAGCTGCTTAACAGCAGGCCGAGTACATCTAGGCAACCCGTAGTTCAGCCCCAACAGAGATTTGTACAAAGGAGGGAAATAAACAATAAACCCTTTAATAATTCAAAACCTCCGAGTAAACCGATTCACTTTCAAAATGAAATAAATAACGATGACGATAATCCTACACAGAACAAACCCGCGAAGGCAGAGAATGAGGAAATTACTTCCGAATTCCCAGAAAATCTTGACTTAAATTTTTACGAGGAAATAGAGGAACTTCTAGAAATGTAGTGTTCATGAATAATCTTACTAATTATAGTCGTTTACCGTATATTTATATCAGCGAATTAGGTGGCAGATTTTTGCTAGATACGGGAGCATCACAATCTTTAATACACCCGGATATTGTACTAAACAAACAAATTAGCTGTACAATAAAAAATGAAGTGCATTACATCAGAACGGCTCACGCAACGACCAAACATAATAAAGTTGCATTCATAAAGTTACCATCGAAATTATTTAATACAGAAATAACACACAAATTCTTACTGTTTGACTTTGATTCGGACTTTATAGGATTACTGGGACTAGATTTATTAGTACCACTAAATTGCAAAATCGACATTAAAAACATGATTTTGAAAACGGAAAATGCTGACATACCTATTAAGGACGATATAAAATCATATAGTATAATAAAACCTAAATGCGAACAAACAGTAAATTTATTATGTAATGTTGAAGAAGGAGATTACTATCTACCGGAACAGCATATACACAGTGGCCTTGTCCTCCAGAACTCAGTAGTATCTGTAAAAAATGGAAACATATACTACAGTTATAAATAAATCAGAAAGTGAAGTAACATTAAAAAATTCTTGTCAGTTAAAAATGCGCAAATTAAATATAAATAATAAAAATCAACACTTATCCAATGAAACATCGGTAAATACACACACAATAGATAAAAATATTGATAGTTTGCTAAAAAGAAACCTAGACAGACTTAGAACTGATCATATGAATTCTGAAGAAAAAAGAGAAATAAATAAATTATGTTATACTTACCGTGATATATTCTATTGCGAACAATTACCCTTAACTTTTACACACGAAATAAAACATGAATTAAGAGTAACAGACGATAAGCCCATTTTTGTGCGAAACTATAGGCAAGCACCTAAACAGAAAGAGGAAATAAAAAAACAAGTAAATGAACTACTAGATCAACAAATAATTAGAAAAAGTAATTCGCCATGGTCTTGCCCAGTGCATTTAGTCCCAAAAAAGGTAGACGCCTCAGGTGAACGTAAATGGCGCTTAGTGATTGACTATAGGCGGTTAAATGACAAAACAATAGGTGATAAATACCCTTTACCAAACATCGATGATATTTTAGACAAACTCGGACGAGCACAGTATTTTACGACAATAGATCTAGCATCTGGGTACCATCAGGTAGAAATGAACCCTAAGGATGTAGAGAAAACTGCGTTTAGTACGGACCGAGGACATTACGAATTCTTACGGATGCCCTTCGGCTTAAAAAATGCGCCGAGCACGTTTCAGCGTCTAATGGACTCGGTGTTACGCGGCTTAGATAACGTATTGACATATTTAGACGATGTCATCATTTACTCAACTTCCCTTCAAGAACACTTAGAAAAGTGCATTCAAGTTTTTGAAAGATTTAGAGCTCATAACTTAAAAATACAGCTTAATAAATCAGAATTTTTACAAAAAGAGGTCAAATTCCTAGGTCACACACTGACAGACGAAGGACTGAAACCTAATCAAGATAAAATCACCGCAATAAAGAACTTCCCATTGCCAAAAACACAAAAAGAAATAAAATCCTTTTTAGGTTTAGTAGGTTATTACAGAAAATTTATTCAGGACTTTGCGAAATTAACAAAGCCCCTGACTAAATGCCTAAAAAAAGGTAGTAAAGTGGAAAATACATTACCTGAATTCATAGAATCATTTGAAAAAAGTAAACAAATCCTTACAAATGCTCCGATTTTACAATACCCGGATTTTAACAAAGAATTTATTTTAACCACCGACGCATCAGATGTGGCAATCGGTGCTGTTTTGTCACAAGGAAAGTTAGGTTCCGACAAACCGGTAGCGTACGCATCACGTACTTTATCGGATACAGAGCAAAGATACTCGACAATAGAGAAAGAACTGCTAGGAATAGTTTGGGCTATCAAGTACTTCCGCCCTTACCTATATGGAAAAAAATTCACCATATTCACGGACCATCGTCCACTTACTTGGATTATGTCTCTTAAAGACCCCAATTCAAAACTGACTAGATGGCGCCTAAAATTAGCCGAGTATGATTACGAAGTTCAATACAAAAAAGGCAAATCTAACACTAATGCCGACGCATTATCTAGGGTACAGATAGTATATAATAACGACAGTTCTACCACAATTATAGATAATCCCCAACCCAGCACATCAAACGATGACATAGACTCAATAGATATTAGAACTCTTTTGGACATGCCGCTCACCCCAGATAACCCGCAAAAAGATGAAGACTTGTTAATTAATGAGCCTCAATTAAATAAAGAGTTATTTGACGAAAATAATTTAGATAACATACCACAAACAATAGACGCCATTGATAGACAGCAAAAACAATTTCATATAAGAAAATCACCAGGAAATAATTACCGAGTTGATGATAGGTCAAAAGGCCGAATCATTATAAAGGATGTATTCATTCCTATAAATGATACGGAACAACAGATAATACAATTCTTAAAAGAACATACAATACCTGATAGAACTTTCCATTGCTATTTTTATCATGAAGAATATTATCCTTTGTTTTGTAAAGTTTATAAAACGACATTTAGTGAACGTGGACCAAAACTAGTACGTTGCATGAGTAGAGTCACATTAGTAGAAAACACCAACGAACAAATAGACCTAAAAAAAAAATATCACGAAGGTAAAACAATACATCGAGGAATACAAGAAACTTACAAACAACTGCACAAAACCTACCATTGGTCCAATATGTTGTTATCAATACAAAAGTTCATTAATAAATGCGATGCATGCCTCAAATGCAAATACGAACGAAACCCATTAAAATTGCCACTATCTCTTACGGACACACCGATTAAACCTTTGGAACACATGTTTATGGATCTATATAGTAGTGGAGGTGTAACATTTCTCACTATCATAGATAACTTCACAAAATATGCGCAAGCAATACCACTAAATGCATCGACTAGTATACATATCGCTGAGGCACTATTAAGCCTCTTTTCAACTATAGGAATACCCAATAAAATCACAACGGACTCAGACACAAAATTCGACAACGAGGTAATTACGGAAATATGTGCTATGCATAACATACACATACATTTCACAACCCCTTACAATCCTAACTCGAATTCACCAATCGAAAGGTTACATTCAACTTTAGCGGAGTTAATAAGAATACAGCGTATCACGGACAAAGATGAACCGTCAAATTTAATGAAATATGCAATAATAGCGTATAACAATAGCATTCACTCAGCAACAGGTTTTACACAGTTTGAATTATTATACGGTCACACAAGCAGTAAAAATCCCTTAGAATTACATTTCCCAAAAGCATTCTACCAAGAGTATGTTAATAAGCATAAGCAGATCATGGAGAATGTACACAAACTAATAAATACCAAAATTTCTATGGAAAAACAAGCAGTGATAAATAAAAACAATAAAGGAACAGAAATACCTAACTTTAAAGTAGGAGACCAAGTATATAAACAGGTAGCAAAAACGGCTAGAAGCAATAAACTAGAACCCAGGTATCTAGGTCCGTATACAATTGTCCGTATTCACCCAGAACAGACAGCGGAGATCGTAGGTAAACACGTGAATGCGAAAACAATACGCGTTCACTTCCGGTTACTAAGGCGACCTGAACATGTTTCAGACACGCCCTCGCCCTCTTCGCAGTGCTCCACTTCGCCGGAGCCACAGCGGTCATACAGCCAGTAGATGACCATAACGGGATATTGGTACTCACTGAAGCAAAGGCTCAAAATCAAATCGACACATACCATTTAGTAGTAATATATAATATATCACAAATAAGAGAAATATACTTAGATATATGTAGTAACTACTATACGTTTAAACTTAGATATAATAATACATTAGATAAGACAATTAAAAGTAAACAAATAGAATATTACATAGATATGATAGAAAGTAAGTTAGTATACCTAGGGTCAGAAACAGTAGGACTTAGAAAGAGTTATAGACAAAAGCGTGGACTAATGAACGGACTAGGCTCCATAATAAAAACAATTACAGGTAATTTAGACACTCCAGACGCAATTAAATTTGAAAATGAAATTAAAATAATTCAGTCAAAATTAAATAATAATGTTAAAAATCAGAATAACATGCTTAACATAATGTCAGATTTCATGCAGGATTATAAAAATAATTTAGAACACATTAAAAATAATCAAGAAAATTTAATGTCTGTAATAAATAACTATGCAAAACAAAACTCTGGATTAGAAAAAACAGTACAAAGAACTAGTATTTTATCGGAAATAGAGACAGCGCTTCAGCAACTAGAAAACAGATTAGATACATTAGAAAACGCAATAACATTTTCTCATTTAAATAAAATGCACCCAAGTATCATTGACCCAAATTATTTGATTACGGAACTGAATCAGTTGCAAAATAAAATTGAGTTAACTATTCCCTTTGCACCAAATATTAAATATATTCAATTATGGGAAAAATGTATTAATGTAAAGGCATATAGTACAAATGAAACACTAAATTTCATCCTAGAAATACCGTTGGTCACTAACCATCCGTACAGTTTACTCCACCTATACTCGATCCCTAATAAAAATAACACCTTAATGATACCTAAAAATCCTTACCTTATCTTGGGAAACGACGAGTTCGCATACCCCCATGAGTCATGCTTGGGAGTCACCGACGACGAAGTCATCTGTAAACACCTGGATTGGGAAGATCTACATACCTCAAACGATTGCATAGCACAGCTCATTCAGCATCAACAACCACATAACTGCATCTACGCAGCTGCAACATTTAACAATAAAATAATACAACAAATAAAGGAAAATAGTTGGATAGTTATATTAAAACAGGAGGAAGTCGTAAAGAAAACATGTAACGAAGATGTACAATATCAACGTATAAATGGAGTAGTACTGATAACAACTGACAACAAATGCACAATAGGAATAGCAGGAAAAACACTGCAGACCCATATAAAATATATAAATATAAAAGAGACTATTCCCTTACCAAAAGCATACGATACACCGGAGGAACCTGCAATCAAAGTAGAGTTAGAACACATAGAACTAGACAACGTAAAAAGCATTATACACAGATATAAAGAAGTAAGAAGTAATAAGGAACCACTGATATCATCAGTACCTAGTTGGTCTTCAATAATGCTATATGTCGCACTCACAGTTATAGGAACCGGAGCCATAGTATACAAGTTCTGGTGGAAACGAAGATCGGCGCGAACCACTACGCTACATCAGCCAGGAGAGGAAGCGGTGCATCTTCAAGTTCAACCCTCTTCACGCCTCACTCTTAAGGGGGGAGAAGTTACGTCGGCATAAGTCACATAGACTTCCGGCGACTGGCCCTCGGGTCATTAGAGATAAGCTTAGTTATAAGAGACTAATTGTATTCATGTCTTAAGTTAATAAAATAAAGATAACCAGTCTAGATCTGCTCGTCAAGCAGACAGGTACTAAAAGTTGTTTTTAAAAAGCCTTTCGCCCTCGCCCACAACATATCTCGGGAAGCACGTTTTTTATTATTTTTACCTATAACTTCAATTATTTAAAGGTATAGTAGTGAAAGATACCTAAAGTCCTTTTTACCAACCGCGTCCGGGTCCGGGCTACCGTTTTCGAGATATATGCAAATTTGAAAAAGCCGGATTCCAAAAACAGCAAATTTCTCGAAAACGGTATCCCGCACGGGGTTGGTACAAAGGACTAAAAGTGTTTGTAAGTGCTAAAAATAGTGCCCCTACTCCAACTTGTGTTTGTGCAGTGTAGTGTAATTTTTTTAACATTTACAGTGATTCTAAACTATTTATTTGGCAAGTCATTCATTTGTCCAATATAAAATAAAAATGCCTAAAAATACTGGTAATGTAGCAGTATGGAACTTTTTGAAAAGTCTAGTGATGGTAATAAAACGGCTATTTGTAAATATTGTCGTCGGCAACTGTCTTACAAAACTACAATCACGAACTTAAAACCACATTTAAAACAAAAACATATTTCAGCATACAGTGACTTATTAAATTATGATAAAAATATTGGATCTGCTGCCGCCGAGCCGACAGGAGTTGATTCAACTGCTGCTGCGACCGAAACTGTGAGTCATATGTTTGGTACTGGTGCTGGTGCCACTGGTGGCGGATTACAAAATAATAGTGGTGGTGATGGTGATAGTCAGGTTGGTGGTGGCACATTGAAGAGACCATCTAATTCAAATGTTTTTATTGAACCGCCTAAGAATGTTCAAAACAAAATTCATGAATATTTACCAAAAAAATTTAAATCTGCAGATTCAAAGAAAATTGATTTATGCCTTTTGAAAATGATAGTTTACGATTTTCAACCTTTCTCGATTGTGGAAGACGAGGGATTTCGTACTTATACGCATGCACTGAACCCTAATTATGACATACCTCATCGAAAAACGTTGTCCACGAATTTACTTTCAACGGTATATCAAAATAGATTGGAACAATTAAAGTCATATGTAGAAGCTAATGCGAAATCTGTATGCATCACCATTGATTGTTGGACATCTCGCACTATGGATAGCTATATGGCCATAACGGCGCATTTCATTGCAGACAACTCCTTAAAATCGGTACTGATTCAATGTGATGAATTCGAAGGCCACCACACTGGCATCAGATTGTATCGCGAAATAAAATCTATATTACATAAGTGGAACGTTTATGACAAAGTTAATTTTTTCGTATCAGATAATGCAGCTAATATGGAGAGTGCGGCAAGATATTTTCAAGAAGATGGGTGGTTACACTTTGGCTGTTTAGCTCATAAGTTAAACCTAGTTGTTCAAGATGCACTGGTGCATATTAATGACACAATTGTAAAGGTACATAAAATAGTAAACCACTTCAGAAAAAGCACGATAGCAAAAGAAAAATTGTTAACGTTCCAAATGAGCCAGCAAAATATATCTCAACCCAAAACGGTAATTAAGTCAGTGGCAACAAGGTGGAATTCTGTTTATTTAATGTTGGAGAGATTCGTGGAGTTAAAGGAAGCATTAAGAGCAACCATGCCAAATTTAGATGTGGATCTGCCCATTCTGCCCGTGGAAGAATGGAAGTGTATTGAGCAAATTTGTATCATACTCAAACCGTTTTATGAGGCTACTAAAGAAATGAGTGCCGAAAGATATTTAGTAGCGAGCAAGGCAATTGTTTTGACATCAAGTCTCATCAATATTTGCGATAATTATTCCCACATTCTGTATTTACCAGTAAAAACTTTGGCGCAGAAACTCACTAGCGGGATGAAACGGAGACTTGGGGATATGGAAATGAACGAGGCTATATCTTTGGCGACTGTACTAGATCCCAGGTTTAAGTTAAAAGCCATAAAAAACGAAGACAACAAAATTTTATTAAAAAATAAATCTATACATATAATAAAACAGTAGACCCCGATATGTCTGTACATTGAACATATTTGGCAAAAATGGAGAGAGAACAGATAAAGAAAGGTAATAAAAGCGAAAATTTTTATTTTTTATTTTTTTGTCTGTCTGTCTGTCTGTCTGTCTGTTTGAACGCGCACATCTTCTAAGTTACTGAACGGATTTTAATGCAGTTTTCACAGGAAGATAGAGCTCGGCTTGGAGCAGAATATTGTTTCATTTAAATCGGATGTCAGGAAAATAAGTTATGTTCATTTAAAGGTCTCCTCCCTGTCAATGTAAGAAAAAAAAATCTCGCACTTACAAACTTGAGACTTGGTACACCATACCTACCGACAACAGACTGGACCGGACCGGACCGGACCGAACCGGACCGGACCGGATGTCAGGAGAAGAAAAAGAAGAAGTTACACTCATTTAAATTTTCAACAACCAAAGAATATTTCAACAACCAAAGAATTTTAAAATTGTCACTGTGGAGAGTCGGAATCGCCCGACCCCTGATTACGACCATTTTAATATTCAATAGCACTGTGTATGAAAGTTTTTTATTTACTTGAGCTGACCATTTTGAAATTTAGTTCCTCAAAAATTCACTAGATGGCACAGTGCAGATTCTGAATCGCGCTATGAAAGTTTTTTAATAGTTTACCTGAGACCTGATTGCGACGCGCCCGACATAATGGAAAAATTCATTTTTGCGTATATCTTACTGCTGCTACGTAAAAATAATATTTCATGTTGGTTTTCGATAGTTAATTATAATATTCACTTTTTCATTTTGATTTTTTTCGTGTTCTAGATTAGATAGTCATTAAGTATAAGTTAATTTTGATTTTCATTATTATTTTTTTTTTAAAGTTATTAGTTGTATTTTCATTTTTGAATTTTGAGTTTTCGTTAGTATTAGTAAGTAGGTACCTAGGTAGATTAGATTAGTATTTTGATTATTATTAGTATTTTTTTATTTTGATTTTCATGTAGATTAGACTGATAGTTTTGGTGTTCTTTCGTAGGTATAGGTGTATATTTTGATTATTATTCGTAAAGTTTTGATTTTCTTAGTTATAATTTAAATTTATATTTTGATTTACCTTCGTGGGTATTATTACTATTATTAAAATGACTCGCAAAAGGTCTAATTTATCTAATAGTACTAGAACAGCAAAAAGATTAAGGTTGATTAGGTCCCAAGAGTCTAATGACGAAAGGGAAGCACGACTAAGCACTCAACGGGAACGTCAGTCGTCATCACGCGCGTCAGAAACCTTTACTCAAAGGGAGTCCCGATTGACAGCTGATCGTGAGCAACACACATTGTCTCGCGCCTCGGAAACCTTTACTGAAAGGGAAACCCGACTGACAGCTGATCGTGAGCGACACACATTATCTCGCACTTCAGAAACGTTCACACAGTATGTTGAACGCTTAAGTTACGATCGAGACCACCACAGTAGCTCTCGAGCTTTAGAAACCGATGAACAATCCCAACAGCGGTTAGAAATAGCTAGACAGAACTATGACCAAACGCGTCAAAATAATGTCACTTTTCTAGAAACTGAAAGGGAGAGAATGGATGCGTTGCGGCGCACAGAGACAGAAGAACAGCGTCAGGTTCGTTTACATGCTGATCGACTACGGCACTCACTTAACAGGATGTCAATTTCTTCGGAAGACTCTGACGAGTCCCACGACCCAGTTGCTGGACATGATGTCATTCCTTGGATAACTAAAAATAAAAGTGCATTCGCTTACACTCATTTGATAGACATTTGCGTCAATCGGAGGAATGACTGTGAGTTGTCAATACTGCAGCGCTATGAAGTGGCAAAAAGAAACAAGTGGAATGTGTTGCTCAAATGGAAAGGTGCAAATTGGAATTTTTGAAAATCCTCCTGAGATCTTAAAAGCTCTACTAAATGGTGACCATCCACAATCACGGCACTTTTTGGAAAATGTTCGTGCATACAATAGTGCCTTTCAAATGACGTCATTCGGAGCCAAGCAAATATCGGAAGGAGCATTCATGCCCACTTTTAAAGTTCAAGGACAAATTTACCACCTTATTGGTTCACTGTTGCCGGAAAATGAGCCAAAGTTTCTTCAAATATATTTTGTGTCGGATTATGAAGAACAGGCAAATATTAGAAACCAACATTTTCCACAAGTAAACGGTCAGCTAACCACTCTTCTGCAAAACATGCTGCATCGAGTGAATCCATATGTACAAAGTTTTAAAACTGCATTGGAATCTATTCCGCCGGGACAACATAATGACTACAAATTTGTCACTAACGCAGATAAACGACCCGCCGCTGAACATCGTGGCAGATATAATCCACCTGTCATCAATGAGGTTGCAGCTGTTTTGGTTGATGAGGAATGCGAGCGTCGTGACATTGTCTTGCGGACTCGAGATGATCACTTAAAACGCATTTGCGAAACGCATCGAGCCTACGACACATTGCAATATCCATTAATATACTGTCACGGTGAAGATGGATACAACTTTGGGCTACATCAATTTAACCCTCAAACAGGAGCACCTAATTTAAATAAAAAAATATCGGCCCTACAATTTTACGCTTTTCTTTTGCAAGTAAGACGCAATCAATTTGTCTATTTACAAAGATTTCGCGGATTGTTCAGCTAGTTTATTGTGGATATGTATGCCAAAATTGAGACGGAGCGTTTGGTATACATACGCACCAACCAAAGACGGCTACGAGCAGAAGAATATGTGCATTTACGGGATGCTGTACAGCAGGACGCTGACTCAGAAAACGTCGGTCGTTTAGTGATTCTTCCATCAAGCTTCACCGGCGGACCACGTTACATGCACGAACGCACGCAAGATGCTTTCTGTTACGTGCGAAAGTATGGCCGGCCAGATCTTTTCGTTACATTTACCACAAATCCAAAATGGAATGAAATAAAACTAGAACTTTTGGCAGGTCAGGCATCTTATGATCGTCACGATGTTATTGCAAGGGTGTTTCACTTTAAGTTGAAATTGTTGATCGACCTGCTGACAAAAGAAAATGTTTTTGGTATAGCATTTTGTTTCATGTACAGCGTCGAATGGCAAAAACGTGGTCTTCCTCATGCACACATCCTACTTTGTCTGCAGGAAAAAATACGTCCTAATGATGTCGACACGTTGATAAGCGCTGAATTTCCGAATCCCACCGAAGACCCAGTACTTTATGACATTATTAAAACGCATATGGTTCATGGTCCCTGTGGTATCATAAATAGAAGCTCTCCCTGTATGAAAGATGGCCGCTGTACGAAGAGGTATCCCCGTGCACTCACAGAGCATACAGTAACAGGCGAGAATGGATACCCACTGTATCGCCGTCGTTCGCCACAGCAAGGCGGGTTTACTGCAGAAAATAGAGTAAGAGGACAGCAAATTTTAATCAATAACAGCTGGGTTGTCCCTTACTCACCTCTACTTTCCAAAACGTTTGGTGCACACCTTAATATTGAAATGTGCAATAGTGTATCAGCAATAAAATACATATGTAAATATGTCAACAAAGGAAGCGACCAAGCGAAATTTGCTCTGCAAGGAACCTCAACCGACCGGGATGAAGTTACCAGATACCAAACCGGTCGCTACATAAGTACCTCCGAAGCTATATGGCGAATTTTGGGATTCTCTATCCACGAACGATATCCCACGGTCTTGCATTTGGATGTTCATTTGGAAAACGGCCAGCGAATATACTTTAACTCTGGTAATGTAAGAGATCGTGTGGAAAATCCTCGGCAAACTACACTTTTGGCGTTTTTCAAACTGTGTCAAGATGATGAATTCGCAAAAACGTTAAGGTATGACGAAGTACCATCTTATTATACCTTCGATAAGCAAAGCGGCATATTCAATCGTCGACGGCGCGGCCAGTCAGTGGAAGGATTTCCGGGAGTTTGTAGAGACGCTGCTTTGGGGCGAGTTTACACCGTTCACCCCAACAACGGCGAATGTTACTACTTGCGCATGTTGCTGCTTACTGTTCGAGGACCCACTTCTTTCATCAATTTGAAAACTGTAAATGGTGTAGAGCATGCCACATTTCAAGAGGCCTGCAGGGCACTCCAACTGCTTGAAGGGGACCAGCACTGGGACGATACTCTCGAGGAGGCCTGTGTCAGTGATAGCCCCAAACGCTTGCGTCATTTGTTTGCAGTGATGTTGGTATTCTGTGGTCTTTCAGATCCTTTAAGTTTATGGCAAAAGTACAAAAAATATCTTTCCGAGGACTTCCAGCGCCTTTTACAGCACGATTCAGATCAGGAAATTGAACCGGTCGATGAAAGAGCCATCAATAGTTCCCTTTGTGCGATTCAAGATATTGTGTTATCAATTGGGGGAAACTCATTGTCTGACTACAGCCTCCCTGTTCCCCAAATACTACCCGATCAACCACGTGTCAATCGCGAATATGTTGCTGAGATGAACTACAATACTGCTGAATTGACCACAACTGTGGACGATCTGAGTGGTCGTTTTACCGCTGAACAAAGAGAAATCTTTGAAATTGTCGTTAAAAGCGTGCTTAATAATGAGGGGAAGTTATTTTTCTTGGACGCTCCAGGCGGTACTGGAAAGACCTATCTAACGACAGCAATTCTTGCTGAAATCAGACGCCAAGGTAAAATTGCTATAGCTGTGGCTTCATCTGGAATCGCAGCCACATTGCTCCCGGGTGGAAAGACGGCCCACACGATGTTCAAAATCCCAATCGATTTAGACAGTACTGAATCCCCAACATGCTCAATAACACGAAATTGTGATAAGGCCAAAGTGTTTCAAGATTGCTGTCTAATCGTTTGGGATGAATGTACAATGGCCAATAAAAAAGCCGTCGAAGCTGTCGACAGAACACTACGGGACATTCGTCGCGATGAAAGGCCAATGGGGAACGTCACCCTACTTTTTTCTGGAGATTTTCGGCAAACTCTTCCGGTTGTAACCCGAGGAACAAGAGTCGATGAAATCAAAGCGTCACTGAAGTGTTCTTACCTCTGGCCACGAATTAAAAAGTTACATTTAACAGTGAACATGCGAGCACAGCTCGGTGGTAATTCACATGCCCAAGAATTTTCCGAAGTGTTGTTAAAAGTTGGAGAAGGCACCCTCCGTGAGGAACACGGTCAGGTAACGCTTCCAGATATACTTGGTAGGGTCGTTTCTTCCGAAGACGAACTAATAAGTTTGGTATTCGAAGATCTGCCAAGTATATCGCGTCAGGAAAATTCTTGGAAATTTCTTGGTTATGCGAACGCGCCATACTAACTCCGAAAAACGACCAAGTATTAAAAATAAATGAAAAAATTTTAAGCGAAGTTATTGGGAATTGTTAAATATGACTGACGTTTATTGACAGTTGACGAATGATTGAATGAATACATGCCTACATACGTAACATCCCTCCACCAATAGATTAACTACATAATTATTATTATTTTTTTTAGTTTTATTATACTATGTGTTAGCGGTACCAAGTCACGTTTGCGGTCACGAGGACTCCGTACTCTCGGCCTCGTAAAAATCGTCCTCATCATCGGAGTGTATAGGGCGCCGAACACCTCTCGTGGTATTGACCCAGGACGATGATGTATCGTGCTCGCATAACAGCGTATGAGCTGTTTCTGATGGTCGTGAAAGGAGTCCGCCGCCTCTCCTGGTTGTTACCCAGGACGGCGCGGGCGGTGTGTCCGATACAGAGGGCGTATTGACGTCCTCATCGTCCTCACTAAAATTTCCTCCTCCTCTCTCTCCCTGTGTCGAAGAACTGCTTCTGTTGCTGACAGAGGGTGAGGCTACAGGTTGGGAAATCCTCGGCGTCTCGATGACAGCGGCCGTTGTTATCGACTCCATGATATCGTCCTGTAATATTTCATTATGTTCACCTTTGTATAATATGACTTGGTTCCTGTGTTTTTTTATAACCGCTGACGTTACACAGTCTTTTATAAGATACAAACGCCTTCCTAAACACTCAACAATTATGCCTTTTTTCCAACAAAATTTATCTTTATTTAAATACCGTTTAAACATAACATATTGTCCAATTAACAAATTAATATTTTTTCTGTTATTTATTTTAATCTGTGAACACTGTTTTGATTTGACCCTATTAGCCAGTGAGGTTGACGAGGGCGGCGAAACGATCGGATTTAAAATGTCTAGTCGCGATCTAAGTTGTCGTCCAAAAACTAGCTGAGCCGGTGAAACATTCGTTGTAGTGTGTATGGAGTTACGATAATCAAATATATATTTGTACAAGTTTAGCTAGCTATCTCGTATATTTTTCGAATATAAAATACTCGCCTTGATACCCTTCTTTACCACCTTTACATAAATTTCCGCCTGACCATTACTAGCGGGGTGGTAGGGCGGTGACGTCACATGTGAAATGCCATTTAAGTCGCAAAATTTTTTAAAATCTTGAGAAGTGAACGCTGTTCCATTATCAGTTACAAATGTTTCTGGTAATCCAAATCTTGACATAAATTCGTATAACCTTTCGATTAATACAGTAGAAGTGCAACTATTCATCTCGTAAACTTCTACCCACTTAGAATAGGCATCTACAATTACCAGAAACATGCGACCGTTTAAAGGGCCTAGGAAATCTAAATGTACCCTGCGGAAGGGGTGCGGGGGGTACGGCCACGGTGACACCGGCGCCCGCGGCGGTGAGGGCCGTAATTGTGTGCATATTTCGCAGGAGCCTATCATCTTTTCGAGGGCTTCATCAATGCCCGGAAACCATAAACGGGAGCGAGCCTCCGCCTTAGTTTTCACGATGCCCATGTGTGACGCATGCAGCTCGGAAAGGACACGCTGTTGTAATGATACGGGTATAACAGCTTTGTGACCCCTCATCAAACAACCATTTTCATATGATAATTGAACCTTACATAAATGGAATAGTTTAATAGCGATATCTATAATTTTTCGTGGCCACCCTTCCAATACGTAATTAATTACTTGTTTTAATATCGGGTCTTTGTTCGTTGCATCCCGTAAGTCATGCGCCGTTATCGGCATAGTGCCGTCTGTCACAAAATGCACGTATGCAGCACGGTCGTACGCGTCGTACTCCCCGCGCCCGTTCGCCGCCGACAGACTCGCCCGCGACAGGTAGTCTGCGCTATTATCTTTACTCTTAACATATTCGATTACGTAATTGTATCCGCTTAGAAACAATGCGTATCTTTGCAATCGATTAGCCGATACTTCGGGGATGCCCTTATTTGCCCCAAATATAGAAAGTAGCGGCTTGTGATCTGTGCGCAAAATGAACGGGGTTGACCTACCATACAAATATTGATGGAAGCGGCGCACACCGAATATTATGGCTGTCGCCTCCTTCTGAATTTGAGAATAACGTTTCTCAGCGTTGTTTAAGGTACGCGATGCAAACGCGATCGGTTTCTCTTGCCCATCGCTGTCGATTTAGGACAAAATCGCCCCCAGCCCGCTAGGAGAAGCATCGACAGTTAAAATTATTTTTGCATCGGGATTAAAATGTGTCAGCACTTGATCAGATGTTATAATTTTTTTTATTTGAATAAAGGCTTGATTTTCCTTTTGTGTCCAATACCATTTAACCCCCTTTTTTAGCAACTCGTATAATGGACTCAGAACTGTCGATGTCGCCGGTACAAAACAACGGTAATAATTTACCAACCCTAAAAAAGATTGCAGTTGGCTTACATTAGTAGGTGTCGGTGCTTGCACAATAGCCTTTATTTTCTCTGGCGACTTTTTTAGTCCTTCTTTATTGATTACATATCCTAGGTAATTAATTTCATTTTCAAAAAAATTACACTTATCTTTTTGTAAGACAAGCCCTGCGTCCTGTAAGCGCTGCAATACCTGATGTAACCTATGCATATGTTCAGCGCGGTCCCGACCAGTCACCAGGATGTCGTCCAATAGGCACAGCACGCCATCTATGCCCGCGACCAATCCTTCCATTACGCGCTGGAAAATGGCCGGCGCGCACGCCAACCCGAACACTAACCTAGTATAAGCGAACAACCCGCGATGTGTATTTATACATGTATACTTTTGCGACTCCTCGTCTAAAATCAGCTGATTGTAAGCCATTGATAAGTCTAGTTTAGTGAACTGGTTACCACCGTGAAGTTTCGAAAATAACTCGTTAATAGTAGGTAACGGGTACTGATCAACAACAAGCTGTTTGTTTATAGTTACTGAGTAATCGACGCATAAGCGGACCTCGCCGTTGCGCTTCAACACAGGGACGATCGGCGACGCATACTCTGAGTGGTCTACCGGCCGCAAAACGCCTAATTGAATCAAACGGTCGATTTCTTTATTTACCTTATCTCTAAGTGCGAATGGTACTGGGCGAGCTTTAATAAATATAGGCTTAGCGTTTTCCTTAAGATTTAATTTAGCCTTATATTTATTAAAACTACCTAATTTATCTGAAAAAATGTCGAGATAAAGTATATGCAATGATTCAATTTCATTTGTTAGCGTATTACAATTATAAACGGGTGCGAGTTGTAGCTCGAACTGCGCAATGAAATCTCGCCCGAGCAGCGGCGGGCCGCCGTCGCACACCACGTATACCCGCAGCTCGCGCGTGCGCTCTTTCCACTTTACCCGCAACAATGCGCAACCGACACATTTTAATATTTCACCTGTATAACCTATCAGTCTTTTGTTTGTGTTTGATAATGGAACTTTCGCAAAATGTAACTTATATGTCCTTTCAGATATGACAGACACTGCCGACCCGCTGTCAATTTCAAATTGCATTTTTACTCCATTAACACACACTATCTCACGTAACGGTTCACCTTTTAGAGATCTAATATTATGAATAGAATGAATATGCAACTCACCGTCGTCATCGCCCTCGTTTACCTCATCCATGGCTACGTATTTCACCGATTTACACATCCTTCGTAAATGGCCTTTGACGTTGCACTTTTTACATGTGTAATTAGCGAAACGACACTCCGCTGTTTTATGATTGGTATAACCACATACAGAACACTTCACATTAACACTTTTCCTATACCCGGATCCGGACACTTGACGTTTGTCGATCTTGTACAGCTCGTGTTCGGTGGCGGTTGAGCTGGCGGCCGCGGCGGTTCGCGCGCCACGCAAATTTTCCACGAGTTCCACGGCTTTTGTCAACGTCAACCCGGCTAGATCCTGGACATACAGCTTCTCTTTTTCAACACCCGGCAGCATCCCCATTATGAACCGGTCCCGAAGTGCCTCTTCAACATTACTGAAGTTGCAATGCGCGGTGAGCCCGCGCAGTCTTGCTGCCCATTGTGAAGCAGTCTCTGTCGATACTTGACTCGCCGCGTAAAACTTGTGCCTTTCTCCAAAACCAACTTGCTTAGGTGTGAAATGAGTATCTAAAAGCCGTTAGAAGAAGGGCCAATCTTCTAACGGCTTCGGTAATGCAAGGTCGGCGGCCAGTTTGTACGTGGCATCTGCGAGTGCGCTGAGCAAAATTGCACGTCGTTTCACTCCTGCTGAATCCTTCATCGCGTCGACATCGTTCGCGATGAACCATTGCGTGATCCTGCCCTTAAAAGTCTTCCACGTTTGTACATTATGTTCAAAATTAGTTAAAACGCCAAAAGTTAACGACATTTTTAACTTTTATTTTTTTGGTGGGTACTCGTCGCCACTGTTAAATATGCGGACAAGGAAGACGAGTGAAACACAAGATTGCTTACAACGGACTGACGTTTATTGACAGTTGACGAATGATTGAATGAATACATGCCTACATACGTAACAGGAATGATGTTGTATATACATCATACAATAGCGTACTTAACCAGGACGACGTTACAAACTACCCAGTTGAATTTCTCAGCTCACTCACAGCGAGTGGTCTTCCTGCGCATAAAATTACTCTCAAAGTCGGCGTTCCGATAATGTTGCTAAGGAACATCACTCCCCCTAAATTGTGCAACGGAACCCGGCTAAAAGTAATCGCTTTGCACAGGAATCTGATTGAAGCCGAGATTCTCACTGGCTGTGGCGCAGGAGAAACTGTTTTTGTGCCACGTATACCACTCATCCCCAATAACTTCCCGTTCCAATTCAAACGCACACAATTCCCTGTGGCCGCTTGCTTTGCGATGACCATAAACAAGTCCCAGGGACAGACTTTAAAG
Source organism: Endotricha flammealis (assembly GCA_905163395.2). Lineage (NCBI taxonomy): Eukaryota > Metazoa > Arthropoda > Insecta > Lepidoptera > Pyralidae > Endotricha > Endotricha flammealis. The sequence continues at coordinate 2,232,824 of LR990871.1, read as the reverse complement.
GCGGTTGGTGTGGACTTGAGGTCGGATTGTTTTTCGCACGGCCAACTGTATGTTGCTTGCTCGCGGGTTAGTAATGCGGGTAATCTTTTTATATTGGCACAAAATGGAAAAACCGCCAATGTAGTTTACAAAGAAATTCTTTCAAGTTAAATCTTTACATTTTTGTATTGAAAAATATTATGAAATTTAACTTGAAAGAATTTTTAATAACTATGGATTTGAACACATAGCCAAGATTAGCAGCGGCGAGCAAATAGACCATAAAAACACTGACGTCTCGGGGAAAAACTACAGCAGTAGTAATAGGAGACTGTTCCGAAAACCGTCTATACTATTACCAAGTCACCAAGTCCAATTCCACGCGGGCGAAGCCGCGGGCACAGCTAGTTAATGAATAAAATAGTAACAGAACTTGACATGACACAATATGACAGTCAACCGACTGTTCCACAACCATCTTCTTCAAATGCACAGGTAGCACCGCCTATGCAATTTCACAGTGATGGGGCAATACCTACCTATAATTTGTGGGACGAGTTCGATATGGAAACAAATATAGACCTCGCTCCCAAACCAAACTGGGAAAAAGCTGCCGATGAATTGGAAAAATATTTAAACGAGGCCATAATTAAACGAAATGACTGTCCATTTAAATGGTGGCACGAACATAAATATGTGTATTCCACTTTATTTAAATTATTTTCTCGGCATTGCAATATAATGGTCACATTTTTTCAAAATCTGGATATGTAATAAGTGACTGAAGAACTAGATTGTCGTCAACAAAATTGGCGCAGATAATGTTCTTAAATGTGAACAAAATGTAAAATAGAAAAAGATTTGAAAACATAGAAAATAATGTAAAAAAATGTAAAATAGTGTAAATAATAGAAGAATAGTGTAAAGTGTAAATAAAAAAGAATAGTGTAAAATTTTGTATATAAGCTGATTTATGTACATATAATGAACTTTTAAATACGCCCATAATTCTATTATCCACTCATTTCTTACATTTTTGATCATACATGAAGATCAAAGAAAACACAATTATAGACAGTCCTAAGCCTGCAAAGTATGAAGGAAAGTTCCATTATAATAGCTTATAGTGGTGGATCGACTTAACAACATGGCGTCTGAACGCGAACTGTTCGACGAGTGCGCGAGCGGGGTTCGGGACGGTTGGTTGAGTGAGAGGCAACGTTGCCGCTACATAATTTTAAAGTCTCGACGGGAAACATTTTATCGTTTTATTGATGGTTTTAATTTAATATAACGTCGCAAATTTTACAGCACGTTCACGTTCAGGTTCAGCAGGAGAGGAAGGGCACAGCGGATATCCGCTCAAATCGGAGCAGCCCGTCTGGGGAAGGACCTTACAGAAGATCGTAGCCAAATAGCATTGTCTCGGCCATGTTGTGTTCCTACGGTGAGTAAGGTCTCCAGAGCTCCACTTGCGGGGGTTGGGAGGGTTGGCAACGCGTGAGTGATATCCCCGGTATTGCAAACGTCTATAGGCTACGGTGACGGCTTACCTTGTCTTACCATCAGCCCGACCGTATGCTTGTTTGCCAACTTTGTGGTATAAAAAAAAAAAAGTTCTGCACGTTTTAAAAATAAATTATCGTTTTAATTTATCGTCGAAAATTATACAACGCGTTCTGTACGTTTTAACAAAAAAAATTATCGTTTCAATAAAATGTCGAAAATTTTACAACGCGTTCTGAACGTTGTAACGAAAATTTTATCGTTTTAATATAACGTCGAAAATTTTACAACGCGTTCTGCACGTTTTAACAAAAAATTATCGTTATAACATAGCGTCAAAAATAGCGCGCTATAAAAATATAGCATATTCCACGTAGCGCGCTATCCAAATATAGCCGTTATGGCCACCACTAATTGCAATGATTACATCCATCACTGGATTACTCGGACCTAACCAGAGGCACTACATTCGGCTTAGGCTAGATTCTGCCCTAAATACTGCGAAATTGTATAAACTGTGCAATTACATTTCCTGGACCCCGTGGTACCTGCGTGCGTACATCACGTCACACCTGGACGCGTACGACGGATTGTCTGTCACATTATATCTTCTGTCTCCTTCCCACGCTGTGCTTCAAGTTGGCTTATTAAGGGTGGATTCGACCAAACACAAAGTAACACGAGTGTTACTATTCCGGGAATAACATTACTCCTTGAATTTACCCTTGGGTATCTTCGTTCACGTTTTTCCAATGTACTCGAGGAGTACGTTATACTCGGTATTGTTATTCTGCGGAGTAAAAAGAATGAATGAACGAAAGTATAAACCGACAAAAATCATTGTATTTGTTTCTTTTAGCTTGCCTTGGAATGACGTAACAATTCAATTTTTTAGGATAATACAGTGAAATTTCAAAACTGTGAAATGTTGACAGTAGTTGACAGCTTGTTATTTCTAGTTTCTTTCTAGATTATGTTTGGTTTTGTTCAGAGAGAAAATTAAGACTTATCTCTCTGTGTTGTTTGTTTTGGACATATTGATATGTGTGACGATAAACGAAAACGTAGCCCTAATTGGCTTCCCTCGGAAAAAAAACTCCTACTAGACCTAGTAGAACAGCATTTCGGAGTGGTAGAGAATAAGAAAACGAATGGTATATCCACAAAAACCAAACTGTCCGAATGGCAAATTATATCAATAGAATATAAGAGCCAAACCACCCACTGCCACCGTGACGCGGGAAACCTTAAGAGTCAGTGGGATAATATGAAAAAGGCGGCGAAAAAGGAGGCATCTCATGCCAGAATGCGAAGAATTCAAACAGGTTAGTTTTATGTTACGAAAATGTACATAATAGCTATTCTTTGTAGGTACCTATTTCAGTGTAATGATTTTTATAGGTACTTAACCATATTTAAGAAACATACCTAATATTTTTTTAATGTTGACAGGTGGTGGACCTCCAGGTCCAAAAAAGGAAGATCCTATTAATTCAAAGATATTATCCTTAATAAAAACAAGTGCTGTAGGATTATATAACCCGTATGACAATGATAGTGTGGCCCCTGCCAATGAGACTGTCACCTCACCTGTACAGGTCCAGAATCAGAATATAGTCCCGGTACAAGTAACATAGGTTAGTATATCTACTGTGTAATATGTGTAACAGTTTAAAGAGAAAAGAATAAGTACCTACATAACAATTTCTTAATATTTTGTTTGATTACAGATTTAAAGAAAATAATTGAAACTGACCCTCCAGCTATACTGTCTGTGAAAGATATTGACATGGGTGGCCCTACATCAGTGGACATTGAAGTTAAGGTTTGTAAAGTTTATACATATTTTTAATAATATTCTTAGGTTATATATAGGTATATTCACTAATTCTGAATAATTCATACATTCTGTAATACAATAATAAGCCCACAGGGTGAGGAATTCCATTACTCTATGATTTATTACTGTCATTTGGTGAGGCCTATGCTCCGCAGTGGACGGTATAGTATGGGCTCACCTATTATTAAATTATAATAATGATAAGGTAATTAATATTAAATTTAATAAAAAATGAAAGTAAGTATTATCTGAAATAAATCTGAAATATTATTATACTATATAGATTTTAGATTCCAAGACCTACCTACTTAAATACACAAATATATATACACCCAAAAAATATTTTCACATAGGTAGGTAGTATTATATAATCATATTTTTGTTTAAGGATTGTGGTGATCATACACTTGTGTCTACATTGAGTAATTCGGTGCCATATATAAATTTAGATGAAGATGTGACCATGACGGCATGTGAAACACAAACACAAGAATTTGTTGTTAAGGTGATTAATTTGTTGACCTAATATGTCTTATTAACCTTCTCAGGCAAGGGGAGGCATCCATCCAGGCGAACTTCTCAGTATTGACAGAGTCCTATCACCGGGTTTCGTTTTACCCTACTGGTTTTAGTATTGATTTTATAAATTTTTCTTTCAGGATTGGGGTGATTATACACCACAGTTGCTTAAAACTCCTGTGTCTGCCCAGTTGAAAACAGCAAATAACAAATCAGGCATGTCAAGGAGAAGACCTCTCCATACTCCAGCAGCAAGTAGCTTAGAATTGCTTCATAGACAAAAAATTGAAGCAATAGGTTTACAAAAGATTCTAGCTGCAGAAGAGGCAGAGGAAAAAAAAAACATTAACAAAATTAGAAATAGAAATAAAAAAAGAAATTCTTAAACAAGAAAAGTTAAAAACTGAGCTGTTGTTGTTAGAAATTAGAAATATGAAGAAAAAATATAAAGAAAATCAATATGAAGAAAATCCAGATGTTTAATACAGAAGAACTAACAAAAAAAAGAATAACTTGTTTTTGTTAGTTCTTCTGTATTTTTTAGTACTATTATTAGATATGGTTTTTATTTATTTTAATTTTACAATAAATTTTGGAAATAATTGGATATTAGTGCATCCACAACAGAAGGTATGTGTCCATCAGCTAAAAGTTCAGTCCAGGGGGGCTGGAAGTGTAAGGTCAGGATCATCTGGAGGAACTTGTTCTCCTCGACGTCTCAAAATGTTATGAAGTACAGCAGTGGCAATAATAACATTAAGAATCTTTTCCAATTTAATACGCATTTCAAAAGCTAAAACAGGAAAACGCCTCTTCCACACACCATAGCTTCTTTCGACAGGATTTCTTGTACTGATTTGGGATTCGTTGTAAAGTTGTTCCACTGGTAGTCTAGGATGCTCTAATGGAGGCATCATATATGGCGTTGAAGCATAACCTCCATCTACAACTAATAGCGCCTCACCATACTTACCAGATTCAAATTTTGCTTTTCTGTAACTATTATTAAATATGGTACTATCATGAGTGGATCCTGGCCATCTAGCTACTATATATATAATCTCCAGACCAGCATTGCATATTATCTGCACATTTACAGAGAAGTATCGCTTTCTATTTCTAAATAGTTCGGCTTGTTCACCACCTACTTCTAATCGTAATGGAACAGAAGCAATACGAATATGTGTACAATCCATCGCGCCAATTACTCTTGGGAAGCGAGCTATACGATAAAATTCATCTTGTCCCTTCCTTATTTCGATATTTGTTTCAGGAAACTTAATGTATTCCTTATGCAGTGAAGCTATTGCAGCAGTTACTTGATGTATTACTTTATTTGCAGTGGGAGTGCTCATACCAGAGTAGTCACCAACACTCATCCGAGTAGAATTGGTTGCATAGAATCTTAACGTAACTAAAAGCTGATTTATTGGCGATATGGAGAAATTCCTGTAAAATAATAAAAAAGTTCATTAGATATTAGGTTGGGTAGGCTGGAAGAAATCTCTTAAAGAGATAAGCTCACCTTTGTACACTGTATCTATTACTGTATTATTTTTTATTTATTTATGTGCAATAAAGAATAAATTAAAATAAATTAAATTAAAATAGGTTGAGTAAGTAGTAGCACAGCAGGTATATTTCAAGTAAGTAGGTACCTACCGGTCTGATGAGTATTCCAACCTATGTTCAAGTTTAGCTAACAAACACAGAGTGGCTTCCTTGGATAAACGAAATCTTACAGCAAAGTCGTGGTCATCATACTCATCAAAGTAATTGGCTCTTTCTTTGATCCACCTTGGACGTCTTGGCACATAATCATCATCACTATCGGATTCTTCGATCATATTTCTCAAACGTTCCATCGTGGCGCGGTGTTGATAATATTCTCGAAATCAAGTAAAAGAACAAAATTGAGGTTGGATACTTTATTTTCACAAGTGACACCTCTGCTCTGAGTGCTTAGTACGAGTTTTTTTGTTCACATTCAATCATGTCGACGTAAACAAACCGACCAAATAGAGAAGAACTCTCATGTTGCGAATTTACAAGACGCGTGCTACATATCAAAATTATGCGGCTTACTTGCTCACGTTACGAAGTGAGTAACCCGGCTAATTTGGATATGTAACACGCGTCTGATAAATTCACAATATGAAACAGTTTTACATTTTGGTCGGCTTGTAAACGTTAACACGTTCGAATGTGACCAAAAAACTCGTACTAAGCACACTGACAGTTGCTATTCTCAGATTAAACCTTTACTTCGCCAAAATTGGCCGTGTAAATATTTACTCGCGTAGAGTTATCTTATTCTTTGGTTAGTAGTTGGTAGAATGCAAAATCAGCTTACTCTTAGATTAAGCAGTAGTTACACTCGAGTAAAGACTTACTCAAGTTTGGTCGAATCCAGCCTAAACCACTTATTCGGATCAAGATCTGTTTCATTTACCGCCTGACAAAGAACAGAACCCTACAATATAAATTTTATTTATTTATAGCCTTTTAGGTACTCAAAATCATGTTTTAATATTGTTTGTTTAAAAATCCCGCCAAAAAGCCACGTTCTGTCACCTGACAGCGCGTGACATCAGTTGTGGTCATACTAAAACAGCTGCATGGGTATTTTAAGGCAAGTAATATATTACATAGTTATAATACTACACAGAAGTTTTCAGATTTCGAAATTCAGCGTCACGAAAGTCTGACTTACTTGCAAAGACATTGCAAATCATAAAAATATCCACTCTGGGAAGATTTCAATTGTCGGCTTTCGTAAAACCTGTGTTTCCATTATGAAAAACTGGAGAAACACCACGTGACAGTTTTTAAACTTTTAAAATTTCAACAAAATTATGGAAATTACTGAGTGAATTAAGTTAGTTAATGTACCCGTGCAGTCAATGATTGCTCACAAATGACGTCACGCACTGTGATCGGTGTTTCGGTACAGATTAAAAATATTGTAAATAACAACATTTTATTTCTTCATTAAAACATTTAAATGAATTATATTAAATTATTATTCGAAAAATAATCGTAAAACAGTATTATTATCTAAGTCATTTTAGATTTTAATCTGATTACTGTCCGATCCCCTATTATTTGTAAATGCCGCTCATCGTACCTTTTTTGTTAAAATAGTTTATTCTTATTTCTTTATAATTTTGTCTATTTTGTTATGTCAGTCTTTTTTGATATGTCAATTTTATTATTACAATATTTTAGTTCACAATGTACAGTTCAACAGTTTAGATCAATATACAGTCCTCAGTTCACCAGCTCAACAGTTCAAAGGTGTGTTTAATTATAAACCTTAACCCGACTGCCATACGTCGTGCCGGAGGAATGACGAACTCGTGCGTTCTCTTTCCCAACTGTCAAAATAATGTCTATTAAAAAGACAACTCAACCACGAAGTTTTTACTAAAAAAAATTCATTGAAGTTTTTATGATTCATGTAAATATTTCTAAAAAGAAGCTACTAATTTGTTTCAATATCAGATTTAATGATTTGATTCAATGAGTTAGGTTAGGTTTCATTTCATTTCATCTCATTCAATTTCATTTTCATTTCATATCAATAAAAAAATTCTACTGAAGACTTGGCTGTATAGTAGCATAGTTCCCTTTGCCTACCCAGAATGGGTGAAGAAAACAAAAAAAAATCTCAGCTTATATATTCTTTTACGGTTGGCGCCATTTTCCAAAAATTTTCTTTGCGTAAATGATTAGTTAGTTGAGTTTAGTGTTTTTATTATTTTATTAAATTGCTTAATTTTTTCGCAACTGTATTAAAAATAGTTGTTCAGTACACGTGCGGAACCGTCATTGCAACTTGTTCTGACTGCGCCTCACCTTCGGCTGCGCCTCGGCTCGGGTAGACATTTGTCGGAACTCTTTGCAATGTCAGGCTTTACGCACTCGTAATGAAATATACTATTTATTTTACAGTACAGGTGTGCAAACAACAGGGCGGAGCGAGATATTCACGTAGTATTAGTACTAGAAATTGAAATGTATTATAATTATAGACTGGCTGAATATTCAAGAAAGGATGTAACAGAGAGGATCTGGAGTGAAATATCTAATAAAACACATTTATCTGGTATGTAATCGTTTTTAATTCAAGTAGGTACTTATACACAATGATTGTTTTGCCATGGAAGTGCTCCTTGTGGTGTAATAAAATAGTTTGTCATATATTTTCGGACTGTTGCGCCGGATGATGTAGGGTTGACTGTGATTAAATCTTGTTCAAAGTGAATCGAACGGGTTTGTCTAGTTTCCGTAATATCGACAGCAGAATATGAATTTCCTTCTTTCTGACGTATAAAATTGTGTAAAACACATGCTGATTCTATTATATTATTTACTGTCGCATAGTTCGAACTACGAATAGGTGTTAAGATTACTTGGAATTTTTGTGTCATCATACCAAATGCACACTCAATAGTTTTACGTGCTCTAGCATGTCGATAGTTGTAAATTCTTTTTTCGTTGGTGATCCTTGCCATCGGAGAGGGCCGTAGAACCCTACGTGTCAAAGGAAAAGCGTTATCTTGAGGTAATGGGGTCGCTGTAGGTATATTAATACCATCTCTATCCAACCAATAGAAAATTTAAACACATACATTTTTAACCAAATTTGTCGTTGAGCATTTCGTGAAGAAATTTGGTCCGATGTTACTGATTCGCATGCAAGTTGTAACATTTCTTCAGTATAATTTTTAAATGCCCTGGAATAAAAATGTGATTTATATAGAAAATTATTAAACGTTTGCAGTTCGGAGACATTTTCTGAGCTAATTAAATTATATTGTTACATGTTTAAATTTAGGCCATAAATAAAATTTAAAAAAAAATCGTAAATCGTAATGTGTCAACCCTAAGCCTTTTTTGATAACGGGCAATGTTGTAAATCGTAGGTCGAAACATTACTACATAACTTTGCCCATCAATTTAACTTTGGTTTCAAAGGCTTTTGAGAAATGACACTAATATTAATAAACTCAATAAATAATTATCTATCACATTTTATAAAGTAAATTTACCTGTGTTTTCGCCATCTCGCAGAATTGAAGTTACAATTTGCACTAAAGCCCGTAAAATTATGCACCATATTTACGACTTCTGACAAGCTACTAAGCAAGGTTAGCAATAACACAGATAGGTACCTACTATACTATAATAACCATACTATGTTTATTGTGTTGCAGATACTGTAATCATGAAATTGTTAGGTATTATAATATCTATGCTAATGATAAAGGTTAGGTTATGTACAATAAAATATTGTCTAATTACATATTAATGATGTTTAAATATTATTTTGTTTTAGATCTTCCCGACCATCTTTTATTTATTTATTTATTTCAATCAATACATTATTCTTACAGGCTACACCCAATACAATAACGTAGATACATAATGCATTCTATTATCTTACCTAAACTTTACAAAAAATATTATATTTTATACAAAATTATTATGAAATTACATTTCTCAAACATACAATAAATAAAATAGCCATTAATATTATTATTTCCTATAACAAATAGTCCACATTGCAGCTTTTGAAAATTCACTCAGAGCACAAACAAATATGTCGATCTCCGTATTCACTAAGTTAAGAGTGCGAAGTGTGCGCGTCAGTGGCGCCTCGCTCAGCAGCCGAGACCTGAAGCGCGGCAATACTAGGAGGCGAGGCCGACGACGCCTTCCCACGTAATCATCGGGGACATAGAAATTCAGCAGGCACAGCAACAACGGCGCATTATGTATCCTTCCTCGTATGATCTCAAACATATACTTTGTCAAAGAATATTCTCTCCTAACCCTAGCTAAGGGTCATTGTACCCAACCATGCCTAAAATGAATAAAGTTGGGTACATTAATGGGTAGAACGGATACACGCCGTACTGCTTTAAGTATATGTATCTAATACGCTTATTTTGCACCTGCTCCACCATACGGGTGTATTTTGCTTCATTAGGACTCCAGACGACCGAGCTGCATTATACAAAACTACGACAGCCTTGACATTTGTAAAATCATGTGCTCTCCTTAAAACAAAACCCAGATTTCTAGAAGCCTTTTTACATATTTTGGTAATATGGTCCCGAAAAGTCAGAGCAGCATCAAATTGAACACCCAGATCCCTAACTTCTGTTACTCTCCTCATAGTTGTATTGTTAACTACATAACAACGCTGGGCCGGAGTGCGTGCTCACGAAAAAGTTATTGTCACACACTTTGAGGTGTTGAACTGTAATCGATTTTATTGACTCCACGCCTCCACTCTGTCAATGTCTTTTTGCAGACTTTCACAGTCCCTCTCCTCTCCCACAGCAAGGTATAATTTTAGGTCATCAGCTAACAGCAAGCATTTCGTACTCATGACCACCCTGAGAAGGTCATTTATCATTATAATGAATTCCAGGGGCCCGAGATTACTTCCTTGACATACCCCCGACTTGGTATAATACAATACATCAACAATTGGGTCAAGCCCTAGTTCCTCTCGCCACCATAGGGTTTGGGACATCTGTAGTAACTAAAATCTGGAATCTTGATCTTAGAATCTTGTCAGATTTTCTAACCAAAAACAAAGACTTTTTACCCAATCTTCAAAAAATGGACAATGGGACAGTTATTCAGAGACACTTTAAACCGTTGTATGAGCAAGTGCCCGGGGGAGGCATCCAATGGGAGTACCTGCATTAAGACCAAAACCAACACCCACAACCCCACACAAGAAAATCCCAAAATCAATCAAGAAATGTGCCTTGCAATTACAATACTTATGGGGATGACGCTGTTAGCTATGTTCAGCTTAAACGTGACGGAAATCTGTGCAAAGTAAAAGCTAAAATTTGCCCTGAACATAAGGTCCATACAAAATTATATGGAGTGACATTAATAGTTGATGAAGTAGATGAAGCTGTTAAGTCAGTAGAATGCCACGACTGTGTTGCTTCGCAACGAGGTTGCAAACATGCCATAGCATTTCTGATGTGGGTTCATCGCAGAAGTGAAGAGCCATCCTGTACAGCTATTGAATGTTACTGGAAGAAGTCCAAGCTATCCAAGGTTGGATCTACCTTAAAATTCATGACAACAAAGGATTGATCAAATGGTAAGCCTAGCTTACCAACCAATAACAGTATCGTTGAAACACAAATTGGTGCTCAAATACAATGAGAAGTCCTGTGATACTTTTTTACAGAAACTTGTATTGACTGATGATGATGTTATAAATGTTGAGAAACAAACAAGAGCCCAACATCTAAGTTGTCTTTGGCACGAATTAAAATATAGCAGGGTGACAGCCTCACGAGCTTATAAATTCAATAAATGCAAAACTATTGATGGAACACTCATGTCTCTGATAATGGAATAAAAATTAAACCACAGGCAATCGTAATAACATCATCAAGTACTTTGACTACATTATGATTTACACATCCATGTGGTTTTAACATACTAAATTCTCGCAAGCGCCGAATCACTCTCTCTACATGAATTCTCAACCTGGCTATTTGTTTGGTTTCCCTTGCCTCAATTTTTGATAGCTTAGTCCCAGTTGTAACACTTGGAGGCCGCACTAGTTTCACCCCATGTTTAAGTATATATGATTCAACATGCTTGAAACCCCTATCAGCCATCACCCAACTAGCAAAATATGGTTTTGAATAAGCTGTCATTGCGTTTTTAGTAAGACTTAATGCATTTCAAAACAGTCTTAGAATGGTCTTGTACTGTTGTATAAGACCCGCTTTGGGCACAAAATTCAGGATCTCTTATCTTGAATTTGTTTTGTATTGGTCATGGAAAATGCTAATTGCTCTTATAGTGATCTTCAAACGCACTATAACGTGCTACGAATCTTATATACTGCTAACCTAGAACCATTTTTTGTTTTCGTTTATTTAAATTTTTATGAAAATTAATATTTCATGTACTGGCATAAATGAAACTGTTACAAGACCAATTGTCTGACAATATGCTTTTGTGAAACTTTTGTTCTTATTTAGACTGTCATACAGTTCTTAGTACCATTTTAATTTAGGGTTCCTCGGTGTATTAACAGAAAGTACTTTTTGAATACCTACCTAAGTAACGTGTTATTTATTTTTGCTTTGCATGTTTTTGTTTTAGTATTTATTCTTGGGAAGTGATGGTGGTGTTAGAGTATCTAGATGTAGATAATTTTTTGACAAAAAAAGATTTCTATTTACTCGAATGGAAGACGTGGCCAACTCATTTTATTTTAGCCGAAAAATGTTTCCGATGTAATTTTTCACCAATTTCTACAAAGCCGCAACATTTTATCCTTCAAGATTCTGAGATTAGATTTTTGTTAAATTTCGAGTTTTTCTGGTGCGAGAATTGTTATATTCAAGCAATCTATAATCATTATCCATTTGACGAATGTGAATTCTGTCACCGTAATTAGGTAGGTGGTTACCTAATTTTTTTTTTTACCTATTGTATTTGTAGATATTAAAACTTATTTACCTACTAGCGACTGCCCGCGGCTTAGCCCGCGTGGACTACCTATGTATGTATGTGGGATGAAGCCTATTCCTTCCCTAGAAGAAGTAACAGACATACAGGCCCACTTTGGCATTTATAATAATTAGTATGGATATGGACAGCCAGCCACGCTCGCGCAAAGTGAGGGGAGGGGGCAGGGCGTGTAGACAAACCGCTGCCGCGCCGCCCGCGTTGGCAGTCGTCGCTCGTCGTTGGTCTCGGCTCCGTCGGAGCAAGCTCAGTTTTTGATACAACGTTCACAGCACAGGCACAGGTCGTATTTTAGCTATAATCAATACTGTTCGTTACTTCACAAACTACGGTATGTAACTATGTTCTTTTTATAACTCTTATACGAGTAGGTAGTAAGTAGCACAGTTGGAATCCTTACTCATGTGGCACAGTGTTACAAGCCATACAATTTAATTGGTCGCATTTCGTGCGTCGACAGTACGTATTCGACGCACGAAACGCGACGAATGCGCGCAACGAATACATTGTATACTTGCGTAGAGCAACGGGGCGGACGGCGCTGTCGCCGGCGCGGGGATGCGGGTGGCGCAGATCGCGGTGCCCGATCGATCACCGATCAATCCGATCACGTTTAGTTTGGGCACCCGAACGCTGAGGCCGACGCGCGACGCGATCGTGGAAATCGCTAGCAATTTTGCGAGAATAGTTGATTACATTAATTATAATGGTTTCTTAATCAACAGTTTTTAAATTCAATCTACGCCTAATATAACTTTGTTAATGTGTGCAATTAGTAATTCATTAATATATTGATATCGACCGACATAATTCTATTATAATCAAAACGTCGTGGGACCAGAAGTGGTAAATAAATAACAACGTTCTCTTATCACACAAATCAATTTGTTTATTTCTATACGTAATAAAATAGTTCTAATCCTAACTACCTAATGTTATAAATGTCAAAGTGAGTTTGTTTGTTTGTTATTCTTCACGCCTTGACTGCAGTCGATCATTATGAAAATTTGTATACATATTGTCAGGTGTACAGAGCAGGGCTACTTTTTATCTCGTGAAAGTATGTCGTTCCAATGGGAAAATATTTTTTCTGCTAATGGCGCTGCCTGCAACTTAAATGCTTAACAGCTCAAGATAAGCGCTTATCTTGTTTTCACGCGGGTAACAGCTAGTGTATTATAATACATTAAGACATTGTTTCAGTTACTCAAAATGCCCTATAAAATCGTGCAAACAATCGAAAATGGGGAAATAAAACTTAAAGCTGTGCCAGAACAATGGGAAAATGAAGGAAATTTACAATACCCGCTCAAAAAAATAGAAAAACTAAGAAGAAATGAAAATTCTATACCCAAAGATAGTTGGGTATCTATGAACTGTATAGTAAAAAGAACAAATCTAACTTATGTTGAGGCTGAATTTGAACTTAAAAAAATGTGCAATACGTTGGATACAGAAACAGACCTCGAAGATAAATTATCAAGAAAAAGGAAAAAGGCTAATATAGGATTAGAAGATGCGAGTAAACTAAATAATTTTCACCAGTTAGCCGAGGAATGTTTGAACGTAAGTTGCATCTTATAAATTAAACTGTACAGTACAAGAGTAGATTAAGCTTTACACTTTGTACCTTTCTTAAGCCGTACGGAATAAGCGTTAAATACCAACGGCAGTGTAAAGCTTGATGTGCTGTTGACTGTACACAATTCACACGACGGTCATCACATAAATGCTTGCCCCGTGCGGGGATCGAACCCGCGCCCTCTGGCACCGAAGGTAGGGTCACTATCTACGGAGCCACCGGGTGTCAAATTTTATGTTGAGTTGGAAAGAATACCTACAAATCACATAGATAAAATTGTGTATACAAATAAAGATTACAAACTAGGGCAACCAAAAAGAGTTTTTATGCCTTAACTCGAGTATCTGCCGCAACCTGGGGTTTAACTTTTAGAACGTTAAAAATGGTTTATACTGCAACGTACCTGGGTTGTATAACATATGGTTCAGCGGTTTTCGCGGATCGTGTAACAATTGGGGCCGCGCGAAGAAAATTATTGCAAAGTCAGCGTCTTGCCTTGATATTTTTGTTTAAGTCTTACAGAACTGTCAGCACGGAGGCACTCCCTGTGCTGGCTGGCGTAATACCCGTCGATTTGGAGATACAGCGTCGCGCGTCGATGTACTATAGATCAAAAGAAATGACCCCCGCGTTCCATAACACGTGATCGTGACAAAATAAATAGACTATTTAACCCGTTAGACGACGTATTAGAGATTCTTCTATCGTAATGGCAGGAAAGGTGGGAGATTCTCGGTGAGAGAAAGATTAAAGAAAACCTGGCTAGAAGTCGACCATCAAGTAGCTCAATTTTTAACGGGATACGGAAACTTTAAGGCCAAGTTATTTTATTTCAAGGTTGTACCTTCTCCTTTCTGCGAGTGTTCTACCGCGAATACCAGAGTAGAACAAACCTCATCACGTTCTGTGGGAGTGTGATCTTTGGCATGACGAACGCGTAATCATGTTGGATTCTTTACATGTTACTTCGGGCGTAGTTTATTATTCTGATCTCGTAGCAAGCAGAGAGAATTATCAGGCATTTAGAAGGTTTTGCAATACATATTATTGGAATAAAAATAGTAAACAACAGCTCATAGCATTACGTCCCAATAGTAATGTAACAAAAGACCGTGGTGCTCGGCAATCGAACCTCACTTAATTTGCCATCTCTCTAGGGTATAATGCCTTTTGCTTCAAATTGCTGTTTCTCGCGTAGTTGTTAAGAAGGAAAGTCCTTTCAATACTTCCCACTCCGACTATCATCTACTTTTAATTTAAAAAAAAAACTATATTTCTAAAATCTCCGGGTCTACTGTTTTTAAAAGGTGGCAGCCCTAAGTGTATGTAAGACTACCGCACAATTATCTAGTCTACTAACAAAGTCAATAGATTAAGAAGTGGAGGAACAAAAAGAAAGGGAACAGCTAGTGAATCTTGACCAAAGAGATATTGAAATAAATCAGTGTATTGATGAAATCTACGAAGGATCTTCTAATAATCTTATTGATATTGAGACGGATGACGCTAGTGCACAACCTTCTAACAATCGGACTGAAACTCAAACATTGGTCAACCCACATCATTCTTACCATTGAAGATGGCCAGATTGCCTCAGCAGAGCCTATCACCAACTTTGGTCAGAATCTGATCTCCCTTGCTAACATGGGATTTGGAGCATCTGTTGTCACCAAAATTTGGAACCTTGATATTAAGACATTATCCGAATTCCTGACCAACAACAAAAGTTTCTTATCAGATCTCAAGAAATTGGATACAGGGAGAGCCATCCAACAACATTTTAAGCCTTTATATGAACAAGTGCCTGTAGGGGGCCCTCAGTGGGAGCACTTATACTAAGGTCACAGGACCCGACGCCCACAACACCCCGGAAGACACCCACCCCCCGCGGGACCAAAATCATTAACAATTAACATTAACATTGGATCGTCGCTCAAGGCTAAGTAGAACCGCCAGAACAAGGCAATCACGAGAGTGAAAGATTCAAAAACATGCGTTACATAATATTCCGGAATTCAATAACCCAATTCATCCACAATCGACATATAATCATAAAACTCCGACAATTTCTTGTTTTGAAAGTTTTTTCCTGACTATCTAGTACAAGTTATAGTACTACAAACCAATAAATATGCAGTTCAGAAAAATAGTAAGAACTATACACCAATATCAGCAGAGGAACTGAAAGCATATTTGGGAATATTGATTATGATGGACCCTTTGCCTGACATGGATCTTTACTGGTCAAATGATCCTTTTTATAACAACCCAGAAATATCAAAAGTTATGCCTATTAAAAGATTTTAAAAAAATACAGAAAATTTACACATTAATGATAATGAAAATGAACCAGAAAGGGGCACACCATAACATGACAAACTATATAAATTAAGACCTATGATAAGTGAACTTAACAAAGTATTTCAGCAAGAAACAGCGAACTCTAGTAAGCAATCTATAGATGAATGCATGGTGAAGTATAAGGGAAGATCTAGCTTAAAACAGTAAATGCCGAAAAAACCCATAAAACGTGGGTTCAAGGTCTGAGCACGTTGCGATGCTAAAACTGGGTATCTATATACATTTCAAGTGTATACAGGGAAAGGAGACAACACAGAAGACGAAGGACTAGGCTTCAATGTGGTGGTAATGAAGCTTTCTGCTGACCTTCCTGAAAATACACTACTAGCATTCGATAACTTTTTTACAGGCTGCAATCTGATGGAAGCTTTGTATGAAAGAAAGATTTTTGCAGTTGGCACAGTAAGAGCAAATAGAAAAGATCTTCCAGATATATTGAAGAAATCACAACACAAACATCTAAGACTAGAAAAAAATCAATTTGCCGCTATAACTGCTAAACCCATTACAGCGATCAAATGGCTTGACACTAAAGGTGTTACTATTCTTACAACAGCCCACCATCCAACTGACACAGTATTAGTAAAACGGACACAGAAAAATGGGACAAAGAAAGAAGTCCTCTGCTCCAAAGCTATTGCTTCTTATACGCTCACTATGGGCGGATGACGATCGGAAATGATCAAAAAGATCGACATCTTTTTGATCATTTCCGATCGTCATATTATTTTATGAATAAAGATTTTATTATTATAAGATTTTATTATTATAAAAAATAAAAAAATTTAATTGTTACTAACATTAGATTTAAGTCATTCAATATGTACTAACACATTATGATCCCAGTTGGTCGAAAATAAATGTTTATTATTATTATTATTTTAGTTCTTTTTCTTTCTCTCAGCTATTTAGCTGGTATTAACCATACTTACCAAGTAAGTATGGCGTGTAGTGTAGTGTGTCAATTATTTAGGCTTCACCGGAATAACTTTTTATTTTCTTAATTAAAACTGTAGTTTCTTACAGATTCAACAAAGACCAGGTATGTTACAAACTATCTTATTTAGGTTTTGGGTTGAATATCACGTAAAGAATTACAGCCTTACTTATAAACGTTATTTAATTTTTAAGTAATACTTAGGAGCTGTTTAACAATAATTATTATTATTATTATTATTATATCCAATTAGTCGTAAATGTAGAAAGTTTTAGATGAGATTTTTTTAATGTTTGATGCGTCGATCATCAACAGCTTATCTACAACACTGTACACGTTGTGAATACGCATTCTCATAGAGAGTTTAGGTTACGATTGGCGCGAGAGCTGATTTCAAATTATTCGAGCAAAAAAAAAAGTTGTTTTCAAAAACAAAAAAGGCTCGAACTTTGGGGTACCAGACGGTATCCGTCTCCTCAATGTCGGAATCGCATCTCCCTGAAGAAGGAAGTACCTACAAAAGATGTCGCTTTTGTAGTACTAAGAAGACGGAAAAGAGAACGAAAATACTGTGCTCAACCTGCCAAGTTGCACTGTGTGCAAAAAACTGTTTTACATGTTTTCATGAGGCTTCACCGGAATAACTTTTTATTTTCTTAATTAAAACTGTAGTTTCTTACAGATTCAACAAAGACCAGGTATGTTACAAACTATCTTATTTAGGTTTTGGGTTGAATATCACGTAAAGAATTACTTTCTGGGTTTAGTTTTAGAATAAACAATCATTTTATTTGGTTTTTAACCTAACCTCAATTTAATTGGGTGCCAATGATTGATTTTTTTCTTGTACTCAAGTCTAATTCTTTGGCACCTATGCCAATGACTCAATGTCAAACTTTTCTTGCTATTGTTGCTATAAGTTTTAACAATTTCAGAAGTCAAAAATAGAATCATAATAAAATCTATATTTTTTTTAAATATAAAATCACGTGGCAATCAGTTCTTGGCACTGCCATTCATTATACTAACCGGGGTGCTAATCACTATAAACTGATGTTGTGCCAATCACTACAATTATTGTCAGGGTTTCAATTGTATTATTTATTTGTACACTTTTCTGCGATATGATTTTAACCTTTGACGTAGTTACGTGCATTATCTTCTTTTTTCCAAGGTTTTCAAATTCTATTTCTTTATGATTTATGAGAAACAAAAGAAAATAAAGGTAAGTCTGAAGTCAAGCCAAAGAAGAAGAAAACGGCGGTGAAACAAAATAAAAATGATAACGATGATTTTCCGTTAAGTGTTGCCATGTTGTGTTCCTACGGTGAGTAAGGTCTCCAGAGCTCTACTTGGGGGGTTGGGACTGGGAGGGTTGGCAACGCGTGAGTGATACCCCCGGTATTGCTTACGTCTCTAGGCTACGGTGACGGCTTACCATCAGGCCGACCGTATGCTTGTTTGCCACCTGTGTGGTATAAAAAAATAAAAAAAAATGTTTTTAAAACACCAACAAAACATACCCGAGCATAAACAGAGCGGAGCTGAAAAGACAAAAAATATAAAAAAACTTTACAATGGTCTACAAACGAATAAGGAAGAACTTAAGACAAACAATGTGGCAAAAGAAAATAAACCTGAAGAAATAAACGTAATTCCTAAGAAAGATATTAAAGAAATAGAATTTGAAAACCTTGGAAAAAAGAAGATAATGCACGAAACTACGTCAAAGGTTAAAATCATATCGCAGAAAAGTGTACAAATAAATAATACAAAACCAAGTAAAATAGTTATAAAACAAGAGAAGCCAGAATATCATGTTCATACGGTAAAGAAACCCAAAGATTTTTTACTGTATAAGAAGGTGCTTCAAAGGAAACTTTTCGTAATGAGGATGAGTTATCAGCCTTCTTAAATAAAAAATCATCACAATGATTAGAAGTATTCGATTACATCTTATTTTAGGATTTAGACCTGACTGATTAAAGATTCGTATTTCCTACGTAAGTATTAAATAATAAGTTAAGACATAACTATATTTGTTGGTTTTAACGTTTAACTTTTATGTATATTTGTTTAAAACTGGTAATTAAAAGACATTATGTCTCTAGTGCCAATGACTGATTCTTATGTGCCAATGGTTGTACATTCTATGCCAATGACTGTACTTTTAGACATATTTTTGTTAAATTTTTAAAAATTCTATTAAAAACTATAAAAATGTAAAACATTTTTTTTATATTTACAAACCTAATATCCTAAAGTATCTCTCAAAATTGCTTCATTTTGTCTAAAGAGGTAATTGAATTAATGGCAAACAATCAAAGTCAGAACTTGTCTTAAGGTGCCAATGATTGTATAGTTTACCCTATGTTTACAAAGGAAAACAACAATAAGTACCCACAATATTTATTTATTTTTAGTATTAAAATAAAACAAATATGATTTAAGAAATTCTGTTAAACTGCCACGGTACACTTCCAGTAGTCATAAAGTAGTCCTTAAATAGGTCTCTTTTCTATTTTGCAGTCATGTTGATCAGAAATGCTTGGTAGTGGATTTATATCCGATCTCCATGTACCTTCGATTACTTGTCCATCATTGTTCTCTCTGTCTACACAAGTAGGTGTTATGTATGTCCTTGAATTTTTTCGAAACCAATTATGAAGTGCATTGGCTGCACAGACGATTGCGTCAACTGTATCCACCTTTGTTGGAATTGCTTTTTCGAACACTCGGAATCTAGATACTAATATTCCAAAAGCATTTTCACTTATGCGCCTTGCACGAGACAATCTGTAGTTGAAGACTTTTTCGGCTGTACTGAGCTGCACTACTGGATATGGTTTTGGTAAATAATTCTTTAGAGGAAATGCTGCATCACCAACAATAACTCCATTCGTAGGAAGTAAATCATCTTCCAACAGACGACACAGTGAGGAATTTTTAGATACACCTCCATCAGAGGATTCAGAGGCATTGCCATTAGCTCCAACGTCGATATAAGAAAAACAATAGTCATGGTCTACAACAGCTAACAAAACTGTACTATTGTCGTTTTTATAATTAAAGTATTCACTTCCACTGTTTGGCGGAGCTTTAATTGTAATATGTTGTTTGCCATCGATTGCTTCGTAGCATGAGGGGAAATTCCATTTGGTCTTAAATCCGTCTTCAATAATTTCCCATTCTTCCTCTCCTTCTGGTATCTGTAAAACAAAGAAAAACGTTATAACTTAAATATTATTATTAATAAACTAAGTACACTTATTCTTGTCAACAGGATAACACGGAAACAAGCAACGATGACGCTGATTTTGCTGAAGCTGAGCGCGTGGCTGAGCGTGCTGAAAATGATGACAATCACACTGAAGTTGGCAGAACTTCACCAGCTCATACGCCAGCTCGAAATTCTGAGATAGCTCCCAGTCAATCTAGCAATCCGCGCTCAAAGCGCTCCAAACTATCCAAGATGGCGGCTATGATAAAAGACATGAAAAGTGTTTCAAATGATATTAATATGTCCCCATCTGTAGAAGACAATGACTTCGATATTTTCGGTAAACATGTGGCGGCTCAAATGAAAAAACTGTCTGAAGAACAATCAGTTATCATCCTGCTGAGCGAACTTCGATGGACCCTATATTTGTAGATCCTAGTCGGGTACTTATTACATCCGTACAAAATAATAGGACCATGATCAACGACGATGCTGTTAATGAAAATAACACTAGTGCTACTAACATGATAATTATGAGTGCTTATGAAAATGCTTAATTAATACTATTATTTTGATGCTATGATTTTTAATTTGAAGATGACGACCTCCGTGGCGTAATGGTTACCACGCCAGACCGCCACCCAGGAGGTCCCGGGTTTGATCCCCGGTCGGGTCATGATGAAAAACGAACTTTTTCTGATTGGCCTCGGGTCTTGGATGTTTATCTATATATATATATATATATATATATATATGTATTTGTTATAAAATATATTATCGTTGAGTTAGTATAGTATCCCATAACACAAGTTTCGAACTTACTTTGGGGCTAGCTCAATCTGTTCTAAATTGCTTAGATACTAATAAAAACTTTCTTACCTTTTTAGGGGTTTTCAATGCCATATTATATTGCCCAGCAGACTTCTAAAAGTGACACGATACGATGACAGACACGATAAAAGTGACTGAGAAACCGATACAACATGCCTGAAGCCAAAAATATCAGCGTTATCTCTAGTTTTATTTTGGCTGGCAAAGCATCTCTTATGAATGTGTCCTGTCGTTGAATAGAGCTTGTTACCAATGACAGAAATTCGTCGAAATTCTGCGGTGACATTCTCAGGGCCCTTTTGTATTCTGCAGAATCTTCAAATCTCAATTGCTTTAGCAACAAAGCAGAACCACCAGTTTCGTTTCTGTCATTAATCCATTTTCTTACCCAAATTCGTTTATGTTTAGTTAACTCATATTCTAACATTTCTGCTAACTCATTCAACAGCAAAATTGATACATTTTTCAACATATAATTTAGTCGTTGTTTCTGCTGTTTTCGCGAATACATTTTCCTCACTGACTTAACAGACGTGTGTTCACCGTAAAAAACTTACCACGACTGTTGACTCCGTGTAAACGGTTGACGTGAATTTCGTCGCCGGCACTGGCGCTGCTACTGACTTGTGTACTGACTCTGTGTAAACCTCGCTTAATTCACGTTTTCATTAAATTATTATAAAATTACATTAATTTTCGGTTGTAAATAAGCTGGACGGTAAAGCGGATCACGAAATCCGACATAACCTAAAAGCCGACCACGTGGTGGCAAACTGGTGATTTTCTTTTATTTTAATACATATAAGTAGTTTTTGTCTAAATTGAGTGCGATAGCAACTTGTGTCTCATTATTAACTAAGAACGTTTAGAATGTAGTAGTGTGTCCAACAGCCGGCCGTTAAATTGTTGATAATTTAATAAATAAGACGAGATTTAAAGTTGATTTTGATATGGCCGCAAACTAGGTTTTCGACGTCTAGTTTCCGACCAACACATGTTTTGGTGACCGAAATCTGTTTTTTTTAACCCAATTTGCGACCTGTACCGAAAGTAGATGCCGACAATTAGTTGAAACCAACCTAATTTGCGACCGCTGCCAAATTCAACAACCGAGAACTAGTTTAAACTGTTCTAATTTGCAACCACAAACAGTGAGATGACCGTAACTAGTTGTAGCTATCGAGACGTAAAAGCCATTTAAATATTTTTTAATTTTCAAATAAAATGCTTAAAGCATGGTAATGGATGGATTGGATTTCATGGATTTTAATACTAAAAATAAAATGCTGTATTCCATTTTAAGAAAACTATATCTAAATTCGTCATTTTTGCACCTGGCCTTCGGTAATTACATTGGATGTTATGATACTGTTTTGCTTTCCTTGGGGTTTAGAATGCTGCTTCTCTGTTTTAGATGTCGCCTCCTAAGAAGAGCACTACAAAAAAAAAGAAAAGATTTAACTTTGGGCCGTAAAATGGTGTGAGAAGGAACAATTTCAAGATTCTATGAAAAAATACAAATTAAACGGTCACATGTTTGGTAGGACGATTTGCGTTTCAATATGTTACAAAGTACTCTGTGGATATGCGTCTTGCAAACTTTGACATTTATTAAGTTTTATGTGCCCTGGTGAAGTTAGAGTATTATTTTCTTTCATTTTTGTAGTTTAAGAAAGACAAATCACTAAACGGTAAGTCTTATTGTTTACAAGTTTACTGTAGGCAGAAGGAATTACAAAAGTGGTTTTGTAACGTTCAATTTGGGGTCGGTGGGGTCAAGATGTGGGGTGAGTTGGTCAGGAATGCGGACGAGTTGGGACAGAGTGGAGGTCAGTAGGGACGGGAATAAGTTTAGTTGGGACATAAAAAAGGTGACATGGGACTTATAAATCAGGGTTGTCAATTTTTCCTTGTCATCAGTTTTTTTTTTTCTAAAATGTATAGTTTTTTATTTTTTTTTAACAATGTTTGCTTAATTGTACATTTTTCATATTTCAACATTAACAATGGAAATATTGCGCTTTCTCTGTTAGCTCGCGATTTTGTTAAAAAAGAGAATTATAATCATATATATATATATAGATTGATAGATTTTTTCAATATAATATTAAAACTTACAAGTTAAGTAGGTAGGTACGGTGGCCTCGAAGATAGGAGGACCATTTTAGAAAAAAATCGCTTGCACATCTTGTAAGCGGATTTTTTGTCAACTCCGTCCTTTTCTTTGTTACCAAACAGGGTTTTTGTTTATTAGAGCCACATGTGTCCACTAGGATGTTGCAACCAAAAATCATACTAAAGATGGTCCTGCTATCCTCGAGGCGACTGTACATAGGTATATTATTTTTATACAAAAACTAATTTTCGATGACATCCATCTGAAATAGTTTTGACATTATTATTACGTTTTTTAATATATTTTTTTTCCCAACATAGCAAAAAAATATAACATTTCAAAATCGGTGCTTCAAAGGCACAGTACAAGAGATATGAAAATCTCAGGTGGACAACTTTCATTGTCAAAAGAAACAGAAGCTCATTTAGTTAGAAATTTAAATATTTGTGCTGAATGGGGTTATCCCCTTGATGTTTTGAACCTGCGACTTATTATAAAAACATATTTTGATAATTTGGGGATAGTCCATAAAAAAATTAAAAATAATCTGCTAGGCCGCGATTTCATCCATAATTTTTTGAAGAGGTACACTGAGGCTCACAGAGAATCTGTCAAAACATTAAACGTTTGAGAGCAGCTGTAGGACCTGAAATTATAAGGGAATATTTCTGGAGTTGCAAAATTCCCTGGAAAATGTACCCTTAACCAACATAATTAATTATGATGAGACAAATTTGTCTGATGACCCAGGTCGTAAAAAAAATATTACTAAGCGTGGATGTAAATACCCAGAAAGGGTACTAAATCATTCGAAAGCATCTATTTCGATTATGATAGCTGGAACAGCCGAAGGTGATGTTTTGCCTACATATGTTGTGTACAAGGCTACACATCTTTATGATACCTGGGCACGAAATGGACCATTAAATTCACGCTATAACAGAACGGCATCAGGATGGTTCGACTCAGAAACTTTTGCAGATTGGGTTAAAGAGATTGTGATGAGGATTGGCGATAATTTGTGGTCTCACTTGTCAGTGGATTTAATTAGAATTTGTGAAGAAGAAAACATTCGCTTTGTTTTTCTGCCTGCTAATTCTACTCACCTGACACAGCTACTTGATGTGGCGTTCTTTCGCCCAATGAAGATGGTATGGCGTCAAATCTTGTGTAAGTGGAAAAAAACTGATGGTCGATCACAGACGTATCAGTAGACAGTAAAGTTAGGAACGCGGGAATCAGCACGCGCCGTTCCATCCCTCGCTCCGAAACGTACATGTAAATGTTCGGGGCTAACAGTCCGATCTAGCATGTCGACGCGAGCGCACGTTTCAAAGTTCAGCGCGCGCATCACGTATGAAAGCAAAATAAAAAATGTCGGTTTGGAGCGTCGAAGTTATTACGGAGTTCATTCGTTTGTTCCGTGAACATCCGTGTCTGTGTGTACTATTAAAAGTAAGGACTACAGCAACAGGAATATGAGAAACAAAGCATATGACGAGCTTGTTGTTTTTGCAAGACATTAGGCTTTGCTTCGCCTAATCGAGACTTCCTCACAAAAAAAAAAAAAATTAAGAGGTGCATTCCGCAAGGAGTTAAATTTTTTTACTGAGACAGCAAACAAAAGTGAAAGCTCCTAAGATGATGTATATTAATTAACTACAAATCCAGCTAACGCGATGACCAAACGAGCATCCATTTTTCTTACTACTTAGGAAAAACCTTTAAAATTTATAACGTTCCACGCGCCAGTCCAAACTGCAGACCAAACTCTTGAAAATCAATTTTACACGCACATTTTGGTTCGTTGGTCTAAATATGTAAGATTGGCCGGCAATCCAAACCTTTGATCGTAAATTAGCACGACAGTTTTATCTGTAGTCCGAACCGTACAGATCCACCCGCGGTTTGGAACAGCAGTCCCAGATGCGCGGTCCGAACTTTACGTGTACAGGGGCGCTAATTGTCGACGACTGTCGCCGATGCGCCGCGGCTATCGCCGACACACGGCGACGCCTCGTCGCGAAACTACTTGCGCGCAGTCACTATCGTACGGACTAGGAGAGTGCACGTTTTGTTTTCAAAATGAGCGAAAATAATTATGTTTGCGATGTTGATGTTGACATATTAATTAGTGCCGTAAAAAAACATGAGTGTAAATGGAATTACAATGTGAAGGAATACAGTAACAAAATAATTAAAAATAGAGCATGGATGGAGGTAGTTCTAGAAATTACACCAGATTTTGAAAATAAAAGCGTTGAAGAAAAAAATCTCATTGGTAAGTAGGTAAACTGTTTATTTATTTTTATATAAAATTAAATTGGCAAGGTATGCTACCCTTATGAAAAAATCGGCAAATTTTTCTCTTATGATCCTGGCAGACATTGAATTATCCTCATTCTCCACTGTTACATCTGTATTTAACAAACCAGTGATCTCCAGACTGTCTTCAAAATTATATCCATCTCTGTCTCGAACGAAATTATGTAATACGCAACATGCTTTAACTACGTCCTTTGTGAAAGACAAAGATAAGTTTATAGGAGTATGAAATATTTTCCATTTATTGGTTAATATGCCAAATGAGCATTCTACAAATCTTCTTGCGCGTGTTAACCGATAATTGAATACTCTGTTTCTCGTAGGAAGATTTTTGCCTGGATATGGGCGTAATAAATTTCGTGACAAACTGAAGGCTTCATCTCCAACAAAAACGTAGGGTAATGGACAACCATCACTCGTGATTGGTGTCGGTTTTGGAATGTTTAAGGTACCATCTTCTAATTTTCGGTATAAAGGTGACTCTTCAAAAATTGTGGAATCGGAATGTCTCTCATAAGCGCCTATATCGACAAAAGTAAATTTGTAATCACTGTCACAAATTGCTAAGAGAATTATTGTTTTTTTTTTTTTAAATCTTGTAATTGTAATGAGATGAACCACTGTCATGAGGTTGAAAAATTCTAATGTGCTTTCCATTTACAGCACCAAGGCAGTTAGGAAAATGAGAACTTGATTTAAAACCGTTCGCGATATTTTTCCACCTTTCTTCAGTTAGTTCTGGTATGTTAGTATCTTTCATAAGTATCCATATATTTTGACAAACATCTTTATTATTTCACTTATAGTAGAAATTCCACATCTATGAGAATATTGAAGATCTTCAAAAGAACAGCCAGTTGCTAAAAACCTGTCATAAATAAATAAAATAAATAATTATACACAGCGCCATCTAGTCCTAAACTACTAGATAACTGATAAACTTTTTTTAAATACATTTTGGAAACATTTTTTTGTAAATACATACAAATAATACATAGAAAACACCCAGGCCAAGATAGACATACATGTACTTGTACACAAATTTGAATAAGTAGGGCACAACAGTTGCTCAAGTGGGGAAGTAAGGTACCTCCGGGTTGCAGAGGTAGCTAAATAACAATTCCCTGGAATGTTTGTTTGTTGGTGCTTGTTCACGCAAAATGAACATGTTTTCTTGATGACGGTAGAAGTAGTCATGGTCATGCGTCTAACTAGCTGGATGTCATTCGAAGTCGACCGAAGTGAGTGTTGATACCGTAATACTATTTTTATGCTGGCAATAATGCATCGTTTCATAGATTAGTCAGTCCTTTGTTCTAATCATTCAGCATTCACTCATGGTCTTCCTCTTGTGTTCGAAACACTGCCAGGGCGGCACGTGCTTTCTGTTGCGCAGGGGCATGTAGTGTGTAATAAAAACCACATGGTCATTATAGTTCATAAGGTAGTGTAATCAGTGAGTTGCGCGATTGTAATCATCACATTGCTGTAATCAGAAATTACACATATCAAGCAGAATAGAGGCTTTGATTTATTCATCACTTCATCACCACGTCAGCAACTCCGCGCCTAGGGCGGACGACGGACAATCATCATTTTCGATAGCTTATTGCTATCTGGTGGCCCATTTCATTCTCGCCGGCTTGGGGAAAGCCGCGGGTAACTCATCATCATATCAACCTACCAGGGCGCGCGGGACAGCGCGCCGAATCATCAACATTTTTGGTGGCCCATGAGCGGACTACACAGCGACCGAGGAGCGGGCGCTGAGAACCAGCACGATCAGAAGACGATCAGAAGATCAACGAGGACACCGTCGGCAACCGGGACGCCGCGTCGGGAAGACAGCGGCCGTCAACGAGCAACGAGCGAGCATCGGCGTCGGGCATCAGGGAGGAGCAGCGATGCGCGAGCGATCATCAATTTAGTGTTATATTAACTTAATTAAACTCAGTGTCGAGTGTAGGGCGCGTTCGAAACGCTGTAGCTTAGGTTAGTGACAATTAGTGTTAGAATAGTTTAGTTGTGAGTAAAAGGTTTGTTATTGTTCAATGGCGGACGGCGGCCATAATTGCATAGTTGCAATAATCCACGCGGACGCGAGCGACCGGTCATTTTTCTGTAAGTTGGTATTCACTATTTCATTCTGTCAATCTGTCATTCAATTTAGTTTCATTCACTAGACAAGACATATCTTGTTTAAATTTTACGAATACTCAACTTCATTCATTCATTCATTCACTCACTTCTACAAGAAGAAGACGTCACTCACTGTCAGGCAGACAGGTGTCAAAGTGACTATTTATCCGGTCAGTAATAAGATCAATTATTTCAACAATATAATTATATTTACTTAGAAATTAGAAATTTAAGTGTGTTAAGAAGTTTTCAGGATCAATTGTGATCATTTATTAATTTATAATCAATTTTTCATTGCCTGCGTGTTGATATATTTCACCATGTCGACCGTGCGAGGCGCAAAGGTGCAATTCAAATCAAAATATCGCATGTTACTGGACTTTGCCGGTACTATACGCGAAACTAAAGGGACAATCACTGCATCCGTAGCGAATAAGCATTTTCAAACATTTTATAGTCAATTTGTGACTGCATATGCGATGTTGCTGGGGGCCAGTGACACAGACGTTTCTGAGGACGAGATGTCGACCTATCACCTGCAGTTCAGCGAAATCAATCGGCTGTTGGTTCAGATAGACGAGGCAACTGAGGAAGCGGCAGGGAGCCGAGCTTCGTGTTCAAGGGTGCCGTCGCAGTCTACATCAGTTAAGCTGCCGGCAATAGAGTTGCCCAAATTTACAGGTGAGGAGACGGAGTGGTTGCCTTTCTACGATTTATTCACTTCATTGGTGCATGATCGGGATATCTCAGATGCTGCAAAGCACTATTATCTGCGTGCTTCACTGGGCAGGGAGGCCCTAGCGTTGGTCAAGCAGCTTCCGATGGACGAGGCGAACTACTCTGTGGCGCTCGAAGCACTTCAACATAGGTATCAGGATAGTCGACGAGTGTTGGATACCTACCTCAGCCGCATTCAGTGTCTGCCAACAATAACAGGGACGGCATCACTGAGGTCTGAATTTTATGACCCGCTGCGTGAGACCATTCAGGCGTTGCAAAAGCAGGGTCATCCCGTTGATGTGTGGTCATATATAATTGTATTTTTAGTCTTACAGAAACTCCCCATGCGAATCAGGGCGATCTTTGAGGAGAGGTATGGGAAGGATCCTCAATGCCTCCCAACCATTTACCAGCTGCTGGAGCTGTTGGATGACCAGTGCAGGGTGCACCAGGCCACCCAACCGGTTTCGGAGCTTACAACAAGGCTACACCAATCACCACTGCCGCTGCGAGGAAGGGCTCCTGCAGTGCGCTCACCAACCACTAGACGAGTGCTGGCGGTTCAACCGGCACCTTCAAGTACTCAACAAGACGACAACCAGGTGATGTCTCATTGTTCTTTTTGTCAGGGTTCAGCCCACACCTTATATAGGTGTAATAGTTTTCTCCAAAGCACCCCGGTCGAGAGAAAGTCTTGGGCGAAAAGGTCAGGTCATTGTTTCAAGTGCCTGAGGAAGCATTTTGCAAAAGAATGCATGCACAAGAACTGGTGCTCAAACTGCCGGTCAAAGGAGCACAATTCCCTTATATGTTTGGAACATCAGGGAACTCAGGTCAAGCAGGTTGCTCAAGCACCCGCTACGTCATCGTCACCTGCAGGGCGCGGGGCGATCACGAGCCCACCAAGTAGGTCACCTATACCATCCACGTCACAGGGTCAGGTCAGTGGACAGTCAACTACTGTGGTGCAGCCAGGTGGTAGTCAATCCCTACCCCTGCATCCATCGTCAGGGTACCAGCCGCGTCCTAGGGTAGGAGACCGCGCAAGGAGGGCCCAGGAAGTCTTCCACACCTTACGCTTCGGATCCATTGTGGAGTCTGACCCGGAGCTATGAAGGGAGGCCACTGTTGGTGCAGTCACGGGGCAATTGCCAATCACGCTTTGTCCCACAGCCATCATCATGGTCAAGTCAGGTGATGGATCATATGTCAAGGTTCGGTCATTATTGGATACTGGTGCGGGTGTATCAGTTATCAAAAAATCATTAGTTGAAAAACTCAACTTGCACCAACAGTCAAATAGAAATAAAATTTATGGAGTCGGGAACAATCATGTCAATATTCCAGGTACTGTGGTCAAATTAATCATCAAACCAGCAGATCAACCTGTACCCATAATCAGTACTCAAGCTACTGTAATGTACTCATTAACAGGGAGTATTCCTTCACAGCATATCAACATCAAGGGGGACTTGAGGTTGTCTAATATAACGCTAGCGGATAGTGAATTTGATAAGCCTAATGATGTGGATATTATCTTAGGTACAGATGTACTCAATTATGTTATGGATGGTTCAAAGCTTTTAACAAACGTTTCAGGTCTATCAGCCTACGGAACATGTTTTGGACATGTCATCATGGGAGAGGTCAATCAACTGCCGTCATCAACGCCGGCAACTTCAGTGGAGGACTACGGGGTGCTAGCCACTCGACTGGAAGACGTATTGGAGAAGTTCTGGAAGGCGGAGGAGCCACCTTCAGAGCCAGCTATACACCCGGATCACTTGGAGTGCGAAAGGTTGTATGCTTCTAATACTCAACGAATGTCAGATGGCAGATACATGGTTCGATTACCATTGTTGTCAAACAGGCCAGCCTTAGGCGAATCGAAGGCAATAGCCGTCCAACGATTGCGATCTATGGAGGCAAAGATGGCAAAAAATCCTGTATTTGCAGAAAAATACAAGGCCTTCATGCGTGAGTACGAGGAACTAGGTCATATGTCACAGTCACGCTTTCCGTTCGATGCAGAACATTTCGTCATACCTCATCATGGTGTATTCAAAAGGGGAACCGAAAAATTAAGAGTCGTGTTCGATGGATCAGTTAGAACCACGACAGGGGTATCACTCAATCAGTGGCTTCATACTGGACAACCACTTCAAACAGATATTACAAAAATATTAATCAATTTCAGGAGACATCAAATCGTTTTCACGACAGACGTCAAGATGATGTTCAGGCAGACATGGATTCATCCTGAGGACAGGAAGTATCAACTCATCCTATGGAGGGAGGACCCCTCAGAGGAAATTAAGGTATTTGAATTGAATACTAATACCTACGGACTACGGTCAAGTCCATTTATTGCGATCCGAACACTGTTACGTGTTGCGGACGACTGGGATCAAGCACACCCTAACTCACACGCGTCGGAGGTTATACGCAATGATGTCTTCGTTGATGACATTCTCACGGGCGCCGACTCAATCGAGGAAGCTCAATAATTGAAGTCCGAGCTCATTCAACTTATGAAGAGTGCGGGATGCGAGCTTCGGAAGTGGTCTTCTAATTGCCGACAGATATTACAAGATCTTCCAGAGGAGCATTGCGAGATACCTCATCAGTTCGACACGGATGACAAAAGTTTCATAAAGGTTTTGGGTATTCAGTGGGATCCTGTGTCAGATTCAATGTCATATCAAATCAATGTGCCGGAAGGCAAGGCAACTTCAAAACGGAATGTGCTCAGCACAATAGCACGACTGTACGATCCTTGTGGGTACTGCGCGCCCATCGTTTTCCGATTCAAGGTATTTCTTCAATCATTGTTTTCTGATGGACTCAATTGGGACGAGCCTATTGGTCAGACTCAATGTGTTCAGTGGGACGAGCTCATACAGGATTTAAACCATTTATCACAGTTACAGATTCCAAGATGTGTGACGCTACCAGGGAACGTGTCATACGCACTCCATGGATTTGGAGATGCATCGGAGCTGGGATACGCTGCGAGCATATACCTCAGGACGGAGGATACTATGGGAAATGTGAAGGTACAGTTAGTCATTGCTAAATCAAAGGTTGCACCGAAGAGGGTCAAGCAAACGATACCCAAATTGGAGTTGAGCGCTGCTCATTTAGTCTTCAAACTACTGAATCACGTGGCAGAATCATACGAGGGCTCCATTCAGTTGGATAGCATCAACGCGTGGTCAGATAGTACCATTGTTTTGTCGTGGCTAAATACGAAACCACACATGCTTCAAACATTTGAATGTAACAGGGTGCAGGACATTCAACGATCAAAGCGAATTATGACGTGGCGTCATATAAAATCAGAATTGAATCCGGCAGATGTAGCATCAAGGGGAATGTCTGCCAGAGACTTAATCAAGTACAATCTGTGGTGGTCACCAGATTGGTTGTTACGGCGGGAAGCAGACTGGCCGAGTTTACCAGTCGCTACGCCTCAAGATTTACCGGGATTCAGGAAATTAATCAGTACTATCGCACCAGTGCAGTCATGGGAAGACTTACTACTGTCGCGCGTAAGCTCATTCACCAAACTCATCAATGTCACCTCATACATTAGTATGTAGGTTTTGTAGGAATATTAGATTGCCGAAGGGTCAACGGAATCTCAGTCAGACATTATCATTGAACGAAACTCGTCGGGCGACGAGACATTGGATTCAGAAGGTTCAAATGGATTCGTACAGAGACGAAGCCATACTAGTGAAAAAAGGGAAATTGGTTTGTAAATCACTGCAGAAGCTCAGTGTTTTCATAGATGAAGAAGAATTCATCCGAGTCGGGGGACGACTGCGCAATGCAGCGCTATCATATGGAACGAAGCATCCATATCTCATTCCTAAGGATCATAGGTGGACTCAGTTGCTCATACAGCATTATCACAAGGTTCATTGTCATGCGTCAACAAACGCACTTATATCCATACTCAGAAGAGAGTATTGGATACCTTCAATCAAACGTCAAGTGTCAAGGGTCATTGGTCACTGTTTATCTTGTTTCAGATTCAAGGCGTCAACACAACCCCCATTCATGGGCGATCTCCCAGCTGATAGAGTCACAGCTGCGAGACCTTTCTCAGGCGTCGCGACGGATTTCGCGGGCCCATTCATGATCAAAAGCAGTTTGCTTCGGAACGCTAAGTCACAGAAGGCCTGTTTATGTGTCTTTGTGTGTTTAGGTACCAAGGCGGTTCATCTGGAAGCAGTGTCATCGCTGAGCACCGAGGCTTTTACGGCGGCGCTCACCAGGTTTGTCAGCCGAAGAGGGCTGCCTTCACTAATTAGATCGGACCGAGGTACGAATTTTATTGGTTGTTCAACATATCTTAAGGATGTCTATAGATTCTTGGTGGGTAACGAGATTGTCCTCCAGGATGAGTTCCGTAAACAGAACGTTCACTGGCAGTTCAATCCCCCAGCAGCACCACATATGTCAGGTTTAGTCGAGGCTGCTGTCAAGAGTGCTAAAAACCTTTTGAAACGAGAGATAGGAGATAGTATTCTTACCTTCGAAGAATTTACCACAATACTTGCTAAGATCGAATCAGTTCTCAACTCACGACCTTTGACTCCGATGTCAGAGGACCCGTGTGACCTGGACGTACTCACCCCAGGTCATTTTATCATAGGTCAACCTTTAACTGCTTTACCAGAACGTCAATGGAATGACACTAAGATGTCACGATTATCACGGTTTCAAACAATTCAAAAAATGTCTCAGTCAATTTGGTCACGTTGGCACCTTGAATATCTTAACACGTTGCAGGCACGTAACAAATGGTTTACTCATGTAAATAATATAGAATTAAATGATTTAGTTTTAATCATAGATGAATGCTCTCCACCCTTACATTGGAGACGGGGTAGAGTCATTGAAGTTTATAAGGGTTCAGATAGTGTAGTGACGTCAGTTAAGTTAAGAACACACTCCGGTGAGCTTGTTAGACCGGTTGTCAAGCTCTGCAAGTTACCGATAGATTCTGAGTAGTTAAGTTAGTCATAAGTACTAATTATCATAGGTTCCAATTATCATGTAAACATTCAGCTGGCTGGATTATTATCACTTTTCAATGGTTTCAAATTGATAAGGGCTTCAAGGAATCAGCTCATCCTTTCGTCGCCCCGGGCAGGAATGTTCACGCAAAATGAACATGTTTTCTTGATGACGGTAGAAGTAGCTGGATGTCATTCGAAGTCGACCGAAGTGAGTGTTGATACCGTCATACTATTTTTATGCTGGCAATAATGCGTCGTTTCATAGATTAGTCAGTCCTTTGTTCTAATCATTCAGCATTCACTCATGGTCTTCCTTTTGTGTTCGAAACACTGCCAGGGCGGCACGTGCTTTCTGTTGCGCAGGGGCATGTAGTGTGTAATAAAAACCACATGGTCATTATAGTTCATAAGGTAGTGTAATCAGTGAGTTGCGCGATTGTAATCATCACATTGCTGTAATCAGAAATTACACATATCAAGCAGAATAGAGGCTTTGATTTATTCATCACTTCATCACCACGTCAGCAACTCCGCGCCTAGGGCGGACGACGGACAATCATCATTTTCGATAGCTTATTGCTATCTGGTGGCCCATTTCATTCTCGCCGGCTTGGGGAAAGCCGCGGGAAACTCATCATCATATCAACCTACCAGGGCGCGCGGGACAGCGCGCCGAATCATCAACAGTGCTAAATAAGTTAATTTTAACTGTAGTGTGTGTATACCTACCTACATAATATCAGATTGTATGACAAGTCAGTCCTAATACATCGCTTGAGTTGAACATACGTATCTTTGATTTATCGCCCTTTAACCCACACACTTCATGGCGACCGTGAAACGCGTCACCGCCATAGAACGCGCCGGTGTCGCGTAGCGAGCGAATCTTGCAAAATCAGCGCATTCCCGTGTGCCTCGGTGCTCCAAGTTAAAAACCATTATGGACGGGCGTGATGAAATATCATTCGACTATTACACGTGGTTTGTGCACTATACGCCGATTGGAAATTAATAATGAGAAAATCAGACTTAAAAACAGAAGACAAGGAAGTAATTAATTATTAAGTATGTCTATTTACATTAAATTGAACAATATGGTGCAGTCGACAAAACAAGTATGTATAATAACCTACAACGCCACCCGTGACAACAATACAGCTACAGATTTAACAACTATGATAAAGTTTTGGTGATAATTATTATAGTGATTAAAGCCAAAGAGGGGCAGAAGACATAGATAGAAAGTATTTATCTACATTTAAGAGAATCAGACTTCGATTACCTGGAAGGCGTGAACGAGGAAAAAAGAAAAAGAAAATGTGTGATCCAGTGCCGAGCCGCGAGTGGTCTTAATAAATATAGTGATTAATATTAAGTTTTGTGCTCTCTCTCTCCATAAACACATACAGGGTGACTGGTTAAACATCGTACGCATTTTAATAGATAAAAAAGTAATTAATTTATATCCCTTCTGCATAAAAAAAAACAAAAAAAAAAATTAAAATAGGCGAGATATGCGTATTTTAAAAAAATATTAAAATCGGCCAATTTACGTATACTGTGGTGTCACGTGGTGTTGAATGTCGAAGTCGCGCGAGCGCCGCCGCCCGCCCCTGCCCTCGCCGCGCCGCGGCATTCATTCATTTACTACTTAGTCTAGGATGGTCTAGGTATGCTACGTTGCCGTTGCTACGAATGACAAAAAATAAATTTGCGCGAAGAATGAATCGAATGAGGTAGGTAAGTAGGTGGCTAGTTATTAGTTATTTTTAATCACATTACATTTAAAATTTTTACTTACCTACTACGTTCATATGAAAATCAAGAAAATCACAATAATTGTTCTACTACACAACACATCACTACACTCGTAATCGTTCACACCAAGTTCTTGGACGGGTCGATAATGAAACGGATGTCGTCTGTCTGTATGTAGCAGATTCCACACCGTATACTGTGACACATTAAAACGTCTTGCGGCATTCCGCGTACTCTCGCGTGGGTTGTGGTCAAAGTATTCTAAAATGGCTTCATGCAAGTCTACCGGAAAAGGTTCTGCTCCTCGTGCTTGGGCATGAGTGGGCACGGTAAACTGGCCGAACGCTCTTAATCTAAAATTGAGTCCTAACATCAAATCATATGATGGTACTCGCCGGTTTGGGAACGTCTCGCGATACAACGTAATTGCGTGTCTAACAACGTTATTTGCCCTCGCGTAACATTGCACCATGTCCCAATACTCCTCATTGGTGTATTGATAAGCCATTATCACTACTCACTAGTTCACTCACACACAAGTTCACAACACAAGCGCGGCACACGCGATTCCAATCAAGTTCGCCTCAAGTTTGCCGGTGTCGACCGTTATGACGTCACATTAACGAGTAGAAATAAAAAAAAATACAGAATAATCGAGTAATAGCGAAAATAATATCTTTCGCTATTACTCGATTCAGTGTCGCTCTCGCCGATTGATAATCAATTGTCTTTCGTTGTTTTGCGATAAGCTAACAGTCCGAGCAACTGCGGAAGCGGCAAACTTGAAACGGACGGGTACGTACGCGACGTGCGATCGATGCCAAAACAAGTTTGCGACTGGGGGGTGGTGGGAGCGCGGGAGCGAGGTCGGCGATCGGGTTGCGTTTGCGCTGGGGTGCGGGCGGGTCGCCGGGCGGGGCGCGGGGAGATTGCCGGGTCATGCATGAGAGTTCATGCATAGTATAATGTAAAAAACGTAGAATGAACATTAAAATAAATAAAAATTAAAAAAAATAAGGTGGTGGTTTATAACACTTAATGGAATAGGCATCAGCTTCTTATTCACCTCCTTTAATGGGTCCGTTGTTCAATCAGTCACCCTGTATATATATTTTTTGTTTTTTTTTGTTTTGTGCGTAATAAATCACCGTATTACGGTTTAAAGTCGAGGAGCCGCTCGCATAGTGCGTTTTAGTATGAACTCTTAAGTGTTAACTTTCATATAATATTTTAATATAAAATTAGGTTCTTGGCAAATATTGTCCTTCTTTATTAATATTTTTTTTTATATTTGATGGAAAAAGATTCAGAAATCATTCTAAATGAGTTAAATAACATACAAGTGTATTTATTTAAGAAAATTAGGAGAAACGAGAAGAATACAATATAAGAATAAGGTAAGCGAAAAATTATTAAAAGCTAAAGAATTATATAATTTCTATAAAAATACTGTATGTGCAGTATCGGAACAGAAGTGTTCTTTAGAATTAGATGAATATTTACATGACGTTTTAAAGGATAAGATTGAATTAGTTTATAAGAAGATAATTTCATACGATATTTTTAAAATGGATAAATTTGACTTTAAAACGGCTATTGCTCTAATTCCTCTTATGGATAATTCTGAAGAGACAGTTGAAAAAATTATAGAAAGTGTAGAAATGTATAGTGATTACCTTAAAGATGAGGATTCAAAGGAATTATTAATTTCTTTTGTTTTGAAAACAAGGTTAACTAAAAATGCTAAGCTAAAATTAAAATCCGAATACGATGACGTACCTAGTCTAATAAGTGATATGAAAATTTATTTACTTTCAAAGAAATCGGCCAATTCGATACTATCTCAAATAAATAACCTAAGTCAAAATAATGTCTGTTGGTGAGTTTGGAAATAAATTGTCAGAATTATTTGTAGATCTTACTATTGCACAGGCTGACGGTAACGCAAAGGCATGCGAAATATTGAGACCTATAAATGAAAAGATAGTCATAAAAAGATTTTCAGATGGTTTGAGAAACCGGAGATTAAGTACCATAATTACAGCACGGGATTATCCAGAACTTAAAGATGCCGTGCGTGCAGCAGAGGACGAGGAGCTGGCGCAGCCCTCGACCTCCAATACGATTTTCAGCGCAAGAGGTAGGTCAAATAGAATATATGGTTTCAATAACCGTTTTCAAAGAGCTCGTGTTAGTCCAAATTATAACCAACGTCCAAATAATTACGTTCATGGTTTTCGCGGTACATTTTATAATAATCAGAGGCAAAGAGTTAACAACCGACCTCCGAGAAGTTACAGTGGTTATACGCGTGGGATAAATAATAGGTTTTCTACTACATATCGTGGACAAGGTTATACTCGGGGTAGAGGAAATAAACCCAATATTTTTTCTGCTCAATCAGAGGATTCTCAACAGCAAGACGTACAACACATAAATACTAATTCAGGAAATAATCAGTTTTTTCGGGATTAAAGATTATATATTAACATATAACAATAAAAATATAAGGTATGTTCACTTTGATGTTGACAAAAGAAGATGTTCGTTTTTACTTGACACAGGAGCATCTCTCTCCGCTATTAACAGACAGTTACTGCCGGAATATATACCGGTAATTAAAGATAGCATTGTAATAAATGGAATCGGTGGTAAAATTTATTCAGAAGGGTATGTTTTTCTTACATTGAGTTATCATGGTGTTAGCTATGAACATAAGTTCTATTTATTTGACGAGCTACCATGCAAGTCAGATGGACTCATCGGATTAGACTTTTCAGAAAAATTTAATTCTGTAATTGATTTGGAAAATAATATTTTAATTTTGCGAAACGAAAATGAATTTTTTATTCCGATGTATAACTCGCCTAATATTTGTAATGATTTTTTGTCTCTTCCCCCCAGAAGCGAATCCATTCATTATTTACGTATTAAAAATACTAATGATGATTATGTGGTATTACCACAACAATTACAAGACAATATATTTTTAGCAGGCGCTATAGTTAAATCTGAAAATAATATCATACCAGTAAAAATATTAAATGTAAGTGAAAATTGTATTACCATTCCTACTTTTCAACCGAGGTTGCAATTATTAAATGAATATCAGATATGTCACTTCAATAGATCAGAATCAAATTCTGAAAGAGCCAAATCATTGACATCTTTATTAAAATTAGACCGTTTACATGCTTCGGAACGTAATATAATTGAAGCAATTTTTCAAAATATAATGATATCTTTAATTTACCAGGTGATACACTCACAACAACACACATATGTGAACATAAAATTTATTTAAAACCTGACACAAGTCCTGTTTATACAAAACCATATAGAATACCAAAAAGTCAAAATCATGAAGTAGACAAGCAAATTAAACAAATGTTAAAAGATGATATAATCGAAGAGGCTCAGAGCGAGTGGTCTAGCCCTATTTTATTGGTACCTAAAAATCGGACGGTGTTGACAAAAAATGGAGATTAGTGGTGGACTATCGAAAGTTGAATGAAAAAATACAGGATGACAAATTCGTCAATCGAATCCCCAAATCCTTCCCACTGCCATCACCACCGAATTATCAAGAATGTTTTTACTAATAATTGTCTTTAGTTGTTTTTTTAGCTCCCTTTTTGTGAGACAAGTGAGTGGGAATTTTAACAATGATCCCCAGTTTAATCTAGTAGAAAATTCTTCACCTATTTTACGAGGAGCACTAGTGGATCAATATAATGGCCATGCACTAATTATCAAGTTAAAGTCACCAGAAGAAATCATTACTGACACTATGTCGAAAATTGAAGAGAGAGTCCTCTCTGGATTAAATGGGTCCATCACTGCGTTCGTCCAATTGGAAAAATAAGCACTTCCGATTCACCAACTGTTGGGCTTTTACCCAGAAGTCAGAGGGAAGGAGGGGCTAATAGTAACATTGGCTGAGGGATCGGGAGGAATTCTCCATTATTTCTCTCATATTTTTACAGATTCTCCTCTTATTTACAACACCCTTCAGAGTGACATAGTAGAAAACAAGGAGAATATATTAAATATCCAGCCTCCCAGCTCTGATGGGAGATAAGTGTCAGCCATACCGGAAATTAATAGGCATTGAGGAAACGTGCTTAGGGGAAACAGACATTGTAACAGAAGTCTTCCAAAAGAAACTCGTCAATATCATTAGTGATACACACCTTAAGATCTTGATTCTCAGTATGGATGCTGAACTAAAGGCTGACCTAACCAACACTGATAAGCTGAACTCCTATCTTCCCTTATTAGATAACTTCCTAACTGGAAACAGCCTATTCATAAATAAAATGTTCGTCAAGAGCGACTGCGACATTGAGAGGATTAGACAACTTTGCGACAGTAACGGGTATCAATGTAACTTCCACAAACCATCGTCTAGTCATCCTCATAATGACGAGGTTTATGTTGTTTGTTTCAAAAATTCAATTTCTGCTTATACTTGTTATTCCGAAGTTTTGGGAGAGCTTACTTTAGCATTACACTTTTACAGTAAATAAAGTTTGTTTTTTATTATTTCAGGCCTTAAGTTGCAATCCAAGTGGAAAAATGTAAGGGATGCTTTTATGAGGTACTGTAGAAATGTGAAGAAAAAAAGTGGAACTGCAGCATCGACGACTAGGCTGTACCCATATTATGAACAATTGCTTTTTTTAAAGGATACAGCAGAAAAAAGGGGATCGACAGAAATGGACACAAGTATTTCTGAACCGTTAACTACTGAACACACACAAGCCACTCCGGGAAAACCTACAACATCACAAGGAAAGCGAAAGTATAATAGATAGGAAGAGGACAGATTATTAGAGAAAATAACTGTGCATGTTGAAGGCAAAATCCAGCAAGAACAACAACCGGAGGCACATGACAAAGACAAATCGTTTCTTTTGTCCTTACTAAGCGACTTCATGAAAATTTTTAATGACTGTAAACTAGATGCAAAAGCAGAAAAAACAAGTAATAAAAAATTACGGGGACACATCACGTCACTGTGCTGGTTCTTCATCACTATCTCACCAGAATAATTATTTTAGGGGATATTCAACAACTTCGACTTCACATCATCCTCCTCCTCCCGAACATACGACAGCGTCGACAGCAAGACCTGAGCGTTCTATGTCGTCAAATGAAGGTGGTTCAACACCTACTGGCGTACCTCCGCAAGCTTCAACTCGGTTGTCATCACAATCGAGAGAAAGCGATTTATCACCTGAATCTATTATAACTCAACTCTTTTCTTAATTTTTTTTGTATTGTTTTATGATAAGACTGATTATTTTCACTAAAAAGACTAAGAATGTTATTATTTGATTAAAAGAGGAAAACTATAATAAATATGTTTGCCTATACAATGTTATTCCTTTAATTAATACTTCTTACTATTTACAAAGTAGTAGTAGGTTGTCTTTTACTTACCTAACTGTCATTCCAATGTCAATCCTTTCTTGAGCTAAAATGCTTTTTCGCATAACTGTATCCTGACGAGATATTGTATCTCTTAATATATTTGTCAATTCATCAAATGAAGTAATGGACATTCTAAAATAGTTAAAGCACTTTTTGTTATCTTTTCGTAACAGTGGATACAGAAAGTCGCAATTAAAAAACACGTGCGCTCTCCTAGTCTACACCACTTAAACTGCGGGCGATACAATCGCGACCGTCGTCCCGGTGTGCCGCCGATCGCCGCGTTGGGTCGCCGACCCTTGCCTGTATCTAGTCGACAGCCATCGCCGACAGTCGCCTACCATTGTCGTAAGCAGTCGCCGACAAACTGTCGCTCGTCTGTTAGAGCCCTTGTAGTATTCGTTTATTTTTTTCCATTCTTCTTCGCTTTGTTTATTTCAGAACAATATTTGGCCAAGCAACCAACTATCGGACGAGGGTGTAAATGAACAGTCCCAGGTAGAAGGCGCAGGAAATATTGACACTATAAACACTTATGGCACAAGTTCTCAACCAGCCGGTAGCAGCCAATCAATCCCTACAGCCCCAAATAACCAAAGAGAAGTAGCAGCAAGTTCTCGAGCAACCGGCGTCAGCCAGTCATTCCCTACAGCCCACAACACCCAAAGAGCAACAATAAGTTCTCAAGTAACTGGTGATAGACAACAGAACAGACTAGAGCCCTACATAGTAGAAAAGGACAAAACGTTTCTTCAATTGACATAGCTATTAAAGAGAGCAATAAACATCGAAATAATATTACTACGTATAGAAATGACAGCGCCTTCAAATTTTGGCGCCGCGTTCGGCCGTGCGGGGCGCGCCCCTCCCTGGCCCCGCCCCCAACCGAGTCATAGAATATGCACTACGCAGGGGCGACACTTTGTTTATATTCTGCCTATTGGACATCTAACTGATTATTTTATTTTATTACAATATTTTATTTTACTTAATAGAATTAAACTTAATAGAAAAAAGGTATAATATTAGCTTTATAGGTAGGAAGCTACATTACATTTTTGTTCTTAACTTAATATTAGTCAAAAATTAAATCAAAACTTTATAATGAAGCTATTTATATATTGAAGTATTTTGTAATATATGCAATAACTAGGAGACGGTCGCCTGCCAGACAAGAGGAGTTGTGTTGAATGGTAACGTATTTTTACTCCGAAACTTGTTTGCCCGAATTTCATTTGTTCGAAGATGGTTGGTCGAAATTTAAAATGCTGTTTCGTTTTCCATCTTTTTGTTTTATAGAAACAATTTTTTTTGCTTAGTAACTTTATCCACATTTACGTATTTTTTACCTACTATATAATAATATTTTGGAAATATAATTTAAAAAATCAATATTTAAATTACATAAGATATTATTTAAAAAAAAAAGAATTATGAAAATCGGTCCAAAATTGAAGGAGTAATCGGCGGACCTCCAAAAAAAACAATGAAACATAGAACCTCCTCCTTTTTTGAAGTCGGTTAAAAAAAAGCTAAAAAAAATCAGAAATACCTAAATTATATTATAAAATTGACTCACGCTTAGTACCTACGTATCCCATCTGTACGATTAATTTTTGATAATCTATGATTTTCACATAGAAATGGCGGATGCAATCATGATGCAATAGAAAATAATGAAAAAAAATTGTTTTGGTTGGTTTTACTTAATTTTTTGTCTACTTAGCGATGATAAGTCACGCCGCTATCTTTCTTCCTTACTGTTGAACGGTTTTTACACATTTTTATCGAACATGACGGCATTTTTCAATGTTTTTTTTTGTCATAAGTCCGAGGACCGATCGCGATGAGCGTAGACATGTGACTAAACGAGTTGATGTCTATTGGCCTCAACGTATGGGGACAAAAATTTTGTTAGCGGTGTCCGTTCTATACGTAGTAATATTATTTCGATGGCAATAAACGAAGAAAA
The DNA here is from genome assembly GCA_905163395.2 of Endotricha flammealis. Classification (NCBI taxonomy): domain Eukaryota; kingdom Metazoa; phylum Arthropoda; class Insecta; order Lepidoptera; family Pyralidae; genus Endotricha; species Endotricha flammealis. The sequence continues at coordinate 2,190,024 of LR990871.1, read as the reverse complement.
CAAAGAGAACGAATTTGACGTTTTCAGTTAAATAAAATGCCTTTGGCAAGAGCTTTACTATAATAATAATATATTTATTTATCAGACAATTAAAATCCATAATATTGTTAGTACATGCCACCTAACCTGTGTTAGTTTATTTAATTAATTCTGAACAATAATGTGAAAATATTTATTTTATGATCTGCCCCACCCAATGTCTCAGAATGGGACAGTCAACTTTGTCAGCTATTGCTCAATTACACCTTACAATGTATTGCAGAGAGCTGGCATCTACCTCATATATATCATTATATTTTGTGAAATTTCAATGCAATGTATGTTTTCCAGAGACCAGCCATCGACATCCAGAGACCAGCCATCGACATACAGAGACCAGCCATCGACATCCAGAGACCAGCCATCGACATCTAGATCCCATACACGGCCAAGCCGTCAAAAAAGGCTTAGGACAGATAATGGTAACTCCCACTTCTTAAATTTACCTATGCATATACAGCAATGTACATTTTTGAGAATTTTTTATATAAAGACATTTTTATTTCAACAGAAAACGAAATAGAATGTACAAAAAAACTTTTGGAAAATTTGGAAGAAAGTAGGCTAGAATGTGACAAGGAAAGGAATAGAATTGAAAGAGAGAGGCTGGAATTAGAGAAAGAAAAGAATGAAATCGAAAAACAGAAAGTTGAGGCGTTTAAAAACCTCGCCTGTGCGGCTTGGGCCCTTCTAGATTTATTGAAAGAAAGGGAAAATGTAAGTAAAATACTTATTTGTGTATACAGGGTGACCGGTAATACGTTGCATTCCTTGCAAGGGGTTAAAGTAGAGCTTATTTGCAACTTATTTAGTCATATAACACTATGTCCGAAACTTGGTCATTTCTGAGTAATTCGAGTTTTAGGGATTTTAATCAAAATATCCCGATTTCGAGTTACAAAGTACCATTGTAGTGACTTATTACCTATTTTTTTAATTCTTTTGTTGTTTTCTGGTAGGTAAAGAACAGCAACATCACTTAGAATCAAAATAAGCTAGAAAAGAATGTTATTTTTTCATTTAAGACTAAAAACCTAAGCAACATTTTACAAAAAAAATATGTTCAAGCTCAAAGAATAATTATTTTAAAGAAAAAAATGTATGGGATGTCGCGTACAAATTACGTAATTAAATTCCTCAATTCATTAGCCATTCAAAAAGGTACAGGTGTCAACAAAAAACTTTGAGGGTTATTCACTACCCTGACAAGAAAGATCAAATCCGATTTTCTCAGTTTTCAAGTCACAACCCCAATGTACCGTTGTAGTGACTTATAAGGAATTTTGTTTATTCTGTTGTTGTTTTCTGATAGGTAAATAAGAACAGCATCACTTAAAACCAAAATAAGCTAGAATAAAATGTAATTTTTCATTTAAGACTTAAAAACTCTTAGTTAAAACTTAAATAATCAGATTTTCTTAAAGATACAGTTTCAACAAAAAAAATCTAAGCTTATTTACTACGCAGTCCAGATATTTTTTTAAACAATTTTTTTTATAAATCTTGTTCAAATTGTGAGCCCCGTTTCCTAATACAAGCTCGAAGTCTTTTTCTGATTTCTCTTTTTCTGATTTCTGTTTTCGTCACCCTTGTTGTAAGACTTCGTCGAATGTCTTGTGCTGCTCTCTCAATCCGCTCACGGAGCTCTTCTTCGGTGTTGACAAGGGTGACGTAGACGAGATCTTTCATGTAACCCCAAAGAAAAAAATCACACGGCGTTAGATCGGGGCTTCTCGCAGGCCAAGGAATTGATCCGCCGCGCCCAATCCAACGAAGTGGAAATTCTTCATTTAACCATTGGCGTACACCGAGCCGAAAGTGAGCTGGACAACCATCGTGCTGATAAATAAGGTGTGTTCTAGTAGCTAAAGGGACATCGTCCAATAAAAGGTTCAGGTCGTTCCTTAATTTAGAGCATTTCCAACCAACTGTTGTTGTTTAAATTCCGTATACACTACAACGGTACATTGGGATTGTGACTTGAAAACTGAGAAAATCGGATTTGATCTTTCTTGTCAGGGTAGTGAATAACCCTCAAAGTTTTTTGTTGACACCTGTACCTTTTTGAATGGCTAATGAATTGAGGAATTTAATTACGTAATTTGTACGCGACATCCCATACATTTTTTTCTTTAAAATAATTATTCTTTGAGCTTGAACATATTTTTTTTGTAAAATGTTGCTTAGGTTTTTAGTCTTAAATGAAAAAATAACATTCTTTTCTAGCTTATTTTGATTCTAAGTGATGTTGCTGTTCTTTACCTACCAGAAAACAACAAAAGAATTAAAAAAATAGGTAATAAGTCACTACAATGGTACTTTGTAACTCGAAATCGGGATATTTTGATTAAAATCCCTAAAACTCGAATTACTCAGAAATGACCAAGTTTCGGACATAGTGTTATATGACTAAATAAGTTGCAAATAAGCTCTACTTTAACCCCTTGCAAGGAATGCAACGTATTACCGGTCATCCTGTATATTATTGCTATATAAATAATAGCCACAGCAGTTTAATTATTTTTTTGTCATTGTTTTTTACAGAAATAAAAAGTGAAGTGATGTCATCCATAAGCTCCAAATCTGCGGACAAATAATATTTGATTGAAATGGTGTTTTTTTTTTTAGATATTTTAAATTCTAAGATTTAATGTTCCGAGATTTAGACAAGTTGATTCTGTGATTTTTTGAGACTGATTAAAGATTATTATTTAGAACTCGAGTCGAATTTGAGACTGATGATTAAGATTATTTAAAGTTGTATCAGTGATTTCTATACTGATAGTAATAATATAGTTTAAAAAAAAGTTATTGATTTTCTAAGAATAAAAATTATACATAAAAAGGAATTACTTTTAATTATTAAGATTCATCTCCATCCATAATCTTCTTATTAAAGCTTGCTGGGCTTCTCTGCCTTGCTGCAACTCTTGGTTACGAGAATGCTGTGTCACAAGTGCTCTGGCATCAATAGTTTCTACCAAATGAAGACTTTCATTAGAAATCTCTTCTGGTGAAAGCTCCGGAATTATCAGGCGAGCTTTATTGGCCAAATTGTGCAACACTGCACAAGCATTTACAATTTGGCCGGATGTAATAGGGCTGTAATGTAGTTTCCGGGCTACTAATAGACATCTGAAACAAATTGTATTATTCCAAATTATTTAATTATCTGTAAAAGTAGTATTAGTGATTATTAAAAAGATATAATACATACATTATGATGATAATAATAATTGTTAAAATAATACTGAAATACCTGAAACGAGCTTTTAGGACTCCTATGCACCTTTCTACAGCATTTCGTGCAGAAACTTGGATATTATAATAATTGGCTTCAGGAGAGCCTTCAGGGGCATTTAAATATGGGGTCATCATTGTCCTTCTGAGTGGATAGCCACTATCACCTGTAATGAAAGTAATAAAACATTAGATGTCAATTTCTTATTGCACCAAAACATTAGCTGTACAAACAGGAATATTTAATGTTTAAATTGTATTAGAATACAATGCACATAAATAGTTATTAGTATTACTATTCTGTTATTTTCTTATTATAAAATATACATGTAGTGATTTATTCTTACCAAAAAAAAACAATGTCTCTCCACTATTATTTTGTTCTGACACATATTCATGTAATGGGTGATCTGCCCATACCGTTGAGTCATGTGTGGACCCAGGGTGGCTAGGATCCACACATAAAATATTCAAATCCAAGTCGCAGATCTAAAAAAGGAAAACTTTCTCATTTTCTCGATAAATACAATAATATTTATTTTTCAATAAAAGTACATTATTGTATGCTTACTATCATGACATTGAGGGAATGGTATCCTTTCCTATTAAAATACCTCTCCTCATTATTTATGGGCTTTATGATAGCCACATGGGTCCCGTCGATGCAGCCTATTACCCCTGGCATTTTATATTTATCATAAAAGCTGTGAACAAAATCCATTATTGACATGAGTGCATAATATTTGAATATGTAAATAATTAACAATTACAAGGTTATTATGTACCTACCTCTGTTTTATTTTGTCCAGGTCTTCTCTCCTTGTTGGGAAAACAACATATCTGTGAAAGACAGTCTCAGCGTTTAGTGCCTTAGTCACCTGTTGCACTGCTCGCGAGACAGTCGGTTGCGACACGGCACTATATATGTTTTGCCCAACAAGGGTCTGGTAGGATCCAGATGCATAAAATGCCAGGGCTATGAGGACCTAAAAAGATTATTTCATTAAATTGACAGAAACAAAATAGATGCTAATGAGCTATATTATAACGGTCATTCTCGACATTAGGCGTTCTTCGCCTAATTACCGTACCCTTTTTTATTTTTCTCTAGTTTGTTTTAAAAGGATTGAAATATGTAACTCATGAAACATGCGAATGTAACAATTAAAATGGCATTCGTTTATTAAAAGCGGTTTCCGAGTTAATGAGACTTAAACATTTCATGGGTACGGTAATTAGATAAATCTATTACTTAATGTAATGGTAATTAGAAAAGATCATTATGTCTTTTAAAATAATAATAAAAATGACATGTATAACATGTATAGATACAACTACACGATAAGAGGTATGAATGTTGATGCTAATTGGAAGGAAATGGCTAAAGCAATAAGAACTGCTGCAAAAGAAGTCCTTGGGGAAACACGAGGTGGGCGAAAATTGAAAAGGAAACGTGGTGGTGGAACGAAAGTGTCCAAAAAGCATTAAAAATCAAAAAGAGTGCATTCAAGGAATGGCAGAGTTACGTGACATGATCATAGGAAAACTGAATTGAGGGAGAGGTATAACGAGGAGAGGAGACGGGCAAAGGTGGTGGTTGCGAGTTCCAAATCCGGGGTAGAAGAAAAAGTATATAATGAATTAGATAATGAACTAGGTCAGAAAAAACTATACAGAATAGATAAACAGCGCAATCAAAGATCGAAAGACATTTGTCACGTAAAATGTGTGAAAGACGAATGCGGTAAAACATTGGTAAAAGATAGTAACATTAGAGACCGATGGAAGGGATATTTTGAAAAATTACTTAATGTGGAGAATGATTATGATGGAAAAGAAAACTTAATGACATAGATATAGGCATGATAGCTAAGGTAGATGAATTAGAGGTAAAGAACGCCTTGAGGAAAATGAAGAATGGAAAAACAGTTGGCCCGGACACAATACCAATAGAAGTCTGGAAGGTTCTAGGGGATTATGGATGCAAGTGGCTCGCTTTGTTTCTTAATGAATTGTTGGTTCAGGATGTCATCCCAGAGGAATGGCAAGATAGTTCCTTGGTACCTATTTTTAAAAGAAAGGGGGATGTCCAGGAGTGCAATAGCTACAGGGGGATTAACTTGATGTCACACACATTAAAGCTGTGGGAGAAAATAATGCACACAAAAATCTACATATGGTATTCGTGGACCTCGAAAAGGCCTACGACCGGGTCCCGCGTCAGTACAACAGAATGCTTTTCTGTTGATGTAGGTGTGCACCAGGGTTCAACGCTCAGTCCATACTTATTCCTTCGGGTTATGTTGCTGGAGGATGCTGAGGTGGATGGATGTGTGGAGTGACGAGAAGGGACAAAGTCAGGAATGTACACATAAGGGGGAGTTTAAAGGTGGCGCCTGTAACCGATAAGAGAGGTCAGAGACTGAGATGGTTTGGCCATATGATGCGCAGGGTGGACAGTCTGGACAGTCAAGTGACCCAGAGGGTCCCAAGAATGAATGTGGATGGATGGAAGGGCAGGGGTAGGCCAAAAAAGAGATGGAGTGATGGCGTGAGAAATGACATGAAAGTAGCTGGAGTAACTGAGGAAATGGAAGGAGTTTGGAACTAAATCGACACAGCAAAAGTTTAATAATTTCATACAACGGTAGTTAGAAATACATGGTAATTGGTATACGGTAATTAGAAAACGCCGATTTTTCATAAAATTTTCGAAAACCTACAGAGTATTGAAATACTGCATTACAACACTGTACTGAGACCAAAGCACTGACTCTATTTATATAAGCAATTAGAGTCTACCTTAACCAATCTAGTATAAAATTAAGTACACGGTAATTAGAAAAGTTTTGAACGAAGGATACGGTAATTATATACTAACGTGCTTCATTGACTATAACACTAACGTAAAAGACCTGCACCTGCTGCAAGACCGCGGCAGAAACTGAGGGCTTGAGACGTGTACAAGTAGTTATGTGCCAAATATCGTAATTAGGAATGTGCACCCTCGAAAAGAAAACGTCACGGCAATTATAACTTTAGTTCGGACATGCGGTTACTCAATGATAATTATTTACAGACTGATTTTATTGAGTGGATATTTTTTTCATGTGATACCTGTTGCCTAATACTCATTAAAATGTTGAATGGAAAAAATAAAATCCGTACATCATAAAAGTTACAAGCAAGTTTTAACCACATTTTGGGGTGCGGACAGGGCACGGTGCTTAGAGAACAGAGGTTTGTGAAATTAATTTAGCCAGATAACTATGTAATCGGGGCCTATGTTTTTGTTACCAGCTAGACATGGATGCTAACTAACATATAAAAATATTTCCCTTTTTGAATTTGATAATAATACGAATATACAAGCCCGGACGCACAAAATCTAGCTAATCGAAGAATGGCCGATAATAAGCTATAAAAGAATACAATAATGACCCGATATTTATTGATAACCTACGTAAGAAATTACTCTAAAATATTTTATAAAAAAATTTGAAGAAGTTTGCCCGCGCCGCGAGGGCTTAGAGAAAACTTAAACAGATTTTGAATTTTTAAAAATGAACTTACCTTATCCTTTACGGACAAAGCATCACGTCGTCGCTCATTCCGCATCAGCGGAGTAAGCTCGTCAATGAGACTCGCCACAAGGTTTTTACTCAGCCTGAAAGTCTTTATAAAGTCACTTTCAGGCATTTCAAAAGCGTCACACCTAGACCGCCTCATCCGATTTCTCCTTCTCCGCTTTCTTCGGAGCTCTTCCCTTTGGGCCTCTTCTAATAATATAATTGCTAAAAGGCGGCTCATTTTTTATATTTACGGGAACAACGAGTGATAAAAACTAACTTTTGTTCAACGATATTTGAATCGTCATATTTGACACATAAATCGTTGTAATCATATTCAACCAAACGTCACTTTTTATGAGAATACCTTTGACTTATCGTTTACGAACGATTCAAGATCTATTGGTTTACGAGAATACGAAATTACGAATCGGCGACATTACAATCGAACGACTTTTAGATCAGCGCAGTTCACTCGCGATCGCCGGATGAGAATACCAAATAGCGCGGTTGAATCGAATCGCTGCGGTATCGTAGCGATTTTCATTACGAGAATTGGGCTTGACGCTATACGTTTGCGTCTTATGGCGAAGAAGTCCAACTATGCCAAGAGAAATTACAGTCTGTCATGGTGCACGAACGTCTGTCTTCCATGGTAATACAATCACCTACATCTGCAAGCAATTATTCTATTTATTCTAATGGTAGTCATCGTAACGCTTCTGACTATGGCATTCAGATAACGCCATCGCCAACTCGTTTTGATCAATTAACACCATCTCCGGATACACATGGTAATACTTTTAATATGTTGAATTCTGAAGCACAAGTTATGGATAACTCGCTTCAAAATAATGCAGTGCAAATTACGGAAGACTCGCTTCAAAATTATGAAGTGCAAGTTATGGAGGACTCGCTTCCAAATTATGAAGTGGAAGTTGAGGTGGACTCGCTTCCAAATGAAGATGTACGACAAGTAAATATTTCTCAGAGCATCCTTGACATGGCTGTTAGGAGCATTATATGAAAAAACTTATGGATACCTTCTGACCAACTAACTCTGTTTAGTGTTGTTTTTCATTTTTATTAAATAAATATTAAAGATCAAATTATTTTATTAGAATAAAAATAAAACATATAGGTACCTACCATCAAAATAAAATATGTAAAATCATAAAATAAATAAATTTCAATGAATAAATATGTGGGGACATCTCACACACGGCCTGTCTGATCCCAAACTAGGCAGAGCCTGTACTGTAAATAATTAATAACAATTATATTTTAATTAAATATATTATAATTGAATTACCTGAATAAAATATTGTAATGCAATCCGCGGTTAAACAAAATTTAAATTAAATTTTATTAATTAATTATAAAATAATATTTCTTTAAAATTAAATATTAAATTATTAAGTGAAATTTTAATTTATTTATTTTCACACACTTCTTCAAAAAAGTATGATATTGTACATCGTGGTACTCTATACATATAAGTATATTCCAATGAGCCATAGGAATCGCCAGTAGCGAGAACCCTCAGTACAATTTGTAGCTTTACTCGTGCTGGTAAAGCGTCTCGCATCAAAGTATTCTTCTTTTGAATTAATGGCGAAACTTTTTCAAGAAGTACTTCAAATAAACTGTCAGGCATTCTTAAGTGATTTTTATAAGACTTGTTGCGGACACGAGCCGATTTTGTAAATAAATTAATAGATTATGTTTTACCTTTGTTTTACGGTTCTATTGAACACTTTGATAATCGGAATTATGTGATTATTTAGTTTAAGTACCTTTGTTTTACATTACAATAAGCTAATTAGATTACGTAATTAGATGTAACATTGATATTTTGACTATTTACGTGTACGATTGCATTGTATAGGATTTTAGTTCCAAAGTTGTGTCTGAAGCAGCGCTACTAGATTTTGTCCACCTGAGTTGTAAAATCTTGCCGTGGCGCGCTAGTAAATGATATTGGTAATCATTTTGGCTTATGATCTTCAATTGTTTTGTGTGTTTACTGTCTTGAATATGTACGGATAGTTAACAATTAATGTGTAAAAGGTTGGTTACGTCATAGTGTGTTTGATCAATAACATTTAGCGCTGTAAACGTTAAGAATACGACGTTATTGGTCAATTTCGTATCCACTTTTACGTTTTGCATGTATAATTTAAGATTTACGTGTTTATTTCGGATATTAGTTTTTTGTAGTTACTGTTTATATATCGCTTATATGGAAACAGCGTGTTAGTTAGTTATAACTCCATATTCGTGGTTATTCTAAGTTATTAATTGTAAAATGTAGAGCACAATAAGCGATATGTGCTTAGTGACTTTTTGCCCGAAATGTCGTCGGAAATTGTCGCAAATTGCACGAAAATTATCTCGTCTCCGATTGGTCCGCATGAGGGCCAAATATTGGCTATAAATATGTCAGGGTAGCTCAGTACTGTCACAGTCCAACACAGTTCTTCAGAGAGTGAACAACACCGAGCTACACTACCAAGAACAGTCCATTGATGTTAAAAGACGCAAACCTTTCCGATATATGGTTCCTGGTGACCATTGCCTACCAATTGCTGCAGAACCATCAGTTTGTCCTTCGAGCCGGATCAAGGTTCGAGGTTTGACAAGGCGTCTTTCGACGTGAAGATCTATACATAAAGTTGTGCGAAGCATATTGGCGACGCACACAGCGCAGAACGCAGCGCTGATACGTGTCTTGCCGCACGCTGCTAAGTGTAGCGAGCACGTATACTTTGCGGTCGACTTTGGGTCGTTTTACGATCGAAGTCGTCCGTCGACGTAAAGTTGTGCGAAGCTATTGGCGACGCACACAGCGCAGAACGTAGCGCTGATATGTGTCTTGCCGAACGCCGTTAGGTGTAGCGAGCACGTATACATTGCGGTCGACCTTGGGTCGTTTTACGATCGAAGCTGGTATATCCGAAGAACACCGAACGGTGCGACGTGCGACCGACGGGTTTTATTGAAGATCACCCAACGGTGCGACCACGTCGAGCAACAGGCAGCCAAACGGTTGCGTTGTACTTCGGATCGACGAGACTACGAGCCGCCGTGCAAGACTTTTGTCACGTAGTGTAGTAAGGTTAAGTGTTAGGGTAGTAGGTGACACGAGTATGCCAACCACGCGTAGTATGAGAGCGTATGAGGATCCACCCGCGTCTTCGTCGACTGCGAATGCCGCAGCGACCGCCGCGTTAGGTAACATCGCGAACGTAGAAGATGCGCTGACGAACGCCGCGATGACTACAACCGCGACCGATGTAGGCCCAGTCCGTAGGGAAAGTAGGGCCACCTTCTGTGCGATCACAGCGTTCCACGGCTTCAGCGGTTGCACGAATAAGGCAAGCCGAGTTGGAAGCCGAAGAACAGCTGGCGGATCTTCAGCGTCGGGAATTTCAGTTACAAGCGGATTTGATTAAGAAACGGTTAGCTGCGGACCTCGCTACCATTAGAGAGGAGACGGACCGCGATAGTGTAGGCGGTAACGAACCAGCGGACGCAGAACGTCGCGTTTCCGACTGGTTGCAGCAGAATCCCAAGCCGATGACTGGGCAAGCTGAACAACGGTTCTCGGAGTGGTTACATAACACTCACATACGAGGGGCGCGCGTTGATGTCGAAACCACGGGATATCGGGATAGTTCACCGACGACGCAGGAACATAGGCGCGACCGATCGGGCGATAAGATAGTACTTAGACTTAGCATAACAGAGGCCGATTGGCTTAATTCGGTCCAACAGCAGGATGCAAAATTAGTAGAAATAAGAAAAATTTTAGATTCCGGTGATTTAAGCAAATATATGGATATATTTAATAAATTTGAACTCTTAGGTAACAAAGAATATCATAGAACAACACAAGGACGTCGCTGGGTAGTGCCAAAGAATTGTATATGGCAAGTAATCAAAAGCAATCATGACGACCTTGGCCATTTTGCGTTAGATAAAACGGTAGAGAGGATTTCACATCGTTATTGGTTTCCTAAAATGCGTCGTATTGTTGCAAAATATATTAAAAATTGTTTGAATTGTATTTATTACAAAAATAATGGCGGGGCAAAGGAAGGTGAATTGTACCCATTACCCAAATATGCGCAGCCATTCCATACGATACACGTAGATCATTTGGGTCCGTTTGTTAAAATGATAAAAAAGAACAAATATTTGTTAGTCGTGTTTTTATTTCTGCGGTAAGAAAAGCCGACAGTAACGGTGTAATAAATGAAATGGATAATTTTTCAAAAATTTTTGGAAATCCTCGTAGGATCATCGCAGATGCCGGTTCTGCATTTACCTCTCATATTTTTAAGGAATATTGCTCAAACAAGAATATTCGACTTCATATCGTTGCAACGGGAATGCTTAGATCTAATGGCCAAGTTGAGAGATTCAATAAAACAATTTTAGAAGCCATGATGCTACAATGGCTTCTAATTAAAGCTGAGAATTTAGCAAAAAGCCATAAAAGAGGGAAAATACTTAAGAACAAGAAGATGGCTAACAGAATGAAGAAGTATTCTGATCATGATCAAATTGAACTAATTGCTGCCTCACCCACTGCTCCTGAACTGCCGCCTAGACCATTATATCCAAGCATCAATCACTACATGGAACCTCAGGAGCCATCCACGTCTGGCTTAGTCACTGAGGATGCCCCACCCAAGCTGCCACCGAAGGATTATCATGGGACATTCAATAAGATGAAGGCAGCAGCAGGTCTTGCCCTAATCATGTCTGGGAATCTAGCTAAAGCTTGTGATATAACATCCTTTGTGTCCTCTGAGAATAAAATTTACACAAACAGCAAGTTAACCACCTTATACACTGGCTTATATCATATGACTGAAAGTCAAACATTATGTTTAAAGTACCTTGATGGTACTGTTGACAAGATTATTGTTTTAGAGACTTCAGCAGTTGACACTTACACGTCGATCTACCGGACTGCCAATCTAGATTTAGAAGTCTTGAATGCACCGTGGAGATGCTATGCTGCTGGTGAATGCACATACAATAAATGCAGAATAGGCTCAAGGTACGCTGATTGGGAAAATGAAGATGCTCCCATTGGAGCTATCACTTCATATGGCTGCATCCAGAGTAATGACTACTGCGAATTCTGCTCATTCTATGGCCAGTGTAAGTGGTATAAATATACAATCAAACCTAAAGGCAACTTATACACTGTTTACCAGAAGATTAAGAGTGACTGGTCCATAAAATTACATTACATATCAAGAACAGGAACTATAAATGTAATGACCCTCAGCCCAGCAATGGTTGCAACGAAAAGTACTTATGGAACACGGGTGTCCATTACCTCCCCTACAAGATCGCAGTTTCATTACAATAATTATCTGTTAGAGTCTCCAGAGATGTCAGTGTGGAATGTGAATGCAAACCCTCTCGGTGATTTAAGCACTAGCATAATAGGTGATTTACAGATTGGTTTATTTGACTCAAATGAGATATCCTACCAAACAAATGATGTTAGTTGCCTTTCTAGCGACTGCTCTGTAAGCTGTAGAATGGCTGAATCAGGTTTGACTAGGGGGTTGAGACAATTCTATAACTATACAGTCTCATCATCCAAAATTGGTTATGATAGGGTTGTCAAAAGAAACGAGTTTATGTCATTTGGGCTGTTTGTAACTACAAAGGAAGATACCTCCCTCATCTCAATCCCTGCCTCTTGCTCTTTTGAGAAGAAAATGACGTATGGGTGCATCGCTTGCAATAAGAAGACTTATGCTGTGATACAAGCTGTACACATCAAGTCAATGGGGATGGTTGATATCACAAGCAACTGCTCTTTGAGTAAGTACAGGCTTGCATGCCAGGAAGGACCTCAATTGATTACAATAGATAACCATGAGTCAGTATGTGAAGTGACAATAACCAGGTCAAACCAAACCCTAATAATTACCATGGATTATGTCTTTGAGGGCACTGTATACGGGGTGGTTGGAATAGTTTCAACAACTAAGACAATGACTGGAACTGACATGGCATTCCAGTTTCTATCCAGCGAATCATTCCTAACATCACTTGGTTCACTCATAAGCAGTATGACTCTTCTGGGCTTAACCATGATCATGGGCAGAAGCTTATTTAAATATCTAGCTATTAGAGAGAGCATTAAAACTGTTAAGGATGTAAAAGACCTTTCATAGTTATTATAATATTATATTTGATCTTGTTGTTTTTTAAGATATGTCATAGTTTGTAAGATTTGTAAAGGGGGCGAACGTAACTGATAACAGATGGAATCAATGTGTCAAACCGTTACAACAAGCGCTTAATAGCACCATTCATAAAACAATCAAAGCTGTACCTACCTAGTGAAGTATTACTGGGTTATAGATTGAAGACTGACAGCGATTTAATTGGACCAGACTCTGTTGAAAATTGTTCGGTTGATGTTACCCAGCTGCGCGTAAAGGTCGACGAGAATATCAAAATTGATTCTGAATCACAAAAGCAAAGATTCGATAAGTCACGTGCTAGAGCTAAATGTAGTGTGACGACACACGTCCTCATTATTGTTACCCTAACCTCACATAAAACCTTGTCATCATTACAAGTAGAACACCTATTTTAATATCCTTGCTCTAAACTCCATACAACTATGTAGTATGTACCCATAACCTACTTCAGTAATTGTATATATACCCATGTATTTTCAATAAAGGACATTCAGCATTCAGTGTACGACCAGCAGTCTTTCATTAAACACACTCCCTCGTGTGACATTACATAGCGACCCTGCCAGCCACTGTTTCTAGGCAGTGGGGGCAAAACGGGTTCCGAGCCTGCCTAGTACGCGTGCCACAAGTGAATTAAAAAGTGAATTATAATAAATGAAATTTACAATGGGCGGCGCTCCTTCCGACTCCTACTCAAAAAGAAGCAGTTATAATTGCCCAAAACGGAGCGGCCAACAACGCAGGCTCGACCCAGGCACAAATTTCTACATCAATGTACCATATCTCACTGGTAACTATTGTGATCCTCGTGATTATGATCCTGCTAGTACTCTACGCAATTTGGAAGAAGATCCATAAGTGTCTCACAAAGAAGATTGAGAGGCAAGCTATGTCCATCAGTGCACGTGTCTAAGAGTCCAGAAAGAAGACAAACCCTGCTGACAACGCAATGACTCAGTAAGTTAACGTCAGGTGAAATGTGCTCAAATGTCGTGTTCACTTCGATGTCTGAAATTAAAAAAATACACGAAGAACTAAAAAACATCCAAGAAAGTCTAAGGAAACTCGGCCCCGCTCGTAGAAACCAGCAACTAGGACAACAAAAAATAGAAGTCGCGAAAACCCTTTATAAACAATACAATTCACATATAGTGATATACTTGAAAAAGCGGAAATTTCTATAGAGGATTTTAAAGTTATACAATCCTGTGTTAGTGACTTTTTGTTCTAAAAACCCACAGTTTGTTACATCATTCAGGTTTGCGGACGGCTTACGTAGTGAAAAGTTAAGCACAATCATATCATATCAGCACGGGGTTACACTTCCTTACAGGAAGCAATACAAGGTGCCAAGGATGAGCAGATCAATGTGACGCCATCCACATCGTCTCCTGAGCAAATATTCTATGCTCACAGGCGTGGTTATAATCATAAAAAACCCTTTAGAGGAAACCTTAGGAACCGCGGAAAACCAACGTATAGCGCACAGGGGGGTGCAAAATAGGGTAATTCAGCGACTGACACCACGAGGGATTGGAACCATGGTGTCAGTCGCGGAAGGACTCTTTTTGAATTGACTGATTGACACCATGGTGTCAGTCGAGTAACATATAATTGGGACGTCGTTGATTGACACCATGGTGTCAATCACGGCAGGCGTTTTTTGACTTGCTCGATTGGAACCAAGTACATTTTATTGAAACTAAACAGTTATGTAAAAAAGTGCTAACATGCCTTTTTAAATTATCGCAATTTAAAAAGAATTTATTTCTAATGGTGTTAACTCCAAAAAATATTTTTTTTTTTTAAATAAACCCATCAATACCGTAGCGACATACTTTGAATAATCGGTTAGTGTCAAAGTGCACGCTTTTTTTAATAGTTTTAACTTCTAAACAAATTATGTATATCCTACTTACGTTTTTAATAATAATAATAATAATAATAATATTTTTATTTCGACCAACTCAGATCACGGGTTAGTAATACATAAATTCCTTATACCTATTGTTAGTTCACAAAAAAAAAAAAAAAAACAATTAAAATAAAACACATGCACAAATTTAAAATTGACTGTTCCTCAGCATGTGAACCATCGAACAATGGTTCACATACTGAAGATCAAATCTACTTGATAATGCGTTCAGGATGCTGTTGGCGCTGGTCCGGGCCCTGCGCGCCAGAGATGCACACCGCTTACGCATTGTAGTATAAAAACAATCTGCTCTTGCGTCGGCGAACATCCCTGACGCGCTACAGAATCGCGGCAGCCCCATCAACACCCTAAACGCATTATTATACTGCACACGCAGAGCGCTGATCTGTTTCTGCGTGTAATCAACCCATAGGCTGCTCGTGTATAAGGAGGTGCAATAGGACTTGAATAACGTCACTTTGACTTCAGCTGAGCAACGCGCAAATCTACGGGCTATCATATTGGCGCGCACAGACAGCGCCCTGCGCTCTCGTTCTATATCAGTATTGTCCTTCAAGTCAGAAGTCACCCAGTGACCTAGATATTTAAATTGTTCCACCCTTTTAAGCGGGGTCCCATCCAGTTTGATTGGAGGGACACTAAACTGGCATGACTTTCTGACTCGAAAGACCATACATTCACTCTTTAGGACATTATATTTTAGTCCATGAGTGAAGGCGTACTTTGTACAAATGCCTAACAACTTGTTTAAGCCGCACACAGAAGCACTAAGAAGCACCATATCGTCCGCATAACTAATATTGTTAATACACACACCATCGATATGGCAGCCGACATGTGTGACGCTAAGCTCCCTTATCAGTGCATCAATATACAAGTTGAAGAGCTTGGGTGATGTTAGCCCCCCCTGCCTCACCCCGCACTCCAACCTGTAAGGATCCGAGAAAGCATTCGACCACTTTACGACATTAACCTGATTTAGGTACCAATATTTAAATATATTTATAAGTGAAGTAGGCACATTTGAGTCGTCCAGTTTCCGCCATAATAAGTCGTAACTTACAAGGTCGAATGCCTTCGAGAGGTCCAGATAACAGGCAAATACAGGTGTGTTTCTATCAGTGTAGTTAAGCCTATGCATATTTTTTTTTTGTCCTGAACGACTGACTGACTAAGAATCAACGCACAGCCCAAATCGCTGATCGTAAAAATGGATACTTGAAAGGTGTGTTCTTTGCTATGATATAGGCATCCGATAAGGAAGGATTTTCCGAAATTCCACCTCTCGGGAGTAAAAAGGGGGACAAAGTTCGTATGGGACGTGATTTCTTATTTGCATAAAATTCTTTAAGAAGACTGATGAAAAACCTCGGATTTTATTAAAATTCTCGAAAGTAAGGTATTGTGTGGGTAATTTTCTTCAAAGTTGATATCAACACTCCTTGATGCTTTTGATTTAAATTTTATTTTGACATCTGTCACGTGATCACGTCAAATATATATATTTTTTGAGAATATTTAAACAAATGGTTTCATAATATCGTACTATTCTGTTCGTGATCTCGGAAAAACAGCTAAAATTTGAACTACAAAACGGACTGGACTACGCTATTTCATCGATAATAATAGTTAGTAATTAAATATTGTTATTTGTCAAGTTAAATTGGTGAAAATGGCAATATTGATATTGTTTCTTATTCACTTAAGGGCAACCTCATTACATCTTTCGTCTCAATCTATTTTTTCGTACTGGAATTCCGATATAATTTTTTTTTTAAATGGAAAAGGTTGGAAAACAGGCATACAGCTCACGTAGGTATAACTGTGTAAAAACTACACGAATTATTTCCCCTGATTGACTGTATATGACTTAATTTGTTTGAATAATATTTAATCATTTTAGTAAATATAAATCTCATTCAATTGTACATAATTTAATTATACTAATATTGAGTACCAGTAATTTTGTTTCATTTCAATAAGTTAAATCAAGGAAGTCAATAAACGCCTGCCGTGATTGACACCATGGTGTCAATCAACGACGTCCCAATTATATGTTACTCGACTGACACCATGGTGTCAATCAGTCAATTCAAAAAGAGTCCTTCCGCGACTGACACCATGGTTCCAATCCCTCGTGGTGTCAGTCGCTGAATTACCCCAAAATATATAACGCGAGAAAACGCGAACGCGAATACTAGGGGAAAATTTAGTAACACGCATAACCAACGTAATAATAATAATAGGAGACGTACACTGGACAGTCCCTGGCAACAAATGTAGCCAAAACACAAAAACGTCAACAGTCCCAGGTCACATTTGTGACCATGAAAAAAAATCGCGTATTGCCTATACATTTTATTTTTTTTCTAAATACTGGTACGGTTCTCGATTATGAGTATTTGTTTGTGTTGCCAAGAATGAACTGATACGTAGCGTAGTGTTCTTAAAGTATAATCATTCACAGCCGCAAATTAAGAAAAAAATTGTCAAAGTCGGCCCCGGTCGGCATTACTCGCCATTCACCGTGTTGCGCTCAAACCTGTGTGTGTGATATTGCAATAAAAGAAATTAAAATGTGGTAAGTACACATTTTGTTACAATTTATACATGAAAATGATCGTAATAAACCAAGGTTTCATATTTACAAATAACAAACTGCAGGTAACATTATTTCAATTGAAATGTTAACACGTGAATAATTGCAACGCACGCATTTTGTTAGCGGCTAGGAATATGACGCCATTTCATTGGTTTTAAATTGTAATTGTGTAGAAATATATATAAAATAACGTCTTAGGTTCATTAAAAACACGTTTTGACTATATTTTTGCAGAAATATCATGAATTTCTAACAGATTTTTGGCGATTACAAAACGCATTCCACATTTTACACCCGCTATTCTCCCATGGCACATTTGTAGCCATGGACTGTCTGACTTTGAGTCCATATTTAGGGCACATACAAACTTACGTATGTATCGTGGTTTCTGGAACTTGTGATAATTTGATTTATTTATTTGTAGATGATTTTATTTATTTATTTATTTTTTTTTTTCATTTTTTTTTCCGCCGTTTTTTTAAATTATTCCCAAAAAATTAAATTGGTGGAAAAAAATTGTATTTTGTTTGTAAGAGTAATAACATAAATATTTTTTTGGTGTTCGGATTTCAGCACATTTTTTATTAAAAATTATGCATACTCAAAAAAAAATTGGTACTATGTTTGCAAGTAATATATCCGTAATATATATATATATAAATATATGTATGTATATTTATTTATTATTCAAAAATATTAAAATTGTAATATAAAACTAGGTCTTAAGATGCCCCGCGCCGCCATATACATATTTACAATTTCAGTGGAACCTGCGCAACTGGATATTTTGAGTAAGAATTTTTTATTCCCAACACTTAGTAATACAATTTATAATAAAAAAACAATTTCTAATAATTTTCATATTATGTTTTTAGATCTTGAAGTGGTGCTTGACCTGGAAGTTAACACCGCCGGTACTTATATTTTATAACACACACACACACACATATACACACACATATATATATATATATATATACACACATATATGTGTGTGTATATATATGTATTATATGTGTGTGTGTATATATATGTATTATATATGTATATATAGCCTTGTTTGACACTTTCCATAACTAATTTTCATTTAGCAGAAAATTGTTTACATATCTATATTTTCTAATTCTATTTGTTTTTGTTTTCAGCTTTGAATGATTTTGACTTTGAATTGAATGAAATAATGTGTTAGTTTGTAAGCTTTGTTATCTGTGATTTTAGTTTATAAGGTATAGGGTGCGGTGCTTGCAATAGCGCCAAAATATCGGAAATAAACAAAAGGAAGTTTGAACGCAA
This sequence comes from Endotricha flammealis, assembly GCA_905163395.2. Taxonomy (NCBI): domain Eukaryota; kingdom Metazoa; phylum Arthropoda; class Insecta; order Lepidoptera; family Pyralidae; genus Endotricha; species Endotricha flammealis. The sequence goes on along the minus strand of LR990871.1, from coordinate 2,171,103 downwards.
TTTGAAACCCGAAATACCTACAAAATGTGTAATAGTAATCGCGACAGTTTAACTAAAATATTACCTTATTGGTTTTGTTAAGTTATTGCATCGCGATAGTTGTATTTATTTATCTTTAGGCATACTTATACTTATCTTATACTTCACCGATCTTTTCTTCATTACAGATTTAACGCTGTTTTTCGGACAGTTTAAAATGTCGACCAAGAATTCTAGCGACGGTAAAAAAAGTTTGTGTGACTTTTTCGTAAAGTTGGATAGTCGAAGTGCCAAGTGCTCGCTATGCCTAAAAACATTGCTTATTAGCAACCGCTCCACTACAGGGTTAAAAGGGCATTTACAAAAAGTACACTGCATCAGTGTCATAAGTAATGTCAGTGGCAACAAAGCTAGTTCACCCAACAAAGATTTGGATAATGCAGATTCACAAGCTTCCACTGATGCTATAGCAACTACTTCAAAAAATGAAGATTATCAGGAAGTAGTTCCGAGCAAGAAGACCAAGAAGACTATTGATTTCTACTTTGAAAAGGAAAATTCTATGGAGAGTTTGGTCACTAGGATGGTGTGTAAAGATGGCTTTAGTCTAAGTACATTTTGTACATCATCCGACTTGAGATTATTATTCGCAAAATCAGGATTTCAATTGCCGACTTCTCCAAATACCATCAGAGCGATCATTTACAGATATGCAGAGAATATTCAAGCTGATTTCATTAAAGAATTCACTAATTTAAAGCAAAAAGGACAAAGATTCTCATTGAGTTTTGACGAGTGGACCTCCCAAAAAATCATAGATACATAAATCTCAACTTGCACCATGATGATAAACATTTCAATTTAGGCTTAGTGATGGAAACCGATATCATTGGTATCACTACCGATGGCGCCTCCGTAATGGTAAAAGTTGGAAAACTTTTTATCAATCCTTGTTATCAACAATTATGCTACGCTCATGGTATCCAGTTGGCTGTGGTGGACGTGCTATACAAGAAGAAACAGGGCAGGAGATAAAAACATTGTTAAAACGAGTAAATAAACAATATATTGTAGAGCCGGTGCAAGAAGATACCATGGAGATAAAAGAAGATCGTGTAGATGATGACGCTGAACCCGCTAAAATGACTTTAGAGCTAGAGCTTGAGATAGAACTTAAAAGAGAGAAGGAGAACTTTAATAAACAAAAGCCAAGTGGTCAATTAGATTACGAAAAGATCCTGAAAAAAGAAATGAGCGTTTATGAGAGCGAAGGAGTGCGAGGTGAACATTTATCAATGGTTTATGAATATTTAATGACCTTAAAACCGACCAGTGTAGAGGCCGAAAGGGCATTCTCAGCAGCCGGCTACATATGCAGTTCTGTGCGAAGCAGGTTGGGAGATAAGACTATAGATAAAATTTGTTTTCTAAGGTCTTACTTTCAGAGAATTCAAAAAAAGAAGTAGTCTCTTATCGTCAGACTTTAAACTGCTTAATTATTAAGGATTAACGAGCGGAGAGAAGATTATTTCAAAGCTTTTTTTGTTTGATACAAAAATACTATTGAAAATTAAAATAGTGTTATTGTTACGGTCCTTTTTTAAAAGAATGTTAATTAAGTTATTTTAAAAGAATTTGTGAGACTGATTGCTACTGATTAGCCGTCCTATCATTAAACATAAGCGTAATTAATAAGATAGTGCTTACTTAGAAACATTATCTTAAATGTTATATGAATATAAGGTTATATGTTTGTTATTTAATTTTATGTTGATTATTTTGATCTCAAATTATTAAAAAACCAAAGCAAATTAATATAAGATATCACCAAATGAGTGGAAGATTTCAAAGATTATCGTAAGAAGTACAAATTAATAAAAAAAGTCTTAAAAATGTCGTCTTTTTATTTTCGTTCCACGTTTTGCTGGATCCGCGCTGGATCCAGCTGGATTCAGGTCAATCCAGCAAAAATTCCGCTGGATTGAAAACGCCGCTGGATTGCAATCCCTAACCGCACCGTGGTTACGGGAGGACTAATAGTTTGAACGCGTTTTTGAACTGGAAAAACCTATAAAAACCTATCTTTATACACATGGCACAGCTTTTTTCCAATCAAAATTGCGCATTTTAGCAATCTTGTTTAATAGCAACAATACTCACACACATACACACACACACACAAAGTTCTAAATAACTAAATAGTCCACTGTAGGATATGTACCTACTTCCTGCAATTAAAGGTAGGTAATAAAATAAGATCGGTTTAAATAAGAAAACAAAAAGATTTCGCGATGTGTTGACGAACCTCACCAAACGTGTCTTCCTTTTCCTTCTTCGAGAAAGTAAGAGACATGAATCAAATCAACATTAATACTAAAATTAAAAATAAACATTTTACTTTACTTACCATTGAGTCTCTCAAACAACAACCAACACGCACTTCATATGCACTTTAGTGACACAAAGACACTTTCTATCAAGACGAGAGCAGTTATTCAACTCATCAACTGTCTTTGATTTATATAAAATAAACAAACATAAGCGGTACAGTTGGTAAGGGGGAAAGGGGGCGGGCGGCGTTGCCTTTCATGCGGCACGTGCTATGGTGACAGAACGGCAACGTTGCCGCGCCGATTCGAAAATGGCGGCAACTCAAAACTAAACAATAGAAATTGATACGTTTGCGGATCCGCATCGCTGGATCAAGATGTATGCTGGATCCAGCATGTTTAAAAAGGCGCTGGATCCAGCTGGATTGCTGTATGCTGGATCCAGCAATTGAAATCCCTAGGTATAGTATTATTTTTGTGTAGTAGGTAAGGTTTATTGTTAATTATTTCTAGCATCCGCTTGGGTTTTTTGTAACCTATATTTTAATTCTAATGGGTATGAATCGTAATTATATAATGGTTCTACACTATTACTTAAAATAGTACTAGGTTATCTACAACTTTTACCAAACACCAATTCGAAAGGTGTATATTGCGTTGCCGTACGGACGTGTTATACGAGCAGCACCAATACTGTGACCAATCGCTCCATGTATGAGGCTCATTATTTGTTTGTATTCTAAGATATGAACCTAGTGACTTATGGGAATTTTCTAAAACCTTAGGGGTTTCATGGTGGTATGAGTAGTAGGATATTGGGCTTCCTATCCCACTTACCGATAGGAAGTATTAAGACGCACAAACCCATCTCGTTCTGTCGGCGTTCGCCTCCATCACGATGGGTTAGTGCATCTGAACACTTCCTATAGGCAAGTGGGATCGGAAACCCAATATCCTAGAAATTAACGTACCCTATTGAATCGACGGATGCAGATGGTTGAAAGCAAAAATGCAGATCAGATATACTCATGTCTTACACAGAAGTGACTTACGCATTAGGTTGGCGCGTGAACCCAAAGTGGGTTTTGACGTCCGATTCGGTCTCGTAACAATTTGTATTTTTCCGTGGGAAGGGTGTTTGCCCGCCGCACAACCCCCATATTGCTGAAGGACCACAACCTACGTTGGTCGGCGAGTCCATCGGACTTAGCCGGGTAGCTAGCTAGGCTGTGCTACCGACCATTCCCCCATCCGGGGGACGCCCCCCTACGGTGAGGTCCAGCACGGGGATTGCTTATCATTATACAATAATGAAAAGTAAAAGTTCAGGTCAGATAGATTCATGTCTTACACAGAAGTTAGCAATAGCGTTTTTCCATGACCAGATTGGTTCAAAGAACATCTGAACTTTAGGATATCTTAGAAAATGAAATTGAAATATAGGTCCGATTGACTCTCATGTCCATCTATAGAATCGTTCCACAAAATTAAGAGATAGATAATGCTCTCAATTTCTGTGACCATGTTGGCTCGAAGATATCCAAATATAAATTTAATTTAATACAGCTAACGGCTCACGCTAAGGTATGTCACACGCTACAGAGTCGATGAATGAATCAAATGAGTCACAATCCCCGTACTTATACGCAGCGAGCGAGTAAAGAGCCGTTTCCACAAGATAGTCGTTACTAACATAATTTACTTCTCGTAAAATATAAATACCAAAATTATCATTGATGTGTAAAAAAATACATAAAATATGATATATAAGCTTATTTTGTCTTATAATCTTATCCATCAAGTAAATCGGTAAAAAGAAACAAAAAATCCCTGGATGGAAACATATTTATGGGTATATCTGAATGCTACAAACATTGCTTAACTTAATCCATAAGTACGGTGGCCACGAAGATAGGAGGACCATTTTAGAGAAAAATCGCTTGCACATCTTGTAAGCGAATTTTTTGTCAGCTCCGTTCTTTTCTTTGTTACCAAACAGGGTTTTTGTTTATTAGAGCCACATGTGTCCACTAGGATGTTGGACGTTGCAACCAAAAATCATCCTAAAGATGGTCCTGCTATCCTCGAGGCGACTGTACCACAATTAAGACGAATTTAATTACATGTGTTTATAATCATCACACAGCCTACAGAGCTCGATAAAATATGTACATAATATACCTACTTATATTATGTAGTCACAGTCTCAAAAAACATTACCAAAAAACAATGAAATGCAAACGATATAAAAGATAAAGCTAATTTAAGGTATAAGATTGATTAATGTAAAGTCTACTTTAGTGTATTATTGCTGACGCGAGATTAAGAGTAATTCTAATGGGTATACACGTTTCAACTAGTCTAAACTGTTTCTCATGAAATCTAAGTCTACACCTTATCAGCACCCTGTTCCTGTTGTTGTATGGTAAAATTATATTACCTATTAGGAATTGGGGATCCGCTTATAAAGTCGACAAACAATCAAAACTAAACTAAACATTTATTCGGAGAATACATTCGGAAATATTGTATTTTTTTATTTTTGTCATCAATGTAGTACAGTTGAATAATAACATAAAGAGATTAAATAAAATTAAAAAGTGATATCTAGCGAAAATAGCATACCAGTCGGCAAGCGGTAACAGTTCAGTTGGTGCGAGAGCCAGCGTACCCTCCATCATCCTCATCATCAAGATAATCCAGAGGTGTATCACTTGATGGTAAGTAATGATAATGAATTGTTTCACATTATTTTGAAGAAATGTTCCAACAATAATGTACTCAGATTCATTTCTAAAATATTATTCACTGAAATAATAGAGTACGGAACCTACGTTATTCGGAACGAGTCTTTCTTGCAATAAAATTTATTCATAACCGAACCGAACTTTGGCTTTGTAACTATGTAATTAAGGTTCAATTTGTAATGAATTTTTTAGCTAATATAATCATAACAAGAACCCTCAAAATCGGCTTCGGCTTTGTAGCTATGTAGTAAGGTTCAATGAAAAAATTATATTTCTGAAACTGCATTTCTTTTTGATAAAAGGGATTTAATTTAATTAAAAATCCACAGTTGTTGATCAGTGTTTCATAAGATGAAACACCTGAAAGTGAACGTTCCAAATTACTTATTAACCAACATGTAAGTGAGTATTAAGTTATTATTCATCAATCTGGTGTACCTCTCGCTGTGGCCAAGACACCCTTAGCCGTCAGTACGATCAGTTGCATGAGTCTGTGTAACTGGCAGTGAGAGGACACTAGGGTTGATACATTGTCAGGGTAAATCCTACGATTTTTCATCACATGTACAACTACAATCCCAGCTAGCATTTTTGATGGGTTTAAAAAAATCGATTTCTTCGTGTATCAGTAAAAGTTACATCCTTGACTGATGTCTAGGTACATATCAAGTCAGTGGTTGTCAGATGATTTAAAAACACTGACACCAGCTAACCCGCAGTTGACTCCTACCAATTACCGAAGTACCCAAAAGAAGGAAAAATTAATTGAATTTTAGTGTCTGTCTCACTATTGTATCATTCATTAGATTAACTAGAAGTTCCTTTGATTAGTTAAAAAATATTAATTCTTTGTGTGATTTTAGGTCGGACTACGAAACAGATTACTCGAGCAAGGTAGCTAAGAAGCCTAAGGCAACCCTGAAGCGGAAATCGGAAAAGCTCCGATCGCGACCGGATCCAAAATAAGGTATTTTTTTGTACAGTTACCATCGACAATAATAGTAAAAATTTAAGCAAGCTGTTTTTTTGTCAATGCAGTAAGGTCTTTAATTTTATAGAAACATACTATAAGTCTCAGGTTCGAATCCTGTTGCGGAAATTATTTTTTCATGAGCTAATAATTATATCATTAACCCATATATTATGTTTGCTGCTCAAACAAGCATTTACGTAGGCTTAGATGTCTCTGTCCTTTATCTCTAAATACATACTGGTGTTATAATTAATGTAAATTAATAAAACGTTTATTTTATTTACAGTAAAAAAACGAGTCGGAACGCTAGTGCGAGTTGTAACACCTTTTTTGTTGATGAACATTATACCTTACCGATTCCTATTCGTAATCCTAATAAAACATTCCCTCTGACCGGAAGGTCGCATACACTCGTAGTACTGTATTTCCTTTTTCGCATTTTCACTCTTTCGGTGGAGATTTTGATATAATTCGGTGTCATTTTATTAAATTTAGCTTCATTGTTTTGCTAAGCAACTAAATCTTAACCTCGAATCTTCAATGTCACTTTTGACAGATGACATATCTGCGTTTGGATATATTACTCTCAGTGAAACGGCAAGGTTGCCAAATGAGAACATTTACGGGAGTCCGTATTTTTAGCATTAAAATTATTAGACTATTTAATTTTGATTCGGATTACTCCTATTATCTTTTTCTATAATTTAGTAAATAAAAGAGATAAAAATTCTTTTATATTTTAATTGAATTTGATTAAGAACTTTCTAGAACAATGAACGAATTGTGTGGAACGAAACGCCAGTTCCGAATTGTATTAACATAATTTTCTTGTTTTGCCAATCTGTCAAAACAAATATAATTAATAAAAATTAATTCCTTGAAGCTGTATTTTGTGAGTTTCTTCATAGAAACCTACTAAGTATTCCTTGGAAGGATTTTTCCTCATGTCTTTCTTAAAATATAAAAATAATAATTTAGTATAAAAATAGTGTTTGTATTGATGGGGTGTCAAGTAAAGATTCGGAACGTACGTCGCGTCGGGAGCGGGGTGAATGCCCCGAGCTGCTAAGCGTCTTTCCGGTACGAGACGTGGTGGAGTGAACTTGAGTGAAGAGATGAGCTCTGGTGGGCTCTAACTCATAGATTGTTTCTGTGCTGACGTGCATCTGGTTGATTTCGGATCTGAAAGGAGTGTAATTGTTTCCGTTCCAACGTGTGTAGTCAGTACACTGCACATTGTGTGGATATTTAAGTTTTGTTCGACCGGCCGGCTGGCTGTTAACTGCAGGTAAGCAGATCTTCTTCTGAGGAAAAGGTTTGGATTCTCTTTCTGTTCGCGTTGGTGTAGTTGTTGATTGTAAACAGGTACATACAGAAATCAAGCTAAAAACGCGGGATGTCGATCCAAATAGCATACGCATATATGTTTGTGTAAGACATTTTATTGTTTTACTAGGAGGTGTTTGGTACGGGACGTGACTGAGACGTGTTCAGTACGGGCTGTGACCGAGACGTGTTCGGTACTGGCTGCGACAGAGACGTGTTTGGTACGGGCCTTGACAAGTGTGAGACTCGTACCCCGTACTGGCTGTGTACGGAGAGAGCCGGGGATCGTCGGCAGGGTTTGGCGAGTGGCCCCTATTGCTGGCCTCACTTGAACCCTCAAGTTTTTTTGTAGTATTAATATAATATTTTGTCAGTGTCCTTTATTGCTTATGTACGGCCTGACCTTAACTTAACTTAGAATTAATAAACTTTATTTTTTTTCTAACGGTACCAGCCAAACGATCCAACGGCCCATCCCTTTAATATTAATTTACTTTATAACTTTACGGTGGAGGATTATCCTTGCACACTACTTATATTAATTAAAACTTAGTAATTTCAACCTTTTCTTTTATTTTTGCCCCGGCAAATTCTCATCATTTACATGGCGCCCGAACAGGGACGTTGTTGGTTTCGTGGAGATTCTCCCTGCCACTGGTCTATTGCTCAGTGACGGATTGGCTGGTTACCTTAAATTTTTTTCAACTTATTTGTCATGTTAGTGTAAGACGGATACTGTGTTAGTGTATAATTATACTGGTTTAGTTGTGTAATAAACGTTACATTAGGTGAAGATACTGTAATTTATTAGAACATACTTTTCATTAGTGAGTTATTGCATCTTTTTGTAATCATCATGAAGGAGGAGCGCCCAATTCGCTTTAATATCTTAAACAAGGACGAGTTGCTTTATGAAGTTGCCATTCGTGATGCTGTGCCTGAAAATACGGTTGAGTTATTGCGCTCTCAAATTAGACGCTTGGTTCGTGATATACCCAGTGATGAGGTGAGTGTGTTTGGAGGTGATGTGGTGGCAGAGTTGGGTGTTATCTCTTCCAAAATCATTGAGCTTGAGGAGCTCTGTGATAAGAAACCCTTTTTATTAAAAAAGCTTAATCGTATACAGTCGTTAGGTAACCATATTTTCCACAGGTTGAGTCGCGTGGATCCGGATGAAGAACAGGAGAAGTCTTTAAAAAGACAACTGGATGAACGCCTGATTCCACTTTTAAAGAGGATTGATCACATGTCTCACACTTTTGTTAGTAGTTATGATTTTCAACCAGCGGAGGAGGAGGTGCCTCAAGATTCGGCTGCGAGTGGGTCAGTGGTGGTCAAACCTGTAGTCACCTGTGATCGTGCTTCTTATGTTCACTCACTCAATTTAAAGTATAATGGTAAGGATAGTGTGCAGGCTTTTATTGTGCGGATTGAGGAGTTGTGTCAATCGCGAAATGTTAGTAGTGAAAAATTGTTTAGTTCAGCGGCTGAGTTGTTCACAGATGAGGCTTTGTATTGGTATCGTGGTGTACGGGACCAATTGAACAATTGGGACGAATTAAAAGTTTCCTTATTAGAAGAATATCTTCCTTATGATTATGATCATCGTTTACTTCAGGAGATCCGGTCAAGGACTCAAGGTCCCGGTGAATCAATTGGTAGTTATTTGAGTATTATGCTTAACTATTTTTCTAGGTTACGCAAACCTTTAGACGAGGATGAAAAACTTAGCATTGTTAAATTTAATATTAGGCCATCCTATTCTATTCCTTTGGCTAACATAGAGATCAAGTCATGGGCCGACCTTAAGAAGCAGTGCAGGCAGTTGGAGGCAGCGAAGCAGAGAGCGGAGTCTTTTACTGAACCACCGCGGTAATTAACCATAAACAAATAATATACAATATAACTTCAATTATTTATTATCAACACTAAATAGTAGTTTTTTAATAATTACAACTGGCAACACTCAGAAAAAACATTTTCTGTCATGGCTTCGAGAGGAAAAAGTTTGTGCGTGATATTTAACAAAATTTGTGAAGACAGGGTAAGTTTATCGACTTATTATTTGTTATATATAGATTATTACTGGTCAGTGAATGTATTTTTAGTTAAATAGGATGTTATTTAAGGGTTTTGAAGCACATACAGTCGCAAAAACTTGTTGGAAATAAACTTTTAGGGGGTGTCAATAATTGTACATTTTGTTTGTATGAAGAACTAGTTCGTGCCAATAACTGAAATACGGTTTTGCAAAATCGCTTTTAAGGTTAAGATTGTATTTTAACTAGTTTTAAAAGTTCAGTTCTCTTCATGACTATTATGGTATCACATTTTGGCAGTGCCAATAATTGTACTTTTTATACGATTGGCACTTTCAATAATTGTACCTCGAAAGGTGCCAATGATTGTATTAGCTTTTATGAAATTGTAATAGTGATGTGCCGCGTCTCTCCGTTCAAATGTATACGTATACTTCGTAGTGGCCAAAGTGACTGGTTGGTTACGTAATATACTATGCCAGTACGCATGCAACTACGACGTAACTAATCAAGTACAGAACTTTTTTTTAAAGTCATACTTTAGACATTTCGTGCCTGAGTACTACTTTACGGTGCCACTGGAACCGACGTAAGGTTCCTGTACCAGTGCTACTGCGATTTTCCTCTCCTCTGCTGCCTGTTGCAATTCTAGCGTGGCTTGTTTGGAGCGTCTTAGGTTTGCCTGGATGATCCGCCACCTAGTGCATCCGTCACTTGTCGGAAGACTTGTGCCTGTAGTGTCTTGGGCGCCCTTAGCAATATGATAGAAAAACAAGATAAAAAAACAGTGTATAAAAATTTGAATGAACTGTGGCGGTGTGCAAATTATGGTAAAATGAAATGTAAAGGAAAAGGCAATATAGAATTGGTCTAGGCCATGCTGTGTTCCTACGGTGAGTAAGGTCTCCAGAGCCCCACTTCGGGGGGCTGGGAGGGTTGGCAACGCGTGACTGATACCCCCGGTATTGCAAGCGTCTATAGGCTACAGTGACAGCTTACCATCAGGCTTGTTTACCGCTTAAGGAAAACCCCCAAAAATCGGTCTGATTTCGACCTTGCAGGGTTTGTCAAGGTAGAGCAAGCCATGTATGAAAACGGAGGGCAACGCGGAGTATATCTCACAGATGCTTACAACTATTTGATGTGTGTACTACCAACTAGCGTTGAGAGTGAGAGGGCCTTTTCGAGTTCTGGGTACTTTTGTAACAAAATAAGAAGTACGCTGTTTTATAAAATATTAGATGCACTTCTTTTCTTAAGAGCACATTACCAAGAACAGCGGTCTCTTGAAAAAAAATAGTTATTGTCTATTTAAGTAAGTATACACGGTTGATTTGATCTCGTTATATAGCCAAATAAGAATCCTTTAATAATGTTGTTGACTTGTTGATAATTCGTAAAGAACTCAATATAACCAATAGGTCTGAGATCAACAACAATTTTGATTTATTGTTGCAAATTAGCAACAAGTCTGAGATAAACAACAATTTTTGATTGTATGAGTTTTTTTTTTGATTGGTTAATTTGCTTCAATTTGAAATCAATAAAGAATGATATTTTTAAACATAATTTTCATTTCTAACATATTCTTCATCATCTCAAGATACTAAACGTAACCGCAATTACCTACTATAATTCTCAATTTCTTGAATCTCAGTTAGTTAATCATACAATTTGTTTTATTTGTAATTTTGTGGGTATTTAAGAATGTTGTCAAATACTGTTGCCCCTGATCTGGCTTATAAAGGAAGGACTAACCGTCCTAAATGTGAAGCCGTTAATAGAGTTGTAGGTATAGATAAGTTCTGTGTACGGTGTCGTGTTAGTGATCATACACTTCTTGAGTGTACCGCACCTCGTGTTATCGTTTGTTATCGATGTGGTGAGAAGGGCGTGACCGTCGTCGATTGTCCAAAGTGCGCGCATAAGAAGGATACTCCACCACAGACAAAAAACGCGTAAGGAAGGGCTGTCGGTTTAGTGTTACACCTGTTAGCGAGTGGCGTGCATGGTGTGAGTATGTGCGTGTATTTTTGAAAAATGATAAAGCTAATGTGTCGATGGTCCGCTCAAATGGTTGTAAGGATGCGCGTCCTTATTTAAATGTAGAGATTGGTGGTGTTCCGTATTCTGGATTATTAGATTCGGGAGCGGAAATTTCTATTATTGGTGGTTCTGCTGTGGATTATTTTTCTCATTTGGCTGAACTGCATCAGTCAGATTTAATGGATGCTGTGGTGACAGCGAATGGTTCCCATTCTCCTACCATTGGATATATGTTTTTACCTGTTGTGGTTAATAATGTTTTGAGAGTTATAAAGTTTTATGTTGTTCCTGGAGTATCGTCGTCTTTGTTGTTCGGTATTGACTTCTGGAAAGCTTTCCAGATCGCGCCTGATATTTTACAGCTTACGAATCCGAAGGAGTTGATTGTTTTTCAAAAACCTGCTGAAGCAGTCGTGTCTCAAATAAACCGAATACATCCTTTTGACGCCTTGACTGAAGAACAAAAGAGTCTAGCGAGCGATGTTTGTAAGCTGTTTGAGGATATTTCGGCTGAGAGTAAAGGTTTGGGTAGAACGCATCTAATATCCCATCATATTGACACTGGTGAGGCTACCCCCATCAAACAGCGGTACTATGTCATGTCACCCGATAGGCTTCGTGAGTTGAATCGTCAATTGGACGAAATGATTGAGATGGATGTTGTTGAGCCGAGTTGTAGCCCATGGAATAATCCCATTACCTTGGCTCCCAAGGCTAATGGAGAAATGCGTTTCTGCTTGGATAGCCGGAAACTAAACGAGGTCTCGAAACATGATGCTTACCCTCTTCCATACATCAACAATATTTTAGACCAACTTCGAGATTCTCGCTTCCTTTCTTCCATTGATTTGAAATCTGCATTTTGGCAGATTCCTCTTACTGCTTCTTCCAAGGAGAAAACTGCGTTTACCGTGCCATCGCGCGGTTTATTTCAATTTAAAGTGATGTGTTTTGGTTTGACCTCAGCGCCAGCCACCCAGCAGCGGCTGATGGATAAGTTGTTTGGTCCTGAGTTTGGTGGACGTGTATTTATTTATTTGGATGATATTGTGGTGGTGAGTAAGACTTTCGAGGAGCACATTGAACTCCTACGAGAAGTTTTTGAGCGTTTGCGCTCGGCAAACCTGACGGTTAGTTTGTCGAAGTGTTGTCTGTTCCGTAAGCAGTTGAAATATCTCGGTTATATCGTGGATGACTTAGGATTGAGAACTGATCCAGATAAGGTTAAATCTATTACAGATTTTCCGATTCCTACGTGCTCTAAAGACGTGAAAAGATTTCTTGGGACAGCGTCGTATTATAGGCGATTTATCCGTGGGTTTAGTACGATCGCTGCACCTTTAAACGCGTTGACTTCTACACGGAAAAATAAACCTCCTTTTGTTTGGTCTCCAGAGGCTGAGCATGCGTTTTTGCAATTAAAGAGTGCGTTGACGGCAGCACCTGTGTTAGCCTGTCCGGATTTTTCTCTTCCTTTTATTGTGCACACTGATGCATCTGATGTTGGTATTGGAGGAATGTTGACACAAATTTTTGACGGTGAAGAGCATCCTATTGCGTATTATAGTCGTTCTTTGAATCAGCCCGAGCGGAATTATTCAGCTACGGAGAGAGAAGCGTTGGCAGTGGTGCAAGTAGTGGAGCATTTCAGACCGTACTTAGAGGGTCATAAACCTTTTAAGATTATTACGGATCACGCGAGCTTAAAGTGGTTTCTTAACTTACGGAATCCTACTGGGCGTTTGGAACGCTGGGGTTGTAGGCTCTCCCCTTATAATTTTGTTATTGAGCATCGTCGTGGCAAGGAAAATGTGATCCCGGATTCTCTATCCCGTAGTGTGCCTGTGTCTGTTATAAATACTGTGTCGGTTGATCCTTGGTTTCAGAATCTTTATTCGCGGTGTCATAGTAGGCCACAAACCTGTCCTAATTACCAAATAGTTGATGGTAAGCTTTACCGTTACACCAAAAGTAAGTCATCGTTGACAGGGGATTTTGATTGGAAGGAGGTAGTTCCCTTGAATGACAGACAGCGTTTGATTAAGGAAAATCATGATTCTCCTTTAGGTGCTCATTTGGGGATTGAAAAGACGTATAAGAGATTGCGTCTCCATTTTTATTGGCCTGAGATGTATAAGGATGTAGAAGATTTTGTGTCGAAATGTGAGACGTGTAAAGCTTATAAACACCCAAACCAAACTACTCCTGGTTTGTTTGGGAACCCGAAGGTGTGTCGTAGACCCTTCCAGTGTATCAGCGTTGATTTGGTTGGTCCACTGCCCAGGTCTCGGCAGCAGAATGAATATCTTCTAGTAGTAGTTTGCTGTTTTTCTAAATATGTTTTGATATTTCCTCTTAGACGTGCGACTGGTAGAGTGGTGGCTCAACGTTTGGAAGATCATGTCTTTCTAGCTCATGGTATTCCCCAAACGGTCATTGTTGATAATGGACCGCAGTTCATAGGTCGTGATGTGAAGGCTTTGTTTGAAAAGTATAGGGTACCCCAAGTACACTATACTCCCACTTATTGCCCACAGGTAAATACAGTGGAACGGTATAACCGAACCATTGTCACAGCTGTAGCAGCGCTTGTTGGTTCTGATCAGCGTAGTTGGGATTCTCATCTCTGTGAGATTCAATTTTCTATTAACACTGCCGTTAATGATACAACAGGTTTTACTCCTTTCTTGCTTGTGCATGGGCGTGAGGCTATCGCTGATGGAAATGTCTATGGAGATAGTGAAGATATGGATGACATTGTGGTTGCTTCTCGTGCAGACTATGTGGACAAGATAGGTGTGTTGAAAGATGTATTTGTTAAAGTGGATAAACAATTAAAGAAATCTCACTCCAGAAACGCTAAGTATTATAATAGGCGTCGAAGGGATGTAGAGTTTAAGGAGAATGATGTCGTTTGGCGGCGCACGCATGTCCGGAGCGACGCTGCTAAACCTGTTCCAGTTAGAGGGGGATCTGGAGCATCGTCCCCCACCAACCATGACGGACCTCCCATACACCCTGGTGAGCAACGTGGCGAACGGGAAGGTAAAGCGGACGGTAGACATCTCAGTGGAGTTTTACCTGGATGTTAAAGTATACCACAAAGCAAACATCCTTTCGACGCCTGCGGAGCAGCGGTGGAAGAAGGCGTCCGTCACGCTAAAAGTACATTTGAATAGAGAAACGCCGCAGTGGGACGCGCTGCAGGCATTTATGTTACGGGCTCACGAGCTCTTTAATGATTCGGAGCCCGTATATTTTAGCGATAAAAATTATTTTTTTCAATTTTTTAATCCACCTCACTACGCACGATCGGCCAGATCCGGCCGGCTGTCATTGGAATGCCCAACCCTAAAATAATACAAGGAATCACCATGTCCTCGCTATATCAACTTCTCAACTTCAAGAAAAGACCTCCCACCTCGCAGGATCAGAGGCCAGAAAAGACCAACAAATCTCTTTCATTCAATCTATCTTTAAATCCAGCCAGTGTTTTGGTTGATATAGATTTGATCATGGAAGGCAGTTTACTTCTTGAATGGGTTGAACCCTTGTCAGTAATGTTAATGGCATTTCTTGTTGAGATATTATCCAATAATCGGGTTTTTAAACCGCTCATAATACCCCTTCATCAGTTCTGTTTACGTAATGCCTTAGAGTTATCTATCCTTAATAGCCTTGATATTGAAAGGTCCAATCACTTGAATGCCAGACTTCCCCTGAAAGGATTCACAGAAAGATCCTATATCCCTACCATGACCTCATCTTTCAACACCAAGGGTAGAAGATCATGGGAGTTTACAACAACAACCTCAAACACCCTTGTGATAATGATGTCATACAATATATCCATCTGTTCTATATCCCACTTTCAAAAAGAGGAATTTAGGAGCTCAGGATTCTCTATGATCCCCTCTCCTTGCACTAAAGCACAAAAGGATATTTATAAAATGATCAACAAATTGGAGAGCATTGATTTTGATCATCCTAATGGTATATTGGAATACCTGTTATCAATAAACAAGGGGACAAGAGGTGCCCGAGTTCGTCCTGCAATTGAATTTGAGAAAAGTAATGCTGTGGCTTAATTGTAATCTACTAACACTGAATGTAGATAAAACGAAATATATCACATTCTCATCAACTGATATTACACAGCCACCTAAAGAGTTTCAGGTTAGAGCTCACACGTGTGATCGAAAATTCGACTGCTCTTGCCCCTTATTGGTAAGAACGTCTAACATAAAGTATCTGGGGCTAATCATTGACAACTTGCTGAACTGGAAGATGCACATCAGTAACTTGACTTCCCGCATTAGAAAACTAATACCCATGTTTAGGAACCTGAGAAATTCCGCAGATCGTGATACGTTACTGTGTGTCTACTATGCTTTGGCCCAGAGTTTACTTCAGTACTGTATAGTTACGTGGGGTGGCGTCGGAGCTGCCACAATGTTACCCCTTGAAAGAGCCCAAAGGGCCATTCTAAAAGTAATGCTCGGGAAACCACGGAGATATGGCACTACTCTCCTGTACAGTGAATGCTCGGTACTTACGGTGAGGCAACTGTTTATTTTGAATACCATACTTCGTAAGCATAAAAGTGTTGTTTTTAGCCTGTCGCAACGCAAGGCTAAAAAAGTTTGTTTTACTCAACCGCATAAGACCTCCCTTGCCAAACACCAATATTATATTATTAGCTCTCATCTGTACAACGTGGGAAACAGAATCAATGATATTGTTTCACTATCTAAATATAGATGCAAACAGAGCATTCGTCAGTGGTTGTTAAAGTTGAACTATAAAGAAACAGAGGAAACTCTAACAAATTACTAGCTGTATGATCAAGCACATCTACTGAGCAAAACACACACACACACACACACACACACACACACACACACACACACACACACACACACACACACACACACACACACACACACACACACACACACACACACACACACACAAAACTCATACTTAGTGGGAAATTGGTCTCTTACCTTTAATATATTAGTTTAAATTTTATTATCATTATTGTTCTCTTTATTTCGTTTCATTATTGTTATTTGAGTAAATTTTAATCTTTAAGTCCAATAATATGTACCTTAATGGAAGGCGCTGACAGCTGTGTCACAGTTTATACTAGTACAGCTGCCAACGTTAAACTCCTTATCTTTAAGTGATCTATAGAATTATGTTTCAATTTAACTAGATTAAAAGGATATCCTGTAACTTAAAGTGAAATAAACAAAAATTTATTTATTTATTTATTTTATTTAATTCCACACAGAGTTAGAAATTCCCCTATCGAGCAAGAATCAAGTTGACCTGTCCCACTTCACCCCCTCAGCGCCTCCTCAGTACAATTCAGAGGATGAAGAGCCTTAACCACACGATGATCCGAAAACACAACACACCAGAACACCGAGACCCATCCAGACCGCAAGGATTATAACCCCTAGCGGCCGGATCTGGCCGCGCGTTCGAACGACTTTAAACCTTATTTCTAGAGAGATAGAGAATACTTTTGTATGGAGTACTTGAGCCATAGACAAACTAGAATAAATTTCCTTTCTGGCAATGCCCAACAATGCTGCAGTACTCATTTATTTCATTCCTTTTTTCGTAATCGAAAACATAAAATTGTTCTGTGCCTTCGCGTTCGTCCCGGTGCTGAATTTTGGAGATAATACAAAGTAAGTACTTGTTTTTATTGGAAATTTGTTGTAAAATGCATTATTATGTATATTTCAATCGTTTTAGATAATAGGTTATAAGAAATATATCGTAACATTTATATTTTTCAAGCTCAAATACGGTGACATTTTTAGACATATTTTGTAGTGTTTTACAGTGATATATGTTAGTAAAACAATAGGTATGTGAAATACTAACAAAGTACCTAGTTCCTGATTTTTGAATGATGTTATCAACCTTTATAGGTACAAAGCATTGAAATTGAATTATAAAGGGAACTCACCTGAAATGATGCTGTAGCATAAAATCGCAAAGTCACCAAAACTGCAATTTCGGGAGCTATAGGAAGACCCCTATTGTCACTTTTTTCAGGGGATTTTTTATTAACGATGTTATTTATATAACGATGTTATTTATATAACGATGTTATTTATATAACGCTGTTTTTATATTGGTTTATTAATATAGACCTTAGAGGCGGGGGCCATTGAAGAAAAATATGTAAAACAAATGAATGTTCCCCAAATAATAGCTTTTAATAAATTTAAAAATCATAGGTTAAGAAATAAAAAAAATGCTTGGAGACAAGCTTGCCCAAACCCTGATTACCCCGAAAATCGTTTATCGCAAAAGCTGTGGGACTAGCCGCTTTGCAAGCTATTACGGAATAGTCTTCTGAATACGTCAACTGACTCTGCAGAGCGAGCTTGTCTCTTAGCTGCGGGCGAGTGGGAATCGGGCCTTTGGCTGCAAGCTCTTCCATCGGCGGACATCGGCAGGCTGCTAGATAGTTCCACTTTCAGGATCGCCACGGCCCTTCGCCTGGGCGCACCCTGCATTGCACCACACCAATGTGGATGTGGCCATGTCGTTAGTTATCTTGGTCGTCACGGTTTATCGTGTTGCAAGAGCGCCGGGCGCTTATCAAGGCACGCGGAGTTAAACGATGTTATCCGTCGGTCCTTTGCTACTGCTGTTTCTCCGGCAGTTCTGGAACCCAATGGTCTGTCGAGAGATGACGGAAAAAGACCTGACGGAATGACGCTCGTACCCTGGAAGATAGGTCGGTGTTTGGTATGGGACGCTACTTGCGTTGATACTTTTGCTCCGTCGCATCTACCAGCAACAGCAACCAAAGCTGGCTCCGCTGCCGCGACCGCTGAGAGCGCCAAGCGGCGCTCTCAGCCAATCCAGCCAGCAATATGTCGGTTTGAGCAGTGACCTCATTTTTGCGCCGTTTGAATGTCTCGGGCCTTGGGGACCGGTGCTCACTATCTCTTTAAGGAGATTTCTGAGCGCTTGGTCAATGCGTCCTATGATCGGAAGGCTGGCCTGTATTTCGCGCAAAGGATTAGCCTCGCAATACAGCGGGGAAACTGCCAGCCTTCTGGGAACTGTTTATTATTTACTTATTTTACACTCGGTTTCTGAAAGGCTGATAAATAAATATATAGGGACAATTCATACAGATTTCGAACTTACCTTGGGGGCTAGCTCATAGCCCCAAAGTAAGTTCGAAACTTGAGATATGGGACTAACTCAACGATATTATATTTTATAACAAATACATATATAGATAAACATCCAAGACCCGAGGCCAATCAGAAAAAGTTCGTTTTTCATCATGATCCGACCGGGGGTCGAACCCGGGACCTCCTGGGTTCGACCGGGGGTCGAACCCGGGACCTCCTGGGTAGCGGTCTGGCGTGGTAACCATTACGCCACAGAGGTCGTCAAATTGATGATTTGATCAATGATGCCTCTATTTAAACTTAATTTTTATCAGCCTTTTTGAAACTGGGTGTTGATCCCATAACTTTAAAATTTCGAAATATCAGCGAAGTCCTACATCGACTTTTTACCGCTACTGTACAACACTATGCTATCGATATCGATACCTCAGTTGAAGACTTGAACTACAGTATAAACGACACTAGCGCTTCGCGGACACAACGGAACTATAAGTTAACCATGGACACAACGGAACTATAAGTTAACCATAGAACTGTCTATCTGTCTCTGACTAATGTACAGTAATCTGTGCCCGAAAGGCTCAGACGCCATGTTTTGTGTTGTAATTTGCACTTGTGTAAAATAAATCCAACTTTAAGATTAACAGAGCGTTATTGCGGCACACCATATATAACGGCAAGTGGGTTACGACGTAAGATTGATACGTTCGACGAAGAAAGAAAAATTTTCTACACGTGTTGTTACTAGCCGGCATGGCGCCCAAATAAGAATTGTTTTCATTACGGTGATAGATTATACGATACGACGATCACACGAAGATGCATACAAGAAAACGAGACGCTTAGAGCAAACAAGAAGACGTAAAGATGTTTGGAGCGGACATATGCTATTCGGTGCCTACATTTTGCGGCGAGGACGTAACATACTCTTCAGCAAAATGGGCGCAGGACATAGAAGACAACGCAGACATATTTGGGTGGACAGAGCAAGAGAAGTTGATTATTGCTCGACGCTCCCTATACGGCACGGCGGCGGAGTTGTGGCTAAGAACGGAAAAGACATACTTTAATCTAGATGTTTACGGATTGCTTGATTCTGGTGCTGTGGTGAGTATTTTAGGTAGGAACTTTTATAAAACTTTAATTGAATTTGGTTTTACCCTTCACAATGATGATCTAGTTTCGGTCACTGCTGCTGGTGGACAGAATATGAAGTCTCTTGGATATATGCTACTTCCTCTTAAATTTGATGGCAAGACTAAAATTTTAAAGGCACATGTGATACCTGAGGTTGATACTGTACTTTTACGACGATCTGAAGGCGGCAGTGGCGTACTTCCAATAAAGCCGAAACTTGCCCTACTCAAATAGGCAATATTATATAAAAAAACTCAATAAAGCTTAACTACATATTCATACTTATTTTTTTAAATCAAACTCGATCGAAATAATATATTGAATTGAGTGGGTTGTAATAATGAAGGTTAATAGTTTTCTTTATACCTATATGTATTTATTATAATTTGAAGGAAGGTGCATGACTTACCAAATTATATAAAATGGCTTTACTGATTGTGTGGGGGTGTAGGTCAAGATGACTAAGAACTCAATGTAACTGATTTTTTAGTTGTACGAATGGCTTTTTCGACAAGGAAAAATGAGTTCTCCGTATTCAACAGCATTCCTGACAGCCATCTTCAATCCCCCATAAGACCACAAGAGCGATCATTCTTAACAAAAATTCATGGCGTGATCCCCAGACGCTTTAAAGAGCTTCGACAAACATGCCCAAAACCTCCAGAGCTTCTGCTAATTGATTCAGAGAAAATTTATGGGTTATTACTCCAAGAAGCCTACAATGTAAAACCTACCGCTATCTTAGAATGGGCCAAAACCCATGTACCCCAAAGTATACAGGCCGCTGGAGATGTCATTAAGAGGGTGTACCAGTCATTAGGACTTGGCATTGTTCAAATACCTGCTTCATCTCCAGAAGTTCTATATAGGTATTCTCTTATCTGCCAGTGGGAAGACATTCGAAATGCAATGCAAGGACTATCTGGAGATTATAAAACATGGAAGATGATTCCCCGCCCTCCTGCTCCCTGTGAGACCTTATGGTACTGCGGGTCATTTGTCATTATCCAACTTGACTCACAGTATTGGGTGTTGGGCTATGACCAGGTAATGATGGTAACAGACACAATCCTTGCCAGATGTAATACACTACTACTCAATACATTGCGACCTGACGGGATACCCGGAACAGTAGAAGTAGTAGTTTTGACTATGTTATACAAGCTATTTGACAGCCAGTTTTGCACCTTAGGTAATTCAATATATATTCAAGCCAAAACCTGGGAGGCTATAGTATCTGGGATCCTAATCATGAAAAATGATCCGTTCCCGGGAGGCAAGGAATTCTTATCAACTATTCTGGATGATGCTGAGAAAACCAATAAGACCTTGGTTCTCCAGTTTTATAATTTATTAATCTCATTAGAGTTAGATATGCACCAGCTAGCAGAGATCTATGGCATGTTCAGACATTTTGGGCACCCAACAGTTGACGTAGACTCAGGCTGTGATAAGGTTACAGGTATATCAAAAACTCGTCCGATAGTTTCCCAACAGGTAATGAGAGAGATAACAGGGTGTATTGTTCGACAGTTTTGTACTTCTTTTATAACTAAGCATGGGAGGTGGCCTAATGTGATTGCTGCCAAAACTATCCCACATAATCTATTGAGGCATTTGGTCGAAAAGAACGTTACATACTTTAACCTCTACACTGCTACCATCCCCATCGAGGCTTGGGCGGAGATCACTTTTTCTGCAGAGCTCGAGATGGATTACTTTATTGACTATACTCAACTTCTAGATGACAAATCATTAGCCCCTGAATTGCCTGACTTGCCAAGTATCTATGATAAAGATCTCTTGAAGTATAGGCCTCAGCAACCTCGAACAAGCAGACGGTTGTTACAGCGAGCGATGGATGTAACGAAAATCGACATAGAGGAAATTTGTCTATTAATACGAGATAGACAAATTCCCCCAGAGTGGTTCATTGTGATCTTGCATGCAAAGGAAAGAGAAATGAAGACCGACCCTCGTTTGTTTGCAATGATGGTCTTAGAGATGTGATTGTACTTTTGCACCACTGAGCAAAATATATCCAATCATCAAGGAGGGTTTGAGGGGATTATGCAGAAATTGTGGACATTAGTGACAATTGGCATTCTGTTACTGGTGGAAGAGAAGACAGGGATTAGATCACAAATAGTTGGACAAGGGGATAATCAGGTATGCAGGATTGCAGTACCAAAGAAACGGCCAGACTTAAGCAGGGAGGATTATATTAAGACACATCTTGAAGATATTGACAAATATTCGAGGTTATTTGATTCTACCCTAGAAGAATTATGCAATAAGATTGGACTGGTGGTTAAGACTGATGAATCTTTGACATCTAGTAATGTACTAATTTATGGAAAAGACATTATTGTGAACGGGGTTTACCTAGCTCAAACTACAAAACGAGCTAGTCGAATTATGCCAGACACCAACGATATGTATCCGACCCTGTCAGAGTCTGTTGCTACAACTCAAACAGCAGGGATGAGTGCCGCCCAAAAGTCCCATGAAGCAGTTACGCCACTACGTTTTATTATACACTCGAGCAGTTCAGTCACCATTGCTTCCTGGAATAAGGCCCTTGGGGAAACCTTATCAAGAACCTTTATTGTCCCTTCATGCAAAAGAACTGCTATTAAGGTTAGATCCTAATTTCGGTGGGCTTCCCTTCCTGAATCCAATCGAGTTTCTGTATAGAGGCCACCCAGATCCCCTGACCAGTTATACAACCTTTCTGAGCTTGCTCATCAAAACCGGGGATACGTTGTCTAAGAAGATTTGGCATTACTTAGAAGCGGGGAAATACGAGGTAGGGGAGGGGGATTCTCGCCTTCTTATCGAGAATCCAACCTCCTTGAACATCAAAAAACCTCCTTTACTCACTACAGGGTTCAGATCTCAACTGGAGAAATTTGTAGAAACCTACCCAAAAAATCAGGCATTGAAAGCGATGATGAAGTCAAGTACGCGAGATCAAGAGAAAGAGCTATATGAAGCCCTTTTGGCCCATAGGCCTCTCCATCTTAGATTCCTAAATGAAGTCAGTTCATTAACTATTTTTGGTGCCCGGAGAAACTTTGTAGTACAATGACCACAAAACGGCTCTTAGTGGGGCGTGCCAGGCTCAAATCTTTAGATGATGAGTTTGTAGAGGATGGTGTGGTGGACATCTCAGAAGCATTAGTCTTGACTCACATGATTAAAAAGGCAGATATTGACTTCCTAAAAAACTTGCGAGTTTTACAACAGCAAATACACTCGGAGCCACCGCCCGTCAATGTAACCACACCTTTAAAAGTGACGCGTAGCGGAAGGGCGATTAAGAAACCTGTAAGATTTGTAGACACTTACAAGTAAACAATAGTATTGTAAGTAGGTTAGTGCTAGATATGTAGGTTTTTTTTATCACGTATTATTTTATAATGCGATTGTTTAATTCCGCATCTTTGTAGAATTGTAGGTTTAAGCAATTAGGCATAGGTAAATAGGCGAGTTTTTAGCTAACCGAGTACATTCCGAAATCAACACAGTACACATTAACACCCCATACTACTCGTCGGAGATAATGGGAAAGACATACTCCGTCGAAAAGAAAGAGGAGGAGATTGTGATAGCTCAGAACGGAGCCAATCAGGCCTCATTCTCACACAATGAGCTTCGGCTGGAAGCCTTGGGCACGGCCGTCACAGTGATAGGAGTCATCGTGGGAGTTATATTGTTAGCGTTGTTTTACAAGTTATGCGCTAATCAGACAAGGTGAGTACTGCGCAAGGAGCTCGGTATCGCGAACAGTGCTAGCGTGCAAAGTGTACACGGTTCACAGTGCGGGATGGCGCGCAATCCAAATCAGATGGTATAGACAATTTATGGACAATGTGTATCTCGGTTTATTGTATCTAATTTTTTTTTTTTTTTTAGAAGGGGGTGTATGTGGGGGTGTAGGATTACCTCGGGAGTTTGGTTCGCCTATGCGAGGCGTTGGTCGGCAGTCATCCGTGCGCACTGCCGGGAATGTAACGCGTACCTATACTCAATACATAACGTGTTTTGGTATTTGGGGTTATTCATTAATATCATATCCCAGTTAGTATCCCTATATACTACAATTGTAAGTTTGTTGACTCAGGTAGCTGATGTGTTAAAAAACTATTTGAGTAGCCGAAATGAGTCTTTAAACCCTGTTCATTCTTTTTTCAAAGCCATAGCTGATAGTGTGGTGAATTTGCCTCCGGATTTATAGTTGAAAGTAAAAACCGAAATTTATTCTATCGTATCCCAGGTAGAATTTCAAAATATAAGTTGAACAAGGTCTACATCACCTATATCTACAGGATCTATCGCATCAAACAGAGACATTACTCTTTCGCAACAAAGAAACTCAACTTTTATTATACGCCGAGATCACACATGCTGAAAATCAATTTATAGACGAAATATAGCAAAGCGAGCGCGGCGGTAGCGTGTAGCTGGCGCGACGCGAGGCGGGTGCGTCGTTAGCGCGGCGCGATAGTCACACCGCAAGCAACACGCCACGCCGCGCTAGCGCCCTGCCAGCATCGCGGCGCGCCAACCGGGAAAGCGTCACTTTGTTAAAATCATATCAGCGCTTTTAAAGGGACATTTTTGTAATCTTTATTACTCAAATCGTAAACAATAGAATTTTCCCGTACACAAAATAAATCCAATCTATATGATAAAAATATACAAAAAAAAAAACTTTACATACCGAATTAATCAATTCACGCTCGCTGTTTGACAAAGCCTTTATACTCTTTGTTTTTATTTATATTTATTCATATCGATTTCTATATTATATCGGTGCGGATGGTTAGATGAGTAATGAAAATGTTGAAGAAATTTATGAAGAATCTTTGAGTAACTTGATTTTGATTTCATTTAAATTAATAAAAATAAATGCATACCTCAATATGACCATGAGTCTTTCTTCTGCTCCTATTGCTTTACGGAAAGATATATCTAGCTGTTCAATGTGAGGCTGTATAATTTGTAGTAATTCATAGAATTTTTCTTTCGACATTCTTAAATTGATATAAAATCGATCAGGATCATTTAGCAGTCGTGGGAAAAGGGTATGATACTCTCCGTCTTTATAACGAGAATTTGGTATATCGTGCACCCATATAGAACGCTTTCTTTTTCTTTCCAATGTTTCTGCCTCTTCACACAACAGCGACACCACGATTAATTCTTCAAAGCTCTCGTCCACTTCAAGAACCCTGTGTGACACGGTTTGTGGTTGAAAGAGAATGCAATAACTACGTGTGGTTGAACTGTAGCAGAGGCTACAATCTCAGGCATTGTCCTAATAGGACGCAAATGCGCGATCGTCGCGCGAGTAAGCGATGCGACCGTCGCGTGTTCGCGCGATGGCTAAAACTGGGTGTCCTAATTGATCATCGCGCGAATTGACGATGCGATTGAAACAAATCATAAATCTGTTAGTCAAAAAAGCGAGGCAGAGCAAAAAGAATTAATTGCAAGTGCATTGAATGACAGAAATAAACAGTCAACGTCTATGATTAAATTTGTTGGCAAAAATTGTAATACAAGCGCGGCAAGTTACGCGACTGCAAATGTCATTGCTCGGCATGGTAAACCTTTTCAAGAAGGTGAGTTTTTGAAGGAAGCCTGGTTAGCATGCGCGCCCTCTCTTTTTGAAGATTTCGACAATAAAGATAAGATAATTCAGCGCATCAAAGATACTCCTCTATCAAGAAACACAATAAAAGAAAGAATCTTAAAACTGGCCGAAAATATAACAGATCAACAAAAAATTGACATTAAAGATGCTTCTTTTATATCGCTATGTCTTGACGAAAGCACTGACGTCACTAAATCTGCACGTTTAGCTGTTTTTGCTCGGTATTGCGTAGAAAACGTCATTAAGGAAGAATTAATTGCAATAAAATCGTTGCTAACAACTACAAAGGGAACAGATATAAGTACGGCAGTTAAAAATTCGCTTGCTGAAAAAGAAATTGATATAAAAAAATTTGTTTCTGTAACAACCGATGGTGCTCCAAGTATGGTGGGTAAAAAAAACGGTTTCATAAGTTTATTTCAAGCTGACGTAGGACATTCGATTCTTGAATTCCACTGCATCATTCACCAACAAGTCTTGTGTGCTAAGAGTGGTTTAATATCCCTTGATAATGTAATGGCGGTAGTTACAAAAATAGTCAACCTCATCTCGTCACAGGCTTTAAACAAGCGAAAATTCGATGCTTTGTTGGACGAAGTCAACTCGGTGTATAATGGCTTACTGATGTATAATAGTGTTCGCTGGTTGAGTCGCGGGAATGTACTTGAAAGATTTGTTGATTGCTTGGAAGAAATCAGACTGTTTTTGCAAAATGAGGGAAAAATTGAACAATACCCACAGTTATTGGACGTTATGTGGCTTTCAAAATTGATGTTTTTTACAGACATATGCCAACATTTAAACACATTAAACGTAAAGCTTCAAGGCACAAACAAAACAATTATTGCCATGATAGATCTCGTTCGCGCTTTTGAGGCAAAACTGCAAGTTTTTAGAAACGATATTATCACAAGAAACTACAAGTATTTTCCAAACTTGAAAAAATATATGAATGATTTAGATATTCACGAGACAGCAGACAAAGAAAAAATTACTGAAGAATTTATTTCTGTGATCGATTCTTTAATCAAAGAATTTTTAGGGAGATTTTCTCAGTTCAAAGAATTGTCGGAAATACTCAAGTTCATTATGTACCCAGATGTGACGTCATTTCATAAACTGAACTTCTCTAACAATTTGAAATGCAGCTGATTGATTTCCAATCTAGTTCAATATGGATTCAAAAATTTATTGAAACACGGAAAGAGTTGGAATTTTTTTTTTTTTTTTTTTTTTTATACTACACAGGTGGCAAACAAGCATACGGTCGGCCTGATGGTAAGCCGTCACCGTAGCCTATAGACGTAAGCAATACCGGGGGTATCACTCACGCGTTGCCAACCCTCCCAACCCCCCCAAATGGAGCTCTGGAGACCTTACTCACCGTAGGAACACAACATGGCCGAGACCAATGCTATTTGGCTACGATCTTCTGTAAGGTGGAGGTCCTTCCCCAGACGGGCTGCTCCGATTTGAGCGGATTATCCGCTGTGCCCTACCTCTCTTAAAATTAATTAATTGAAACTGAAAGATCGACAAGTAATTTAAGTAAAAATGCTAATAATAAAATTCTGGAAACATGAAATGCGTTACCAGACACATTTAACTGTTTGAAGAAGCTGGCTCATGCTATTTTAACCATGTTTTCATCTACATATGCCTGCGAGTCATTATTTTCAGAGATGAATAACATTAAAAACTCGGTTAGAAATTTTATTTAATAAAGAGTTTTGATAGTATGTATTTATAATTATTATTTTCCCAATAATCAGAAAGTCAAAATTATTTGATGGCACGCGAATGACCCCATTAAACTTTTTTTTTGAAAAAATGGCACGTTGATGCATAAAGGTTCGCCTACCCTGACATAGAATATTTATATTTTTTGTGTATCATTTTGTGCTTCAAAATTTAATGTTTTTAATAGTCAAGTCAAACGTCTGCTGAGCTAAAAACCTTTCTTCCTACCACACGTTCCTGAACGGAGTTTTCACAGACCAGTTTCTGTTTATTCTTATTAATAAAATTGCACAAATATTTCGTATTATCCTATCCAACTGTTTTTATCAATAAGTAACAAATAGCTTAATAATTGAAACAAAACTTCATTTTCTAACAGATGCAATAAAGAATCATGTTAGACCTACGGCAACTGACTGAATACTTATAGGAATAATCCTATCCAATTATAGTAGACCCAAGAACCAATTTTAACCAAATAAGCTGTTTGTAATATAAAAAACAAAAATCCATACAAATATTTGTGAAAATTTAATAACAGTCAGTGCGAAGACTGCCAAGCCGAAGGCCCCTAATGCAAATCTCTGACCACTTATTCCAAATCTTTCTTTAGCTTGAACTCATGGTAGGAAACAAATATGGCGATTCGTAAGAGCTTGTAATATGCCTATTTCAATAAAAATATTGACTTTGACTTTGTGTGCAGTTCACTAATTTGTTCCACCCCTTATTTCCTAGACCTCTAAAAGTCCTGAAAGTTATTTAGTTTTCATGTAGATGGTCCATCAAGAAACCCTATATTGGAACGTATAGTGCACAAGAATTTCATCAAATTTTTACTATAGATGTGTTACACACCGAACTCTTTTTATAAATATCTATCTTCACATCTTTATCACATTGTAGGTACATTTTCCCTGGATTCTCACAAATATTATTATAAGTTTTCTTCATCCCTTCCTCTTTTCGTTAGGTACCTCTCCATAATTAATAGAATGTGTGATGTTTTGGGCACAATTACCCAATATGGACCCAATATAACGACTGGTGATTGAATAACAATGGAAAAAGTCTTACCTAACTTGAGTAAAGACTGAAGAACAAATAAACCCAGACAGGAATGTAATATGTTATAAAACAATATTATAATATCGTAAATTTGCCATAAAATGGCGTCGTCTTTGTCAAACGAGATTCTCCGACTTAAAATCGACATAACCACCATGGTAGTGACCATTTCTCGATAACCACAGAGCACTTTTATTCGACAACTATCGACCTTCGCGAGCTGACTCAAACGAAAAAGCCTCAAGCAATTCTATCGACTCGCAGCCTGACCAATTGTTCTATTTATCACTAGTACTATATCTATTACAAAGCAGATAAATTTACTAACAGACAACTAAAGACAACGTCCACAACACCTTTTATTATCAAAATATATTCTAACCAACCAGTTCAACCATTTTCTTTACTTTGACTATATAATTCACTTGAACAAACTACGTAGTTCAATTCATGGAACATTGCAACACGATCCAACAACTCGGACAGAGTCGCCTTACCAACGCTGAACAAACGAATAACTATACGGAACGAATTAACTTTCTGAAAGGAAGTATTGTATTCCAAATATAACAATATTATTATCCGTTCTATTGGTATTGCATGTCAACCACGTAACAGCACAAAATATAAAATGAGCGTAAGCAAGCCAGCCAGCCGACCCGGCCAGAGGGAGCTTTGTTTTCTTTCGGTATGTCATCTGTCTGTGTCTGTGACAACTGACACTGAGTGAACAAAGCTGCTAACTTCACAGCGTCACGCACCAATCAAATCAAAGCAAATACTTTTTGTTGTGCGAGAACTGCGAGGCAAAGGCAGAAAGCTATGTTCGACCTGGTTCGACCTGTGTAATAGTATTGCCAGCGCAATATTATACAAATTACGTAAAAAAACGAAAATAATCGTTATTTTGGTTGCAATATATAAATGCAGACTTTTAACATTTAATTGTCACAGCAAGGAAGCCCATGGTCACTCAAATAAAACAAATTCGTGAGATGTGTACTTATTTCACATTATTTATTATTGTTAATTAACACACAGGTGTTCGGACGGAGTCAAACAGAGCCAAAATAAATTAGGTGACATCTTGCACATTTTGATTTTTAACGTCATTCAATCAGAACACTCGCCAACTGAAAAAAAAACATACATTCTTAGAGTAAATAACAATGTATAGAGGGAGTGTCCCTGCACCCGTTTTGATGCTAGGACCAAGTATTTGATGCACCTCAACGTGTGCCACTGGCACCAAACGCCGAACTTTGCCGAACCACTTCGTAGTTGTCGATGTCAAAGCGCACCAAACGTGTCTCCCGGAAAAAAAAAATAGCGGTTTGTGCTATTAAATCGTATCACAACACAACACGTCTGAAAAACAAAAGAAATGTAATGATATCACTTTTCACAGGAAAGATTTTTACATAGTAATTTGTAGTTAATTAATAATACGATTTTAGCGTATTATTTTAATGCTCAGTGTTGCCCGATTGTGAAAATTGTTTCCCATTTTAACTATTTTTTATTGCTTCGACTGATTAATTTTAAAACAGTTGCTGCTGCTACATGGCTGCTACTGATATTTACGTACGTATGTGACACGTGACACGTTCTCTAATGGAAGTCCTTGTGAATTTACGATATCATAGGTATACCTAAAATTTTGTTACATGAAAGTTGAGAAATTTAAACAAACTCTATTTATTTAGTGTCAAGTGCATGTCACCGACATGTCAACGAGCGTTTAGCGATTCACTTTTGACAAAACGCTTGTATGACCCCTCTGATATCTGTGACCCCACTCCATCTAGTTTAATCTAAGCATACATTATTATGTAAGTATTGCAAGCGTCTATATGCTACGGTGATGCTTACCATCAGGTGGGCCGTATGCTTGTTTGCCACCTTAGTAGTATAAAAAATAAAAAATGAAGTAGGTATTATAATGTCTCTAAAATAAATTATGATAAAACATTTTTTTTGACGTGCGAAAGTAACTTTACTTTTTTTACTTTTACTATTTGGTCTGAGCTTTTACTTATAAGTAAAGTATTTCCTGTAAATCTACTTGCAAAATAAATGATTTTATTTAAATAATACCTTTATAGTAATTATTTATTTATATTTATTTACCTATTTTACGCACGGGTTTTTTGCCTTTGTTCCCTTTGAGTCACACCATCTTGTGTCACACTGTCACTCAAGGGGAAAAATATTCCCGATGAGTAACACAGTAAGCTTGTACGGTTCCTCTTTTATTTTTAGTAAGTCAAATTTTTTTTTTTTTATATTTAATTTAATAGCCATGTAGCCTTATTAGCCTATGTCACCTGGGTATAGCGGACGTTAGTATCGAAAGTTCACAACCCAATGGTGAAATATTTTTTTCCAAAAAAAGTTTAAATATGAGTTTATTCTACATAAACAGACAAAAATCCAAATCGTTCCTCTTTATAATATTAGTGGGTACCTATAGATTTAAACAACATGTCTATTAAAAATAACTAGTCATAAAAAGTTTTTATGTAAAACTTCATTCACAAGATGTAAAATAAGTAATAACATGAGAAAGACAGTATGTCCATTTGACCTTTACATGTCCTCACATTGCAAAGAAAAATACATAGAGGACTCGCGCCATATACGCAGGCGCAAGGGCATAGAATGTATTATGGTACCTACTAATGGTACGGACAGTCTGCAAAAAAACCCGACTTCCTAAATGAAATGAAATGAAATGTTTATTTGCTAAAATTATACATGGTGTTTGTTTGTGTTTGCCAAGTGTAGTACAATATGGTTGGTAGCAGTATAATTTGCCTTAATAAAAATGTAGGCATGCAAAATATTCAAATTTAAATTGGCGTAGGTAGGTACAGTATCTTACAATGGACTCTTGATAAATATTTATTACTATGTCAAGCACAATAATAAAAATGTTAATCTAAACGAAGTAAGAATTAGGATTTTTAGGTAACTAATCAGGTTTCAACGAAATTTCATCAAATACTAAACGTAAATCACAATGTACATTTTGTACACTCGTTTAATCCGTTGTGCGCCAAGTGGTCTAACGGTAGAAAGCATTTTTTTTTGTAACTGACGCTTCATATGCGCGCGCCGACGGGTTAAATAGATTTTTAGGTAGTAAGACTTTTAAATAATTATGTATATTGGCTTTCAAAAAAGGCTGTTTGTTGAGTTTCTTGCGGCACTTCTTCTCAACAGGCCATTCACGTCGAAGTGCTGGTAGGATAAAAAAAAATGTTGACGTGAGTTACGTCGGCATAAGTCACATAGACTTCCGGCGACTGGCCCTCGGGTCATTAGAGATAAGCTTAGTTATAAGAGACTAATTGTATTCACGTCTTAAGTTAATAAAATAAAGATAACCAGTCTAGATCTGCTCGTCAAGCAGACAGGTACTAAAAGTTGTTTTTAAAAAGCCTTTCGCCCTCGCCCACAACATATCTGGCGCAGTCGATATTCGCGTACGTTAATTACGGTTGCAGTTCAATAGATTCTTGAGCTTGTCAATCGCCGTCGCGACAAAAGAACCTACCGTGGGTTACGGCATCGGCAACAACACAACACCTGCGTGCTACGAGCTACGTGCATCTACGTGCATCTACGTGCATCTACGTGCTACGAGTACAAGCTTTGGCAGCGGTCAGACTCACTTCCTGAAAATCGGAAAATGCTCGTGGGGTAAGCATTAACTCTGTTAACTCCCGAGATTCCTTATCTATCCCTTTCACACTAACATTGTGTACCAAAATTTAAAAATTTAGTGCATTATTTGTACTCAATCACTAATTATTAGTGCATTGTTCTGTATTTGTTATTGTAGTTTTTAATCAATTGGATAAAAATGGCCAGTGATAAGAAGGTGCATAACGAAACAGATATTAAACCATTGGTTATTAATTATGACCAATTATCTTTGTTACTGCCGTCATATGATGGTGAAAAAAAAACTTTAGCATTTTATATAGAAGGTGTGGAGAACGCCTTAGAGTTAATCTCAACTGATAACGCGGAAAGTGTAGCTTGTCTTATTAGAAATAAACTAACTGGGAAAGCTGTTGAGGCATTGTCTCAAAGTACGAGTGCCAAAACTTGGGCACAAATAAAAGATATCCTAGTTCAGAGGTTTGGAGAATATAGGAATGAAATTCAATTAGTGCAGGAATTAATGTTCATCAACAAAGAAAGTAATTTAGAAATTTTCGCAGATAAAGTAAGAAGTTTGTCAAAATCATTAATAATGCTAGATCCACAAAAACGAGAATACTACGAGGAAATGGCTTTAACGGTATTTTTGGACAAATTGAATCCCATAACTTCCTTGTTTATAAAATTAAAAAATATTACTAATCTTGAGCAAGCGATCTCGTTAGCTAAACAAGAGGAAGTTAAGTTGAAAACGAGGCGATTACAGCTGCTTAACAGCAGGCCGAGTACATCTAGGCAACCCGTACTTCAGCCCCAACAGAGATTTGTACAAAGGAGGGAAATAAACAATAAACCCTTTAATAATTCAAAACCTCCGAGTAAACCGATTCACTTTCAAAATGAAGTAAATAACGATGACGATAATCCTACACAGAACCAACCCGCGAAGGCAGAGAATGAGGAAATTACTTCCGAATTCCCAGAAAATCTTGACTTAAATTTTTACGAGGAAATAGAGGAACTTCTAGAAATGTAGTGTTCATGAATAATCTTACTAATTATAGTCGTTTACCGTATATTTATATCAGCGAATTAGGTGGCAGATTTTTGCTAGATACGGGAGCATCACAATCTTTAATACACCCGGATATTGTACTAAACAAACAAATTAGCTGTACAATAAAAAATGAAGTGCATTACATCAAAACGGCTCACGCAACGACCAAACATAATAAAGTTGCATTCATAAAGTTACCATCGAAATTATTTAATACAGAAATAACACATAAATTCTTACTGTTTGACTTTGATTCGGACTTTATAGGATTACTGGGACTAGATTTATTAGTACCACTAAATTGCAAAATCGACATTAAAAACATGATTTTGAAAACGGAAAATGCTGACATACCTATTAAGGACGATATAAAATCATATAGTATAATAAAACCTAAATGCGAACAAACAGTAAATTTATTATGTAATGTTGAAGAAGGAGATTACTATCTACCGGAACAGCATATACACAGTGGCCTTGTCCTCCAGAACTCAGTAGTATCTGTAAAAAATGGAAACATATTAACTACAGTTATAAATAAATCAGAAAGTGAAGTAACATTAAAAAATTCTTGTCAGTTAAAAATGCGCAAATTAAATATAAATAATAAAAATCAACACTTATCCAATGAAACATCGGTAAATACACACACAATAGATAAAAATATTGATAGTTTGCTAAAAAGAAACCTAGACAGACTTAGAACTGATCATATGAATTCTGAAGAAAAAAGAGAAATAAATAAATTATGTTATACTTACCGTGATATATTCTATTGCGAACAATTACCCTTAACTTTTACACACGAAATAAAACATGAATTAAGAGTAACAGACGATAAGCCCATTTTTGTGCGAAACTATAGGCAAGCACCTAAACAGAAAGAGGAAATAAAAAAACAAGTAAATGAACTACTAGATCAACAAATAATTAGAAAAAGTAATTCGCCGTGGTCTTGCCCAGTGCATTTAGTCCCAAAAAAGGTAGACGCCTCAGGTGAACGTAAATGGCGCTTAGTGATTGACTATAGGCGGTTAAATGACAAAACAATAGGTGATAAATACCCTTTACCAAACATCGATGATATTTTAGACAAACTCGGACGAGCACAGTATTTTACGACAATAGATCTAGCATCTGGGTACCATCAGGTAGAAATGAACCCTAAGGATGTAGAGAAAACTGCGTTTAGTACGGACCGAGGACATTACGAATTCTTACGGATGCCCTTCGGCTTAAAAAATGCGCCGAGCACGTTTCAGCGTCTAATGGACTCGGTGTTACGCGGCTTAGATAACGTATTGACATATTTAGACGATGTCATCATTTACTCAACTTCCCTTCAAGAACACTTAGAAAAGTGCATTCAAGTTTTTGAAAGATTTAGAGCTCATAACTTAAAAATACAGCTTAATAAATCAGAATTTTTACAAAAAGAGGTCAAATTCCTAGGTCACACACTGACAGACGAAGGACTGAAACCTAATCAAGATAAAATCACCGCAATAAAGAACTTCCCATTGCCAAAAACACAAAAAGAAATAAAATCCTTTTTAGGTTTAGTAGGTTATTACAGAAAATTTATTCAGGACTTTGCGAAATTAACAAAGCCCCTGACTAAATGCCTAAAAAAAGGTAGTAAAGTGGATAATACATTACCTGAATTCATAGAATCATTTGAAAAAAGTAAACAAATCCTTACAAATGCTCCGATTTTACAATACCCGGATTTTAACAAAGAATTTATTTTAACCACCGACGCATCAGATGTGGCAATCGGTGCTGTTTTGTCACAAGGAAAGTTAGGTTCCGACAAACCGGTAGCGTACGCATCACGTACTTTATCGGATACAGAGCAAAGATACTCGACAAAAGAGAAAGAACTGCTAGGAATAGTTTGGGCTATCAAATACTTCCGCCCTTACCTATATGGAAAAAAATTCACCATATTCACGGACCATCGTCCACTTACTTGGATTATGTCTTAAAGACCCCAATTCAAAACTGACTAGATGGCGCCTAAAATTAGCCGAGTATGATTACGAAGTTCAATACAAAAAAGGCAAATCTAACACTAATGCCGACGCATTATCTAGGGTACAGATAGTATATAATAACGACAGTTCTACCACAATTATAGATAATCCCCAACCCAGCACATCAAACGATGACATAGACTCAATAGATATTAGAACACTTTTGGACATGCCGCTCACCCCAGATAACCCGCAAAAAGTTGAAGACTTGTTAATTAATGAGCCTCAATTAAATAAAGAGTTATTTGACGAAAATAATTTAGATAACATACCACAAACAATAGACGCCATTGATAGACAGCAAAAACAATTTCATATAAGAAAATCACCAGGAAATAATTACCGAGTTGATGATAGGTCAAAAGGCCGAATCATTATAAAGGATGTATTCATTCCTATAAATGATACGGAACAACAGATAATACAATTCTTAAAAGAACATACAATACCTGATAGAACTTTCCATTGCTTTTTTTATCATGAAGAATATTATCCTTTGTTTTGTAAAGTTTATAAAACGACATTTAGTGAACGTGGACCAAAACTAGTACGTTGCATGAGTAGAGTCACATTAGTAGAAAACACCAACGAACAAATAGACCTAATAAAAAATATCACGAAGGTAAAACAATACATCGAGGAATACAAGAAACTTACAAACAACTGCACAAAACCTACCATTGGTCCAATATGTTGTTATCAATACAAAAGTTCATTAATAAATGCGATGCATGCCTCAAATGCAAATACGAACGAAACCCATTAAAATTGCCACTATCTCTTACGGACACACCGATTAAACCTTTGGAACACATGTTTATGGATCTATATAGTAGTGGAGGTGTAACATTTCTCACTATCATAGATAACTTCACAAAATATGCGCAAGCAATACCACTAAATGCATCGACTAGTATACATATCGCTGAGGCACTATTAAGCCTCTTTTCAACTATAGGAATACCCAATAAAATCACAACGGACTCAGACACAAAATTCGACAACGAGGTAATTACGGAAATATGTGCTATGCATAACATACACATACATTTCACAACCCCTTACAATCCTAACTCGAATTCACCAATCGAAAGGTTACATTCAACTTTAGCGGAGTTAATAAGAATACAGCGTATCACGGACAAAGATGAACCGTCAAATTTAATGAAATATGCAATAATAGCGTATAACAATAGCATTCACTCAGTAACAGGTTTTACACCGTTTGAATTATTATACGGTCACACAAGCAGTAAAAATCCCTTAGAATTACATTTCCCAAAAGCATTCTACCAAGAGTATGTTAATAAGCATAAGCAGATCATGGAGAATGTACACAAACTAATAAATACCAAAATTTCTATGGAAAAACAAGCAGTGATAAATAAAAACAATAAAGGAACAGAAATACCTAACTTTAAAGTAGGAGACCAAGTATATAAACAGGTAGCAAAAACGGCTAGAAGCAATAAACTAGAACCCAGGTATCTAGGTCCGTATACAATTGTCCGTATTCACCCAGAACAGACAGCGGAGATCGTAGGTAAACACGTGAATGCGAAAACAATACGCGTTCACTTCCGGTTATTAAGGCGTCCTGAACATGTTTCAGACACGCCCTCGCCCTCTTCGCAGTGCTCCACTTCGCCAGAGCCACAGCGGTCATACAGCCAGTAGATGACCATAACGGAATATTGGTACTCACTGAAGCAAAGGCTCAAAATCAAATCGATACATACCATTTAGTAGTAATATATAATATTTCACAAATAAGAGAAATATACTTAGATATATGTAGTAATTACTATACGTTTAAACTTAGATATAATAATACATTAGATAAGACAATTAAAAGTAAACAAATAGAATATTACATAGATATGATAGAAAGTAAGTTAGTATACCTAGGGTCAGAAACAGTAGGACTTAGAAAGAGCTATAGACAAAAGCGTGGACTAATAAACGGACTAGGCTCCATAATAAAAACAATTACATGAAATTTAGACACTGAAGACGCAATTAAATTTGAAAATGAAATTAAAACAATTCAGTCAAAATTAAATAATAATGTTAGAAATCAGAAAAACATGCTTAACATAATGTCAGATTTCATGCAGGATTATAAAAATAATTTAGAACACATTAAAAATAATCAAGAAAATTTAATGTCTGTAATAAATAACTATGCAAAACAAAACTCTGGATTAGAAAAAACAGTACAAAGAACTAGTATTTTATCGGAAATAGAGACAGCGCTTCAGCAACTAAAAAACAGATTAGATACATTAGAAAACGCAATAACATTTTCTCATTTAAATAAAATGCACCCAAGTATCATTGACCCAAATTACTTGATTGCGGAACTGAATCAATTGCAAAATGAAATTGAGTTAACTATTCCCTTTGCACCAAACATTAAATATATTCAATTATGGGAAAAATGTATTAATGTAAAGGCATATAGTACAAATGAAACACTAAATTTCATCCTAGAAATACCGTTGGTCACTAACCATCCGTACAGTTTACTCCACCTATACTCGATCCCTAATAAAAATAACACCTTAATGATACCTAGAAATCCTTACCTTATCTTGGGAAACGACGAGTTCGCATACCCCCATGAGTCATGCTTGGGAGTCACCGACGACGAAGTCATCTGTAAACACCTGGATTGGGAAGATCTACATACCTCAAACGATTGCATAGCACAGCTCATTCAGCATCAACAACCACATAACTGCATCTACGCAGCTGCAACATTTAACAATAATATAATACAACAAATAAAGGAAAATAGTTGGATAGTTATATTAAAACAGGAGGAAGTCGTAAAGAAAACATGTAACGAAGATGTACAATATCAACGTATAAATGGAGTAGTACTGATAACAACTGACAACAAATGCACAATAGGAATAGCAGGAAAAACACTGCAGACCCATATAAAATATATAAATATAAAAGAGACTATTCCCTTACCAAAAGCATACGATACACCGGAGGAACCTGCAATCAAAGTAGAGTTAGAACACATAGAACTAGACAACGTAAAAAGCATTATACACAGATATAAAGAAATAAGAAGTAATAAGGAACCACTGATATCATCAGTACCTAGTTGGTCTTCAATAATACTATATGTCGCACTCACAGTTATAGGAACTGGAGCCATAGTATACAAGTTCTGGTGGAAACGAAGATCGGCGCGAACCACTACGCTACATCAGCCAGGAGAGGAAGCGGTGCATCTTCAAGTTCAACCCTCTTCGCGCCTCACTCTTAAGGGGGGAGGAGTTACGTCGGCATAAGTCACATAGACTTCCGGCGACTGGCCCTCGGGTCATTAGAGATAAGCTTAGTTATAAGAGACTAATTGTATTCACGTCTTAAGTTAATAAAATAAAGATAACCAGTCTAGATCTGCTCGTCAAGCAGACAGGTACTAAAAGTTGTTTTTAAAAAGCCTTTCGCCCTCGCCCACAACATATCTCGTGCGAAAGTATTTCTTGTAAATCTACTTGCAAAATAAATGTTTTTTTTATATAGAGAATTACATGACAAAATTAAAATTCTTACATTGTTAGGGCTGCAGCTGTCTGTGCCTATATATTTTGTCGATGAACTTACTTCTTTATACATGGGCCAGGAACCCTCAAATCGTCCTCGGTCTTGTAAACGCACTCAGTGTCCGTGAAGCCTAGCAGTTCAGCCAGCACGTTGATATCCTTGTACGACGGCCGTGCACGCAGTATCTACCGAGGATTGATTATTATTATGGTGGGTACAGATTTCTGTGACGTAACATGTAATGTTACACGAAAGGACCATTTCATAATAATAATAATATATATGGACAATTCACACAGATTGAGCTAGCCCCAAAGTACGTTCGAAGCTTGTGTTATGGGATACTAACTCAACGATAATATATATTTTTCAAATACATATTATAGATAAACATCCAAGACCCGAGGCGAAAAAGTTCGTTTTTCAACCGATCGGGATTCGAACCCGGGACCTCCTGGGTGGCGATCTGTCGTGATAACCATTACGCCACGGAGGTCGTCATAAGTTTCGACAGTTTCTATCATAATTCAACCGAAACATAATCGCATAATTTAATAGTGTTACATTGCACGAGACAATGCGACAGTGTGGACGGCAAATATACTTTCATTGCGAGATACATTGCATATTGCATTTCGTACGTCTGTACACCTACCTCTGTGGCGACAGCGAAACGGTCTTCTATGGGTTGTTCATGCATATTCCAAAACACGAAACCTACCACGGTCTCATCCCGCAGATAGAATAGCAACCCACGTTTGTAACGAGTCAAGTACTCTTCGCTTCTGTGGATAGGATGAAAAAACAAGATATTTTTTTTAAACGAAAATATAATAATTTTTTATTTGCAAAACACAATAAATTACAAAAACCAGAAGATACAGTCACCTCTATAAATATTTAATCACTTTAGTACTCATTTCAATTACTCAAGACATTTGAGTGAACATGTCAACAATGTTATAGTGACAAGGTACTAAAATGATTACATATTTAGGGAGGTGACTGTACATACAACTTACAGAATGTCTTTTTGCAACAAGACCGCCTTATTGCTGACAGCAATATTTTTAAGGCAACCGATATTTAGATATTTTTTTCAAACGATAAAAACATCTATTAAAATATAGAAAATAAATTGGCTCGACTTCAATGACTGCGCCAAAAAAGTATGAACGGACGGACGGGACGGTAAAGAAAAAAATCAGACAAATACCTAACATGAAAAGTTTACAATTAAAAACATACTTTTTGTAACAAGGCTTTTCTCCAGTGTCCCCCTGGCCCTGGGGCTTCACCTCCATCTCCGCGCTACACTGTTTGAAGAGGGCTATCGTCGGCATGCACGCTCCTACCTCGCCCACAACCTAGACAATTAATAATATCACTTTATGAGCACTCGGCAGGATTACGACTTTATTTATTTGACAACATTAATATAACCACCTTTACAGTTATCAAAAACCAAAGCTATGCTACAACTATAAATTCATTATGATTCATAATTTTTTATAATTTTCTAAATATTTTTGCAATACTTGAAAAAGTGCTTTGTCAGGCTGGAATGGAATTATGCCAACCTCTTTTGACAGGAAATTGATTAACTTTATGGCTATGACAAAGGCGCTTTGAGCATGTTCGTCCTAGTAAGTACCTCAAAATTCAGTGCGTCCCCAAGCATGAACCTATAACGTGGCTCCATGTTCGAGGGGATCCAGTAGCCGGTCATGTTCGCGCCGGCGATGAAGCCCTGCTCCTCCGCGTTGGCGTAGTTCTCGTGTCTTTGCCTTGTGTCCTTCCACTGGGAGTAAATGCTGGCCGCGTCACCAGCCTTTGGATATTACATAAAATAATAAAATATCAAAATAATATCCTATTATCTAAACTAATATTATAAAGAGGAAATATTTGTATTTTGTGTGTGCGTGTGTGCGTGTGTGTGTGTGTGTGTGTGTGTGTGTGTGTGTGTGTGTGTGTGTGTGTGTGTGTGTGTGTGTGTGTGTGTGTGTGCGTGTGCGTGGTGTGTGTGTGTTTGTAATGAATAAACTAAAAAAACAACTGGACCGATTTCAAAAATTCTTTCACCGTTGGGAGGGTACGTTATCCCCGGGTAACATAAGCTATTTTATATATTCAAAAAAAGTTAGGGAACCTTACTAAAACCCATGAGAAGCCGGGGCGGTCCTCTAGTATTAAATAAATAAGCTACTCTATAAACTACTACCATCGGAAACAAAGCAAAATGATAAATTTTACCACATAGACATGTTTCCGCGCTTCGAGCTCCGTGTTGACGACAAAGCCACCGTTGACAAAGTCCTGCTCCAGGAATGAGGGCTCCGCCATGTCCATACGGGGCTCGGTGCCGATAGCTACAAGTACCTGTGCAGAAAAAATATATATTAACCACACAGATTGAGGGAGTGCATTCATACCTCAACATGCCAACTGTGATGAGTTAATTAAGAGGCAGGGTGAATCCTATAAGAACCGAATTCAAAAGCACACAAATCCACTGGCTCAGGCCTGCTGGAGGACACGCTCTCCAAGCGGCTGAAGAGGCAGCATGTTCTGGAGATCCTGAACAACTAGGGAGGAGTTTGCCAATGGGTAGACCTCCAAAACGTCACCTATGATTTCACAATATGTGCTTATAGCCAGAAAGACTGATCGCACACAATAAAAAAATAAAAAAAAACAGATTGAGCTAGCCCCAAAGTAAGTTCGAGACTTGTGTTATGGGATACTAATTCAACGATATTATATTTTATAACAAATACATATTATAGATAAACATCCAAGACCCAGGACAATCAGAAATAGTACGTTTTTAATCATGACCCGACCGGGATTCTTACTCGAGACCTCCTGGGTGGCGCTGGCGGTCCGTGACGTGGTAACCAGAAATAGTACGTTTTTAATCATGACCCGACCGGGATTCTTACTCGGGACCTCCTGGGTGGCGCTGGCGGTCCGTGACGTGGTAAACCCTCCCAACCCCCCCAAGTGGAGCTCTGGAGACCTTACTCACCGTAGGAACACAACATGGCCGAGACCAATGCTATTTGGCTACGATCTTCTGTAAGGTGGAGGTCCTTCCCCAGACGGGCTGCTCCGATTTGAGCGGATTATCCGCTGTGCCCTACCTCTCTTCAGATTTTGGTGCTATTTTAGAATAAGAATTTTTGTTTATAAAGTCAATGTTTTTATAGCACTAAATAAAAATATTTTCTTTATTTCTTTTTTCGCGAATATTAAAAGAAAAAGTCAATTTAAATCGTAGTAGTAATACTTACATAATCTGTGACAAGTGACGACCCGTTTGACAAAGTCAGCTGAAGGCGGCCTTCCGGCGTTGTGAAGGCATCATACACTTGAGCTGAAGTATAATGAAAGTCAAGTCAAATCGTTTATTCATATACTTAAATAAATATATAAGGACAAATCACACAGATTGAGCTAACCCCAAAGTAAGTTCGAAACTTGTGTTATGGGATACTATCTCAACGATATTAAGAGATAAACATTCAAGACCCAGTCCAATCAGAAAAAGTTTGTTTTTCATCATGACCCGACCGGGATTCGAACCCGGCATCTCCTTGGTGGCGGTCTGGCATGGTAACCATTACGCCACGGAGGTCGTATATCATTAAATCAAATTCTTTTGCGTGTACCATTAATCTTTTTTATTTATTTATTTCCAAAAACACAGTACATAATATCAAATGTGATGTTGCTAAACTTTATACTAGTGTATCGGCAGCATGTTATCACAAAACGGAAAAAATCACGTTTGTTGTATGAGAGCCCCCCTTAAATATTTATTCTATACAATTTTTGGTAACTATTTGTTGTTATAGCGGCAACAGAAATACATCATCTGTGACGGACGACGGATAGACAGACTGATATCGGAGAATACACTTTGGCACCCTTTGGGAAAGGTACCCTAAAAAATGTGTGGAATGTGTGGTCTCACCACCACATATTCCTACCGATGTGTCTCCTGTGTAGCCAGAATCAACAACGGCGACCTCAGATTGACAATAAGCGATGAAGCTTATTCACGTCCCGGGGGAGAAACTACAACTGTCTTGGAACTCACAACGAGTTTAATTAGAAAGAAATTTTACAGAGTAAGAAGTATTGAAATGACTCCTCCTTAGGCCTTGTCCAGAAGGAGCGAATTCGTGAAATGAAATGAAATGAAATCGTTTATTTCAGAAATTAGACCTTCACAGGCAATTCGAATTCGTCGCGAAACGTTTCGCGCGAAATCATTCGCGCGTTAGCGAGATACTAGGCACCAATACATCGCGTCCACAAGCATCGCGCGAATTTAAAAATACGCGCATAAATCGCATGCACTACGCCGGACTCTACTATGGACGCCTTGTTGCGTGCGTTCAGTTAACGCGCGAAGCGAACTCCAGAGCGAGTGCACGTATCGAGGGAAATGGAGCGCCATAATTTTCGCGC
The DNA here is from genome assembly GCA_905163395.2 of Endotricha flammealis. Classification (NCBI taxonomy): domain Eukaryota; kingdom Metazoa; phylum Arthropoda; class Insecta; order Lepidoptera; family Pyralidae; genus Endotricha; species Endotricha flammealis. Next base: position 2,128,067 of record LR990871.1, on the reverse strand, counting down.
GTTGGTACGGTCTTTCTCGGCGCAACGGTCGCGCGTAATACGCACGAGAGAATCGCGACGAATTCGCCCCTTCTGGACAAGCTCTAGCAACTTCGTGAGAGTCGAAGTGCTGGTAGGATAAAAAAAATATTTATTGACGTGACGAAAGTATATAATGTAAATCTACTTGCAAAATAAATGATTTTATTTTTTAAAAACGGTAACTTGAAACAAAAGGCATTATTTGTAGCCTAGAGAACTGGCAAATCAAGTGCAGCCGAGCACCACGGTCTATTATGCTGCGGAACAAAAAAGGGCATACATACTCCCCGGCAATTGTTTGACACCCTCGCACTTGATCTTCTCGGCGGCCCACTCGCCCAGATACTCTGGTATTACACTGGACAGTATCCCCTTGTCCTTGAAAATCTGCACGAACTCTATTGGTTCCTCGCCTTCCTTACGCTCAACCACTTTGTCTGAAATTAAATATTTATTAAAATAAAAACATTACAATTCAGTAGGTAATAGTTTCTCACAGTTTACCTTGATCAGGCATTACATATTTAGTAGTTAATACAAAAAACATTAGTTAGATAATAAAAATTAAAACAATATTATGTAAATCATGCAAACACGAGATCCGTGAAAATAATGAGTGGACGCCGGAACAGAAACGGCCGAAAGACAGGCCCAAAAAACGTTGGCTGGATTGAGGAGGATGGGAAGGGTCACCAACTGGAGAAGGACAGCCAAGCTCCGTGACAAATGGAGGGAGATTGTAGAAGAGGCCAAGACCCACAAAGGGTTGTAGCGCCATCGGTAGTAGGTAAGTAAGTAAATAAGGTAGATAAAGAAAGAAATTGCTATGCGATAAGGCCGCCTATTGTATAATTCGACGGATTTTTTGTTTTTGTTATTTTTGTTATTGTTTTGGTGCAATAAAGAGAGTAAATCATGCGAAATGTGAATGAATTATTTAATGTTTAATAAATAAATTTTACAGGTCGCTGATGATAATAACATCTAACTGCTCGAGCAGTCCGTCTATGTTGGCTCTAAGAAGGAGTGACCTACTGAATTTTTTTTTTTATACTTACTCATTCTGCCAAGATGCCAAGCAAGTTCGCAACCCAAAAGGCCGCCGCCAAGTATGACCACATGCTTGGCCTCCTTGACCCGACGGAAGGCGAGCTCAAGGTCACGTATGGTCCTGAACGTCGTCACTTTGTCACGGACAGGTTTTGGCGCAGACTTGAAGATCCTCAAGTTCTTCGGTTTGGAACCTGAAAAACCGGGCAAGTACGTGTCGGGCCACGCACAATGTAGGGTTCCGTATTGGCTACGCTACGCATTTCTTGCTTGCAGATGAGTACAATGCGTAATCTATATCATTTGTACGTTTTGGTCAAAGAAATTTTACTTTATAAGTTCGTCGGCTATTACTCGGTAACTAGTAGTGCCTACTTAAGTGTTATAGTTTTCCTTGTAGGTTCACTATATGGACTACTACCATGAATTTTTTCAAATTTCTAAACACAAGGCTTTCGGAGATAGAAGGGGGGGGGGACCACCGTGCAAAACGAAAATTTACATGTTAATAATTCGCAAACGGATCATTGTATTTTAATTTACATGTTAATAATTCGCAAACGGATCATTGTATCGGAAAATGATCTTTCCATACCCTCAATGTTTTTAAAAGAGCTATCTAACGATACACAACAAAATGGGGTCGGTGCGAAAAAAATTTTTCATTCCTAAAATGGTATTATCTGTACTGTTAGAGGTTTAGGTTTTTGGAATTGTGACATTGACAGAACACTGGCTGAATTTAAAAGAAAGTTTGATGGCTTTCAAAATTTAGAGATGACATTAGAATATTAGTAGAATATTAGAATGTTTGAAAAGCTGTATAAATAGGGGAACATTTGAGGAAAATATTCATTACATTCTCAGACTCTGAGAATCACTGTTATTATATTTTGAGGATGGGGTTATAATTTGTATTTGGAGGTTTTATTTTAAAGTATTAAAATCATGAATATATTATATTAATGTCAGTATAATTTTGTGTTTCTATTCCAACATTCGACTTCTACAACAGGTTATGGGCCCAGTAACTATGATGTTGGAATAGACGAATGGAGTAATAACAAAATGGAGGAAAAAGAAATTATAACGATCGATACACATCAAGAGGGGAAAAGGGAAATTGAAAAATAAATGATGTGTATCGGGTAAAGATGAAATTGGAGTGGAGTAACGTGCAGAGAGATCTTTGATGGTTGTTGCTTTCACTGGACGATGAAGCAAATAGTGAGATGGGAGATAAGACATGAAGGTCTTGAGAGAGTTATTGAGGATAATGAGGATTGAGGATTTATAATAATGAGATGGTTAGAAATTTGTGAAGTTATTTAGAGGAGGAGAGTTTTCGGACAATGGAGTGGACAATTTGCAAATAATTGGAAGAAGTCGATGGTCCAGTGGAACTACAAGGAGTGGAACTACAAGGAGTGGAACTACAAGGAGTGGAAGTAGAGGCACAAGAAGTGGAAGTAGAAGAAGAAGAAGGATTAGGAAATTTGAAGAAAAAAATTTTTTTGATTGTTTGTTAATTTATGATTGGGTGGACTTACATTATTAGCTATGACTTATAGTATGGGTTTTAAGAGTTTGTTTGAAGATATTAATACACAATTCAGAGGGGATGTTAGAGGTTTAGGTTTTTGGAATTGTGACATTGACAGAACACTGGCTGAATTTAAAAGAAAGTTTGATGGCTTTCAAAATTTAGAGATGACATTAGAATATTAGTAGAATATTAGAATGTTTGAAAAGCTGTATAAATAGGGGAACATTTGAGGAAAATATTCATTACATTCTCAGACTCTGAGAATCACTGTTATTATATTTTGAGGATGGGGTTATAATTTGTATTTGGAGGTTTTATTTTAAAGTATTAAAATCATGAATATATTATATTAATGTCAGTATAATTTTGTGTTTCTATTCCAACATTCGACTTCTACAACATGTACCTTACCAAACGAGTTTGAAACATATAACACCCACCTGGCGCCAACAACAACCGTTCGTAGTACATTGGCTGTTCGCCGCACATCGTCCGAATGTACACCACGTGTTCGTCTACGTCCACCCGAAGCACGCACCATCCAGTTGCGATGGACACCGCCGGTCCAACCTTCTTGCGATAGAATTTTATTGGATCCATGAATTTTTCGCACTCAGAAAGGTATAATCTGTAAAATAAGTCATCATCATCATCTCAGCCACAAAATGTTGTTTTTGTTGCTTATATTTACGAAAATTTCGGAATCTACTCTACTAGATTAATTACACACATCATTGTATGTACTTACTCTCTGACAAGAGACTGTGTTTGTGAAAACCTATTCTCTGAATAAATCTTTTGAACCTTTGAAACATTTCCAGCACGATCGGTTGACAAATAAGTTTAGTGTGACTTTTAGAAAATAACTAAAGAACTTCGTCCGCGTGGATTTCGGCTTGGGAAGGGGGGATTCTTCCCGCTCTTTCCTCAACTAAACATTATGTATGGAATCGGGACAAGCCCACCACACATTCCCACCGATGTGTCTCCTGTGTAGCCAGGATCGACAACGGCGACCTCAGATTGACAATAAGCGATGAAGCTTATTGAAGTCCCGGGGGAGAAACTACAGCTGTCTTGGAACTCACAACGAATTTAATCAGAAAGATTATAGTCGGAGCAGAAAGTATTGAAAGGACTTCCCTCCTTAACAAAACCTGAGAGACAGCAATTTGAAGCAAAAGGCATTATGCGATGAAGCTTATTGACGTCCCGGGGGAGAAACTACAGCTGTATTGGAACTCACAACGAATTTAATTATGTATGGAAAAACAACTGTTTAAAAAACAAAGTAAACTGTTTTTACTTTTAAATTATTTTTTTGTAAGTTACGTCGAATCTAGCCAGTATTTGGATGGGTTTCGATATCTCCGTGATACGGAAGGGCACGCTAAGCCATCGGTTATCTTTTATCGATGAATGACAATTGTAAGACACTGGCCTTCGCCAATCCGCATTGCAGCGTGGCAGAGTACGATCTAATCTCCATTGATTGAAGGGAGACCCTGCAATGGGATGATTATGGTTTGATATTATTATGATGCTATGAAAAACTCACGTGTATCTGCGCCCTTCATTGACGTAGTTCAATTTCTTAATTTCCGGCGGATCAGCGTTCCACCACATATATTTGGACATCGGAGGCCTAAGATATGGTATTATGTCTTCTTTTGAAATAATAAACACCTAAAAACATATTTATTAGCTTACAGACTATGTTCAACGCCTGACGTAGGTGTGAACTGTTTTTCGATTAATAAATGCATGAAGGGATTTATGTATCGACGAGTAAATTGGAGTCAGTGACATCAGTGAAGTATTGAGGAATTTCATTTACTTGAAATAAAGAATATTTTGCTCCAAGTCAAGCTATATCTTCCTGTCTAAACAGCATGAAAATACGTTCGGTAATTACGATGATGTGCGCGTTCAAACAGACAAAAAAAAAAAATTTTGCTTTTATTACTTTTCTTGTACCTATCCATTTTTGCCAAATATGTTCAATGTACAGACATACCGGAGTCGTAGACATAGACATATTGATTTATTATACGTATAGATATGTATTCGTATTGTACTACAGAATGACCGTTTGACAATGAATGTTGAAAGTCAAGTTGACTTTGGCTTTGTACGAACCTTTGCCGTCTTATCGTGCTCCATTATCGCCCTGTATGCCGCCCAGCCTGCAGTCCCGGCTCCCACAATCAAATACTGAACGCAAGCAGGCAAGTCCTGGGCGTGGTATGGTCTTTTGATCTTCCGTCGAGGCCGCCCTTTAAACAAAGGAATTCGCATCAACTCTACTTACAAATTCTTCTGACGACCTCCGTGGCGTAATGGTTATCATGCCGGACCGCCACCCAGGAGGTCCCGGGTTTGAATCCTGGTCGGGTCATGATGAAAAACTAACTTTTTCTGATTGGCTTGGGTCTTGGATGTTTATCTATATATGTATTTGTTATGTTGTTGAGATAGTATTCCATAACACAAGTTTCGAACTTACTTTGGAGTTGGGGCTAGCTCAATCTGCGTGATTTGTCCCTTTAAATTTATTTATTACTAGCTGCCCGGCCCGGCTTCGCCCGGGTACTGTTTCGTTTTTTTTTCAATCTTTCTGAGAGATTTTCTTAATATTTTTTTCCGTAAGAACCTTGTACAGAGTATTAGAAAACTACAAAAAAAAAATCAGCCAAATCGGTCAAGCCGTTTTCATGTTATGTCGTGACAACGGAAAACGGGTTTCATTTTTATATATATAGACTAGCTGCCCGGCCTGGCTTCGCCCGGGTACTGTTTGTTTTTTTTTTCAATCTTTCTGAGAGATTTTCTTAATATTTTTTTCCGTAAGAACCTTGTACAGAGTATTAGAAAACTACAAAAAAAAAATCAGCCAAATCGGTCAAGCCGTTTTCATGTTATGTCGTGACAACGGAAAACGGGTTTCATTTTTATATATATAGATTTCATCAAAATTGTAATTTATTTATTACATTATTCACCCCACATTCACCATTGCCTGGTTGGGTACAAATAAACAACATGCCAAGTAACCAAAATTGTCATGGTGTGGACGAAAAGAGTAGGTTTTTTTTTTACTTTTTATATTTTCATTTATTAGGCACATCAACAATACAAAACATAAGCATTGCATTACATCATTCCAAGGACTAATTCTATTGCTTTTTTTTATACCACTAAGGTGGCAAACAAGCATACGGCCGCCTGATGGTAAGCAAGTCACCGCAGCCTATGGACGCTTGCAATACCAGGAGCATCACTAACGCGTTGCCGACTCTGTAAGAACCTCTTCACACACTTTTTGTTTTATTTTTTTGCTTATATCTATCTATACTAATATTATCAAGAAGTAAAGTTTGTGTATTTGTTAAATTGTAAGGGGTAATCTCGGGATCTACTGAACCGATTTTAAAAATTCTTTCACCAATAGAAAGCCACATTATTGCTGAGTGTCATAGGTTATATAAAAAACCGAAAAATAAAAAGGCTTTTACGTGGTAGTCGGTTTTGCAAAGTAAATCGGAGAAAAAGCGTTTCTTACGAACGCCTGTACTAAAAAAGGATTATTAACATTATGCCCAACGCAGTGTAACGGGTCAGCTAGTCTATTATAACGAAGTAAGCACGTTTCGTGCGCGCAAGGCGTCCACGCTATGGGAAACGTTAGATTGCATAATACATTGCGACAGTGTAGACGGCAAATACTTTCATTGCGAGATACATTGCATATTACATTATTTGACACGTTTATGACACATTCACATGGCTCCACCTCGGAATGAAACCATAAAGGCAACTTGCATAAACAATTTAAATATAAACTTACATATGGGTGTGCTTTCGCTTAATCTGTCCCTTTCCTCCTTCCATATGTAAAATCTATAAATCTGAAAGAGACAACTGTTATTATAGTAATTATATATATTTATTTTTACTTTCTCTTCACATGCGCTGCTTATGCGAAGTCCCGCCGTGACCAGAAGCTGAGGTGTGCGGACTTAGAATCACTGAGATGTCGGAATAATGACACCTAAGTATCATTAGTTTTTTTGGTAATATTGTTACTAATGCCTATATGTATGGCGATAGTATGTGCGGCAAAAGCCGTGTGCGGAATGGCTGTGTGGGGAATGCCCTTGGGGCGAAAACCTGTGTGGGGAAGTCCTATGTGGCGAATGACTGTTAACGTAGGTATCTAGTTAGGCACACAAAGTGCCTACTAGTACTACACAAGTATGAAAAAACTTCTGAAATATGCGAGCTTTTGATTTGCGATCCAATAAGTAAATAGATCCTTAATAATATTAAAAATACAGTGTAACGAGGGTGCGTCTCGGGAATCGAACCCGGGACGGCCCCTTGGTTAACAAGGGAGGTGAGGGAGGTCAATCTAGGGCGGAGGAATCGAACCTCCTGGCCGAGTGTGCCTATCGCCTCCTTAGGACCCCCTGAAGTCTCCAGCGAGGCGACAGGGGGGTGTGTGCGTGCCTATGTGAGACTGGGGTGAACGAGGGGATCGTGAATGAAATCCGTGATACCAACAATAAAATAAATACTTACTAGTCCCATGAGAGAAAAGAACGTGGCTAACACCCAAACATAAATCCATGGGAATGGTTTCGGTGGAGGTGGTGGGCACGGCGGCGCCTCTGCCGGCGGCAACACGGAGCAAGGGGGCTTGATCTTGGCGCAATCCAGCATTGGCTGGGAGACATTTTAGCCTAACTGTTATTCTGAACTTCGAAAAATATTTTTTCCGAACGAGTCTCAATTTCGAAACGTATTTCGTCTACTCATTGCTTCGACAGAACTTATTAAATTAATATTCAACTAGCATTAGTCAGACAGAACCTACTTCGACAATACACACCTTCGAAAAACTGATCGTAGATTGAGCAGCGAGGCATGAGCACAAACACAAAAGCTAGTGCCACTATGCAATTGGCATTGTCGAGTGTGTCGATTCGAAAGTGCTTGTAATATGCCTATTTGAATAAAAATATTTGATTTGATTCGAGACTGCCGGGTGCAACCCAGTATCTCTTATTCCACTATACTTGACACAAAATTTCCAATAGCCGGGTCCACACCATACGATCCAAATGCTCGAGGGAGGAATTCTATTGGTTAGAGATCCTACTGCGCCAATTCTATATGCTCTAGATCCTGCCTGGCGCATTTGGATCGCGTTAGATCGTCTGGTATGGATGTGGCTAATGAAATTCTATAGCCGGGTACAGACTACTGTAACGGCTGCATCCCAGCGTCACTAGACCATTGATCAGAACCTTTAATGTTTCTTGTGGTCGTTACCAGAAAATCATATTTTGTACCACTAGAACCATGAAGGGTTAATCATCATGTCAGGGAAAATTGTTATTACTATTGCAATGGTACCAATGGTACAAAATAGAAGTGTCTAAGTGTCTAGTGCCGCTGGAGCCCTTAATGCTTCTAGTGGTACTACTCCCGCAAGAACAGAGCATTATTTGTACAGAAAAATCTTTCATTGAGTGTTAATTACATTACATGCTACATTACAGCAGTATGTACTCGGCTATAGTCTCTACCCTTATTTATGATGGTTTTTGAAATAGTAGTTGGTCATACTTTACTATGATAACATGATCTTTATAACAAAGTAGTTTATTTTCTTTATACATATATTATATACAAATTATAAATGACAAGAAAAAGTGCCTGTGAAGGTCTAATTTCTGAAATAAACGATTTCATTTCATTTCATTTCAAAGTGCTTTGCGATCGGTTCATATTTCATATAGATTTAGATATGAAATCGGAAGATTGTTTCTAGATTTTGAGCCAAGTATAATAACAGACTAATTCCCAAGCTAATTCCCCATGATTTTATTCTTTAGGTCGGGACACTTGGGTGATTCATAATATAATGTATGTATATATTATTGTAATAATCATATTCAAAATATAATTCACAAAATATTTGGATTGGGATATTCACCATGCTATTCACCCATCTACTATATTATAGTACACACTGATATGAGGCCTCAACAGTTCTATGGAACTACAGGTATGGGGTACTACTGGGATGTACCCGGACACTTACCGCAAGTTATAAATAAAATTCAAATGATTATAAAACGTTTATTTAGTACCATGCGACACGACACTAAAAATTGGATTACACAGTTTTTTTTTGTCAGAAATCAGAGCCCCTTATGTTAGTTGCTTGTCGGTTTTCTCAGCACTCAATTCTTCCTCCTTCTCCGCTAAATCCAGTAATACCATACGGTCCAGGGGTTTCCAGGGCTCATGGAAAGCGTATTTATATTTATTCTTGCCATGGTAGCCCAACTTCGGCAAAGATTCCCTAACATACTCATGCAGTCGCTTCTGAGATTTGTTCTTCCAGCAATCTGGGTGAACCATCGGTGAGCTATGGAACAAATCATTTAGCGAAGCGTACGCTCCTCTCGCGTACGGAATCTCTGGGTTCCTGAAGAGCTCCTTAGAATCTTCATTTGGTAATTCCTGTCAAAAAACGTTACTGGTATATTGATTTTATTATTTTTTTCTATCTTAGTGCGTTGGACGAATTCAGTACCGTTGGGGGGGAACAAATCGAACTACCTGTTTACTATGGACATATGCACCGGTCTTCTCTGTTGTCGGGGACACCAGGATTCTATGGTTAGCGTGTTATGTAGTTTACTTCAAAGTTTCTGTAGTCAGCAATGAATTGGTCCCTATCTTCCTTGCTCTTGCCACCCCCGAAGAGTCTCTTAAGGTATCCGAGGAACCCTTCTGAACTGGTGTCGTCCTTGCCAGACTGCTCCGGGTCTTCACCTTGCTCCTGGCCATATCCCTGGTTGTAGTCGTGTTCGTCACCGCGTCGCTCGGTCCAAAGCACGACTCCGATTCGCTGATGAAGAAAGCACAAGCTGGATTTCATTAGATTCAATTTCCACGTACGAGGGGGAGCTCTGATTTCGTCAAACGCACTAATTTTTAATGTCGCAGGGTACAGAAATAAACATTCTAATGATTACAGTCAGCCCATGAAAGAGTTAACCAGGTTAGACAACTAAGAATAAGAGATTTCCATACTAATACAGTATCGTTATGAAACTTTGTAATTACTATAGTAAGAATACTATTAATAAATAAAAAAATCGAGTAAATCCTTTCATGTATTCATATTTAGAAAACTTGAATGTTATTTACGGTCCTGGTTACCTCTTTCATTGGTCCACTGTACAATCAATTGTTCGGTGCATTCTTAAAGATTTCAAAAATATGGCAAGTATTATAGCCAAAACCTTATGACGAAAAAACACGAGGTATACGGGAGCTGTTGGATAATTTTGCCAAAATCTTGGATAAATTTGCCAAAAGTAATACTAAATGGCATTTTTTTTGGAACACGTTTACAAAGAACTGAGCTTAATTTACATGATAAGAAAGTGGGACAGTAATTAAATTAAATTAGTAATGGAAAAGTTAGTATAAAATATAGTTTATCAACTATATTTTATACTAACAAAAAAATAATTGAAGCCACATTCCCTCAGTCAAAAACCTATTGGGGCGCTACGTGGATGAAGTGTCCATCCATAAACTACGTCTGTCACCCTCGCCCAGAATGTGTATATGACCCACAGGTGGTCAACTCCATACAAACTAAACGTAGTTCAACCCTAAATAATATAGATGGCGTTAAGTGTATCGATTGTAATTGAAGATTATGTAAATCCAAAATAAAGTAAAATTACGCACTGAAAACAATATTTTAATAGTTTTTATAATTTTATAATGAAATACAATCCTGAAAATAGCGAAGAATGTACTGTAAAATAGAATTGGTTAATTTTGTTTCGTAATTTAGTACTAAATATTTTACTTGATGTCACAAACTCACAACAGATGTCGCTTTCTTTAAAACAAAAAGATAAAGATAGGTTTAATCAGCCACAGATAGATGGCGCTAAATTTAATTCTTGACAAGCAAATCAAATTATTATATAAAATAAAATAAAAATTAAATTAAAAAAAATCTTTAAGTACCTACCTATATATTTTTTCTTTTAATTTTTAATATTTTCATTGTATTAAACACTTGATTTACTAGTACTTTTCTTTTACAAAATTATCTCATACTTACCTACCTATCATTTTGCGTTTTGTTTTACAATTTGTAAGAGTTTTTTATCTTTCAAAATTTCAATAATATTTTTAATTTTTCAAAGAAGACTTCTTTTTAATATAATTGTGTTAAATTCGTAAAAGTTGGTATGTATATATAAGTAGGTAAGTACCTAAGTAGTAAGCATTGAAGTATAATGTACTGACGTATTTAATTTACGGACATATTCCTGTATTATGCGTGTATGTATATTGTATATACATATATATATACAATATACATACACGCATAATACCGTAGTCGTCCGCGGAGTGACGTAAACAAAAGCACAGTATGTATACATATTACAGAAAGCTTTTTAAATAATTATGTACCTACTAACAACGTCATAATCACGAGGCGCGTGCGCCGTTGCCACACGGCCACAACGTCATCATGGCGCGAAGCGCTTGCTACGCATCGTTGCCACACCGCCTGCTTCTGCGTTCGCGCGCTCGGTTTATCTCTGCGTGGAATGAATTGATGCGCGTAGCGTAGTTGCGCAACGCTGGTAGGTACAGTCCCCTTTATAAATATGTAATCACTTTGATCCTGGAGAGCGAACAGTGAATCGATTTTGTCAGTTTTCACAACTTTTTCGAAGTTGCATATTTGAATTCAGACTACCCTAACTAACATTACCATACAACATACCAAAAACGCAGAACTGCATCACGCTTTGCGAATTTAGCCTCGTTTTTTGTATAATTCCAACAGCCTAATGATCCTAAATAAATTTCTAATCCAATCTAAAAACAATCCAAGTCAGGTGCACGTCGAGCTTTATACTTGCAGTACCTACATTTATAGCTCTTATAACATAGAACTTAAGAACGGCACAAAATCCAATATAAAGGTCGACGTGTTTTTTTATACCACTAAGGTGGCAAACAAGCATACGGCCGCCTGATGCCTCTTGACGGTACGTGTACATAGATACATACATCTTACTACTTTAAATTACAAAATCGTCCGAGTCGCATAAATCAAAATTTGAAAGTAGTAAACTCGGACACGAATCAGTTTTTTGTATCCGAGTTGCCCCTGCTTGACTATTATAATAGAGTCGGCAACGCATCCATAGGAATCATGTGATACGGTATGTAACCGTTTGCCACCTTAGTGGTATAAAAAATATTTTATTTTTAATTTACTTTCGCATTTATAATATTCGTAAGGATAAGGACTACTCAGATCTGCAGACTGCGCCTGCGCGGCTTTTGTGGTGCGGTATTTTTGTTGTTATATTTTGTTTTTTACCTTGAATAAACGATTTAAAAAAAACGGGCAAGTAAGCACGCACAATGCAGGGTTCCGTATTGGCTACGCATTTCTTGCTTGCAGATGAGTACAATGCCATATAGGTACCTATATGGCATGTACTATGACATTTATACGTTTTCGTCAAAGAAATTTTACTTCATAAGTTCGTCGGCTATTACTCGGTAACTAGTAGAGCTTACATAACCGTTAGTTTTCGTTGTAGGCCCAAAAAAAAATATTTTTCAAAATTTTGTTCTACCACTTTGTTAGCTTGTTATTATGAGTGTAGGACCGAGGACGGACAGATGGACATGGCGAAACTATAAGGGTTCCTTGTAGTTTACTACGGAACCCTAAAAACTTATTTTTGAAATATCAAAAGTAGGTATTTACCTACATATAACTATTTGAAAAACGGCACGGCAATATTAGCTAAAGATTCAATCTACAAGCCGAATACGACGCGACGCGACTACGATGACGAGCAACGGCGCGATGCGGCGGCGTCGGCGGGGCGCGGCGGCGCGGCGGCGCGCCGGCGGCGGCGGTACTGTGCGGGCACGCAAGAAGCCGTTCGCGCGGTTGTCTCCGTCGCGCGCCCTAAAGCGCCTCCCTCGCCGCCGAAACGCATTTCATTCACCTTAATTTGCACTCGGTGTTCTAAGTAGGTAGATACCTCAGAACACAGAAAGAAGAGAAATGTAATAAGACAGTTTTTGTACCGGAACCGATGTCGCCACTTACACACACAGTTACATTTTAACACATTCATAGAATAATCTCCGACAGTCACACTCACACAAATCGTAAGCCCGTGATTTGCAGTTCGATTACGAACACAGATGTAAGAAGTGTATTATAGTGACGGGCACCTAATGAAAAAGGGCGACAAGCATTATCGATAACTTTACCTCTCGATATTTTACAACGCCACGAATAATGGAAATGCAGGAGGTCTCGTAAATATTGGATGAAACCTAAGGAAAATGTAGCACACCTAAATAATTACCTAAAACCAAATAGAAAAACAGAAAAAAAAAATACAAAAGTTTTTAGTTTTTAAATATTTTATTTTTTGGAAAATATTAATTTTTAGTTTCAAACCAATTAAAAGAAAGAACTTAAAAAAATTAGTACATAATAATAAGCGATTTTTTTAAAACTAATCAAATGAGTTTTTAGTTGAGCTACTTTCCCCTTGAGTTTGATCCAATACTTATGGGACTGGGACACCCTGTACAAGGAATGCACTGTAGTAAAAGTTTCAAATTATTATACTTTCAAAAATTAGAAATACAAAATTATCGATACTAAAATATTCTACTTTTGGCAGCACTACATGGCTTGTGCGACGGCCATTATTACTTTGACAGATCGCGGAAGCTACAAGCGGCGCGCGGCGGTACCACCTGTGGTACCACGATATTTTCACAACATTGTAATTATCGTTACGTTTGCATTCCATTGTACGTGCATACCGCAAAACATTGAAAAGCGCGTATCCAAAACAAGCAATGGACAATATTTGTAACGGAAGTATCGACTATGCCGTATATTGTTTAATGATTTCTATGCCTCAAAAATATTTCGTTAATTTGTCATTTATATAGAAAAATATTAAATAAATGACTTACCTATGATAAGTAACACCACTATTACTTGAATTTACCCTATCACTGCGATTTTTGCACGTAATTAAAGCACAAGCCGGCATTTTTGTTGACATTCACGGACGTGTGTTCGCGGAAGCGTTGTTTTGTGAATGACTTAGAACAATCAAGTTCCTGCACATTTGTGCAGAAAATAGCGTCATGTGCCCCGCCCACAAACCATATCTCTTGTATTCTGATATCTGTGGTAGATACATTATGGGTTAACACGTTCGCGGACGCACCGGCTATTGCAGTCGATTTGAGTCGATAGTAACTTTCGCAGAATGACGCGCCGGTTATAGCATTCGATGTTCTTCTTCGCAATAGAGACGCAACTGCATTAGTAGATGAATTTTCACACTGCTACAGTAAAATTCAGTATTTGGAATTCTTCAAATTTCCTGGTGTCACATAACATGTATTTTTATACCTTTGAACAAGTGACTACACTCTGGCCAATCCCTTGATATAAGTGCGCACTCATACTGACGCACCTGCAATAGCAGCGCTGATTGTATGGCGATTTGTTCAGTCGCGCAGCAAGTGCGCCGCTGAGTGGAAACGTAGTAACAGTCTTGCGTGTGCGACTTGTGATCAACGTAAGTAGAAAAAAAAATACATTTTCCTGAGTAAATATGATGTAAATTTTATTAATTTTAAGATCAAAGTAGAACATAGTGCTTTTGAATCGATTTGTGAACATAATAACGTCTATAATTACCTTATAATTTCGTTTTTATGTCGGTTTTCACGTAGGATATATCTAATATTATGCTACATAGTAATGTTCTAGTAAAGTCTAGTTAAATTATGGTCACTTACAGGAAGAGACGCATTTATTACGATACCACGATTACCAAAGACGCACGTAGAGGTCTTGACATTACGGGTATTGACATTGCACAGAGGCGTCAGACAGGGAGATGTCATATCTCCGAAACTGTTCACGACGGCTCTGGAAGATGCCTTCAAGCTTCTGGATTGGAAAGTATTTGGCATCAACGTCAACGGCGAGTATATCACTCACCGTTGATTTGCCGACGATATCGTGGTCATGGCGGAGTCGCTGGAGGATCTTAGATGCTCGAAGGCCTCAATCGAGTTTCCCAACAGGTGGGTCTAGAAATGAACATGGACAAGACGAAAATCATGTCCAATGTCCATGTCGCACCCGCCCCGGTCTCAGATGGGAGCTTGATCCTCGAAGTTGTTGACGAGTACGTATACCTTGGACAAACCATCCAATTAGGTAGGTCCAACTTCGAGAAAGAGGTCAATCGACGAATCCGACTCGTCTGGGCAGCTTTCGGAAAATTACGGCATATCTTCTCGTCCAAAATTCCTCAGTGCTTGAAACGAAGAAATTTCGAGCAATATGTGTTGACCTATGGATCCGAGACGTGGTCCTCACTATGGGCCTCATAAGAAGGCTGACGGTCACTCAGCGAGCCATGGAGAGAGCTATGCTTCTCTACGAGATCGAATCAGAAATGAGGAGATCCGTAGCAGAACCAAAGTAACCGACATAGCCAAACGGATCAGCAAGCTGAAATGGCAGTGGGCAGGGCACATAGCGCGCAGAACTGATGGCCGATGGGGCAAAAGGGTTCTGGAATGGCGACCACGTACCGGAAAGCGCAGCGTAGGACGCCCGCCTGCAAGTTGGTCAGACGACCTAAGAAAAGTTGCAGAAAGCCGCTGGATGCAGGCCGCTGTCAGCAGGTCGCATTGGAGGCGTTTGGGGGAGGCCTATGTCCAGCAGTGGACTTCTTGTGGCTGAGATGATGCTGATGATGATAGACGTAAACATTACTAATATGTTACTTCTGCTGTGGTTCAAAGAACAAAAAATTTTCTTTACTAGATGTAAGGATCTAACTGTTTTAGTCACAGAGTTTTAGTATTAGTAGTTTTAAAAGTGCAATTTTGATTGAGAGAATTATTAATAGAAGAAAATGTTAAAGCTGTGATTAGAATGGCTTTTTTGTTGAATAATTAATATAGGAAAACAATTTATTTTCATGTCATTCATTAAAATTAATAAAACTTATAATGTTTGCGTATTATTATTAGTAGTCACCCGAATAAGCGAACATAAGTCCTTGTTATTATTCTCGTTTGTTCAGATTTTGATAAGCTCTTATGGGACGTCTTCAGTAAGGCGAAACCTAAATAACGAATTTCGAAGGTTAGCCATCAGACATTCGTTATTTAGATTATTATTTGAGTACCTGATACCTGCCACAAGTAAAATACCGACTAAAAACATGATAGTTATAGCCGGCGTGTCCTATTTATAAAGATTAATCACTGTTATCGGCGACAGAACGTCTACAGCCGGCGAAGGCTGTAGCCGGTGCATCCTTTTTATGTAATAAATGTCTATTAACAGCGACGGGACGTCTATAGAAGGCGAAGGGTATAGACGGGGCGTTCTATTTATGTACAAAAATTACTATTATCAGCGACGGAACGTCTATAGCAGGCGATGGCTATAGACGGCGCGTCTAATTTATGTACAAAATTGATTATTATCAGCGACGGACCGTCTATAGCAGGCGAATGCTATAGACGGCGCGTCCTATTTATGTACATCAATTACTATTGTCAGCAACAGAACGTCTATAGCAGGCGAAGGCTATAGACGGTGCGTTCATTTTTAAATACATAATAACTATTAAAAATCGACGGAACGGCTCAAGCATTTCATACAAAAATGAGGTGTCAAAGTAGGGTTACAAAATCAGACCAAGCGTCCGCGAACGTGTTAAATAGATAGGCAAAAAGCAGAAATAAAAACATTGTAAACGACAATAATAAAATTGACCATCAAGTAGATACTATACTACATATTTACACTAACTTTTTAAAAATATGGCAGTGCCCGTAATTAGGTAAGTACCTATACTTAGGTACTTTCTACTTATCGTAAATATGAATTTACCTGATGCGTGCAAGATGTACAATTACAATAAATGTGTAATTTAAGACGACCTCCGTGGCGTAATGGTTACCACGCCAGACCGCCACCCAGGAGGTCCCGGGTTCGATCCCCGGTCGGGTCATGATGAAAAACTAACTTTTTCGAATTTTATTATTTAAGTAATAAGTAAGTACATACCTATAATCTAATTTTGAAAAAAAAAACGGATTAGTGCTCTGATTATTTTACGCCACTACTGCCATCTATTGGTTCGACTGTAAGCGCAAAAGCATTTTAGTTGTCTGTGATGTTTTTTTCGGGCGACATCTAGTTTTCCATTTTGGTACTAAAAATTGCCCGAGCAATAAGCGCACTTAGATCGGCTACGTTTAATGTATGGAGTGAGCTATCTGTACTGTTAAGTATTATAATATCTGTGATATGACCACAATTTGAACATTAACACAGATAGGGTTTATAAAGAAAGTTGGTCTAGTAGGTTGCAATTTTTTTTTAATGTTTTGTATAAATTATTTATGTTTCTGAATTTCTATTATCACCAACAAACTGCTACGCAGTTTCGCGAATACTTATTAATTGATACCATGTAGGTAATCCAAATAAATAAAAAACTGACTACAGACTAGCCTGAATGTCAATTTCTGAACGAGTGAAAAAAAAAAACAGATTATAAAATAAAATTCGCGACGTAATTTATGGATGGCTCTAAACT
Source organism: Endotricha flammealis (assembly GCA_905163395.2). Classification (NCBI taxonomy): domain Eukaryota; kingdom Metazoa; phylum Arthropoda; class Insecta; order Lepidoptera; family Pyralidae; genus Endotricha; species Endotricha flammealis. The sequence goes on along the minus strand of LR990871.1, from coordinate 2,110,694 downwards.
GATAATTAAATAAAGAGAGATTAGACGGATTGAAATCTCATAAAATTCGTGAAAATCAATGGCCCTAAAAATAGCTTACCTTCGCATTACTAGGAGGAAGTGGGGGTACTACAACATCTGGTACTTTGATCCTGTAGGGATCATAATTGACGGGCTGAGGTCCAGGTGGGCATTCGTACCTGCAATATTATAAAATGTAATAAAATAAATAAAGTTTCATATTTATTCTAAAACACGGAGCAAATAACCTTCGTGTTCTAAAACAACGCCCGAGTGATACCCCCGCTGTATTACAAGCGTCTAGCTGCGGTGGCCGGTGACTGCTTACCATCATACAGTTCGTATGCTTGTTTGCCACCTTAGTAGTATAAAATGAATTAGTACAACTGATTAGATCAAGTCGCTCACATATGGAGAAGAGTCTATTCTTGAAGTAAATAAATCGCCAATTGTAATATACGCACGCACCAATGTGCGTCAATACGCACACTCATACCTAGACATCGCACACAAACGTACCTATATAAAACAGCAATACCACATAGTAAATATGTATCTACAAGTTTCTGTTTAGGAAATATGTACCTCCATGGAGTCGGTGGTGGGTCAGGTTTGGGCCAGTCCTCAACTTTCTTGCCAGCTGACTGAGCGATGTCTTTGCAACACTCACTTTTGTCTTTCGCGTAATTTCGACCTAAAATGAAAAAAAAAAAGTTTTTTGCAAGTTCTTTGTTGCCTGAAATGTTCAATGCACTGCCCTTAATTAAGGCGATTCTATCCCTTTTCTTAAGACACGTTTTTTGCCAATAATTCGTCTACATCGTAACTTGTAATACATTGTGTTTTGCTCAATGATGTAAACCTGTTGGCAGATACTTAATAAAATAAAATACTATCATTTATTTCGCAAGTACCTAGATAGATACAGGAAATAAGTGTCCTTTCGCGCGGCACTTCTCAACAGACTGTATAAACCTTGTTTTTCTTAACTTGACCAATGTAGTAAACAATCTTAGCGTGTCTTTTTATTCAATTATCCATGTGTAAAATCGATAAATCTACAGAATAATAAGAGTGTTGTGTTAAATGCCATTTCTAACTATATTATTATTATTTGGGTGTGAATGATAATTTTAATTGCCTATTTTCTTTTAAAATACGTGCTAAGATCTTAGATGAAACCAAAATAGGGGCTAAGATTGTTTACTACATTGATCAAGCTAAGAAAAACAGGGTTTAAATGGTCTGTTGAGAAGTGTCGCTTATATAAACTTATGATTAAATAATTAACAAGTAACGATTACATACCTAAACCATTGACTATATGTCCAATCTTGCCGTTGCCAATGACCATAACTCCATGCCGCTGTTTTACAATATTGTAGCATCTAATCGGTGTCCCCAACATTTTGAATCACAGTTTCAACGTATACAAAGAATTTTTTAGAATTAAATTTACTTTTTGATTACCTACATTGTTTTTCAGACTGCTGATTTGCTTTCATTTTGAAAGAAACAAAAGGTTTTGACAGCAATTTAAAATGGAATATATATTTTTTTATGTTTTTCATATTATGTCATAGATATTCGAAAAAAGGATACACACACACACAGGAACACAGTACACCAGTGGCGAATTTAATCTTCAGTCAAGAGCACATCGTCCTTTACTTATAGGACTTTGTATAATTCTTAAGTTCTATGTCATAAGAGCCAAAATGGTACTGCAAGTGTAAAGCTCAACGTGCTCCGGACTGTACCAGCCTACCAGCCGGCCCTTTTTCAGATTCCTACATCTAATTTAGAGTTTAAAATCAAAGGGCTGTAAATAAATATTTTTGTTTGGACAAGTGTGTTTTTATTTCTCGTCTTATTATGTACTAGCACCCCCCCCCCCCCCAGCTTTGCACGGGTAAGAATCACAATCCATAATTTTTTCTAAAATCTATACTTCTATACTAATATTATAAAGAGGTAAAGTTTGTGTATTTGTTAAATTGTAAGGGGTAATCTCGGGATCTACTGAACCGATTTTAAAAATTCTTTCACCAATAGAAAGCCACATTATTGCTGAGTGTCATAGGTTGTATAAAAAACCAAAAAATAAAAAGGCTTTTAACATTATGCCCAACGAAGTGGGCACGGGTCAGCTAGTATAATATATGCCTGTTACTCAGGACAGGAGTAATGTAACATCCCAACGCAAGATTAGATTCGTTTTTTTTATGTCATACAGTAGACAAACGAGCAAGCGGGCCACCTGATGAAAATCGGTCTCCGCCGCCTATGGACATCAGTAACACCAGGAGCGCTACCAATGCATTGTCCACCAAGGAAGTTGGAGGAAAGGAAGGAGGAAGGGAAGGGAAAGAGGGAATAGGGAAGGATTGGGCTTCCGGATCTCTCACTCACCGAACGAAACGTATGCGCTGCTTCACGTCGATATTCTGCGTATTTTTTTTTTGCGGTAGGAATTTTAAATACAAGACGCGCTTTACATCTCGCTATCTCAAAGTTCAGTGCAACATGACGCTACACCAGTGTTTTGATCTGACAAACAATAGATAAAATTGTATAGTTTAACTTTTTTGTATGCTACTAAGGTGGCAAACAAGTTTACGGCCCGCCTGATGGTGAGCGGTCACCGTAGCCTATGGACGCTGCAACACCGGGAGTATCACTCGCGCGTTGCCGACCCTGTAAAAATCTTTTAATGCCGGTTATGAAGAACCCTATATTATAGTCTAATCTAAAGAAAAAACCTAGGCGATCTCATTCCACAGCTTCAGCGTTCGCGTTTTTAACTAATAGTAAATATAAAAAACACTTCTTGGTAGTTGGTAGTGTTACAAAAACAATTTAGTTCTAAGAAATGATTGCTTGAAATGCGACGCGCGGTCGTGTAAACAAAAAAAAACGGCGGAGCGGATGAGAGGTATTAAACGTTATCGCCAGCCCCAGCGGACACTTCAGATTGATTTACACAAACACACAAAGCAATAGCAAATTCTTTTAACAACTCAAAAAGACGTCACTTTGTCATAATCATAAATAAATATATAGGGACAAACCACACAGACTGAGCTAGCCCCAGTTGTGATATGATATGGGATACTAACTCAACGATACTATGTTTTATAACAAAAACATATTATATATCTAGATGAATATCCAAGACCCAGACCAATCAGAAAAAATTCGTTTCTTTCATCATGACCTGACCGGGATTTGAACCCGGGACTTCATGGGTGGCGGTCTGGCGCGGTATCCATTACGCCATGGAGATCGTCAAAATTGAGGTGAGAACCTGGCGATCTGTATGTAACACAGGCTACTCGAAGCCCACACTCAGGCACCAGCTTCCCATACCATCCATATTATGTGACAATTATATTACATAAGTACAAAAATAAACACAGTTTATTTTGGATTATTATCGTAAAACTTTTAGATGTGTTGGTAAAAATGTGTGAGAGGAAATAAATAAATAATATTAGAAATTAAACTACGGCGAGCCCAAGAAAGTTGTGCATGTGATAAAAAAAAATATGAAAAACATACAGTATTACAAGAATGTTTATGAAAGTGAGTGACGTTTGTAGGAATATTTTCATACATTTTGTCAAAGGCGAACTGTCAAAAAGTAAAAAAAAAAAAAAAGACATACAATATGAACGGGAGTTGTAGTTCCAATTTCGGCCACGTTCATAAATACCCATGGAAGTAATAAGTACTACGTACAAGTTACTTATTACTTCCATGTAAATATCATTGTAGCAAGATTGTAGCACTATACCACATGAGTAAATAGTTTTATTTACTCATGTGACTATACCTACTACTGACGAATTTTAAATATAAATATTTTGGACGAATCTCACAACGCCATCTAGCCCCAAACAAAGCAACTAAGCTAGTTCTAAGGCTATTGATAAATTTAATCTACTTAAATATGATTTTTTTGTAAATAAATACTTATTAAACATATAAAACACCCACACCAAGGTAAACAGACATGTTCTGTTCATGTTGTTCATGCACAAATGTTTGCCTTGCGCAGGATTCGAACCCGCGGCCCTCGAGATAAAGTTGCAAGCTACTCGACCACCGAGCTTGTCAAAACATACACATATATATGTCGGCGTGCACTGGCGCCGGCGACAATAACTTGGAATTTTAAGTTACCACGAAATGGCAAACGGGCTAATTCAAACACAATCGTTTAATATCTCTGGAAATCTTGTGCCATGTATAATATAACAGAATATAGGTATATGTTCGCGAGCAACGGATGATTGCGTCACCAGGATCGCTATGGTATAGTTGATAATGGAGAGCGGGTGCACGGGCGCGGGGGTCGCCGCGCATTCCTGTCTCAATGATTCTAATAACAACATTAACTCTTATCGGAGTTTGGGAACAAAGGACCTACTTTGTTATGGTCTTATGGTATTAGTTATTTGGAACGGGGCAGAGTGTTATTTAAACTCTTTACTAATATTATAATGAGGAGAGATTTGATTGTTAGTTTGCATTGAATAGGCTCCGAAAGTAATGGACCGATTTCAAAATTCTTTTACCAGTAGAAAGCTACATTATCAGGGAGTGACATAGGCTATAGCTTTTCCCGAAATTCAATGTGGTTCCCACGGGAACGGGTCCGGAACTTCACGCGGACGAAGTCGCGGGCAAAAAAGCTAGTTGTGAATACTGCCGTAGCCGTGGGTCTGTCTTGAAATTGTTTATGTTACAAGCCCAGAAAGCTCGAGTAAGTGTGTAGCGGTAGAAACTATTCTGACCGGCGGAGATCGAACGCGACCCATGGTGTTCGGCAGCAAAAACAATGTCGCCTTTGTTCCCATGGATCAACTCACTGTCAAATCACTGTCCGAGCGATAAGCTCGCTAACATAAACAAACGCACTTCTTAGAACCAAGTAGATTAATATTGTGCGCTTTATTGCAATAAAAATTCGTAATTGTACCTATTGTCTGTTTTTACTTACTGTATGTAAAAGTGACTATGGTGCAATCGGTGAACGTTTTCGTTCACCTTATTGAGTAATTGATTTATGTTAATTTCATATGGATTTATGTTTTATATACGTTTGTTTAGAGCTTTTGTGCTAAGTATTGTAGCAGAATATAGCGTCTAATAAAATACATTAGAAAAAAATAATTCTAGAAAGAAAAAGACATTGAAAAATTGCATAATTTTTTACTCGACTTATATAAATTAACATTTTCACAACACGACATACGGTTCATCTTGTATATAATATTATATATGTATGTTACTGTACAACGCATATACAAAACTGAGTCACGCAACGCTAGGCGAGGGGTACGAACTAAAGCGAGGTAGGACGAATAGTCCGTCCACACTCACATTTTCGGTCAACTTCGCAATACTGTAAAGCCAACATTACATCAAATTATAAGACTACAATGTAGGATGAGCTACATCTAGCTGCATTGAATCGCATTTACGTAAAATGAGAAAGTGACTTTGTTTGTTATTTCTTTACAGCTTGACTAATCAGCCGATCATTATGATTTGTATATATATTCTCAGGGGCACAGAGCCCAACATAGGCTATCCCGTGAAAGTATGTAATTTCAATGGGAAAATATTTTTTCTACTATAGAGGGCGCTGTATGGGATGGGCTATCAGCCAACAGATGGCGCTACAAGTAGCGCTATGGTTTGTTTCTAGGGTTGCCACCCGTACTCTAAAATAGAGTATTGTACCTATTTCGTGGAGGTGTACTTTATAATTTACGACAACAATAAAGTACGCTAAAATACTCTATTTTTATTAAAACTCTGACTGATTACTGTTACTGGCCATGAGACTAATATACTGGTATCCAAAGCCACAAAATTTGATAAGAAGTGCTAAAAGTAGGTAATGATAAATATGTTTTTAAACACAAATAAATATGTAATCTTTTTTTTAAATTGTGTGTACTTTATTTTTGTACTGCCAACATAAAAATATACTTTATTCGTCCCTCGAAGAGGTGGCAAGCCTAGTTGTTTCGTTGTCATACGAGATCTATGTCATAAAATTAACCGCGAGCGAAGACCTAGTTTTTGTTTAAATAAGTTAATTCTACACAGCGCCACCTGGTTCTAAAGTAAGCAAGGCTTGTGTTAAGGGTACCAGACAACGGTTATATTATTGTAAATATATCCTACTAAAGCACGTATTATACTACACGATATTCAGAGTCTAACAAAAGAGATGGTGAAGAAGTGAGAAGTTGTAAGTGCTTCTCGCTTATTCGTATTGCGCTATCTCTTTTGTTACGTATTATACTACACGATATTCAGAGTCTAATAAAAGAGATAGCGCAATACGAATAAGCGAGAAGCACTTACAACTTCTCACTTCTTAGTATTGCACCATCTCTTTTGTTAGACTCTGAATATGGTGTAGACGAAAGTTTGTGTGTATGTTTGTTACCTCATCACGCTCAAATGGCTGAGCCAGTTTTTATGATATTTGGTATGTATGTAGCTGATACCTTGGATTAACACATAGGGTACTTTTTATCGCGACAAGTTTGCGATTACCGTAGGATTTCATCAAGTCTGATATAGATGGCGCTACTGTGCATAAATAAGTAAACAACTTGCGCGGGTTTCACTAGTACATACTAGCTTTTCCACGCGGCTTCGCTCGCGTTAATTTTAAGACAGATCTCGTTTGACAACAAAACAACCCATAGCGCGACTTGTGGCGCCATCTGTTGGCCGATACAGCGCCATCTGTTGGCCGATACATCGCCATCTGTTGGCCGATACAGCGCCATCTATAGTAGAAAAATTATTTTCCCATTGGAACGACATACTTTCACGGGATAAAAAGTAGCCTATGTTGGGCTCTGTACCCCTAACTATATGTATGCAAATTTTCATAATGATCGGCTGCTTAGTCAAGCCGTGAAGGAATAACAAACTCACTTTCTCATTTAAAATATTAGTAAAGATAAAGTAAAATAATATTAATTTACTTTTTTTTTAGTAATATTTTTTTTTTTGCTGCACACCGTGTCGCCTTACGCTGCGTTACGATGTTTTATATAATATAGAAATGTACTAGTGTGGTCTCCATTACACGCTGTAGGACTTATCTATAGGTACACATAAAATCCATTGTCCTCACTGACTCACTAACTAAAACATTAGGTATAACCCGGTATATATCTATGTGGAACATATTTGGCAAATGTAGAGGCAGAGAAATAAATTGTTTTTTTTTGTCCGTCTGTTTGTACGCACGTCTTCGGAATTAATGAACGGATTTTAAGAGCAGCGTTTAAACGAGACCATACAATCTTAGGGTCAACTCATACTAACGCAGAGTGGAAGCGCATCGATGCGTTAAGGACTCCGCCCACAACAACGTATCATACCATGACCGTGCTATGAACGTATCAGACACGACACGACAAGCAACCCGATACGCTCTACTATGCGCACTAGAGCGTCGGCAAAATATTCTCTCCCACGATAGTTGCCGCTCCGTGCATGGCACGCGACGGTGCTGGTCGGTGACGGAACGGGATAGTGGGCATTGTCTCATACTTTTTAATACAAAGAATATTTTTTTGTCTGACACGTTCATAGCACGATCATGGTATGATACGTTGTAGTGGGCAGAGTCCTTTAATCTGAAATGTGACATAGCAAATTCACCTTTATCTCCGCAACGTAAGGCACATATTCCTTTTAAGGTGGTTGCTGCCACTCGGCCCGCGAAATGCTACACAAACAAAATGCAGTTTTTCTCCTATAAACTTACATTTTGTCACAAATACAAAGAAAAACTCTAATATTTATAATTTATATGATGATTATTCAGTAGATATAAAAATAATAAAGCCTTTATTTCCCAAAAAATTGTATATATTCAATTCATTCATATAAAAAAATTACAATAAAATAAAATAAATTAAATTTATCTAACTAATCATTTAAATTATTACTTAATCTGAATTGTATAAAATTAATTAAATTCATTGTTTACTTATCTACTTTTTTCTCAGTAGATATATTGTTTTTATACTCGGGAATTGCATTCTTATGATTGTGCAATGAAAGATTGAGTTGGAATTTGTTAAAAAAGATTTGAATTTCGCGGGTTGAGCGGGAGCGACCACCTTAAGGCTGTACCAACAAATTTCGCTAAAACTTAGCTGTTTTTCAAGTGGTCTCTACTCCTAGCTACCATAACGAATAACCACCAAAAAATATATGTTGTACTATAATCATTGTACTACATTTGTGTTGTTCGAAATTTGAAATTACTGAATATTTATGGAGTAATAAAATATTTAAGGAACCTAGTAATCAAAGAAAGAATGCGATTCAACTTGGGTATTTATGCATCGATTCGTGTAAAATTTACATTAATTTATAGGCAATAATATTATCTACTTATTTGTTGTTTGGTTTTTGAATTTGAGTGTATTTCTACCAAGTCACAAGCAATTTTCCGTCAATTACGTGATTTCTGGATAGCGGGTGACTGGACACAAGGTAATCAGTGCGCTCCCACGCTTTCGGATGGATGGACGTGTGCCAAATTTTCGCTGCACCATGCATGCTCTCGATTTTTTATTATTATGACGAAAATATCCAAATATAAAAAATATCAACTAAAAAAATACAATAAATGCATGAAAGTTATTTTTCTTTATAAAATAAATATTTTATTTTATTTTTTAAAAGATAAATAACTTTCATGCATTTATTGTATTTTTTTTTGTTTCGAAAATATTTATTGTGTTTTCGAAAATATCCAAATATAAAAAATATCAACTAAAAAAATACAATAAATGCATGAAAGTTATTTTTCTTTATAAAATAAATATTTTATTTTATTTTTTAAAAGATAAATAACTTTCATGCATTTATTGTATTTTTTTTTTGTTAATATTTTTTATATTTGGATATTTTCGTCATACAGATTCATACAGATTGAGCTAGCCCCAAAGTAAGTTCGAAACTTGTGTTATGGGATACTAACTCAACGATATTATGTTTTATAACAAATACATATTTAGATAAACATCCAAAGACCCGAGGCCAATCAGAAAAAGTTCGTTTTTCATCATGACCCGACCGGGATTCGACCGGGACCCGGGACCTCCTGGGTGGCGGTCTGGCGTGGTAACCATTACGCCACGGAGGTCGTCAAACCAAATACGTTGAATTATATATTATGACGTATATTATTTTTATCCACGATAATGATTGTACAATACTTAAATTTCGACACTGCTCCTATTGGTTACATGGTGTTTTGGTAGATTCAACAAATCGCTAGTTTTAGTCCAGTGTCTCCTGGTTCGATCCTTAGGTTGGTGTTCATGCTTTTTGATTTTTAAACTTTTTTTTACAATATAATTTTATGTTTTACTTTTTACCTACCTACAATTGCAAGCAGTAAAAAACTATAACAAAAATATGTAATAAAATGCATTAAATTTTTTAAATAGGAATCTGAAATTGTCGAAGTATTTTTATCCACATTAAAATTATATTTTTCTTTTTATCTCTTTTTAGACGAGAAAAAAAAGAGATAAAACGAAAAATATTATTTACTAATGTGTATAAAAATAGACAATATCAGATACCAATTTAAAATTTTGAGGACATTTTTATTATAATATTTTTTTACTGCTCGTACGTAACTTATTGTTAGGTAGGTAAAAAGTAAAACATAAAATTATATTGCTAAAAAGAAGTGTAAAAATCAAATAAAAAACATGAGCACCAACTAAGGATTGAACTTGGACACTAGACATTATTTACCACAAAGCCATAGTAAACAATAAGAGATGTGGCGAAATTTAACTATGTATTGTATGTCGCAAATAAAATTATGATATAGATTACGTCATTTATTTGACTAATAGTGCCTTTCATACCATACTAGTGGGTGCCTGCGGCTTCGCCTGCGTGGAGTTTGGTTTTTCTAGTTTTACGCATTTCTGGGATAAAAAGCACAACTCTAAATGTTGACTCGAGATCTCCGTGTAAAATTTCATCAAAATTCATTCTTTAAATTCAGTGGTTTTTGCGTGATACGGTTTAACACGCAGACGTACAGTTTTTTTTTTGTTGAAAATGACTATTTTGGTACTGTATCGATAGTAAAATCCAGCCGATCAATATTTAAAAAAAATGTGTGAAAACTGGTACAACACGAGTTGTAGCAAAATGACCTTTTTCATTGAATGTGAATCAGAGAAAAATACCCAATTTTTCTGTCTAATCCATATTTTGATAGGGCTTATAGTTCCTGAGATAGTATGGTACAACTAGAGCAAAAAAACGGGATTTTTTAAATAATTTTGTGTAACCAACCAAATACGACATAACATACATCGCCTGCAAAATTTCATTTGCAATGTTAAGATTTGTTTTTAATAATATATATTTAGTTCTATCATAATTCATATATCATTTTAAAAGTGTCAACTGATATTGTTTAGTTCTAGAGGTCTATGGAAAGTGTTCAAATATTTTAATAATTGGTTTCTCAACTAGATGTCGTTAATATTACCGCGCCGCGCGTCATTGCCAGCCCTCTAGTGGTGAAAAAGGCAAGGTTTTTAACAAAACTTAGTACTACAAAAGGCTCAATAGATGTCAAGTTTTTGGCATTTTACGTAATATTAAAGCGGGGTGAAGGGGTGAAGTAACGTTACTTAGAGGTCAAATCTTCAAGGTCATCGGCTATATGGAGCCCCTTAAGATAAAAAATATAACGCGCGCATTCGACGGAATTCTCGCGTATGAGCGCGACCAATGCAGATTATTACACGCGAACTAATGCTCCTTATGTTGCGGAGATAAATGTGAATTTATGTTACGTCTGTTACGTTTCTAATTTACGCTTCGTGCGACTAGTGTGAGTTGACTCTTAGGGCACGTTCATATGGCGCGAATATTGACGTGCGAGCGTCGCGTAAAAACCGAACTCTTTGTAGGGGCTTAAAAGAAATTTGAACTTTTATTATTTTTTATTAATGTACATTTTATACCGATCAAAAGCAGACGCGATGGCGACGCGGGCACTTAGCGATCGCGATGCGAGTGCTGAGCGCGTACAACGCGTGTGCGTTTGCTTTTGATCGATATAAAATGTACATTAATAAAAAATAATTAAAGTTCAAATTTCTTTAAGCCCCTACAAAGAGTTCGGTTTTTACGCGATGCTTACGCGACGCTCGCACGTAAAAATTCGTGGCGTGTGAATGGGGTCTTAGGCCTAGAACAGACGGTGAAACGAAACTTTTGAAATTATTAGTTTGAAACCAGTTACAATCGTTTTCCACACTCGCCGCAACCTAAATTGTACTAAAACGTAAAATCATTACAATGAGTACCGAAAAACAAACGAAACCGATAAAATTCAATAGTTTCCCGCACGCCAGTTTCAATGAAACTGGTTTGCAATGCGTTTCAAACAGATTTCAAAAAGGTTGCATCACAGGAGTCTATGACAGAAACTCAAATGCAACTCTAAAGTAACTATAAGATGCAGTTTCGTTACATTTCGGTTTCACAGTCTGTTCTGGGTCTTAGTAGACGTTGCGTCCAGCGTTCGACGTAGTACCGATTTGGTACTTCAATTCTGTATACGAGTATACTCGTTACTCGATAACAAATACTTACGGCTACAACTGTATACGGTACAACCAATGAAAGACGTGACGTGTAGGGTTGGCAAATATGATTAAAGTTTACTAAATATTGCGTGAAGGGATTCACTCGAGTTTTTTTAAATCACAAAGTTGGCAAACAAGCATACGGCACGCCTGATGGTAAGCATCACCGTAGCCTATAGACGCTTGCAATACCGGGGGTATCACTCACGCGTTGCCAACCATCCCAGCCCCCGCAAGAGCTCTGGAGACCTTACTCACCCTATGAACACAACATGGCCGAGACCAATGTTATTATCTTCTGTAAGGTGGAGGTTCTTCCCCAGACGGGCTGCGAAAGATGCGGAGCGGATTATCCGCTGTGCCCTACCTCTCTTGTATTATTTATCAATAGTATTAATATTTCGCTATGTAATTACAACATTTGTCTAAAATGAAGTCGTCTGTCTATCTAAGATACATACAGATTGAGCTAGCCCCAAAGTAAGTTCGAAACTTGTGTTATGGGATACTAACTCAACGATATTATATTTCATAACAAATACAAATATAGATAAACATCCAAGACCCGAGGCCAATCGGAAAAAGTTCGTTTTTCATCATGACCCGACCGGGGATCGAACCCGGGACCTCCTGGGTGGCGGTCTGGCGTGGTAACCATTACGCCACGGAGATCTTTTAAACTACGCAATGGATTACGATGCGTTTTTTAAATAGATAGAGTGCTTCAAGAGCTAGGTTTTTAGGTATAATACATTCCGAAATTCCCATGGGAAAGCGGGATACACGCAAACGAAGTTGCGCGGGTTTAACTAGTTATTAGTATTAAAATCTTTGTTCTTAGTTCTTTACCCTGATCACCTCTTTCATTGGTTGACGGTACTATGAGCGTTCAAGATAAGAATAGGACATTCCTCAAATATCACATGAAAGGCGTCAAAATATAATTGGCAAAAAATAATAATAATCATACTTAATATTATAAATTGTGATTTTGTTTGTTATTCCTTCACGGTTTGACTAAGCAGCCGATCATTATGAAAATTTGTATACATATTGTCAGGGGTACAGAGCCCAACATAGGCTACTTTTTATCCCGTGAAAGTATGTCGTTCCATTGTGAAAATAAATTTTCTGCTATATACGGCGCTGTATCGGCGAACAGATGGCGCCACAAGTCGCACTATGGGTTGTTTTTTGTCAAACGAGATCTATATCATAAAATTAACCGCGAGCGAAGCTGCGGGGAAAAAAATCTTGGAGAGCTTGTTCTATGTATGACGTAGGCAGTAGACACCCATAAGTTTTTTTTTTAATTCCCACGGGAAAGCAGGAAGTTTCGCGGGTTTTTCTAATCATTAAACAGTCCTATTCTTACCATGAACGGATAGTAAAATCAACATTGGAGAACGGGAAGAATGCACTCATTTTAACACTTTTTACAATCACATAACACTTCAAATTATTGTCTATTAATTCGGTTTTCACTATTCCAGTCCTAATAACCAGTTGATACCCTGGGCCATGAAGAGGATTAACGGCTGCCACGCCACCAGCCACCTTATCCAGTCTAAGAGCTGTCCAAATAGTATATGTGGTCGATCCCATCTGTATATTATTAAGGAAATAAATCAAAATTAAATATATATATAGTAAATAATAGCACTCTATTTGACATTCCGCGTAAAGTACGTGCTGTTGTATGTACCTTTTTAGTGTAAAAAAAATTAAATAAAAATATACAGATATACTTTTAAATGACAAAAAAGACCGTAACTGGTTTTCTTTAGCCATTTTTTTTACAAGTGGTCATTTTCTCTTGGTCTTAGCTCTTGTTTCCGAAATAGTAGTATTTATAGAGTAGATTAATTATAGTAGGGGAGCCCGTAACATTACGGCCGCTATATGACGACACCGCAATCTAGAAAACCAGAGCTACCGTAAAGACGGCCGTCTTTTTGCGTCCGTGATATTACGGCACCGCTATCCTAAAACTAAAGTTTAACTCTTCTCTTTGTGACGACGGTTCAAAAGGATACGGGTTTGTGAACATCCTCTTGAGGTCCACCTTCTCCTTGCAGTAGGGGCAGGTCTGCTTCTTGCCAACAATGCACCAGCCCCGGATGCAGAACTCGTGGAACACGTGCCCGCACGTTAACTTATAAGTATTCTCTGTACAAATAAATAAAATAAATATATAGGGACAAATCACACAGATTGAGCTAGCCCCAAAGTAAGTTTGAAACTTGTGTTATGGGATACTAACTCAACGATATTATATTTTATAACAAATACATTTATATAGATAAAAATCCAAGACCCAGGCCAATCAGAAAAAGAGCGTTTTTCATCATGACCCGACCGGGGATCGAACCCGGAACCTCCTGGGTGGCGGTCCGACATGGTAACCATAACGCCAAGGAGGTCGTCGAACAAACAAGAAAGCTGACTGACAAAACAACGCACAGACCACACCGCTTGGTTTAGAGATTGCAAAAGACAGTTATGGACCTTCGTTATCACTCAATAGTAATAGTTCTTTTACCATTGTCACAGCCTGGACACTCCATACAACGCGCGTGAAATAATTACCTATTTCTACTACATAGCCAATGTCGTCTGTACACGCGCACACGTATGCGTATACACATTCGTTCACTAAACGCACACCATTGCGACTGCACCCGCCACGATACCCATGATTGAGGTACGCGATTCGGTGCAGGGCGGAGAGTGGCCATACCTCGGGTTATTACTTATTCTATACCATTGTATAAAGGAGCTCGAGGACCTCGTTGTTGTCAAGGTGGAACGATAACGCAAGTTAAGCAACGATAATTCTAGTAAATACTTGGATGGGTTTGGAAAATCTAGAGCTCCTCCGTGCTTCGGAGGACACGTTAAGCTGTCGGTACCGTCTTGTTATACCAGTCGTCAAGTCAGTTACCGTTGGGTGAAAACAGTGACACCAGCTACCCTCAGTTGACACTAATTTCGCGAAGCACACAAAAAGAAGGCTATTGGATAAATATGTCTTCATAGTATTTTTTACTATTACGACAATTAAATCCCCACCCACTGTGTCAATTGAATTGCCCAAAAGGGGTTCGTACATTGTTTGTTATTGTTACTTAAGACTTTATAAAGTTACCGAGTATTTATTGACTATTATATAGAGAGAGGGGTAGGGCACAGCGGATAATCCGCTCAAATCGGAGCAGCCCGTCTGGGGAAGGACCTCCACCTTACAGAAGATCGTAGCCAAATAGCATTGGTCTCGGCCATGTTGTGTTCCTACGGTGAGTAAGGTCTCCGGAGCTACACTTGGGGGGGGGTTGGGATGGTTGGCAACGCGTGAGTGATACCCCCGGTATTGCAAGCGTCTGTAGGCTACGGTGACGCTTACCATCAGGCGGGCCGTATGCTTGTTTGCCAACTTTGTAGTATAAAAAAATAAAAAAATAATACAAAAATAATATTTTTACCTAATACGCCTTCCTCGTTGACGTTAACCAAGAGCTGGTTGCCGCACACGGCGCATACATTCGTCTCCAACTGCCTCGTTGGTATACCCTCTTTCGTGTAATACTGAAATATTATAAGATAGTTTTTTCAATGACTCCTAACTAGTGCATTATACAAAACTACGACAGCTTTGATATTTAAAAAAGCTTTTAGGAATCTGGGTTTTGTTTCCGATTCCTAAAAGCTTTTATACATATTTCGGTAATATGGTCCCGAAAAGTAAATTAAAAGATGAATTAATTAATAAAAGGTAGATAGACAGAATATGCTTTATTTACAATCCTGTTTAGATCGAGGTGGATTTTTTCATAAAAATTCGAATAAGTTAATTTCAGCGAGTGGCAAAAATAATTCTATAGTTAAAGACACGTTAATTCTAATGATATCTTTCTTTTTATTTCCTTACTAGTGAAACCCGCGCAACTTAGTTTGCGTGTATTTATTTATGCACAGCAGCGCCATCTATATCAGACTTTTGATCAAATCCTACGGGAATCGCGTACTTTTCGGGATAAAAAGTACCCTATGTGTTACTCCAAGATATCAGCTACATACACACAAAATATCATAAATATTGGCGCAGCCATTTGAGCGTGAAGAGGTAACAAACATACACATAAACATTCGCCTTTATAATCTTACTAGCTTTTCCCCGCAGCCTCGCTCGCGTTAATTTTATCACATAGATCTCGTTTGACAATAAAACAACCCATAGCGCGACTTGTGGCGCCATCTGTTGGCCGATAGCCTATCCCATACAGCCAGCAAAAATATTTTCCCATTAGAATTAATTCCCAATACTTTCACGGGATAAAAAGTAGCCTATGTTGGGCTCTGTACCTCTGACAATATAATCCGATTTGGCTAATCTTAGTCTTAAAATATTGGAAGTCCGGGAAGGGTAGGGTAGGGTAGGGTAGGGAGTGCCTCTAAGGCGGAACAAAGTTCGCCGGGTCAGCTAGTTGAAAAAAAAAATTCGCACGATATGAAAACTTGAATCTACGGTCCTGTCCTGCTCACCTGATTCATTGACTAATCAAATTCTAACTTACCCCTATGGAGGCAGCCATTTTGTCCGAACAGTACTCTGCAACATCTCGGCCAAGCACACCAAAGTACAGTCCGTAGAACAATATCATGAAACCAACGTCCATCCAAATCTGTGGCTTATGTCCAAACACTATGTTTAGGCCAAGGAATGTCAGCATTAGGACTATGTATCCGAAGACACCGAGGAAACAGCTCAGCTTATATATTAAATAAAACCATTTGTATACTAATCTGGAAAAAAAGTAGAGAATTTTAATATTGTTGATTCAACTACCCCAGATAGGGATTTGAACCCACGACCTGTCGAAATGCGGCCGAATGATCTTTCCTACTATGACATTTCTTGTGCGATGTCCGTACCACCATACCGTATAGCAAATGAGCAAATTTTAGCGTTGTCAAAACGCGCTCTAAGAGCCACACCACGCATTTTATGTAGATCTCACGATTAAATTATTGCAACTCCCCGCCTTGAATAATAATACCCGAGTCATCTGCGCATTTATAACGCCGTGTGCTGTAGCTCTTAGACTCTGGTTTCCTAAAATGCACAGGTTTACGTACATACAACAACACGCCGTGGACTGTGACACGATGTATTATAAATTTTATGTTCTTTAATTTAATAAAATTTTATATTTTTACATTTACCGGACAGCCCAACACATTTTTAGCATAATAAAGAAATTCGTAGGCTATTATATGCGGGAAACCGCTGAGACATCGCATCGTCACACCCCACGATATTGAACTTATAAATTATACTAACCTAGGCGTAGTGACCGACATCGGTTTTTGTGTTGATTTCCTTATGACGATTGCAGTGAGGAGGGTGAATATCGACCATATGGTGATGAATCGCCACCAGTGGTTCTTCGCGCTCATCAACATCGGTATAGACCACATAGCACACATTGTGAAGAACTGCAATGAAAAATGTTTTTATTATTATTAAGTTACTAGCTGACCCGGTTTTGCCTCAGAGGCACTACCCTACCCTACCCCTACACTACCGCTACTCCGTCGGAGTCCTTAATTTTTCTCTCCGTAAGAACCATCCTTATACTTCAAGGAATATATATATAAAGAATTCGCGAAATCGGTCCAGCCGTTCTCGAGATTTGCGTTTAGCAACACATTTGGCGATTCATTTTTATATTATAGATAGACAAGCAGCATTGTGCTAATGTGTCTAAGCCACAGTGTTGAAAAAGTTCACTAGTCAAGTCACTTCACTAAGATCCATATCCATTTATTTGTTATTTTCTGCACAATCAGGACAAGCGCCTTCCTTTCCTCCAACCTCCTTGGTGGACAACGCATTGGTAGCACCCCCGGTGTTACTGATGTCTATAGGCGGCGGTGACTGCTTTCCATCAGGTGGCCCTATTGCTTGTTTGTCTACTGTATGATATAAAAAAAAGCGCACCACACATTCCTACTGGTGTGTCTCCTTTAGACCCAGGATCAACTACGGCAACCTCACATTGACAATTAGCAATGAAGCTTATTGACGTCCCTGAGGAGAAACTACAACTGTCTTGGAACTCACAACTAATTTAATCAGAAAGAAATTAGACGGAGTAGGAAGTATTGAGAGGTCTTTCCTCTTTAGCAAATTTAGTGATTCTGTTCTGTGGTAATTTACGATGACCTGCGACGAGTTTGCCACCTTTGTGGCATAAAAAAATATTTAAACCTTCCTTGCATCAAAATCTGTAGCGTAGTTTTAAAGATCTAAGCGTACAACATAGGAACAGACAGACTGCGCGACTTCATTTCATCCTATGTAAAGATGCTGTGTGTGATGTTATGCCAAGTGTTCCATTGAACATAACTGCTCCCTTTTTACATGGTGGAATTAGTAGTTGTTGGATTTCAGACGCATTCCACACTTGTTTTTAATTAACTGGGTTTTCATATTAAAAAGGAAAAATATGTAGGTCAAAGAATCGTCAAAAATATTTTTTTTTTCTTTAAATAAAAACTATAGAAATAATTTGCCTATAAAACGAAAAATAACCATACAATTACAGACAAAGACTGACAGGCCCGGTGGCCGAGTGGCTAGCAATGGTCACTTTATCTCGAGGACCGCGGGTTTGAATGCTGCGCAAGGCAAACTTTTGTGTGCATGAATTCAATCAATTGAACATGTCTGTTTGCCTTGGTCTGGGTGTTTTCTATGTTTAAGTATTTATTTACAAAAAAAGTATTTATATGTATTTCTCAGCAATCTAGTACCCATATTACAAGCTTAGTTGCTTAGTTTGGAACTAGATGGCGTTGTGATTCATCCAAGAATATTTATTTTTGCAGGATAAAATATGCATCCGGTCCTTTTCGTAAATAAAATCAACATTCCTTATTTAGAAGATAATATGGGCTATTTTTTATGTTTGTTTAATAGTTGTTATTGTTATAAAAATTGCTAGTTACCTAGCAATTTTTATTTTGAAAGAAAAAATTCACCTCCTTGCCAGGTAGATGGCGTGCTCTGCAACTCACGCAGTTTAAAGGTATGAGAAATTTCACCACCATTACTAACCACCCCGGTGGCTCAGTGGTAAGAGCTAGGCCGGATATCAGAGGACGTGGGTTTGAATCCCACCTGTGGGTGGCAGGGAGGTGGAATTTTTCTTTCAAAACATATGGGATACTTACAGCGAATGATCTATAGTGCCTCTGCCTCCATTGCACAACAATTATTTGAGCTATGACCAGAGTCAATATTAATATCATGACCATGGTTGTGTGCATTGACTCATGGCCCTTATGCAGCTCGTGGAGTTTCTGGTGATCATACCTGTAGTTCAATGGAAACTGTTAGACATTAGAGGGCCTGGGTGTGATTCCTGCTCGGTCCAAACATTCATGTGCTGGGATTTGTGTTTGTTCTCAAGTTTGTGTCCCGTAGTTCAATACGAACAATTACGGTACATAACATTTGAACGAATTGCATTAGTAATCCTACCTTTGGTTTCGATTCCTGTTTGGTGCAAACATTTGTATGAAAGAAGAAAATATTTTTTTTATATTCGGTGCTATAAAATTTTACATGGACCAGTAACAGGTACGTTTGAAATGTTGTATATCATGGAATTTATGTTTGTTCTTGAATCTGGGTGTTTTCTATGTATTACAAGTAGGCTTGCCACCTTTTTGAGGGACGAATAAAGTATATTTTTATTTTCGCAGTACAAAAATAAAGTAGCACTGTAAAAGAAGAGTACTTATTTATTTGTGTTTAAAAACATATTTATTTACAATTAGCACTTTTTATAAAATATTTGTCTCGTATTTGTGACTTTGGATACCAGTTCATTTAGTCTCATGGCTAGTCGTAACAGTAATCAGTCAGAGTTTTAATAAAAATAGTGTGTTTTAGCGTACTTTAATGTTGTCGTAAATTATAAAGTACACCTCCAGGAAATAGAGCAGAATACTCTATTTTAGAGTATGGGTGGCAACCCGAATTACAAGTATGTATTTACAACGATACGTCCTTTTTCTGGTACCCATAACACAAGTTATGCCTAGCTTAGTTTGGAATGTCCGTTGTCAGACTATTGTTGATATATTTTAGAATTAAAAAGTATTTATTGAACAATGAAGTTCAAATATTATCACAATGACAAATCTTATATCTTATCAGTAATCAAACATTAGATAGTAACTAAACTCATACAAAAAAAAAATTTCGTCCTTTAAAATTCATTCTTTAAAAAATACACTTTATATTACACATAAATTAAATACAATTTGTTGATAAGAATATAAAAAAGCCAGACATAGTTTAACAATAACGTTAATATGCTAATCTGAAAGATGACTAATATTGTAAGAGCAAAATAACCAAAAAATAGACTTAAAATATTGAAAAAATAGGAATAGAGGTTATGCAAGAGACTGACCTTAGCTTTTCATCTGCAGTTAATTCCGCGTAGGTCTAAAACAAAATAGATTTATGGGAAAATGTTTTAAATGTGAATTCCAACGATATTAAGTTCATTTTTTACCTTATTAGGGTCAACTGGCCGGTGGAGATCCATTGTTAATACACAATAAGGGACACTTCAGCACATTAATTAATAATATTACCTCATTTAATTTGTTTCCACATTAAAATTAATTAGATTAATGAACTAATTCTGAAAAAGAAATCATCAATGCCGGAAAATGTTTGCTGTCATGTCATGTCATTTTTACATTAATATCGAACTGTCAATATGACTTTGACAATCACGCCCTTTTTTTCAGGATGGAGTTCTCTTTCTTTTTATTTTTACTGCTGGCAATAATTTTTTGCTTAAGCTTTGTATGCTCTGTACAGCTGATAAAACATTAACCTACCCAGGCCAGTGCAAAGAGCATATCCCTTGAGCGGGAGGCGGGAACTGTAATTTCTTTACGGGAAGAATATTTTTCCTACCGAGAATTCTTTCAATAAAATATTATGTTCTATAAATATCAGCTTTGTCACGCACGGTACTTATATTTCTAATGATTTTCCTATTTAATTTACTCTGAGGCAAATAATAACTAAATAAGTACTGTACCAGAGCCGAAAAAATATAAAAGAACCCAATTGTTTACCCAAAACGTATGTATGTACATTATCAGTTGTGGTTGTCATCTTGGGGGACTGGTCTGCTCGCTTTATTAACATCTACATATTCGACATATTTAGGATTTGACCATAGCGCTATTTGGATCGACATCCCGCATTTTTAGCTTGATTTCTGTATGTACCTGGATCTGTATTTTATTTATTCTTATAAATGTACTTATACATTGTAACAAAAGAGTGAAAGGAAAAAAAAATTGCTAAATGACAAAAAAGGCCGTAACCGGGTTTCTTTCGCCATTTCTTTTACCGGTGGCCATTTTGCTTGTGTCCGAAATGGTGGTAGTATATAACGTAGTATATTCTCTTTATACATATATACAAATTGTAAATGACAAGAAAAAGTGCCTGTGAAGGTCTAATTTCTGAAATAAACGATTTCATTTCATTTCATTTCATTTCATAGAGTAAGATCAGTTTTGACTATAGTCCAGAGAGAAAAATAAGACATATAGAAATATAGTGGTGTATTGGTTACTATGGCGGTCCGCCACCTAGGGGGGTACCGGGATAGAATCCTGGTCGGGTCATGATTAAAAACGTATATAATTTTTCTGATTGGTCTGGGTCTTGGAGTCTAGGATGTTTATTCATAATATCCACATATGTATTTGTTATAAAATATAGTATCGTTGAGTTAGTATTCCATAACACAAGCCTTGAACTTACTTTGGGGCTAGCTCAATCTGTGTGATTTGTATATGTAACGCTCTAAGACCGAAAACGCTCAGTGAGCGAAAAAATATCTCACAACGCGAAATCGTAAGAAAAATTCAGGTGGTAAGATCACAAGATAACCCTAACCTAACCCACCAATGTCTGTCTGAATACCAACAACGCGAATTTTTCTTAGGCACTTGTCCCACTGGCAACGATGTTTTATGATCATTTGGCACTTCAAGTGTCATCGATGATTACAAAATAAATAAATTCGACTCAGTTTGTATCATATTTATTAAACAATTTATCTATGTGTCTGACCAAGGGCTTGTTCAATAAGTTTCCGACGTCCTTAGCGAATGCGAAGTCCAAGTGATTAAATTTCGGCCAAGTGCAACCCGGTTCGTATGCCTCCAAGTATCCAGAAGCGTTCATCTGTTCCGCTAATCTTAATATTTGCTGTAAACAAAATGTTTATTTTATTATTGAAGTTAAATATTATGACCTCCTAAGAGATCATATTATTATGTGCACGACACATTTTTATTATTTAACAAAACGAAAAAAAATACGAATACCTAATAGGTACTCCTTCAATAATTAGGCCTTTTTCGATTCCATAAACTAAATAAAATAAATTAAATCTAGAACTAAGTACCCTTTTTTAAACAACGCTATCTATGACGACCTCCGTGGCGTATTGGTTACTATGGCGGTCCGCCACCTAGGTGGGGTCCCGGGATAGAATCCTGGTCGGGTCATGATTAAAAACGTATATAATTTTTCTGATTGGTTTGGGTCTAGGAGTCTAGGATGTTTATCCATAATATCCACATATGTATTTGTTATAAAATATAGTATCGTTGAGTTAGTATTCCCTAACACAAGCCTTGAACTTACTTTGGGGCTAGCTCAATCTGTGTGATTTGTCTATGTTACGCTCAAAGACCGAAAACGCTCAGTGAGCGAAAAAATAGCTCACAACGCGAAATCGTAAGAAAAATTTGGTGTTATGATCACAAGATAACCCTAACCTAACCCACCAATGTCTGTCTCCTTTTTTGCCCGTGGTCCCTGTGATAGTCCCTGGAAGGTACTCTGAATACCAACAGCGCGACCCATACAACGCAAATTTTTCTTAGGCACTTGTCCCACCGGCAACGATGAACGAGTAACGAGTAGAGCCAGAATTAGAAACGAGTTGGCGAGCCGCGGGGAGCGAGTGCGTAGTTCCAATTTTTTATTTTTTTATTATTATTATTTTTTATTTTTTATTAATTTTTTTATTAATTGAAAAGTTCAGTTCGGGTGTACTAACACCCTTTTCTGAGACACCGGACTGTTGCGGGAGCGTAGGGCTCTCACCGATTGATAGTTGTGTAGCTCGGCTATAAGCGAGTGTTCGAGTGAGGCGAGCGATTACTTGCATCACTCGCTGCCGCAAGGCAGCCAAGCGTACAGACCTGATGTAGTAGTTGCTCTCTCAGCGTGAATTCTAATCGCTTATAGAGTATCGCTGAGCGAGTGTAACACCCCGTCCCGGTGTTATCTTTCATAGCTCTTGTCGCTCAGCGACAAACTAGTGAAGCGCGAGTGCTCGCCGGCAGTGTGAACAGTCAGCGATCAACTGTTTGTATAAGCATCTCTTTTGTTTACACGGAATGTATATCTATTGTACGTTTCTTGAGCGAGAAAATAGTCGATAGTTAATCGTTTTCTCGTCGGCGGTGGGACAAGTGCCTTACAGTTCAATCAACGCTTTGTGAGCAATTTTTTCGCTCACTGAGCGTTTTCGGTCTTTGAGCGTAACATATTATTGTACTTACATATATTTATAGTCTAAAACAGCAAAACTAAAAATAGAAAACTTACGTATTTTTCAGTTAACTGGTCGTTTTCTCCGTATAACAAGGTAACAGGTACTGCTACATTTGAAATGTTGTATGGTTTCACAGGGCCTCGTAGACCGCCTTCCCAATGCGTGAAAACACCTGCAATAATTTACACACTTTCATAATAAATAATAATAAAAAACGTTTATTTCCATGAAGAAAATACTAAGTTTATTTATCCCACATAAGTAACTGTAACAATTTTTTAAAAAATATAATGCATTTATTTCAGGTTACAAGACCCATATAAATTACAAAGTCTTAAAGTCTTAAAGCCTAGAAAATGCAACAGTACCATTTGTTACACATAAAAAATAAAATAAAAAGCAACTTAATTATATTATACTAGTGAAAATATTGTTACTGATTTTATAAACTAGACTTTATTTTTTATTTTGAATTAAACTCAACATTCCAGCCCAGTGGTACAGTCAGGAGCACGTTGAGCTTAACACTTGCAATACAATTTTGGCTCTTATGAAATAGAACTTACGAATGGTACAAAGTTCGATATGTAAAGGTCGACCTGTTAGGTTACTCTGCATAGCAATCGCGATTTTAATTTCAATTCTGTATAATTTCAAATGCAAAATTTACAGCAAATCCTAATTCGTACTATTGAAATTTTATACTATACTAGCTGACCCGTGCCCACTTCGTTGGGCATAATGTTAATAATCCTTTTTTAATACAGGCGTCCGTAAGAAACGCTTTCATTCGACCGTTTTTTCTCCGATTCACTTTGCAAAACCGACTACCAAGCATTTTTATTTTTTATGACACTCAGCAATAATGTGGCTTTCTATTGGTGAAAGAATTTTTAAAATCGGTTCAGTAGATCCCGAGATTACCCCTTACAATTTAACAAATATACAAACTTTACTTCTTTATAATATTATTATTATTTTTTATATTTTATTTTTTCTCGGTCTTTTAAACCGGGTTACTGGTACATACGGGCCTAAGCCAAGTATATACCAGGATTTTGGGTGGTTCTCTAATGTCCTAAAGTCCTAATAGACTGGTCAGGGGTAGTATGAGGGTTATATGTGAGTTGGTGATGCAGATGAATCGGGATGGACTTGTAAAAATTTTCGAACTAAACGGCATGTATGCATGTATTTAAAATGACAGCTTTTTGTGCAATTTTGAAAATGTGTTGTGGAATGTTTAGGGTTTCCAGAGATTGATGTAATTGTTTAGGTATCACCCCGGTGGTTGAAAGAACTATTGGAACTATAGTAACTTTCTGAAGCTTCCAAAGCCTCATAATTTCGTCTTTTAGGTCTATGTATTTCGTGAGTACTTGTATGTTTGTTGGATATTGAGTGCGTAGTGTTTCTTTAACTTCTTCATAAATCCGATCTATTTCTGTCTGTGGTAATAACTTTCTTCGGACTATTGCCCTTCTTTGATCTCCTACTCTTTGACGGCTAACTAGCATATCTGGGAATTTTTCTACAAATTTCAGGTGAAGTGGCTCAAGATACGCTTTAGTGTCTGTGTCTAATCCGGTTAATATAAGGTAAGTGCGCATAATGAACTTGTTCATTTATTATTATTATTATTAGTAATATTAGTAATTAGTAATTAGTATTAGTATAGAAGTATAGACTAACTATTTGGTTAGCATACAATCCGATTTCATTTAGTTTATCAAATGGCGTATTTTTCGGAATAAAAAGTACCCTACCTACATATCAATATAAAACTTGGTACAGCCATTTGAGTGTGAAGAAGTAACAAGCGGGATTTCCCTTTGTAACAACTAACAATGAAATGTCAATAAAAATTACCAGTGAGTGCGATTTTGCCAAAATGTTCTAGTTGATGCCACGACGCAGGCTGGAATCTTGATAGTATTACTGGTGTCATATCCTGGAATCAAAAAGAAAAAGAAAATGTAAAAGACTGATAAATTTCATCTTTTCATAGAGCCACGTTCTTGTTGTGTAGAAGCTTCCACTGTGATCTCTCTAATCTAGTGAAAGTTTTGCCACATCTCCATAAGACATTTCCTTTCCATCAACATCAATATAAGCTCTTCTCGGCTTTTCTCTTCTACCTTCAATCTATACTTCTATTCTATGATATTCCTCATAAACTCATCGTGTCATAAAAGGCGTCTTACCATTTTTTCTCTTATAATTTCCAATTATAAAATTATCTTTTAATTTACTCTCTGGAATATTCATTTGTAACTTTTTCTGTTCATATAAAAATAATTACCACCAGTTTTATTTTTAGAGATCAAGGAAATATACAAATTGTATACATGGTCAAGAGCAGCCCCCTTACTCTTGAAGATAATTCCGCTCGATCGCCATTGGATTGTTACTTTTAGGTACTCTTTACAGCTAGACTAGCGCTATCTACATAATAAACTAAATGAAATCGGATTGTGTGCTAACCAAATAGTTAGTAAAGTATATAATTTTAAGGGTACCTACGAATTAGGATTTGCTGTTAATTTTGCATTTGAAATTATACAGAATTGAAATTAAAATCGCGATTGGTTTGCAGAGTAACCTAGCAGGTCGACTTTTACATATTGGACTTTGTACCATTCATAAGTTCTATGTTATAAGAGCCAAAATTGTACTGCAAGTGTAAAGCTCGACGTTCACCTGACTGTACTTCCCTAAGAGGCTGATTTTTTATGTTATACGGCAGAAACCAGGCAAGCGGGCCACCGATGGAAAGTGGTCACCGCCGCCTATGGACATCAGCAACACCAGGGGCACTACCAATGCGTTGCCCTGATAGTCAAACAAATCTCTGAAAAAATAGAGAGAAAAAAAAAGAAATATCGTACCCAGTCGTTTTGTTCGTAGTCCTCGCCAACAACAGAATATAGAATTCTCATACACATGTCAGCTTCGGGTTCTCTTATTGTGCAAAAACTGCTTACAACGAATTCCAGAGTTTCTGGCTCAAAGGCAGCCGAAATTATGCCTCGAGCTCGGAATGTACTCTGGAATTAAAAATAACTTTATGCTTCTTTGATTTAGATGTGGCGTATATTTTCCTAAGGGAAAAACTGTCAATGACACATTTTGTAAAATACTTTACTCCTCGTGTATCTTTAATTTTATGGTTCCCAATCCAATACGATCCATAAAAGAAAAAACCATGGTTAAGAAGCGGGAAAGAGACAGATATAGTCTACTTACAGGCACATTAATAGTCTTCAAGAAAAAGTTGGCTAAGAAACGAATGTTATCCAAATAAACAGCCGGGGCAAGACCAACGAACGCAACCACTTTATCGTTGTATTCCGGCCTTTGGGCCATCATGGTGAAGAAAGTCGTGCAACCCATTGAATAGCCGATGTACAGAACTTTGTTTTGACCAGTTAGGGCTAGAATTCTATCGATCATTGCAGGAGTATCGTATTTTCCATGCTCCTCGAAACTGTAATGAAAGAAGAATTGATTCCATCCATAGTCCTCTAACCTTCAGTAGACCAGCATGGCAGAGTATGCCCTAGAACCTCTTTGATTAAAGGGATACATATTTAAATCAGTGGTATGAAAGCTGTAGTTGATGACGATGAAAAGCCACTTTTAATGACAAATTATGCAGTAAATCCTTTATTCAGAAGGCTTTTACAAGCTCTGCCTCGATGGTATCATGAAACTCACCTATATTTCCAAAACTCTGGATTGTTTCTTGTTAAGTTCTCATGAGCAGTGTGCCTGTTGCCCCGTAAATTACCGAGCCACACATCGTACCCAGCATCGGCAAGAATATACGCTGAAAAACAGTAAGTACAATTAATTTTTTATCAAAAGATATATAAATTATCGTTTAAGTAGAGACTCGTAAATGGGTTATCTCATAGAATGTCGACGTAAAATACCGGTGACATGCAGTGTAGGTCCCATCGGGTTAAATTCGTTTACCTCTAAAAAAAACTGATTATTGACCTTACCTAAACTTCTTTCTGGCCCCATTATAACAAAATCAGAGCTGCTGCCAAGTAATCCATGTACAATTAAAACTGCTTTTTTCCCCTTAGCATTAATACCGCTCCTACGAGCTGATCGTCTCCCAGCTGGGATCCTGTGCATCTGCAGAATGTATCCGTCTGCTGTACGCGCTCTATGCTTCTCAACTGGATATCCATTTGATGCTATTAACTGGGGCTGTAAAGTAAAAAAATATTGGTTGGCACTACGAGTTCTACGACATTAGCATATACATTGCTATGTTACAACCAACTTTTATAGCAGAATTATATTGTATATTTGTGAATATTTTTAACTAAAACAACAATATGAAGTCACACATACTCATACAAAAGTGGGCACGCGGGTCACTTTTGTATGACATGCGGCGGGCGCCCGCTCGTTGTTGCGTTGACCCATATAGTCTTTGAATAAACGATTAGACCTTGACTTTGTCAGTATAGCGACTTTCCTGATATTATTGTATTATCACAAGTAATCACAACACACACTTACAGTTAATAATTTTATGTAAGTACCTTTTCTTTTTAAATCTCTTTCATTGTTAACAACGTTTGTAATGATCATTGTGATAATTTTAATCATACAATGTTATGAACACGTGCTATTTTAATTATAGTTTAAATTATTACTAACAAATCAGAATCTTTTAAAGTTATCGAGTTGTTGAATGTGTAACCCAAATGCAGTTTCGCTTCTATTGTTATTCAGCGAGGTAACGCTGCTAGCTTTTTAGGGTTCCGTAGGAGTTTTTAGGGTTCTACAAGGATACTATAGTTTCGCCATGTCCGTCTGACCGTTTGTCAGTCCTCGGTCTAGCGTCTAGACGCTTGATGCTAGAAAGCTGTAATTTGGTATGTATACGGATATTAACAATGCTACGTAGTACTATTATCTATTCTGTGACAATGCTAAAGGCAGATCGACGTACGAGTCTATACCGCGGTTTTAAAGAACGACGCTTGCACGGTGCGCGGTGGTCCTTGGTGGTGACCTTATCATTATTATATTATGGCGCAAAACATAAAAAATATAAAGTCTAATATGTCTAGCTTGACGTGATCTTGAATGTAAGTAGTTTTATTTTTTGGCAAAATTTTTTCGATTTTTACAAAAATAACCGCAAATTGTAGCCATTGAAAAAGTATTTGGTTGTCATCTACAAAATTAAAAAGGACAAAGGTAGTTTCCGTTGTTTCCGCCTTTAGTAAATTAATATGATTTTTTTTTCATAACATAATTTACTGAAGCTTCGCATCCAGTAAAGAGACAATAGGAATTTGGCGCCAACAACAACAGCGTCCACTTGGGCTCGTGATTAGAAATTTAATTTCTGTGAGTTTCAACCTTTGATTCATAATACCCTACCTATTGATAGTGTAATGCAAACATTGGTTTAAATGCATAGTGATTTGAGTATATGATGCATTATGGTGTCAAAATCCGCCTTCTCTGAAGACATTTTGCTGTCGTCTTTCTTCAGGGCGTCTTGACTCAGAGACTGTTGTATTGTCGAGATAGCATGAATACGTTGCTGGTTAAATTTGCGTACACAATCATAGAAGCCCAACACGTTAAGATTGACGTGCACTTCAGTTAACATCGCGGGGATAAAAATTATAGATAAAACCGTGCGTCTACGTTTTATTTGAATAATGAACGTTCCAATTAGCTATGCGATAGAGCACACCGGTAGCCATTTTTCCTTGATTTTTTTTTAAACGAAGCATTGTTTAAATGCATCGCCCTGTTTTACATTCAGTGAATGTTCACTGCGAATCGGTGCTTTAAATTAAATGCGTGTGTCGATTTATTTGATATATTTTTATCTATACTTCTATACTTACTAATATTATAAAGAGGAAAGATTTGATTGTTTGTTTGTTTGATTATATTGAATAGGCTCCGAAACTGCTGGACCGATTTCAAAACTTATTTCACCAGTAGAAAGCTACATTATCAGGGAGTGACATAGGCTAAAGCATTTCCCGAAATTTAATGTGGTTCCCACGGGAACGGGTCCGTAACTTCACGCGGTCGTCCGCGTCGTCGTCGCGGGCAAAAAAGCTAGTTTTATATTAATAAAAAATCTGACTTATACTAATATTAAGTAGGTAAATATAATATAGGCTTGGCAATAAGGCCGCCTATTGTACTTTATTACTCTTAATTCTCTGTAATATTTTAATTGTGTTTGGTGCAATAAAGATTTTTTGTTTTGTATTGTATTGTGTTATCGGGGTATTATACTTAATCTACTTTTATCCTACTAACATTATAAAGGCGAAAGTAATGTGTATGTTTGTTACTTTTTCACGCTCAAATGGCGGGGCCAATATTTATGATATTTGGTATGTAGGTAGCTGACACATAGGATACTTTTTATCCCGAAAAGTACGCGATTCCCGTAGGATTTCATCAAAAGTCTGATATAGATGGCGCTACTGTGCATAAATAAATACTTAAAATGGAGTTTGGTCTTATTAAAGTAATTATAATAAAATTGTTTTCGGTCATTACACTTTAAATCAAAGTTTTTTATAGTACCTATATTCAGTAAAATATCCTAATTATCTAAAAATACCGCATAAAAATTAAAATAATTGTGAATACATAGGTATCATATTTTATCAATATTTTTGATCTTAATTAACGTTTAAAATGTATGGATACTTTTATTAAGTATGGTTACATAAAAATATCGTTGAATAACCATAAAAATTTGAATCATGAAATCGCAGGATGTAATTATTTCACTGGCGGCTCATTTATTTTCTTAAATGGATTGTATTTTTTTTTATATTAGTTAATTTAATCATAAAATTGCTTTGTTCTGAGTGCTTAGTATGAGTTTTTGGGTCACATTCGATCATGTCATCGTCACTAACACTAACCGACCAAATAGAGAAGAATTCTCATGTTGCGAATTTATAAGACGCGTGTTACATATCAAAATTATTGACTTGCTTACATTTTGAAGTGAGTAACCCGGCTAATTTGGATATGTAACACGCGTGTAGTAAATTGACAATCTGAAACTTTTTTTCAATTCAGTCGGCTTGTTCGAAAGTGAACAAAAAACTCGTACTAAGCCACTCTGAATGAATTGACGGATAATCGACTAGACTAAAAATATTGTAATTATTCAAATTTTATTCTGACTTTATTATTCCATAGCTAATTCGTTTAATTTACAGATAATTTAAAAAATATGCAAATTTTTTTTTGTACCTTAGTGGCCAGTTTTGAACCTACCTTGAACTCTTTATTTCTTGTTTGAAAAAAAAAATACCTACCTACCAAACAAAACACGTTTAATTTCGGTACCTTCTAAACGCTAAAATAAGAATATAATCTACTTACATACTAAATAAAATAGGTAGGTATGTTATGATGCTGACAGTCGTAATTTTTTCCAGTTTTGTCAGTATATAAATACCTACTTATTTACGATTGAATAATTATGATTTTAAATTATTAGTTACCATTTTTTTTCAAGTCCCTGTAAAATCTTTTAATTTTTTTATTATTAAATTTTGTTTACTCCAATTAAATAATACCTACTGATACAAAACTAACAATAAAAATTAAGTTAGGCAACAAAAATATTAAACGTTTGCAGAGTTGGTAAATTACAATATGTAATACATTAATTCAAAACTAGATGGCGTTGTATCCAGGAATAAAAACAAGGTCATCACGAAGATCGAACAAAGAAAACACCATACTCAATTATTAGGATGTAAATGTCATACATTCCATCCACGTATACTCTGGTTATGTCACACCTTATATTCAAGACGGCGCGACACAATGCGAATTTGTAATAAGAAGTTTTATTTCCTTTATCAGTTTGTGACAAAGATTGTTAACGTCATCATTAGCACATTAGCCACAATAATCTATTGAAATGAAATAAAATGAAATCGTTTATTTCAGAAATTAGACCTTCACAGGCACTTTTTCTTGTCATTTACAACTTGTATATATAAAGAAAATAAACTACGTGATATAGGTACTACCTACCACCATTTCGGACACAAGCAATATTTGTTTTTTATTTTTATTTATTTACCCGCGCAACTTCGTGTGTATTGTGTATGTGTTTATGCACAGCAGCGCCATCTACTTTACAAAGCGCTAGTATCAGACCTTTGACCAAATTCTACGAGAATCGCTTACTTTTCGGGATATTATGTGCCTTATGAGTTAATCCAAGGTATTAACTACCTACATAAGAAATATCATAAAAATTGTATGGGTTATTTTGTGCGTGACGAAGTGACGGACATCACAAATTTTCGCCTTTATAAAATTTGTGAGGATGAGAATTCATTTTTTCATTTTGAATGCAAGATTAATTTTTTAGACGTAAGTGCACTAAGCAGATCTAAACGATATCAATTAAAAATTTTAAAGTCACAGGTCAAACAATTTGGTGTTTTACTTGAAGCCTTAACACATTAAAACAAGTTAAATCCGTCCTCAAATACATAGTTTATATTCTTTAATTGTACATATTTAAATATTTTATGCGAACATATACTATATTTGCATGAAAGGGTACTACGCGGAATATTTAATTGTGGTTAATTGTTATTTCTGTGTTTCCGTCATTTTAATTTTAGATCTTAATGATGTTATGTTAAAATGCGTAAATAAAAATTTTTATATTAGAGGCTCCTTTTGTACAAATATAATGTAATTGTTTTATGGAACCAACTTGAAAGTAGGTATTATCATTTCAGTTCAGATGTACCTAATGAAAAATTTCTGCAAGCATTACGCAAATCAACGAAGTTCTGCGGTAACAGTATTAAGAGAGGTAGGGTACAGCGGATAATCCGCTCAAGTCGGAGCTGCCCGTCTGAGGAAGGACCTCCACCTTACAGAAGATCGTAGCCAAATAGCATTGGTCTTGGCCATGTTAGTGATGCTCCTGATATTGCAAACGTCCATAGGCTTCGGTGACTGCTTACCATCAGGCGCCCGTATGTGAAAAAAAATATGTGTTCCTACGGTAGTAAGGTCTCCAGAACTCCCACTTGGGGGGGGTAGGAGTAGGGGTAGGGGTAGGTTTCCCGTGGCCCCGCCACACAGGTCAAGAGGCATCCCGTCAGTTTTTTAGTGGTAAGTTCCACAGTCCCCACCGTGTGCTCCCCGGGCGGTGCCACAAAGCATTTTTCTGACGTAAAAAAAAAAAGGGGTAGGGGTAGGGTAGGGTAGTGCCTCTAAGGCGGAACAAGTTTGCCGGGTCAGCAAGTTATTTATAGGTCAATCTGGCGCCGGCGCGGCGTAAGACTTTTTTGCCTTCAGCTGATATCTAAAAACTGCAGTGCTTTAAATCTTATTGTAATGTAATTATGTGAACATCCATCGATAACAATAGCATCCCATGATGAAGAGCAGTCACGAGACGGACGCTTATTATCATCATTAAAATATTATTGTGAATACATTGCGTTCTAACTTCGTGGTGCGTTTAGTCATAGTGAAAATTTGCCAGTATGTCATCGTTATTATAGATCTTGATCTTGGAATATTTGGAACGGAATATTAGTGATAGCTGCTGCCCGCGGTGTCACCCGCGTTTAATTTTATGCACAGCAGCGAGCAGCGCCATCTATATCAGATTTTTTACCAAATCCTACGGGAATCGCGTACTTTTCGGGATAAAAAGTATCCTATCCAAGGTATCAGCTACCTACATCCCAAATATCATAGATATTGGCCCAGCCATTTGAGCGTGAAGAAGTAACAAACATACACACAACTTTCGTCTTTATAATATTACTAGCTTTTCTCCGCGACTTCGATCGCGTTAATTTTATGACATAGATCTCGTTTGACAACAAAACAACCCATAGCGCGACTTGTGGCGCCATCTGTTGGTTGCTAGCCCATCCCATACCTCCCCCTTCCATCATCATCTCTCATCCCTCTATAGAAGAAAAATTATTTTCCCATTGATATACCTTCACGGGAGAAAAAGTAGCAGAAGCGCAGAGCTCAAAAAAGGTAGGGCACAGCGGGGCACCTTACAGAAGGTCGTACTCGTACGTAGCCAAATAAATAAATAAATAAATAAAATCTCCAGATCTCCACGATATGGTAGGCAACGCGCGAGTGATACCCCGGTATTGCAAGCGTCTATAGGCTACGGTGATGCTTACCATCAGGCGGGCCGTATGCTTGTTTTCCAACATCTTTCAAAAGGTGTTCAAAAATAAGATAGTTTTCTTTTTATTTCCTTGTAGCGAGCAACGAATTGGTAGCGCCCCTAATGTTACTGATGTATAGAGGGCGTCGGTAGGTAACCTTACATCCAAGTGGGTGCGCAAACCTCAATAGAAAATCATGTAAACTTTATAACACGAGGCCTCGTTTTATAAAGTTAACATGCTTTTCTGTTTATACTATGTTTTTACCACGTGATAAATGGTGATAATGTCTAAATAATTTAGTTTCAATTACATGCAAGTATAAGTAATATTTTTATATAGCTCCAAATATTAGTTTAATTTAGTTAGGTACTTATTTTTATTAAAAATGCAGTATGTAAGTAAGCAATGTAAAATAATGTTTATTTTTCGACGGATTTTAATGTGCGGCTAATCCCACTAATATGTTAGAGGCGAAATTTTGTGAGTATGTATGTTACGCCTTTACGCTCAAATGGCTAAGCCAATTTTTATGATAAGTATTTCGTATGTACGAGTAGGTAGCTGATACCTTGGATTAACACATAGTGTACCTTTTATCCCGAATAGTACGCGATTCCCGTAGGATTTGTTTTGTTCAAAAGTCTGATAGTCAGTGGCGTTTTATAAAGTAGGTGGCGCTACTGTGCATAAATATACGTTAACGAAGTTGCGCGGGTTTCGCTAGTATAAGAATCGAAACATACTTTTTAAATAAAAACTTTCATCCATGATATCGCATTTTATAATACAATTAAAAGTGTTGTAACTCAAAATAAATCGTTTTTCAAAATCAACATAAAACTGATTTGTTTTTTTTCAAAGTAAGTATGTATGTAAAAAAATCGTACGGTTGTTTGTTTACAAAGTAAACCAGAATCCTTTATAGTTTCCTTTTTGTGTACAATACTTTTTTCCAAGTTGTAAAAGAGTTATTAAAAAGAAGTGATATTTTAAAATATATATTTCCTAAAATAAAAATTATAGAGTTAAAGTTAAAAGAACCATATTTTTTACCACATATTTTAGTTTCTTTTTGAACAACAACAAGGAAGGTATAATAATTGGTAAATAATTGAATTTTAGTTAATGGCATATTTTGAGCTACAGCACTATTACAACGATAAAATTAAAAATATTCCTGGATAATGGGTTAAATTACGAAAATTCTATTAATCCATAAATTTTTTTTTTGCAAAAATACTAAATCCTGCCTATTCTATTCATCACATACCTATTTTTTTTGCAAAAGTACACCTTAAAATTTACCTGCCAGCTAATCTAACTGCAACTTATTGGCACTTTTATATTAAAAATAAATAAACAAAATACATACCACGGTCATATACATCTCTTTTCTCGCATACTGTGTATCACTGATAACAAAACTCAAACATAACACCATTAAAATAAAATAGTTCATTTTTATGTATTTTAATGTACAAATTTCAATTTATTTATTTATTACGTAAAGTCAATTTAAACAACTAGCTAAATATATTAATACTTTAAAAATTAAAAACTAATGTATTTTAAAAATTCAACTAAAAAAAACCAATAGAAAGTAATTTTATTTATTAAAATGATTAAGATAAACTATTACACTGAACATTAAAATATTACTAGAAACTAATATTAAGAATTTTATTTATTTATATAACCAGCGTATGCGCGCGCGCATCAAATAGTGTATCTCGTATGGTGGGTCTGTTTTATCGAGCGTGACATCAAAGTACATTTTAATTTATTGTGACGTTTTAATCCTTTGACATACGTCATTCACTAACCAATGATGTTATTAGATGCAGATCGGTTGGTCCGTCGTCTAATCTAAAGTTTTTTGTTTGGGAGACTATCAGCCTGTGCTATCAGCCTGTTTCTGGCTGAATAACGGCCTATTGCACTTAATGAGTTTCGTTCGATGAGTGAGTGATCCAGAAGCCCAACGTTTCCCGTCTCCTTTTCCAAATCCATTCTCTCGCTGAATATTATAATCCTTGTAGCATGCAATTAAAATAATTAAAAAAAAACGCCGCCTTGCTTGTTTGTCTGTGCGGTATGACATAAACCAAAAACAGTCAGTTTCTGGAACGTAAATTACACATTTATTCTCAAATTACCGCTCTAAGGCTTTTTATGCAAATAGCAAAAAGTTAGCCACCACAGGAGACCGAAGAGCTGGCAGCTACCTCGGACAAAGAATTTAGTCTAGATATTCAAACGGGGAAAACTGCCAGTATATTCGGTAGCTTGCCTAAAGGGGCTCCTTTTAATAATATATTTGAGTTATTACATATATTATATTTTTTATGAGGAGCTCGATGGCGTCGCTGTGCGTCGCACTATAATATGAACACGCAAGCTAAACGACGTTGACCATGGCCAGCGTTTGGATGGGTTTCGTCATCTCGAGCTTCTCCGTGCTTCGGAGGGCACGTTAAGCAGTCGTTCCCGGCTGTTGTTGAGCCAAGTCAAGTCGGTTGCCATAAGGCGGTTTTAAAACACCGGCCTCTGCCAATCCGCATTGGAGCAGCGTGGCAGAGTACGCTCTAATCACCTTCGATTGAAGGGAGACCCGATCCCAGCAGTGGGATGATTATGGGTTGATATTTGATAATTATGATGATTATATTCTTTATGGTTTTTAGTTTTAGGTTCATTATAATTTATGTTTATAATAATATGTTTATTTTCAATTTTGTTCTCAAGTTATATCTTTTTTCTTCTTCTATAGTTTGACAACAACTAATTAAATGTGACATCAGCTTTAAAAATGCGTTTCAACAACTGGCTGCAAGTCGTGCTCTTTTTAATTTAATTAATTGCTTAATTAACTCGTATATCATTTTTTATTTATTTTAAGAACAATACATAACTAAATAACATGAAATTTAAATTATCTTCTTAAATAAAAACTTAAACTACTTTATAAATTAATAACTAATATTAAAAAACTAATATAACTTAATTAAACAATGTTTACGTAAAATACGGAAGTGTAAATTAAAAATCAATTAAGTAGGTAGGTACCTACTGTGTTTAGTGTCAATAAGAAATTTGGAAGATTCCCGAATTTGGGTCATTGATTGAATATTTTCCGTATATTAAAAATGGATTAGCTATAGGTGTTTACTTAATTAATACCTAATTTATTATTATATAAAATTGTTATCCGGATCTCTCTCATAAAAAGTGATGGATTTTTGCGCGGACCTACCACAAAGCCTTCATTCCACTTGGCTCCATTCCACTGCTTGATCATCACTCAATGGATCCCAGGCCAATTTTTTTTTCACTGGAATGCAGTTCAGATGATTATTATTATTTGTTGCTGTGGGCTTTAAAATACTGCTTCGACCATTTCTGATATTTTGTAGGGCCCTTTATTTAAATTTCCCTGTCCACACCGGTTGCTTCTAGGAACTTCCAGATGTGCTGGGCAGAGAGCTGTTGTATCTCCTTTGGAAGAATATGCTTTTCTATTTATGTATATAGGTACTTCTTTTATACATGAGTGGTCCGCAGGAGCGGAGAATGTGCATGGCACTTTCTTCTTCTTCTTGGCAGAATCTGCACATCGCGGACTGGCTCAGATGCTTTGTATTGTTGGTTGACGTAAATCCTTGCGAAACTCGCGCAACTTAGCGTGTGTATCAGTATCCCACTGTCCGAATTTCTAAGTCTTTTCTAACATGCCTACGAAACAAAGAACACGATCTAAGTTTCAGGCCTCTACGATCAGCGGTTGTCCGATACGTCAGTCAGTCAGTTATCCAGGACAAAGGGTTTTGAGTATAAGTAAACTTATTATCTCGACAAATTGTTAAGATTTAATTGGGTACCGATTGCAGCGTCATACAGCGCCATCTACAGTACACAATGTTTTTTGAATTTCCCGTTGGAGTGGGATAAAATTACCTTACCTAATATCACGGGATGAAAAGTAATTTGAGGCGAGTTGATTTTTATAATTTTCCACCCACATAGATACCACAGATAATACAGATCTGGTTTCAGATAGTGATCTAATATTATTCGATCATTTGGTTATACCGGAAGCGAATTACTAAGTATTACAGTACTATTTATTATTCTGTGGTATTACTTAGTTGTCGACCCATAATGGATAGTAATTTAGAGAATTATTATTTCTGAGTTTGCACGTCACTGCGCACGTGTTATTCAGAGGTGGTAACAAAATTAAATATTGTGGGCACGCATTTTGGCCGCGTCTGTTCATTTTAAAGATCTTATAAACTACTTAACTAAATGTTTTTTTTACATTTATTCGAGTTAGTATCATATCGGTGCATTTGTAACTCGCCTTTGATGTAGCTCGCCTATGTAGCAACTGGTCTACAATGGGCTAGACCAGGGACTTTGTATAAATAGTATAATATGTACATTCAGTCCGGGAGCGGGAAAAGCGAGCATCAGCTAGTATTGTACTTTTAAGGACGACCTCCGTGGCGCAATGGTTACCACGCCAGACCGCCACCCAGGAGGTCCCGGGTTCGATCCCCGGTCGGGTCATGATGAAAAACGAACTTTTTCTGATTGCCCTCGGGTTTTGGATGTTTATTTAGATATGTATTTGTTATAAAATATAATATCGTTGAGTTAGTATCCCATAACACAAGTTTCGAACTTACTTTGGGGCTTGCTCAATCTGTATGAGTTGTCCCTATACATTGTCCCCTATACAAGGGATAATTTATGCTAGGTCGTGTTGTCTCCGAGCCAGTTTTTCTGTAACACAGCTTCCGTGGTAGTGTGCCTATACCTAGACGTCATAAAAGCTATTTATTACTTAGACTTAGTTCAGTTTTGTTTTAATATGAACATGTAGGTAAATAAAGTATCCTGTACATGTAATAAAATGGTTAATAAATGTTTTTATTGAATAAATTTAATTTTTTGTATACTTAGCGATGATATATAACGTAGATTTATTGGTAAAATACATAATTAAATAATATGAAACTCAATAAAATTAATTAAAACTAAACTAACAATAAAAACTAAAACTAAGCATTAAAAAGACATGGTCCCTGTGGCAGGGTGCCCAAAATGCTAGCAGCGTTACCTCGCTGAACGGCGATAGATATCCGTTGAGCGAAGTAACTGCCAGCCTTTGGGTCACCAGTGGTTTGTCGCAGCCTTTTTGCGATGTCCCTAAAAAAGGACAACGCACTGGTACCCCACGGGCCTAATGTTTCTACACCAAAAGCCACAAAATCGTAGGAACCAGTCAGTTGCTGATATTTTGTGGCTTTTAGTTTCTCGGCGGACTCCGCCGCCGCTCCCGCACTCCTACTCGTACCGTGAAGATGTGACGGGGCAAGTGTGTCAACGCATGTCGCGTCCCACACCAAGGCCCGTCCCATACTCCACGGTACGAGGGACATTCCGTCTGGCCTCTTACCATCGTCACGTGCGATGCCGTTCGGCTCAAGAATAGCAGGCACGTTGACAGTGACGAGAGACCGACGGATTATGTCGTTGATAGAAGCGTGACGCGACAGGCGGCCGGCGCTTCTGGTACAAGAAAGCCCGTGGTGTCCCAATGCGTTCACCATTGTGCCACAAGGACATCTATGTGGAATACAAACCTGGGCACCAAGACGAAGGCCTATCGCGACTCGGAGGGTCTCGGAGTCAAGGAGGGTGCCCACATTGGCACATGGGTAGGCATGCAACCAGTGACCGGCCTCCTTCCTTGACACAGCTCTGAGTCGTGCTTGGTCGGCGTCAGTGCTGTTATTCAAA
Source organism: Endotricha flammealis (assembly GCA_905163395.2). Classification (NCBI taxonomy): domain Eukaryota; kingdom Metazoa; phylum Arthropoda; class Insecta; order Lepidoptera; family Pyralidae; genus Endotricha; species Endotricha flammealis. Next base: position 2,071,316 of record LR990871.1, on the reverse strand, counting down.
AGTAACAAATTTTGAATTTCTTCACAACAAATCTTATCCCAGCTCCGTTGTGAATTTGGGTTTTCCGGTAAGTTTTTGGTTGGGTAGGCCATTTTCCAGGCGTCACTGGCCTCTACTAAGCACGCCACCTCGAATGGTGCGGAAATTCGCATCAATATTTTGTTTACAAGCGTGGCTGTGCTGTGGATAGAGGACAAGAACGCCGGTAGCGCTACACTAGAAATTTTACGGATCCCAATACCTCCGTAGCGGATGGGTAGGGATGCCTGAATCCATGACTGTTCAGTAAGTTGAATATTTAAAATTTTCTCAAGATGACATTTTACGATGTTGTCCAGTTTGTGTGTTAAATTTTGCGATTTCCACAAAGGACAACAACGCATGAGATAAGTAAATTTTGGGACAAAAAGGCAGAATTTTAGGATTAAGAGCGCGCAGTGAGAATTTATTTCTAAAAGGCGGTTTGAACAATCATTAAATTTTGTTGTCAAATTTTCCACATGTGGAGTTATTGCGCTCTCGAATACGGGAGACCCCAAGAGATTAAAGTTTTCTTCACTAAGAATTTTGATGTTTGGTGCAATTGCATTAAATTTTGAAATAATTTCCGAACGACGGGTGGAGGTTACATTTTCCGAGATAAAAATTTCACATTTATTAAAATTTAGGTCTAAGCCAATTGATTTAAAAGAAAGAATTAAGCCGGAGAGATCAGAAACGACGGTTTCTGCATTATCTCCAAGGGTTCCGTCGTCTAGATACCAGACATTAAATTTTGAAGCCAGGTTTTTTATGATGGGATTAATGGCTAGACTGAAAATGGCCGGCCCAAGGGGATCTCCCTGCTGACACCCGACGGCAGATTCTAACGCGTGATTTTTGTATAGTAGTTTGGATGGTGAATAATAACATTGGTTTAAATAGTTAAATATTTCTGGTGTGGATTTTTTGATTTCTTTCAGCAGGGTATCCCTATTTACTGAATTAAACGCATTTTTAACATCTAATTTTAAAATGACCTCGCTCCAATTTTGGGTAGAAAGGGTACGAACTGCGTGTACAGCTGCTTCGCAGCCACCCTTGGTGCAAAAACCAAGTTGGTGAGGTTCAAATTGGTTCCGTAATTTGTTGCTAATATATTTTACGCATAATTTTGATACAATTCGCCGGAAAGTGGAACCAACTGCAATTGGTCTGATTCCCCCATCCTTTTTTGTAAGTGCGATGAGATTTGCACCATAAAGGATAGGGGCAATGTCAGGATCGACATTTCCGAGTAGCATAAGATTTGTTAATTTTGTGAGGGAAGATATTAGCATCTGGCTCGCATTACCAGCTTGGATGGATATCAAGTCTTTTAAATGCTGAGGTGAAAGTCCATCCAAACCAGCAGCGGAGCCAGGTTTAAAGGAAGTGATAGCCAAAACGATATCTTTGTTTGTAATTTGAAGACACGCCTGGGTGTCTGTCAGAGGTTCCGGTGGAGGAGGTATAGTCGGAGCCGGGGGATGTTTTGATTGAAGGGTATCGAGGGTTTCGGGGGAATCGGGTGATATCACATCATTGCTGAAAAGGAGTCGAGCGGCGCCTCTGAGATCGCCACCACCAATTTTTTCGTTGATTTTACTGGATAAGTTAAATTTTGACTTGCCATTTGATTTGACTTGAGGATTGCTAATAGGTTGTGATGATAAATCTGGTTCAGTAATGCAGTTGTTTTTTATTTTTTGCGTCAAAGATAAGTGGCTGTTTGTGTCGGTGGTGGGAGCGTGGAGAGTGGAGTATGAAAAGGTCATCAATCTTTGCCAAGATTCGAATGAATTGGTGTCTACGCACTGCTCCACGATCTCAGATAGCTTTGTAGCGACAGCAATTCTGGCACCTCTTGGAATCCTTTTCACCAGAAGAATGTTTTTTTTTAAAGCACTTAAATGTGTATGGAATGGTGTGTGTGATTGTGTACATGTTTGGCTAGGAATGGTAACGGGATTAACGTGATGGGAATGTATGCGGGTTCGATGGATGTTTAAACCTCTTACGGTATTAAAATTTCTATTGCAAATGGAACATGAAATGACTTGCGATACTGTGACATCACTCGGATTCATGCGTACTTACCAAGTTTGTATTCACATTTTACACTTCTTTTAAACTTAAAAACTTATGTAATAAAAAGTTTACCTTATAAAATAAACAATAAAAAAAATTTACTATAAATAATAATAAACAACATAAACAACAGCAACGTCTTATTTTTTTCTCTGAGCAACAGCCACTGTCACAACGGACGGGACGACGAAGGCGACGATTGGTGAGGCAGCGTGAAGGGACGAAGATGGTGGCTCGGGATTGGTCGATAGGTATTTTTTAGATATATTGCTTGGCAACGCGATGGCGTCCTTCGCTACTAAAACTTTTGCTTTTTACCAAACTTCACAATTCTTTAGGCCTCGCGCATGACCATTATGTTTAATTTTTTATCCGGTACTGCACTGGGTACTGCCCTCACAGCCTGCCTCTTTTTTATAACTTTTATTAAAGGTATTTTAATTATTTAAAATTATTTGGCGTTACATGACATGACCATTGACATGTCCAAGTTTCTCTTGAATAAATTAGTTACTTTGTGCATAGCATTGACTGTCATATTATTCTATTTCATGAAGAGCGTTCAGCGATGAATGTTGTAAGGCGTGCACAATGCACATTGTTTTAGTGTGTGTGACCGATTTTACGAGAGCGTTTCCGAGGTTACGCACACTATAACAATATGCATGTGAACGCCTTGCAAGATTCATAGCCGAACACTCTTCGTGAAATCGAATATTAGCTGTAAGTGCATGTAATTCAGTTAAATGTTTGGTCATCACATTAGCTATTGTTTTAATAGGTGTTGGAAACTTAGAACAATGGTAGCAATCTAATTATTTGTTTCAATTAATCGCCTCTAATTTCGTTAATTTAGTGATTTTTAAAATAAGTTTTTTTTTATATGTACCACTGAGGTGACAAAGAAGAAAAGGCCCGCCTGATGGTACGTAAACAATTCTTTAGCGAGAAAAGTAATTAAGCAGCCATCTACTATATATCTCTGACACCTTGGTGTAATTAACAAGTAAGTAATTAATTTATCAATATTAAGATGTCGGATGCTGAGCTTGAACTTAACCTTAATAACATTAGGTTTACATTAAGTACATACAGCCCAACGAATGGGCCTCCGGACAACCGCCGGCGGGGTCACGGATGTATCTTGTTCCCGTGGCCCCGCCCATCTAGGCAGATGAGGTGACAGTCAGTCAGGTTTTTAGTCGGTATACCCAAGTGGTTAAGGGAGAGCCCGACAGACCCCCGTCGTCGCTTCCCCAGCGGCGGGACATGCAGTAATGCATTTTCCTGACTATAAACAAAAAAAAAAGTGAATGAAATACAATGAAATGAAAGACAGTTTAGATTTTAGTCGGTAGTATATTCCATTAAATTAAATTCTAGTAAACAGGCTTGTTGCCGTAAAAAATGTAATTAGCCGTCTTTTAGATTATTCAAAAATAAGGGACTCTCATTTTTTCATTTGTAAATTAGACCAAAAATGACAAAGATGTGTGACGTCACGCCGTGTGGCATTTTTTCGCACGGGGTGACGTCAAAGGCCCCCCACTCCGAAATTTTTATGCCTTGTATCTTTGTTATTTTTTGTTTAATTGAAAAAAGAAAAAATACGTGTCCAAATTTTTTTTAAATTCTAAAATACGGACTAAATATTATTGGATGGATTTGGACCTTGAAACAACCCCAGTATTTTGAAACTAAATTTTTTTTCAAAACGACGACGTTTTGCGCCTTTTTAGAGAACATAAAACCGAAAAACATGCAGACCACAGGTGCGCGGTGTTACCATTTCTTTTCTTCTGCACTAAACGACCCTACAACTGAACAGTTAACATAATAATATAACAATAACATGTGTACCTACAATCCAATAATTACTATCCTCTTTGCCATACAGAGATTTCAAATTAATGCCTACAATGGAAAAATTAAAAATAGTTACATTGTTACCAGTTGACAATGATATAACTTGATTACATAGGTGAATGTCAAGTGTAATTTCTTCAGTCTATAATTTAAAATGATTACTTATACTTACTTACTTACTTATAAATCATTATAAAAATCGTTATCTACGTCTTTTTGTTCGTTTATTTAAAAAATATATCACTAAGGTGGCAAACAAGCTTACGGCCCGCTTGATGGTAAGCGGTCACCGTGGGACCGCTTACCATCAGGCGGTCCACTTACCATCACCGTTGGACGCTTGCAACACCGGGAGTATCACTTGCGCGTTGCCGACCATATCGTATCTTCAATCATGCCTATTTTGATGAGATTTTCTTCGAGTTTTTTTTTAAAACCATGAGAACCTGATTTTGGTGGATTTTAGTGATAGAGCAGCAGATCTGTTCTCGTAATAAAAATAGTTTAAATCTAATCTGAAGAGCTACCTCACTCGTTTTATATTTTGTAATCCCCTTCACACAAGGCGACGCAAGTCTCCGATACTCGGAGATATTAGCATCCTACGACGCGAGTATACGTACGAACCTCAATGGACTTGTTGGCAGTAGTCGCTTGGATACTAAAATCGCCGAGTATCGAAGACTTGCGTCGCTTTGTATGCGAAGGGGCTAAGAGTAGAGAGAGACTACATTTTAACTGTTTTTGTGACGAGAATAGACCCTTTACGACCTCCGTGGCGTAATGGTTACCACGCCAGACCGCCACCCAGGAGGTCCCGGGTTCGATCCCCAGTCGGGTCATGATGAAAAACGAACTTTTTCTGATTGGCCTCGGGTCTTGGATGTTTATCTACATATGTATTTGTTATAAAATATAATATCGTTGAGTTAGTATCCCATAACACAAGTTTCGAACTTACTTTGGGGCTAGCTCAATCTGTATGAATTGTCCCTTTATATTTATTTATTTATTATTTTATTTATTTAGATTTTGGAAATGGATAACTTGGAAAAACTTGGAGAATATTGTTTTTTGTATGACGTAGACATTCGATATGAAAGTATTTCCCGAAATTCTTATGGGAAAGCGCGATACACGCAAACGAAGTTGCACGGGTCTCCAGTCTATGTTTATAACAAGGATTGAAACATATCGACATTAAAGTATAAGCTGTCCGGTACCTACTGGGATTTTGCGGCATTGCGATGGTGCACATACAATTGGCAAAAAACCTGTTAAAAAAAAGATAAAAACATCTGTTAAATCAAAATTGACAATTGGACACCACTGCTTCTGTCGCTCGCTCGCAACTGACTGACTGAAGGGTGGTGGTGTTCATGTGCACATTGTGCACCATCGCAATGCCGTAAAATCTCAGTATACCGGACAGCTTGTTTAAGTATACTTTTATATCGATGTTGAAACAAGATGGGAATTTGAACGAAATCAAGTAAAGTTAGGCACATAATTAGAAAGAAAACGTAAGGCTGTACATTATGTCACACTCTTATTAATAATACGTCATAATATCGTCAATGGCCCTGACCATAGGTTTCTCCCAAATGAATATGAATGAAAACTACAATAAAATTTTGTTCAGGATATAAGTAAGTATCTTGGTTTAATAAACCACAGTTGCGGATCTATTTAATTGTAAAAGTTATTTGTATACTAAAACAGGAAACGATTAACTAAATAGATAGCTATCATTTTAACATAATTGTCATTTATATGTAGGTACTTATTTGTTTTATATATGGATGCTTGCGGCACTTCATATGCATCCTGTTCTCCTGTACTACATACACAGGAGAAATAAAAAAGTATCTATCTAAATACTTATTTTTTATTACTTAGATACGGTACTTATTTTATTTTTCCTGTGTACGTTACAGGAGAACATGCATCTGAAGTTTAGGGTCGGCTCCCGGTGTTGCATGCGTCCATAGGCTACGGTGACCGCTCACCATCAGTAAGTTCGTTTGCCACCTTATTGGCTTATATGTATATAAAAAAAAACAATAACCTAATCTTATAAGAAGCTTGAATGAAACACTTAGTTCGTGGTAGCAGATAGATTGATATTAACAGCTAGTTTTTGATACGCATTTTAAAAGTTAATGGTAAATAAAATTATAACTACTGACATAGCTTGAGACGTGATTAAAGAAACTTTTTGTGGTTCGTAAATTATAATATTTGTGATTGTAATCATTTTTTTTTTCTTTTATTTAATCTTGGACGAATCACACAACGCCACCTAGTCCCAAACTAAGCAACTAAGCTTGTAGGTACTATGGGTACTAGATTGCTGATAAATATACTTAGATACTTTTTTTTTTGTAAATAAATACTTATTATACATAGAAAACACCCAGACCAAGGCAAACAGACATGTTCATGTACACAAATATTTGTCTTGCGCAGGATTCGAACCCGCGGCCCTTGGGATAAAGTGACCATTGGTAGCCATTCGACCACCGGGCCTGTCAATATCATGTCATTGTTACAATTTACATCAGTAGAATTTTACAGCATGGTGTTCGAACTTCAAGCTCGAGCGAGACTGGCAAGGCAAAGCATGGCTAGCGGAAGAAATGGCGTTCTCTTGTGTCGGAGGCCAAGACACACTTTAGGTCGCTGAGCCATCAGAGTAGTAAGTAGTATTAGAAGGTTGAACCATTTCCTTACATGTCTTATTACCAATGTGGGATTTTATTCTACCTATTTAGGTATTAATTTATACATAGTACCTACTAGACATTATCCTTCAAACATCATTGTAACATGGCGAAGTGACCTATTCACATTAAGATTTTCCTTTTTAGATCCTTTATGTAAGTAAGCACCTACATTATGACTCAAGAAAATATCCTAAGTTATGCTCAATTTGCATATTAGTTAAAGATCTTAAATAAGTTTAATAAGTCGCGCTGATTCAGTGTTGGAAGTTTCTAAGGAAAATTCAGTATAATGTAGGTCTTGTAGGTAATCCTACTACAATTACCTACTTTATAAAACGCCATTGTATATCAGCTTCACCAAATCCTACGGGAATCGCGTACTTTTCGGGATATGAAGTAAAAATTAGCACATCCATTTGAGCGTGGCTTCTTCACGCGCAAATGGCTGGGCTAATTTTTGTGATATTTGTATGTAAGCTGGTTATTTATCCCGAAAAGTATTATGCGATTCCCGTAGAATTTGCTGAAGTCTGATATTTCAGTATTATTTAGTAAGTACTGTGGTCTGATAGGGTGATCTGATAGACAATGGCGTTTTATAAAGTAGGTAGGTGGCGCTAAAGTGCTTAAATAAATACACGTAAACGAAGTTGAACGAGAGTTGAACAGGTTTCGCTAGTAGGAACAGTACTAATTATTTTATTGCCATGTTAAAAATAAGACGAAGAAGAGAAGAAATAAATTACAAAACAAAAATATTTCAAAATAAATAAATATTTAGTTATTCAGTGCTATAACGTAACTACCTAATTGTTAAGTAATTAGTTAAATTGTCTCATGGTGTAGATTTAGTTAAAAGAATATAAACAAGATGCCGAATAAAGGTAAATAAGTACATTTAGAACACTTCTAAAATGTGTCTAAAATCTAGGTTCTGAATTAGGTACCTAATCTTAATCACATTAATGCTAGTTTCAAAATACATTATGAGTGTTAATATTCACTACATAATCATTTGGTAAAATGATTTTGTCATGAAACCCTCACCATGTCCAAATCAGTGTCAGGAGAATGACCGACCATAGAAATTCCTACTCTATAGAATTATGGCGAAGTTTATGTGGTTTCCCACGAACAAACTCGCTCCTCCTATGTCCTATAGGAAGTGCATACAAGCCCTAAAGCAACTCTCTGTGTGAAACCTTTTGTACAGGATTAGGATGATTTTTGGTTGCAACATCCAACATCCTAGTGGACACATGTGGCTCTAATAAACAAAAACCCTGTTTGATAACAAAGAAAAGGACGGAGCGGACAAAAAATCCGCTTACAAGATGTGCAAGTGATTTTTTTCTAAAATGGTCCTCCTATCTTCAAAACCACCGTACACAGATGGTTTCTCACAGTTTTAGGTTTCGTACATACCTACAGCACAGGCTGTGATTAAAGCTTAATACAGCTTCTTCTCTGACGTGCTAAAAGTGTATTTCTACTTTGTACTCTTTTGTGCTTGATAAAAATAATAGACAAAAAACTGGCCACTGGTGAAAGAAATTATTTTTACAAATGGAAAATGTTTTGTTACAGAGGTAACTAGAGTACAGGGAGCCGATGTGAAACCACAAGTTACATTGCAGCTTGCGAATGTCAACAAATCTCCGAGTGTTACAGCTAAAACACTGACTGGAAAGGTACGTACACAGTTTTATACTGAGCCGCGTTTCAAGGTATGATCAGCAGACTACAGTGACTTAGGGTCCACATTTTAACCTTGTCTGACAGAGGAGGATAAATGAGACCTGATGGTAAGTAAACACTGATGCCCAACCAAGGACATCTATAAAGGAATGAAACACAAAGGAAACTGACCAGATATTTGACATTAATGTCTCCCGAAGACATTTTGGGTTTTCAAGTTGGAAAACTGTCTTTATTACTTCACTTTGAATGAGAACATTATTCTTATTACTTTTCACCATAATGAACTGGCTGCGAAGTGCCAAGCTGTTACAACACAGGCTTATGATAAGCTTTTTGAAAGGAAAGACATTATTCCTAAATTATGAGTAGAAGTCCTCACTGGAGGGCACACTCTAAATGTGACTACAGCTTTCACCACATCTGATTAAAGCGCAAATTATCACTGATCGCAGATAAAAAAAAAAGCAAAAAAAAAACTTTTTACCATGGCAGTTTTGGCAGTACTAATCCCCTCTCCTGAGTGACTAGTGGCAAGCGATACTGCTAATCTGTGGCACACCCTGGACACTCCATACAAACGTCTCGTTATAATCACCTACTACTATTACATGAACAGAAGAACGTCTGCACACACTGCGCGCATGTGTGTGCGTGCAACGCGTGACCACCGTGCCTTTCAAGTACCCCACTCGTTGTGGGCGAATGCTGCGGGAGGGAAGGGGGCGACAGTTTTGGTCTGTGGCGGGGAATGGCCATTCTGTATGTTAGTACTATTATGAATTCTGTGCCTGCGGTTGAAAGGTAAGACAGTAAATTAAAATAGTTACTTAAATAAATTGCCTTTTTTACAGGCTATGACAAAAGAAACAGCATTGTCACCGACAGCAGTTACAGAGGCAGAGAGACCAGAATTGCTCGGCTCACTGACAACACAGCAGCAACAGCGTACCAGTGCTAGGGTCATCAAGAAGCTACAACTGGAACCACCTGGTGATAGAGAGAAGAGGGCGAAGAGACCTGATGGGCAGAATGACGGTGAGTTTAGTCTGGTGTTCAGTTTAACAGATTATGTGTGTGGTAGTATATATGTTGGATAAATAAACTGGAGCTTAACAGGAACCTGAGTAGAATAAATGCGATTAAACAAAAGCTCTCTGGGGGTTATAGTGTCATTAATTGCATTATTTAATAATGGTTGACATATTTGAAAAAAAAGCCATGTGTCAAGTCGTGCCATGACATGTTTGACGACCTCCGTGGCGTAATGGTTACCACGCCAGACCGCCACCCAGGAGGTCCCGGGTTCGAATCCCGGTCGGGTCATGATGGAAAAAGAACTTTTTCTGATTGGCTTCGATCTTGGATGTTTATCTATATACGTATTTGTTATAAAAATATGGTATTGTTGAGTTAGTATCCCATAACACAAGTTTCGAACTTACTTTGGGGCTAGCTCAATCTGTGTGAATTGTCCCTATATATTTATTTATTAATTTATTTATAAGTCGATGTCTGGTTGATTGATACTTGAGGTCATAGATAAAAGAAAGTAATAGATATACAATGTGAGCATGATCTCTCTAGTCATAACATTGACGGATCTGTACATTCCATATATTACAGGTTGACCTAAGTGTCTGTAATGCTTCTAGTGTGAGATTGATTCGAAAGGATTCACCAAAAAAATAATCGTTCTTTTTGAGACACTTAAAATTTGTGGCTCTTATTTTGTGTTCACTAGTCATCATACAACTATCTGTATATTTTCATTTTGTTTCTAGATTTAAATGAATGTGAGACACCTAAAGCCGATGAGAAAGAGATTCTCAAGTTTCCAACAGTAAAGCAACGTATGCCCAAAGCGCTCTGGTCTACGGATGAAAAGAATTTGTTCTTCGAGGCGTTGAATGAGTATGGCAAAGATTTTGATGCGATAACAGCATATATTTGTGCTAAAATGAAGAAGAAAGGAATGACCGATTTAAAGACTAAAACGCAAGTCAGCCATTTTTATTATAGGACATGGCATAAGTTGGCTAAACATGTACATTTCGATGAGAGTAAGTAGATTGTTTTTTTTATTTTGTTTCTTTTTTATTTATATTGTCATGTCTTGTTATGTTTTAGTGATCTAACATATTAAAAACTATGCTTGCTGATAAAAATTGTAAGTAAAAAATTCTTGTTTCTCTAAAAATTAAGTGTAAAATTCTTTTGAGCAATATTTTTTTGGAAACAGGAACATAATCATCTTCTTTGTCATTATATTATTGACCGAAACAGCGTGAGATTTTGTTGGCTGGCTTATATTATTATTTATAATATTTTTGTAGTTTTCGTAACTAACTATATATCTTTTTATTGCAGACGTAAAAAAAGTAGCTCAAGAATTATACGCGTTGATAAACTACGGTGAATTACGCAAGAAGCTAGTGTCGGTGTCGGAGAAGACGTGCGCGCGCCTCGGCGAGATGGTGCGCTGCGGGGCGCTCGTGGTGCGCGCGCGGGGACGCAACCTGCGCGTGCGCACGCCCATGTGCCGCGCTTTGAGGCGGCTCAACCAGATACACGGTGAGTTTTGTTCTAAATGCACGAGTTCCTTTCGGAAACAAAGAAAAATGTTTTTTTTATTTTTTATTATAGAACAATCTTGCCTGATATTAAGCAGAGATGAGGTCTGAGGTGGTAACGCAAACGGGAGCGAGTTCCATCCAGTGTCCAGCTTTATTATTAATTAATTAGTATTACATAACAAAATTTGTTTATCAGATTCATGTCATGCATGGGTATGCATGACATGAATCTGATAAACAAATGCCCGTTTCTTTCTTTTAATACTTCGTTAACAATGTCATTTATTTTTCTTTTGTTGTATGTGTATTGGTAATAAAGCATCTATCTATCTAAATACCTATTGATAATTGGTGTACAGAGTCTGCGTGCGGGCCTCGCGTCAGTGCGCGCGCGGAGGTGGTACTGCGTGCGCGCACTGCAAGCGCGTGGGCGCGCGTACAAGCCGCCGCGCACAACCCGCGCACTGTTCTTCTTGCCCCGCTGCGAGCGCCATTGCGCGACGTACTGCGCAAACTGCAGCATAGGTGGAAGGTCAACGTATCCTTTACATAAAACCTTATGATAGTTATTATAATGTTATTTAAGAAATTCGTTATTTGCAAATAAACAATTTTTCAAATGTTTCAACAGTTAAGATGTATTTATCTATCCGTTCACTAGTAATTTTAGAGACGACATAGACGGACTGCTCGTGTAGTTAACCATTTATTACACGGACCGCGGTATGTATGTCAAAAGCTTGAAACTTAAACCCATGAAGAAGATACTAAGCTTTAACCGCACGACCGCCCGAAGCCAGTTCAACTGCTCGAGCGGTCCGTGTATGTATGTATGTATGTATGCATGTATGTATGTAGAAGTCTAGTTCACTGTGCAGTCGCAGCAGGTCATTCTGACTGACATACTCAGTACTAGTTTGTTAAAAATCAAAGACAGTATGTTGAAGATTATAATAATAATCTAATGAGTAAAAGAACTTGTCCAATCAAAATAATTGAAATTAACCTTAACCCTGCCAAAGTCCAAAAAACCAGCGGACATGGACAAATGCCCCGATGACCTGCCCAAAGATGATGATTGTGTGGAAGTACGTAACGGTGACGATGAGGATAAAGAGGATCTTGAGGACCATCTCAACTTGGTACCAGATAGAATGATTACACAAGGTAAGTTATAATGGTTGTGTTTTCATAAAAGAGTGAAATGAAATGATGATTTTCTAGAGCAGGCCTTCACGGGCACTTTCTCTGGTAATTTTTTTATACCACAAAGTTGGCAAACAAGCATACGGCCCGCCTGATGGTAAGCATCACCATAGCCTATAGACTTTTTCACAAAAGTTTCGTCGAAGGGAAACGGTATCGACGGCACTGGAATAAAATTCATGAGGAAGGTGGCACACGCATGAAAGTCAAGCCAAAGTAAAATATATTTATTTAAATAGTCAGAAATACAAGGCCTTACAAGCGTTTTCGAATCGTCTCAATTTTTCCGACGACCAGTTCAGACGTCAGATTTTTACTAAAGGTGAAACCGCACTAGAGTGACACTGCAGTGGACCGGCGCGGTGGGTCAAGAAAAATATTTTTACCACTGTTTATGAAATGAAACGCACTATAGCGGTACTGCAGTGAAGCGGGACGCAGTTAACTATCGGAAAATGTTTTACCGTTGCGCTCACGCCGCGGCGCCGGCAGTATCGCTCTAGTGCGATTTCACCTTAAGAAGAATTTCACATCGACTTCACAGAAATAAAGTAAAAGTATATACCATTATTTTAAAATTTATTCAGAGCATAAACGGCCACGTAAGCTGGCCCTGCACGTGGGCCCTCGGCCCACAGCGGAAGTCCATCTGCCAGTGGTCAGCCCCTCCGAGCAGCTCTCCAGCCAGAAGATCTGCTTCTCTTCGTACCTCGAGAGGATGACTCTGAGAAGCAAGGCGATCAGCGGTGAGTGTTGTTGATACATTTTCTTCAAAATGTGGTAAAGCGTTTATGTAGTGGGCGAGTGCGATTGGTTTACACATTGACTGCGAAACGAGGTCTGGAACACCTTGTCTATGTCTCCCTTACAATGCGGCTTACAAAAGTATAGACCTCTTTGTCGTGCGAAAGGCTGTCATGAGCCTTTGTACTTGGATAGTGCAATATGAATTATTTTTTCGTCTTTCCATTGGTAAAAGTATATTCAAAATTGGTTCATTAAAATCCAGTGGTTATCCCACCTACAACCTCACAATTTTTACCTCTATAATATTAGCATAGAAAAAAAAATTGTTTCAGCTAAAATAAGAGCACCCAAACGTCAAAGGAAAGACAGCGCGACAGAGAAAGAGATAGAGCAGAAGAAAATTAAGACAGAAGAAGATACAAATAAACTTATGCATATAGATGAGACGGCGATAGACGGGATAGATTTGATGGCTATTTATAGACCACAGGTAATTCATTGTTTATACTTCGTAGATATGATTTAGGCGCCATTTTGGGCTCCAACAATCTGTATAACTGATTCTTATAATATGCTAGCTGACCCGGCTAACTTTGTTCCGCTTTAGAGGCACTGTCCTACCCCTAGCCTACCCCTACCCTACCCTACCCCTACCCTACTCTACCCCTACCCTACTCTATTTGATTCCAGTAAAAATATTGCAAAGCCTTCTAAATGCCTGATAATTCTCCCTGCTCGCTACGAGATCAGAATATTCGTCGTTCGTCATGCCAAAGATCACGCTCCCACAGAACGTGATGAGCCATTTGTTCTACTGTTATTCGCGGTAGAACACTCGCATAAAGAAGAGGGTACAACCTTGAAAAAAGGATAAGTTGATACGTTTTCTGAGGTACAAATTCTAGACGGTTACGATTTTCCCATTCGGAGATAATGTCAAGACTCGTTTTAGCAAATTTTTCTAAAGATGCCGAACTTGCTTTAATTAATAAAACCGTCATCAGCATAACCCGTCAAGGAGCATACTTCCGGTAAGGGGCGGCTGAAGAAGTCGTCATAGCCAATATTCCACAGTTAGGGCCCCAAAACTGAGCCCTGTGGGCAGCCTAATATGAGCACCTTTGACGCAGCATAGTGTCCGAGTTTTAATTTTGATATACTATTTGTAAAGTACCTACGTCAGAATAAGAGAGTAAATATTACTGTAACATCCTCTGGTCTTCAGTTTAAGTTACGGACGGTAAGAGCTGCATCGACGGCAGATTTCCCGACGGTAAAACTAAACTGTCTTTCGTGAAATTTTGGGCCATCTGGTAGCAAACATAACTCAGTATAGGGTTAAATCAATCCCAAATAACAGTATACAATTATCAATAACCCTGTATTCCCAACTGATTTTTTACGGAAAAACGTGTCTACACGCAAACAAAGTCGTGGGCAGCAGTTAGTAATGATTGTTATATGAAATAAGTACATTTGACAACAATTTTTATATTTACTAACAAAATCCAAAGTTACAATTTAGTTGGCGAGTCATAGTCCGTCACGACCCACTGTGCATACGTGCATGTGTGCGTGTGCGGGGCGCGGTTGCGATAGTGGCGCTAAAAACGTCAAATTCGCGCGGCCAAGACGACGAAACGGGCCCTTAATTTTGCATTTGAAATTATACAGTATTGAAATTAAAATCGCGATTGCTATGCAGAGTAACCTAGCATGTGGTGCTGTGTGGATTGTGTATAAATGATTTATATATTTATGCTAGACATTAATTTTTGTCGATTTCACTAATATACGTTTAAAAGTGTTTTTCTCTTAATTTACTTTTTGTCTGATTTGGATTTTTTTAAATTACGTTAATAATTTACTAATCAAAGTTATAGTTAATCAATTAATAAAAAAACTTCCTGTCTCTAGGAGGATGACGAGAAACCAAGCACAGAAGACGAGAAAGAGTTGAAAGCAGAGGAAACAGCAGAAGAAGAGGGAGATAGAGAGATAGAAAGGGACAAAGATATGTCGGAGAAAGAGAAAGATAGCTTCTCTGAGATGGAGGACGATGAGAAGTATAATAAGAGTGACACGGACAACGAAAGTGACGGGAAAGCAGAGAAGAGTGGGAAAGAGAGGAAGTTCAAGAATTTGAAGGTATGTAAAGTCAATCAATGAAAGAGTTAACCAGAGTAGAGAAGTAGGAACAAATATTTTTATAATGTAAGATAATTTATATAACAATTTATGAAACTTCGTACTTACATAGTACAATATGAATACTATCGATAAATAAAAGCTCCGAGTTCGAGTTCTCTTTAGGTAATATTTAGAAGACTTACATCATGTTTGACTGAAATAACTGTACAATGTTTAACAGAAAACATTAAGGTGGTTGCTCAAATTAAAATTTTCTTACGTTTTTATCAAAATGCAGCTCATCTTTCATTGCACATTCATAAGAATGCGATTCCCGAGTATAAACAATATATAAACTGAATAATCATCATATAAATTATAATTAGTAGCATTTGTGACAAATTATTTTTTTCTCCTATAAACTTACATATTTTGTCACAAGTACAAAGAAAAGCGCTGTTATTAAGCAAATTTGAATTTGGCGACTGTAATTTAAAATCATCATCAATATATTTTAGGTAAAATTCAGAATTCGCCCAAAGAAACGTGGAGGCAGCGTGTACACTCTAGTCTTTGAGAAAGAGCAGGACGCGAAAGTTGATGAGACAAAAGACGACGAACATAAGGCCGAAGAAATAAAAATCGACGAAATTAAGGTGTTTTTTTTACTATCATAGAATACTACGTCACTTCACAGTACTTCAGTCAGCGGCGTAAATATGTTGTCACTGTAGTAACTTTTCACACACAACATTGTTGCCGTGTTCACCAACCCTCTTATTAATAAACAAAAATTTCCCAAGGTTAAGGTAACTAAAATATGTTTTGTCCCTTTCCAACTACATTTAATTTTCCTTAGGAATGACAGTGACAAATCAGGTTTAAGTTAAACCTTGGCTAATCTTTATTTATGAATAAGAGGGCAAAAGTCTTTAGTAATTAAGCTGACATACAAAAGGTACTTACTTACTTACTTACTAGGTTGGCGCGAGAACCCAAAGTGGGTTTTGGCCTCCGATAATAAGATTTTCCACTTTGGTCTGTCCTGCGCCTTGTCTGGCCTGTCCTGGTGGGAGGTGGCGCAGGACAAAAGGTACAAGTGACAATATATTTATGCCGCTGCCGTAGACTGTACATTGACTGTAACAAGGAAAAGAGAGGATAAGAAAGGACTTCCGGATATCTAATCGAACGGAATGAGACGCCGATATTCTGTGAGAAGAATTACCACACTTCCCCGGTCGAGATAATCCATTTTATAAATGCTCTGCTCTATTTATAATCTAATTTTTATACAAACGTGTATCGAAAATATTTACTGTGTGCTATTGGTCCATATTGGTCCGTGCAATCATTGGTTGATATAATGACCCATCTCACATTGTCAATATCGGAAATGTGCGAGGGACATACTCAGCTATTTAGTTTATTTAAAAGTACCTGTGAGGGCCTATTATCTGAATGAACAATTATAATAACTTTTAAACTTTCGCGTTGCATTATTATAAATTAATAATAAACGGGGAATTAACGCGATCATACCTTGATATTGCCTGATGTTTCGGCCAGGTTGCACCAACCGTGATGACAGGCGAACTCGGCTAACACGGCCGGTGCAACCTGGTCGAAACGTCAGACAATATCAAGATATAATCGCGTTAAATTAAAATTCAAAATATTTTTATTCAAATGGGCCTAATATAAGCTCTTTCGAATCGTCACAATTTTTTCCTACCACCAGTTCAGACGGCAGATTTGTGCTAAAACTGGCAAGAAACTTAGCACTTGCTCTTTTTCTGTTAATTTCCGATACATTATTAATTTATAAACAATTTTTATCCTTTATTTTCTAAGGCTGACGAACCGAAAGGTGAAGAACAGAAGACTGAGGAAGAAATAGAAGATCCTAAAACAGTTGTTGATGTGGAGACGGCGACGCGACAGATCAGGAAAGGCTGGAGCATTTATGATGCTGGAGATCTTACTATTGGTGATTTGTATTTAATGGTACGTATACATAGCAAAGGAGTTAGGTATCCAGTGTTACTATAAAAAATATATAATACAAAGCAGTCAGGCTGCTGATTACTAATCTTGTTTGAAAAGTTGTTAAAATTGTGTTGAAAATCAGATACTTATTTACTCCGCTGGCTCAGTGACCTGAAGTGGATCTTGGCCTCTGAAACTAGAGAGCGCCAGAGTTTTCTGTTCTGCACGAAGTCCCGCCAGTCCACTGCTTCCATCTCGTGCAGATCAGCCAACACCGCTTCGCTCCAGCGATACCTGACGCCCTCCCCACATAATAAGCTGCCTTGACGCTCCGACCCTCCTCCATTCTTTCAAGATGACCGAGCCAGCGGAGGCGCATGGACTTGAAAATCAGATACTAGTTTCGAATTACTTAATCAATGATAATTATCGAATCGCATGGCTATTCCAAATACATTAAGACAACCAGAATAGTCTACTGATTGATGTACTTTTATTTGCAGTTTGGTTCTCGATCTAAGCTAGAATTGGACTATTGGTGGGCGGAACCTACTCCTCCCCTCCCTCAGCCCTTACACAAAAAAACCGACTCGCCTCCCACCGACAAAGAGAAACATATAGATAGAAAAGACAAGACAGATAAAACTCCGGACAAAGAGAAAGGGACAGACAGTTCTGTAGAAGATGAGAGGGAAAGAGCGAGGGAGAGTGACACGGATATATTCTCACCGAAGAACACGTTCAGTCAGGATAGTAATGATGGATTGTCGGGGGATGAGAGAAAGAGTGAGTATTACTTGTAACTCGTTCTGTTAGGCTGGTTTCAGAGTGATGCCGGTTTTGTCACGCCGTTAACCAGCGCTTTGAACTGCTGACCGCTGTGTCACGCGAAACGAGTTTTAGTATCGCGCGTTTTGTTGCAATGTGCGCGCTTCAGCAGCGCTGGCCGACGGCGCACGTTTCACTAACGGCGCGTTGCAACTGCGTGACTATGACCAAATACTATAGACGAGTAATACGCACAGCTCTTGACGTTTCTCATACAATGACTTGGCAACCTCCGTTCACCTCATGCCGCTAGGGGCGCTATAACATTTTGCATACAAAAGTTTTGAAATCGTTCACCTCATGCCGCCCTCATGCCGTAGGGGCGCTAGTGTCGCGTCTTTCCCGAATTCTTCCGAAGCTGTGCGTATTACTCGTCTATAGTATTTGCTATGACACGCGGCTACTATCTAGTGGAATTACCAGCGCGCGCGTCTAGACAGCGCGGTTCAAATGCATGACTCTGAAATCAGCCTAAGAGCCGATTCGCACGAAGAAATAGTTTTTTTAAAATTATTTTTATATTGTTTAGGTGAACAGCTGGCGTCTCCCGAGCACAAGTCTTCGTCAGCGGCCAGCAGTACCTTGAAGCTAGTCAGCAAGTTAATAAACCGACCGATGCCTGCCACCACGACGAATAATAATGGATTCTCACAACTTGGAGACAGGCATGTTTTTAGATAGATTTTTAAAAAATCGATTTAATTGTACTCTTTTATCTGAAAAATAGATACACTGGACAGCAAATAAACCGAGCTACCGCCATAAAACATATAAATATCAAAGTTATACCTAAAGAGAGACCGTTTTATGACGACTAAAATGACTATAAATTTAATTCAAAGTACCGTCAACTCACATTGTAATCAAGCAACAAACACAATGCTAATGATTTTTTTTTAGGTTAGAGGTCGCGCTTAGCGTTCTTTTCTTCTAAAAGGGTAGTTCTTATCATTTCTTTTGTTTTTGTCTATCTTTTCGTCTTTGTCAAAATTTTTGTTTCGCAGGGAGATTACTAAAATTTGACACACTGGAAAATGACTTTTGCTCGTAAAATCCTCAATCAACGCTTGATAAACCCTAATGTGTTTCCATTCATTTTAATTGTCATAAAACACAGTTTCTGCCTGTAGGTATAACTTTGTACGTTTTATACTTTTTTTTGAGAAAAGTTTCATTCGAGGTAGTTGGTTCATTTTTGATTGGATTGGCACAGCCTTTAGAAATTTCTTTAATATTCGTTTTGGATACAAACAGAAATAAACAAATTTTGTTATAATTTCTAACATCTTTGTGTGTCTGAAGCATGAAATAAACTTATCTATCCATCTCTTTCATACATATTATAGATTGCGCCGTTTGCTGGCGTTGGCGGGCAACCCTGCGTTTGTAGGGTCTGCGGGAATCGCACGTTGCGACTGCGGACACGTTTGCGCACAACAACGCAGACAGGTGTGTACTTTTCATTAATATGTAACCTAATTACAGTTTTAATAATAGTGAACAAAGGTGAGCTTACCCCTTACTCTTGACGATAATTCCGCTCGATCGCCATTGGATTGTTACTTTTAGGTACTCTTTACAGCTAGACTAGCGCTAACTAAATACTAAACTAAATGAAATCGGATTGTATGCTAACCAAATAGTTAATAAAGTATAAAATTTCAAGTATACGAATTAGGATTTGCTGTTAATTTTGCATTTGAAATTATACAGAATTGAAATTAAAATCACGATTGCTATGCAGAGTAACCTAGCTTATCTCTTTAAGAGATCTCTTCCAGCCAACCCTAACTGGAGTAATAACTGTAGTACAAGGGCGGTATACATTAGTAATATGTGATAATTCCATGTAACGCAGCGCTGTGTTTTTTTCCTCCATCGACCGCGGCGAGCACATGGTGAGTGCTCGGTTCTTGTGCGCAAGGCGTCTACACTATCTGAATTCTGTTACATTACATGCTTTGTTATGCAAGTCTGTACAAGGCGTTATGTTAATAGGCATTGAAAGAATTTCCCGTACAAATAATGCTCTGTTCGTGCTCGGCATAATACATTTATCATAATTATAATTAGTAATAGTTTATTCCATAATAATTCACAACTTATTACAGACTAGTGAAACCCGCGCAACTTCGTTTGCGTGTATTTATTTATGCACAGCAGCGCCATCTATGTCAGACTTTTTATGAAATGCTACGGGAATCGCGTACTTTTCAGGATAAAAAGTACCCTATGTTTTAATCCAAGGTATCAGCTACCTACATACCAAATATCATAAATATTGGTCCAGCCATTTGAATCTGTGTTTTTTAAGAAGTAACAAACATACACATAACTTTCACCTTTAGTGTCTCCGAGGTTACGCACACTAAGACAATGTGCATGTGAGCGTTGCAGATGTTTGTTTTCTTTTCTTCAGATCTTACATACTAATTTACAAATTGTATAATTTAGCTAGGAGTTATTTGATATGCTTATGTTTAGATAATACCATTTGTAGTAGAAAAATATAACCTTGTGAAGAGACCAGTCCCGGATATAGGTTCTATGATATGATTGAATTGCAGCAGCAGCCGAAGCCCTTGTGCGCGCCTGCGCCGGCGCCGCCGCCCGTGCTGTTCCGGCACCCCACGCCCATCGCGCCCAGGGCGGAAACCGAGGTACGGATTGCGCTATTAACTGCTCTTGAGTTGTTACTGTATGTGTGTCAAAATTTATAATAAAATCCCACAAAAATGAGCCCAATTGCGTCAATGACAAAGCTGCTACGGTCACGGTTGATCAGCCAATCTTTCTATAGTCTCCAGGAGTTTTATAACCACAAGTGTGCATGCTGACGAGTGTTAAGAAAATAGTGAACCAATTTTAATAGTTTAAGATCTTCTGTAACCTATTTTTTTTTTGCAAATAAACGCTCTGACTGGAAAAATATCATCATACATTTAAAATCAAATGGTATAATGGAAAAAAAATGAAAAAAAGTAATTTAGGTATTTTCCTCTCCAATGTCAATTACATAGTTCTTTGTACTTCAAATAAAAAATAAAAAAAGATTGTGAGAGGCTGGTGACTGAACTAAGCGTCATATATATATATATACACCAGTATTCCACCACTTTGTCTTGAATGACTGACGGGTCATCGGCACAGCCTTAACCGCTGATTGAAAGAGTCCTCGCAGACCACAAACTTGTTATCTGATATTTTGGTCGGTCTTAATCAGTATTGTACCAAATAGTTGTAATATGCACACTTGCTTATTTCGTCATCATCATATTAACCCATAATCATCCCACTGCTGGGATACGGGTCTCCCTTCAATCGAAGGCGATTAGAGCGTACTCTGCCACGCTGCTCCAATGCGGATTGGCTGAGGCCGGTGTTTTTAAACCGCCCTAAGGCCATCGACTTGGCTTAACGTCTCTCAATCATCAACAACAGCCGCGGCTTAACGTGCCCTCCGAAGCACGGAGAAGCCTGAGTTAACGAAACCCATCCAAACGCTGGCTAGGGTCGACGTCGCTTAACTTGCGTGTTCATATTAGAGTGCGACACACAGCGACGCCATCGAGCTCCTCAGTATATTTCATAATACTGATTAAAAGACCGACAAAATTATCGGCCGATAAAAAGTCTGTTGTCTGCGGACTCTAAAAACTTGAAACTCGGAGAGTGTGGTCTTTATATGACATAGGCATTTGATAAGTAGATATTATCTTGTGATTTCAGTCGTCAAACCCCCTGAGCCTGGAGGGCGTCCCGCGCTGGCGCCGAGGAAGGCCGAGGTTGGCCGATCGCCGCGTCGTAGTGCAGAGACTGCTGCCCTTACTGCCCAAGCTGCCGCCGCCCAGCAGTGAGTTGACCTGTTTCAGCTTGTTTGTTTTTAAACTTAAAAATAAAAAGGCAGGGTGTGGCAAGGGCCATGTGGCAAGTTACCCCGTTACTAAAATTATTATCTCGTGGCAAGCAGAGAGAATTATCAGCAATGTAGGTTGGATTTGCAATGTATCTTAAACATTGAGGTATTTTACAGGAAATGTTTTATTATAACACACCTCTTTTTGATATCTATCAGGTAGATATCTATCTAATATTTTCTATTAGAAAATTAAGAAAGGTAGGGCACAGCGGATAATCCGCCCAAATCGGAGCAGCCCGTCTGGGGAAGGACATTCACCTTACAGAAGATCGTAGCCAAATAGCATTGGTCTCGGCCATGTTGTGTTAATACGGTGAGTAAGGTCTCCAGAGCTCCACTGGAGGGGGGGGAGGGGAGTTGGGAGGGTTGGCAACGCGTGAGTGATACCCCCGGTATTGCAAGCGTCTATAGACTACGGTGATGCTTACCATCAGGCGGACCGTATGCTTGTTTGCCAACTTTATGGTATGAAAAAAAAAAACATTAATTTAATAAAATTGTAAATAAAATATCGTTATTAAACCTTTATTTCAATATTATACTTATAGTTAGGTCGCTGTATACGTAACGTGTTATTTCCCGGACGGGACGGGACGGGAAGTTAAATATAGTTCCATTCAAAATGTATGTGAATATGCATATGTCGCGGATACACGGACGGGACGGGAACGTGGCGGTGTCGAACAAAAAGTCAAGTCCCCGCTGCGTATATGGAATCCCTTCCAGTATTCAGAACCTCGATAGTTCTGAGCCACGAAAGCCTTTAAGCGACTGAAATGAAATGAAATGAAATCGTTTATTTCAGAAATTAGACCTTCACAGGCACTTTTTCTTGTCATTTACAATTTGTATATATGTATAAAGAAAATAAACTACGTTATATACTACCACCATTTCGGACACAAGCAAAATGGCCACCGGTAAAAGAAATGGCGAAAGAAACCCGGTTACGGCCGTTTTTGTCATTTAGCAATTTTTTTCTTTCACTCGTTTGTTACAATGTATGAGTACATTTATAAGAATAAATAAAATACAGATCCAGGGACATACAGAAATCAAGCACTAAACGCGGGAAGTTGATCCAAATAGCGCTATGGTCAAATCCTAAATATGCCAGCCTCCATCACTGAGCTCCCCATCAACAATATTATGAACAATATTGGAGGGAATACAGCGACCCGACTCCCGATGCGACCGTAATCCCGGAAGAGTCCATTCACAAAAACAACCCCGTCAAAAGGAATTAAAAGTAGTATAATGAAAATGCAGCACTATTTAGATGACACCACGACGTGTGTCCATTGGGATTATGAGAAAAATATGATAACGAACATTTATTATTTATGGAGTTTATCGAACATTGACTGGCTTTTAGTGACAAGTTTAAGCATTTCATTTTCGCATGGGGGCCATGGAGACTTTTCATTTAAATACTCATTGATAGTGTAATCGGCTTTACTGATTAAGAATACGGGCGAAGGTCAAAGAAAACATGAATATCATACTAGGAAATTAAAATGATTTTATTTATGACATTAACAGAACTATAATTATAAAACTTTGAAACTAAACTAAATCAAAACAAAATTATCGGGCGTTGGGCACAGTCTTGCCTATGTTTTTAGACAATGAATGCACCTTTTTAGGCCGTTTCCGTGCAGAGATCCTGTTATTGGACTTTTAGCTCACGCCTTTATCTTTGCGCCTGCTCACCGAAGTAGGTTGCACTTTTATTTTTCTGGTGACACGACGCGGAATTTTATTTAAGACTTCTCATGAGCAAGTTCTGCGATCTGAGATCGGGGAGCATTAGCGCGGATATTCCTACCGCGTGTCAGCTCGTACCTATAATGCTTCCTAGGGATCTGAATAGAGGAAGCTTCTTTTTAACCCCCGACGCAAAAAGAGGGGTGTTATAAGTTTGACGTGTGTATCTATGTATCTGTCTGTGGCATCGTAGCAACCAAACGGTTGGTCCGATTTTGATGCAGTTTTTTTTGTTTGAAAGGTGACCTGTGCGGGAGTGTTCTTAGCTATGATTCATGAAAATCTGTTCAGCCGTTTGAAGATCACCAGCTCTTTTCTATTTGATGAAGGGAAATAAACAACTTCCACTGGTTAAAACGATTTGAAATTTGGTATACTGTAACTGTCATGATATTGCAAGAATATGGTAAACTTGATCTGATGCTGCAGCATCATCTGGAACCTGCAGTATACTCAACTCCTCGTCAAATTACAGCAGATGTATCGTGTTTGGGCTCATTGGAATTGATGTTTCTGCGGCAATGGGTAGGCAATGGTCACCAGGAACCATATACCGGAAAGGAAAACGAGGTTTGCTTCTTTTAACATCAATGGACTGTATTTATTCTTGAACTAAATAATCACATAATTCCGATTATCAAAGTGTTCAATAGAACCATAAAACTAGGGTAAAACATAATTAAAACATAATCAATTTATTTATTTACAAAATCGGCTCGTGTCCGCAACAGGAATGGTCTCATTGAATAGTTCATTTATAGGTATAATTCACTAGCTGGGTTCGCGGCTTCGCTCGTCATACTTAATGTTTATTGCTATCGCGCTATATTTTTTTCATATTTCGCATACATAATTTCGGAATACCTCTCACACATATTTTGCAATACCATTTATAATATTTCATACATATCTAAAATACAAATGAAACGGATAGAGATTAGAATAAAATAGGAACGAAACTATAAAAAACGCCAAATAAAACTTAAATTTAAAATTTAAAAAACCCCCGACTCAAAACCTCTAAAAAGTAAATAAATAATAATTATGTACCCCCCTATTCGACCTTTTAATTTTGATGATATAATATTTATATTAGTTAATAGTAGTTAGTCATAATACTTCCAAAGCGTCATCACGTCGGGGGACCGCTATAGACATTTAAACATAACTGTGTAGGTACTATTAACTAATAGACAGTAGACATCAAATTGTCAGCTAGTAAAAAATTTTTACTTAGCAGCGGTCCCCCGATGGGATGACGCTTTGGAAGTATTATGACTAACTACTATTAACTAATATAAATATTATATCATCAAAATTAAAAGGTCGAATAGGGGGGACATAATTATTATTTATTTACTTTTTAGAGGTTTTGAGTCGGGGGTTTTTTAAATTTTAAATTTAAGTTTTTATTATATACTATTGAATACTAAACCGGAAATAATACCCGAATCCAGATCGTTCGCAGCTCTGAATAGTGGAATGGTTTAAGACAGTTTCTGTGAATTCATGCTAGTAAACCCTCCCGTTCCTCAGAACTACCGGAGTACTGAATAGGGATTCCATATACGCGTCCCCGTTCCGTCCGAGATATTATCCCGTTGCGTATACAGAGACCTTTAATTTACTATATTTTGTGTCCACAGATTTGATACCAGTGAAGATTGTACCTAACTCGCCTCCCGCGCCTCCGAGGATCCTGCCAAAGCCACCACCTACCACCACATCTGAGTATGTATACATAGTATTATGTGTAATGAAATTGTTTTACTCGATTCACACAACGTTGTCTAATCTCAAGGAAAGTAACGTTTGAACCTGTTTCTTACGCAATTCTATTTAAAATTGCCATAAAAGTTGGCAGCACTGTGCAGTAAAGCTGGAAAGTAGGTAGAATATTCTTAGTCAAATTAAAAACATTATAATATTTTTTTCTTTAGTAACTACTCCACTACCTACTTTATTGTTTGTCATTTATCTTATTTTCACTTTATGATATAACTCCACGTGGGGAGAGGTAGGTGTGCCGAGAATCGTCCTGTCGACGTACATTTCAATGGCGAATAGGCTTTTAGGGGAACGGTTGCACAATCCGAGATACAAGCTCACGCTTAGTTCAGACACCAGTCTCTCATAATCTTAGTTTTAATCACGCACCTTGTTATTATACCCTACCAGCTTTTCCCCGCGGCTTCGCTCGTTAATTTTATGACATAGATCTCGTTTGACAACAAAACAACCCATAGCGCGACTTGTGGCGCCATCTGTTGGCCGATACAGCGCCCTCTATAGTAGAAAAATTATGTTCCCATAAGAACGACATACTTTCACGGGATAAAAAGTAGCCTATGTTGGGCTCTGTACCCCTAACAATATGTATGCAAATTTTCATAATGATCGGCTGCTTACTCAAGCCGTGAAGGAATAACAAACAAACAAACTCACTTTCTCATTTATAATATTAGTAAGGATTATAGTATGTTGTAACCTTGTAACATTTTGAGAGATATAAATCATTTATTTATTATTATTTAATTAAAAAAATATTTAAACAGCAGATGGCAAAGTTTAAGCACAGGAACTTAACTTATATCGAGTTGCAAAAAAGGATTTTAATATGAATTTCAAATAAAGTATAACCTGTCTCTTTTTCTCGTTTAGTTTGACAGTTATACATATTTTTTTTTAAATATTATCTGCTACCAACCTTGCAGCTATAATCAGATGTGTTTCATTTGGTATTGCGAGTACACATACAGCGATGTGTCGTGTCTCGTTTCATAAATATATTTTTTCTTTTTTTTCCCCCTTCACTCCAGTGACTTGAAGGTTCAGATGGAGGCCAGTCGCACCCTTTTCAGCCTAAATATGTTGCCATCTGTATTCAAGAGGTCTGTAGCCAATTGATTCCTATAGTTTGACTTGACAGTGACAGTGAAAAAGTGTGTCATTAACTTTTGTGAATGTTTTTGTGCAAATTATTTCAAATTCATGACGGGACCAATAGGTATGCACTAGTCTTGTAAAAACACTCGAGTCCGTAAGGCTTAATATTATGACTCGACTGTAAATAAATTCGTGACATAATATTGTTCTGCTACTGATATTACGTGCTTTTTTTACAGTTTGTCATTATTCTACGTGTTGAGCGAGTCGAACGGTCAGTTCTACTTTCACGATGGTGACCGTCGCATACCCATCTCACCACTGACTAACAATGGCGCAGAAGCCCATTCTGAAGGTAAATAAAGTAGCAATGCGTTTAATTCGGTGAAGGCAAACGAAGTTGCGAGGGTATATCCAACGCACAGCTCCTTTTTTAAAAAGGACTGGACCGGACCGGAATGGACCTGATCGGACCGGATGGAACCGTACCGTATAATGGAATGTACCGGACCGGACCGGACCGATGTTTGTTTCTGAAGAAAAATACCTATGCTAATTGTTAGTTGGCAACACGGGCGAAGCCGCGGGCAGAGGCTAGTACAAAATAGGAATTGAGAGCGATAGCGATTGATATTAACACGAGATTTGAACCATTTTTGTTACGAGAATAGAACCCCTGATCCAGTACCCTCAACTTTGAATGATTTTTATATGATTACTAGCTGTTACCCGCGGCCTCACCCTCGTAAATATTAGCATATGTTGGGCTCTGTACCTCTAACAATATGTATGCAAATTTTCATAATGATCGGCTGCTTAGTCAAGCCGTGAAGAAATAACAAACAAACAAACTCACCTTCTCATTTATAATATTAGTATGATTAATAAAATTTTACTTTTATCATATAAACAGAAGACACAAATCTTGAAGAAGAGTTGGATTTGAAACCGGATCGCATTGAAACGAAAGACTGTACGGACGCGAAGTCGCACGTGGCTACTGTCGCGACGGACAAAGTAAACAAGACAGGGACAGCTGACAGTTGTAAAACTGAAAACAACAGTGATATTGCACGTAAGGAAATTATTATGATTAGTGACGAACTAGTTTATTATTCTGATCTCGTAGCGAGCAGAGAGAATTTTCAAGCATTTAGACGGTTTTGAAATCTAAATTATTGGAAACAAAATAGTAAACAACAGCTCACAGCATTAGTCTCAATAGTAATGATTTCTCCATCTCTCTAAGTTATAATGCCTTTTGTTTTCAAATTGCTGTCTCGCACGTAGTTGTTAAGGAAGGAAGTCCTTTCAATACTTCCTACTTTCTTTCTGATTAAATTCGTTGTGTTTCTCCCCCGGGATGTCAAAAAGCTTCATTGCTTATTGTCGCGGTTGTTGATCCCGGCTATACAGGAGACACAGCGGTGGGAATGTGTGCTGGACCTGTCTCGTATATTAGTTTAATCTGTCCCACTGCTGGGCAAAGGTATCCCAGAGTTCCTGCCGTCGGAGTCCATGTCTTTGTCGCCGTCGCGGCTGCTGCGCGACTCCGAGGGCTGGCTGGAGGGCGCCGTGCAGGACTTCTCGCTCAGCAGCTTCCTCGGCCACTTAGAGGGACGAGCGCAGCCCGACTTGGCGGTAATATCATTTATATTTTATTTTTATTATAAGATAGCTGACTGACATGCGTATTTCATAATGCTCAGATTATGAGAAGCTTATACAACGACTATAGTCAGTTTTTGAAGTGAAAACTTCCTTAGCGGCGTTGTGCACTTTTTGGGTTGGATAAAAATGTCAAACTCGTGTCAGGACACGTGACCTGATCGAAAATTCGTAAGACGGAGAGAGTGGTTTTAGTGACATCTATTAGTAAATATTGGAACTTTTTAGTTTACAGAGTTTACAGTAAATCCCATTGGGCGAAGTCAATAATTGTAATGCCACTGAGTTTGACTAGATGGCGGTTACTCATATAAATAATCGTATGATAAATAAAGCAATTCGTGCGAAATTATTTTGCTAACCATTACAAAATATTCAAAAAAGCGCAATGTTCAAGTTTTCAATTCTGCCGGCACTCCCGCAGTGCAACCCGTTTGTTTTTTAACAGACTAGTACTAATATTTTCCTCATTATTTCCCTCGCACATTTCCGATATTGACAGAGTGAGATGGGTCATTGTAATAACCAATAGGAACGCTCGCAATCGCAACTAAACCAATGGCAATGTAGTACGTGGAAGATATCTTTTACTGATATTCCATTTCACGAAGAGCGCTCTGCTATGAATGTTGTAAGACGTGCACATTGTTTTAGTGTGCGTGACCGATTTTACGAGCGTTTCCGAGGTTACGCACACTAAAACAATGTGCATGTCTTACAACATTCATAGCAGAGCGCTCTTGGTGAAATAGGATATTTATATCGACCAATAGGAGCGCTCGCGATCGCAACGTATCCAATAGTAATGATTACGTTGATTACTTGGACAAATAGCAATTGCAAATTTTTGGTAATAGTTTATAGATAATATTATAATACTAGCTTTTCCCCGCGGCTTCGCTTGCGTTAATTTTATGACATAGATCTCGTTTGACAATAAAACAACCCAAAGCGCGACTTGTGGCGCCATCTGTTGGCCGATAGCATCCCATACAGCGCCCTCTATAATGGACAAAATATTTTCCCATGGGAATGACATACTTTTACGGGATAAAAAGTAGCCTATGTTGAGCTCTGTACCCCTGACAATATATATACAAATTTTCAAAATGATCGGCTGATTAGTTAAGCCGTGAAGGAATAACAAACAAACGAACAAACAAACTCACTTTCTCATTTATAATATTACTATGATAGACTGACAATATTGCTTTCAAAGTTCTTAAATAAAAAGAAAAAACTTATCATTTGTGGTGATTTCAACATCGACCTTCTCACTCCATCAGTAAAAAGCACGAAACAATTTGTTGAAATTCTGACCAGCCATAACTTAAAGCCTCAATTTCGACAAGTGACAAGATCCGCTAGCAAAACATGTATCGACAATATTGTACACAACATAAAAGGAACAAAAGGACATCTAATTGAATTAGCACTATCTGACCATAGTGCTTTGATTGTAAATTGCCCAGTTAAACGTACTTGCACCCTAAAGTATTGGTATACCAAAAGAAGAGACTACTCCATAGAAAACAGAGAAAAATTTAAACAATACATTAAACAATTGTTTTTTTCAGACTCATATGAAACAGATGATCCAAATGACGCGTTTAACAAGTTCCATGACCTATTTAAAATGATATATGACCTATGCTTTCCAAACATAATACAAAGATCATATGCGGAAAAACGTCCTAAATGGATATCCAAGGGAATAAAAAACTGCAGTAAACGACAAAGAGAATTACTTTGGACATACAGAAATAAACCCACTAAAGAGAATAAAATAATATTTAAAACCTATGCTAGACGTTTTAAAAATATACTTAAACTAACTCAAAAGTCACAAAACAATTTTTACATTAAAAACTCATATAATAAAAGCAAAGCAACATGGAATATAATAAATCAAAATAAAGCAAATAATCTGAAAGAAAACCTGTCAGAATTGAAGTTTAAAAATAAAACAATTGTGAATCCCCAAGGCATTGCAGAGACGTTTAATAATTTTTTCATACACGAAGTAAAACAAAATAAGGAATCATCTCGAAATACAATAGAAAGTACTCCAAATTCAATTTTTCTGGCACCAACAACACCGTACGACATCCTAAAGGTAATTAAATCGTTAAAAAACACCAATAGCTCGGGGCACGATGGCATAATAACAAAAATAGTTAAAGACGTATCAGAAACCATATCTCCAGTATTAAGCCACATAATAAATCTATGCATGGAACATGGCATATTCCCTGAACGGCTCAAAATATCTATTATAAAGCCTCTATTTAAGAAGGGTGACAAATTAGATGTAAGCTGCTATAGACCAATAGCACTGATATCAGTATTTGCTAAGATTTTTGAAAATATCATCCATCAAATCTTATATTCATTTTTGGAAAGCAAAAACATATTTACTGAAAACCAATACGGATTTAGAAAAAAACAAGTCAATAAATATGGCCATTTTTAATTTCCTTAGGGAGGTTTTGACTTGCGTGGATATTAGAAAGCCTAATGCTGCCCTGTACATTGACATGACAAAAGCATTTGATCATGTCAAACATGACATTCTATTTTATCAAATGTACAATTATGGCATTCGCGGTAATGCCTTTGATTTGATGAAATCATACCTCACCGGGCGAGTACAAAAAACGCAAATAAACAAAATCTGTACAAAAACAAAGAAAGAAATAACATACAGCTCATACACTAGAGAGGTGATATGTGGTGTGCCGCAAGGAACTGTATTGGCCCCTTTATTATTTATAATATACATAAATAACATTGATAAAATCACAAATCATAGCATGACATTGTTCGCAGACGATTGTACAATATTATTTAAAAACGAAACTCCCAAAGATCTGGAAGCCGATGCAAATTTATCATTAATGAAAATAATAGAATGGTTAAAACAACATAATCTGACATTGAACATTAATAAAACTAAAATAATGACATTCAAGCAAAATAATAATGAAATAAATAAAATTAATATTAATTATCTAGGTAATTCAATTGAAGAAACTCACATAACTAAATTTTTAGGCCTGGTTATTGATGATAAAATGAAATGGAAATCGCACATTGACCATGTGTGCAAAAAATTAAATCAATATTCTTATGCGCTAAACAAACTTCAAAAAGTTGCAAATCGGGAAGCTTTATTAATTGCCTACCATGCACACGTAAACTCCACCTTGCGGTATGGTGTAATATTTTGGGGAAACTCCACCAACAAAGAACATGCATTTAAGTCCCAAAAAAGATGCATCCGAGCAATATGTAGATTGAGACAAAAAGACTCATGCATACCCTATTTCAAAAAATGTGGCCTACTAACATTGCCTTGTATTTACATCCTCGAATGCGCGTTATTTATCAAAAATAATATGGACAAGTTCACACGTCATGCCCGTGCCCGAAATTCTGACAAGCTGTACTCGATAACATGTAAGACCACATTGCATAAAGAGAGCTTTTTTGGTAAAGCTCCACATATATTTAATAAACTGCCAAAACAACTCCGGCTAGCAGAAGATACAAAATCTTTTAAAAGACACCTCCATAAGCTTCTTGTCAGTAAGTGTTATTACACACTAGAAGAATATTTTAGTGATAAGTTGGAAAGTCTGACTTTTTGGTAAACAAATAAAATAGTGCATCATTTTTTAGTGTAATTATATCAACATTGTAAACCCTAGTGGTAGGACATAGTGCAACTGTTTTTAAAATGTAACACCTATCTCTTATGATGTAACCTATGCTCCACAATAAAGAATTTGAATTTGAATTTGAATAGTTCTAATATATCCTATTTCTAGTTAGAATAAGACGTTTGTCGGGTAATTTAGTTAAAAAATAAAATTATATTCAGGTGGATTCCCAACTGCATTCGTTGATGGCGGAGTCCAGCGTGGATTACGTGGCGAAGTTTGCTGATCTTGCTGCTGAGGTCACCGACGAAGGTGGCCATTTGCCATCTGATGACCTCACTTAGTTGTAATCAAAAGTCGGACATACAAAGGTGTACCCACGTTACTTAACGTTTTTGAATTGTAACATTCAGTGTGGGAACAAAATGTTAATGAAAATATTTAAATTTTTTGGAGTGGTAGAGCAATTATTACGAACTGGGCTAGCCATACCGGGAAAGTACCACGCTCTCACAGATTATCGACGTGAAGCAGCAATGCGTTTCGTTCGGTGAGTGAGAGATCCGGAAGCCAAACTCCTTCCCTATCCCCTTTTCCCCCCTCCTTCTTTCCCTTCCCTTTCTCCTTCCTTTCCTCCAACTTCCTTGGTGGACACCGCATTGGTAGCGCCCCTGGTGTTACTGATGTCCATAGGCGGCGGTGACCGCTTTCCATCAGGTGGCCCGCTTGCTTGTTTGTCTACTGTATGACATAAAAAAAATGTTACAAATTCAGTGTAGGAAGTAAAATTAAAAAAGCTTAGCTAATGTTACAATTTGTTCAAAAACTTTAGATGACACCGGTGTGGGACCTTACTAAGAAGCCTTAAGAAGTCCACTGCAGGACATAGAGATATAATGTTCAAACATTCAAACATTATTTGAATTGTGCTGTGAGCTGTGTGCAGGGACGGCTCCAGACTTATTCAAGCACTGAATATGAAATTATTTTAATCCTAGACTATAAGTGTAAAGTGTTTTATTATATTAAGTAAATAAAATAAATTTATAGATGGTTTTAGAGTTTCAATTTAATGGTATTGATACATTACCGACGACCTCCGTGGAGTAATGGTTATCATGCCGGACCGCCACCCAGGAGGTCGCGGTCTCGAATCCCGGTCGGGTCAGGGTGAAAAACGAACTTTTTCTGATTGGCCTGGGTCTTGGATGTTAATCTAATAAGTATTTGTTATAAAGTATAGTATCGTTGAGTAAGCCCGTTCGTACACAAGGCGACGCAAATCTTCGATACTCGGCGATTTTAGTATCCAAGGGACTACCGCCATACAAGTCCATTGAGGTTCGTACGTACACTCGCGTCGTTGGATGCTAAAATCGCCGAGTATCGGAGACTTGCGTCGCCTTGTGTACGAACGGGCTTAGTATCCCATAACACAAGTCTCGAACTTACTTTGGGGCTAGCTCGATCTGTGTGATTTGTTCCTATATATTTATTTATTTATTACGACACTGACACTCGTCACGAATGTCGACACTGGTGTCGACTTCTCGCTACATAATAAGCATGTGTCGCGTCAACAGATATACAGGTAAAATTGTAAATAAAACTTGACCTACTAGTGAAACCCGCGCAACTTCGTTGGCGTGTATTTATTTATGCACAGCAGCGCCATCTATATCAGACTTTTGATCAAATCGTCTTTTAAAAGGTAGGTACCCTATGTGTCAATCCGGGTGTGAGCTACCTACATACTAAATATCAAATATTGGCCCAGCTATTTGAGCGTGAGGTAAGGATTCTATATTGTCATCCGCCATCCCATTCTAACCTACTAGTAAGAAAGAAACAGGATGAATCTTGATAAATTTATTTGTTCTTACAATAAAGAATATTTAAATATTGTATTGCTTACACACCGGTTCATTAAGCGCACATACAAACCAAAAATATAGTAAACCTTTTTGTTGTAATATTACTATGAATATTATAGATAAATTACTAATTGGGAACATTATGGATTATATAAATAAAAAACTGTCATTCACTTCAAACTTTGACATACAAATATCTGTTTTGTCAAACATTAAATTGGCAATAATATAAACTAAATTGGTACATAGGATTTCTAGATATAAAAGATATCTCTGTGTATATTAAGACCTAGTGTTTAATGTGTAATGTTTAGTAGACGGAAAAGGATACAGCAACAAGATGTTGTTTACGATAACACGACCCGAGATGCGATACCGAAAAGGGGGTACTATTCAGAATTGGTGTCAAATATGGCCATGGAAGATCCTTCTAAAGATATTTGCGCAAAAAAAAGAATGAAATTAGTTTTACAGGTAAGTTTTTATAGTAACTAACTTTATTGCCCGCGACTTCGTCCGCGTGATGTTCCGGACCCGTTCCCGTGAGAACCACATTGAATTTCTGGAAAAGCTATAGCCTATGTCACTCCCTGATAATGTAGCTTTCTACTGGTGAAAGAATTTTTGAAATCGGTCCAGTAGTTTCGGAGCCTATTCAATGCAAACAAACAATCAAATCTTTTCTCTTTATAATATTAGTATAGAGTATAGATGTAACAATAGACCGCGCTCGGCAATCGAGCTTCACTTGATGTGCCATATCTGTAGGCTATAATGACATTTGTTTCAAATTGCTGCCTCTCACGTAGTTTGTAAGGGAATTCCTTTCAATACTTCCATCTAATATCGTTCTGATTTAATTTGTTGTGAGTTCCAAGACAGCTGTAGTTTCTCCCCGGAACGTCAATAAGCTTCATTGCTAGTTGTTAATCTGAGGTCGCTGTTGTTCACTCTGGAATCGCGCAGTATGCGACCATTTTGGTTCTAGCGTGTGAGGTTCGATTCCCCGCCTGTGACGAGCAGACAAAAATATCGGTTCATGTTACTGCCCTAACTTTAAAAATGGTTTTGAGAAAGTAGTCAATATTTTTTAATAATATTGTCCTCTAAGGCTAAAACTCAGAAGTTGGCGCCCAGTTTAGTGTCTCTACCTAAACCAATAAAACCGAGGACTCTTCTACCACCTGGACGTTGGACCACCTACAAGGAAGATGACAGCATTGTAAGTTGGAAACTGTATGGTTGATTGAACTGCCGAAAGACCTGACAAAGATTTGACAGGTTCCTGATAAAATCTGGATATCTGTAACATTCAGTGTTGGAGCAAAAATCAAATGTTTCAAAATGTTAGCTAATGTTACAATTTGTTGAATAACGTTATATAAAACCACCGGTATGGAAGCACCTTTAGGTCTATCCTTATTTTTTTAATTTATTGTCCATGCAATTTCATACTTAAATTGAATATTTCAGCAATTCCCGTTTGAAACTTTTGTACCGAAACTCCAGTTCCTCAGTATTGTACTCCCTAAGGAGTTACCACGACTGGTCAAGATTGAGAGGCTGCGAAGGAAATTCCTTGCAGCCAATATCAAGGTATATCTTCGTTACGATAATTTCACACCGTCACAGCCCGCCAACAACCAACCAACCGTGGTGCTAGGCAATCGAGCCTCACTATAATTTGGCATCTCTCTAGGGAATGATGCCTTTTGCTTCAAATTGCTGTCTCTCACGTAGTTGTTAAAGACGGGAGTCCTTTCAATACTTCCTACTCCGACTATCTTCTTTCTGATTAAATTCGTTGTGAGTTCCAAGACAGCTATAGTTTCTCCCCCGGGACGTCAATAAGCCTCATCGCTTATTGTCAATCTGAGGTCGCCGTTGTTGATACTGGCTACACAGGAGACACATCGGTGGATATGTATGGTGGGCTTGTCCCGAGCCCGCCAACAAAAACCAGCGAATGAAAGAGAACGCTCTTAGATATAGTACCTTACCTACCCCGTTTTGCCGTTCCCGGATTGATATCCGGGATAAAGACCGTCTAGTTATAAGTATAAGGTTATAAGAAAATTCTAAGATCCACCCGTTTTTGCGTGAAAGAGTAACAAACATCTATATATACGTTCTCTCCCTTTTATAATATGTTAGTAAGGTGTATTTGGTTTCAGAAAATGCTTCGTGAACTAGGTATCCAGCCATACTGGTTGCTGCCTCCCATGGAATATCATTTAAGCGAACAGGAGTATTATGGCCTGTACAGCCAATTTCCTAGACTTGACCTTGAGATATTTGACAATACAGATTTTGATTGCCGGTATGAAATCTTTAAATTGGATCTTACGAATTTATGACAATTAAAATTTAATTTAATTATACGCATTAGTGCGCAGAAACGGGCTGAAATATTAATGATAATGGTCTTTTGTCAAAATGTGTGAAAGGCGCACGCCTTGCTTTACATGATGGTTGTGCTATTAATTATTATTAAACTTGTTTTATTTTGTTTTTGAATCTTATTTTATATTCCGTTTTCTACGGAAGACCAGCGTCGTCAGGTCAGGTACCCCGACAAATGAGCGTTATATGGAAGGTTTTTGTAGTTGTGTTACGCTTTCTGAACTGCTTTGATATCTGCCTCCCCCTATTCTCGTAACAAAAAGAGTTACAATGTCATGTCAATATTAAACGCTGTCTCACTCATACAAAATAGGAATTGAGCGAGATAGTGAATGAGTTTGAGATGAGATTGAAAATGTTTTTGTTACAATAGACCTGCTGATTCTGATATGTGAACTGAGACCGCACTGGTGCATGTGAGGTTTGGTAAAAGACGCATTTGAATACATAATTTACTTTTATTGACAGAATACCCGAAGAATGGTTGGCCCTAGGAATGATTGAGGGTGAACAGTACCCTTGTCCAGGACTTGCGTTTGTACCAAAAAATGAGAACAAACCAAGTAGAGGTGGAGGAGACAATTTACAACTATACAACAATTTATATGAGGTTGGTTACACTTCAGTTGTTCTTCTAGAATCTTCGACGACCTCTGTGGCGTAATGGTTACCAAGCCAGACCGCCACCCAGGAAGTCCCGGGTTCGAATCCCGGTCGGGTCATCATGAAAAACGAACTTTTTCTGATTGACCTGGGTATTGGATGTTTATCAGTGTATTGTATTTGTTATAGAATATAGTATCGTTGAGTTAGTATCCCATAACACAAGTTTCGAACTTAACGTCGCGTATACGTAACGTGTTTTTTCCCGGACGGGACGGGAAGTTAAATATAGTTCCATACAAAATGTATGTGAATATGTATATATGTCGCACGGACGGGACGGGAACGTGGCCGTGTCGAACAAAAAGTCACGTCCCCGTCCCGTCCTAGGTATTATCCCGTTACGTATACAGCGACCTATACCTTGGGGCTAGGTCAATCTGTGTGATTTGTTAAAAAAAAAAAGTAACAAAGACTCAAGGCGCTGTCCCACTGCTGCGCACGCTGCGCACGAACACGTAGGCCACGTGGCACATTACAGCTGCGTGGATGACTACGTGGGTCTACGTTTCCACAGCTTGTTCCACAAAGCGTGCACATCGCTGCGCACGCTTTGTGGAACAAGCTGTGTACCGCATTCACTGCGTGCATGGCGTTGACAGCGTTGAGCTATGTTGAGCAAGCCACGCGTGTATCAATGACGTCACTTGATGGTTAACGTGTCCGTGGGTTGCAGCGGACACAATCACGTACATCCTCTTGCAAAGCAAAGCTTAACACACGTGCGTAGCCTCTTCGTGCGCAGCAGTGGGACAGCGCCTTCATGTTCACAGTGTTTGTACACTTATCAACTAGGGATTAGTAAAAATAACACTAAACCAAACAAATTTAATACACTTTTCTAATAAGTTTCAGATAGCTTATTTGCAGATAGATTTTCTTCAATTTATTTAGCAGATAGGATTTTTGGGATCCTTGTGAAACTGGTTATTTTCTATTACAGTGGACGAATGTTGCCGCGTTTAGTTACGACCACGAAACGGAACTTTGGGATGTGATGACTCTAGATGGTAGCAAGAGAAGATTCGAGTAATATTTTATTGTTTTAATTATGAATCTCATCATATCAACCCATAATCATCCCACTGCAGGGATACGGGTCTCCCTTCAATCGAAGGTGATTAGAGTGTACTCTGCCACGCTGCTCCAATGCGGATTGGCAGAGGTCGGTGTTTTCATGCCGCCCGAAGGCCACCGACTTAACGACTGTAATCTATCGACTATACCCGGGACCGACGGTTTAACGTGCCCTCCGAAGCTCATCCAAACGCTGGCTAGGGTCGACGTCGCTTAACCTGCGTGTTCATATTAGAGTGCGACACACAGCGACGCCATCGAACTCCTCAATTATGAATCTTGGCAAGGATTAATCGGTACTTAGGTATTCTAGCTGGAAGAGATGAAACTGTTACCTCACCATAAAACGCCTGAACTAATTGAGGGGAATTTTGCTATTAGTTGCAGTCCCGAAAAAGGACATAGTTTAGATGCTGGAAATCTGGAGTGATCTCCAAAAGGGATGAAAGATGTGATGGAAGTTTGTTTGGATTTACTTGAAAGTTCTTCTATGTTTCAAGTTGAAACTCCTAAGTTTCAAGTTGAAACTTAAGAGTTTCAAGTAAACCTAAATGAAAATGGTACATAATAAAAGATAGGAAACTAGAGGATAATGTTCCGGATCTTGCAGGATCCCTCGAATTCGGTTAATGTTCAAAGCTGACGACCCGGAGACGTTTGCGCAGAGAGTCAAGTTTGCATGCGACCTACGTAGCCAAGTCGAAAATGATTTGAGGTTAATATTCTGTTTATTTAGAAGAACCAAAATGATTTCTGCAAACTTAATCCTGTAATAATATTATATGTTATAGTAGGGTAAATAGTATTAGGTAATGTCAGTTGTGGTAAGCTACGTAGTTTATTGTAATTTCCATTTTAATTCAGTAAATATCTCAAATCGTCATTCTTACTCAAACATTAATTGAGAAGCGTACAGTCAGGTGCACGTTGAGCTTTACAACTTGCTGCACCATTTTGACTTTTATGACATAGAACTTAAGAAGGATGCAAAGTCCGATATGTAAAGGTTGACGTGCTCTTGACTGTACAACCCAACTTACCTAAAGGAGTACAAAAAATCAAAATTCTTATACGAAACAACATGAATGGTTTTCAAGAGTAAGCTTACTGAATATGTTTTCTAGGTTTTACTTGTACCTAGACTGCTTGGTGCTAGAAGGTCTACCGATGATGCCGCGTCACTTCATGCCAGGAATCGTGCAGTTGGTTCGAGTCCACAAACAGGCTAAGGAGTTGAACGAGGAACTACTACACTCACTAAAACAAGAGGTCATCACTAACTATTATTTCTTTGTTGCTTACACTGGATAGCTCTCTTAAAATCATTGAGTTAAGATTTTTCAAGACCAGTTTGTGACACCTTCATGGTTGCCCCTCAGAATCTAATAAAACTTTTTCTTTTCCACTCGTTGACATATAATATTTAGTAACATAGGTGTATAATACTAGGTTTTTAGGAAACACTAATGTAAGTATATTGAAATGCTACAGGCCGAGCTACAATACAGAAAGGCTGAGGGAAAGATGAAGATAATATACACGATACTGAAGTACTCGGATTTGTATAACTTTATCAGAGTCCCAACAAAAGAATATGTGGCACCTGTGCCTGATTATGGTAAATAACATTGTTTCCACTAGCGCCCTGTCACAGCTTTGCACGGGTTTTTGTAAGGACCCCTATTTTTTTTTGAAAATATGAATATAGCATGTGTCACCCCCGGATAGTGTAGCTTTAAGGCGCGGTCCCACTGCTGCGCACGCTGTGCACGAACACGTGGGACACGTGGCACATTACAGCTGCGTGGATGACTGACGTAATGACGCAGCGATGTGCACGCTTTGTGGAACAAGCTGTGTACCGCATTCACTGCGTGCATGGCGTTGACAGCGTTGAGCTATGTTGAGCAAGCCACGCGTGTATCAATGACGTCACTTGATGGTTAACGTGTCCGTGGGTTGCAGTGGAAACAATCACGTACATCCTCTTGCAAAGCAAAGCTTAACACACGTGCGTAGCCTCTTCGTGCGCAGCAGTGGGACAGCGCCTTTAGTGTAAGAATTTTTCAAATCAGTCCAGTAGTTTTGGAGTTTATTCGTTACAAACAAAAATAGAAATCTTTCATCTTTAGCGATTATCGAGAGCGATAGCACACGGCGTATTTTAAACGCACAGAGAACTCGCGTTTTGGGCTCCCCAGAGTTGCGTTTAAATCTTGATTGAATATACATACCGAGCGTTGTCTGTTATGCTATCGCTCTAAGTATTAATGTCCAATTCCAAGACGGACCGCACGCCGCAGACTGCAGCTGCAGACTGCAAATGACACTACTAGTATCTATGAATAGTATTCTACTATTTTATCTCTATAGAAGTGCCGTCTACCGCAGTGTCGCCGCACTTGGAATCATTTTCATAGAGCTACATAGGAACAAGTATGTTGCTTG
Organism: Endotricha flammealis; assembly: GCA_905163395.2. NCBI lineage: Eukaryota > Metazoa > Arthropoda > Insecta > Lepidoptera > Pyralidae > Endotricha > Endotricha flammealis. The sequence continues at coordinate 2,031,074 of LR990871.1, read as the reverse complement.
CAGTCTGCAGCGTGCGGTCCGTCCCGGAACATCGTATCTTTGATGTTCTTCGATGTTTCTTATGTTCCATACTTTTTTAGGTCGTTATCCATGCGTCATGGAAGATTTTAAAGGTCGTATGGTATATAACCAATGGTATTCTCTATACGTGCTGACTGAATCAGTATCCTGCATACACATGGTTGTAGATGAGTGTCTAAAAGTAAGGCTCTATACTATGCGTTTTAACTCTAAGACAGTTCTGCCACGACGCTACCCGAGTCACGCGACTCGACTGAATCGTCATTTGCCAAAATGTGACATAACAGAAAAAGATAGCGCTCTGGTGGCAGATTGGTGCAAATCGAATTGAAACGACGCCATCTACAATTCGTTTTTTCCGACGTAGTACTTAATTTTTTTTATGGTGGCGGTTCAATCCCGCGCAGGGGAAAAAAATGTGTATGAAAATGTATATTTGTCTATAATAATATTCACAATTAATATTTATCTATATTTATCTATATTTATCAGCAATCACCGGTCCAAATTTTGCTTAATTTGGGACTAGATGGAGTTTTGTGATTCGTCCAAGAATATTTGTTATTATTTATTATTTAGAGGGTTTTAGAAGTCATCATACATAGTATTATTTTCGTTTGATTGTTTTGTATGTTAGGTCGAGTCAATGCTGTTCTTCACGATGAATTATGGAAGAAACGTCAGTTTGGCGGAATTTGATGCAGTCCAGCAACACTGCACTGCTATGGTATGCTATACATCTAATGCTGGTTTTACACCCTCGCGAAGTTGAGCGAGAACGAGAGTGTTTACGACCTCTTCGTCTCACTTCGTTTTTCGTTTTAAATTACCTGTTAAATGTTACTTATAATATAAATACTTTTTTATTTTAATTATATTATTTTCTATATTTTTTTAAATGGTTAAAATATTAAATACCAGCTACCCGCGGCTACGCGTGGTTCAAAGCATTTCACAGATAATAATAACTTTATTTTTCCCGTGGGAATAACATGTTTTTCCGGGATAAAAAGTAGCCTATGTCACTCTCCAGTCAACCTATCCACAAAAAAAATCATGTCAATCCGTTTGTTACATTCGACGTGAAAAAAGGACGAACATACTTTCGCATTTATAATATGTAGTATGGATGGATTTTTACAGGTACTGAAATATTTGAACTTAACTTGGCTAAATAACACAGCACACGCTATCAGGATGTCGTTCAGAGACGTTGGAAAAGGGTAATTAAATTTATTAACGTAACTGTTTTTCTTTCGCCATTTCTTTTACCAGTGGTCATTTTGCTTTTCTTTCCGAAATGACTCTTTGCACTAAAGTATGAAGTTTATAGAGTAGATTAATTACACAATAAAATATTATTATTATACATACCTAATTAAAAAACTTAATCACTCTCTCATTTATAAATAAACTAGCTGACCCGTGCCCACTTCGTTGGGCATAATGTTAAAAGCCTTTTTATTTTTTGGTTTTTTATATAACCTATGACACTCAGCAATAATGTGGCTTTCTATTGGTGAAAGAATTTTTAAAATCGGTTCAGTAGATCCCGAGATTACCCCTTACAATTTAACAAATACACAAACTTTACCTCTTTATAATATTAGTATAGATAATAAATTAAAATATATTTCTTTTACAACACCATTTACAAAACATTATGAATGATACAGGCGACATCAGAAGGAACCAAGTTACATAAGTTAATTTTAAATATAGAATAAGATTTTTTATATATAACGCAGAGTTATAAATAATTAAACTACTAACAGAACTAAACTAAGCAAATTAACTAACAAAAATAATCATTAAACTAATTTACAAAAAAAATGGTTTGATTTACATATACTTTGTAATTACTTGTAAAAGCAAGAAATAAAAGGCTTTTTATTTTATTATTATTTATTATACATACCTAATGTAATCTTTGACGAGGGAAAGTGTCTGAAGGCAGCCTAGCTATACTTACTCTAAATAAAATTTTAGAATTTTGTTTTTTTAAAATTAATATTCATTCTTGTCACTGGAAATCTTGTGGAAAGTATATTGGAACGGAATATGTACCTATTGATATAATAATTTTGGTCAATCAATCAATCAATATCTTTATTGCATGAAATGTAGGTATATAAATAGGGGTTATAAAATATGATACATAAAAAAAATTATATATATAAAATTTGATATCTAAAATTGGGTTTCAGATGGTTTAACATTTACGAGAAGAATTGGGCGTTCTACGGCGTCAGCAAGTTGTGTAGGTTTATGCAGCTTGTAAGGTTTCGTATGCAGGTCTGTAAAATGTAGCACATGTCATCTTGGAGTGGTAGAGCATTTATGAAATAGGCTAGTTCGACCGGAGAAGTACTACCCTCTTACAGAATATCGGCGTAAAGCAGCAATGCGTTTCGTTCGGTGGGTAAGAATCCGGACCAGACTTCTTTTCCGTGACGTGTTTTCCGAACTCCGTGGCGTAATGGTTACCACGCCCGACCGCTTCTCAGGAGTGGTCCCGGGTTCGAATCCCGGTCGGGTCATGATGAAAAACGAACTTTTTCTTATTACTACCAGGGGGGTCCCACTCCGCAGTTTAGGTACGATTGACCTTGGGACCGGCCCGGCCGGTTAATCTCAAGGCTACCACCACTCGGCTCTCGCTCGTGCCGCTAGCTAGACGCATCGCGCGGACTCGGCCGCAGCGCGTGTCGAGTAAATAAAAATGACAAACTATACGAAAACTAGGTACTACTGTTGTGTGCAAGGTTGTTTAAATAAATCAAAGGCGGAATCGGATATAATTTTTTTAAAATTCCGTACGGATAATAAAAGGTAAGTTATTTTGTTGAGTATTAATCATCACGTAAATAAACTGTAACTAAAGTAGGTGAATGAAATAGGCACATACCTAACTGGTAATTTAATATTCAGATTAAATTCTTCTCTAAAAGAAGACAACCCTAACGTCGTCAGAAGAGGTAAGAAATACGCGATAGAAAGAGAGGCAACTTCTAGGTGATTATAACTGTAGGTTGTGTGCGCTGTGCGAGCTGAATTGCACCTTATTGTATCGTAGCGAGAGTCCCTATTTCTTTAATTGATTTTGCGGAGTGAATCTTCTGTACGTAGTACTATTTATTCTGTGTTACTTTTACCTTGTGTTACCTTGAATTAACACACAGGGTCATTTTTATCCCGAAAAGTATGCGATTCCTGTAGGATTTGATCAAAAATCTGATATAGATGGCGCTGCTGTGCATAAAATTTTACGCAGGTAACACCGCGGGCAGCAGCTAGTAATTATAATTTCATTTATTTGTAGTTTGCGCTACGTTACCTCTTAGAACAATCGATGGCGATGTTCGTATACCTCTGTGAGACGCCTTGCCTATGCACTTACATCTGTGAAGATGACTATGAGTGGGACCCTGACGACCTGCTCAATACCCCCTTTCGATCACCCACCACTACTTTGTTCTATTTTTCTCTGATGATGTCACATGATGGTCCATACTACACCACCCATCCTGACCAGTTTGAGGTGAGTCTTATGGTATGAAACTAATCAAATTTCTATTTATTCTACGACTCATCTGTTCGATAGTCGAAGTCGAAGCGAGGGTTGGCAACGCGTGAGTGATACCCCCGGTATTGCAAGCGTCTATAAGCTACCGTGATGCTTACCATCAGGCGGGCCGTATGCTTGTTTGTCACCTTAGTAGTATTAAAAAAAAAGTGAGCGTAACCTCGGAAACGCTTGTAAAATGTGCATACCTTACAACAGTCATAGTCGACGCTCTTCGTGAAATATAATATCTGTATTAGATTTAAGTCTATATAAAGGCATTTTTTTTGTGGCAGCCTATTGTACATACATTTATTATTTAATTATTTTTCCTGGATAAATTATTTGTTTCTTTATTAGATCGTGATACAACGTCTATTCCGGGAGATGCTGTTTAGATGTCACTTCATACCCCAAGTGCATCCTATGATCATGACTGGCTTGGTATTTGATAAGGAACTGTTCCTCACATCTATTGGTAAGTGCTTTGTTACTATTAGAAAAGATTTATGTTAGAAATAAGGCTGGCTTCTTGTTTACACTCTTCTGTTTTTTTTTTTTGTGATTTCGTTCTGCGGAGAAATGAGGCCAGATTTCAGACGACATGGCCACCATTTAATTTTAGATAAAAATAACATTTAGAAAACAAAATCCGTTATTAGCCTTATTAAAATTAAATTAAAGTTTTGTAGTTCTTTTTTATTCGAAATTAAAATCAGAATTATTTAATAAAATAGAAGGTTATTTGTAAATTTTCGTTAATAAACATAGAATTAAGGTATCGAGACAAGATGTTACTCCTGTTGTTACTCCTGTGTAGTAACAACGGCGACCTCAGATTGACAATAAGCGATGAAGCTTATTGACGTCCCGGGGTAGAAAACTACAGCTGCTGTCTTGGAAGTCACAACGAATTTAATCAGAAATAAGATAGTCGGAGTAGGAGGAAGTATTAAAAGGACTTCCCCCCTTAACATCTACGTGAGAAACAGCAATTTGATGCAAAAGGCATGATACCCTAGAGAGATGGAATCAAGTGAGGCTCGATTGCGGAGCACCACGGTCTATTGTTACATTTTGGTGGTTCTATATTGTTCATTGTTGATCAGGTTTGTTGGAGCCCAACGTTGTAGATTATCGTGAGCGTCTTTTGAAGGCATATCGCAAGGCTATTATACCTTTGCTTGCTTACATGAGACAGTATGAGTGCTACAGGGAGATATACGTATTGGATATCGAGGAATACGTTGAGTAAGTTATTTTTAAGTTAACTATCTTCATCATCATAATCACTTTTTATCGATGTTTGTCCGCGTACTTGTCTGTCTATTGTGTATAAAGTTTATATATTTTTTAACTCATATGTTTGTTGGTTTTGTATTCAAAAGACTGGATGTAAACTTGTAGTGTCAAAATGGTCTAAAATATGAATTGATTGACAAAACTGGGTTTCTTTGCCATTTCTTTTCCCAATAGTTATTTTGTTTTGTTTTGTGAAATGGTAATAGTTTATGTAGCAGTTTCTTCTTATATATAACAAAATAAACTCGTGTTAGTTACACCATATATAACTCAAGAACTGCTGAAGCGATGTGGCTGAAAATTGGTGGAGAGATAGCTTAGAACCAGGAGAAGGACATAGAATTTTTATCCCGTTAGGGTAGGGTAGGGTAGGGGTTGGGTAGGGTAGTGCCTCTAAGGCGGACCAAAGTTTGCCGGGTCAGCTAGTAGTTCTTCTTCTTTTCGTGTCAGTGACTCAAACATTTGAGTCATTGCAGTGGGAGGATTTGTCAGCTAGACACTGCGTTACCGTGTGCTAGCTGTCCAGGGTGCGCCGCGGGGAGGCTCGGTCAGCTAGTAGTAGTAGTATATACATAGTAATATTATCTCTGTTATAGGGCTTTTCGTTTGGAGAAGCATTCTGCATCTGAAACTCGAGAGGAGCTACAGATGCATTATGATGCAAAGATTGATCTAATCTGGCGATTACCACAGTATATTAATATTGGACCATTCGCTATTAACGTGGACACACTAAAGGTGAGGTATATTTTTTCATGATTTTAAAATTGCATATTTTTATTTATTTATATTTTCTATCATTGTAAATTGTAACTGATTGGTACCATCTTAAAAGAGCAAGTGCTAAGTTTCTTACCAGTTCTTCTCAGCACAAATATGCCGTCTGAACTGGTGGTAGGAAAAAATTGTGGTGAGTAAAATTCGAAAGAGATTATTTATTTATTTTTTATTTATTTATTTATTTAGATATGCCAACAGTACACATAACAAATAATTTATATAATAATCTACTACAAATTCTACAGTGCCGATATATGTACCCATTACAGGCATATACAACGTTTCTTAAAAACAGTTACAACTATAAACCACTTATAAAAATTAAACTTATAAAAATCAAACTAAAATGAGAATTACAATCAGAATTACAATTTTTTAACCACGTCACAAATTACAATCGCTTTTATTATCGCTTATTATCTACATTACAAATTAACAAACAAATCATTGTATTATATTTTTGGGTGTAGCTAGCAGATGGCAGAACCCCATCAGCTAGGTGAAAGGGCCATATAGAACTGTATCAGTTTTCTTTTCAGAGTGAGCAGTGAGTCTGAGAAGACATCCAGGTCGCTGATACATTGGTTAAACTCGTTATATGTCTTGCCGATACGGGTGATAGGAGAATTCAAACCGAGATTAGTTTTATAAGGTTCGTTGGCAAAAATTTTAGTTAAGGGTTGCCTCGGGTAGTTAAAAGGTACGCTGAGCTTTATTCCCTGTAGAAGATGGGGGCTATCTATCTTATTATGTACAATTTTATGTAGGATTACTACATCGTGCATCCTTCTTCTGTCTCGCAGTGATATCATTTTGAAGAAATCTAGTCGTTTGTCGTATGTGTCTCGATACGAGATGCCGGGGGAAGAGAAAGCTAAGAATTTGGTAAAAGATCTCTGTATTTTTTCAATGCGCTGTGAATGTGAACAATATAGTGGGTTCCATGATGAGCTTGCGTATTCCAGTGGACTTCGGACTAGTGAGTTATAAAGTAGTAATTTTGTACGTGTTGATTTAAAACTTTTGGTATTTCTTCTCAAAAAACCTAACATTTGCGCAGATTTTTTAACTATGGCATCTACGTGAGGTCGAAATGTCAATTCCGCATCAATCCAGATACCCAGGTCACGTATCACCTCCACTTCCTTGAGCACTACGCCGCTCAGGTCATATGTAGTTTGAGCTGTATGTTTTTTCCTCGTATATTTTATGTAATAACATTTACGAGCATTCAATATCATTCTATGTTCATTGCACCATGATTGTATGCTGTTGAGATCCTCCTGAACCCTTCTCCTGTCCTCGTCAGAGTTAACAATTTTATATATCTTGAGATCGTCGGCAAACAAAGAAATGCTACAATGCTGAATTTGGTTAGTCAAGTCATTGATAAATATAGAAAAGAGTACAGGCCCGAGGTGTGATCCCTGTGGCACTCCAGACATGCTATAGTACTCCTTTGAGTCATAGCCATTTGTAGAGACCACTTGCGGCCTTTGCCATAGGTATGTCTGAAACCAAGACAAAAGAGGGCCATGAATTCCTATTCGTTTAAGCTTGTGCAGTAATATACGATGGCTCACCTTGTCGAACGCACTAGAGAAGTCTGTGTAAATGGCGTCTACCACAAAGCCTTTGTCCATATGGCTGGATAATTGGCTGGATAATTCCGAGATGAATGTCATTAAATTTGTTTCAGTTGATCGACCCTTCTTAAATCCATGTTGGTGTTCTGAAATGTGCGTCTCAATGTGTCGAGTTATTATAGGACACAAAATAGACTCAAACAGTTTTGAAAAACATGACAATATGGATATTGGGCGGTAGTTTTTAATATCACTGAGGTCACCACTCTTATGTACGGGCACAATCCGAGCTCTTTTCCATTCCGATGGAAACACACCATCACTTAGTGAGCGATTGATTATAATAGCCAATGGCAAGGCCAGAACGGAGCGGCATCGCTTTAAAAATAGTGGCGGAATTCCATCCGGCCCACTTCCCTTGTGCGCATTTAATCCTTTGATTTTTTTATCAACTTGATCAACTGTTACTTGTATAAGACTTAAGTGGTGATTAATCCAGCCTTTGTCGTTTGGTAAAATGTGGTCCAATACTGGTGGTGTGCAGTCGTCGAGTGTATATACAGACGAAAATTTCTTGGCAAACAAATTCGTTGTTTCCGACCCTGATGCTGCTTTTTCATCATCTAGATGCATTTGCTCAGGAAGTGGGGAGAGCGTTTTTCTTTTGTCTTTTAAGAATTTCCAGAAAGCCTTTGGGTTTTTCACAATGTTTTCTTCAGTTCTTTTTATGTATTCCGAATATAATTGTTTATTCAATTTGTGACAATCTTCTCTAAGTATTTCAAATTCCAACTTATCGCGTGGGTTTTTATGTTTTCGAAATTTTGTCCTATACTTATTTTTTTGCTTTAGTAATTTAATTAGAGTTTTGTTGAACCAGGGAGGAAATTTATTATTTTCCATTATTTTTCTACAAGGTACAAATTTTTTTATGTATTCGTTCAGCGCACTGTACAGTTTCAAAACCATTTCGTCGACACTACAACACTCTTTGAATAATTTGCACCAATTTATTTCTGTCATCTCCATCAATATACCTTTATAATCTGCCTTATAGAAGTTGCATCGTGTACTATCCTTTGGTTGAAGGTAGTGTAATTTGGCATCCGACAAGGAAATCAGTAAAGGCGGATGCTTACGGTCTAATTTACTTAATAGGTCCAGCGGCTCGGAAACCTCGACACCACTCATTGTACTAAAAGCTAGGTCTAAGGTTCTGCCATCCTCATTACAAAGATTATTATACTGATACATGTTACTCAAGGAAATAAAATCCACAAATGAAACACCCATAGAGCTGCCGTCGTAGTGGGATGGGATAGTGTAATTTGCGTCATCTGCTTTTTTCCAATTAATGAATGGTAAATTGAAGTCTCCCACTACAACAACATCGTCTACGTTATCTATAAGATTATCAATGCTATCACAAACAGTTCTCAATGTAGCCTCTTTGACAGGCGGAGGTATATATACCGCATATATCGCTACTCTTTTAACAACATCTCCTATACGCAATCTAAGCACTGTACAGAGGTCCTCGCATGAACTTTCCCAACCTGGAGCACGCGACGACTCAAGTTTACGTGAGACAGCGATCAATACACCTCCTCCGTCCTTCTTATGGCCAAAGCAGCGGTCGCGACGATAAACCACGTATCTAGAGTCTATGAACTCACTATCCTTAATACCTGAATTTAGCCATGTCTCAGTGAAGATGAGAACATCGTAAGAACACTGCAAGACTTTACTGTAAATATCATACTTAAGACTATCCGTACTAGAAATTAAAATTGTTGTACAGTTTTCTGCTTTTTTCACAAATATACGCCCGTCCCGCACCCAGACAAACCTATAGTCTTTTTCTTTGGCCTTTTGTCTCACAACAGCGTGTAGTGATTTGTTAGCTGGGCTCAGATGTTCAGACACGTAAACTGGTGCTCGTTCGCCCTTGTAGCCAAGGTGCTGAGAATTCAACTTATCGTTGGGATTTCGTCGATTGAATTTTGCGACTGCTGCAAGGAGGTCATCTCGTTTACCACGGTTTTTAAATTTGGCTACAATAGTACGTGGTCTACTATTTTCTTTATTTAATTTTGCAACCCGAGTTACGTGTGTTATGTCCTCGCCAGTTATATTGCTAGCTACTCTATTTGCGATGCTTAGCAGGGTCTTCGTAAGGTCCTCCGTTCGATTCTCGGGTACGCCGGTAATCTCGACATTACATTCCCGCATGTGTTGTTCAATTGTGCCGAGTCTGCTTGACATTGTGTTGACCGTTAACTGTAATGACTCGTTCTTCTTTTGAAGCTCCTGAATTTCTGTGGTCTTTAATTCTAGGTTCCTTTTCATGTCCTCATACAAGGCACTATGGAACACCAGCGATTGTTCAAACGTGGAAACCTTTTCGTCTATATCTTTTAACTTTTCTGTTACCATCTCACTAAGCGTCGTTTTAAGTATTGCTGACATTTCCTGTCTCATGATTTCTCGAAGTTCCTCCTTATTTACGTATTTATTGTCGTCCGACAAATCGTTGGACAGCTTCTGCTGCTGTTTACTCGTATTCCTAATAGTGACATTAGACGACTCATGTGACGGTTGAGGCATTGAACGAATAGGTGTATCACTATTGCCAGTTTTGGGCTCTGTGCCGCGACATTCGGCGCATTTCCAATTTAATTTGCTATCCGGGGACATTGTTTGAAATCTTCTGGAACTTACGTTGGAGCAGTCAAGATCGTATTGTGCACGGCATGCCGAGCATTTGAGAAATTCCTTGGTTTTTATTTGACTGCGACAACCGGCACACCTTATCAAATTAGAAGCCATTTTATAATATTATTGCCACTTATATTTTACAGTCACAGAAAATGATGTTATTTTATATTTTCTAGTTAAAAATTTAATTTGAAAAAGTATTGCACATATTGGGGATCGAACCTCGGTGGTGTTGCGTAAGTAGTTCTTAAACTACCGATGCGCCACAGAGACATATAGTAGTGGTGTCGAAAATAAGGAATTGTACTGACACGGTGCGTGCTGTTTTATCGATTTATGATTGTTTCTTCCGCCGCACAATAGATGTCGCTACTGGTACGCAACACAAATTAGAATTTGAGTGAATAACGATTTTGTAATGTCAATAATGTCATTGTCCTTTGTTTTTAGGTATGTTATTTTTTATTTTGGTTTGAACTTGTTTGGATAAATCTAATTTTTGTTCTATAATAATTTCATCACGGTCACCTTACTTAAGTTTTTTGTGTATCACTTGTCACTTCACTTTTTGTTATTGTTGTATTGTGTCCAATAATAATTTCGACACAAATGACACTATTAACACTATTTATTACTTTTATTAACGCATGTAGTATAAATTGTTATTTCACTGACTTTTAATGCAATTTTCACACAATTTATATTTTTAAAACAATTAATTAAGTGGATCAGCTGTTATCGGTTTGACAGCTGTCAAACAACTGATTAGACCTATTTGAATTTAAAATATTTGACTTTGACTTCGTATCGTTTAGTCTGTGGTTTCCATTTTTGCCATCATTTGCTTACCACGAAACTTGGAAGAAAATGTGGTTCTCCATCCTCAGACGCTGATGTAATGTCAAAGTTAAATATTCTTAGTCAGATAGGTCTATTACAAGCTCTTTCGAATCGTCACAATTTCTTCCTACCACTAGTTCGGACGGCAGATTTGTACTAAGAAGAACTGATGGTGCAGATTTGTACTAAGAAACATTCAAATGTGATCTGTATCATTGGGAATATTTACGATGAGGTTCGATGTCACATATATCGATTATATTATGAGACTGTAGCATTACATATTTATGCCATTATTAATTTTGCTGTTAGTGAAGTAATCCGCAATAATTTGAATAATTTGACTAATTGCCAAGCAATCGAAATTAATATATTTAATAAACTAGCGAAACCCGCGCAACTTCGTTTGCGTGTATCCCGCTTTCCCGTGGGAATATTTAATTTATAAAAAAAACTCTCTCTGTAAAAACCATCCTCGTACTTCAAGGAATATTTTAAAAAAAAGAATTAGCGAAATCGAGATTTGCGCTTAGCAACACATTCAGCGATTCATTTTTATATTATAGACTAGCTTCTGCCCGCGGCTTCGCCTGCGTGGCCTACTAACGATTAGCATATTTTTCTTCAGAAACAAATTCCGGTCCGGTTCGGTCCGGTTTCTTCCGGTCCGATCTGTTCCGGTCCAGTTCGGTCCGGTCCGGTCCGGTCCAGTCCGGTCCAGTCCGGTCCGGTATCTTATAAGGAACCTACATGCCAAATTTGGAATCTCTAGACCCAGCGGTTTGGGCTGTGCGTTGATATACCTTTTGCGGATATCTCGGTTGTCCGTGGGAATTTTAAAAAATCCTTTCTTAGTACACACCCTAGACGTCGTAAGGAACCTACATTCCAAATTTGGAATCTCTAGACCCAGCGGTTAGGGCTGTGCGTTGATATACCCTCGCCACTTCGTTTGCGGATATCTCGGTTTCCCATGGGAATTTTGAAATCCTTTCTTATTACACTCCTAGACGTCGTAAGGAACCTACATGCCAAATTTAGAATCTCTAGACCCAGAGGTTTGTGCTGTGCGTTGATATATAGTTAAGTCAGTCTTTGAATTTTATATATATAGATAAATATATAAGGGCAATATAATAAATAAAGGTAGTAAAAACGTCGTGGTAGAAATAGTAAATATGAATTTCTTTTAGTACACACTAGTGACCAAACGGTCGGACATAATAAAAGCACTACTAGTTATGTGGGCAGAGGAAGTTCGTAATGTCGTTGAGGATGTTGTACAAGCGTACAAAAGTATTATGAGGAAGCTAGGTGAAAAACCGAACACTATAGAACATGTGTTTGAGATTCGTGAATGGATGGAGTCAGTGCCATTTGCGCTAAAGACGCAGGAGGATATCATGAAGAAAGTCAATACAGTAAGTTGGTAAAAGAAAACTATACATAACAATATTGTCAAAATAAGGCGGCAAGAACTACAACGAAACTAGTTGTTTGTTAGATGGTAAAATACTCGTAGTCAATGAAATTAGAAAATTTTGAATGAAACACACGAGTGGGTGACGTGGTTGTGTTGTGGATATTTTGGGCCACAACTTGCTAGGTACAAATGTGATCTAGATCAAATACATTTTCTGGGATCTTATGTATTCTGAGAATACCAACATAATGTTAATAAGAGTTTTCAAAATTGACTAGCATCTATATGAATTTATGTGTCAAGTAAATAAACTAGCCAAATTGATGGAATAATTGTATTTTTTCTACAGGACTATGAAGTCCTTGATGCATTTTTTATGCCACTCGAAAATGACGATTTCAAACTTCTATGGGAAGCGATTGGTTGGCCTCTACAGATTACTAAACAGGTAATACAGGACAATTTTATATTGTACTGATAAATAAAACCATATTCTACCAAACTGCTAAAACACCTGCAGCGCTGTTTATATTATCAGAAATACAAATAAGTATTCTATTTTGCGAAGTCCGTTTTACTATGAATGTTGTAGGGTGTGCCCACGTTACAGCAATTCATTCAGTAGTACATTCATCGTAAAACGAACTTCGCGAAATAGAATATGTGTCTAACATCTATTTAGTCCGTATCGATTTCCTGCTCCTACCATTTAATTATTTACCAGGTGGTAACGACGACTGACTTTCTGGAAGAGGAACAGGAGAAGTTCTGGAAACTACACCAGCAAGATGAGCAGACCTTGTATGACAGGATTGACATGTTTACAGCGCAGTGCATGCAGCTAACATTGCAGAACGACTTCTCAAGAGTAATTTATCCATAAATTTTTTTGTTAACAACTTTTTGTATAGTTTTTGGTACAATGAAAGAGGTGATCAGGTCCGTAAATATGATATTTTCTAAATATTGCGTGAAGGGATTTACTCGAATCGAATTTTTATTTATCAATAGTATTCCTATTATAACCCTAATATTTATAATTTGGGGGAGACTTATGTCCAGCAGTGAACTTTTTGTGGCTGATATGATGAGGATACATACCAATACATAACATTTTAGGTTCATGAAATCGCCAACGACATTAAGAAAGCTTGGAAGGGAATGAAAGATTCTCAGGATTGGGGTCGGATCCTCAATCAGCGACAGAAGCTGTTCGGAATGCCGGTTGTGCCGTTCTCTGACCTTAACCGGCTGGTCAAAGAATTTGAACCTTATAGAAATCTCTGGGTGACTGCTTCAGGTTAGGCCATTACTACTATATATTACGTAATAAATGTCGGTTAGTTAGTGTCAGCATTTATCGGACTATCTAACGGTCGTTGACTTTGCTTAAAAACTGTTATATTTCGACAATAATCAGGATCGACATTCTTCAGCGAGTGCGTGAATTCTGCGCGGAAAAGATGACAGGATTCAAGAGTGTGTAGTGAAATGGTCACTATTTAGATAAGATTTAATTTAGAAAACAAAATCCGCACTACTCAGCCTTATTATTATGCTAAAATTAAAGATGTATGCTTCGTAGTTTTTTTATTTATTTGAAATTTTAATCGTAAATCTGCCACCGGACACCGCACCGCGAATTATCAATGACGAAACAATCAACGGGAAATTCTTCTTGCAGATTTCCTAAAAGCTCGAGAAGTGTGGTTTGACAATCCGTTAATGTATGTGGACGCGGACTCCATAGAGCCTCTCATCAATGAGTACTATAAAACAATAATCAAGTGCATAAGGACATTTGCTGATCTGCCCAAAGTACAAACGGTTGCTACTACAATACGAGTAAGTATGGATATAAACATTTCATTTTACTGACTGGCGCTCATAGCCATGTGGAATCAAAAACCTTTCTGAATTTATAGGACGATATAGATGAGTTTAGACCATTGATACCTGTCATACAAGCTGTAAGAAATCCTGGCATGAAGGAAAGACATTGGAACGAATTTATGGAAAGAGCTGGTGAGTAATTTTCTATAAAGGTCATAAGATCTATCAGTAAAATAAGTAGTTCCATCTTGTGGGTTTTTAAAATACTTCATCCTCCGTCTAAAATCTTTCTGATTTTTCTGGCTTTACAGAAGACACACCGTTAGGAATGTGTGGTAGACTTGTCTCGATATACAGATGCGCTCTGGTAAATTATATTTAAAAAAATAAATTCAATAAAAAACATTTATTTTGCAAGTAGATTTACAGAAAATACTTTTGCACGTAATTTTTTTGTAATTCTGGCACTTTGACGTGAATGGCATGTTGAGAAGAAGTGCCGCTAGAAACTCCTAGCCTTTTTGTTAGCCAATAAAATAACATAAAAGTACTTTAAATTGTTTTTGTACTTAATTTTATTATTACATTCAGGTATAACGGTTACCATGAATGAGAAGCAGACCTTCCAGATGTGTCTCAAGCAAGGTGTGGCTGCTCATGCGGAGTTGATTGCGGACATTGGGGAGCTTGCCAGTAAGGAGTATGTGATTGAACAAGCATTGGACAAAATGTTGGCCGATTGGGCCACTAAGACCATGGAAGTGGTGCCATATAAGAATACTGGTAAGTTGTTTTCTGTGTCAATGTTGGAAAGATTTGTATTTTTGTTTCTAATGTAATAAAAATTAAAAACTATTGAACCGGATACAAAAATTATTTCACCGTTGCGAAGGCACATGGCATGGGTAACAGAGGCAATATTATATTTAAAAAAAAAAATTGAATACCGTCGGCGACGGCGTGCGAGGTGGACGTGTCGCAAATTTTTACGAAAAATAATTAAAGTTTTGTTAATCTATTTTAAACCTTGAAGTGTGTGTGCTTCACAGTGCAAGTTTTTAAACAGACATCACATTGAAGAAATACTCACCGTTTTGCATCATCGGTTCTACTCGGTACTCTTCATCACTACGGGTAAAAAAAAAAAAAAAAAAAATATTTCTATCACTTACCTGCAATAACCTGGCGTGGTTGCACAATATTAACGAACAGTTAACTCGGACAAATAATCTAAACAATCATGAGTCTTGAACGATCTCCGCCTGGAACTCGACGTAGCAGTGGTTCTTATCCTGATATATCCAAATTTAATTACGGTAAAAGAAAACAACCTGATAATGATTGTTCTCACAAAAATGACCTTGCGGAATATCAGAAGGACATTATGTCAATTCTAAAAGACTTCACCACACGCCAGGATGAAAAAATGACACAAATTTCGGAAGATATCTCGTTCATTAAGGAACAATTAAATAATATACAAACTAAAACTGATAATCTGATCATTGAACAAGAAAAAATCAAAACAGAAATAGCCGAAATTAAGGAAGTAGAGACTAACACCATTGAGAAAATAAATATATTAGATGTGGATGTTCAAACGCTTAAAGCCTCCTTCTTATCTGTTTCCGAAAAGAATAACAATCTTACTGTCGATGATATAGCAACTGAAATGCAAGAACGGGAAAAAAGGAGCAAGAATATAGTCATTGTGGGCATACCTGAACCCCAGACCACTGATAAAAAGCAGCGGATCACCCACGACCTGACCGAGGTTACAAAGATTGTTAAAATTGCTACTCCAGACTGCAAACAACCTATAAAAACCATACGACTTGGGAAGTATCACTCAGACAAAAAGAGACATCTGAAAGCAATCTTTGACTCTTCAGAAACAGCAAAAGCGGTATTACTGAACAAAGCAAGCATTGAAAGTAGTATGGATGTAAAAATATATTCTGATCAGACTCCCAGCCAACGAAAGTATCTCAAACATCTCAATGATGAACTTCAAGCCAGGACTGAAAATGGAGAATCGAACCTGAAAATTAAATATATAAAAGGGGTACCAAAGATACTTTCAGTGCTATCAAAAAACTAAAGACAGTTAGAGAACCTGGACCAAACCAAACTGAAAGAAAACTCGGTGATAACAAAATCAGTTATCAAATTGTCAATAACTACACGGATATATATACAACCCAGGGCTCACTAAAGTGTTTGTATGCAAACGTACGAAGTTTGGTCAAGCCAGGAAAAATGGATGAACTGAAATGTTTGTTACGATCTATGGCCAAAATTCATATTATTGCTCTAACGGAAACATGGATTAAAACTGAAACTGAAGCCCATATGCTACAAATTCCAAATTATACACATTATTATAACTATAGAACAAAAGGCAGAGGTGGTGGTGTATCTATCTTTGTCCATAATGATATGAAACACTCCTCTAATGAAAGCACATGCGTTGATGACAACCATTACCTCTGGGTGCATATCGAAAAGTTTACCTTAGACATTTGTGATAAAGATAAAGATAAAGATAAATTTATTTGCAGAAAACATGAGTATTTACATATTAATGTTGGATATGTTTTTTACAGTCCGTCATGTTTTGCCTTGTCGGCGTACAAATGTGTTCGAGACGGGAGCAACAGCCTTTCATAAAAACACAATAAAATTAGATAAAAAAACAAAACAAAATACCTACATACATTATAACATTCCAAAACGCAGCAATACAAAAGTCATAGAATAGGATGTCAATTAAAAAATAAAAACATAAAAAAAGCAAATAAAAATTAATTAATAACATTGAAATAAATAAAATAAAATGTAACAATAACAAATCAACTACAGACCCGAAATAAGCAATAATTAATGTCAAATAAAATAACTAAAAAAACAGTAAACAATGTTAAAAAAAAACTTATTCATTTTAAGGATTTATCTTCAAAAAAATCATTTACAGTGTAGTAACATTTCTCTACTAACAGTTTTTTCAAATGAATTTTAAACCTATTCGTATTTAACATTTTAATACTGTGTGGAATTCTATTAAAGATTTTTGGTGCCATACAGATAACATTCTTTTGCATCAATGTGGTCTTACCAGGATGAAGACATAATCGATTTTGGTTTCGTCTATTTCTAATGACAATGTCTGATATTTTTAAAAATAATTTGGGATTTTGTTTAACAAACAATGCCACCTCCAATATATACAGGGACGGAAGTGTGAGGATTTTATGTTTTACAAAATACGGTCTACAACTGTCATCGAATTTAACTGCAAACATGGCCCTAATACAGCGCTTCTGCATTTTAAATAAGAGCTCCTTATCAGTTGAATTTCCCCAGAAAATGATCCCGTACCTAAGAACAGACTCAACCAGCCCATAGTATGCATGTGTTGTTTATAAGCCGGAAAGAACTAACACAAATACATTTCTGGAGATGCTTACGGAACAGATTCAAAGCAAAAACAGAGTAATTTTGTTTGGCGACTTTAATTATAATCTTCTTAACAATAAGGATACCACAAAATTATACAAAACAATAATGAAAGAACATGGATTTCAAATATTAAACAACATCAATGAAACTTATTGTACGCGGGAAGCACTGCAAACAAAATCCATACTGGACCACGTATCCTCAAACCTTAAAAATCAAGAGTTTCATTTTGCAATCATTAATTCCACAATGTCAGACCATAAACAAATTTATTTTGAAGTCCAAAAATATAACCCCCCTCCAATAAAGAAATCTTTATATGAAGCCATAGATTATACTAACCTACTAGAAACAGTACGTCAAGCTGATCTCACCCATGTGAATAAATATGAAAATCTTGAAGAAATATTATTAGAAAGCATAAAAAAAAAATAAGATCAAAAAGGTCAAAATTCTTAACGCTCCCACTAAAGACTGGATTAACAAAGACATTATCGAAGCAATAAATAAAAGAAACAATAAGTGGACAGAAGCAAAAGACAAGCCAAATAATGATATTCTGAGACATGAACTTCTTATGGAACGAAAAAACGTGCAAAAGCTTATTCAATTATCCAAACGAGAATATTACTATAAAACTTTTAGAATTTGTAAAGGCAAGCCTATGAAAATGTGGAAACATATAAATAACCTTACTTGTAATAAAATAAAAGAAAACTGTGCCCCTACAAAATTAATATGTAATTCAAAAGATATTACAGACGAACAAGAGATTTGCGAATGTTTTAATGATTATTTCTCCGAAATTGGAATACAACTAGCTAACAAGATACCTGACAAATATCATAAAAGCATAACTTTACAAGCAGGAAATATGTCTAACACATCACTTGCGGAAATACTTGAGTTTAGACCAGCGACTGTAGATGAAATAAAAAAGATGATTGATAATTTGAATATAAATACTGCTACTGGGCTTGATGGAATTTCAACTAAAATTATAAAATGTCTTAAAAATATAATATGTGAAAACCTAACTAAATGTATTAACCTATGTCTGGCGAATGGAAGGTTTCCTGACTCTCTCAAGATCGCTAGAGTTAGTCCAATATTCAAAGCGGGCAGTAAACTCGAACCCTGTAACTATAGGCCTATATCAGTGCTACCAATAGTGTCAAAGATTTTTGAAAAGGTTTTACACAATAGACTTACTGAATATTTAAATGAGATTAATTATCTCTTTAAACAACAATATGGATTTAGATCGAAATCAAATACCCTTTCGGCAACTATGGATCTGGTAACAGACTTAAAAATAAATATAGATAGTAGAAACGTGGTTCTGGGAGTATTTATTGATCTTCAAAAGGCATTTGATACTATTAGTCATGATTTGTTAATACAGAAATTAAATGCTATAGGAGTCAAAGGTGTTGCATTGGAAATTTTTCGCTCGTATCTTTCTGGTCGCTACCAGGTGGTCAAAATTAGAACACATTTAAGTAACACTAAGCCGATAACCTGCGGCGTACCACAGGGCTCCATCCTGGGGCCATTGCTCTTTTTAATATACATCAACAGCATGAAAGACATTGGACTAAAAGGGCAACTAACATTATATGCAGATGATACCTCCTTATTTTTCTTTGGGAATTCAATGAACTCTATCATAAATCAAGCTCAAAAAGACTTAGATATACTTAATGAGTGGTTTTTGGGCAACTTGCTAACAATCAATGCCTCAAAGTCGAATTATATCATATTTAAAGCCAAAAACAAAAAAATTCCGAGTCACTCCCCCCTAACTATTAATAATATTGCACTGCAACAAAAAACAGCGGAAAAATATCTCGGACTGACTCTAGACAATCAACTATCATGGAAACAACACATCGAAAACGTACGCTCAAAAATATCACGTCTTACTTACTTGTTGAAAAGGATCTCGCGATGCTTACCAACGACTATCAAATATACCATATATAATTCATTAATTAAACCTAAAATTGATTACCTGATTGAGGTATGGGGTACTGCTGCGAAGAGTAATCTACGCATCTTACAAACGGCACAAAACAGATTAATCAAGGCCTTATTTCATTTTCATTACCTAACACCTACAAATAAAATATATAAACAAACTAAAATAATGAACATTCATCAGACATACGTTTATAATACTTGTATTTTAGTCAGAAAAATATTAAATAAGGACATACATAGCAAAATATTATTTACAAGAAAAATACAAATACAGACTCGACTTACCAGACAAGCAAATAACATTGTACTTCGCCCGCCACGAACAACATATGGAAAAAGAACCATTCTTTATGAAGGAGCACAGTTGTATAATAGACTACCGAAGGATATAAAAGAAATAAAGACTATGAATATTTTCAAAAAAGTTATGAAACACCATATTTTCAGAGGCTAGCTATATTATATTATGCTTGGGATGTGTGTAAACTTCTGTTTGAGTGTATACATATATAAATATACATATGTTAAATAGTTATACATACTATGTAGGTTATATGTATTAAGACCATAGTATTTATTGGGCGATATTAAGAAAAAACTTGTCATGTAAAGAATCCGTAGTTAAGGCCCTCGTTAACGGACCGTGGTGAACACGACTTGTCACAGAACTCACAGAATGCACTTAACGAGTTAACTGTTTTGGCATACCCGCAGATTTTTTGTTTTCGTCTTTTCCAATACCGTTTTTTTTTGGGTTGTTCTTAAATGTCGCAAATAATTTACATAATAATGTGTTACTCAGTATGCCTAAGGCTAATTATATTATTAACGCCTATTAAGTATGTAGTGAAGTGAAGTGATTTAATTGATACGTCTATTAACGACACACGTCGATCGACTATTATTGTTAAGACTACTATGTAAGTACATAAATTGTTTTTCTCGTGTAAGTGATTAACATTGTAATCTTTATGAGAAATAAATATCTTAAACCTTAAACCTTAAAAATCTCATCAATTTGGGATCGTAAGTAGAACCCGTGCGAAGCCGGAGCAGTCTTCTAGTCTAATATAAGGTACCACGTTAAATTGAAAAAAATCCTTTCTTTGGTTGTCTGTAAAGTGACTTCTGTAGCACAACTCCACTGCGAAACCAAAATAATGAAACCGCTGCATGAGTTTTGTGTGTGAATATAGCGGCCGGTGTAGAGCATGTTAGTAAGAGATAAAATTAAAAAAACTGCCAGAACCCACGAGGAAACTTTATGGTTACGCAGTGAAGATATGCTACAAGTTTTAATATTAAGTTTAATATTTCATATTCAGCCACACTGTGTCTGATCTGCTGTGTGTTTTGACTGACTCTTTCGTAATCAGGAACATTCATAATGAAGATACCAGACGAAACACTTCAGCTCCTAGATGAGCACATGATGGCCACACAGCAGCTCGGCTTCAGCCCTTTCAAGGCGGCCTTCGAGCTGCGCATCCAAGATTGGGACGATAAGATACGGCTGGCACAGAAGGTTTTGGAGGAATGGATGGAGTGTCAGAAGTAAGCGAATGAATAATGTTGTGTCAGTTTCGGACTTCGTTAAAGGTCAGCGCGAGTCAGCCTTGATGGCGTATACTATAGTTTATCTTCATGTACAATTTTATTACGTGCCTTGACATTTCCGATCTCTTTCAATTATCATTTATTTCAAATTGCTGTCTCTCACATTAATAAAGAGGAAACTTTTCCTACCAGTGTAACGTATAGTATATTGAATATATCCTTCAAGTTGAAATGTGGGTAACTAATTTAAAGTCATGTAATTTTTTTTATTTGAATTGTCCTGTTGCACTCAGGCAATGAGGGTTTTACGCGCTACATTGGCGAAAGGTCTTCAATTTTGAAGCGCTGTCAAAACACAAATGTATCTATGTGTGTTGACATATAGATAGTAGCGATAATCCTCATTGCACACGTTCTTAATCTACCAGATTGGTTGTTGTATGATTCGACAATTTATCTGGTTCATCAGCAGATGACCTGCTAGCTCGTTTGCCCTTCTTTGTAATCAAAAATTGGTAAATCTACTTCATAGTTTTGTAACATAACAGGGAATGGATGTATTTGGAACCGATCTTTACGTCAGAAGATATATCTCGACAGCTGCCAATGGAGGCCAAGAAATATGGCACCATGGAAAGAATATGGAGGAGAATTATGGGTTCTGCTGCTGCGTGTAACAAGGTTTTTATGACTTCTGACTGTTTTGACACTGAGGTGGCAAACAAGCATACGGCCCACCTGATGGTAAGCAGTCACTCGCGCATTGCCGACCTTGTAAAAAGTGGAGCTCTGGAGACGCTTACTCACCGTTGGAACACAACATGGCCAAGACCAATGCCATTTAGCTACGATCTTCTGTAAGGTGGAGGTCCTTTCCTAGATAGGCTGCTCTGATTTGAGCGGATTATACGCTGGGCCGCTGTGCCCTATCTCTCTTAAAATTTTGTAAACTATTGCCATTATGTAGCTGTCTTTAAAGTATTTCTCTTTCTTAGATTATGATAATTTGCCCGGACAGTCGGCTTCTAGACAGTTTGGTTGAGGCTCGACATCTTCTGGCGGTGGTGTCCAGAGGCCTCAGTGAATATATGGAGTTGAAGAGATTGAGGTTCCCTCGTTTCTATTTCTTGAGCGATGACGAGTTACTCGAGATCTTGTCTCAGTCAAGGAACCCTAAGGCTGTGCAACCGCATCTTAGGAAATGCTTTGAAAATATTGCCAAGGT
Source organism: Endotricha flammealis (assembly GCA_905163395.2). Lineage (NCBI taxonomy): Eukaryota > Metazoa > Arthropoda > Insecta > Lepidoptera > Pyralidae > Endotricha > Endotricha flammealis. Next base: position 2,008,782 of record LR990871.1, on the reverse strand, counting down.
AAATTTTTAATTATCAACTGCGATTGGTCTGGTGTCAGTAATTTTATGAAATCTGATGAAATACTGGTTTAGCTTAACAACCATCACCTCAACCAGTACATCAACTGTTTGACGCACCCTGCGAAGCATGGAAAAGCTCGAAATTTTTAAACCTATCCGAATACTGTTTGGGATGTTCATTCAGTTCTGACATGCGCAACAACATCTCCCTAGAACGAGATATCAGTAGGAAAATAGATTATTCCACAAAGAGTTTTCTTTCTAGGTTACTTTCCAGCCTGACCTTAAGATCACTCATATGCACTCGAGCGAAGGAGAGATTGTGGAACTTAAATACCAGTTCTATCCTAGCTCCAATGTCGAACAATGGCTTTTGCTACTAGAAGACACGATGAGGCATACAAGTGAGTTTCATTGAGTACTACTAAGGTGGCAAACAAGCTTACGCGCCTGATGATGAGCGGTCACCGTAGCCTATGGATTCTTACAACACGGGGAGTATCACTAGCGCGTTGTCGACTCTGTAAAAATCTTTTAATAACCCTTTTGTAGAACCCGTTCTTATAGTCTACTAAAGGAAAGACTTGTTTCCTGCAAATATACAAATACTTAGAATTTAGTTTAAAGACGGGACAAATTATTCAACAACTCACCATCGAACTAGGAATATTGAAATATGTATATTTAGTTATTTGTACACAATTTCCGATATAAAACTGTTCTATCCAGAGTAACTAATTGTGTATCAGAATCTATCAGATTGCAAATCGAAGGAAATATACGCGTTTATGATGTTGTAAACACTGAGTGCCGGTATACTTTACGGTACATTTACTGCGATAAATAAATCTATTAATAAAAACAACTGTCATGTTTGTTGTCAGTTCGTTTGACCCTCGTGGCGGGCATGGAAGAGCTATGGAAATTACCTCGCGAGCAGTGGGTTCTTCGTTGGCCCGGGCAGGTTGTGATAGCTGGCTCCCAGACCGCTTGGACGGCCGGCGTAGAGAATGCCATCAGCGAATATAGGATGGACTGTTTCTACGAGGAGAACCTTGCCATGGTCAGTTTGTTGAGCATAGTGTAGATTAATAGATATTTTATATTTTTTGAAGTTAGAATTTCAAAATTAGTTCACTTATTACAATTATAAATAAATAATTAATAAATAATGAACAAAGTAGATTGACCTTGACGCCATGAAGTATGAGACTGACAATGTCAAATATGGTCTATTATTTTGGCCCACCTTTAGTAACTGACATTTTAACTGATTGTGTGTACAGCTGAACCAGCTCCGGTCGCTTGTAAAAGGCGAGCTGACCTTCTTCCAGCGTGAAGTGGTGTGTGCTCTCATCGTGATAGAGGTACATGCGCGTGACGTCACACGTATGCTCGTCGATGAGAACGTCAAAAATATCACCGACTTCCAGTGGATGTGTCAGCTCAGGTACTGCACATTGGAACGTGTAATATTGATCAGATGTATGTACTACAGCGTTAGAAAAGAGCAAGCTGATGTAGTATTGTCATTAATGTATATTTAAAAAAGAAGTGGAGCTAGAATACTGCCTTGAGGAACACTGTTAAAACATATTGATTTATACCTTATGTGTGATACCTTTTTTTATTTCATGTTCTTTATAAGAAAATAATCCCGGAATTGTCCATTTATTGTTCAACTGTAGGTCATATCTGTATTCTGGAGTGTTATGGGATTAGATACTGTGTCAAAAGCCTTTGCAAGACCAGATTTCATTTTAACAACGTATTTAACTCGCGTATCGCAACAAACATACGTAATCACAAAATCTCACATACTTTATTCTAATATTGTAAATTGTTAAGGTACTATCAAATAGTGAAAGAGATGTGGCCATTAGAGGAAGATGAGCTACCGGAAATTTATCAAGATGAAAACAGACTGGACACTTCAGCATACTACCGACAATTCAGTCAGAATCGATGTGACGTAAAGGCCCTCAATTCTGTATTCGTTTACTCAAACGAATATTTAGGAAACAGGTATGAAATCCTTTGGTGTTTCATCATCATCATCATCATGTATCTACCCACTGTTGGATATAAGCCTTTCCCAATGCTTTCCACCAAATGCGATCCTCCGCCTTCCGCATCCATCCGCCTCCAGCCGCTTTCTTGAGGTAGTCTGTCCATGTTTTTTATTTATTTTATTCTTTTGTTTATTCTTTAGCAAATGATATGATAGTTTTAATATTGTAATGCCAACGTTTGTGTAAAGGAAATTGCGTTGTAAAAAAAGCTAACCGACAGTTTACCATGTAAAATAATTGAACCCGCGCCGTTCGGAATGTTTTTAATAATTTTTGTTTCACAGTGGTCGTCTGGTGATTACGCCTCTTACGGATCGATGCTACTTGACTCTGATGTGCGCCATGCATCTCAAGTTTGGTGGAGCTCCCGCAGGACCCGCGGGCACAGGCAAGACGGAAACCACTAAGGTAAGATAAAATGCTAATTCATATTTAATTTGCTCTTCTGCTTCTTTTCTATTGCAGTGTATAATTTTTTTTAAATACATGTGTGTTATAATGGCTAACTGTTGATTTTCTTGCGACACTTTATTTAGTTACTAGTAGGATAAAAAAAATATTGACGTGCAAAAGAATTTTCTGTAAATCTACTTGCAAAAGCAATGATTTTATTTATAATATCATCCGTAGTCACTATTGTCGCTGTATGAATTTCCATTCAGTCAGGTTTTACAGATTAGATGGCAGAACTACATAGCAGTTACCAGACGATTGATTCTAAACTATCTTTTGTAGGACTTGGCGAAAGCATTGGCTGTTCAATGTGTAGTATTCAATTGCTCTGATCAATTGGACTACATGGCGATGGGGAAATTCTTTAAAGGATTGGCGGCGTAAGTCAATAATTTATAAATACGTTCTTTACCATTACGCAGTCATTACCGCTTTTAATACGTAATGTAAGGTAAAAGGTGAGTGAGATTGTTCGCTCAGGCCCAAACGTGGACACTTTGTGTGTCAGATACAAGCTACCGATGAATATTTGTTTAGAACTTTATTTCTAAAGATCAAGTACGACATCATGTCCCTGCGCATACGTAATCATTTTTTTGCTCAGTTGCTTCCACTTAACCCATACTCATGACGATCAAAAAGTGTTCGGTGCCGGTTACCGATCGCAGCGCTTAAGTGCTCATTCAGACAAGCGGCACTTGGTTGACGGAAGATACACCTGCAGCCGTCGACACCGGCACAAAATATTACAAATAACTGTTTCGAACTCCGGTATGGGAGCACCTTTAAAAATGAAACATTTTGTTATTAGATCTGGCGCTTGGGCTTGTTTCGACGAATTCAACAGAATTGACATCGAGGTGTTATCGGTGGTGGCTCAGCAGGTAGTTACCATTCAGAAAGCACAAATTATGAAGCTGGAGAAATTTATGTTTGAGGGCTGCGAGTTGCCGATCAAACAGTCCTGTTCTGTTTTCATCACCATGAACCCAGGGTATGCCGGTATGTATAAGGTCTTATATAAATTCTGTATGAAAAGTGATTGAAAAAAAAGTGGAGCACAACTTTTCTGTGTTTTAATTTATTTGACCATGATGTGTGTACTTTATTGTGTTTTACGTATATAAGTTATGTAACTTTATTTGTGGCAACGTAGCTCCCAAAAGTATTGATTTGGGTGTCGTTTTTAATATAAATGCATAATGGTCTAACGCTTTTTGAACGTCTTTTCGACCAGTATTGAAACCAACATAAATATCTAACAGGTCGTACCGAACTCCCGGACAATTTGAAGGCATTATTCCGTCCTATTTCCATGATGGTGCCGGATTATGCTCTGATTGCTGAAATCTCATTATTTTCCTATGGTTTCTATGAGGCCAAACTATTGGCTGGCAAAATCACCACCACATTTCGACTGAGCTCCGAGCAACTGTCGTCACAGGTAACTATACAATACACACCGGTTAATTTTGTGGAACAAAAAGACTGTAACTTTTATGCGAAATGTAAACATTCGAAAATATCGATATAATTTTAGTGTACCTCGCACGCATGGGGCAATATTAATTGGTGGTATATGTGTTTGTCTTGAGCCAGAGTATTTATAAGTATATTTACGATAATACCCATAACACAAGCAGGTTTGAGCCTAGTTTACATTGGGACGTTGTGAGAGTTCTACCCATAAACATTTCAAATAAAATTCCATGAAAAGACTGCGTCCAGATATAAGATCACTGTAAAATTTACCCTAATATTTTCGACCGATCGTTGACGAATTCTTAGGATCACTACGACTTCGGGATGAGAGCTGTGAAGACAGTCATCCTGGTGGCAGGAAATCTTATCAGGCAGATGCCAGACGGTGAGGAGAGGCAGATAGTTTTGCGAGCGCTCAGGGATGTCAACGTGCCCAAGTTCTTGGCTGATGACCTTCTGCTTTTTAATGGTGAGAAACACTTTATTCACTGAGCTATGAACCATTCCTTGTCGCTGCTCACACAAAAACACTGTTTTATTGTTACCGTATTTCGAAATTTTAAATGTTTGTGTTTTATGATTTTTTGTTTGTATATTCAATTTATTACTTTTTTTTATCATTTCTAATGTCTGTGTGTGTCTAAAGCAAGAAATAATCGATTTATTTATCTACATTAGTCGCAAAAGTACACGCGTTGCTTTTAAAAATTAGGCTTTCTTATGACATCATTATTTTTTTGTCAGGTATAATATCGGACTTGTTCCCGCGTGTGGAGATCCCTATTGTGGACTACGGTATCATGGAGCAGTCTATCAGGAACATGCTGGTCAATAAAAGGGGATACGATGATCTTTACAGTAAGTTGATATTATTATGGGGTCATACATTATTAGTTCCACGACAATCGAAAAATTTTATTTACTCACCAAGTATGGAATCAGCTTTCACCAATGGTGTTTCCAAGCAAATACGATCTTGGTGCCTTTAAATCCAGAGCGTATAGCGTTATAATAAAAAAAAGTAAGATCAAAATTTGATGATGAGGAGCTCGATGGCGTCGCTGTGTGTCGCACTCTAATATGAACACGCAAGTTAAGCCACGTCGACCCTAGCCAGCGTTTGGATGGGTTTCGTTATCTCGAGCTTCTCCTTGCTTCGGAGGGCACGTTAAGCCGTCGGTCCCGGCTGTTATCGGTAGATGACAGTCGTTATGCCAAGTCGGTGGCCTTCGGGCGGCTTGAAAACACCGGCCTCTGCCAATCCACGTTGGAGCAGCGTGGCAGAGTAAGCTCTAGTCCCCTTCGATTGAAGGTAGGCCCGTATCCCTGCAGTGGGATGATTATGGGTTGATATGATGATGAAGATCAATTAAGGCGCTGGACATAGATAAGTGTTTGCTTACAATCAGGTGACCCGTTGGCCCATTTGTCTACAATTATAATAAAAACTAAGATTAAAATCCATCAACTACATATTTAGGCGCTGGACATAGAAAAGTGGCATAATAGAAAAGATGCTGTTGAAAAAGTAGATCGTCATTGAGTTAATTGTAGAATAAAAATAATTTCCTATTTTCAGCATTCATTTTCAAAGTGATCCAATTATATGAGACTACTGTCGTACGACATGGTCTGATGCTGGTAGGGCCTGCTGGCGCTGGAAAGACAAAGGTTAGTTTATAAATGTTAAGATGTATAGTCTAGCTGTTACCTTTATCTCACGAACAATAAATTTTAGGGGCTGATGAAAGGAACTCTAAAGGGCGGAGCACACCGCATGCAGCGCAGCGCAGCACAGCACAGCGCGCGTGCAGCTTATGGCGTATGAGAAAGGACACACCAAACGTACGACCCGTAGCTGCGCAGCGCTGTACAGCATCGTGCATTTGGTGTGCCCTTTCTCATAATATTGCATAGATTACAACGCCATAAGCTGTAACGCGCTATGCTGCGCTGCGCTGCGCTGCATGCGGTGTGCTCCGCCCTTTAAGGATTTTAGATTTGCAAGCTGAAGATAATACACAGAAAACACCGAGACTTGATAAAAACATGCCATTACAAGTTTACCCCGAGCGGGAATCGAAACCGCGCCCTCTGTTGCCGAAAGTTGGATCACTACCACCACCGAGCTGTCTGAGATGATGGGATTTCCGAAATTGTGGTAGTTTAAGTGAGCCCTCACTACAGAATAAAAATATTTTTGACTTTGACTATGGTGATGACCAAATTATTCAATTTATACAGTGTTATGAAGTTTTACGCGATGCGATCACAGCGATCAAGGGTAAGCTTGCACCGGATGGCTTCCCTTTCACACCGGTACATACATTCATCGTGAACCCCAAGTCTATCACTATGGGTCAGTTGTACGGTGAATTTGACCTCAACACGCACGAGTGGTGAGTACTTTTTGATTATACATAAGTCGGGACAAGCCCACCACACATTCCCACCACTGTGTCTCCTGTGTAGCCAGGATCAACAACGGCGACCTCAGATAGACAATAAGCAATGAAGCTTATTGACGTCCCGGGGTAGAAAACTACAGCTGTCTTGGAACTCACAACGAATTTAATCAGAAAGAAGATAGTCGGAGTAGGAAGTATTGAAATGACTTCCCTCCTTAACAACTACGTGAGAAACAGCAATTTGAAGCAAAAGGCATTATACCCTAGAGAGATGGCAAATCAAGTGAGGCTCGATTGCCGAGCACCATGGTCTATTGTTACATTACTATTGGGACCTAATGCTGATTATACATAAGTAGAGGGAATGATACATTATCGGTCAATTAGACAGCTTTTCAATTAAGATGTTCGAGTAAGCTGAGCAGTGATCAAAAAAATCAACCAATAAGACCACGATACCAGGAAAATGACGTCATAACTGATCCTATTGATGATTTTTTTAGTGTATAGGTAATAGTTTTCTACGTCATCGCTATAAAAAAAGTAGGTAGCATTTTGTGACCCTAAATGGATAGACGCTGAACAGCAATAGTGTCCTATTAACTGGAAAAAATAAGCCCAAAACTCAGTATAATTAAGGGCTATGCTGTACAGCCCTGCGCAGCTACGCGTCGTACGTTTGGTGTGTCCTTTCTCATAATATTGCATAGATTACAACGCGCCATAAGCTGCAACGCGCTGTGCTGCGCTGCATGCGGTGTGCTCCGCCCTTAAATCTTGTTTACCAAGTCTTATACTGATCAAGCACGTTAAGCAACAACTCATAGCCAGTATTTGGATAGCTACTAACACTTTAAGTTGTACTTCTTAGATAGTTTGTGAAATTTTAATATTTAATAATAAATATACCAGAATGCAGTGAGATTTTGGGTTGATTATGATGATAATGATAATCAACTTTTAGGACTGACGGTATTTTGTCGAGTCTGGTTCGCGGTGGTATCGCGGTTGAAGATATGGATAAGAGGTGGTATGTTTTCGACGGGCCTGTCGATGCGGTTTGGATCGAGAACATGAATACTGTAAGCTGTCATTAACGACCTCCGTGGCGTAATGGTTACAACGCCAGACCGCCACCCAGGAGGTCCCGGGTTCGATCCCCGGTCGGGTCATGATGAAAAACGAACTTTTTCTGATTGGCCTCGGGTCTTGGATGTTTATCTATGTATGTATTTGTTATAAAATATAATATCGTTGAGTTGGTATCCCATAACACAAGTTTCGAACTTACTTTGGGGCTAGCTCAATCTGTATGAATTGTCCCTATATATTTATTTATTTATTTATTATTATTAAAAAAAATTATAATGAATATACAAAATGTTGAACTCCACCTTACAGAAGATCGTAGCCAAATAGCATTGGTCTCGGCCATGTTGTGTTCCTACGGTGAGTAAAGTCTCCAGAACTCCACTTGGGGGGTTGGGAGGGTAGGCAACGCGTGAGTACCCCCGGTATTGCAAGCGTCTATAGGCTACGGTGACGACTTACCATCAGCCCCCCAATTCTGCTATTTATTAACCAAAACAGATCGGCAGCGTTTCGGCTTGGTTGCATTTGCGATTGTAAACCATGTATTAACATTATGTTTACAGCTGAAATGCAAACGGTTGGTTACAAAAGTCACTCTTTCACTGCCGATGCAAAACCGAAACTTTTGACAGTTCAACCAACGCGAGCGTTTGTGCCGTCTCAACTGTCAAAAAAATTGCAGAATACCAAACGATAGTTGAACGGATTACAAACCGTTCTGTGTTCATTAGCGGAATACCACAACTAAAGCGTTCCGGCTGCCCAACCAATGAGTATCGGCTCCGTTTCAACCAAAGAGTTAGCAGAATACAAAAATGTCGATTCCAATGCGTTTCAGATGCGTTTCAGCTTTAAAAAAATAGCAGAATTGGGGGGCAGGCCGGCCGTATGCTTGTTAGCCAACTTTGTGGAAAATATGTGGAAATCCGGATTTGCTTTGCTTTGAATCTTACCTAGTATGGAGTAGATTAATTTCTTACTGTAATGTAACCTTTGACGAGAGAAAGTGTCTGTGAGAACCTACTCGTTGAATAAATATTTTTAATTTTTACCATCTGCGTCATGTGATACTAGGAAAGTTAAATTAATGTTTAATTAAACTTATAATGCTTAAAGGGTCGGCTTCACGTGCTCCTGATAAGTTTTAGTTAGCCTAATTAGACCTTACAAATATATTTTTTATTTTTTATTTAAAGGGACAGTTCATACAGATTGAGCTAGCCCCAAAGTAAGTTCGAAACTTGTGTTATGGGATACTAACTCAACGATATTATATTTTATAACAAATACATATATAGATAAACATCCAAGACCCGAGGCCAATCAGAAAAAGTTCGTTTTTCATCATGACCCGACCGGGGATCGAACCCGGGACCTCCTGGGTGGCGGTCTGGCGTGGTAACCATTACGCCACGGAGGTCGTCAAAGAACTAGTAAAATACCCGCCGGACCACCAGTACCATTGAACAGTACCATTGATGGTACAAATGACACTGATAAATCCCACTAGTACCAGGAAATTACGCCTCTTTTTAAGATGTAAAATATAAAAATTATTAACAACTATCTTATCCCCGCGGCTTCGCTCGCGTTTAATTTTATGATGACAACAAAACAACCCCATAGCGCGACTTGTGGCGCCATCTGTTGGCCGGGAATTGCGAATTGCAGCGCCATCTATAGTAGTAAAAACATTTTCCCATTGGAACGACATACTTTCACGGGATAAAAAGTAGCCTTTGGGCTCTGTACCCCTAACAATATGTATGCAAATTTTCATAATGATCGACTGCTTAGTCAAGCCGTGAAGGAATAACAAACAAACTAACTCACTTTCTCATTTATAATATTAGTAAGGATAAAATTGATGTATATACTCTGGCAAAGCTGCAAGCATTATATTTCTCAGGTACTTGACGACAATAAGAAACTCTGCCTTTCGAGTGGGGAGATCATGAAGATGACAGATCGACAACGTATGATCTTCGAGGTGGCCGATCTGGCGGTCGCCTCACCCGCTACAGTGTCGCGATGCGGAATGGTGTATTTAGACACCAAAGTGGTGGGACTACCCCCACTTGTAAATGCGTGGCTGAAGAATAGCTTACCACCGGTTAGCTTCGAAAATTTCTAATTACTGCTTACATATGATCCTTAAAAAAATGCTTGATTGGTATTAACGCTTTTGTTTATCTGTGGACGCTATTATTTAGAACGAAAATCTTCGTCAAGACAAATCAAACTAACTCAAACTCGGAGTCGTTTTAGTACGAGTTACAATACAGTCACCTAGCTTCATCGTCAGATCAACTCCATGGCACAGGTCTTATTGTTTTGTCATCTGATTTACATAAGCTTACAAAATTTCAACTCAATCCATTTATGATAGATAGATAAAATATGCTTTATTTTCAATACACTGTATACACAAACAAGACAGTAAACGGTAAGAGTTGCAGACTGGTGTCATGCAATGCAACAAGGCCTCCTTATCGATTTATGGTTGCCCAATAGTCTATGTAGTACCCATAAGAGAAGCAAGCTTGATTATCTTATGACCAAGTTTCGCCATGTCAATTATTTGTTCCGAATTGCGGACAACATTCTCAAGCCACTGCCAAACCTCATGAACGCTGAATTCTACTCTGTTATAGCGAGCTATGCTAAATTTGGGACCAGATGGCGCTAAATCTAATATGTATTTATTTGTTCTAGATTGCGGACAACATTCGGAAACCATTGCCAAACCTTATAAATACGTATCTTTATCCTGCTTTGACTATTCTTCGTTCAAGTCTGACTGAGCTGGTCGTATCCATTGACTCGGCTCTGGTGCTGAAGTTCTTGGAGTTGCTGGATTACCGTCTGCGGCCGTTGACTGGAAAAGATGATCGACCACCACCCGGAGCTGCGTATATTGCGCTTATGCGTATGTTAATAAATTGGATTATTTAAAATAGAATATGAGTTTTATATTGGTTATTACTAGAAACAAACAAGATTTACCTATGGGAATTTTAACCGTATTTATTTTTATTACTTCAGAATTCCTTTCTCAGAAGTAGGTAACCGAGTTATAAATCTAGTAGACTGAATCTAGAATTGATCTAGGGACTTTCTCAAATGAGAAGAAAAGGATTACACGTCTGTGCGTGCGTGTGCGACGTAACGACCTAAGCTGTTATGTCATACGCACAGATATCAGAATACAAGAGATATGGTTTGTGGGCGGGGCACATGACGCCATTTTCTGCACAAATGTGCAGGAACTTGATTGTTCTAAGTCATTCACAAAACAACGCTTCCGCGAACACACGTCCGTGAATGTCAACAAAAATCCCGGCTTGTGCTTTAATTACGTGCAAAAATCGCAGTGATACGGTAAATTCAAGTAATAGTGGTGTTACTTATCATAGGTAAGTCATTTATTTAATATTTTTCTATATAAATGACAAATTAACGAAATATTTTTGAGGCATAGAAATCATTAAACAATATACGGCATAGTCGATACTTCCGTTAAAAATATTGTCCATTGCTTGTTTTGGATACGCGTTTTTCAATGTTTTGCGGTATGCACGTACAATGGAATGCAAACGTAACGATAATTACAATGTTGTGAAAATATCGTGGTACCGCCGCTTGTAGCTTCCGCGATCTGTCAAAGTAATAATGGCCGTCGCACAAGCCATGTAGTGCTGCCAAAAGTAGAATATTTTAGTATCGATAATTTTGTATTTCTAATTTTTGAAAGTATAATAATTTGAAACTTTTACTACAGTGCATTCCTTGTACAGGGTGTCCTAGTCCCATATGTATTGAATCAAACTCAAGGGGAAAGTAGCTCACCTAAAAACTCATTTTTTTTTTATTTTTTTTTTTTTTTTTTTTTTATACCACAAAGGTGGCAAACAAGCTTACGGTCCGCCTGATGGTGAGCGGTCACCGTAGCCTATGGACGCTTGCAACACCGGGAGTATCACTCGCGCGTTGCCGACCTTGTAAAAATCTTTTAATGCCCCTTTTGAAGAACCCCATGTTATAATCTAAAGAAAAGACCTCGGCGGGGATCTCATTCCACAGCCTCAGCGTTCGCGGGAGGAAACTCCTCTGAAACCGCGCAGTACGCGACCATTTTGGTTCTAGTGTGTGAGGTTGGATTCCCCGCCGGTGACGAGCAGTTCGATGGTAGAAAGTGGCCGTAGGCATCAAGTCAAACAATTCCTCGGAACAAACCCCATTATACAAGCGGTAGAACACGCACAGGGAGGCGAAGTCTCTCCGCAGACTGAGGGGCTCGATACCGCTTGTTAGCTTGGGATCGTCGACAATCCTCATAGCACGTCTTTGAGTCGAGTCGAGAGGTCCAAGTTGGTACGCCGGCGCTCCGGCCCATAGGTGAGAGCAGTACTCCATGTGGGGTCGGACTTGAGATTTATACAGTATAAGTCTCTGCCCCGGATTGAAGTACCGCTTCGCCCTATTCAGCACACCGAGCTTTCTCGACGCCAACTTGACCTTGTCTTCTATGTGACTGCGAAACTGGACGTTGCTAGAGATCTCGACTCCAAGGATCCCTAAGCTGCCGGTAGTTATTAAGGGTGTCCCTTGGAATTGTGGGGCCACTGAAAATGGGGATTTCTTCGCGGTGAACGCACAGACTTGTGTCTTGGTGGGGTTAAATTGGACTAAGTTACGTCGTCCCCAATCGCTCACCCTAGCTAGGGTGTCTTCGATTTCAGACACAAGTCGTTCGCGGTTCTCCTCCACTACGGAACGAGGGATGTTAGGCCGGCCCGTGTAATAGGTATCCCCGGTACTGTCGTCTGCATAACAATGAATATTATCTACAGACAACATATCATTGATATGCAGCAGAAAGAGGGTCGGGGACAGAACGGAGCCTTGTGGCACGCCAGCATTAATGTCCATGCGGTCCGAGCAGCTGCCGTCAACTATGGCACTTATGCTTCTGTTGGACAGAAAGCTGGCTACCCATTTGCACAGTCCCTCGGGCAGTCCGTACGATGGCAGCTTCGATAGAAGACCCCTGTGCCAGACCCGATCGAATGCCTTCGCTATATCTAGGCTGACTGCCAATGCCTCACCTTGACTCTCAACGGCTTGAGCCCATCGGTGCGTGAGATACACTAGAAGGTCCCCTGTAGAGCGACCATGGCGGAAACCATATTGTCGGTCGCTGATGAGGTTATTTCCTTCTAGGTATCTCAGCAGCTGTGTGTTAATCACACGCTCCATTACCTTAGAGAGAAGGGAGGTTATAGCTATTGGCCTGTAGTTCGACGGATCTGATCTGTCGCCCTTTTTGGGCACAGGGTGCACAAGGGCAGTCTTCCACGAAGACGGGACCTGCCTAGCGGAGTAGGAGAGCGCGAACAGGCGCATCAATATCGGACACAACTCAGGAGCGTATTAGGTAATCTTTCAAATGGTACTGACTGATTGACTAGATGTCACTTGACACTTTCGATTTACAGATAAATTAGAACAAATGATAATTTTATATTAAGTAATTAATTTTATTACATCTTGAATCATATTGTTATTGCTAAAGATGTAATAAAATTATTAAATGATACTCGGCACTTCCGGTTCGACTTGTTAAATATTGTCGTACTTCCGTTCTGAAAATAACTTGGTTTACGATTTATTTATTTCTTTTAAATCCTTGTTAAATTTATGTTAAAATTGTTTTACGTTTATTATAAATTTATTTAATTTATAATGTTAAAAATTAGAAGTAAACTGAATTGCTATTTTGACTTGTAACGATTGGCGGGGAGGTAGCGATTGGCGGGGAGCGAGGTTATATAAGGACATGGTAGAACGTGAGGCGGCAGTTATTGTGAGGCCGCCGGATATTAAAGATAAGTTCCAATTGTTTTATTATTATTGTAATTTTGTATTTGTATGAAAAAGATGTGTTATAATACCTGATCGATAAAAAAGGCCATAACCGGTTTTCTTTCGCCATTTCTTTTACCGGTGGTCATTTTGGTTTATTTCCGAAATGGTGGTAGTTTATAAAGTAGTTAATTGATTTAATAAACATTTTGATTATCTGCCCGAGTTTTGGTTTTAATTGAAAATATATAATTTACTAATTACCTACTTTGTTTAATTTACTTTCTTGATACTTATTTCCTTTTAATGATCTTAATAACCTGACATATTAGAGAGTTATCTAACATCAGAAGTGGGATAGATCCGCGTGTTAACATGGTATTAATATTTTGAAAAAAAAAATATTTCAGACATAGAACTATAAGGATCCGGCTGTGCTTGGGAGTCTGTTCGCCGCGATTCAAAATGCAGCGACAGGAAACCACAACGAAATAGCGGCAGCACGACGTCTGCCTGTTTTCGACCCTGCTTCCAGGGAAAACGGAGCTGCGGTCTGGTGCCACGGCATCGAGAAACTTGCTGGTGCAGCTTATCCCAGCTTGCAAAAGCAGGTAAACCCTCAAAGGGTTCTGCATTACCGTCTAGTTAAGTTACTATGACAATATGGTAGTATTCGTGATCAAATGTAAGAATGAAAAATGGCATCTTTTAACATAGCAGTGATAGTACCACTTCCGAGCTAATTATTATTTTTCCTACATGTTCGCTGGTAGCGATAATAAATAAATTGCGATTATAACCAAATTGCAAGTACTGGTAACTAAATATTATTTTATACCAAAGTAATTTTCATGACGTAATAATTAATGGCAAAGCAACTAACATTTTAACGTAGGTATCTCGTATAAGCAAACTACAGTTAAACATATGATTTTTTTTTTTTTTACAATAATGTATTTAAATAATAAAAGGCGTAAATAAATTTAATCCCAATAATGATAACTTGATAAAAAAAAGACAATAAATGAATAGGTGATAATTCAAATATTAAGAACAATGATAAACCTTAAAAATAAAAAGATAATAAAATAAAATAGAATTAGTTACAAATGAATTTACGATGTTTTTATGTAAAATAATGTCTTAAACCCATATCCATCTATTATTTAGAATCACAGTAATTCCTCGCGGTACTGAACAGGTACCATAATTTGTCATCATAATGAATTTACTATCTATCAGGTTGACCGAACGGCAGGATATTTCGATTCAATTTACAACTCTTTTGAAAAACATTATATTTATAGAATTCATAGGTTTGTCTGTTTTTCAACTTCACCTTCACATATTTTGCTCACGTCTGTACATTTTCTCATTTTAAAAGTTTTCTTCATCGCTTCCTCTTTTCGTTGCCTCTCCATCCTTCATAATTACAATTATAAAAATATATTAAAATATTTATAATGAAAAATAAAAAATACATCCAAGCGTCATCACGTCGCGATCCAAAATCCATAAATATTCATTCAAATTCAATAACATAATGGGATAACCTGTAGTAACGCAGATATTAGGAAAAATCATATTTTATCCCTCTAAATCCGTCTTTACAACTCTTTCAGCTTCATATCACATTTGGTGATTCAAAGGCGATACTTACTTCTTTTTCCTAAGTTTCTATTAAAACTAAAATTATTATTTGTATTTAATAATAAACTTTCTTAATATATAAATCACGGCTAGTTACATCAACCTAATATCTTGTTAATATGTGAATTTAAAATCTTATACTCGGTTACTACAAAATAGCCTAATTTGCTAGCGTTATCATTACTGATTACACCACAAAAAAAATATATATCGGCTCGGAGAGGGGATTGAGCGGACTGGTGTAAAAGATGTCATTTAATGAAAAACATTGTTAAAATATTGTTTATTAAAAACTAGTAATATATATTGTCTTAAGTATTTTATAGCTAATCACATTATTATAAACTTGCCGTTATTAATTTATATACATACCTTGAAGGAATTTCTGTTAAGCGGTGCTACTACAGCTTAGACGATTTTTTTTTTTTTTTTTTCCCCTTAATCTATAATGTTTTATTTTCATTTTTTATTTGTAGTTTATAGAATTTATAGATGTTTAATTTTAAAATTCATTGATTGTATGTACCAAAATATCTCTATTTAATATTGTTTACTGAGGTAAATAATTGAATTGACCCGACAACGCACAGTTTTTGTATAAGAGAGAAGTAAAAGGCGTTATTTTGTGTTATTTTAAGATGTAATAATTATGAATGATTGTAAACCTGTTAAAGACTATGAATGATTTGACTTGACTGATGAACTGCTGAAGTTATTTGCTTTTCTAGCCTATCTCATGCGCAGCAGGTGTGGGGCTAGAGTTTATAAAGTAAATAACCGTTGTTACTGGTTAGCTTAAACTGTGACAAGCGGAGCCTGTAACAATGGCATGCCAAAACTGTAAATTATGAACTGCTGAAGTTATTTGCTTTTCTAGCCTATCTCATGCGCAGCAGGTGTGGGGCTAGAGTTTATAAAGTAAATAACCGTTGTTACTGGTTAGCTTAAACTGTGACAAGCGGAGCCTGTAACAATGGCATGCCAAAACTGTAAATTATGAACTGCTGAAGTTATTTGCTTTTCTAGCCTATCTCATGCGCAGCAGGTGTGGGGCTAGAGTTTATAAAGTAAATAACCGTTGTTACTTGTTAGCTTAAACTGTGACAAGCGGAGCCTGTAACAATGGCATGCCAAAACTGTAAATATGAATTATGAACTGCTGAAGTTATTTGCTTTTCTGGCCTATCTCATGCGCAGCAGGTGTGGGGCTAGAGTTTATGTAAAGCAAATGACCGTTGTTACTTGTTAGCTTAAACTGTGACAAGCGGAGCCTGTAACAATGCCAAACTGTAAATAAATATGATTGTAATTACTTGTAAGTTTTAACTTAATGTGAAAAGCGAAACTGTAACAATGCCGAAATATAAATGTGTATTAATGTAGATAATTGCACATAGTTTTTCACTTTTTTTTAATTTCATTTGTTTTTTTTTTATGTACATCGAGAACGCTGTACTGTCAGTATGGCCGTATTAGGTAATCTTTCAAATGGTACTGACTGATTGACTAGATGTCACTTGACACTTTCGATTTACAGATAAATTAGAACAAATGATAATTTTATATTAAGTAATTAATTTTATTACATCTTGAATCATATTGTTATTGCTAAAGATGTAATAAAATTATTAAATGATACTCGGCACTTCCGGTTCGACTTGTTAAATATTGTCGTACTTCCGTTCTGAAAATAACTTGGTTTACGATTTATTTATTTCTTTTAAATCCTTGTTAAATTTATGTTAAAATTGTTTTACGTTTATTATAAATTTATTTAATTTATAATGTTAAAAATTAGAAGTAAACTGAATTGCTATTTTGACTTGTAACGATTGGCGGGGAGGTAGCGATTGGCGGGGAGCGAGGTTATATAAGGACATGGTAGAACGTGAGGCGGCAGTTATTGTGAGGCCGCCGGATATTAAAGATAAGTTCCAATTGTTTTATTATTATTGTAATTTTGTATTTGTATGAAAAAGATGTGTTATAATACCTGATCGATAAAAAAGGCCATAACCGGTTTTCTTTCGCCATTTCTTTTACCGGTGGTCATTTTGGTTTATTTCCGAAATGGTGGTAGTTTATAAAGTAGTTAATTGATTTAATAAACATTTTGATTATCTGCCCGAGTTTTGGTTTTAATTGAAAATATATAATTTACTAATTACCTACTTTGTTTAATTTACTTTCTTGATACTTATTTCCTTTTAATGATCTTAATAACCTGACATATTAGGGATGTAGCTAACAAGCGCACCGCTTAAGCACCACTGCTGGTATGCCGTCAGGCCCACTCGACTTATGAATGTCTAGAGACAACAACTCACGCCGGACTTCCCGCTGGGTAATTGTTATTTCCGGCATGGAGTCTCCGCACCACGTGAGGATAGGCGGTTCAGTGTCTCTATCATCCATAGTCGAGTTCGAGGCGAAGAGAGAACCCAATAAATTGGCCTTCTCATTCGCGCTGTGGGCCAGGTCACCATCGGGCTTACGGAGCGGTGGCAGCGACGACTGACAGAAATTTCCCTCGGCAGCTTTGGCAAGCGACCAAAAAGCACGGCTACCCGAAGGGTACTTCGCAAGTCGCTCACCAATTCTGCCGATGAAATCGAACTTTGCTCTGGCGGTCACTCTCTTACTAGACCTCGAGGCAGCATTGAATAATCGCTTCGAATCAGCGACACCTGGTTCTTTATTAGCTCGGGCCGTGGTCCAAGCCTTGTATGCAGCTTGCTTATGTGTTCTAGCATCGCTGCAGGCCTTATTAAACCACGGCCGTTTCGCAGTCCCGGTGGCAACCAGCGGGTTAGGGATAAAACATTCCATACCCGCCAGTATGGTATCCGCCACCGCCGTTGCGCAGGTGTCAGGGTCTTTAGACGCGAAGCAAAGCTGCCTCCACGGGTACGATGCATAAAATTCACGCAATCCATCCCAGTCTGCTGACTTATAGTGCCACACGCGACGCTTTCCGCACGAGCGGAGTGAGCGAGTTTGCGTACATGGCACTTTGGTCCGGACAAGGCAGTGGTCCGAGGAGCCGAGTGGTGCTTCCACAGAGATGGAATACCTATCCGGACGAGAAGTCAGCAGAAGGTCCAGTAACGAACTTGTGTGACCCTCCACGTCTGGAATTCTCGTTGGAGAGTTCACCAGTTGGGAGAGTCCATAGGTCAGAGCAAATTCGTGAGCAGCCCTTCCTGCAAAGTCTGTCGTTCGTGAATACAACCAATCAATGTGGTGGGCGTTAAAGTCGCCTAGAACGACCAACTCTGCGGAAGGGTACTGTTCGTATATCCTGTCAGCCGTCAACTGCAGGTGCTCAAATAGTCGAGTCGTGTCCGAGTCACCGCTGTGGGACCTGTAAAGGCACGCGTAGATACGTGTGGATCCACTGTGATCTACGCGTAGCCATAAAACCGACAAGTCCCGGTCTTCGAGGCCATTTAAACGGCGACAGCAAATATCGTCCCGTACGTACACACATACACCGGCGCGGCGAACAAATTGATGCTCCAGCCTGTAACCCGGATAAAGTAGGTACGATGTGTCGGCCGGGCAGGATATTTGCGTCTCCGTCAAGATTAGAAGGGTCGGTTTCGCAGTTTCCAAGTGGAAGTGGACTGCATTCATGTTGGAGTGAAGCCCCCGGATGTTGCAAAAGTCCACGTCGAGTGTGGACGGGGGAGCCGCTGTGGTACAACTCCTTCTTATTTTGTTCCTGGCCATATGAGATTTGGGGGGGGGGGGGGGGGGGGGGGGGTGTTAAAAAGATTAGGCGAGTCGTTGTGTCGGCAGCACGGGTGACAAAAAGCATGATGACCCACAAAATGCTGAGGGGTCTCGCGGATTGCTGGTGCGGCGGGCGGAAGGGCCACCAGTCCCCCCACCCAGAGCAGCAGTCTGGTCCACTCCGGTCCCCGATTCCGGCAGATTACCACTCTGGGGGATTATGCGCAGGCTGGCGGTTCAGCCTCCCGGGGGCGGGGATTACCAAGCGATCCCCGGGTTCGGGAACCCAACTATCCTGCGGGCGGCCAGCGGTCAGCCGTTTCACTGGTTCTCCCTGACCGCCTCACCAACATGCCCCTGTGCCCGCAACAGCAAAGTGCGGTATCATTACACCGCCGGTCCTCCAACTGCCGATACAACGCTTCCCCGTGGAGCCCTGGTAACCTTACTCACCGTAGGAACACAACACGGCCGAGACCAATGCCATTTGGCTACGATCCTCTGTAAGGTGGAGGTCCTTCCCCAGACGGGCCGCTCCGATTTGAGCGGATAATCCGCTGTGCCCTACCTCTCTCAAAAAAATCATTTGATTAGTTTTAAAAAAATCGCTTGTTATTATGTACTAATTTTTTTAAAGTTCTTTCTTTTAATTGGTTGTATAAAAATTACTATTTTCCAAAAATAAAATAAATAAAAACTAAAAACTTTGGTATTTTTTTTTTCTTTTTTAATTATTTAAAATTAAATAGGTATTATAGTTCATAGTTGTAGTCCGTAATAAATTGTTATTGTAAAATATCGAGAGGTAAAGTTATCGATAATGCTTGTCGCCCTTTTTCATTAGGTGCTCGTCACTATAATACACTTCTTACATCTGTGTTCGTAATCGAACTGCAAATCACGGGCTTACGATTTGTGTGAGTGTGACTGTCGGAGATTATTCTATGAATGTGTTAAAATGTAACTGTGTGTGTAAGTGGCGACATCGGTTCCGGTACAAAAACTGTCTTATTACATTTCTCTTCTTTCTGTGTTCTGAGGTCATACGCAAAGGGACTGGTTTGAGATAGGGACTTTTTACTTGTCATACTTGTCAAGCTATGCGGAACGGCTGGACCGATTCTAATTGGACTTCCGTTATCTTAAAAAGAGTAACACTTACAGCAAGTTTGAATCTTAATTCCACGTTGAGACTAAAACTATCACTTTTTTCTTTAGCAGTGACAGCTATAATTAATGTGATATTTTCTGTAAAATGTTTTTATGCGACTCGCTGTCATTCCTCAAGTTCTCGTAGCAACCGGGCTTTCGGTATTTTTATTTGTCATTTACTTGCAGCAAAATTAGCACAATGTTGGGTCGTGTGGGCGGTGATATGGTCAGTTGGAGCGACATGCGACCACAACGGCCGCGCTATCTTCTCAGACTTCATGCGGAAGCTGACTGAAGAGGCAGGGTTGAAGCCCCTCTTCCCGAAAGAGGGGAGGGTTTACGATTATACGTTAGTATCGTCATCATATCCACCCTTAATCATCCCCCACCAGGGATACGGGTCTCTCTTCAATCAAAGGCGATTATTAGGTACTCTGCCACGCTGCAATATGGATTGGCGGATATAATATGTCTTGGATACCTCTTTCATTAGTTTATCATCTTCTTCCTTAGAGCTTTATTTCAGTTCAATTTAGTCACTTAGTCGGCAGGAGTGAAGTGAAACACATAAATTTTATAGTAACCTTGAGAAAAAAAAACTTTAAAAATTTGGTCCTAATTTCAGATTGCACGACGGTGGTTTCACGGATCCCACTGAGGATGGAGAGCCTGCCAACCCCTTCTGGTATAACTGGATGGCTAATTTGCCCGAGTATGAAGTGGATCCCGAGTGGCAGTATGCTGGTAAGGTCTAAAATATACTTGTCCTTTCCTATTAAGTATACGATACATAAAGAGTTCTCCAATCCCAAGTTAAGCAACGCTTATATCTGTGCTTGTGTTGGTCACTTAAATGTTGTTCAAGTAGGAATTTGCAAAAAAACCCTTGATGTTAGAGCCCATTTACATTATTAAAAAAAAATTGTGTAATATTGATTCATTATTAAAGACACGATAACAATGAATCAATAGATAGAGTGGTTTCATAGGAAGGGTTATATATTTGTAATACATATAAGGATTATCCGAAATTCCCATGGGAAAGCGGGATACATGCAAACGAAGTGGCGCGTTTCGCTAGTAAATTATAATTATTTCGTTCTCCTGCTGAAATACAATTGTGATCTATTATACATATAGCCGACCCGGCGAACTTTGTTCCGCCTTAGACTAGACTAGACCTAAGTCCTCCTGGTTCTAAGCTACCTCTCCACCAATTTTCAAGCAAATCGCTTCAGCCGTTCTTGAGTTATAAATAGTGTAACTAACACGACTTTCTTTTTTATAAATAGATATAGAAGTGCCAACCCTGGATAACGTGCGTAGCGCAGCAATACTTGGCTACAAGATAGCGAACTACAACCATGTTATATGCGTCGGTCCCACCGGTACAGGAAAGACTGTCACCATCACATCGAAATTATCAAGAGGACTGCATAAGAAGTTTATATGTGAATTCATCGTGTTCTCCGCTAGGACTTCTGCTAATCAGACACAGGTATGTCTCCTTCACTTTCTTGTCTTTTCCTCTTTCTTTCTTCTCGGCTGTGTGTCCTACACATAGATTTATTATATACTTAGCGTATAGATCGGCAATACAAAAGAGATAGATCATAGCATACACGTTTGTTAGAGCGAGATAAATAGGCGAGACCATTCTTCCTATACACGCTATCGGACTGTGTCGGCCTGACGTCAGTCGTGTTAAAATCAAATCTCACTTTTTTTTACAAAATTTATGGTTTTTATGTGTAGTTTTGGTTGTAAGACGTGGTTAAATATGGTGAACTGTGCAGTGCCTAGATGTAACTCAAACAAAAAGGAAAACCCACAAAATTATATATCATGATTGCACACATGTACATTACACGCACACTGTGTATTTTGTTTTTGGTCTCGCCTCAATCAAACCATTGCCGATCTATACGCTAGTAAGTATATACTAAATCTATGGTCCTACAATCTACATATCAGAAACTATAAGAAACTATGGAAAAAGCTTACCAAGCAAAGTGTCTCCTGTAAAGCCAGGATCAACAACGGTGACATCAGATTGACAATAAGCAATGAAGCCTATTGACGTCCCAGTGGAGAAACTACAGCTGTCTGGGAAGTCACAACGAATTAAATGTATTTACCTGTGGTAAAAAAATAAATTAAAACAATACAAATGTTTCCACTTTCCAATAATGTAAAGCAAACTTTTTTGTTGTTCATATTGCGTGCAGCATCTAGTTCGGATATTGTCTGATTATTCGAAAATAAGTTATATGTAGTAAGGATAAGGTTAAAAAAAAATTGCGTACTTACTACGAAAACCATTACATCGAAATTATCAAGAGAAACAAGAAAATTTTAAATATTTGCAGGATGTTATAGACAACAAGTTGGAGAGGCGTCGTCGCGGAGTATTCGGTCCTCCGCCAACGAAAAGACAAGTGTTCTTCATAGATGACCTTAACATGCCTGCACTTGAAGTCTATGGAGCACAACCGCCTATAGAACTGCTTAGACAGTTCATGGATTTCTCAGGTATAGGAGTAGTGTATCAGAAGATCAATATCAAAGAAAATATTTTTTTCACGTTCATAATTATTGTGACATTATAGACAATGTGGACACATTCATACAAGTTTTTGCCGTTAAACAGAGTGCATGTCAATAATAGTTGGCGGAAGCCAGTATTTTGTTATTTCAAAAAGTCAGAATTAGTTTTTTATTGATTATTAAATTGAAAAGTGATTTTATATTTAAATTGTTAGGTTGGTACGACCGAACAAATATTGGAGACTTCAAAACCCTTGTGGATGTGGGCATAGTGGCAGCCATGGGTCCGCCGGGCGGTGGACGGAATCCGGTGACGATGAGGCTAATGAGGCATTTCCATTATGTCTCTTTTACCGAGATGGAATATGCTAGCAAGGTTAGTCATTTTGTATAACTTATGGCTGGTTTGACAGGTTCCTAATAAGACCCAGAGCTAGTCTATCTGTAGGCTGACAGATTATCAGATAATGTATTTGAGTGGTTATCGGGAAAAGTCCACTATAGTTTTTTTTAAATTCTTATACTTATCCTCTAACCTTCTTATTAATAAACATAGATTAGCCAAGGTTTAACTAAAACTTGTTTTGTCACTTTCCAACTACATTTAAATTTCTTTAGGAATGACAGTGACAAAACGGGTTTACGTTAAACCTTGTTTTATTATTTTTATTAATAAAATGGTTAGATTTTAGATACATAGCTAATTGTGTCTATGTGTGTAGTAAAGTTGGGATTAACTAATGAAACCCATGAGTGAAACCCAGTCACATTCTGGAGTAACTACAGCTGTCTTGCATTTCACAACGAATTTAATCAGAGAAATATTATACAGAGTAATATAGAAAAATATTATAGAGCAGAATGATTGAAAATTTTACCGTAGAACACTCACATAATGGGAGTAGATATAACTTAGTTAAAAACCTTCACAAAAAAAATTCTTCTCCCGTTGTCTTGCAGTATGCGATATTTAGCGTAATCCTGGAATCCTGGACTAGAAACATCACCCAAGGGGTACCATGCAGATTAGCACCATTCCTAAAGGCATCCATCGAAGTCTTCCACTCGTTAGTAGAAGATATGCTACCGACCCCCACGAAATCTCACTACACATTCAACTTGAGAGATCTGAGTAAAGTCTTCCAGGGGATTCTGATGATGGATCCACATTTTGTCAAGGTACATTTTCATTGTTTACACCTTATTAAGGATGGCGCTTCGTGAGTCCTTCCAAAAAAACACTTTGTTGCTGCTAAAACTAATATTATTCACTGCTCTTAATTTTCCCATAAACCGCTCAGGATTGGTATCAAGAGTAGCCTCGCTGGAGTCTCTGTGCTCCCTGCTACTTCATAATGATAATAATGAATGAATGAATATGCTATATTTTCAATATACAAATGAATATTACTTAAAAAAACTTTACATACTTGTAGGTATATTGGCAACATGGCAGCCTTATTGCTGAAAAATCTTCAATAAAAACTATTTTGTATTATGTTTTTAAAGGAAGAAGACGATGTCATTCGACTCTGGTATCACGAACATCAGCGTGTGTATCAGGACCGACTGGTGAACGCTGAAGATCGGCAGTGGTTCATTAAGTTAGTACCTACAATTTGAATTCTAAACAAATCACACAGCGCTAGTCCTAAAGTAAGGTAGGTTTCGAAAGATTCAAAACCAGTTATGAAAGTGGAAAAAGGGTTAATGTCTCACTGCTGGGCAAAGGCCTCTCCCCTCCTCCAACTATCCCTGTCTGTTGGTTTTTTTCTCCAATTAATATCAAATTTCGTCAGTTCATCTGTCCATCTTTTACATGGTCTATGTATTTTACATAATGCATTCAAATGTATAGCTTACTGAACAAGAAGATACGTACGGAGTTCGGCAAGAAGTCGCCGGACGTTGTAGGCGGACGGCTGATGCTGTTCGGCGACTTTATGGATATTGGTGCTGATGATCGCAAATACACCGAGATCACAGACCAGGAGGAGGTAATTAAACAATTATGTATTGTCAGCGTCAAGTTCAAAATATTGTATACCTATTGCCAGATAAGGACATTGGCTGCATTTGCATATAAAATCATAAATAAGCAATTTATATATGCATATTTACATTTTCCTTTTCATATGCATATTTACATATTAGTTTGCATATGCATATTTATATATGCATTTGCATATTAAATTTGCAACTATCCAACACAAAAATATTTTTTCAATTCGAACCAGAAGTCCTGAGATTAGTTCGTTCAAATAAACAAACAAGCTCTTCAGCTTTATATGTATACGACCCGCGACTTCGTCCGCGTGAAATTGAAATTGAAATTGAAATTCAAATTCATTTATTTGCTTATAAATAGGGTTTGTGCAATACATGCTGATCTTATTCTAAAATATATGTGCTTAAACCTATTTAGCCATAACATAATAGCATGCAAATATCGCTGCTTATAAACTAAAGTGCCACAACTCGAAATTTTGGTTTTT
This sequence comes from Endotricha flammealis, assembly GCA_905163395.2. Classification (NCBI taxonomy): domain Eukaryota; kingdom Metazoa; phylum Arthropoda; class Insecta; order Lepidoptera; family Pyralidae; genus Endotricha; species Endotricha flammealis. The sequence continues at coordinate 1,983,831 of LR990871.1, read as the reverse complement.
TCAGGAGAGCGTTTTAAAATTTTAATTTCGTTTTTTTTGCTTTTTTGGTACTCATACTTACAATTATTTTGTGTAATTTTATATCATTCGATGCGTATTTTAAATTCCTATAACTTGTTTATTTTAATATTGTGCTAACTAGAACCCAACGACGACTAGCAGCACATAAGTCCCTTTAGTTTATAAAAAATATTAGTAAAAATGTTAATATTTTGATTAAAAGGCCACAAGTCGAAAAAATTAAATGTTTTATTAAAAAAAAAATAGTCGCAACCTTATTGGATAGTAACACACTCATAACTAAAAAATAGAACATAAAAAGCCTCTTCTCTTCGCTAGGCAAAATTTAAAAAATAATAATAAAATATTAACTTTTATTACAAAACAAGTGTTTTGGCACCATAAAAATTTGGATATAAATAAAAATAAACACTTCTAAAACCTCATCAGGCGCAATTCCCAACAATGCTTAAAATTCTTCGTGTTCTGCTGTCCATTCTGCAAAAGTAAATCAATTCATATAACATTAATATGCCGGCGAAGTTGACAGATAAAGACAGGACAAGAATCGAGAGACAAGATTGCATAGGTGTGGGATCTAAAAAAGAGAGAAGAGTGAATTGAAGTGAAGAAGCCGGGAGGGACGTTCGAAGTTAATAAATACTTACACGTTTTAGCGTGTGATCTTATGAAAAGTGTCATACTAATAATAATATACCTAGTTAAAAGCTAAGTGTCCCCTACAAAGAAAACTGCACAAGTTAACATGCGCAACATAATATATTATGGTAAATCTGTTATTATATTGCACAAAATAACATTATTAATTAATTTTGAAACGACCCCGAGTGCTCTAACCACGTGGTTAGAGCACTCGGCCGGATATCGAGGGGTCGTGGGTTCGAATCCCACCTGGGGGGAGGAGGTGAAATTTTTCTTTCAAAAAATCAATTTCAAAATCTGAATGGCTAGTTGTCTAACAACTATATATAAAAATCATAAATTATTAATTAACATCATAAAAAATAAATAAAGTATTCCATCACCAAACAGAAATTTCAATATTAACGCATTTTGTCTTTAAAGAAAACATCCCAAACACAACGAATGTTTGGAGCAAAACAGACGTTTCACAAAAACAATTTCTAAGCTTATAATAAAAAACAACATAATTAGGGATTTTTATTTGCTACACGGCCATTTTTCAAAACATGGCACTTTTGTATTAAAAATAATTGTGTTCACTTACATTTTTTTATGTGCGAAATAAACGCAATCCGAAATGTGGCCCTGATGCTTATAAAATTCACTCACGTGACAGTAAATTTTTCGCGATGTGGCCCTTTAGCATAAAACAGACGTGCGCTCGCGCCAATTTTTGGGTTGCAACTGAAAATATGGCCGCTTTGCTCTGAACTTACCCACCAATGTCCCAAAATGCCAAACGGACGTTTTCGTAAATATGTGATTTATAAACCGATTTCGACAAGTGTCTTCGTGAAACATAAAAACTATGGTGATTTTGACCACATTTTTGAAATAAAAGTCATTTTCGATATTTTTGTTTTGTGGCACTTTAGTTTATAAGCAGCGATATGTAATACAATTTCTCCTATATATATTCTCCTAATTAACATCATGCATCGATTTAAATTTCAAGAACTCGTCAACAGAATAAAATGTATTTTCCAAGAGCCATTTGCGCAGTGCTAGTTTAAACTTATTGTAATGAAGGTTGTTGGTAAAGGATCGGGTGGAGTTGCGATCTATCTGCGTAGCTCTATACCATATAAGATAATTGTCCAATCTCCCTCACAGTACTCAGCCTCTCCAGAATATATTTTTATTGAAATTACAGTGAGTGGTGTTATGATTCTCGTTGGCGTTGTCTACTGTCCCCCCAACATAGACTACTTTACAAAGTTTGAAACACTTCTTGAGTCATTTAGCGTCTATTATACACATCAGCTGATCATGGGTGATTTTAACACTTGCTTATTAAAACTGGATACACGTTCCTCCAAGCTTCTCAATATTGTTAAATCCGTAAATATTTCAGTTCTCCCATTAGATCCCACACACCATAGCCATAACAGTGATTCCTTACTTGACTTAACGTTCACATCTTCGGACAGTCGTGTTGCCGGTTTTGGTCAACTTCCTGCACCAGGATTCTCTCACCATGACCTCATTTATCTGGCCTACAAAGTAAAATCCCCTAAAGTTAAGCCACAAATACTGGAGGTACGTAGTTTTGCGCGAATAAACTTGGATGCGTTACGCTGTGATGCTGCTGGCTTGAGCTGGGCGTCAGTGTATGATGCTGCGACAATAGACGAAAAAATACATCATTTCAACAGCACAATAATAGCGTTGTATAATGTGCATGCACCGGTACGCAGGGTTAGAGTGAAACGTCCACCCTCTCCCTGGTTAACTGAGGAGATCAGAACAGCTATGCAGCTACGTAACAAAGCTTATAACAAATATAAAAAACATAAAACGCCTGAACTTTGGGAAAGTTATAGGGCTGCAAGGAATCGGTGTAATCAAATGTGCAGAAACGCCAAACGTCAGTACTTCATTAAAAACTTAGAAAAATCTTCTTCGGCCAATATATGGAAATTTCTCAATTCTATGGGTATAGGTAAAGTGCAGAATAGTGATTGTAATATCCCATTTACTCTAGATGAGTTAAATAAGCATTTCACCAAGGTGAATCTTATTAGTCACAATACCAAAACCAACACTATTGCTTCTATCTCTGCCTTACCTCCTCTAAACACTGAAACATTTGAGTTCAACTCGGTCGCTGAGGATTACATAAAAAAGGTAATAACCTCCATACATTCTAATGCCACTGGATTTGACGAAGTGAGTAGGATAATGATCTTGAATATAATTGATTCTGTACTTCCAGTTATTACCCACTTAGTCAACTCAAGTCTAGATCAGCACGTGTTCCCTTCAACTTGGCGTAATGCTTTTGTGCGTCCCCTTCCTAAAATAGCGACACCTATCTTACCATTTTTATCTAAAATATTAGAAGCAACGGTTCATAAAACAGAAGCGCGTTAATGTTTGAATTTTGGAAAATCCTTGTATGTATTATAGACACAGAACAATGAAAACTCCCCAGTAGAAATGTGTTTCTCAACAAATTGTATGCGAACGAACCGAATTCTTTGTCAGCGTATTTTTAAATATAAGAACAGAGACACCAAAGTATTACTTTACAATAGCTTAGTTCGAGGAATCTTAGAGTATGCTAGTGTGGTGTGGAGACCCCACTACGCTACGCATTCCTTACGTTTGGAAAGAATACAAAAACGTTTTGTGTGGCATCTGGCTTATTCGAGTGATTGGTCGAGGCTGAGAGATTCGTCTTATCGCGATCGTTTAAATTATTTCAAAATTAATTCATTAGCCAATCGTAGAATAATAAATGACTTTTTATTTGCCCACAAAATTATTAATAACAAAATTAATTGTCCTGAACTCCTTTCCAAGTTTAGATTTCGAATACCGTTCAAGTATCCTCGTAGCAGACTGACTCCTTTCAGCCCACCACTGCGTAGAACTGTTCTTGGGTCCAATTCTCCGATTCCGAGACTTTGCAAGGTGATTAACGAATTTGGCGACCACTTGGACGTACATTTTGACTCGCTTAATGCATCCCGCAATATCCTGGCCAAGTATCTGGCCAGCATTATTTGAACATTTAAATATTGTTTCCATGTTGTATCTATTCTTGAAACTGGTGCATGTTGTGTTCACCAGTAACTGTTTGTTGCATTAATTTTTATTGTTGTTCTTGTATTTTTAAATTAAGTAACAATGTAAACAAATGTTGGTGATCCTTAATAAATAAATAAATAAAATAAATAAATAAACAACTTTCTGACTACATGCACAAATTTAATCTTTTTGATCCCTACCAGTCCGGCTTTCGGCAGGGGCACAGTACAACCACGGCTTTACTAAAGGTAACCGAAGACGTGCGATTTTCCATGTAAAATACTATGGTGACCATCCTTGTATTAATAGATTTTTCTAATGCCTTTAATACCGTCGATCCGGATATCCTCCAAGCAATACTATCTTACTTTAATTTGTCATCCTCAGTGATTGACTGGTTTTCTTCATATCTTCGTGGGCGTCGACAGCTCGTGCGTTCTGGCCAATCCAGTTCAGGATGGGAAGACTTGGTTGTCGGTGTTCCACAGGGTGGCGTACTTTCTCCTGTGTTGTTTTCAATCTTTATTAGTACTCTTTCTCAAATAATTTCATGTTCGTATCATTTTTATGCCGATGACCTGCAGCTTTATGTACACACGGACATAGGAAGGATAGACTATGCCATAGAAGAACTTAATAGAAATCTACATCGTATTAATTTATGGTCAAATAGCTACGGTATAGTCGTAAACCCTAACAAATGCCAATCAATAATTATAGGCGGAGGTCGACAAGTGTCCCAAATTAACAATAACTTCTTGCCGTCGGTTATATATAACAGTATACCTATAAAAATATCAGAAACAGTCAAGGATCTTGGTCTTTACATAGACAATAAATTGAATTGGGATGCACATTTCTGAGATCAGCCGAAAAGTTTATAGCACCTTGCATTACCTGAACCAATTAAAAAAATTTCTTCCCCTCACAACTAAAATAATGCTGGTACAAACCCTTATACTCCCCATCATTGATTATGCTGATGTGTGTTATTTGGATTTAACTGAAGACCTTCTCAACAAAATGGAACGACTTTTGAACAACTGTATCAGGTTCATATTTTGTTTGCGCAAATATGATCGCATTTCCCACTATCGTACACAGCTTAAATGGCTTAATATCAGGCACCGCAGAAATCTCCATGTCCTTTGCCAATTATACATGGTTCTTAACAGTCCATCTTCTCCGGATTATCTCAAGTCTCAATTTCACCAACTTGGTTCAAATCACGATAGAAATTTACGATCGTCTAATAGTTTGGTCCTCTCTTTTCCTTCGCACCGTACTGGTTATTTCTCCAATTCTTTCGCTGTTTCGGCTGTACGACTATGGAACGCCCTCCCCGACACCATTAGGCGAGCACAGTCTCGAGTCTCATTTAAAAAGCAGGTACATCAACATTTTTTGGAGCTGGAATAGACAGTATTTTGTTAAAATCTACATTGGCTGCACTATTCAATTGTATGTATTGTTTACGCGTATATGTATGTTATGTAAGTATTTATATATGTATGTAAGTATTTATTTATGTGTAATTGGATATGTATGTTAAAATTTAATCTAGATTATTAATGTATTTTCAATATTTTTTATTTTATTTTTATGCTGCACCCCTTATTACCGATTCAGATGTCCCAAAGGTAAACTGGGAGACAATGCTTTTAGCATTAAGTTCGCCTTTTGTATACACATTATGTATTGTGTGCAATAAAGTTTAAATAAATAAATAAAAAGGTTTTTAATGTTTTCTGGTATTTTATTATATATTCGTATACACATCAGATAGGGCCCTCCATGGCACCTTGCAGTTTTAGGGACCATACTATGTACTAGTTTGTTTGGGTGCCTTGCACTTCTCGTTATTTGGTCCCTAGCGAACATGAACATGTGTTTATTTAACATCACAAATTTTCCCACCTCCAGTATATAAAGACATGGAAGGGGTAGAATATTAAGCAATCTAAAGTATGGTCTACATGAAACATCCGGAGCAATATTAGAGATACTACGTATACATCTTTTTTGAGCCAGTAGTATAGTATTTATGTATGTTCCATTACCCACGAAATGTTCAAATAAGGATAACTCTTTTTTCTGAATGAAACAAAGCCTATGTTCTGCTCCATCCCGAGCTCTATCTTCCGGTGAAAACAGCATTAAAATCCGTTCAGTAACTTAGAAGATGTGCGCGTTCAAATAGACAGACAGACAGACAAAAAAATCCAAAAATATATTTTTTGCTTTTATTACCTTACTCTTACCATTTTTGCCAAATATGTCCATCTTTACATTGGACATATTTGGCAAAAATGGAGAGGGATTTATGTATTTATTTTCATTATATTATCAGTTGGATGAGGTATTGGCTCATTACATGGATGAATACAACTTAGCGTCGACGGCTCCGCTTGATCTGGTGCTGTTTGAAGATGCCGTGGCTCACCTGTGTCGTCTCTCACGCATCATGAGGCAACCCATGGCCAATGCTCTCCTACTTGGGATGGGTGGATCTGGTAAAGAATAAATTAATTTGCAAGTAAATTTATTGGAAATACTTTCGCACGTCAATATTTTTATCCTACTAGTATTTCTGACGTGAATTGCCTGAGAAGAAGTGCCGCAAGAAACTTAACATCTAAATATTTATTTATCAATTAAAAAATCTAGAATAATATGAGGTTAATTGACATGTGTATTATATTATTACATACATATAAAGATGTGGATTTGTGTTGTATTTATATACGTATGTATATATTAGTATTTAATATAAAATGTGTGTGTGTATATGCTCACTTTTATATTTCTATATTATAAAAGGGAACATATATAGACCGTACACAGGAAGAATAGTTTCACTTTAATTTGTTTACTTAGATAATGTTTGTTAATGTATATAAGTTTAATTACATATGTTTAGAGCTAAGAAGAGCGGAGTCTCCTGGCACAGGCATCTAAATGCTTAAAAGGAGGCTTCGTCAACTAGTTTATATTCAAATTATGTAGCTGAGGTAATAAAACACTTTTTTTTTTCTTTTTTTTATGTGTGTCAAACTCATCCTTTCAATACTTCCTACTCCCGTCTAATTTCTTTCTGATTAAAATCGTTGTGAGTTCCAAGACAGCTGTAGTTTCTCCCCCTGGACGTCAATAAGCTTCATTGCTTATTGTCAATCTGAGCTCGCCGTTGTTGATCCTGGCTATACAGGAGATAGGTGGCAATGTGTGGTAACAATCGATAATCGCTTAGGACAAACATTATACTTTCCATTCGATTTTTTTTTATCAAGGAAACCATTGCTTTCAGGTCGCCAATCCCTCTCACGTTTGACAGCCAACATGGCAGAATTACAATGTATCCAAATAGAAATAACCAAAGTGTACGGACAGGCGGAGTGGCGTGACGATTTGCGCCAGACGATGATGAAGGCAGGTGCTGAGAATAGGGGCATCGTGTTTCTATTCTCTGATGCTCAGGTGAGGAAACTGCAAACGATTTTAGTCACTCTAAGCAAGTACCAGTTCCCCCCTTTTCCACTTTCATAACTAAAGTTTCGTAACCAGAAAAGAAGAATTTATTTTGCTGTTTCATAACTAGTTGTGAAAGATTTTTTTTTCCTCTTTCATATGCCATTATTTCCATTTTTTTCGCCCTTTTTTGCCGGTGATAAATTTCAGGATGTGGCAGACAGTCGGTATACTCCTCATTTGCTGCATTTTTCTGTAAAAAAAAACGTTGATAATAAGCAAGTACCATCGACTAAGCACCATACAAGCAAATCACCCACATTTGCTTGTATGTTGCTTAGACGGTGATGCTTATTTGCAAAACTGATTTATTTTTAATTACTACTACAGCTTTTATCCAAATCTGATCTATTACACTCTTTAAAATATCACTTTTTGTTTAGATAAAAATGGAGTCTTTCCTCGAAGACCTGAACAATATTTTAAGTTCAGGAGACGTGCCGAACATATACGAAGCTGAGGACCTTGACAAGATATACATGTCTGTGCGTCATGCCGTCATGGAGATGAACCTGCCTGCTACAAAGACTAACCTGTTTGCTTGCTATCAGAGAAGAGTCAGGAGTAACCTTCATATCGTGGTGGTTATGTCACCTGTTGGAGAGGTAATTTTTAGTGTTCTTTTTATGACAGGGGAGAACAAACAACTTACTAAGATCGTAGCTTTGGTCTGGGCCATGTTGTGTTCCTACGGTGAGTAAGGTCTCCAGAGTTCCACTTGGGGGGTTGGGAGGGTTGGCAACGCGTAAGTGATTCCCCCGGTGTTGCAAGCGTCTATAGGCTACGGTGACGGCTTACCATCAGTCCAGCCGTATGCTTGTTTGCCACCTTTGTGGTATATAAAAAAAGTAAGGATAAAGAGTCAATATTTCAGATATGTCACTCACCAAACGGAACACTGTTTGACGTCGGAATGCTCTACCATTTTATCTAGTCTAGTTAGAGCCTGAATACACATACACCAGCTAATCCACAGTTGACGTTCCGGAAAACATACAAATATAAGTTTTTTTCAGATATTCCGCGCGCGTCTCCGCCAGTTTCCATCCTTGGTCAACTGTTGTACAATAGACTGGTTCAGTGAGTGGCCTAAATCAGCCTTGGAGGATGTAGCCAACCATTTCTTCCATAACATGGGTGAACTGCAGACCACAGAGGAAGTTATTGAAGCCATGGTGGTGAGACAAACTTTTTATTCAATAATAAAATGAAATGAAATTGTTTATTTCAGAAATTAGACCTCCACAGGCACGTTTTCTTGTCATTTACAACTTGTTTAAATAAAGAAAATAAACTACGTTATATACTACGACCGTTTCGGACACAAGCAAAATGGCCACCGGTAAAAATAAAAGGCGAAAGAAAACCGGTTACGGCCTTTTTTTTCCATTTTATACTTTTTTTTCCACTCATTAGTTACAATGTAGGTATAAGTACATTAAAATTTATAAGAAGAATACGCGGAATGCTATACACAATGGTGTGGAATGAACAAGTAAAATAAAAAAGTCAGTACTGTATATAAATTAGAAAAAGCAAATAAAGAAAAAAGTTTATTACAGCATAATAATTATTTTTTATTTTATTTTATTCTATTCGTTCGGAATAATTGGTTAAAGTTAAATTACCACTATAAACTACAATAACCTTTATTTAACACTAGCTGTGCCCGCGACTTCGTTCGCGTGGTGTCGAAATGGATATATATTTATCTTAGAACCGCATTTGTGTATTTCTGCTAAATGGTTGACTGGTAGAGAATGCAACTTAGCATTAAGTCCGCTTATTGTATCAGTACTTATGTATGGTCAATAAAGTTAAATAAATAAATGTTTATTCTCCATTAAAGAAATGTTTGTTTGCAGTCAGTATGCTGTTTTGCTCACCAGTCAGTGGTGGAAGCGAGTGCTCGGTTCTTGGCTCGTCTGAACCGACTCAATTACGTCACACCTATGTCTTATATGGAGATGTTGGGTGCTTACGCGGACATGTTCCGAAAGAAGAGGAACGCTATACTTGTTGAGTCCAATGCTTTAAAGACAGGTTATTTAGTTGTTCTTAACTAGCGAAACCCGCGCGACTTCATTTGCGAGTATACCGCTTTCCCGTGGGAATTTTATTATACATATAAACCTTTTTTTAATCACTCTATCTATTTAAAAAAACCGCATCAAAATCTTTTGCGTAGTTTTAAAGATCTAATGAAATGAAATGAAATCGTTTATTTCAGAAATTAGACATTCACAGACAATTTTTCTTGTCATTTACAATATGTATATGTCGCAGTGTAGCATACGGTCATGAGTATGGACATGGACGCTAAGCAAAACGAGGGTGCGCCATCTAGCGGCGTGTTGAGAAAACGTTGCTTTGGCGCGCTCGGACGGAGCCGTGGGGGTTGGCGGGTGCGATTGGATAGTTGGTTTTCGAGCGCCATAGAGAGTGGTACTCGTAGTCACGGAACTGTCGCGTTTTACCTAGTGTCTATTCTGTATTAAGTCATATTAAGAAACTGTACCTAATAAAACTTGTGTTGTAACAGCGATTGAGAAAAAAGACCTAGACTGAGGTTTTTCTTGCGGCATTTCTTTTCCATCAGTGGTCATTCCGAAGTGCTAGTAAATTTAATAAACATTCTTTAAGTAGAACTAAAACTGTTGTTTCTCTCATATCACGACTACCCTCGTTACGCCCTTGTGATGTTGAATTGCACATCGAATTACCGCTAGGCTATCCGACATCAGAAATGAGATGCAAGTCGTGGTGTTGAGAGTTTAACAGATCAGTCTGGTCTCACTAATGTAAGGCGTGACAAATTAAGAAAGTGCGTGTTCGATGTACGACGGACAGTCTACTATCGTCGACTACGAGTGGTGGAGTTTGCGGACTACGAGTAGCGGATTCTGCCGACAAAGAGTATCGTATGGTGGGTACTTAACCTCAAAATGTATGAAGATTCTAATATGGTGTAATTTCAGGTGTATGACCGTGCGATACGCGACGATGTGTGACGGGTAGCTGAGGCTGAGACGCGACGCGCACCAGGCGGTGGCGGTACTGGCTAGGAGCAGTACTGGCGGTGCAGCGGCGGCGGCGTGGTGGCGGCGTGCCCCGAGTCGCAGTACAATTGAGGCAGAGACGTGCCACGACACGAGTAAACACGGGTGTGTGTGCCCGTGGCGGACTGGTAAAGTGTACCCTCCGATATTATTTTAAAAAAAGGTCAGTGTTGATTTTAAGCTTAAAGTGTTAAGTTGAAGCTGAAACTGTGTATGAAGTTCAGCTCATTGGTCATTTAGCACTATTCATTGAAATTAATGATTTAGAGGTCAAGGTCATTTAAAGGTTAATGCACACAATGATTTAGAGGTCAAGGTCATTAAAAGGTTAATGCTCAAAATGATTTAGAGGTTAAGGTCATTTAAAGGTTAATGCACACACAGAATAAAGTTTTTGACTTTAACTTTGACTTTGAGATTTTTGACTTTGGAGGTCAAAATCAAATGTATCACGTGGAGAGTGGGGTTCTTATAAGGGGTTCAAAATTTTCATCCTTTTATCGCTAGGACGCACCGTTTTCGAGATAAACGTTTTTTTTTAATTATTTTCACTTAGTAACTTCAATGAACTCAAACAATGTTTTATTTTCGATTTCCGGACAATGGAGCGAGACGAGGATCAGCGGGTCAGCGGTGTGCAGACTCTGAAGTGGACCAGGTTTGCTCGTGATGGTGGCGAGCTGGCGAGGCAGACGGGACCACCGGCGCAGTCGAGGTGCCCGGGATTTCTTGAGGAGAGTATTGTTTGATAATTTTAAAGTGGAGACTACTGAGCAATGACGATGAATTTTAAGTTTTGAATTTTGAAAAGTTTTGTTTTCATGTAAAGTGAGAGACACTTAAAATTAAATTTTGAGAGATAGTTGCTCAATGGTTTCGATTGTGGAGTATAATTTAGAGTTTAGTTCAAATTGTGCTCAGAAAGTAATGTGCCATTTTAAGTTAACGTACCAATTTATAATGTTGAGTCTGATGAGGACAGTGCCGGTGAAGGCCCTTCTAACTGTGTGTGAACACTTACTGTCATGGCTACTCATTTGATTAAACCGCACGCTTCAGTCGTAGTCGTAACTGCGAATTTTCGTACAGGGCGCGATGCGCGGCTGAGGGTGTGGCAGTCTATGTCTCATGGGAGACCATGTCATTGTGATGAGCACAGATGACCATGTCATTGTGATGACCACAGATGACCGTGTCGTTGTGATGACCACAGATGACCATGTCATTGTGATGACCACAGATGACCATGTATATTGAGTATACCGATTCCATGTGGGAATCCTTGTCTTTATGTCTCATGGGAGACCATGTCATTGTGATGAGCACAGATGACCATGTCATTGTGATGACCACAGATGACCATGTCGTTGTGATGACCACAGAATTGTGATGACCACAGATGACCATGTCATTGTGATGACCACAGATGACCATGTATATTGAGTATACCGATTCCATGTGGGAATCCTTGTCTTTATGTCTCATGGGAGACCATGTCATTGTGATGAGCACAGATGACCATGTCATTGTGATGACCACAGATGACCAGGTATATTGAGTATACCGATTCCATGTGGGAATCCTTGTTTGTGGCCTGTTAGTAATGTGTGTTGATCGTGTGACTTTGATTTTAAAATTTTGATTACCTATGTTAACTTACTATGAGGCATACTTTCTTCCTTATTTTTCTGTGTACCTACTAACCTTTTAGTCAGGTTAAGCCGAGCGAGAGTTAGCTCCATTATTTAAAATTGAGTCATTTTTTATTTAAAAGAGTTTTGATGAAACGAAGGCAAATCTTAATAAGGTTTCTATTGGTGAAATAGTGACAAATAAGTTTTGAGTAATGAGAAAAGTTTAGTTGATTTAATTACGAGTTACTGTATTGAAATGTAATGTAATGACCGGACGTTTTGTGTCCGATGTGTCCGATGGACTTGACATTGTATGTTCGATGGACTGAACTTATTGTGTGACTCGATGCCTATGGATAGGATTGAGTTTGTGTGTTGGACCAAGACTGTTGGTATGAGAAGTGATGCAATGTAATGCATTGTAGTATGTTAATTAAGTTTCTTTGAGTAAAGTTTTCTCATTACTACAAACGATCCCTCTGTTGTTAAGGCCAAGAGAACTGAGTAGATTGTATTGGCAAAATACATGAAGTCTAAGTACCAATTTTATTGACGTGAGTAATGATTATTTTACTGTAAGTGATTTAGTTTTGTTTTCTATTAATTTTGTCAAAACTGGTTTCATGACTTCAAGCTGCATATGTTGGCATGTAGTCGTAGCTCCGGTCTAACCGAAGAGTGCGCGGTGCGCATCTAACTATGCATCCTATCACTGGTAAAGCGAAATCGCTGGTTAAGCGTAAAATTTTAGAATGGTCGCTGGTCAAGTGACTACTAAATTCAGTGCTGGTCAAGTAACGACGAAAACTATGAGGTTCTAAAACCAGTTTGTTGTTTGTACATGATTGTTTGATGAAACAAGGTCACAGGGATGATCTAGTGGTTGGTCACAGGGATGATCAGCTGTAACCACAGGGATGGTTATGGCACCTTGCTTTTGATGAACTCCGTTATATTCGGTTGTTAATTGATTTTATTTTCATTATTGGTACTAAGCTCTTCATGGTTAGGTACTTGATTTGCTAAGCTAAGTATGTTTACTTAGAATAGAACTAAATTGGACTTGATATTGAAACTTTGGATTTGAGTTAGAGAGAAAGTCCTATGTGTGGTCAGGAGTGACCGAACGTTGTGATGCTGTGTGAGTGTTGATTGTTTCAGAATCACACGCGAGGACGCGTGTCTTGCAGAATGGCCGTGTCGCAGTGTAGCATACGGTCATGAGTATGGACATGGACGCTAAGCAAAACGAGGGTGCGCCATCTAGCGGCGTGTTGAGAAAACGTTGCTTTGGCGCGCTCGGGCGGAGCCGTGGGGGTTGGCGGGTGCGATTGGATAGTTGGTTTTCGAGCGCCATAGAGAGTGGTACTCGTAGTCACGGAACTGTCGCGTTTTACCTAGTGTCTATTCTGTATTAAGTCATATTAAGAAACTGTACCTAATAAAACTTGTGTTGTAACAGCGATTGAGAAAAAAGACCTAGACTGAGGTTTTTCTTGCGGCATTTCTTTTCCATCAGTGGTCATTCCGAAGTGCTAGTAAATTTAATAAACATTCTTTAAGTAGAACTAAAACTGTTGTTTCTCTCATATCACGACTACCCTCGTTACGCCCTTGTGATGTTGAATTGCACATCGAATTACCGCTAGGCTATCCGACATATACAGGGTGACTGGTTAAACATCGTACGCATTTTAATAGATAAAAAAGTAATTAATTTATATCCCTTCTGCATAAAAAAAAACAAAAAAAAAATTTAAATAGGCGAGATATGCGTATTTTAAAAAAATATTAAAATCGGCCAATTTACGTATACTGTGGTGTCACGTGGTGTCGAATGTCGAAGTCGCGCGAGCGCCGCCGCCTGCCACCGCCCTCGCCGCGCCGCGGCCTGCGCGGAGTGCGCGGGCGGGGGCCATTCATTCATTTACTACTTAGTCTAGGATGGTCTAGGTATGCTACGTTGCCGTTGCTACGAATGACAAAAAATAAATTTGCGCGAAGAATGAATCGAATGAGGTAGGTAAGTAGGTGGCTAGTTATTAGTTATTTTTAATCACATTACATTTAAAATTTTTACTTACCTACTACGTTCATATGAAAATCAAGAAAATCACAATAATTGTTCTACTACACAACACATCACTACACTCGTAATCGTTCACACCAAGTTCTTGGACGGGTCGATAATGAAACGGATGTCGTCTGTCTGTATGTAGCAGATTCCACACCGTATACTGTGACACATTAAAACGTCTTGCGGCATTCCGCATACTCTCGCGTGGGTTGTGGTCAAAGTATTCTAAAATGGCTTCATGCAAGTCTACCGGATAAGGTTCTGCTCCTCGTGCTTGGGCATGAGTGGGCACGGTAAACTGGCCGAACGCTCTTAATCTAAAATTGAGTCGTAACATCAAATCATATGATGGTACTCGCCGGTTTGGGAACGTCTCGCGATACAACGTAATTGCGTGTCTAACAACGTTATTTGCCCTCGCGTAACATTGCACCATGTCCCAATACTCCTCATTGGTGTATTGATAAGCCATTATCACTACTCACTAGTTCACTCACACACAAGTTCACAACACAAGCGCGGCACACGCGATTCCAATCAAGTTCGCCTCAAGTTTGCCGGTGTCGACCGTTATGACGTCACATTAACGAGTAGAAATAAAAAAAAAATACAGAATAATCGAGTAATAGCGAAAATAATATCTTTCGCTATTACTCGATTCAGTGTCGCTCTCGCCGATTGATAATCAATTGTCTTTCGTTGTTTTGCGATAAGCTAACAGTCCGAGCAACTGCGGAAGCGGCAAACTTGAAACGGACGGGTAGTACGTACGTACGCGACGTGCGATCGATGCCAAAACAAGTTTGCGACTGGGGGGTGGGAGCGAGCGAGGTCCGCGAATTCCGCGATCGGGTTGCGTTTGCGCTGGGGTGCGGGCGGGGCGCGGGGGGATTGCCGGGTCGAGGTCGCGAGAGTTCATGCATAGTATAATGTAAAAAACGTAGAATGAACATTAAAATAAATAAAAATTAAAAAAAATAAGGTGGTGGTTTTTAACACTTAATGGAATAGGCATCAGCTTCTTATTCACCTCCTTTAATGGGTCCGTTGTTCAATCAGTCACCCTGTATATGTATAAAGAAAATAAACTACGTTATATACTACCATCATTTCGGACACAATCAAAATGGCCACCGGTAAAAGAAATGGCGAAAGAAACCCGGTTACGGCCTTTTTTTGTCATTTAGCAATTTTTCATAGGGACTAATAGATCTAAGCATTCGTAGGGACAGACAGACGGCGAAAGCGACTTCATTTTACGCTATGTAAAGATGAATCCCATTTCCCGTTGTCACGCCATAATTTGAGAACGGCTAGACCCATTTGGCACTTTTTTTTTTGGGGGGTTCTTATGGAAAAAAAAATTAAGAAAATGACTCAGATAGATTGAAAAAATACATAATTTTTTGTCCATAATCAAAAGATTTTGATTTTATGTATAATACATTTTGAAATTCCCATGGGAAAGCGGGATACACGCGAACGACGTTATTTTACCATATGTAATTTATAAATATAGGATATAACTGTCCTGAAACAATTTATTTTTGTTTACACATGGATTCACGAATAATTATGTAATCTGTGGTAACAGGTCTCAACAAACTGAACCAGACTGAAGTTGAAGTCAAGCAACTTCAGATTGAGTTAGCAGACCTAAAGCCTCTGATGGAAAAAGCTGCTGATGAGACGAGGAAGGTCATCGACCAGATCGCCATAGATACGGTACCGTCAAACATAATTTTTCGTAGCAATTGTCTTCTAGGAGTACTTGTGTAGCAAGTACCTATATGTATGAGTGTCCTATGAAGGGATCGAAAAAGCGCCTTCTGAGGGTAGATTCACTAGCAATAATAGATCTATCGAATATATTCATTTAAGGGCCTGTTTCATCAATTTTCAAAATGATATTTCTTTGACAGTTTTAGTATAGGTTTGACATTTCTTAATTGGCGAAAAGACTATTCGAGACTTATGTAATTAATAACATTTAATGTTATATGCCTATTATTTAAAATACCTCATTCCAGGCTATAGCAGAAGAAGCAAGAATCAAAGTGGAGAGAGAACAAGCTATCGCTGAGAAAATGGCGTCGGAGACCATCGCTATGGCGGAAGACGCCCAAAGGGACTTGGGTTCGTATTGTTTACATGTGGACGTTCACAGTTACTGTTCCTAATGTGATTTCTTGACTTTTGACTGGTCAAACCAATTGAGTTCCATTTGAGTCGACGTGCGGGCAAAGGCCTGTATGAACGTATGTTATTCTTTCATGCAAAAACGGCGCGATAGAATTGCTTGTAATGGTACACGGGTAATTTATAACCTGGATAAATACATAGGATTACTGACGACCTCCGTGGCGTAATGGTTACCACGCCAGATCGCCACCCAGGAGGTCCCGGGTTCGATCCCCGGTCGGGTCATGATGAAAAACGAACTTTTTCTGATTGGCCTCGGGTCTTGGATGTTTATCTATGTGTTGTTATAAAATATAATATCGTTGAGATAGTATCCCATATTACAAGTTTCGAACTTACTTTGGGGCTAGCTGAATCTGTATGAATTGTCCATATATATTTATTATTATTTTTATTTAGGATAGTTTTTATCCCGGATTGATATCGGGGATAAAAACTACGGAATATAAACCGGACTAACGTCCGGGAACGAAAACAACTTGATATTTCGATTAAAATCGCGGATATCAGCTAGTCTCACATATTTTTTATGATACTAACCTGACCTTTTTTTTTTTTTTGTTTATAGTCAGGAAAATGCATTACTGCATGTCCCGCCACTTGGGGAAGCGGCGGGGGTCTGTCGGGCTCTTCCCTCCCAAGGACACTTGAGGGATATACCGACTAAAAACCTGACTGACTACCACCTTCTCCGCCATATAGCAGCGGGGCTGCGGGAACTGACGATACTTCCGCAACCCCGCCGGCATACTAACCTGACCTACCTCAACTTTATCTGCGTTTTTGCAACTTTTTTCATGAATAATCCCCTCTCTCACATTCTCTTCTCTGCTCCTTATCTCTCATTTAACCCCCCCACCCCCACCCCTTCTATTATATTTTTTAACACAGATGAAGCGATGCCAGCCCTTCGCGCGGCAGAGAAAGCACTTCAAGAGATGAACCGCAATGACGTGGTTGAAGTCAAGGCCATGAAGAAGCCACCAGGGGGCGTTGTGCTCGTCATCGAGTCGCTCTGTGTCGTATTTGATATCAAACCTATAAAGGTCTGTATGTTTATAGGACTAGCAGGGTAACCATGAAACTTAATTCCGAAATTACGGACTTGTATTGAATTTTATCAAGTTTTGAACCTTATTCTAACTAGTTCATTATAATTTGTTTATAATAATATGTTTAGTTTAGTTTTAATAATGTTTAAGGTCACTTATTAATAAATACAAGGCAATTATATCAATATTTTATTAGACAGTAATTCGTTATTCTAACTAGTAATGTCATTGACAGGACTACGTGTTTCGTTGTTTCGGATGGACTTTCATGGTTACCCCTTAGCGCTTAGGTATATCTGATAGAACCGACTTGCACTTTATAATGCTTCTATCCTTTTCAGTCACTCAGAACCGTCATTTATTAGAGGGAAACAGAGCATGTTGCAGAGTGTCGTCGATTCTCTCGCGTGCGCTCAGACTGCGCTAAAGCAAAGAAAATTAAATTTTTATTATTACAATAAAATTGGTTTATTAGAAACTATTCCGAATCGTTTATTCCGATCACCGGATAATGTGATAAAGTACCAAGAAAGATTCGTTATCAGACAGAAATTCACTGCTGGACATAAGCACAGATATTATAATACTAAACTAAAACTATTACTAAAAAAGTTATTAAAAATGTTCTAATTACAGGAGCCAGGTGCCTCTTTCGGCGAGAAGGTCCTGAACTATTGGAAGCCAGGGTCGGCCATGTTATCTGACCCCTCGGCCTTTTTGGACTCGCTGATGAAGTTTGACAAGGAGTCTATTACTGAAGACATGATTAAGAAGCTCAAACGGTTCATTACCAACCCGGATTATGATCCGGATAAGATTTTGAAGGTACCAATTGCGCCAATAACTAAACTGCTACGGTCATGGTTGATCAGCAAATGTTTCTATAGTCGTCAGGAGTTTTATAATCACAAGTTTACAATTATAATATTTTCAAGACATTTTATACCCTATTTTCTGCAAATAAACGCTTTGACTTTTGACTTTGACTTACGTCGTAAAAGTCTTTCAAGTATATAGAACATGGAACGTTGACAGGCAATAATTCACATCAACATAAAATACAGAGTATTGGTTTACAAAATATAGAAGTGTCCAAAAAAGTTCACTAACAAAAAGGCACCAACGTTCTACATTATGTTTTTAAGTGTCATCGCCCTGCCCAGCGTGGCAACCATGAAAGTGTTTATCCGAAACAACGAAACACGTAGTCCTTTAAAAAAACCATTATGTACTAGTTAGAATAAGGTTCAAAATTGGTTAGAATTCAATGAAACGTCAGTCCGTATTTTCGGAATTCCGTTTCATGTTTGCCTCGCGGACTCTTCTACGAGTATTTATAAAGTTGAAATTTTGCTAGGTTTCCTTCAGGACGTAGACCCGATGTAAGACGGAATTTTTTGTAAGAAAAATTTTAACATAAAAAAAATTTAATTACAATTATGGTGGTATTTCCAGGTGTCAAAGGCCTGCATGTCTCTATGTATGTGGGTACATGCTATGTACAAGTTCTACCACGTGAACAAGGCTGTTGCGCCCAAAAAAGCCGCTCTTGAGAAAGCGACCAAGGATCTCGCTGCTGTTGAAGGTAATTCTTATTTTCAGTCATCCAGTTTCCTAATTTCGAACTGTCAGTGTCCGTTTTGGTAAAAATACTGAATGTCACATGGAATTAAAATTGGTGGTGAAGGCGCGGTGGAGGCGACCAAGCGGCAAACGGTAATTTACATCTCACTTCGCTTTCATACATTTCGTATGAAAACGTTTTTTTACCGTACGCCGTTTCTGTATATTTCACGCCTAAGTTTTTGTTTTAAATCCTATGGACTGTGAAGATATCTCATTTCTTTGATAAATAACAAAGTTTTTAACAGCGATGTTGGCTAACGCTAAGGCTAAAATGCAAGCCTTGCTGGAGGGTATAGCCAAGTTGAACGCGTACCTCCAGGAAAAGGAAGACGAGAAGAGGAAGATGGAGGATGACATCAACCAGTGCCTGGCCAGGATGGATCGCGCTAACAGGTCAGGGTTTAGAGCCATAGCACACGGCGTATTTTAAGCGCGCAGAGGACGGGCGTTTCGTGCTACATTGAACTCTTTATATGTTAGACCTTACGATGGAAACTCCGCGTTGGACTACGATACGCGCGTCATCTGCGCGATTAAAAAACGTCGTGTGCTGTCGTTCTTAGAGTCTACTATTACTCTGGTTAGAGACCAAAATGCTTTGACAAGTAGATCTACCTGTAACCATCATTTTCAAATGGCCATTTCGCTTTTGTTTCCGAAATAGTGGTAATTTATGGAGTATATTTTATTTACAAATCAATATTATTTGTACACAAGTACCTGTGAGGGCCTAGTCCATAAAAAAATGATTTTATCTTTATCATATCAATTGTCATCAGGTTACTGAACGGTCTCTCCAGCGAGAGAGTGCGATGGATTAAGACCATCAAAGATCTAGACGTGGCTATTGTCAACCTGATCGGCGATATACTAATTAGTGCTTGTAAGTATCTCTTTTTTTTTTCTCAAAGGCGAGGTACAGGCTCTCTCCTAGAGTGTGAATCTTAAGCTTAAATGAAGTATGTATGTTTTTACTCCTCAAACTTGCAAATGAAGTATGTATTGTCTTGAACCTCCCCCCCCCATATTTTTTTCTTGAAATACCTAATAATAATAAATAAATAAGTTTTTTCGTAATAATTTCCACTAATCTGCTTACATTCGACGGGACATTAGTGCCTTACGATTTTTTGTTATTTGTACAGGTGCGGTGGGATATATAACACCATTCACAGATGAGTTTCGAAGAGAGCTTCTGTCAGAATGGATGAATCATATGGAGGTAAGAAAGCCACTGGAACATGTAATCTAATCCCGTACCAATTTTTTTTTCTTTCTTATTATTATTATTATTTTTTTTTTTGACCAACTTTTACTATGGAGACCATGTCAAATCGCGAAAAAATATAAAGTATATTGTGACTTTATAAAAATAATTGCGTCAGTGGCCCCCGGCTGGGATTCGAACCCACTTCCTTTCCAAATCGGCCAAGTGCTCTACTAACTGAGCTACTGGGAAGGTTAGTAATTAGTAATGGTGGCGAAATTTTTCATTTCAATAAACTGCCCGTATCTAGTATGTACTACACAAATACATTAGTATAAACCTGATACAGCATAGACAGAGTTTTTGTTATTGAAATATATTATATATATAAGTAAGTACTTTTGTCGGAATTAACGATTACGTTTTACTGGTGTAATAACGTAGTACTCTATTCGAGAGTGATAATTTTTTTATTATTTTTCTTTTCCAGGAGGTCCGAGTTCCCCACACAGATGGAGCAACGCCATTGTCTACTCTCGGGGATGCGGTACTCATCCGGTATGTGAGCAAATAACTGGTAATAAGCGAAAACAAGACGGAACAGTACAAAAAATATTCGTATAAAACATGTGTACTTAGAAGATTTAATTTTGTAAAATGATTTCACCAGGGAAGCACTACTTTAATGTGTTTCGTTCGGTGTTATTTTAAGTGGGTGTTCTATAGAACTGTTGGGATATTCACCATGCTATTCCATCAGAAATATATAGTACTAATGTGACACTAAACACTAATATGAGGCCTCAACAGTTCTATAGAACTACAGGAATGGGGTACTACTGGGATGCACCCTTTGAAGTGTCCCGTAGTCCAACTCTTGCCCTTTTCTCCTGCTAAAGACCTCTAACGGATCTTTGATTACCCTGGTGTCTCTGTTGTCCAACCATTGATGTACAAAAAAATTTTTGAGTCCACCACCAGTAAGTAGAAGCGACCACTTACCATCATGTAACACGCATGCTTTTACCTACCTCTATTATTAAATAATATCTGAAAAGATCTACGATATCAATTTTAGGTTCATTATGAGAATTTTCTATTCACTTACGTTTCGAATTTCACCGAGATCTTTTTTTTCTTTTTATGTTTTTTTGTTATTGTTTGTTTGATTATTTGTGTACAGTCAAGAGCAGGTCGACCTTTACATATTGGACTTTGTACCATTCTTAAGTTCTATGTCATAAGAGCCAAAATTGTACTGCAAGTGTAAGGCTCAACGTGCTCCTGACTGTACATCGAACGTTGTCTTGTTTCTCATGTGCTGTACTGAATACATGTTTCTCTCTCTTTCAGGAACTGGCAGATGTATGGACTACCCCGCGACCCCCTATCAGTGGAGTCAGCTGTCTTAATGTCTAATTCACGCCGGTGGCCTCTAATCATCGATCCACAGACTCAAGCCAACAAATGGATACGCGCTATGGTACGAGAACTTCGGTTATTTTCGTGTTAAATACTAACGAAACCCGCGCAACTTCGTTTGCGTGTATCCAACTTTCCTGCGGAAATTTCAAAAAATCCCTTCGGATGTCTACGGCATACAAAGAACACTTCGATCAGCATAAAACGTTAAACAAAACAGACTATAGAAATTAATAAACAATTTTATAAATTGTTACAAAGAAATTAGGTACAATCAATATGAAAGTTTATGACACCCTTTATGACACCCAGTGACATTGCCATAGTTTGGAAAGTCTTGCTTTAAATAAATATATTGGTTTCAGGGCAAAATCGAAGGTCTGGTAGTCTGTAAACCTAACGATAGAGATCTGTTGCGTAACTTCGAGTCAGCACTGCGGTTTGGCAAGCCAATCCTGCTCGAAAATGTTGGGCAAGAGCTGGACCCGGCATTGGATCCTGTCCTAAAGGTATATTTTTATTTTGCCATATGATCTTCAATCCTTGCCTACTAAGGTCTCCTCCATCCTGCGCCATTTGAATTTTGCGGTTTTGGGCTCTTCTTTGCCCGCAATTTTTATGTTTTATTTTTTTTTATTAGCTTTCTCCGTCTTACCGTACCGTCAAAAGCTTTTCAAAACTGCCAGTCTCCAATTATTAAACTCGCGGATTTCGT
The DNA here is from genome assembly GCA_905163395.2 of Endotricha flammealis. Lineage (NCBI taxonomy): Eukaryota > Metazoa > Arthropoda > Insecta > Lepidoptera > Pyralidae > Endotricha > Endotricha flammealis. The sequence goes on along the minus strand of LR990871.1, from coordinate 1,961,571 downwards.
CTCTTCATGTCATTTTAGGTCTTGTTTGTCATCCAATATGCGCCCATTTTATTTGTAAAAATGTTTATTTTCATTACAGCGTCAATACTTCCGTCAAGCTGGTCAGATGGTGTTGAAGCTTGGTGACTCGCTGATCCCTTATATGGCCGGCTTTAGACTCTATATCACCACCAAACTGCCAAACCCTCGCTACACCCCGGAGACCTCCGTCAAGGTGCAGATTGTCAATTTTGCGCTGGTGCCCAGGTATGATATCCATACTAATATAATAATACATCTATCATATCCATACTATACTATTATTACGCTAAAGTAAACTTCTTGTCTGTCTGGTACCTAATGATCTAGGGTTGTAGTTTGATTTTCATCATAACACTTGCTCCGGTCAAATCTTTTCGTTAACTTCAAACAAAAAAATTCCCAAAACTATAATTTGAACACTCTTCATTCCATTCCTGGTCTTATACGTCACAAAATAAATATTTGTGTAAAATGTGCTTCCAAGTTTAGTTTTGGTTGTAAGTTACGAACCAGAAGTTTCGATGGCGGCCGAAGATTAATTCAGTCTTTTTTATATAATCACAGTGGTCTAGCAGAACAGCTACTGTCAATAGTAGTGGCTCAAGAGCGACCAGATTTAGAAGAGCTCCGTGGCCAACTGATTGTCTCTCGGGCGCAGCTCGCTTCTCAACTGGCCGAAATGCAGGCAGACATCTTGTATGGACTGTCTAACAGCGAGGGATCACCCGTAGATGACTTACCACTTATATTGACGCTTGAAGCCATCAAGATCAAGAGCGCTGAGATTATTGTAAGTATTTTGTCATTGTCAATCCATAATCCAGCGCCATGGAGTCGGACGACCCCACGGTTCCTGCTGAGCAGATGCCTATTTGTTGTCTTTTCTACATTTTTATTTTATTGATGTTATAGTTATTTTTAAGTTCTTGTAAGTTAATTAGTAAGACAATAAATAAACCATTTTCTTTTTTCAAAATATATAAGGGTTGCCTTGAAAAGATTTCTGTTAGCAATAAGGCCGCCTTGTTGCAAAAACACTAGTTCGTAAGTTTTCTGTATATACCTACAGTATTGTTTGTTTTTCTCTGTGTTTTGCAAATAAAGCATATTCATTCTTTCATTCATATATAGTGGCTACAATGACTACTTTATCGAAAGGGTGGCATTCAAATTTCGCGATTCCGCATAACATAAAATATTTTGTGAGAGTTAAAAGAAGGGGTGGGGTAGATTATTTTTATCTTAATCTATTTAGTCAGTGGAGACCTGCACTTAGTGTAAAAAAAATATTTCTCGGTTTAACAGATCAAAGTGGACGATATAGAGAAGACGTCAGCTGAGATAGATCTTGCCAGAGGGGATTACGTGCCAGTGGCCAACCGCGGTCAGATCCTCTTCTTCTGTCTGTCTGGCATGGCTGGCGTCGATCCTATGTACCAGTACTCGCTGGAGTGGTTCGTCAAACTGTTTATTAGGAGTATGGCGGAAACTGAACCAAATGGTAAGTTTTTTCGTGTAGGTATACCGCATTTTGAGTCTGTCTTCAAAAAATGTGCCTATTAAAGTAATGTGGCAAACAAGCATACGGCCCGCTTGATGGTAAGCGTCACCGTAGCCTATAGACGTTTGCAATACCGGGGGTATCACTCACGCGTTGCCAACCCTCCCAGCTCCCCAAGTGGAGCTTTGGAGACCTTACTCACCGTAGAAACACAACATGGCCGAGACCAATGCTATTTGGCTATCTTCTGTAAGGTGGAGGTCCTTCCCCAGACGGGCGCTCCGATTTGAGCGGATTATCCGCTGAGCCCTACCTTTCTAAAAAAGTTTTTAAAGTATTATGGAATTTGTAGAATACTGTGACAAAAATACCCACTAATATTGCACGTCTACATTCACCAATGTACATTACTAACACCTCATGAAAATTTCTGGCAAAATGATGACTTGATTTGAACTAAGTAGATATTTATCTTTGTTACATTGACACAATAATAATTGTTATGTTGACTTTATCTTTATTATACATTCCCATGAGAATTCTCTATTAATTTAGGTAAATTTCTTCCCCCTAGAGGACATTGTGGAGCGTGTGGAGATTATAATTGAGCACTTCACTTTTCTACTCTACCAGAATGTATGCAGGAGTCTCTTTGAGAGGCACAAACTGCTTTTCGCCTTTTTGCTCTGCGCGCGCATATTATTAGATAAAGGCATAATAAGAGCAACTGAATTCAATTTCCTGCTGAATGGTGGTAAGATTGAACAGGTTGGTAGATGTGAAATATAAAATTTTAAAGAAGAAAATCTTTTTGTGAACAAAGAATAAAAAAAACAAAAAATATTTTTAAAGATTTTTAAACATGTTTTCGTGAAATTTATAGAAAAATCTTAATATATTTTTGACAATAAAAAATTTTTCGTCAATTTGACATAGTCTTTAGGTAAATGAAGTGAAATTATGTTGAATAAAATTACTTTTATTTTGTCAATATAAAATATAAAAATTAACAACCCCACTAATGGCGAAAGTTTGTTTGTGTGTTTTGGTCAAAAGTCTGATATAGATGGCGCTGTTTTGCATAAATAAATACACGCAAACGAAGTTGCGCGGGTTTCATTAGTACTTTATAAATGAAAAGATCTTTAGAAAAGACCTTTAGACCTTAACCCATCGAAATCTATACATATAATAAATCAGTAGACCCTGATATGTCTATACATTGGACATATTTGGCAAAAATGGAGAGGGAGCCGTTAGAGTAAGGTAATAAAAGCAAAAAAATTTTTTTTTTTTTACCGTTTGTTTGAACGCGAACATCTTCTAAGTTACTGAATGGATTTTAATGCTGTTTTCACAGGAAGATAGAGCTCGGGATGGAGCAGAATATAGGCTTTGTTTCATTTAAATCGCATGTCAGGAAAAGGAGTTATCCTTATTTTAACATTTCACGCGGACGAAGTCGCGGGTAACAGCTCGTAAGAATATAAAATTGTAAATTGAAGGAAACTACTAAAATAAGTTTTCTTTTAGGAGCTAGATAATCCAGAACCCAAGTGGATATCAACGCGCATGTGGCTAGACATGCAACAGTTAGCCTCAGTGCCTACGATGAACCAGTTCGTGCTGGAGGATTTCTATCAGCAGACCAAATTCTTCAGGACTTATTATGATGCATGGAATCCTCATAAGTAAGTTTACAGCGTTTTGCTCTGAGCTGTGACCATTTCGTGTTATAGCTTCACACATGAGATATTTCCCACAGCGCTTTTTTATACCACATAGGTGGCTTACAAGCATTCGGCCGGCCTGATGGTAAGCCGTCACCGTAGCCTATTGAGGCTTGCAATACCGGGGGTATCACTCACGCGTTGCCAACCCTCCCAGCTCCCCAAGTGGAGCTCTGGAGACCTTACTCACCGTAGGAACACAACATGGCCGAGACCAATGCTATTTGGCTACGATCTTCTGTAAGGTGGAGGTCCTTCCCCAGGCGGGCTGCTCCGATTTGAGCGGATTATCCGCTGCGCCCTACCTCTCTTGCGGTTTCATAAATTGTGTTTAGATTTAAAGTTATTATGTAACTTGAATAACGTTTGTATGCTAAAGCTAACAAATAAATGTTTTTCTATTCTATTCTTTATCACTTCTTCTTGTCCAGTCATCATGGCTAGCCTGGTGTTTGATGTAGAAAGTTTTTTTAGGGCAGAGAAGGACAAACTAGCTAGCGGGTCACCTGATGATAAGCAATCACCTCTGCCCATGGACATCCACGACTACAAGATCTTAGATGTGTTGCTCACCTATGAAGGAATGAAATAATGAAAATGATTTTCCAATTTCTTAATATTAAAGTATGATATATTATTTTGTAAATACTTGGTGTTGAATTGAATACCCAAATATCTCCTTATTTCATTCCTTATTCCTCAAAAGTTACCTGTTGATTGAGGAAAAGTAAATAAATAAGAAAAAAACTTAATTATAACATTACCTCTGCAGACTTCCCCTCCCCAAACCATTGGATACCCAGCTGGATATGTTCCAGAAGCTTCTAGTCCTCAAGTGCTTGCGGCCTGATAAACTAGTGCCTGGATTACAGGTCACCACTATTATCTTATTTGCATTATATAGTTACAGCCCATTCCCACAGCTGTGTCTTCCTTTATAGCCAGGATACAATACTTAAAAATATAAGTACATAATAGGGCCGCCTATTATTGCTACGCAATTTCTTCCAGGCAACCTCTGAAAGAGATAACGCTAAAAAAGAAATAGGCAGGTTGCGCAGTAATTATAATTAAGTCAAATTAAATTAAGGAAGGAATAATTAATGTCAAGAAAATATTAAACAACAATAAAAATATTAATAATAATAAATAAATTTACAACAGCGACCTCAGATAGACAAAAAGTAATGAAACTTATTGACGTTCCGGGGAAGAAACTTCAGCTGTCTTGTAACTCACAACGAATTTAAATCATCAACGAATAGAAATCATGGCTATATATGTAGAAGGAAACGATGAGAATGTGTGGACTAAACGGTATATTGTTGCAGGATTACGTGGTGACAGGCTTGGGAGCACGGTTCGTGGAGCCGCAGCCGGCAGACCTGGCGGCGCTGTACGCGGAGTCGGATGCTATGGCGCCCATCATCTTCGTGCTGTCAACAGGCACTGATCCAGCCGCTGGTACATACAATATAATATTTCGTTCCACTATACTTAGATATAAAGTTGTTTAGAAGCCATAGGATAAGTAGATACTTTATAATTTTAAATTAAATGTGAAGTTCTTGGTAATTTTCAAAAAAACATAAACCCCCAAATATCTCGAGAACCACTGGACTTCGCCCATACATAGGTTCATTTTGTTACTTTTGAGCCACACACACATGTTCCGGATATTCGTCAAATTACAACCCTAAAGTAACCCTAAAGTTCTACTACTAATTTCTAAAATCTCCATCAAATAAAATATACATTGTCTTATGCGACCAGATTTGATGAAGTTCGCAGACAAGATGAAGATGGGCAAGCGCTTCGAGAGCATCTCCCTTGGACAGGGCCAGGGGCCACTGGCTGAGGCCATGATGCGACAGGGCTGCGACTTTGGCAACTGGGTCTTCTTCCAGGTTTGTTGAAAACTTGAGATCAGTACAGTACGGTACAGCCAGCTAATGGAAGAGGTGAGTAAGGCCGTTTTCTACATATTGCGTGAAAATATTTATTCGAATATTTATTTATCAACTAGCGAAACCCGCGCAACTTCGTTTGCTTATATCTCGCTTTCCCTTAGGAATTTTGAAAAATCCTTTCTTATTGCTCCCCTACGATATAAAAGGAACCTTTGTGCAAAATTTTAAGTTTCAAACCCTTATAGTTTAGGCCCTGCGTTGATAGTCAGTCCTTTTATATATTTATCAATAGTATTCTAATTGTAATTACAAAGCATCATAATTATGCGCGATGCTTAGATTATCATTAAATTTTTTGTTCTAAGTTCTCTTCTCTGGTCACCTCTTTGATTGGTTTTTCTGTACCTGGGCAAGATACTTGAATTGCTTGTTTCTGCACACTGTTGTTAAACAACAACAACATTCTATTTCAGTTTTCTGTCACAGTTTTTTTTTTGTCATCATATAACATTTCGCCACAGAATTGTCACTTATCCCCATCATGGATGCCGGTGCTGGAATTGAATGTGGAGCTGATTCAGCCAGAGACGGTACATAAGGATTTCCGCCTCTGGCTCACTTCTACTCCATCGCCTAATTTTCCAGTGGCGTTACTGCAGAATGGTGAGTCCTGTCCCATCATCACCACAAGAAGTTCACTGCTGGATATAGTCCTCTTCCAAACAATTCCAATATGAATTATTAGCAGGTCACTGAACAATATTTAGTTATTTTTATGCATCAGTGGTTGTTATGTAGACATAGAATAATGGTCAAAAAATATAAAATCACATATCCGACATAATGTCGTGTTTCGGAATGCTTGTATATGGGAATTGTATTTTAGGTTACAAGATGACAGTGGAGCCCCCACGTGGCATCAAAGCGAATCTGCTGAAAGCGTACATGAACCAAGTACCAGATTTTACAGAGTTCTTAAACTCACCTGACCCCAAAGTTCCTAATTTTAAGGTATGTGTTATGTTTACTACCACGTTGAATTATAATAAGTAAGGCTGTAAATTAGATATTCCAATAATACACACACCGGCATAATTTGCGGGATATTGAACAATTTCTATGAAAATAATGCATTTTCAATAACCTATTTAGAACTTACTTACTTTAAACAAAATAAAAAAAATAGTAACATTATTTTGTACAGTACCCACATACAGTATCTTTAACTAAAATTAGATGTGACTAAATAAATACTTTCGTAGCTCCCAGTTTTGCTCGCCATTTTGAAAATAGAAATTAAAAGTTTGAACATTATGTAATTTTCCACTTAATTATAAGACAATGTAGTCATTATAGGTCGAGACCAGAAATTAAAATTAAGTCGTTTTTTTATATTTTTTTTACCGCAAAGATGACAAACACGGTGGTAAGCTTCACCATGGCATAAAGACGCTTGCAATACCAGGGGTATCACTCAGGCGTTGCCAACCCTCCCAACTCCCCAAGTGGAGCTCTGGAGACCTTACTCACCGTAGGAACACAACATGGCCGAGACCAATGCTATTTGGCTACGATCTTCTGTAAGGTGGAGGTCCTTCCCCAGACGGGCTGCTCCGATTTGAGCGGATTATCCGCTGTGCCCTACCTCTCTTAATATTTTCGAAAGTTTATATTTTGCATAAAAGTTGCCTTTCATTTATGTTTCGCTATATTATGCCGGTGTGTATATTATAAAGGCGAAGGTTTGTGGGTATGGAAAAACTCCTAGATATAAAATTTATAATAATTTCTCTTCAACAGTGGCTATTGTTCTCCCTATGCCTGTTCCACGGGGTGGTGCTGGAGAGACGTAAATTTGGACCACTGGGTTTCAACATACCCTATGAGTTTACTGACGGTGACCTTCGAATCTGCATCTCCCAGCTTCATATGTATCTTACTGAATATCATGAAGTACCACTTAGGGTATGTAGATTGAGTAATAATAATAATAATTTCTACACCATTCACACAGGGCCACCTGATCCCATAGTAAGTTAGGCTTCAATCTGGATTTTGGGTACCAGACAACGGAATATTATTATTGCAAATCATCATATCATCATCATCATATCAACCCATAATCATTCCCTTGCTGGGATATGGGTCTCCCTTCAATCGAAGGTGATTAGAGCGTACTCTGCCACGCTGCTCCAATGCGGATTGGCAGAGGCCGGTGTTTTCAAACCGCTTTAAGGCCACCGACTTAATTGGCTTAACGACTGTCATCCATCGATAACAGCCGGGACCGAGGGCTTAACGTGCCCTCCGAAGCACGGAGAAGTTCGAGATAACGAAACCCATCCAAACGCTGGCTAGGGTCGTTGTCGCTTAACTTGCGTGTTCATATTAGAGTGCGACACACAGCGACGCCATCAAGCTCTTCAATCATTGTAAATAATCACTACATAGTATAAAACAAAGTCGCTTTTTCTGTCCCTATGTCCCTATGTCCCTTTGTATGCTTAAATCTTTAAAACTACGCAACGGATTTTGATGCGGTTTTTTTTAATTGATAGAGTGATTCAAGGGGAAGGTTTTAAAGTATCATACATTCCAAAATTCCCACGGGAAAGCGGGATACACGCAAACGAAGTTGCGCGGGTTTCGCTAGTATACTTATAATACAAAGAATCCTACATCTAGACTCCAAACACAAATGCCATCACTTGTTCTCTACTCACTCAAATGTTTACCCGGGGGGGAATCGAACCTGCGCTCTTTGAAGCCGAAGGTACGATCATTCTCCACGCATATTGTTCTTTAGTCTGGATGTTTTATAAGTTACACATATTTACAATAATATATCAGTTGTATATATAACAAGCTGGTTCTAGCTTACTTTGGGACCAGTTGAGGGTTTTCACGAAAATTTACTTTAGCCACTAGGTTGGCGCCACTTTGGCAAGAGGTCTTTTTAATCTTTTCTTAATTAATGGCGTTTCAACGACACATTGACAATTTCGCCAATGTCGAGTATTTAAATGAACACTTTTTAACCAAAAAATTCACTTTAAAAATACAACGTGGTACGGTGAGTCGGTGAGGATCCGAGGTCGCCATCTTGACGACTTTCGTTGACAAGGCGGCGATCTCGAATCAGAGATGGGCAAGAGGTCCCATCCCAAGGAGGTTATCCCATCCATAACCGGCGCGGTCAAAAGCGTCAACGTCAAAAAAATCTGACACTCGAATATAAAGGCGCTATGACACTTTTCTGGACCTGACGTCTCAGTGCTGCCGCCTAGTGGGTGTCATTTCAGAAAACCCTCATTGCAAACTAAAAATTACTTTCTGGAGCAACATGTGTAGTGTTTGTGACGAGTGTCTCACTTGCACTAATGTAATCCGCAGTATGGCATCTCTGTCTAACAGTAATATCTTGTTTAGGTGACCTTTTACGCATTTAATTTTATTGTAAGGTGCATTGCATGTTGTACCCACAGTAAATTTAATATTTTTATAATACAGCGTACAGTAAAACAAAATTGTTTTTGTTGAGCTGATATTAATTTTGTTTAACTAAATGTAACGTTTTATAAATAAATAAATAATAAAATATATGCTTACAAAATTATGATGTCTTTTATGCAGTGCGATGCGCGTTCGGAAACGGTCGCGTACATTGCATTGACATTAGACTCGAATTTTAATTCGCGAGACGCGCGGCTTGGCCGCTGCCCGCTACCGCGGCTATGGGTTCCGAACAACTCATAGCCAACGAACTGTTGGCGTTCATCCAGCACGCTATCGACACCATGGACGAGGTTAGCATCTTGCAGATCTGCAAGTCAAACTTCAAGGAAGACGAAATTTGTAGTGGCAAGGAGCTGCTCTACAAGGTGCTCGGCAAAGCCGACCGTATGCCGTCCCGGCGAAGGGATGAGAAAGGCGAGAGGAGCCTTCAAGATATAATATCATTATTGAAGGTCACCGATCCGGACGACGTGCCTGCTTTTGTGGCGAAGGAGCTGCATCGGCTGCCCCTCGTCACTTTCCACCGCGTCGACGTCACCAGGCTGCTCAAGGACATAACTGCCCTGAAAGCCAGTCAGGCCGAGATGGAGTTTAGGTTGGCAACTTCGGAAACTACCATCAAGGAGCTACGTGCTGAATTATTATCAATAAAAAGTAATAATTCGGTAAGTAGGTCAGACGAGTTTGCTAACGTAAACATGCGTCGCGGAGCGCACAATGCGACCTTAGGCAGTTCTGCGTCAGCGGAATTCGACCGCTCGCCGCCAGCCGCTGTCGTAAGGTGCGACGAACTACGTCCCGCCGCCCGCTCCACCGCGCCGGAGCTGACATCCAGCGTACGTTCGTCGACTCCTCAACGTCCATACGCTGCAATTGTCGCTGCTAAACCATCGCAGCAGCCATCTCAAGAGGGGAAGAAGCTGGGTCCTAGTCAACGGGTCCAACGTAAGGCTGTTCCAAAGAAGAACCAGTGCGACGAGGAGGGCTTCACCAAGGTGGAAAAGAAGAAAAGGAAGCCCACCGGTCGCAACCAGTGCGGCACAGCACCGACCGGAGCAAACCACCTTTTGCGTCCAGCGACACCGTCGACTCAGGTGTATGTTTCCAGATTGCACTGGTCTACAACGGTAGAGGAGGTTGTAGATTATGTCAGGAAGAAGTCCAACTTCACCTTAAGGGTCGAACGGTTGGAATCCCGCCACAAAGTGAATTTCAATTCTTATGTGGTGAGAGTTCCGACTCACCATCTAGCGACCTTTATGAAGGAGGATTTCTGGCCGCAGGGCGTCGTGTTTCGGAGATTCCGCGGGCGACTACCTACGGAGAATGCGCGTTACATGTCGCCGACATCACATGTGAAATAGTTATAGTGTTTATATTATTGTATATATGTTAGTCTGTAAGGTATATATTATATGGGCCGATAATTTGTTAAAATTTTATTTGTTGCCTGGAATAAATGACTATTATTATTATTATTATTAAATGTCAACTTGACAATATAGACTATTTCGTATTATAATATAATATTATGGAATTGAGATTCGAGATCGCCGCCTCGTCAACCAAGATCGTCAAGATGGCGACCTCGGATCCTCACCGTACAACGTTGCCTTTTTATGGTGTACTTTTTTATTAAAAATTGTTCATTTATAATACTAGACATTTTCGAAATGGTCTATGTGTCGTCAAGACACGACAGAAACGCCACTAAACAAGACAAAAAAAAAATATGTCAACTTGGGATCAACATCAAAATGACATCATCTTTTGTCAACATAATTGGGCCACAGTTGGTGCTTTGTGTATTGTGTAGAATTACTGTCTCATTTAGATGCTGACATATACAGCGGGACATATTAATTATGGCGGGAGAGTGACGGATGATTGGGATCGACGCACCTTGCTCTGTCTGCTCGGCGATTACTACAGCTCAGCCGTACTATCTGATAGGTACATGTTCGATGAGAACGGAGCTTATAAGCAGGTGAGATTTAATTAATTAAACAATAGAATGAATGACATGAAAGGTTTGGTTGTATGAACGAATTTGTCAAAAGATTGAATGAATTGCGGAAAAGAATGATTTGGAGTCGTGAACAGTCAAGAGCATGTCGACCTTAAAATTTTGGACTTTGTACCATTCTTAAGTTCTATGTCATAAGAGCCAAAATTGAACTGCAAGTGTAAAGCTCGATGTGCACCTGACTGTACATGGTATGATTTCTTACCATCGGGAGACTGATAGCACGTTGGTCTTTCTTTGTCATATAAAAAATCCCGGTATATTGCCAGAAGTGCCAGTGGAGTTGTCCCATGAACCCATGATGGGAGTACTTGTGTTTTTTTCGCTAGAGGTTCAAGGTCAATTTGGCCTACATGGTCAAAAAGGCTTTGTTTTTTTTTTTAAAGGAACCAATGGATGAAATTACCAGTACTCCAGTTAATGGAAAATCTAGGAAAAAATATTGGCAACATTTAATTTTTCAGTTTTTAATAATAGAACATTTATCATAAGGTAATACGTAATCTACCTTAATGAAAATTACGACATTCTCATTGGTTTAGCAACCGTCATCAACCAACATCGAAGAATACACAAAATACATCAGAACCCTGCCTCTCAACGACGACCCATCTCTCTTCGGGCTGCACAGCAACGCCAACATCAGCTACGCCATGTCGGAGACCATGACGAATATCAGTGAGTTCTTATGCGGGGCAACAATGAAAGTGTTCATCCAAAACAACGAAACATGTAGTCCTGCCAAAAAAAAATACTAGTTAGAGTAAGGTTCAAAATTGGTTAGAATTTAAAGAAACGTCGACCTTGTAAAATGGGATAGAATTTGATATTTGACTCATCTGCAGGCAAACAGTGTAGCAAATACGGCGCCCTACATTGTGCGTGGCTCGACACGTAATTGCCCGGTTTTTTTTTTATATTTCCGAAATGAGAATGTTTAGTTGATCAATATTTACTATATTCGCTGGGTGCGCGACGGCAGCGCCAACTAGCGGATGAACTTTAGGCGGACTCTGAAGTGTCAAATGGCGAGTTGTCATTACGAATAGTAAAATAAACAAAGAAATATTTTCAATGAAACGTCGTATTTAAAATCGTTTATTGTAAACTTAACTTAACATTCTCATACTACATGGATAATTAAACAATAAAAGTGTTATTTTATAGGTTAACTTACTTTTTCTTCTTGACGGCTGTTATCCATTTCATTCGTTTTTCTTGTTTCCAACGTGCTTGTGGAAATTTGTAGAATCTACAAGCACTGTTTACGCCAGTGTTTTTACAGTTATCAACACAGCAGGTATCGTGACGCATATTTCTTTATTTTTAACGAAATACAATAAACAACAACACTCCACTATGTATACGCAAGGATGACATCCGCCGCGAGTTCCTTTTTTAGCCACGGCGGGCGCTGCGATCGATTCGTCTGTCCCTACTCCCCGCTTTGCACCCAGCGAATAGGGTTGCCATGTCCTTGTGGACTTGTGGACTTGTGGACCCGTACCCTTTCAAAAATTACGTAAGTATTACTTTATTCTTTGAATAACATTATAAGTGAATTACTACTTAATGCATGACAATAATGTCCTAGTACTTGACCGTTGCCAAAAACGAAACCATAGCGCGATGTAACTTGACGACAGCGCCATCTGTTGTGGAGTATCGGTACTATTAGTATAATTATTTACATTATTTAACATGTAGTTTATTTTAAGACAATGTAAATATTTTTATTGAAATGACAATATCAATAAAAATATTTATTTTTTATTGATATTGTCATAAACTTAACTAACTGGACAATATTATTTCTCGATGTTTATTAGCTCTAAAGGGTGCATTTATATATAATTTGTTAAAATATAGTAATAATAATAATAATTGTTTTTTTTTTGATACATTTAACGGTAAAATGCAATGTCCAGTATAAATTGGCACTTGCTTTAAAGGATATAGTACGTAATTAGGGGTCAGCTTAAATAAGCTGGTTGTTTTAAGAACAGAAGCAAGCTGTATTGCATATATCAATTGAAATAAATAAAGAATGGCTGCAATAAAAATACAAAATCACAATTTAAGAATTAAACAATATATTACTTCAAACTTTAATATTTCTTATAGACTCTCTTATTTCATTATTATTATTAAATCTCGTTGAAATATTATAATACTATATTATAAAAATATATTGAAATACTATAATTAATTCAAACACACCAGTATGTTTTTCACTTTTTGGAAATTTTATCCATTGTTCATAAAACTCTCTCCTAGATATAATTATTACGTATTCTGAAAGGAAAAGCAAGAACATAGCTTCAGCTTCGCTTAAAATTTTGGGAAGGTTTCGCAGCAGCCCGCCTTATATATTTTACTTTTCCATCACCCATTTTAAGGGAAGTGGGGGGTTAGAAAGAGACAAAAAGAAGCCTATGTTACTCTCCATCCCTTCAACTATCTCCACTTAAAAAATCACGTCAATTCGTCGCTCCGTAGCAGTATTATATAAATGAGACTACCATATAAAAAAAAACCAGCCAAATAACATGGAGTTACAAGTAGTTAGTAAAAAAAATTACGCACTAAAAATGTGGTATCCATCAAATTCGACTTCAATTTTCTCGTTAACATTGAAAGTATTTGCAACTAAAATAAATTAGGGATATAGTATTTACCATCAACTTCACGATCCATTACTAATTAATTAAATATAATTTTTTTTATACACGCTATATGAAAAATTGAAACGTCAAGAGCGAAAAAGTTAATTCATTCACGTATGGCACTCGTAAAGTTATTTTAAAATAATTTATTAATTATTGGAGGGTACAAACAAGAAAATATTACCTGAAACGTTACTTCGGGACTGTCTGTTACCACTTTTGCTAGTTTTATTTCAGAATTTCAGTGACCCCTTTTGTCCACCTAGATTTGGCTTTTGGGCCATAGTGCGTCAGTCCGTATTTTCGGAGTTCACGGTTGCCCGCCTGGGTAGAGTTCGGAAATAATATTAATTACACCACATTCATGGTGTAGCGCAGACGACCCACTTTTTGTGCGATCTATAGTCTGTTTTAAACAAACGAATAGTGACTATGTTCATCGCGCATTTCTGATATTCACAGAGTGAGATGGATCATTTTGTCAACTACTAACTACTACCAAATACTATAGAAACACTACCGAGTTAATACGCACAGCTCTTGACGTTTCTCATACAATGACTTGGCAACCTCCGTTCACCTCATGCCGCTAGGGGCGCTATAACATTTTGCATACAAAACGCACAGAAGTTTTGAAATCGTTCACCTCATGCCGCCCTCATGCCGTAGGGGCGCTAGTGTCGCGGTCTTGCCCGAATTCTTCCGAAGCTGTGCGTATTAGAGTTTCTATAGTATTTGCTACTAATAAGCAATGATTGCATGAACCAATACTATCAATTAGTAACGTAGTAAAAAAAATTTGTGGCATTGCGGATGTAAATTATCTTTTTTTGATTGTTTTTATAGTTGTAAGGAAACTAGTCATTCCTAATTGAAAATATTTTAACATTTGGGCCGGATACTGAGAGGACGTGCGATCGTATCCCACTTCGGGCGGAGGCGAAATTTTTCTTTCAAAAAATATTTTTATGTCGCAACATGTTCATCAAGATATAAAAATATTATTCATCATATCATATCAACCCATAATCATCCCACTGCTGGGATACGGGTCTCCCTTCAATTGAAGGCGATTAGAGCGTACTCTGCCACGCTGCTCCAATGCGGATTGGCAGAGGCCGGTTGTTTTCAAGCCGCCCGAAGGCCACCGACTTGGCTTAACGACTGTCATCTACCGGTAACAGCCGGGACCGACGGCTTAACGTGCCCTCCGAAGCACGGAGAAGCTCGAGATAACAAAACTCATCCAAACACTAGTTAAGGTCGACGTCGCTTGACTTGCGTGTTCATATTAGAGTGTGACACACAGCGACGCCATCGTGCTCCGAAAAATATTATTATTTATTATTATTATTTCCTTATTTAGATACTTTAAAGAACCTTCAGCCGAAGGAAGTGAGTGGCGAGGGTGGTCTATCAGCTGAGGAGATGACAGAGCGCGCCGCCAAGGAAATACTGAATGTTCTACCTCCTGTTCTCGATCAGAAGTTCATTGCTACCACGTAAGTTTGCTGCATCATTGTATCTATTGACAGCACGCTGGTAATTGGCAATGATGTTACCTTCGAAACCAGAGAGTGGTTTGATTCACTCTCGAAACAAACATAATATGTGGTGGTATTTGTGTTTTTTTAATGTCATTCAGTAGACAAACAAGCAAGCGGGCCCCCTGATGGAAAGGGGTCACCGCCGCCTATGGACATCAGTAACACCAGGGGCGCTACCAATGTGTTGTCCACCAAGAAAGTTGGAGGAAACGAAGGAGGAAGGAAAGAGAAAGAAGGAGGCCTTCCCCTGACGAAAGAGGGGATAGGGAAGGAGTTGAGCTTCCGGATCTCTCACTCACCGAACGAAACGCATTGCTGCTTCACGTCGATATTCTGTGAGAGGGTGGTAGTTACTTCCCCGGTCGAGCTAGCCCATTTCATAATAATTGCTCTACCACTCCAAAACTGTTTTTTTTTTACACAGGTGGCAAACATGCATACGGTCGGCCTGATGGTAAGCCGTCACCGTAGGGTGTTGTCTATATATTATAAGTATCTATAATAATATGTAAATCCGTTTTCTGGTATCAGTACACAAGGCTTAACCTGCCTAGCTTACTTTAGGGGAAGGTCGCACTGTGTGAATTATGTCGAGTCTATGTGTTTAGATTTTTTTTTTAAATCCCTATTTTTGTGAAAGGTTGTAGACATAACGACTTGAAGCATAAATCAACGAGAAATGAGGTAGTGGGTCACTTGCAAATCTGGACAAACCTATTAATTTTATCAGTGTTAGACAATGCTGTGAGATTAATATTGAATAATAACAATTTTAGGGTTCACAGGGAAGGAATAGTTCGAGTTTGGGGTTTAAGACGATTGATTTGGAACCTATTAATTATTCTTATCTCGCACAATTTCAATTCAACAATATTTCAGTATGTCAATCAAGAGCATTGTAGCTTAGTACGTTGTAATGTAACCTTGACTGACAAGGAACGGGTTAGCTTCTCGCACGGGGCAAACATGCAGTTTTATAGTACAACCGCGTGTTCAATATTTTAGATTGGTAGAGTTTAGCAATGAACTGTTAGTGGCTCGTAAATGAGCTGGCTCGACCGGGGCAGAACCACCATCTCAAAGAATAAAATAAAATACTGCACAGTGAACTACAGTCTTCTACATACACACATGGACCGCTCGAGCAGTTGCAATTGCTTCGGATGGTGGTGCGGTTAAAGCTTCAAGCTGTTGTCTATGACTGCAAGAGCGGTCTGTGCATGTTGATGTCTGTCAATGGCTAAACTGCTCGAGCAGTCCGTCTTACGTCGGCTCTTAGAAATTATATTTCTGACTAGGTACCCGGTGTCGTACAAGGAGTCGCTCAATACAGTGCTGATGCAGGAGGCAATCCGCTACAATCGACTTCTCATGGTCATCGGAAACTCGCTAAAGTATATTCTTTTGTTAAAATCAGAAACCTTATTTGTATTTTTTTTTACATACAGATAAAAAAGCAGGTGGATACTATAATATGTTCTCAAATAAGCAATGAAGCTTATTGACGTTCCGGGGAGAAACTACAGCTGTCTTGGAACTCACAACGAATTGAACCAGGAAGAAAATAGACGGAGACGTCAATAAGCTTCATTGCTTATTGTCAATCTGAGGTCGCCGTTGTTGATCCTGGCTACAGGTGACAGCAGTGAGAATGTGTGGTGGGTTGTCCCGATATAGTCTGTTCTTTTAACAGACGAGTACTGGTAACCAAGTATATTTGTATCTAGGGACCTGTTAAAAGCGCTTAAGGGTCTGGTGGTAATGTCAGAAGCTCTGGAGAACATGTCAAACAGCCTCGCTCGTAATGCTGTACCAGTAATGTGGAGCTCCAAGGCCTACCCTTCACTCAAGCCGCTGGGTGAGTCTACCTCCTACCTGACACCTGAAATAAAATCGAAAATTCGGAAAATCTTTCTTAACGATGCCTACGTCTATATAGAACACACCCTTCAAGTTTTAGATTTCTACGATCTGCTGTTTAGACTGCGTTGTTCCGTCTGTTAGTCTCAGGACAAAGCATTTTCTATGTATAAATAATAATAATAAAACTTCACGCCGATGTTCTGTAACAGGGTGGCATTTTCCTGGTCGAACACCAATCTCTACCACTGCACTCCAATGAACTTTTTTTTATACCACAAAGGTGGCATACCAGCATACGGTCGCCTATAGACGCTTGCAATACCGGGGATATCACTCACGCGTTGCCGACCCTGTAGAAAGTGGAGCTGTGGAGACCTTACTCACCGTAGGAACACAGCATGGCCGAGACCAATGCTATTTGGCTACGATCTTCTGTAAGGTGGACGTCCTTCCCCAGACGGGCTGCTCCGATTTGAGCGCATCATCCGCTGTCCCCCACCACTGAACTAGTAGTAACTAAGTTTTTTTAAGGGTCTGCAACGCGTGAGTTGTTTCCCTGGTGTCCATAAACTGGTGTACATAAACGGCGACCACCTACTATCAGTCACAGTGGTTTGCCACCGTCGTGGTATAAAAATAATGAAATAAAACCGTTTCTTAGCTGCATGGGTGAAGGACCTATGCCTTCGAGTGAAGTTCATGCAGGACTGGGCGGACTATGGTATACCCAAAGTGTTCTGGATCTCCGGATTCTACTTCCCACAGGCGTTCCTCACTGGCGCTTTACAGAACTATGCCAGGAAGAATATCATTGCTATTGATACTGTGGCTTATGCTTTTGAGGTTAGAGTAAATTTATGGTTATTACCTAAGCCCGTTTCACGAACAATTTCTTGAAATTAAAAAGTCTCCTAACAGCTTTCTCTATGTCCAAATCCTTGTTACGAACGTGTAGTACTGTCATACAAACCGTATTTTTATTGATAATTTTACATGTCTATAAAATTATCGATAAAAATACGGGCATTTTTTTCCCATGGCATTAGTCTTTTTTCAACAAACGAGTTACTGAGTATGTCCCTCGCACATTTTCAATATTGACAGAGTGAGATGGGTCGTTGTATCAGCCAATCGCAACCAATAACATTGAATACGTGGGCCAATAGCAACGAAGTAAAAATGGTCGGTACTCGCTTCTAAAAAAAAAGACTAAAAAAAGAGTAAAGACTAAGTATATTGATATATCGCATGATCTTTTTTGTTTTTTTGTTGTTGTTAAAACATGGCCCTTGACACACAAATAATGTGTCTTTCTATTGGTAAAAGAATTTTTAAGATCAGTTCAGAAGATCCAGAGATTACCCCTACAACTTCACAAACTTTACCTCTTTATAATATTAGTATTAGATTATAAGAAATATCATACAGACAGTTACCTGCAGCGCCGCCCAGGAGCCCCAGTTAGGTGGCACCACTGCACATAACCTGCACTGCACATAACAAGCACCACATAATAAGTCATATTAGAAATAAAACGTGTGACAGATTTTACTTTTAAATTGTTTTTGTGTGTTAGGCGTTGGCGTCGGCACCAGCCAAGCGACCTGACGACGGATGCTGCGTCCGCGGTCTTTATCTCGAGGGGGCAAGATGGAACGTGGGTGACATGGCACTCGAGGAGAGTCGCGCTAAGGAGTTGCACACAGGTGAACAACTATAAAGAGACACCAACAAGCCATAGATACCATCTTCACGAGCGAGAGAATAGCGACGATAATATCGTCTTGCCACCTAATTCTATACATTGTCTTCGAACGTGTCTCCACACGGCGATTTCATCGCGGCGATTTTCATTTAGACTCGTCACGATTCTCTCGCCCGTGGAGATG
The DNA here is from genome assembly GCA_905163395.2 of Endotricha flammealis. Classification (NCBI taxonomy): domain Eukaryota; kingdom Metazoa; phylum Arthropoda; class Insecta; order Lepidoptera; family Pyralidae; genus Endotricha; species Endotricha flammealis. The sequence goes on along the minus strand of LR990871.1, from coordinate 1,942,902 downwards.
GTTCCATAGAGAAATACAATGATAGGGTTCATTATTACATCAAGAAATACTTAAATTGAAAAATTAACTAATTTCTCGTCTCACCTCATCGGTAGAAACTCAGCATTAGGCTAGTCGAGCTCCTTGGCCTAGGTGTTGTTCCTCTGCCCGTATTTCTACGCACCAGAAAATAATGTCTACTTTGTTCACAGAAATGGCAATAATTTACATGAAACCAGAACAGAACCATAGACTTCAATCAGGATTATATGAGTGTCCCACATACAAGACCTTACTCCGAGCTGGTACCTTATCAACAACGGGTCATTCTACCAATTACGTCATGACCATAGAGCTAACTACCCATAAACCACAATCCCATTGGATCAAAAGAGGAGTGGCTTTGTTCTGTGCATTAGATTATTAATCTATTTGTCTGTAACAGTTATAAAATATAAATAAATTAAATAAATTTGCATTTTATTCTTTGTTTCATGTTATTTACTAGCTTTTCGCCGCGGCTTCGCTCGCGGTTAATATTATGACAAAGGTCTCGTTTAACAACAAAACATCCCATAGCGCGACTTGTGGCGCCATCTGTTGGCCGACATCGCAATTGCAGCGCCACCTATAGTAGAAAAAATATTTTCCCATTAGAATGACATACTTTCACGGGATAAAAAGTAGCATAGGTTGGGCTCTGTACCCCAAACAATATGTATTCAAATTTTCATAATGATCGGCTGCTTAGTCAAGCCGTGAAGGAATAACAAAGAAACAAACTCACTTTCTCATTTATAATATTAGTATAATTGGGGTGCCAACGATCACATTCTAAGTAGTTAACAACATAATATTTGTAGAAGTGTAACCAACAACGCTATCCACACATTAAGTAGGTACTGAGAATTACGTGTTACATTTAGAAAAAAAAGAATTAAATGAATTTCTTAATCCAATTCTTTGTTTTGTGTGTACTGTACGGGGTTTTATAATTAGTGAATTTTTATTAATAACTAGCTGCCCGGCCCGGCTTCGCCCGGGTACTGTGTCGTTTTTTTTTCAATCTTTCTGAGAGAATTTCTTAATATTTTTTTCCGTAAGAACCTTGTACAGAGTATTAGAAGACTACAAAAAAAAAAACAGCCAAATCGGTCAAGCCGTTTTCATGTTATGTCGTGACAACGGAAAACGGGTTTCATTTTTATATATATAGATAAAGTGGGTAGTTGTATTAACGATACCATGGCTTAACTGACGTTTAACTTACAGATATAGTTCGCATACAATTTGTAGCGAACGACATGTCTACTAAAGAATAAAAACTCACCGGTATCATTGTTCTGTGGTTTATTTATACCCTTTAAAAACCCTTGGTAACCTAAAATTTTCGCTACATTAAGCAATACTGAAATTATCAGAACACAATAAAGTTTTGTTACAAAATAAATTCTTGTTTGTATCATTGTTTGTTTTTGAATGTTCAAAGTATAATCTATTTGGAACGAATTGGAAAAATTCGATTTGATTACATATCTATTGTTAAGCTTTGATTGGGCCTTTTCAGATTTCGATGCCCGCTACAATAATTTGATTATTCTAATATTATATTTTGAATAATATTTTTACTTAATTCTCCAGCCAGATGCAGCAACGCATTTTTATAACATAGAACTTAAGAATGCTACAAAGTCCGATATGTGAAGGTTGACCTGCTCTTGACTGTACAAGCTATCTCTTTTTAGGGTTCTGTAGTAATCTAATATGGATTTATAGTTTCGCCATGTCCGTCTGTCCGTGGTCTAGCACAGAGACGCTTGATATCAGAATGCTGTAATTTGGTATGTACAATATTATCTATGTTAACAAAGCTATATATTTTGGTTACACTTCTGGTTTTCGCTAATCCGCACTGGAGCTTGGCAGAGTGCCTACGCTTTGATCCCCTTCGATTGAATGGGATGATTATGGGGTGATATGATAAAACAACATTGTATGTATAAAACAACATTGTAACAATCGTTGGTGAACTAAATAATAAACAAATAGGACACTAAAGCTTAGATTCCCAACAATATTATGTTTTAAAAATGTAAACTTTTAGTTGGAATTTAGTTAAATTGTGAAGTTGAAACTTTTCACTCGCCTACTTGTTTATTAACATTTCTGAATGTTCAAATTGTAAGTCTAACGTGACGTGACCCTATTACGTTAATGAAAAAGTTCTTAAAATCAAACGGATTAATGAAAAATTATTACCATTGATTCGGAGATTTAATTAGGGACTTTATAAACTCTACTCTTAAATGTGATGAGGTCTAAATGATAATTTAAATAATTAAAGCTTACAGCCAGTTTCTGAGACGAATTTTAATGCCACATTAAGTGTTAAAATTAAATTAAAAATTAAATAACTAACGGATTTTCAATTATTTATATAGGGATTTAGTAACATCGAAATCCTAAAAGCTATGTTAGTCGATTTTATTTTTCAACTATTCGCTGGGTGCGCGACGGCAGCGCCAACTAGCGGATGAACTTTAGGCGGACTCTGAAGTGTCAAATGGCGAGTTGTCATTACGAATAGTAAAATAAACAAAGAAATATTTTCAATGAAACGTCGTATTTAAAATCGTTTATTGTAAAACTAAAAACATGTAAATGTATAGCGTCTATAGTAACGTTGGCCTTTTTTATTTGCCGTGTAAACTGGCACAATTCAACCAATTCTATGTAGTACACACGGACCTATTGCTGATTGTTTTTCTTGTTTCCAACGTGCTTGTGGAAATTTGTAGAATTTACAAGCACTGTTTACGCCAGTGTTTTTACAGTTATCAACACAGCAGGTATCGTGACCCATATTTCTTTATTTTTAACGAAATACAATAAACAACAACACTCCACTATGTATACGCAAGGATGACATCCGCCGCGAGTTCCTTTTTTAGCCACGGCGGGCGCTGCGATCGATTCGTCTGTCCCTACTCCCCGTTTTGCACACAGCGAATACTAATATCAGCATACATTTTTACAAACATAATAAAAAATTAAATAAAAAAATTTCAGAAAATTACATCCATATTTTACAAACTTGAATTGTTTTGTTTAATTATTATTTTTATTTCCCAATATTTTTCAAAGGTAAAAAATTAAATTAAGTATTATTATTACTACTTCTCTCCATTTGGCATTGTGGGATGTGTTTTTCACAACCATGCGGATGTAGGGACAGTCGAACCTATTAGCTATCATATCCAGAACGGTGTTGGAACTGGCCTGAACTCTGCGCACCAGGGAGGCTCCTTTTTTGCGTATACTAGCCTGAAAACAGTCAGTATTTGCCAATGTAAACATACCTGAATCGCTACAGAAACGCTAAAGAATTATGTCAAGAAATTTTTATGACTGAGGTTAATAAAACCCTTGACGTCTGTACGAAGAACTGCGAGCGACACTAAATGAATTTGAACAGACAGGAAAAGTGGCTAGAAAAAGGAACTCTTGGCTCAGTACAAGCTAATTGTGTTAGGGCCCTTGCTTTGATTTGCACCGATCTGTATGTAGCTAAGTACAAAAATGCATCAATTTAAAGGCCACACACACCGTTATCGAGTACATTATATACATAAATAATTATTACTGTACTAGCTTTTCCCCGCGGCTTCGCTCGTTAATTAATACGTTAATTTTATAACAGATCTCGTTTAACAACAAAACAACCCATAGCGCGACTTGTGGCGCCATCTATTGGCCGATACAGCGCCCTCTATAGTAGAAAAATTATTTTTCCATAAGAACGACATACTTGCACGGGATAAAAAGTAGCCTATGTTGGGCTTTTTTTTTTTTTTTTTGGAGTGGACTAATCAGTTTGGGTGTACTGACACCCTTTACTGAGACACCGGACTGTTGCGGGAGCGTAGGGCTCTCACCGCCAAAAATTTACAGTGTCTGCCTAGGGGCGCCCCAGAGGGGGGCTCGAACCTCGGCCTATGGCGACACTGGGGGATCCTATGTTGGGCTCTGTACCCCTAACAATATGTATGCAAATTTTCATAATGATCGGCTGCTTAGTCAAGCCGTGAAGGAATAATAAACAAACAAACTCACTTTGTCATTAAATTTATAAATATTAGTAAGGAAGTAAGGATGGAGTATTCAAAGGACTACGTACTGGATGTTGTAATGTAATCCTTGAAGAGAGATAGTGTCTGTGAGCTGAGGACCTATTCTATAGATATTTCGAATTTTTGATTTTGTTTATCAGACAGTTTCGAGTTTCTAAAAAAAGGATTTCTAAATTTAACGTTATATTAAAAACAAACAAACATTCTTTAATTAATTGAATGCCTAACCAAAGTTGAAACTTAATTTTTGCACACACGACTCGCCCACTCCCCGTTTTAATGGGCTTACCTTTGTTTAACTCTATATCGATTTTGCATCGGGAATCCGATAAACTCAATGCAAAACAAACCGGCCTGTTAATTAATTAGTTAAAATTCTGTAAGATCTGCTTAGGAAGGTACTTTGCATAAGTCAAAGATTTTTTAAAAATTCAATTGGGCCTTTCAAATCGTCACGAGTTTTTCCTACCACCGGTTCAGACGGCAGATTTGTACTAATAAGAACTGGCAAGAAACTTAGCACTTGCTCTTTTAAAATGGCACTAATAAAAGTTACAATTATGTATGGTCAAAGTCAAATATTTTTATTCAAATAGGCATATTACAAGCTCTTTCGAATCGTCAAATTTATAATAGAAAGCATTAAATAAAACTACAATTTTAAACCATGAAAAATGAAATGAAAAATATACATTCAGTAAATAAATACTTATTATTCATAGAAATAATCCAGACCAAAACAAACAGACATGGTCTGTCATGTACTTACACAAACATTGCGCAGGGTACGAACCCGCGACTCCTGATACAAAGTGACCATTGCTAGCCACTCGACCATTACCTACTAGCCGTTAAATAAAAAGCTTGTAAAAATAATAAGTTCATTAATGCCTCCCTAAGTATGTTGAATTACTGGCGGGGTCTGTTTTGAATTGTAAAACTGTTTTTTTTAACTTTCATAGTCTTATAAATCAGGACGAAAAGGTCCAATGAAGGAAACAATTTATTTAAAGAGCCCCCAGAGGCCACCTTCGGCTCGTTATATCAATATTAATGGGGATTATAATTTGCCTAATTAACATATAGAATGTTAATACAAATTAACGTGAGTGTAGTCAAGAGGCTGAAAAAAAATTCAAGTCAATGTTTTTTTATAATGAACAAAGTAATAAAAATAAAATTAATTCTACGTAATTCACACAATGCCAATAAGCTAAGAGACTATCACGAGTCTATAGTATAGTCGCTCGAGCTTCGTTCGCTCGCTTTAACTAAATACTAAACTAAATTAAGTAGAAACTTTATGCTTTACTAACTAATTTGTTAGTGTATGGGACACTAACAAATTAGTTAGTAAAGCATAAAGTTTCAAGAGAACTCTTTCAATACTGTGTAATCAATATTTGTATAAAATCTACTCTAAACTACTACCATTTACGAAACAAAAGCAAAATGACCACTGGTAAAAGAATGGCGAAAGAAAACCAGTTACGGTTTTTTTTGTCATTTTATCGTACATTATTTAACACAAAATTTAAAATTAGGTACTTATATACAACATTACGTACGCGAAATGTCAATAAATAGTGCCATTAATTTGTCTTAAACATAAAATTAAATTGATTTTTTTTTTCTTTTTTTTTAATGTCATACAGTAGACAAACAAGCAAGCGGGCCACCTGATGGAAAGCGGTCACCGCCGCCTATGGACATCAGTAACACCAGGGGCGCTACCAATGCGTTGTCCACCAAGGAAGTTGGAGGAAAGGAAGGAGGACCGGAAGGGAAAGGAGGGGGAAAGAGGAGATAGGGAAGGAGTTGGGCTTCCGGAACTCTCACTCACCGAACGAAACGCATTGCTGCTTCACGTCGATATCCTGTGAGAGGGTGGTACTTCCCCGGTCGAGCCCATTTTATATACTGTAAAATCGGTCTTCAACCGTTCTCGTGTATTTTCGAGTTGACGTGAGATTTGGCCGACCAGCCTCCATTACTGAGCTCACCATCAACAATATTATGAATAATATTGTGGGGAGCAACAGTAACCAGACCCCCAACGCCACCGCCAGTTTGGACAATCCGCGAGCATAACGTGCCCGTACACAACACATGTAGTTACATACTTTGTAGACCTCACGATGAAATGATTGCAACTCTGCGGTGGATAATAAAAAGCGACAAAAACACGCGGCGAATTCGCTCTTTCTGGACAAGGTCTAAGTATTCCATAAAAATATAAAAATTAATTTCAATAAGGACGGTGGGAAGCCACTCAGTTCTCGAGTTCAGAATAGCTCATTTGTCGTACACAAGTTTCGTTGTTTTTGTTAGAGGGTAATTGCATATTGTTTTGAGAGGGTAATTAAATTTATTATTAGAAAGTACAGACATTATTCTGAGTTCCACTTCATTTAATTAAAAATATTCTTTATAGAGAAACTCTACACTACACATCCAGATAGACAGACTTTCAGACATACATATGGGCTCGGTGGTCGAGAGGCCAGCAATGGCCACTTTATCCCAAGGGCCTCGTGTTCGAATCCCTATTGAGATAAACATTCGTGGGTATTGAACATGACGTCTATTTGTCGTGCTGTTATCTAAGTATAATAAAATATTTATTTACAAAAAAAGAATATTTATTTATATTTAAACTAGCTGACCCGTGCCCACTTCGTTGGGCATAATGTTAAAAGCCTTTTTATGTTTTGGTTTTTTATATAACCTATGACACTCAGCAATAATGTGGCTTTCTATTGGTGAAAGAATTTTTAAAATCGGTTCAGTAGATCCCGAGATTACCCGTTACAATTTAACAAATACTTACACAAACTTTACCTCTTTATAATTTTAGTATAGATAAATAAATAATCACAATTTTTACAGAGTTTGGTACCATGATTTTTTATGGATTGGTTGGAACCATGAGTCTTTTTCTACGCTGATATTTTTTCAATATTAGCGTTGTAAAGTCTATTAAAATTTTGTGTATGATTAAGGAGGCGATAAAGAGACACATAAAGTGATTTTGCTTTACCGTGCGTAGGATACAAATACAAAAAAAAAATGCATTCTAAAATGTTGTCATAGCAAGCGGCTTTGTACGCCCGGTAACAATGGCTTAGTTTCGGCGTTACGACGATAAAATCAAATTGAACCAACGTCATAGATCAACCATCATTTAGACAACACTGCGTCGAGTTGGCGTCATGTGCCAAGACCGTATCCGATCCGATGCTGTAATGTAACATAAAAGGAGCATTTCATAGTGTGGACGCAGCGCTGTGTTTTCTTCCTCAATCGATCGCGGCGAGCATGAGTGGAATGCTCGGTTCGTGCGCGTAGTGTGCACGGTTCGTGCGCTATTGCAATTCTGTTACATTATATGCTACGTTATAGCAGTCTGTACCCGGAATAAGGGCGCATTTAGACGAAATGAATTTTTTTGAGTCGTCATAAAGCGCCCTAAAAGTAGCCTTTCGCTGAGAGCATTCGCACAGTAATATAAACTGTAATGTAACGTTACAAATTCGGGCATTACATCAGTGAGGGACAAGAACTGAGCATATCATTGCAAAAGTAGGCAGTGTTGTAATGTATCTAATCCGAAATGGATGCGCCACGACCACGCCACGCCACACATAAAAAAATATAAATATTAAGTAGTTGATCTATGCCCGACATGGTTTGTACAAGTCATTACTGTGCGTTGGCGTTGGACAGCCACAGGATTGGCTCAATCAGGCAACATTGTCTGCGTAACAAAAAGTCTGCCGACATGTGCGCGCGTATCATTAGGGAGGATACACAGCGAGAACGCACTGGAATAGTAATATGCATGAAATTCAAATAAGATATTGACAGTGGGCTACTAATATTCGTATCGTTAATGTAGCCAAGCCATTAGAAAGAAAATTTGTAATAAATTTGACTTGTGTGTCTTCAGGCGAGGTTTTCTTTCTTTCGGCACTGACAGGCTGGCGCTACCAAGAGAAAGGCTGACGCGAAAGCTTGATTTTTGAAATTTCTTCGTGAAAAATAATGCATTTTAACAATGTTTTCTAGGTAGATTCTATAAAACCTATCGTCTATACTAAATATTATAAAGAGGAAAGATTTGATTGTTTGTTGGAGGAATTTTCATATTGATGTAAGTAATGATTTATTTATTTAACTTTATTGACCCCAATACAAAAGTACATACAATAGGCGGACTTAATGCTAAGTTGCATTCTCTACCAGTCAACCATTGGGAAGTGCAGAATTCACGAATGTCATCTTTACGATTTTATATCGAGTGAACTTTTATAATTCGATTCTATGTTTGCCGTTCACTAGAATCTAGACCATATGTTCTAGTTTGGTATAATACCTAATTTTGCTCAAAAAATAACTTTATTAAAGCGTTTCAGAAAGTGGCTGTTAAAGTGGTCAAAAATACTCTCTATACTGACGATATATTACGTGTACTACATGGGGTCCTTCAAGTGGAGCGTAAAGAGGCATCTTTTCGGATGGCATAGTAGAAGGACGTAGAAGCGACGAGACACCATAGAGGATATCTCGTCGCTCCTATTCCAGCCGAGCTAACATGACAAACGCGACAAAATTTTCTCGCTTCGCTCTGCCAATAGCGTATCTCGGTTATGTCTACAGTAGACAAAACAGACATTGCTATTGGCGAAGAAGATTTGTCGCGTGCGAGAAACTATCTCGAGTGTAAGCATGTTAGACTGGCTGGACCCCAGCGACCTGCGGCCCATCTGGCAGGTGCTGGCGTCACATGCCGTGTCCCAATAAATAATGATGTATTACACTAATTGCCCTATTTATTTAGGAAACATTTCCTTAAACGTATGTACTTATATATGTTTCTGTAATATATTTTGTTTGCATTGAAGAAACATGTTACCTCGTTATGCTAATAAGACCAACTGGTACATTACTTGGAACAAATACTGACTTAATTAAATTAAATCGTTTAATCAGAAGCTTGGCCTTTCTCTAGTGAGTGACGGTGAGTTGTAGAAATACTTTTTAAAGTTAATGAAATATTAAATGCTGTCATAAACCTTAAACCAATGTTTAAAGAGGGGGCTTCCTAGATCACAAATCTAATCTCAAGCTAACTCGCTTCTTTGTATTTTGTATGAGCAAGATAGCGCTTGATATTGTGTTGAGACTAGATTTTGACTGTTTTTAGGGTTCCGTAGTAAACTACAAGGAACCCTTATAGTTCCGCCATGTCCGTCTGTCCGTCCGCGGTCTAGCGCCTAGACGCTTGATGCTAGGAAGCTGTAATTTGGTATGTATACTCATATTAACAATGCTAACAAAGTGGTAGAACAAAATAATAAAAAAATGTTTTTTGGGGTGCCTCCGCTACAGGTAAAGTGGGAATGTTTTTTTTTTCGCACCGACCACATCTTGTGGTGTATCGTTAGACAGGTCTCTTAAAAACATTGAGGGTTTGGGTACGATACGATACAATAATCCGTTTGCGAATTATTTACATTTAGCGTGTCAATTTTCGTTTTGCACGGTGGTCCCCCCTCTCTATCTCGGAAAGTCTTGAGTTTAGAAATTTGAAAAAAACCATGGTAGTAGACCTTATAGTGAACCTATAAAAAATGGCATTGCACTCAACTGCAAGCAAGAAATGCATTGCCAATACGGAACCCTACATTGTGCGTGGCCCGACACGTACTTGCCCGGTTTTTTTATTATGTATGTTAGATTGTAAGGTAATATATTCTAATATTGTATAAATGTTAGACTTTAAGGTATTTATTATATGGGCCATAACTTCATTGTAAAATTCGTTGCCTGAAATAAATGATTAAAAATAGAGAGTATAGACGCAGATATATTTATTTTGACACTCATGTCGACTTTTGTCATAACTCGCATTGTTTTTTGATGTTAATTCAGGAAAAATATTAAGATATATTAATATATTAAATGTAGTAAGTGAGTATCATTGTATGTAAGTACTCTAAGTATCTCAAAGTATAACGTGATCTCGTAACTAAGTGGAGCTCTTTAAAAAAGAATAAGATTTCGGGGAAAAATTTACTAAGGGACTTTTCACATTCAATGTGTATAAAAACTTTTCCGAAAAGAAGTCATTAAGACATCGAGTATCCAGCGGTATATTCATAGATTTAGTATATACTTACTACGTATAGATCGGCAATGGTTTGATTGAGGCGAGGCCAAAAACAATATACACTAGTGTGCGTGTAATGTACATGTGTGCAAGCAAGATATATATAATTTTGTGGATTTTCCGTTTTGTTTGAGTTACATCCAGGCATTGCACAGGTAACATATTTAATCACGTCTAATTAACACCAAAACTACACTTAAAAACCATAAATTTTGTAAAAATAAGTGGGATTTGTTTTTAACATGACTGACGTCTGGCCGACACAGGCCGATAGCGTGTATAGGAAGAATGGTCTCGCCTATCTATCTCGTTCAACGCGTATGCTATGATCTATCTCTTTACATTGCCGATCTATACGCTAGTAAGTATATACTAAATCTATGGGTATATCTCAACACTCATATTGTTTCTGTTCCTATGGAAATTTGGAAATATGTTTACTTATAGTGTGTTCAAGACATGAAGAGACTGCCTGATAGAAAGTCGTTACAGATATTCCAATTCACTTACAACATAGCCGAACGCTCTTCGTGTAATATAATATCTGTACAGCCAGGCGGCTGTACAGGTATTATATTTCACGAAGAGCGCCTTTGATAATACTGATGTTCATAGGCATGCACATCAGTATTATCAAAGGCGCTAATTAAAAATGCGTTGCCTACAAGGAAGGAAATAGTGAGAGAAGGGACAGGGAAAAGAGTTGGCGAATGCTCACTTACTGAACGAAACGCATTGGCTGCTTTATGCCGATATTCTGGTAAGAGGGTGATACTTTCCCGGTAGAGCTTGCCCATTTCATAAAAATGCTCTACCATTCTACTTTCAAAATATTTACTGACTGTTTGTTTATCGCTATTTGAAGTTAGTACTTATAATGCTATGTTTACATTTTGTCTCTTCGTATCTTGAACAAACTATAAAGTAGCCCCATCCTCACCTAGATATGAATAGCCCTCCGCATGGGAGTGGAATGCGTTCCCGCGTGATGTATCACTCGCCGTCTGTCAAGTGACGTGTCATTTGACACTGTTCTTGATGACAGTGTATTGTTGGAGTCGTTGAGTTTTGAGTAGGGCAATGGAGGGTACGTTATACAAAATATGAGCTATATAAAAAAAAATCGCTACAAGCCGACCACACATTCCCACCGATATGTCTCCTGTGTAGCCAGGATCAACAACGGCGACCTCAGATTGACTAAGCGATGAAGCTTATTGACGTCCCGGGGGAGAAACTACAGCTGTCTTGGAACTCACAACGAATTTAATCAGAAAGAAGATAGTCGGAGTAGGAGTATTGAAAGAACTTCCTTCCTTAAAAACTACGTGAGAGACAGCAATTTGACGCAAAAGGCATTATACCGAAGTGAGATGGCAAATCAAGTGAGAAAATATGTGCTAAAAATAGGTATATTACTGTCATGCTAATCCTTTATAGTGGTTAGTATCAATGTGCGCAGGAATTCGTGCGGAAATGATTTGCGAATTCCCCCTTTCAGAACAAGGACTTAGGCGTCCTAGGAATGGTTCGTACAACGTAATCTAGGTTTAGGCTATAAGCTCAATTAACTGATAAGAATATGAAACAATTCGCAAGCATATTACGGTAATAGGTTCGTTCACAATGGTACAAGTTAAATTTAAAAAACTAAAGAAAATCCAACAAGTGCTAAGTTTTTTGTTAGTTTATATAATGAAAAAGATGACCAGGGTAAAGGACTAAGAACAAAGAATTTTAATGCTATAATGTAAGCATCATTATAAAACTTACAAAAAAAACACAGTAATTACAACAGTAAAATCAAGTAAATCTCTTCACGTAATATTTAGAAAACTTAAATCATACTTATTTTTATACCACAAAGGTGGCAAACAAGCATACGGTCGGCCTGATGGTAAGCCGTCACCGTAACCTCGACGCTTGCAATACTCATGCGTTGCCAACCCTCCCAAGTGGAGCTCAGGAGACCTTACTCACCGTAGGAACACAACATCGCCGAGATCAATGCTATTTGGCTACGATCTTCTGTAAGGTGGAGGTCCTTCCCCAGACGGGCTGCTTCGATTATAGTGCTGCTTCTCTTAAACTTACGACCTTACTCGCCTCTTGCATACTGATTGTACAAGTCTGCCGTCAAAACTGATGGTAGGATAAGAGAAGAACTTGGCCATACGCATACTTATATTATTAACATGATGGTATACCTGCAAGCTCCATAGCGGATTTTTCAAAGAAGGTGGTTACTGGAAATCAGTGGTTTGCATTTTATGCGAACACTTTAATGCATTACAGCCTTTTTGCATCTCAGTAACAAACCTTTCCTTTTTCTATTTCTCAGTTTTATGTTAATATGTATTGTGTGTCCATTGGTTTTAAATTTTATCTATTTATCTATCTTGTTTAAGTTCATTGTGTTACTCTCTGTTTTTGGTCCAATAAAATGTGTTCAGATAATAAATATGTTTCTCAAGTAAGTGATTTTGTAAATCATTTTTGAGAAATAAGACCTTTAAACCTAAACCCATCTTATTAAAGTTAAATATTTTTAGTTAAATATGCCTGATACAAGCTCTTTCGAATTTTTACATACTATTATTAAGGTGGATGAAAAGAATAATGTCGGGTTGCATGCCGCCGCCGTGACGGGTTGTTCCGGCGGGCTGTATCGGCGGGCTGTGTCGGCGGGCTGTGTCGGCGGGCTGTGTCAGCGGGTTGTGTCAGCGGGCTGTGTCAGCGGGCAGTGTCAGCGGGTTTTGGTGTGCATTGGGCTTAAGACTTTAATAATATTAACTGTTATCATCTGATTTATTCCACTAACACCTTAAGACGTATCAATAATTTTCATACAAATTGAAACATGAGCACGAATCTCGGAAACTAATCATATACAATCGTTAGTTTAATCCGATTATCTTTAATGATAACCCTAATGGATGAGTGGTTGATAATGATAGGTTGAAATTCATATTATATGTTACCAGCGGACCGCCTCGGCTTCGCACGGGTTGTACAGTCACGTGCACGTCGAGCTTTACACTTGCAGTACTATTTTGGGCTCTTATGACATAGAAGTTAAGAATGGTAAAAAGTCCAATATGTAAAGGTCAACCTGCTCTTGACTGTACTAAGGATTCCATTTTTTTTTGTAAATATACTAATACCCTATGTTACCCGGGAGTAATACATTTAAACCTTCCCGACGGTGAAAGATTTTTTTTAAATTGGTCCAGTTTCAGTGGTTTCTGAGTTTATTTATTATGTAAACAAAATTAAAAATCTTTAGTATGAGTTACAATTACACGGCGCTTTTCAATTACACCCGTCGGTCAAGGGAGTGTTTGCTTGGTTGACTAACAGACAGTTTCTGAAAAGCATTTTTAAGTTAACGACACATAAAATTATAGCTGTCAAAAACAGATATTTAGAGATTTAATGTGGAATTAAAATGTGTTTCAGAAACTGTAAGAAATATGCAAATTTTCACATAATATCTAAACTTAATATTATAAGAGATTTGTATTTTTGTTCATCTATACTTTTATACTAATATTATAAAGAGGAGAGATTTGATTGTTAGTTTGTTTGTTTGTTTGCATTGAATAGGCTCCGAAACTACTGGACCGATTTCAAAAATTCTTTCACCAGTAGAAAGCTATATTATCAGGGAGTGACTTAGGCTATAGCTTTTCCCGAAATTCAATGTGGTTCCCACGGGAACGGGTCCGAAACTTCACGCGGACGAAGTCGCGGGCAAAAAAGCTAGTAACGAATAAACTTCTATTAATAATATTTTTTCTACTATAGAGGGCGTTGTATGGGATGCTATCGGCTAACAGATAGCACCACAAGTCGCGCTATGGATTGTTTTGTAAAATTAACGCGAGCGAAGCCGCGGGGAAAAGCTAGTAATTAATAAAGAGATAACTTCGGCAGCAGAGTAAATAAAAACAATGAGATAATAATATAATCGGACCAAATTAAAATGTCGTAGGTAGTACCTCTCTAATCTGTAGTTTGTAGCTGTGCGGGTCGGTATAATCTACAGAGAATATCAATTTAATATTTAAATATACTTTGACATTAACCTTTCCAAAACAATTATGTTTTATTGATCATTAATTTAATATAATAATATATTTACGTAAACCGTTTACCCAAATTATAATAAATATGAGGTTAAATTCATATGTCATACAATAAAGAACATATCCAAGTTAAGAAGGGTAGGGCACAGCAGATAATCCGGCCAAATCGGAGCAGCCCGTCTGAAGGACCTCCACCTTACAGAAGATGGTAGCCAAATAGCATTGGTCTCGGCTCGGTCATGTTGAGTTCCTACGATGAGTAAGGTCTCCACTACTCCACTTTCTACAGGGTTGGCAATGCGTGAGTAATACTCCCAGTATTGCAAGCGTCTATAGGCTACGGTGACGGCTTACCATCAGGCCGGCCGTATGCTTGCTTGCCACCTTTGTGGTGTATAAAAAAAACAAGTTTCAGGTTTCTTCGATCATCGGTTTATGTCGTGTCGTACGTTGATCCTTCAGTTATTCAGGACAAAGCATTTATGAAGCATATATAGATAAGGAAATATATAAAAAAACATGCAATTGTTAATTATTTTTCCTCCACACAATACATTTGTAATAATAAAATAAATGTCGAAAAATATCTGCCAATCGCCATAATAAATTTTGAAAATTATTTAACCAATAAATCCTCGTTATTTGTAAGTGGCATATACGCTAATGTAGGTAGTAAATCAGTACGAAACCGCAGGTAAAATCTAGTCATACTAATATTATGAATGAGAAAGTGAGTTTGTTTGTTTTCCTTCACGGCTTGTCTAAGCAGCCGATCATTATGAAAATTTGTATACATATTGTCAGGTGTACAGAGCCCAACATAGGCACGTGGGCGAAGCCGCGGGTAAGAGCTAGTATAATATAAAGAAGAAGATTTGGTTTGCATGCCATAATTAAAATAGAGGTTTGTGACATAAAAATATAATTAAATGACGTCTGTCCATCCCAGATAGCACTTGTGGAGTGGATAAAACGATCTTTTATATGCGGCTATAAAGATAGAATGAAGTTATGAAAATTATTGTTCTAAATTCCAGAGGATATGTGTTTTGAACTAAAACAATTATGCGATGAAATATACGGGATATAATAGAAATGTTAATTGTGTACCCGGCATTTAGTACTTTATGAGTGGTAGATGGTAGAGCATTTATATTCTTATTTATATAAATAAATATTCATGGACGAATCACACAACGCCATCTAGTCCCAAACTAAGCAACTAAGCTTGTACTATGGGTACTAGATTGCTGATAAATATACTTAAATACTTTTTATTTGTATTAAATACTTATGATAATAAATGATTAATTAATAAAACAATAAATATTGAAATTGATTGATTATGAAATGAACCATCCTCTTACAGAATATCTGTGTGAAGTAGCAATGTATCCTACAGTGAGTGAGAGATCCGAACGATCAGCTATTTTTCCTTATTGACGACCTCCGTGGCGTAATGGTTATCACGCCAGGAAGTCCCGGGTTCGAATCCCGATCGGGTCATGATGAAAAACGAACTTTTTCTGATAGGCCTCGGGTCTTGGATGTTTATCTATTTATGTATTTGTTATAAAATATAGTATCGTTGAGTTAGTATCCTATAACAAAAGTTTCGAACTTTCTTTGGGGCTAGCTCAATCTGTGTGATTTGTGCCTATATATTTATTTATTTATTCGATTTCGATTTAAAATTTTATTCAGAGAGAAGGTTTTCATAAGTACGTTCTCTGGTAAGCAATCACCGTTTTGCAATACCAGGAGCATTACTAACTCGTTGCCGACCCTGTAAAAACCTCTTCACACCCTTTTTGAAGGGTATTTTTAAGTCAATAATTCATTCTCATTCAGCTCCATACTCCTTCTTTCCCTTCTTTTCTGTTAAATCTTCTTCTTCTTCTTCTTCATCAGCATGTATTCGCCCACCGTTGGGCATATGCCTCTCCATGTTTCCTCCATAGTGCACGGCTCCCCGTGTCTCTCATCCACGTCGCTCCTAGCTCCTTCGTGAAATCGTCAGCCCACCTGGCTGGTGGCCTGCCAACACTTCTTCTCCCCAGTCGAGGTCTCCACTCTAGAACGCATTTGCTCCATCTCTCATCTTCTCGGCGCCCCAGATGTCCAGCCCACGCCCATTTTAGTTTGGCTACGCGGTATCCAATATCCACGACTTTGGTTCTTTGTCGTATGGTCTCATTTCTTACTCTGTCGCGTAGAGATATACCGAGCATGCTGCGTTCCATGTGTCTTTGGGTGACTTTAAGGTTGTGGACCATTCCGCTGGTAAGAATCCACGTTTCACACCCATACGTCATAACGGGTAACACGCATTGGTTAAACACTTTGGTCTTTAGTGATTGTGGTAGTTTAGACTTGAAAACAGAGTTGAGTTTTCCAAATGCTGCCCACCCCAGCCGTTTTCTTCTGCTGATCTCTGCCATCAACGAGTCCCGTCCAAATTTTATCACCTGACCCAGGTAGACATACTCCTGCACCTGCTCTAACGGTTGACCGTCTAATGAAATGGGATGGCTTTTAATGTCTTCCGAAGCCATCACTTTGGTTTTTTCCATATTCATTTTCAGTCCTATTCGTAGAGACGCTTGATATAGGTCTTGCATCATTTGTTGCAAGTCTTGCACCGACTCTGCTATAATAACTAAGTCGTCTGCGTAGCGGAGGTGGTGTAGGTATGTACCATTGATATTTATTCCCTTCCCATCCCAGTTCAAGGTTTTGAATACATCTTCGATGGCGTTAGTGAAGAGTTTTGGTGATATTACATCTCCCTGCCTGACTCCTTTTTGAACTGGGATAGGATTAGTTAGATCTTCTAATTGGACTGTCATAGTTGCGTTTTTGTAGAGGTTTTTCAGTATCTGTATGTAACGGTAGTCGATATGGCACCTTTGAAGTGATTGTGTTACGGCCCAGTGTTCTACTGAATCGAACGCCTTCTCATAATCCACGTATGCGAGGTATAAGGGTCTGTTGTATTCCTCTGCTTTCTGTATAATCTGTCTCATTGTGAATATATGATCAATTGTTCCGAACCCCTTTCTGAAGCCGGCTTGTTCCTTGGGTTGATATTCATCCAGTCTTTGTGCCAGCCGCGTTGTGACGACTCTTGAAAAAACCTTGTACACTTGGCTAAGCAGAGATATCGGCCTATAGTTTTTTAGTAGTGCCTTATCGCCTTTTTTATGGAAAAGCAGCACCCTACTGTTCGTCCATTCATTTGGAATTTCACCAGTAAATAGGATCTCATTAAAGAGTAGTCGGAGTTCCTTAACAACAGCACTGCCGCCTGCTTGTAGTAGCTCTACAGATATACCATCCTGTCCTGGTGCCTTGCTCTTTTTGAGTTGTTTAAGAGCCTGTCTTATCTCATATGTGCTGAATTCCGGAATATCTTCCGTGTAGTGGCGCCTCAAGTGCGCGCGTTTATCTTGTGGATGGTTAATGGTAGGTTCTGGCACTGTGGATGTATATAACTCTCTATAAAACTCCTCTGTGATCTTCTGCATTTCATGGCTATCGCTTGTCAAGCTGCCATTTTCTTGTTTCAGCGCATTAATCCTGTTTGAGCTGTTTGCTCGTTGAAATACTTTGAGGCCTCTGTTTTTTTCTATCAGGTCCTGGATCTGTTTAGTATTCCTTTTACGGATGTCGCGTTTAATAGCTTTCTTTATTTTGCGGTTTAGCTCCCTGTGCATACTGTTGTTGTGTTGGTCCCCCTCCACCTCTCGCCTCATTTGCAGTAGTTTTGCAGTTTCCTCTGAGACACCTAGCTTAGGTTTCGTTGCTTTCCTGAAATAGCTCTTAGCCATCTGGGTGATGTTCCCTACAAAACGGATGTATTTAGTTTCGAGATTATCCTCAAAGTGTTCGGTTGCAGAGCGTTGTAGGGTTTCTTTTACCATATTCTCGAAGACTTCATCAATACCATCAGGTATTTGCAGTTTCCCAATTGGCTTGTTCATGAGCCTGCATCTCTCTAATCTTGTGTTCAGAATTATTTTCCCTCGAACTAGTCTGTGGTCGCTACCCGTTTGAAATCTGTTGAGAGTTGATACGTCCATGAAGATTTTTTTATTATTGGTTATAATCAAATCTATCTCATTCTTAATTTGTCCGCCTGGGCTAGCCCAGGTCCATTTTCTCTTTGGTTTTTTCTTAAAGAATGAGTTCATAGCGAACAGATTATTGGCTTCAAGGTAATTAAGTAGCGTTTCTCCACGTGAGTTCCGGTCGCCAAAGCCGTGAGGTCCTATACTGTTTTCATTGCTGCGCCTGGAGCCTATTTTGGCGTTGAAGTCTCCCATGATAATTTGGAAGTGAGATCTTTGCCCTGCATTTCTAGCTTTCGATATGTCGTCGTAGAACATCTCCATCTCTTCGTCGTTGTGTGAGCTAGTCGGTGCATAGATCTGTATGATCTTTAGGCAGTATCTTTTATTCAAGCGTAGTATTACATATGCTACCCGAGGTGATATGCTGGTGAGATCTACAATGTGCTTCGCTACTGTATTTTTTATGATAAATCCTACGCCGCCATATGAGCTGTCTTGTTCGCCTCTGAAGTAAAATAGGTCTCCGGATTTTAGTCTAATAGTGCCTTCCCCCTTTCTTCGTGTTTCACTTAACCCTACTATGTCGTATTTTATTTTCTCCAGTTCCATTTCAAGCTCTTCCAGGTGTTCTTGCTTTCTCAGAGTCCTTGTATTGTACGTAGCCAGGGTCATTTGTGTTTTTTGGCAGCCCGGTTTCGCCCAGTGATTCTTCGCACCCCTGGCCCTGCTTTCACCCCGACAGCTGCCGTGGCCGGAGCCAACAGGGCCGCTGGGAACTCGGGGCCATGCTTTTGTCGTGCTTTCCATTGGATGGAGGTTATTAGCCCGATACTTACCACGTCGGCCACACGTCTTGGTAAGTGTCACAGTTTTAGAGGAGATTTCCCACCCTCTCGGCTCGTGGTTGCCGTCTCTGGTTTGGACCAGAGGGGTCGGGTTATTTACCGCCGCCCGATACTCGGCGTTGCGTTGCTTCTCATTTAGCACCACCCGGGGAGCACGTGTAGGGTGGTTTAGGTTAAGATCGGTTATACCTACGGACGCGAGAAGCATTACCCCCCGTTTCTGTTAAATATGTTATGTTAAATAAGCGGGGGCGCGAACCTGGACACTTTTTGTGTCTTGCTCGTGAATGTTTGATTTCTATAGAACCAGTATGAAATAATTCACTACCTGTGCAGTGAACATTTTTTGTGTCCAGTTGCTTCCACTTAACGCATATTCATGCATGATGATAAAAAAAACCGGGCAAGTACGTGTCGGGCCACGCACAATGTAGGGTTCCGTATTTGCTGCGCTTTGCTTGCCTTCAGTTGAGTTCAATATCAAATTACATCACATTTGTAAGTTTTCACCAAATAAATTTTATTTTATAAGTTCGTCAGCTATTACTCGGTAACTAGTAGAGCCTACTTAACCGTTATAGTTTTCATTGAAGGTTCATCATATGGACTACTACCATGATTTTTTTCAAATTTCTAAACATAAGACTTACGGAGACAGCGAAAATTGACACGATAAATGTAAATAATTCCGAGACAGATCATTGTATCGAAAAATCATCTTCCCACACCCTCAATGTTTTGAAGAGCCGATCTAATCCTATCTAATGATAGTCCACAACATGGGGTAAGCGCGAAAAAAAAATCATTTCCACTTTACATGTAGGGAAGGCACCCCAAAAAAAATATTTTTTAAAAATTTTCTTCCAGCACTTTGTTAACATTGTTAATAGCTAGACCGCGGACAGACAGACAGACAGACGGACATGGCGAAACTATAAGGGTTCCTTGTAGTTTACTACGGAACCCTAAAAAGTGTTTGGTGTCGGTAACCGGCAACACGTTTGCGCAGCGCCCAAACCCCAATATTTGTTTACAAAATTGCTGATCTCGTCACCCTTATTTCTTGAAATCACGTCAGGTTGGGCGTGGGCATCATCGCGTGGGATCCAATACTCGTTCACTTCATTAGTGAAACTCAATGTTGCACCATTACGACAACGTTTATACACTGTTAGTGGTCCACAGGGACTTCTTACTATGTCGAATGACCTGAAAATTGATTTTGCTGTGGTTTTTGTAGAAGAACTGGGAAGGAAAATCGATGAGCCCCTTGTATATTCCGCTCAGTTATACTTGTGACAAGATTTCAATTGAAATTCAATGAACTTTTTGATTATAAATAAATATAGGGACAAATCACACAGATTGAGCTAGCCCCAAAGTAAGTTCGAAACTTGTGTTATGGGATACTAACACAACGATACTATATTTTATGACAAATACATATACAGATAAACATCTAAGACCCATGCCAATCAGAAAAAGTTCGTTCGAACCCGGGACCCCCTATGTGGCGGTCTGGCATGGTAACCATTACGCCACGGAGGTCGTCAGTTATACCATAATGTGGTATGGTAACTTAATAGTGTGATTTTTATTACAAGTGATTTTCGTTTCATGTTAATTTTGCTTCGATTTATATTTGAAATCGAAAGATTGTTTACTAGCTTTTGTGTTAAATGGAACCAAATATACTTACACAAGCAGGCTAGCTTATTATGGGACCAGCCCACCAATTCTGCTATTTTTTTAAGCTGAAACGCATCTGAAACGCATTGGAATCAACATTTTTGTATTTTGCTAACTCTTTGGTTGAAACGGAGCCGATACTCAATGGTTGGGCAGCCGGAACGCTTTGGTTGTAGTATTCCGCTATTGAACACAGAACGGTTTGTAATCCGTTCAACTATCGTTTGGTATTCTGCAATTTTTTTGACAGTTGAGACGGCTGAAACGCTACGGCTCTGCGTTGGTTGAACTGTCAAAAGTTTGCGTTTCAGCTGTAAACATAATGTTAATGGAATACCGTTTTGGTTTACAACCGCAAATGCAACCAAGCCGAAACGCTGCCGATCTGTTTTGGTTAATAAATAGCAGAATTGGGGGGCTGGTCTGGTGGTGTTGTGTAGATTTTTTTTATTTATTACTAGCGAAATCCGCCCAACAGCGCCATCTATTTTATAAAGCTCCATTGACTACCAGACTTTTGACAAAATCCTACGGGAATCGAATACTTTTCGGGATAAAAAGTACCCTATGTGTTAATCTAAGGTATCAGCTACCACCACGTACAAACGGCAACATACTTAATGATACACATTTTCTCCTGTCATATATGCAGGAATGAGACTCGCATTGGACGTTGACAGTTATGAATCCTAGCCAGTGGCTAAGTAATTTAACTTAATTTCGTCGGGTTTTCGAATCGGGAAAATTCGGTTAAACCAATGCGTTTAGCTCGTGTCCGCGGTGGCGATCAGCAATACGCCCTCTGATTGGCCGCGGTGCGGCGTCCACTCACGTCCAATCAGAGTATGTATCGTTTTATATTTTACGGCCTCCGTGGCGTAATGGTTACCACGCCGGACTACCGCCCAGGAGGTCCCGGGTTCGAATCCCGGTCGGGTCATGGTGAAAACAAACTTTTTTCTGATTGGCATCGGGTCTTGGATGTTTATCTATAAATGTATTTGTTATAAAATATAGTAGGTATCGTTGAGTTAGTATTCCATAACACAAGTTTCGAACTTACTTTGGGGCTAGCTCAATCTGTGTGATTTGTCCCTATATATTTATTTATTTATATATCAGATATTTTCTTTGTTACCGTTTTATCGACTATCATAACATATTCTAAATAAAAACAATCATTTATCATTATTATTTTATTTACATTATTTTTATTTTACATGCAACATTGTGTTCAATTATTTTGCAATATTTTAAGTCAATACGCCCCATTCGGTAAAGCAGCCAATCTGCTAATTTGTCTTCGAATAATTCAACAACGTGGAACTCGCTGCCAGCTCACGTGTTTCCATCCTCTATTATGATCCCGGGTTTTTCAAACGGAGGATGAAAAATCTTTTACATAGCGTTCGTTTCTCCGCCTGTATAATATTTTCCGATCATCCTTATCCGACTTGAAAGTCTTTTCGTCTACAAATATGACTATATTAGATCCAGTCATCTCAGATCCAGCTATTCTGTCGTCCTTGTGCGCTTGGGTGAGTAATATTTTTCGGGCCGGTATGTGTCGCTGCAGGCCCCCTTCATTTAAGCGACGACGCACTGTCTGCATTGAAATCTGTAACAAGCATTGACTCAGTAGGTATAATCTCAATTGAAAAAAGAAACTACAAGATACACAAAGATGTCATAAGGGCATGGCAGCATCTTCAGCCTCAGTTGTAACACGTCCTCGTGCTCCACGAGGACGGTCGCGTAGGGCTTCATCTCCGCCTTCCTCATGCCGTCGTAGCTACGTGTATACCGACCGTCTCTAAAAACACTATCAGTGCTGTTAAAAACTAGAACCAGGTGTGTAATCATCTAAACATATACTTACTTAGACGAACACGGAAAAACACTAGAAGTAAAATTTGATAAACTTACGTGCACATTTAGTTCCCGGGATATTTCGGCAACTCTCATTCCCATTTCTTTAAGAATAACAATGCGTATTCTTTCAGCAAGCGTGAGACGTGCGGGCATTTTTTTGAGCAATATTTTTTATTAAATTTGTATTAAAATTATGCTCCGGTGTCAGTTAGACAGGAAAAATGACAGAATATAGATTTTTGACCTTTTACGAGAAAATATACTTTTTCTGTTTTTTGTCTGAGATAACCATGAAGAATTTATTTAAATAAAAGTTCGAATAAAAGTCAAGATTGTATCGAACCATAGTTATATGGTTCTGTTTGAGTTTTCTTGTTGAGTGCATATAATTTTCTAGTGGAGAGTTTAAAGTCAGACGACAGTTAAAGATATACGAACCGTTTGATATAAATTAAGTATAGGTAGTGGAAAACTTTTTATAGTGAAGAATTTTTAGAAACCAATAATCTTGTTATAGCCATTAAATACTTAATTAAACAAAAAAATCGTTAATGGTGTCCGTTGCTAATTTGAATCTAGTAAACATGGTTTTTAAAATTTATTGTTGAACCCTAAAAAGGCTAAATAGAATAAATTGTTGCTTCGGCAATTCATGAATTTTTGAGGGTTTTCTGAAATGACACCCTCTTGTCAAAGTGGCGCCAACTAGGGGCGTTTTCATGAAAACCCTCATCCCTATTATACGACCGAATTAAGAATCATTACTTTGGATAACTTGAAACTACATTGAAATTGACAGAAATATCTCTATCCCTTTCGAACAGTAATATTTTCTCTCAGTTGCGTCTTCAATGGATACACAGCTGTGTCCGCGTTTGTACATACCAAATGTAATAAAAATTTGCACAGCCATTTGAGCGTGAAGAAGTAACAAGCATACTCAAAAACTTTCGCCTTTATAATATTAGCGGGAATTCGTTTGTTTTCTTGATTTTATTTACGTACTAGCTTTTGCACGCGGCTTCGCTCGCGGTTAATTTTATGATTCACGTATAACGCGACTTGTGGCGCCATCTGTTGGCCGGAAATTGCGAATTGCAGCGCCATCTATAGC
Organism: Endotricha flammealis; assembly: GCA_905163395.2. Taxonomy (NCBI): domain Eukaryota; kingdom Metazoa; phylum Arthropoda; class Insecta; order Lepidoptera; family Pyralidae; genus Endotricha; species Endotricha flammealis. The sequence goes on along the minus strand of LR990871.1, from coordinate 1,918,940 downwards.
AGAAAAAGTATTTTCCCATTGGAATGACATACTTTCACGGGATAAAAAGTAGCCTATGTTTGGCTCTGTACCCCTGACAATATGTATACAAATTTTCATAATGATCGGATGATTAGTTAAGCCGTGAAGGAATAACAAACAAACAAACAAACTCACTTTCTCATTTATAATATTATTTAGGATTTAACTTTATTTTTTATTTTTATTGATATGTTCAGGCTCGGGTGTATTAACACCCTCTTCTGATACACCGAACAGTTGCGGGAGCGTAAGGCTCTCACCGCCATAATTTACAGTGCACGTATTTATCATTGGAGCACGATCTAATTAATAATGTATCCTTTGAGAGGTAGAGTAAAAGTATATTTAAACTCGTAAAATAAACAGCATTAGGTACCTACATTTCGTCCCATTACTAATTAACAGAGAGAGACAACGTGTTTGGTTACATTGAGTGAGGTTTATAAGAGCGTGTGTAGAGTGCAGTGCGAGCGACTTCAATCACTTCCATAGCAATTATCTCTCTAATTTCCCCTAGTTCAACAGGTCAGCTCAACCGTTGAACTAGTGTGACTTTTTTTGACTGACTGGCTGAACTAAGTTGAACAACTGATACAAAAAATTTGTTCTCATCACTTTTTATGTCACAGAGTACATATTTCTTAATTTTATAAATTATACATATTTGGTGTGGGGTCACCAGGTAAACCAAACGAACAGGCCTACGCATTCTAATTTAGTAATTATAACTACTGAGAAAAAAAAAGTACGAAGAACCTGTTTACACTCGTTTTCGCTCAACTTCGCTAGAGTGTAGAACCAGCATTACATACGTATCACTAATTATAGTGTTGTCTATTTTATCAAAATCAACTTTTTGCAATCAATTTTTTAATTGTGATTTGTAAGGAATTTAATTTTACATGTGATTATGGTGCTATGTCGATGCTTTCCGATATCGGGATTCCGGGCTATTCAGCCCCCTTACTCTCGAAGATAATTCCGCTCTTGGATTGTTACTTTTAGGTACTCTTTACAGCAAGACCAGAGCTAACTAATTACTAAACTAAATGAAATCAAATTGTACGCTTTTACCGTTATTACTTATTTTGCAATGTATAAAAAACTTCAAACTACTTTTAAATAATTATGTATATTGGCTTTCAAAAAGGCTGTTTGTTGAGTTTCTTGCGGCACTTCTTCTCAACTGGCCATTCACGTCGAAGTTCTGGTAGGATAAAAAATTTTGACGTGCGAAAGTATTTCCTGTAAATCTACTTGCAAAATAAATGATTTTATTTTTTTATATAGGTACGCCAACCATATAGTAAAGTATAAAATTTCAAGGGTACGAATTAGGATTTGCTGTTAATTTTGCATTTAAAATTATTCAGCATTGAATTTAAAATTGCGATTGCTTTGCGGAGTAACCTAGCAGGTTTGACCGAATTCGGGAATTCGGCTTAATTCGACATATTTATGAATTGCAACACTATTGTATGTTTCAACTTGCTGTCTCAGACGTAATTGCTTCAATGATCTATAAGATTTACTAGCTTTTTTGCCCGCGACTTCGTCCGCTTGAAGTTCCGGACCCGTTCCCGTGGGAACCGCATTAATTTTCGGGAAAAGTTATAGCCTATGTCATTCCGTGATAATGTAGCTTTATACTGATAAAAGAATTTTTGAAATCGGTCTAGTAGTTTCGGAGCTTATTCAATGCAAACAAACAAACAATCAAATCTTTCGTCTTTATAATATTAGTATGGAATAGTCAAGTTTTGAAAAGATCTCCCTCAATTCACGAAGCAGGGCCGCGGACTGCGTACTGCGTGCTGTTGACCGTTGAAGGCTGATAGGTATTAGGTATGATTCCGAATCTTGCTGCACGCAGTTCTCCATAATATTATTTGCATTGTTACCGTGACAATTCTGCTTAGCTCAGAATGTAATCTCATATAAACTTATAGCATATAGAATGTAAGAGGAGCTGCAGTGCTTGGTCAGCACTGCTGCATACGGCAGAGTTGGGAATCATTGTATACATTTAGATGGACTTGGGGTTTAGGAAATTAAATTAAATGATAAAATTCAATGATGCAATCTCTATGATTTTTATAATTTAATTTGACTTGTATATTAATTAATGGTTATATTCAAAACAACTCATTTTTAAGTCTTAGAGAAACTTATTTACTTAACATTACTTAATGTAGCGTAGAGTTACGATTGAGATCAGATTAGACTAGAAAGGAATGACTAGTAGAAACGTTTTGAAATGTCACATTATGTTTCAGAAAAAATGGGCAAATTATGTAATCAGGGCATACTTATATTTTGTTCTTACGCATTCAGGTTAACTATATAGTTAGTATATATATAGTTGTTCAGTTTAACTATTTTTTCCTGTCACTTTCGTGCATTATCAAGCCGAGATCTTAATTTTTTTTTGTTTCATCCTAATTCATTTCATATCAACCCATAATCATCCCATTGCAGGGATACGGGTCTCCCTTCAATCGAAGGGGATTAGAGCGTACTCTGCCACGCTGCTAAGTATGTATAATTCGCCCGTTTTTTTCGGAAACTAGTAACAAATATTGAAAAAAATATATAATTTTTGTACTTAACATTTAAAAAAAAGTTAAATTGATACAAAATATTATGTAAATAAATTATTGAAAATTAAGTCCTTTTTATCGAAATCGCAGTTCTATATTTTACAATCCGAACTTAGAATTATATAACTAGCTATTTTGTTATCTTTTTTTAACTTTTAAGTAAATAACTACAAATTTTATAACAATAATTTACAAAATTAATTTTTTACAAACAACACTTTGACATTTGATTAATATTTTAAAATTGTTCTCGAGAAAATTTCACATTTAATTGGCTCAAAATATAACGTAATATTGCCTATTTAATGACATTTACAGAACATGTATTAAATTAATTTGAAGTTCATATAAATCGCGTTGTCATCTTGCTGCATATAAATATTAAAATTACTTTATGGTTAAATTAACTCAGGTTTGGCTTAATTGTTATTCTAGCCTAACTATGCAATGAGTGATTCCCCCTGTGTGAATCACAGCCACCAGAGAGTGAGGCAATTGTGAAGCCTTTTAACTTATTGGTCTGCAGATGGCATAATATTATATGGAAACATACCCTTAATAATGTGATTCGTCCGAGATTATTTATATTTTATTTATTTATAAAAAACGGATAATTGCTATAACTTAAACATTATGCGCTCTATATTGACGTCACACATGTTTCACCTTCATGCGACGCACTTTCACGTAACTCTCATGACTCAGGTGTGATTCACTGCATAGTTAGAATAGAAAAAGAGGTGATCGAAAATTGAATTAGAAAATTCACGCTGCACTCTCCGGTGACTCAGCTGTGTACACTAGGAATAACTCACTGCATAGGAGGTAGAATGTAGAGTAGACAGGTTTTCGCTATTATAATACAAATGTCAGATTTTTTTTTGATTATTCAGTAAATTATAAACTTCATAAAAATATTTATTCTGCTATATGTTATGTTAGTTTTAATTTAATTTACTATTAACACAATGATTGCATTCCAGTCCGCGTATTTAAACAAATATTTTATATTTAATCGCGTGGTGAGAATTTGCGTGAAAATATATTTTTTAAATAATTTTATTATTATTAATGACAAAAGTTATATTGACTTGTGAAAATCGGCTGGTATTTTCACAAGAAAATATATTGAAACATAATTATATATTTTTCATAACAAATATTTTGTAAAAAATGTCATAATAAAAATACAAAAAGTTACATGCTATATTTATGTAGCGTCGTCTCTTTCGCACATTAATACCGAGCGACAGAGCAAAAGTGACAAACTTATTTCAGTTAATAAACCCTTTACAAAAGACAGACAACTTTCTTTTGAACAGTATCAACAAATTAGTACATACCAATAAATAAATTATATAAAAAAATAATTAAGAAATTCTCGTTAAATATACAAAATATATAATTAGGTATATAGATAACATTATACAGTAATTTACACGCAAAATCTCAAAGTGTATAATATAGGAGGAAAAATTAAACATCAATGTAATTTTCACTATCATCCTCAGTAGCATCGGCCGACCGTTTGCCGAGGCCGAAACTGAAACGGTGCATGTCTCTCTCTCTTTTACCAAGGCCGAAGTTGAATTTGCTGCTTAATCGCTTCCCGAGGCCAAAACTATAGGTCCTTGCCCGTTTGCCGAGGCCGAAATTATACATTGGTAGTCGTTTCCCGAGGCCGAAATCGTACATCCGTGCGCGTTTCTCTTCTGAACTTTCGTCGTCCGCGAAACGTTTGCCGAGGCCGAAACTGTAAGGTCGGGCGCGTTTTTCTTCGTAACCTGTAAAATGTATGATAGTTTAATACCTACTTTTATATACGTTCATAATCATGAATTTTCTACCACTACTGTAGAGGATTTATTGGAGTGGTAGAATATTATCAAAATTAGCTAGCCCGACCGGGGAAGTAGGTACTTTCACAGAAAAATCAACGTAAAGCAGCAACGCATTTTAGTTTGGTCAAAATTCTCATTAAAATAAGGACAAAGTCCTCATTTCCTTTTCTCCTGTTAAAAGGCGGCAACGGCTCAGAGATACCTCTGGTGTCTGTGAGCTCCATAGACAGCGGTAATCACTTACTATTAGAGTAACCTGCATGTGAGGCTGGTATTTTCTGGCTGAGCTAGCTCATTTCACAAATTCGCTACCACTCTAATTGATTTCTACTATGTTATCTACTATATTATCTAAATAAGGTATGTAAAGGTCCAATTCCCAGACGACACTGCGGTTATCACTTTCATAGAGACATATAGAAGCTAATATGTCAATTAGTATCTCGCTTGCAGTTTGCAGCTGCAGTCTGCAGCGCCTGCCCCGGAATTGCACCTTAATTCGATGTGTATGCAATCATCAGACTGTTTGTTATCTAAAATATCACTTACCGGGTTCATCGTCGTACTGGTTCAGGATATCAGCGAGTGCCGCTTGATCGATGTCATTGGAGATCAGCTCGTTTGTCTGGTCATCCTCAACCGATCTTTTTCCTAGACCGAATGAGTAAGGTCTTGACCTGTAAAAAATATCTTTATTAGTACGAGTACATTGTAAGTGTCAATAACTAAATAAAGTGTCAAAAAGAATTTGAGGACTCTATTAATCTTTTTCTCATGATGTTATTTATTACGCTCTTACCGCTTTAGTATAAAAAGTTTAATTTTAGTTTAATTAAAACCTATTTTGTCACTGTCACTCAAGTTTTGGTTAAACTTTTCTTTTTTAGTTTGATAGTGACAGCTTTAATTAAATGTTTCATTACTATTAAATGTCATTAGGAAACTGCCTAACACCATGCAAACATGGATTAATAATTACCTTTTCCCTAGGCCGAAATTATAGACAGGTAGTCGTTTGTACTCCGAAACGTAGCTATAGGCCCTCTTTCCAAGGCCGAAGTCATAGTGCGGGGATCTCTTGGCTAGTGGGGCGTGTTCGGCATCGGCGTGCGTGTCGTGTTCGGCCGGAACGCTCTCCGGCGTACACAACGCAACGCCCAGCACTAGGAAGCAGACAGGGAGCGAAGCGTACATCATTCTGAAACAAATAAATGGAATCATTTCTAAACGTCAATTCTTTGACATAACATAATAATGTAATAAATAAAATATTAATAATAAATCATAATTTCAACGCACAACCCCACCGTGCGTTGGTTGATCTTAGTTAAATATATTGTAATTGTATAAATAGATTCGTGTTTATTTGATATCGATTGATTTTTAAACCATACGATTGTTTAAAGCTTTTGTATCAAGTACCTATGTGAGTGAACATAATAACTAGATGAGTGGATTTTTTTTCAAGATTTTGTTCTACCACTTTGTTATTGTAGTTAATACCTATGTAATGTATATAAAATATTATATCACATACAGTAATATCATTAAGTGCTTGACGTGTCGTAATGGCAGACGATTGAGGAGTAGATAAGAGATACATGTGGCGTGCGACCAGCCGTTTTATTTAATAAAATTATTCTAATAATACGTAAAACTTACTATTATTATAAATATCTATCAAATGATAATATAAAGATTAACAAAATTGTACGAATAATGTTTTATTTATACACTTTCAGGCAAATACGGCTTGATAGATTTGCATAAAAGACTCTGGTGGTCTATAATACGAATTAAATAGGAAATATATTATTATTTATTTAAATCTATCGCCGTTCAGCGAGGTAACGCTGCTAGCATTTTGGGCACCCTGCCACGGGGACCATGTCTTTTTAATGCTTAGTTTTAGTTTTTATTGTTAGTTTTGTTTTAATTAATTTTATATAATTTCATGTTATTTAGTTATGTATTTTACCAATATATAGGATAGATTTTATACTGCATATCAGTCAGGATTTGGCGGTATCAGCTAGTATATACTTTAAATACACAAAAATAATTAAATCCATTCTTTTTTCCATTTATTAAAGAAAGAGTAGGAAGTCCTTTCAATACTTTCTACTCCGACTATCTTCTTTTTGATTAAATTTGATGCGAGTTCCAAGACAGACAGCTATAGTTTTATCCGGGACGTCATTATGTTTCATTGCTTATTGACAATCTGAGGTCGCCGTTGTTGATTCTGGCTACACAGGAGACACATCGGTGGGAATGTGTGGTGGGCTTGTCCCGAATTTATTAAAAAAAGAGTCACTCAGCATAACGCATGACGAACTTGAGTCTGTGTGTGACACAGTACATTTCCACAACCTATTTGTGCCGGTGGCCAAAACTAGAACTAATGAATACGTCTTGAATGCTTTGACAATTACCTTCAATAGCTTTGATACTAGCGCCCCCATCGACACAAATTGTGGCACTGTAACACCATTTTGACCAAAATTGTCAAATGGACTCGAAAAAAAGAAGACGGAGGTTCACTGTGCATTCACTCAATAACGAATTATTGACAGTTTTCTGCGGGTTTGTCAACTAAAACCAAACTAAAACCTATTTCATTGGCCTGTGACCCATAAAATAGTGTCATTGACATATCATCAATCAGGCTGAGATATTTCGATAATTTGTTATGTTATACATCATTTGAACTCAATTCTCGATTTATGCAATGAAGCAATATATTGGCATATTTTATCAGCAGTTTGCACCAATTTTGGAAATTGATCGACATGAATTTACTAGGGGAAATTGATCGACATGAATTTACTAGGGTACGCTTGTGGTATTCCCGTTAATTCAGTTCCCATGGCGATTTAAATAAAACTTCGCGATATTTTATTCGAACAAATGAAGTAGAAAGTGTCTGTAATTACTTAATATTGTAAATAACACGCACTATTGATATTATAAAATTTAATCTATCACTGGAAATCATGCTAAAAACGCAGGCAGTTTTGAAAATTAGCCCGAAATACACAGAAAATAATATTGATATTGATGGCTAAAAAAACTGTCCTTTTTGTAGAAATAACGTGTTTGCAGCCAGTCTAACACACTCGAGATAGTTTCTCGCACGCGACAAAGGTTCTTCGCCAATAGCAATGCTTTTGTTTTGTCTACTGTAGACATAACCGAGAGTCCGAGATACGCTATTGGCGGAGCGGAGCGAGAAAGTTTTGTCGCGTTTGTCATGTTAGCCCGGCAGGAATTTGAATTAACTTCGTTGTGTCGGTTCTACTAAACATTCTTATTTTGAAAGTATCTTTGAAAAAAAATGGCAGTCGGTAGGAATGTGAAATTTTTCTTTAAAAAATACTTCCAAAACACTTCCATCAACATCTATAATTTAATTATTAGTTTGGATTATATTTAATGATTTCTCCAAGGATATCTGGTAATAGAATATTCTAGTAATTATGATGCCCATTTAAGTTTAATTGAGCCATCATACTTATCAAATTCAACTCATTGTTCATTCATAGCGTAATATTGTGTACTTAATCTTAACATACTTCATAATTACGGTTTACACAAAGCCATTTTTAAAGGCCGTCACGTCACTGTCATTTTAAAGAAAAAGTCAAAATGTAGGGTTCCGTTGTTATTGCACAATACCATTCTAAAGGCGCGGTCCCACTGCTGCGCACGCCGTGCACGAACACGTGGGCCACGTGGCACATTACAGCTGCGTGGATGACTACGTGGGTCTACGTTTCCACAGCGTGCGCAGCGATGTGCACGCTTTGTGGAACAAGCTGTGTATCGCATTCACTGCGTGCATGGCGTTGATAGTGTTGAGCTATGTTGAGCAAGCCACGCGTGTATCAATGACGTCACTTGATGGTTAACGTGTCCGTGGGTTGCAGTGGAAACAATCACGTACATCCTCTTGCAAAGCAAAGCTTAACACACGTGCGTAGCCTCTTCATCATCATCATCATCATCATCATCATCTCAGCCACTGAGTCTAGCGTTGAACATAGGCCTAAATGATGAATGAAAAATTAATACGGTTTGGGCCTTTGGAACTCATTTTTGTATCAGAAGTGACATAGTAATCAGAAGTGACATAGTATCCACTGAGGGTGCGAGACGTGGATCCAAATGGAAGTAAGATAGACCTATGGCATAAAAGTTTGGAGACCCCTGAATACATCCAGAACAATCAATGCAAGCTTTGTTTACATTTAAATATTTTTTCCTTGTATGTTGTTTTAGGACGCATAATCTGGCTAATAAAATGTTATGTTTGCATAACTTCTCAGTTATTGAGAATCCTCTATTTACCTATTTTCTTATTCTATGTTATGTTTAATGTCTTCTATACCAACAAATAAAATTTAAGCGGCCCGTCCCGGCTTTGCACGAGTTTTTGTGACTTTTTTTTAGCAAATGGTTGGTAACCCGTCACCGTAGCCTATAGACGCTTGCAATACCGGGGTTTCGCTCACGCATTGCCAACCCTCCCAACCCCCCAAAGTGGAGCTCTGGAGACCTTACTCACTGTAGGAACACAACACGGCCGAGGGCCGAGACCAATGCTATTTGGCAACGACCTTCTGTGAGGTGGAGGTCCTTCCCTAGACGGGCTGCTCCAATTTGAGCGGATTATCCGCTGCGCCCTACTTCTCTCAAAAACTATTATATTTAATTTTTAAAAATGCAATACATTAATAGCTTTTCACCCGTGGATAGTATAGCTTTCCATCCCAACTGTCTGTAAAAGAACCAGGGAGTAGGAAGCAGGACCGGTATTACGCTTTGCTCTGACGCTCATCGTCCAAAATAGAACTTCATATCACCGCTATTTCATCGATGTTTTTTAAGAGGTAGGCACAGCGGATAATCCGCTTAAATTGGAGCACCCCGTCTGGGAAAGGACCTCCACCTTACAGAAGATCGTAGCCAAATAGCATTGGTCTCGGCCATGTTGCTACGGTGAATAAGGTCTCCAGAGCTCCACTTTTTACAGGGTCGGCAAAGCGCGAGTGATTTCCCCGGTATTGCAATCGTCTATAGGCCGCGGCGACTGCTTACCATCAGTCGGGCCGCATGCTTGTTTGCCACCTTGTGGTATAAAAAAAGATGTTCTGAACTTTAGTTTTTCTAAAAGAAAACATAGTATTGTATGTTATAAGGTTAATCCACAGATTTGGTAAGAATAATGGTGTAAGGTTAATAAAATAAACACGCCGCTCATGGAATGGCAAATGAAGAAGAATAAGGTTATAAGCCCACCCCACATATTGCACAGAGGAAAATGGGGGGCTAAATTAGGCAGCAATAACATAGAGGGTGACAATGTGTTTTGAAGATTTTAGTTGTAGACTAGCGTAAACCGCGCAACTTTGTTTTCTTGTTGTGTTTTCCCGTGAGAATTTCAGAAAATCCTTTCTTGCCGGATCTGTGCACAGCCTAAATCGATCGTGGAGACCTGAAACTTGTAAGATGTGTTTTTTATAAGACGTAGGCATCCCATAAGAAAGGATTTTTCCAAATTGTCGCGGGAAAATGGGACACAACAATAACAAACACGTGACAAGTATTTGTCTGCTGTACAGTGTAAGGAGGTACAGTGAGCAATCGCCTTTGATGACTAAAAAGTAAGTCATCAAAGGCGATTGCTCACTGTGGGATTGTGTTAGAAAAGAATGAATTTCCCGCTTGTAGATAGCGCCGTGTGTGAACACAGGCGTATGAGAGTTGCGTCGCAGTCGAGTCTCCGTCGCGTTTCAGTCGAGTTACTGTCGAGTCGCATTACTTGGGTAGAGTCATAGAAGAATGGGGTTAGATTCATATACAAAATAAAATTGATATGTAGCTCCTATGTCACTAATATAGAATTTATTGTTAAATTAATAGCTTGTACCCCAAATAAATGTCATAGAAACATGTTACATGATCTGAGTAAATTAGGTAGGTATTTTGTAAGGTTTCGCTATTAATAATTCCCCAAATTTTCCGCAAATTAATTTCAATAAAGGAATGTGTAACTCGGACTTACGTAAAGCCTGATCTTAAATTTAGTTATAGCAGAGCGTCGTAGGATTAAGTTAACTAAAAGTTTATTAAATAAACAAAAGAACTTTTAGATTTTTTTTCGGTTTAACTACCATTTTGAAGACATTTTTGAAAGATATCAAGAGGACGTGGGTTCGACTCTACCTGGGCCGACGTGTTTTTTTTTCTAAAATGTTTTAAAACAAACGAAAGTTCGTATCCAAAGACTGTAATACTAATATTATTAAAAGGTAAAGTTTGTAAGGTTTTAAGACGTATCACTGATTCTACTGACCGATTTTGAAAATTTATTTAAAATAAAATCATTTATTTTGCAAGTAGATTTACAAGAAATACTTAATATTACACGTAATTTTTTTTTATCCTACAAGCACTGCAGACGTGAATGGCCTGTTTTTATAATTACCAATATCCACGTTATTTGTTGTTTTTTTAGTTTTGTTTTTTATAAACAAGGGACAAGAATCTTGTTTTTTATTTTTATAGCCATGTATGTCCCATTGCTGGGCAAAAAGCCTCCCCTTTTTCCCTCCACACGTCCCTGTCAGAGCTGTCACGGAACCAGTCCCTTGTTTGTTTTCTTATTTGTTTTTGTCCCTTGTTAAATTATTTGATTTTATTGTTTTCGAACTGTCAAATTATCCGTTGTTTGCCCCGGATTGAAGGATCAGTGACATGTCAAAGAGATTTATTTTGAGAACATGGCGGTGTATAAGTCCTCCGAAATGCCCCCTTTAAAATGATACTATTGCCCATAGGAAATTGGTTGACTTTATTGGGATTGTTGGCGGTAGAAATAGTTGAAGAAAATTATTTTAATGAAAAAAAAAACGATTTTTTTCTGAGTAGATGACGCGAGAGAAAAGCTTAAATAAATGACAAGTAAAAATGTGACTTATATTATATAAGTTAAGACATCACTATTTTACTATCCTTTAGAATCATACGTCATACTTACTTATTTACTTATTACTTACTAATATTATAAATGAGAAAATGAGTTTGTTTGTTATTCCTTCCCGGCTTGATTAATCAGCCGATCATTATGAAAATTTGTATACATATTGTAAGGGGTACAGAGCCCAACATAGGCTCGTTTTATCCCGTGAAAGTATGTCATTCTATTGGGATTTTTTTTTCTACTATAGAGGGCGCTGTATGAGATGCTTTCGGCCAACAGATGGCGCCACAAGTCGCGCTATGGTTTGTTTTGTTATCAAACGAGATCTATGTCATAAAATTAACGAGCGAAGCCGCGAGAAAGGCGAGTAATAATTATAAATGCGAAAGTTTATATGTCTAGATGTAAGGATATATTATAGATGTATCCAATGTATGTTTGTTATTCATTCCGAGAACGGCAATAACATTTCGCGGGTAAAACTGCAAGCATTAGCTAGTTTAAACTAAAGGTTACCTATGCATAGGTCCTTGAACGTACAAAAGGAACTTGTAGGTTCCAAAATACATAAGCTAAGCAGTTGAGTATTTACTTAATGAAGGCATAATTTGTAAACCACAAAGGCTGATTATAATTAGCAAAATTATAAATTTACATGTTCAGACAAGGTAAATCTATATTGAGAGATGTGTGAATAATTACTTCGTTTAAATACGACGACCTCCGTGGCATTTGGTTACCATGATGTCGGTCTGCCACCCAGGAGTTCCCGGGTTTGAATCCAAACTTCGAATAATAAAAACAACACAAGTTTCAGGGTCTTTACAATTAGCGGTTTTGGTTGTGCGTTGATTCGTCAGCCAGTCATTCTTTTATACTAGCTTTTCCCCGCGGCTCGCGTTAAATTATGATTACAACAAAACCCATCAACGCCATTGTGGCGCCATCTGTTGGCCGGCAATTGCGAATTGCAGCGCCATCTATAATAGTAAAAACATTTTCTCATTGGAATGACATACTTTCACGGGATAAAAAGTAGCCTATGTTGGGCTCTGTACCCCTGACAATATGTGTACAAATTTTCATAAAGATCGGCTGCTTAGTCAAGCTTAGTGAAGGAATAACAAACAAGCAAACAAACTCACTTTCTCATTTATAATATTAGTTAGGATGTATAGATTTACATTGATTGTCATGTTTATTGTTATTAGCCGCGTTGTACGTGCACCGAATGAAGTTCCATTGTTCGCAAACTAAACCCATTATCTCACTAAATATTTAACATTTTAATTATAATATAATTGTTGATATTCATCGTGCAGTTCAGATATTATGGAAGCCACAAATTAAATTGACTTTAAGTACAATCAGCTGCACGTCGAGCTACTTGTAGTACAATTTTGGCTCTTATGACATAGAACTTAAGAACGTTACCAAGCCCAATATGTAAAGGTCGACCTGCTCTTGACTGTACATACATTTACTGACTTTTTTTAATCCCGACCCATAATGACCCAAAAGTTATAATTTTATCGTACGCTAAAGGTGTGATGTGTCGTGTCGCGATACAAGTGTGTTGACACACCACAACACACGTCACATTATATAATTCTAACCATCTATACATATTTTATTTTTTTATTTTTATTTATAAACATATTAGAAATTTACAATCGTTATTATTACGTAACATCGATGTCACATAAACCTTAGTTTAGGTAGGTTAGTATAATAATTATTTGGGTATTTAATATAATTATTTGGTAAAGCGCGCGAGCTACTGACTGAGGAACCTGTCTTGTGAGGAGTGTGCTTGTGTGCGTGTTGAGGACTGATCATATACAGATCATATATATAAAAGGGTTTGTCCTAAATAAAATGAAAAATGAATCGGCTGTGAAATGTTTTACCAAAAAAAATTACCAACAGCTCTCGCCAACCTGCTTGAAAACAAAGAAAATTCTACCGGCCCTAAGATCTTGGTGTAATAAGTGATTCGAATCTAATAGAACTTCAGACACCTGTTAAACTAAGTTAACTTTTAGTTGACGACCTTATTGTTGAAGTGAAAAAAAACGCATCAAAATCCATAGTTTTATCTAAACATACATAGGTACAGACTTCGGGAAGCGACTTCATTTTATACTATGTAAATATATAGCCAATAGGTATAGCTCATTGTATGTGAAAAAGTGTAGCGATCATGTAAGTTAACCAATGACAACCCCAGCCAATACTTGGATGGGTTTAAAAATTTCGAACTCCGGGCTTCGGAGGGCACGTAACGACTGTTTTCTATAGATGACAGTGGTTAAGCCAAGTCAAAAAAGGTCTTTCCAAAATTCCCACGGGAAAGCGCAAACGCAACGGGTTTGGTTATATTATCTATACTTCTATACTAATATTATAAAGAGGTAAAGTTTGTGTGTTTGTTAAATTGTAAGGGGTAATCCCGGGATCTACTGAACCGATTTTAAACATTCTTTCACCAATAGAAAGCCACATTATTGCTGAGTGTCATAGGTTATATAAAAAACCAAAAATAAAAAGGCTTTTATGTGGTAGTCGGTTTTGCAAAGTAAATCGGAGAAAAAACAGTCGAATGAAAGCGTTTCTTACGAACGCCTGTACTAAAAAAGGATTATTAACATTATGCCCAACGAAGTGGGCACGGGTCAGCTAGTTAATTATAAAGAGGAAAGATTTATATGTTTGTTTCTAACGAAAAAAACTCAATAACTGCTGGACCGATTTCAAAAATTCTTTCACCGTTGACAAGGTACATTAGCCCCGAGTAATATAGGCTATAATATATTTAAAAAAAAAATAAGGAGCCTTAGAAAAGCCGTGCGAAGTCGGGGCGGTCCGCCAGTACTAATACAAAGCAAGGAATAGCCATTATAGCTTCCTCTGTAATGTGACTTTCTGGCAATCGCAATTCGGCCGATTTACATTTATTTTGGAGTATAAAAAATTGGGTTTGTTCTGATATGGGTTACAATCGTTTCTTGAATGCTGAACGTTTAAATTTTCTTTGATAATTATGTAAAATGTAACGTCTATTTTTCGATACGAAAATGGCGATCAAAAAATATTTTCTCGGAATAAAAAAGAAATCCATATAATCACACAATGCAACCTAGTCACGAAGTGAACCAGGTTTTATCTGCTTCCGTTATGGGTATCAGACAACGGATATTTTATTGTAAACTAGTAAAAAACCGGCGCAACTTCATTTGCGTGTGTTTTTTAAACAAGCTTGCCTGATGGTAAGCATCACCGTAGCCTATAGACGCCTGCAATACCGGGGGTATCACTGAACCTGAAACTCTAAGTTTCAGATGCAGCGGTTCGGGCTGTGCGTTGATATCAGTCAGTCACCGAGTCGTTCAGGAAATTTTTTGTACATTACGTTCAACCATATTTTGTACAACGTTTAATCCAATAAAAACATTATCATTATACCTATACTTAATAGAATACACACAAGACCCTGTCAAACTCAAATTCCATCTCATAAATATTTGGCAAACCGCGCCCTCTGGTGCCTATCATCGGCACACGGCATCGGTGACATACTACCAATGCGCAACCGGGCTGTCTAAGCTATCACCAGTTTTAAATTAAAGTTGTAGTGCAAAACGCATTACCCGAAGTAACATTTTCTAAATACCCATTTTACACAATTTTACACTGTCGTCAATGAACCAACGTATCCAACGTAAATAGACCTCTCACATGCATTAATTTCAAAAAGTATAAACTCTGATTTAGCTCGTGCAAGTGTCATGTTACGTTGGTCGACAGCTTAAAAGAGAACTTCGTTTAAAATGCAATCGGTTTTGTATGGTGACAGAAAATTTCTAAGCAGGCTTATTACTAGCTGCTAATATGCTGTCAACATATCTACACTTCTAATATTATATGGAGTAAAGTTTGTATTTTAATATTTTTGTTCGTAACAAATAAACATAAAAAATAATAGACTGATTTCAAAAATTCTTTTCTGGGAAGGTACATACATTACCCCCGGTGTTACCCGGGTTACCCGGGGGTAATGTAGGCTATATTATATTGTTTTTAAATTAGGGATCCTTGGTAACACCAGCACGAAGCCGGGGTGGTCCGCTACTATTTTGACGACCTCCGTGGCGTAATGGTTACCACGCCAGACTGCCACCCGGGAGGTCCCGGGTTCAATCCCCGGTCGGGTCATGATGAAAAACGAACTTTTTCTGATTGGCCTCGGGTCTTGGATGTTTATCTATATATGTATTTGTTATAAAATATAATATCGTTGAGTTAGTATCCCATAACACAAGTTTCGAACTTACTTTGGGGCTAGCTCAATCTGTATGAATTGTCCCTATATATTTATTTATTTATTATTTATTTATTTATTTTATAAAGCTCAAGAGATAATATAAGTCGTAATCGGTATGGATTTTGATTAGTTTCCAATTTAAAATAATAAAAAAAACTGGCAACTGAAACATTTTTAAAGTTAATGCATTAAAATATAGCTGTCACTGACAAACTAAAGAAAAGAAGAGAAAGCTTGAGACATAATGTGCCGTACCTCAGAAGGAAAAAACGGAACCCTTATAAGATCACTTTGTTGTCCGTCTGTCTGTAAAGACCCATTTTCTCTGGAGGTATCAAGCTGAAATTCATATCAGTCACGTTTAATACAACTAACATTTCATATACTGTTGTGTGTGATTATCTCCAATATTTGTCACAAATATTTTCAATAGATGGCGCTGTGCAGTTTCTGAATGGCGCTATGGTTTGCTTTTTGGTGTGACATAGTATTATGTTCTTGGGGGTTGGGAGGATTGGCGACGCGTGTGAATGATACCCCGGTATTGCTGGCGGGCCGTATGCTTTTTGCCAACTTTGTGGTATAACAAAAAAAAACTTCACCTACGTGATCTAAGTGAAGACAATAATAAAATAAGTATGACGATTGATTAGGGTTCCGTACCTCAAAAGGTCTGGAGGACTGTCCCTAGGAGCTGCGAAAAAACTTCTAAGCCAACGCAATCAAAAGATACAGCCGTTATGCCGCATGTTCACGCATGTTCGACACCCGCAAGAAGGGAGTCAAAACCTACAGGGTATTTCTCTAAACTCAGAATCTTGAAATTTGGTACAACGCAACATTAGTTCAGATAAAGGAAAAATTGCGAAAAGCATAAATTGGTTACATCATCATTATAAAAATATTTTTTTACATAAATACCTACAAGTTTGTACGGAACCCTCGGTGCGCGAGACCGACTCGCACTTGGTGGATATTTTTATATGAGGAACTAGCTAGCGAGTCACAACTCAAAACTACAAAAAGTCAACTAAAAAAATCTTCAATGAAGGTGGAAGGTAACACTTTGGTTTTCAATAACTTTATTTACTCATGAAAAACGCTTTTCGCATCTAATTTCGCTGAGTTACTTTTTATTTAATTTCTCATAAGACATTCAACCTTTTTAAAACGTTCTATAATAATATTGTTTGGGATACACTCAAAGACCTTTCATACTAAATTGCATTTGAAATTTCTCCGGGAAGAATTTTATTTTGATTCTCCGTTGTAGAGTTTCATTGAATTGTTTCCAAAACTGTTTTATATGATCGTAATCTTTACATATAAAATGCTTTGTTCTAGGTATTTAAATGATTGACTGGCGGTACAATGCACTTAAAGGGTGTGTGTGTGTAGACATCCGATAAAACAAGATTTTTCAAAATTCCCATTCGAAAGCGAATACATGTAAACGAAGTCTCTCGTGTTTATTTACATAATACAAAAAATATTTATCTTCTAGCAGCATCATAAAATGTTTTGATAATCTAGATTAAAGAACTATTAAATATTAAAAGAATGATCTATCTATCTACTAATCGGCAATACGGAAGTTCGAAACTCATAACTCAGTGCCAGTCTCAGTGCATAGCATAACGACAATCGATTTTCAACATGTTTTATAAACTGTGAGCCCTAATTTTGGCGCGTACTAACTATTGTATAAAACAAAATGGCTGCGTCTTTCCTCTTTAGAAATTTTGTAACTTAATAGCATCTTTGGTATATGAAATACTGTATTGAAATAATTAAATTAATATTAAGCTTTAAAAGAATCATGTATCCCATCCTTACTAATATTATAAATGAGAAAGTGAGTTTGTTTGTTATTCCTTCACGGCTTGACTAAGCAGCCGATCATTCTGAAAACCATACATATTGTTAGGGGTACAGAGCCCAACATAGGCTACTTTTTATCCCGTGAAAGTGTGTCGTTCGAATGGGAAAATAATTTTTCTCCTATAGAGGGCGCTGTAACGGCCAACAGATGGCGCCACAAGTCGCGCTATGGGTTGTTTTGTAGTCAAACGAGATCTATGTCATAAAGTTAACGCGAGCGAAGCCGCGGGGAAAAGCTACTTAGTTTAGAATATTTGCATTGTAAATGAAAAGAAAAACAAACCAACCTTAATTTTTACAACATACCGGCTTTGCTAAGGGTGTTTGTAATTATGTACGTGTACTATCTACATCTGCCGATATTGAGTGGTTGACTGTAGGTACCTATCGGTAATGTACTTGTGAAGGTGCGTGTTGGCGAATATAAGTTCATTAAATCCTTACGCTTAATCAATACAATTAATAAAATCGTAACTTGTCGCTGTTTGTACATGGAATAATATTATTATATGAAAACTATTGTAGGGAAATCTTTTTAAACTCAATAGATTAGAACCCAAAAATGATGATTTTTAGACTATTTGTATGTTTGCCTGTACGTTTGTGGACGCTAATCTCAGAAACTGCTTAACCGATTTCAATGCTGTTTTCACTAATGCGTTGTGGTTTTCTTCACTTAATACCTATATAAGTGATTGTTTATTTTCATTTGGTTCATAAATAAAAAAGTTAACGGACTTTCGCGGGTGAAAGCTGGTAATAATGCGAAAGGAACTCTGTCTGTCTTGTTATAATAATATAAGACCCGACACGAGTAGGATGTGTTTTGTCCCAAAAATCACCCCATAAAGGGATGAAAAACGCGATAGATTTTGTATAGTTTTTTAATATTTTTGTTTGATACCTTTCATCTCAATCGGTTCAGCCGTTTTAACGTGAAGGGTAACAGGCAGAAAGACTTTACTTTCGGCATTTACAATAATAGTAAAGGAGCTCGATGACGTCGCTGTGTGTGTGCACTCGTGTGTGTATCTCGAGTTTCTCAGTCGGTGGCCTTGGCTTGAAAACTCTGACTTCCGCCAATTCGTATTGGAACAGCGTGGTAGAGTACAGTCAGGTGCACGTCGAGCTTTACACTTGCAGTACAATTTTGGCTCTTATGACATAGAACTTAAGAACGGTACAAAGTTCAATATGTAAAGGTCGACCTGCTCTTGACTGTACCTACGCTATAAACCCCTCCTCTTAAATAAATAGGGAAAATAAATAAATAGGGACCGTAAAAAATCACACAGATTGAGCTAGGCCCAAAGTAAGTTCAAGACTTGTGTTAAGGGATACTAACTCAACTATATTTTATAACAAATACATACTATAAAGAAAATCATTCAAGACCCAGATCTATCATTAAAAATTCGGTTTTCTTCATGACCCGACCGGGATTCGAACCCGGCCTGCCACCCATGAGGATGGGCGGCGCAGTAGGCCGGCAGCATGGTAGGTAACCCACGGAGGTCGTCAAACGTGAATGAATGAAAAAAATATAATTTTACCTTTACGTTATAAAGTAGATTGGCGATATCTTGCGATCAGTTTCTGCCCTATCTCAATCATCGCTTATAGCCGTTAACAGCAAAATATATTTTTGTCAACGTATGACGTCTTGTCTCCTGTTATTCTGGGGCTTAAATGTACCAAAATAAATGCTGTTTACTTTCATGAAGTAAGACGTGACGTAGGCAACGATTTCTAAAAATCGTATTTTAATAGATAATTTTATATGACACGTACCAAAAAACAAGGATTTGAACACAGAGAAATCTGTTAGGCAATTTTTGAATTTTAAGAATTGTCGGTGAAAGAAAACTGGCGTTAGGTTAGGTATTTTCGAAAAACTCCAATGAAAATTACGGTCACGAAGCCTCGGATTTGCTAGTCTGTCTATACTAATATTATAAATAGGAAAGATTTGTTGGTTTGTTTGCATTGAATAGACTCCGAAACTACTGGACCTATTTCAAAAATTCTTTCACCAGTAGAAAGCTACATGAGGGAGTGACATAGGCTTATAGCTTTTCCCGAAATTCAATGTGGTTCCCACGGGAACGGGTCCGGAACATCACGCGAACGAAGTCGCGGGCAAAAAAGCTAGTATAATATATGGAGATAAGATTGGATTCTTTAGTTCTTTATTTGTTTGCATTGAATAGACAATAAGAAACTACTGGACCGATTTGTTCATTCTTTCACCGTTAGGAAGCTGCGCTATCCTCGTTTGACATAGCATATATTATATTTTTTAAATCCCGAGCGAAGCCGGAGCGAGACGCTAGTTATCAATATAGTTATTTACATTTGATTAGCTGACCCTGAGCTGACCTATGAGTCATTGATATGATAAGTAATATGAAATGATTCAATATTTATAAGTAATAGAAGTACCACCCACATTAACATTATAGGGTGCTATAATGACTCGTCCGAAAGCCTTACAAACAAAGCGAACAAAAGTACGAAATATTTCCTACAATGAAATGTTTTTTGTGTAAATGAACGTCGAATATCTGTAAAAAGGTGGAAAAAAGTTTATTCAAAGATGAATCAAAGACTAGCCTGTTATATAAATGACCTTTAAGCCTAAAGGTATTTTAATGATGACATTAACAGCCAAATAGGTTTCGAAGAGAGGAGAATTATTCTTTTGTGTCGGTCTTTTTTTCCGTCCTAATAAAGTTTGTATTGATATTCTTTGTTACTCTTCATTCAAAAACGACTTGAGAGATTTGCTTGAAAGGTACAGAGAAAGTTTATGGCCTGGATTAATGACAGCCCGGTGGCGCAGTTTGTAGTAACCCTATGTTCAGTACCAGAGGTCTCGGGTTGGATCTATGCACGTGGCAAAAAATTATGTGTAAACATATTATCGGAATAAAATGTTATCGTAATACCATTTGTCGGAACTCAAACTTTAGGCCGAAATGGTAAGCTTCCCAATGATTTTATAACTCTAGACGATACATTTGACGGTTCTGGTGGTTGTGTGGCTAGTAATGGTCTTTATCCCAAGAGCCGCGGGTTCGAACTTCGAATACTGCACAAGTCAAACATTGTGTGCATGAACATGTCTGTTTGCCTTGGTTTAGATGTTTTCTATGTTCAATACATATTTATTTACAAAAAAAGTATTTAAGTGTATTTATCAGCAATCTAGTACTCATAGTACAAGCTTAGTCGCTTAGTTTGGGACTAGATGGCGTTGTGTGATTCGTCCAAGAATATTTTATTTACAATATTCCCATTTTCTTACTTAACATGAGACTCTCCCAAGCGCTATTATGTTCAAACTGCAAAGTTTATTTAGCAGAACGGAGCACGTTCATGTAGTAAGCAGGAAAATTAAAATTTTAGATTAAACTCACACAAAGCAAAAATACAATGGCCCGCCTGCGTTATAAAAATTAAAAAGCCGAGACACCGACATCATGCACTATAACATCCAATTGCAAAATGCACATGTTACATATAATGCTGGCAATTAATTAGCTAAAAGTACGGAAAGAACATTATACATAGGCTTCATGTTTTTTTTACACAACAACGCTTTTTATCTATGACGACCTCGTGGCGTAATGGTTACCACGCCAGACCGCCACCCAGGAGGTCCCGGGTTCGATCCCCGGTCGGGTCATGATGGAAAACGAACTTTTTCTGATTGGCTTCGGGTCTTGGATGTTTATCTATATATGTATTTGTCATAAAATATAATATCGTTGAGTTAGTATCCCATAACACAAGTTTCGAACTTACTTTGGGGCTAGCTCAATCTGTATGAATTGTCCCTAAATATTTATTTATTTATCTATGACATACCGAGTAAGTGTTGACTGTTTATATATTTTTTATGATTATTAATGTTGAATTTGTGTTCTTTCGTATTCAAAAGACAGGATGTATTGTCAAAGTATTATTTTATTAAAATATCTTTCTCATATGGACAGAGTGAGATGGGCCATTAAATCACCCTCAATAAATTATATTTTTGGACCACAATTAGAAACCTATTAGCTTTAAGAATAGCATGTAACATGAAATGTAAATTAATAATATACCGGGAATTAACGCGATCATACTCGCCTGTGACCACGGCCGGTGCAACCTGGTCGAAACGTCAGGCAATATCAAGGTATGATCGCGTTAATTCCCGGTATATTATTAATTTATAATAATGCAACGCGAAAGTTTAAAAGTTATTATGAAATGTAAAATATATTATTGTACGCTGTTTAAAAAAAATTGCAACTCCCGCGTCGCACAATCGCATCGCAATCGCCACGCTGGTTGCGTTGCGATGCGTTGGTGGGTGTTGACATTGTATAGCAATGTTTAAGGTTTAAGTGGACCAATATAGACCAATACGCAGTACACTTTTCGGTACCTCGTTTGTTTATAAAAAAACTTAAATTTTAAATTTTAAAAAACCCCCGATTAAAAAAACTTTCAAATCGATCTAACCAGTGGAAGTTGCTCATTTCCCTTCATGAAATAGAAAAAAGCTGGTGATCTTCAAACGGCTGAACAGATTTTAATGAATAGCTAAGAACACTCCCGCACAAGGTCACCTTTCAAACAAAAAAAACTGCATCAAAATCGGATCATCCGTTTGGCTGCTACGATGCCACAGACAGATCCACTGATCCACATATCCACAGCAGATACACAGATACACACGTCAAACTTATAACACCCCTCTTTTTGCGTCGCGTGTTAAAAAGACATCGAGATCATTTCATAAATGCTGTTCGTGATTTTTCTGGTAGCAGAACGTGGTTATATTCACACCACACCAATAAAGTAAAATTGTGGTGAGTAGGTGGCTTTCACAATAATGCGAAAAGTATGCGAATGCACGTACTCAAACAACGAATAGTATCGTGATGTCCCACGTGAAAAATTTGTGCGGCATGCATGCAGCAATATTTTTTAAAACTACATAGGTACGCCCACTACGCCCTAAATAGTCCCACAAATATTATAAAAACGAAGGTTTGTGAGTTATTTGTTACGTCTTCACGCACAAAGCTGATACCAGGTGGTACCACACAGGTAGCTGATACCTTGGATCACAACACTTATGGTACTTTTTATCTCAAAAAGTACGCGATTCCCTTAGAATTTGGTCAAAAGTCAACGACGCGCGATACGCCCTATAAAGACAACGCTATTGTGCATAAATACACGCGAACGAAGTTGCGTCGGTTTCGCCAGTAATAAATAAAATAAAATAAAAAACAGTGGAGAGTAGAGAATTGTCATTAGAGAGGTAGGCCACAGCGGATAATCCGCTCAAATCGGAGCAGCCCGTCTGGGGAAGGACCTCCACCTTACAGAAGATCGTAGCCAATTATCATTGACCTCGGCCATGTTGTGTTCCTACGGTGAGTAAGGTCTCTAGAGAGCCACTTGGGGGGGTTTGGAGCGCTGGCAACGCGTGAGTTGCAAGCGTCTATAGGCTACGGTGATGCTTACCATCAGGCGGGCCGTATGCTTGTTTGCCAACTTTGTGGTATAAAAAAATGACACAAAAGACAGGGGTGGTCAAAAGTTAAAGAGAATAATGATAACTATATTTTTATATTCCAATCACTAATAACAAAGCATAAAATATCTCGTCATAAAAGAGTTCCTATTTGCAGTAAACCCTGTCTGTATTAAGTGACCATCAAACAAACATTAATGGAGGTTAAGTACCGTCAACGCCCTCACCTGTTGTGGTTGTTTAGTAAACAATCGGAATTGCCATCGATAGGGTGGGAGCACATTTAGAACTACTAACAGTCTTTTAGATAATTCTTGTGGTAGGTAATTTATAAACAACTAGCTGACCCGTGCCCACTTCGTTGGGCATAATGCTAAAAACCTTTTTATTTTTTGGTTTTTTATATAACCTATGACACTCAGCAATAATGTGGCTTTCTATTGGTGAAAGAATTTTTAAAATCGGTTCAGTAGATCCCGAGATTACCCCTTACAATTTAACAAATACACAAACTTTACCTCTTTATAATATTAGTATAGATGTACAGAGTGGTTAGTGCGATTTTTGATCACTTGAACGTAAAGTTTACAAGCCGACTTAAATCGAAAAAAAAAAAAAACAAATTGTGAATTTACCAGACGTGTGTTACATATTTAAGTTAGCCTGGTCACTCAAAATGTGAGCCCGTACGGCCCAAAACAGACGGTGAAACGCAACTGAAACACAACTGCAACGAAACCTTTTAGAAATTGTGTGTTTCAATTGTTTTACATTTCCTGCATGCCAATTTTAATGAAACTAGTTTGCGACGCGTGGTCCGTCAAAGGAGTCTATGACAGAAACTCAAATGCAACTCAAAAGTAATTAGAAGTTTCAGTTCCATCACATTTGGGTTGTTTCATCACTGTTTTGGGTCTAAGTCACATCATTTCGATATCATTATGTAACACGCGTTATAAATTTTCAAAATTACAATTCTTCTCTATTTGGTCGGTTTGTTTACGTCGACATGTTCGAACGCCAACAAAATACTTGTGCTAAGTACTCTGATGCCCGTTTTGTCACACACGCCTCTTAGCGGTAGGAATAACCTTGTGTCATCAAATGTCACACAAATTGTTTCAATTAGGTTATTCCTAACGCTAGGAGGCGCTGATGAAAACGTTTATGAGACAACTCAAAATCGTAAAAGGGCAAAAGATACAGTAAAAATATCCTCCTGAAAAACTATTTCTTTTGAGTATACTAGAGCCATTATCTGGAGAAATTATTTAATAACGAACCGTTGCCTAGAAACAATGACAGGTAGATATTACCTTTTTTTGAAATAAGCAATGATTTTTTTTCTGAATTTTGATAGTAATACCGACCTTTAAAAACGTTGTCTCCGTATTGTGTTCAGACCTTAAACGGAGGGTGGCTAGATGTAAGGGTGGCGTAGTAAGACACAGTTGGCTGGTATTAACTTACTGACAAATTAATTTGTAACCAGAGGCGATTCTCATAATTTCTTGAATTACTTTCTTTGTCTATAAAAATAGATGCAACAATGGTACATTTTTAATATTGAAAATGTTAAAGTCTTTTATTTTGTAGTGGTGGTGACTATTGAATTGAGCTTAGTGTGAGTACCTTTGTAAATCATTTATTTGTGTTCTCAAATTCAAATTCAAAATTCAAAACTTTTATTCAGAGAATAGGTTTTCACAAACACGTTCTCTTGTCAGAGTATACAGTATTAAATGATTTGTATAAATTAATCTACTCTATAAACTACTACCATTTCGGAAACAAAAGCAAAATGATCACTGGTAAAAAGAAATGGCGAAAGAAAACCAGTTACGGCCTTTTTTGTCAAAAATATATCGTACTTTTCTTTTTTCTTTTCTTTTTCAACATAAAATTTAAAACTAGGTACATACATACAACATTACGTAATGTAACGCGGAAAGTCAATAAATAGTGCCATTAATTTGTCTCAACATAAAATTGGCGGTGAGAGCCCTACGCTCCCGCAACAGTCCGGTGTCTCAGTAAAGGGTGTCAGTACACCCGAACTGATTAGTCCATTCAAAAAAAAAAAAAAAAAAAAAAACTCAACATAAAATTAAATCTAAAATATAAAATGCTAAATCGGTGTTAAAGATAGGAGCAGACCGCCCGCTCAGTAATTGAAATACTATTGTTATTTTTTTTATTAGAAACTAGCTGCTGCCCGCGGATTTACCCGCGTTTATTTTTATGCACAGCAGCGCCAGTACCAGTACAGCGGCGTGACGGTGACCACTTTTATGTGGCCCGATGACTTGTTTGCCTGCGTTGAGAAAAAATTAAGTTCATTATTTGACGACCTCCGTGGCGTATTGGTTACCACGCCGGACCGCCACCCAGGAGATCCCGGGTTCGATTCCCGGGTCATGATGAAAAACTAACTTTTTCTCATTGGCCTGGGTCATATGTATTTGTTAATAAATATGGAATCGTTGAGGGGCTAGCTCAATCTGTATGATTTACCCCTAAGTATCTTTAAATATAAAATTCTAAGTCCTGACTGACTGACTTAACTATAATAATATACGCACAGCCCAAACCGCTGGGTATAGAGATTCCAAATTTAGTATGTAGTTTCCTTACGACGTCTAAGGATGTATTAAGAAAGGATTTTTCAAAATTCCCACAGGACAGCAAGTTATACGCAAACGAAATTGCGAGGGCCTTTCCTGAATGACGGTTCAACGCACAGTCAAACGCTAATCGTATGAAACTTGCAGGGTGTGTTCTTTGTATGACGTAGGCATCCGATAAGAAAGGATTTTTCAAAATTCCCACGGGAAAGCGAGATATATGCAACCGAATTTGCGAGGGTATATCAACGCACAGTCCAAACCGCGCTAGGTCTAGAGATTCCAAATTTAGCTTGAATTCAAATTCAAATTCAAAACTTTTATTCAGAGAATAGGTTTTCACAAACACGTTCTCTTGTCAGAGTATACAGTAATAAATGATTTGTATAAATTAATCTACTCTATATACTACTACCATTTCGGAAACAAAAGCAAAATGACCACTGGTAAAAAGAAATGGCGAAAGAAAACCAGTTACGGCCTTTTTTGTCATTTAAAAATATATCGTAATTTTCTTTTTTCTTTTCTTTTTCAACATAGAATTTAAAACTAGGTACATACATACATTACGTACGCGGAATGTCAATAAATAGTGCCATTAATTTGTCTCAACATAAAATTAAATCTAAAATATAAAATGCTAAATCGGTGTTAAAGATAGGAGCAGACCGCCCGCAAGGCAGCAATAGTTCTCGTGTATTTTCGAGTTGACGTGAGAGTCGGCCTTCCAGCCTCCATTACTGGGCTCACCATCACGATATTATGAACAATATTGTAGGGAATAACAGTAACCCGACCCCCAACACCACCACCAGTTTGGACAATTTGCGAGCATGACATGCACATACACATTAACATCCTTGTCATATATTAATTTATATTAAAATGTAAATAATAAGAAAAACAGCACCACTTAGATGACACTACGACGTACATGTTACAATATTGAACACAAATTTTATTCATGTAGTTTATTGAACATTGACTGGCTTTTCACGACAAGTTTTAGCATTTCACCTTCACAAGAGGGCCAGGGATTCCTTTCATTTAGATACTCGTTGATAGTATAGTACGCTTTGCTGGTTAAGAATTTTTTTACATTTAATTTAAATCTATTATTGGGCAAGTTTTTAATATATTCTGGAATTTTATTATACATATGCAAACTTTGGATCATAAATGACTTTCCCGCTTTCCTAAGCCTGAATTTAGGAACAGCTAATTTATTTCTATTACGCGTATTAAAATTATGAATATCGGACACCTGGTTATAGTCATTAATGTTTTTACGAACAAACATAATGCTGTCAAGAATGCACTGTGATGCCACCGTGAGAATATTAGTGCTTTTGAAGAACTCGCGAAGTGATTCACGGTAACCTAATTTATAAATAAAACGCACTACACGCTTTTGCAGCACGAAAATCGTCTCTATATCAGCTGCTTTACCCCAGAGTAAAATGCCGTACGATAGCAAACTATGAAAATAACTGAAATAAACTAGTCGTGCCGTGTCGACATTGGTGAACTGTCGAAATTTCCTAACAGCGAAAGCAGCAGCACTTAGTCTACCTGCTAGTGTTCTAATATGAGGATGCCATTGTAGTTTGCTATCAAGTACAATGCCCAGAAAAGTGGTAGTTTCGACCAATTCTAAGTTTTCATCGTTAAGAATGACTGATGTAATAGATTGGGATATATCGGGAGTGAGAAAGCTATGCATTTGGTTTTGCTGGCGTTAAGCACCAAATTATTTACTGTGAACCATTGATGTAGTTGAGATAACGTTTTGTTAATAGTATCTACATTAGGATTTTTTCTGTCTACCTTGAAAATTAAAGAAGTGTCATCAGCAAACAAAATAATGTCGCATAAATGTTCAGTTAAGTACGGCAAATCATTTATATATACTAAAAAAAGAAAAGGGCCCAATATTGAGCCTTGAGGAACGCCTATACTAGCAGGACAACCTACAGAGGTCGCTTCATTTACTCTCACTTTCATAATTCTGGCATTAAGGTAAGAGGACATAAGATTGATTGAGGAACTGTCCAAGCCATAGAATTTTAACTTATTTACTAAGGTCTGATGATCGACACAGTCAAAAGCCTTGGAGAGGTCGCAAAAAACACCAACAGCGTTCTTGCTGTCCTCCCAGGCCTCCATTATAACTTTAAATAACATGGCAGCGGCGTCTGTAGTGGATCTACCTTTAGTGAAACCGTATTGACGCGGGTGAAGCAATCGATTACTTTGGAAATAGGATAGTAGTTGGTCCAGAATTATCTTTTCAAAAATTTTGCTAAGTGCTGGCAGAATAGATATTGGTCTAAAATTATTTGGATCCTTTCTTGAAAAGTGGTATGACTTTACTCACTTTCATCAAATCAGGAAAAATGCCAGCTGGAACACATTCATTAAAAATTACGGCCAAATAAAGGAAGGTTCCTTACGGACCCTAAGGACCGGACCGACCGGACCGGACCAAACGGACCGGACCGAACCGGAACGGATCGGACCTGATCGGACCGGATGGAACCGTACCGTAGGTACCGGGCCCCGCCGGACCGGACCGAACCGGACCGTATCGGAATTTGTTTTTGAAGAAAAATATGCTTATTGTTAGTATGCCACGCGGGCGAAGCCGCGAACAGAAGCTAGTTTATTATAAAGCACACAACATTATGCTACCACAATAAGGTATGGACAAACTATTTCTATGTAATAGAATACTTCTTTCTAATATAATATATCTATTCTTATTTATTGAACAGAATGTTACTATTGTATATTGGTAACAAATGAAATACCAATAGTGCAATACGAGGCGTCAGCTCCACTTCGTAACAAAACAAACAAGTAAAAATCTATTGTTCGTATTCCAACGCAAAAGCTAACATTCAGTGATTCTTGCTTAGCGAGAATTTAAAATAAACTGTATTTGCTTGTTGGCATTTTCATGGAAATATGATTATTTTGAAATAATAATATAGCTTTAATTTTGTACTGTACTTGTATTTACTACTAGCCTATTTATTATACGGCGTGGGTTATAATAAAGAACCCTATTTTTTAATAAATATAATATAGCCTATTTTACACGGGGGTAAAATACCTTGCCAACAGTGAAAGATTTTTTAAAATAGGTTTAGTAGTTTTTGAGTTTATTTATTGCAAACATATACACACACACACACACACACATACATAAAATTAATAAATCTTTTCTCTTTAATTAGTAACAAGCAGTGCGTCAATTCACGTAACAAAAACCGATTCTAGTTCGATTCAACGACACCCGCTGTCTCACTCATACAAAATAGGAATTGAACGGGACAGCGAATCGTTGAATCGAACTAGAATCGGTTCTTTTTACGTGAATTGCCCCACTGGACGGCTTCACATGCCCTCCGAAGCACGGAGGTCGGAGATACACGAGATATCGTAATCCATCCAAATACTAGGTAGCGTCGACGTTGCTTAACCTGTTCGTTTTAAAGACGCACAGCATCGCCATCGAGCTCTTCAATAATGTTTTTCCTTGTATACAAAGCTCTGCTTTTTTAGCATTATTCAAATTCAAAATATTTTTATTCAAATAGGCCTAATATAAGCTCTTTCGAATCGTCACAATTTTTTCCTACTTATTTTTTACTCATTATTAAATTTATTAACGTAAAAATTACAGTAATTTAGTAAAATTAATGAGCCAGTGACGTATTGACGAATCTAAAAATAACGTTCGTTAGCTACTGACGGAATCGTTCATTGAATATTTACTTATAAATTCGTTCGCGTCAATTCGAATCTCGAGGGCTCTCCAATGACCACAAAATAAGGAGAAATTGTTTTATCTACAAATTTTGAAGGTGACTGACTGGTTCACTAATCCAATAGGATACGTTGAAAGTCATTTGATCTCTGAAGCTTTTTGGGCAGATAAGTTAGTTAATTTGGATCGTTGTTTCGGCCCCATGAGAACGTACCCACCGTGGTGGGTGTTCTGCGGAATGCGTCTATATAAATAAACTAGAGCTCTGTCCCAGCTTCACACGGTTTTTAGTAAGGGGCCTTAATAAAAAATAAAAACAATATAGCCTATGTTACACGGGGGTAATAAACCTTCTCAACGGTGAAAGAATTTTTGAAATCCGTCCAGTTGTTTGAGTTAGACAAACAAAAATATTAAGCTTTCCTCTTTGAATACTTCCTACTCCGACTATCTTCTTTCTGATTAAATTCGTTGTGAGTTCCAAGACAGCTGTAGTTTATTCCCCGGGACGTCAATAAGTTCATTGCTTATTGTCTATCTGAGGTCGCCGTTGTTGATCCTGGCTACACAGGAGACAGTGGTGGGAATGTGTGGTGGGCTTGTCCCGGTTTCCTCTTTTGAAATATAAAGTATAGATAAATAAATTCTACAATTTGCACAGCGCTACTTTCTTCAAAGACTTGTGTCATTGTTAGGTACAAAATTCAAAAATTCAAATTCAAAATACGTTTATTCAAATAAGCCTAATATAAGCCCTTTCGAATCGTCACAATTTTTTCCTACCACCAGTTCAGACGGCAGATTTGTGCTAAGAACAAACTGGCAAGAAACTTAGCACTTGCTCTTTTAAAATGGTATTTATAAGATACAATTACAATGACAGAAAATTAATGACAAGACAATATCCTAATTTAAAAAATTGGAAAGTGTGTGTATGTTTGTTACTTCTGCACACTCAAATGACTGTGCCAATATTTATGATATTTTGTATGTAGGTAGCTGATACCTTGGATTAATACATAGGGTACTTTTTATCCCGAAAAGTACGCGATTCCTGTGGGATTTGATCAAAAGTCTGATATAGATGGCGCTGCTGTGCAAAAATAAATGCACGCAAACAAAGTTGCGCGGGCTTCACTAGCTGTAAATTATACCTATGATACGAAGAAAACACACAAACTCGGGAACAAACACAAAATGCCATCATATAAAAGGTTTGCCTCCAGCAGGAATCGAACCAGCGCCTTCTGGTGCCGATGGTAGGTGCCACCAGACTGTCAAATTGTCTATTTACTTTATCAAACGCAAAGCTATCTCTAAAAACTTCTAGAAACATCGACAATAAAACTAATTTTGACAGGACTATGAGTGTTGCTATCCTTGTCACTAATTGTAAACCAAGGAAGGACAACAACACCTTTATTCCGGACAAAATTAGTTTAGTCTAGTTAAATGTACAACAGAATTAGCACCAATGTCTAAGAAGTTAATTTAGACGCGACAGGACCGAGACGCGGTATTTGCATGTTAACAAGAAAATTGATATTATTATGACAACCTTTTACTGAAGTATTTTTAAGATGGAAAAGTCAAAAATTTAGATTTCTTGATCTTTATCCTATTATTATCTTACGAGTATATAAACTACTAGTTAAACGAGCGCAACTTCGTTTGCGTTCCCGCTTTCCCGTGGGAATTTCGAAAAATCCTTTCTTTTCTGTCCCTTTTTTATTATCGTTAGAAAAATGCTTTGCAGCAGCCACATCGCCCGGGGAATATGCGGTGGGGAACTGAGGGACTTACCACAAAAAAACTGACGGGAGTCACTCGCCCCCTAAGTGACGGGGCCACGGGAACTCTGATATATCCGTGACCCCGCCAAGGCCGTCCGGCCAAAGATACTGGCCGGACCCGCTCTCCCCGGAACGCTCCGTCGGCAGCACACCGCATCCAGGTGCACTGCCGACACCCGCGAAACTTCGTTACATTTATCCCGCTTTCCCGTGGGAATTTCGAAAAACCTTTCTTAACAGATGCCTACGTCATACACACACCCTCCAAGTTTCATACGATTAGCGGTTTAGACTATACGTTGAAACATCATTCAGGACGAAGCATTTATAGAAGATTTGGGGAACAATGGCTTAACGTGCCCTCCGAAGCACGGAGAAGCTCAAGCCATCCAAACACTGGCTGGGGTTGACGTTGCTTAACTTGCGTGTTCGTTTTAGAGTGCGACAGGGACGCCATTATGTCTGTAAGTTATTCATTCATGTTTAATGTCTTGTTCAATTGCAAATAAAGCATATTCTGTCTATCTCTTACTACCAGTTTTTCAATTTCTCCATTTTCAGCTGGTTTTATATCTGCATTATTATTTACATTGTAATCTAAGGTCGGCCATAAAAAGAAAACTCATTCGTACGAATAAAGGTTTTTTAAATATTGAAACCACCTTGATTTCCCAACAGGGTCTGTTTGGAGAAAACTTAAAAATAACTTAGGTGATTTACTTAAGTGATTTTTTAAGATTAACTTTTATTTGTGTTAAAAAACGGTTAATTCAAAGTTGAGTGATTCTCGTGAAATATTCTGAGTGGGTTTACTTTTTTCAGGTTGCCGCACAGTAGAAATTTAGAATTTCTGTTCTTATATAAAATAAGAATTCTGTTATTAGTATTTTTGTAATTAGTTTTTTGTTTTAATTTTACTACCAAAACATTTTTTTCTAGTTTACCTTTAAAATATGGTACACTAGAAGTTGTTTTTTGCGTTTGTTTGTCGGCTTCATTAAAAATTCAAAACTTACTCAGAGAATTGGTTTTCACAAACACGTTCTCTTGTCAGAGTATACAGTAATAAATGATTTGTATAAATTAATCTACTCCATAAACTACTACCATTTCGGAAACAAACGCAAAATGAACACTGGTAAAAGAAATGGCGAAAGAAAATCAGTTACGGCCTATTTGTCATCACTACATAGTATAAAACAAAGTCGCTTTCTCTGTCCCTATGTCCCTTTGTATGCTTAAATCTTTGAAACTACGCAACGGATTATGATGCGGTTTTTTTAATAGATAGAGTGATTCAAAAGGAAGGTTTTTAAGTATAATACATTCCAAAATTCCCACGGGAAAGCGGGATACACGCAAACGAAGTTGCGCGGGTTTCGCTAGTTTAAAAATATACCTATCGTATTTTTTTTTACATAAGATTAATAACTAGGTACATACAACAGTATCCACTCGGAATGTCAATAAAATAGCGCCATTAATTTTGTCTTAACATAAAATTAAATCTAAAATGCAAAATCGGTATTAAATATAGGAGCAGACCCTGGCCCGCAAGGCATCAACCGCTCTCGTGTATTTTCGAGTTGACGTGAGAGTCGGCCCGCCAGCCTCCGTTACTGAGCTCACCATCAACAATATTATGAACAATATTGACGGGAACAACAGTAACCCGACCCACAACGCCACCGCCGCGCCAGTTTGGAGAATTTGCCTGTGATTCTGATCGTAACTGATAAACTTCAATTTCATTTATATCTAACTAGACCATTGTGCAATTGTACATAGCATATATTTATCGTATTGCGGTTAAAATGTCAAGTGCAAATAACAAGCAGTTTATTTACTCAGTTAAGTGTTACAAACAGTTGAAAAAGCCGTTTGTGTAATAGCTAAATTGTGTTCTAATTACGATAAACTTTTATCTAACTTTTGCGATACGTAAACGAAGTGAGGCGATGTTGTATTGTTTTTCTTGCGTACTTTTGTTTTTGTTTTCGCTTCTCATTTGCCAATTTGTTATTTATTTTTAATAGCTCGTTTAAATTCAGTTGCAGCCTGTATTCGGCTAATTTTTTAGACGTTTGTTGTGAATTTGACTGCGGTCTTCTACTACCGGAAAAGGCTCTCATCACTTGAGAATTTAATAATTTTCATTAAACATGTACATAGTTTGTTTTAATCCATTGATCGGGTCGGGTTCGAATCCCGGTCATCATGATGATAAATTTACTTTTTCTGATTGGCCTGCGTCTTGGATGATCTATATAATATTTGTCATAAAATATAGTATCGTTGAGTTAGTACCCCATAACACAAGTCTTACTTACTTTGGGGCTAGTTCAATCTGTGTGATTTGTCCCTATATATTTATTTAAATCTAAAACATGGACACTGAATAGGGTATTGCAACTTCGATGGGCCGCCTTATTGCTACATTATAACATTATTTTTACAAGCGGAGCAGTAGGTGCCTAAGGTATAAGCGCGCCGCTAAAATAATACATAGATTGGGGACTACGGACGCCCGGCGGCGGCGGCGGTGTTGCCGAAGTATCGTCAGCTCCCGAAGCCACGCTGTCATATATGAGATACCACCTTCTCATCAGTCAGGTTATCAGTCGGTATATCCCTCAAGTATCCTTGAGAGGGAAGAGCCCGACAGACCACTGCCGCTTCCCCAAGTTGCGGGATATACAGTAATCCATTTTCCTGACTAGGTATAAACAAAAAAAATTAGGCGAATTAGAGATCATAGCATTTTTATATTGTTATCTCTTGCCAAAGCATCTTGAATCTAGATTATTCTAGATCATGTGGGCCCTAGATTAAGTAATAATAGGATTTTGACATTATTATCTGTTGCCCAAGCACCTAGATCATGAACATGTGTTCATTATGAAGTCATAAATAATATTCATAGATTGTTATTTCAGCGCGAAGGGTTTGCTTATCAGGCGATCTTACATTATTAGTAATTGTTATAAAAGATAATATTTTCGTTTAAGCCCGGTTTAAAGATAGTTTTTTTAAAATAAATAATTATATAGGGACAAATCACACAGATTGAGCTAGCCCCAAAGTAAGTTCGAAAACTTGTGTTATTGGATACTAAGCCCGTTCGTAGACAAGGCGACGTAAGTCTCCGATACTCGGCGATTTTAGCATCCAACGACGCTAGTGTACGTACATATAAATAGAAGCAAGAGTAATGTAACAACAGACCGTGGTGCTCGGCAATCGAGCTTCACTTGATTTGCCATGTCTTATAATGCCTATTGTTTTAAATTGCCGTCTTGCGTAGTCTATTAGGAGGGAAGTCCTTTCAATACTTCCTACTCCATCAAATTATTTTCTGATTAAATTCGTTTTTTTTTATACCACAAAGTTGGCAAACAAGCATACGGCCCGCCTGATCGTAAGCATCACCGTAGCCTATAGACGCTTGCAGTACCGTGGGTATCACTCACGCGTTGCCAACCCCCTCAAGTGGAGTAAAGTCTCCAACCTTACTCACCGTAGGAACACAACATGGCTGAGACCAATGCTATTTGGCTACGATCTTCTGTAAGGTGGCGGTCCTTCCCCAGAAGGGCTGCTCCGATTTGAGCGGATTATCCGCTATGCCCTACCTCTCTCTTTTCAAGACAGCTGTAGTTTCTCTCACGGGACGTGAATAAACTTCATTGCTTATTGACAATTTGCGCAGTTATTGATCCTGAGTTTACAAGAGATAAGATGGAAATGACAGGCCTGGTGGTCGAGTGGCTAGCAATGGTCACTTTATCCGGAGGGCCGCCGGTCCAAATCCTGCGCAAGGCAAACATTTGTGTGCGTGAACATGTCTGTTTGCCTTGGTCTGGATGTTTTCTATGTATAATAAGTATTTATTTACAAAAAAAAGTATTTATGTAATGTATATTTATCAGCAATCTAGTATCCCGTAGTACAAGCTTAGATGCTAAGTTTGGGACTAGATAGCGTTGTGTGATTCATCCAAGAATATTTATTTATTTATGTGGTGGACTTGTCCCGAAGTTAAACTATTTCGTTAAATTAAAAGCGTGCTGTCAAATTGATTTTACATTATTAATTATTTGCTAAAACTTTCGGAAATCACCATTTTGATTAAATTAATTAATCGTTCACAATTGTATTGTGATTAACCGTAACAACTTAGTTAACTCTGACCTTAAGGTTATAGAAATCAGTGATTAAACTTAACCTACGCAGTTATTTCATAATACTATTTCAATTAATTTTGTTTGTGTAATTACTCTGTTAAGTGAAACCTCCAAATTCCATAAATAATTTCCGTTATAAATAAATGTTAATATTATCGTCAACGGATGCCTGTTTACTCGCATGCGTGATGATTTCCGGGGTAAAAAATATCATATTTCCTCACATCAAAGAACAAAATGAAATGTTGTGCAAAATTAAAAATAGTTTTTACTTGAAAACTCTGCATGAATGCATCACAGTTAATTTTGAATTTGTAATTTACCGTTAAAACCCGCACAACTTCTTTTTCGTGTATCCCGCTTTCCCGTGGGAGTTTCGGATAATCCTTTCTTATCCGGATACCTAACTTACGTCATAACCCCGCGCTGGCCCTCACAGCGTAGGGGAGCGTCCCCAAGGTGGCGGATAGGGGAACGGTCGGTAGTACAGCCTAACTACACTAACCGGCTAAGTCCGATGGACTCGCTGACCAACGACGGGTGTGGTCCTCCAGCATTTCGGGGGTTGTGCGGCGGGTTGACACCTCGCCCTCGTAAAACCTATGTTGCTGGTGAAGCGTATCCCGTTAGCGCTTCACAAGCTTGCACTACATCGTCAAGAAAAAAAAACTTACGTCATAAAAATAATACATCATCCAAGTACGATCAGCGGTTTAGGCTGTGCGTTGTATCGCCATTGAGCAACGCATTTTATAATATAAGCATTTTATATGTCCATACTTACTTATATATGTTACGGTAAGAGTGACTAATTGAAAATTATTAATAATTTTACAACATTATTAATAATAAACATGTGTTTTGGTAATGGCTGAACGTGCCGTACACATTCATACCATAGTAAGCCGGCCGGTTCGTACGTATACGCGAGGTGGCTTACAATGGCATGTTGTAAACAAGTAAAATTAGTCTTGTTTATTGTTTGATTAATTTACATTCTCATTGGAAACAAAAGAAATGATGCAAATAAACTATTTTCATATTTAACATATAATTTTATTATGGCATTCTTTAAAATACTATTTAATTAGAAATTATTCTAGTTAATTATTTTTAATTAGAAATATTTTGATAATACAATGTATTAGCTCCTTTTATATTCAGAGTAAAAATTACAGTTTAATTAATTACACAAGAGGTAACCTTATGTACCTAATATGATTTAAAGTCAAAAATCTCATTACCTCGGGGCGTATAGAAGAAATAAATTAGGTGTAGGTACGCTTTCATTAATTAGTTATCTTTTTAATTGCTTATGACAATAACAGGTAAAGGTTTTT
Source organism: Endotricha flammealis (assembly GCA_905163395.2). Taxonomy (NCBI): domain Eukaryota; kingdom Metazoa; phylum Arthropoda; class Insecta; order Lepidoptera; family Pyralidae; genus Endotricha; species Endotricha flammealis. The sequence continues at coordinate 1,882,039 of LR990871.1, read as the reverse complement.
AAATTAATACGACACGCAACAAAAAAGGCCGTAACTGGTTTTCTTTTGCCATTTCTTTTACCAGTGGTCATTTTGCTTTTGTTTTCGAAATGGTACCTAGTAGTTTATAGAGTATTTAGATTAATTAATACAAATCATCCATATGACTGTATACTCTGACAAGAGAACATGTTTGTGAAAACCAATTCTCTGATTAAGAGCTCTGCCTCATTAGGCCGCCATGGCAATGTCGCCAGGCCGCCACAGTAGCCAGAAGCCACGTAGGGAGCTGTCGCTTGTGGCTAAGCTTCCAAATTGGCGACGTTGCCACACCGTCGCCAAGTGAGTTAGGTAACATACATTTCAATATTAACTGCTTGGATACGAAGCCGGCGACGCGACGGGGCGCCATGGCGTCTTAATGAGGCAGAGCCCTAAAAGTTTTGAATTTGAATTTGACAAAGACACGACATGATCATGCATGACATACAGATAGTTTCTGAACACATTTTAATTTTAACTCCACATTAAGTCTCAAGCTGTTCTTCTTTAATAATTAATGACACATTAGCTGTCATCTATAATTTAATGTGGCATTAACTATATACGTTTTAGAAACTGGTTTTAAATAAATAAAAGAACATACGTCTGGCCTCTATCAATCAATAGTCGGCTGCAGCATGAGCGAGCATATCCATTCCGCCAAGAAAGGCTATATCTTCTTGTTATACTTTTATGATATTGAGAAGAGCTTATAAAAAAATATTTTAAAAATCGTTTGTACAATTTTTTAAGTTAATATTTGCCATGCAAATTTCAACGTTACATCAAAGCACTTTCTCAGCCGATTACATTGAAATATAGTTGATTATACGAGAATGCCTCCTCCATAGCATTAGCCGTCAATGACGCAAATAATTCCGTACAATTTCCCACGGGAATGTTTAATGTTTTGCAAATTAATCGTAATATTGGAGTAAAAATAAAATATAGATTTTTTTTTCTCTTCCCACATCCTTGTTATCTTTCCCAACGCCATCTCTTTATAACATTATAACCAAGTATCAAATCCAAAAAAAACTTTAACTAAATTCCACCCTAGCTTTCACCATTTTAGGAGGTGGTTTTTGGGATAAAAACTATTCTAAAGACATCGAGATATGAGTACTAACATTAGTACTTTCTTGTGGTCTCAAACTATCCTCATACATAATTTTATCGCAATCGATTGAATGTTTTTTTTTTTTAATTTATTCATTACAAACATAACACAACTAACTACAAAATCATTCCCGTTTGATTTTTTTTTTCTTAAAACGATTTTTTTTCAGAATGTCGGATTTCCTTCACGATATTATTTCAGCAAGCAAAAGTTTATACAAAGACACAAAGATAAAATGGTTTAATTTTTAAAAGTAAAAGAATGGCTTTTTAGGGTCGTTTACAAGTTCTATTCCACCCCTACTACGCCCCTGTGGGCAATAGATAAAGGCGGAAATGGATCTTAAATATTTATATATCATTTATATCAAACTACCCTTATAAAACAGCGCTATAAATTTTTAAGTTAACCCTTGTCCCTCAGTTTTTGTTAATTATTTTAGGTGTCAGATAAGTTCATAATACCTCTCTACCTATACTCATTCTGTTCTGTTCGAGTTGTAGAAAAATCTTACAAAACTATAAATAATTATCAAATCAAATCATCATTTTATTTGCTAGAATAAGCGTTAGTATGTAAAGATCTTATGGTACACTAGTAAAACCCTCGCAACTTCGTTCGCGTGTGTTTACTTATGCACAGCAGCGCCATCTATATCACACTTTTGAACAAATCCTACGGGAATCGCGTACTTTTCGGGATAAAAAGTAGTGTGTTAATCCAAGGTATCAGCTACCTACGTACCAAATATCATACTTATTGGCCCAGCCATTTGAGCGTGAAGAATTAACAAACGTACACACAACTTTCGCATTTATAATATTAGTAGGATAAGATTTTTAAATATACAAATTCCTGTACACTGAAGAAACAGTTTTTCATAGACCAGTCACACATTCATTTCTAAATTAAATTCCATTACATAATTAGTTTCAGCTGATTTGGTAATTAGTTGTAAATTGTTATAGTGTTATTAAATACATTTCTTTGAAAAATGTCTTTATCTATCTGTGAGATGGTTCCAGATTTTTTTTAAGTGTGCGTGGTTGGCTAATTTCGAAACTATTACCCCTTTAATAACTAGCGATCCGTCCCAGGAGGGCTACTACGAAACGTAAATCCGATACTTCGGCCGAAGTATCGGAAGAATTTTAACCGTGAAATACAAGTTATTTCATGATTATAATTCAATGAACTACTAAAATAACCATAAAGTACAAGGTATTTCATGGATAGAATTCAAGGTATTACTAAAATAACCATGAAATAACTTGTATTTCACGGTTAAAATTCTTCCGATACTTCGGCCGAAGTATCGGATTTACGTTTCGTAGTAGCCCTCCTGCTTCGCACGGGTTTTGCTATGGACTACCCGGGGCTAATGTAACTTCCCATAGGTGAAATAATTTTACAAATATGTCCAGTTTTTTCGAAGCCTATTCTATGTGAACATTCAAAATCTCTTCCTACTCTTATTAATTACTAGTGAAACCCGCGCAACTTCGTTTACGTGTATTAATTAGTTATTTGTGCACAGCAGCGCCATCTATATCAGACTTTTAATCAAATCCTACGGGAATTGCGTACTTTTCGGGATTAAAAATACCCTACGTATTAATCCAAGGTATCAGCTACCTACATACCAAATATCATAAATATTGGCCCAGCCATTTGAGCGTGAAGAAGTAACAAACATACACAATACATAACTTTCGCCTTTATAATATTAGTAGGATTCACTCTTCGAATACAGTATTTTCTCTCCTTTTCTCTCACTATCCGTAAAACAGGGTTTATCTTGTAAACAACAGAAGTAATCTCATGTTAATAACATAACCCACCTCTTACAAATCCGGTAAAATAAATCAAAATAAATTGGGCTGTAAATTGTGTTCCCTCTGTAAGCTGTCGAACCCTTGATTTAAGATTGTTATAAATATATAGGTTAAAAGGTAATGAGGTCAGTGTACGGAAAAGAATGGGGTGAAAATGTGGGTAAACAGGTAAGCACGGCTGTAAAGAAGATCCCACCAAAACATTTTCATGTAAAATGTTGCCAAGACGAGACCATATGACTCGCACTGTCAAAAAGTTATCAGATCTCATGTAGAGCCAAGCTTCTAATTCTACAAGCCCTACCTCTACAAGGCCCAAAGAATTAAATTTACCTGTATAAGAAAACATAATTATCGAACTAACATTTACTCGTACTACGAATAAATGTTAGTAATTAAATCTCGCGACAAGCTTTTATGTCATTTAAATTGTGTAATGACGTTATAAGTTGATAGTTAAAGTTTTAAAAGAAAAGTTTATTTTATTCTTTTTAGCGCAATGGGGAAGAAAACGCAAAGCTAATAGCAGATGTCGCCGCGCTCGCTTGACTCAAAGTAAACATCTGTCACCTGTCAGTTTGTTTAGTTCTTCGCATAAATTACCACATTACCGCGTTTATAATATTTCTTTTCTTGATCAAAGATAATTATGTATTCAACATGGTCTATTCATAGCAGAACTGTCGCCTTTATAATCAGATGCAAGAAAATGTTCTAAACATAACCTCAAATTGTTCGTAGCAGCCTTCTCCTAAAGTCTTCTCATTCGCAAATTTTTAGGAAAAGAATGGTTAACATTATTATTGCACCCAATTACAGCACAACGAGGCATTTTTGTAATAAAAAATATTTTTCACATTCGACGTAAAATTTTGTATGATATTTGACGTAACTTGAACGTTGTTTTGAGTCAAGCGATATTAGCGCTACTAGCGGCTAAACTTGGCAGTTTTCTTTCCCATTAAATAAAAGCTTGTTTTTAAATAAGTATATTTTTTTACTTTTAACTTATTTTATTTTATTTTTTGTATCACTAAAGTGGAAAATTTCATTAGTTGAATACCTACTATGGTGTTACTTTGGAGTTAGTTGAATTATATTAATGGCCCTGGTCAGCTTTTTCATTGGCTGATTGTACTAAGCACTCTGCTCTATACAAGTCTTTCGTCATGATAAAATATCTTGTAAAAGCAAACTCAGACAAGTATGTCAGGTAAAGATAGGTACTAATTGTGACGTGGGATGGATGCCGTCAGACCCTAACGACTCAAGTGGGAAATCAGATTTGTGGCACTCGACATCTGTCGCGTTAATTGTATAAAGAGTAGGTGTTCAACAGTGTTAAATAATTTATGTATGTATGTATATATGTTACGGTAAGAGTGATTAATTATTTATTGATTAACAACATTATTAATAATAACCACGTGTTTTGGTAAATATTAATAAACAATGGAAATTAATTACTTTCGGTAGTAATTATTAATAATTCACAATCACAACGTGGAATCGTAAGAAAAATTGGTGTTATGATCACAAGATAACCCTAACCTAATCCACCAATATTCAGACAGACACGTTGTGACCATCTTAAAACTAAACCAGTCGAGGATTTTGTAATTACATAGTACAATATGAATAACTTTGGGTTTTTATTTATTTATTATTACTTTTACCAATGTGTGTAGTGAATTATTAATAATTACTACCAAAAGTAATTAATTTCCAGTGTTTATTAATATTTACCAAAACACGTGATTATTATTAATAATGTTGTAAAATTATTAATAATTTTCAATTAATCACTCTTACCATATATCGTAACATATATATCAGCATTCTAGTACCTATAGTACAGAGCTTTGATTAGTTTGGAACTAGATGGCGTTATGTGATTTGTCCAAACAATACTTATATTTATTTACCTTACTCTTTAACATTATTTAGGGTTCCGTAGTAAACAAAGAATACTCATAGTTACGCCATTATCTCTGTCTGTCCGTCTGTTCGCGGTCTAACTCCGAGATGATTAATAATACTACAAAACTGTAATTTGGCATGATTACACATATTAACTATGATAACAAAGTGGTAGAATGAAATATTGAAAAAAAAAATTTTTTTAGGTGTTTCCCCTACACTACATGTAAAGTGTAAAAATATCAAAATCAAATAGATATTCACAGACTAAAAAAAAGTCCATCGGTAAAAGAAATTGTCCTTTTTTGTCCATCAGGATATTTTACATCTCTTTAAAAAAAATATACAAGCTGTGTTGTTGCCTTTGGATAGCTTTTAAAAACATTGTAGATCCGGAAAGATTATTTTTTAATACAAAAATATTTTAAATAAGTAAAGGGGTTACCTTAAGAAAGCGATGACCACTTTCCATCAACACTCCGATTCATAGAGAAATTCACCAATACCGAGAGAGCGGTTTGTCAACTTTTTAGCGAATTGGGTTGGATCCCTTTTACATAAAACCGTCCCATATTCACGAGTTTCGTAACACACGAAAAATTTTCAAAACTTTCTTTTAGTTTAAAAGGAACCGCTAAATTAAAAATATTTTATTTAAGTTTAAAAGAAGCTAACTTCCTAAAAGAGTCACAATCAAAAATCTTTCTTTTAATTAATAATTTAAACACAGCTAATAAATTAGTAAAGATGTATATTCAACGCGACCGCCTGACGAAAATGAATGTGTTTTTTATTAATTTCATGAACCTTAGTTAATTAAAGTTACAATTGCCCAGGGATAGGTACAAACTGTCGACCGCTACGGCAATTAACATTGAAATGAATAATTAATTGAATAACTTAAAAGAAATGTTAGGTATAATGTTCAGAGTAATTTACACAATGGGGTATCGAGGAGCTTCATGGCGTCGCTGTGTGTCACACTTTATAACGAACACGCAAGTTTCACGCTAGCTAGTATTTGGATGGGCTTCTCCGTGCTTCGTTCACGTTAAGCCGTCGGTTCCGGCTGTTGTCGAAGGAAGACAGTCTTGGCTTATAAAGTCGGTGGCCGTCAGGTGGCTTAATCACTGCCCTGGGCACCTACCATGACCGCTTAAACCAAAACAAGAACGGCTGAGTAAAGGAGACAGCGCAATACATGATGTAAGGCGACGTATCGTTTACAATAGTTTACATAATCGCCTATGGATAGTTTTAAAAGGTCGTGGTACGGCCCCTGGTGTTTTGTGCCAAACGAAGGTATTGATCATTCGGCACAAGAAGGCACAGGTTCGATTCCCGGTTGGGGCAAACATTTATGTAATGGTATGGTATTGTGTTTGATCTCGAGTCTGGATGTTTTTTATATACTTATTTGTTGTTTGGTACCCATATCACAAGTAGGCAAAGCCTAGCTAACTTTGGAACCGGGTGACGCTGTATGAATTGATAGGAATTTCTATTAATTATTTACTGTATTGACCACATATTTATATGCAGGTAACCGCAGCGACACTCCTAACGCGCAAATTAAATCAAACCAATTATTTTCCAGAATACACAATATTTTCATGAGGTGTTAATAGTACTGAGAATGTACATTGGTGAATGTATTCAGCCTGCATGCAGTTGTGCAAATATTAGTGGGTATTTTTGTCGCAGCCGTGAACGGCTTTAACGCCACCTATCATAATTTCAAAACATTTTACAATTTGACGTTCATTTTGTCATGGCGATTGAATTACGCAAAATGAACTTCAATTTATAACTATTAATTAATTTTAATGACGTTCGCGGGTTATAGGTAGGCTCGAATAGCAGTCTATTGATACTGTAACAAAGCGATTTGGGACCTAATACGATAGTCATTGTAAATTTAACGGTACAGTGTGAATAGGGCGGCCATGCGTCCGGATAACCGAAATTGCAATACCCTGTCCAGGGCCTATGTCTAACGTAGTACTTTATTGCATAATGCAATTTAAATGAATAAAATACATAGCTGAGTGCCTTTCCTACTTCGTCTAATATTCTTTTGATGAAATCCGATCGAAGTTAAAAGTAATGAATTTTTTCCCATGGGGCCGATAGACGTCAATAAGGATTGTTTGTTTTCAATTTTATTTATGGTCGCCTTTGATAATCTTTAACAAGGATTTAAAATTAATTAGAATCTAAAATAAATTAAAATTAATAATTGATTTTAGATTCTAATATAATAGGGTCGCTTGTTATCTAAAACTCTTATAATCTTTAAGTCTATGAATTTTATTGTTAGAAAATTTTAAAAGTAATGCCATTTTTCTTGTAAAACAAAAACCATAGACTTCATGGTTTAACAACTTAGAAAGAATTGGTCTAACTATACAAAGGGGGAAAGCTGCCAGTATCTTCGGAACCTTGCCTTAAGGGACACTCTTGTAATAATATATTTTAATTATTTTATTATATTTTTGAAGGTTTTTAGTTTTAGGTTCAAATGTATTTTAAATATGAATGTAGTTTGTAAAGTAAACATTACATGCTTTGCTGTTAAAATAATACTTAAAAAAAACTTATATAAATTAGGTACTATAAAAGATTTTGGTTTTACTTTGCACATCTATACTAATATATTATAAAGAGGAAAGATTTGATTGTTTGTTTGTATTGAATAGGCTCCGAAACTACTGGACCGATTTCAAAAATTCTTTCACCAGTAAAAAGCTACATTATCAGGGAGTGACAGAGGCTATAGCTTTTCCCGAAATTCAATATTATGGTTCCCACGGGAACGGGTCCGGAACTTCACGCGGACGAAGTCGCGGGCAAAAAAGCTAGAATATTATAAACAACCGTAGTTTACCCAAATATCCGGTTAAACCGGGCGATTTATCCGACTGTTTAGTTGCTATTTGGTGACCCTATTATGTGGACTACGTGTGGTTATGACAGATTCCATAATCAATTCAGGATATGAATACGAAATATGACCATTTATGTATCTCGATTAGTATTGGAAAATTTGTGTGCTCTAATGAATAGTTATGCAACGATCTATGTTGTTATGGTACCTAGTGAATCATTTATCAGTATTTTAATAGAATTGTATATTGGGAATCATGTATGCATGTGTTTTTGGTCGTAAATCCGGATAACTTAATTGAATTAATGAATGTTTTTGCACTATACAAATAAATAACACTAAAATTATGAGCAAATACATTTCGAAGTTAATTACACCTTAAATCTAACGCTGCTATTTTAATTAACATAAATCTATACTAATATTATAAAGAGGAAAGATTTGATTGTTTGTTTGTTTGTTTGCATTGAATCCGAAACTGAATTGAATAGCTCCGAAACTACTGGACCGATTTCAAAAATTATTTCACCAGTAGAAAGCTACATTATCAGGGAGTGACATAGGCTATAGCTTTTCCCGAAATTTAATGTGGTTCCCACGGGAACGGGTCCGGAACTTCACGCGGACGAAGTCGCGGGCAAAAAGCTAGTATAATATAAATAAGTTAAAAATAGTGTAGAAGTTATTATTATTTAACTTTATAAATCTGCGGATCAATTCTTGTAATAAAGTCAGTTGCAGAATACAGCGCTATGTCGCTCATTTTGTATTTGTATTTACACCACTAAGGTGGCAAATAAGTTTACGGCCAACCTGATGGTAAGCGGTTACCGTAACCTATGGACGCTTGCAATACCAGAGGTATCACTCAGGCGATGACAACCCCCAAGTGGAGCTCTGGAGACCTTACTCACCGTAGGAACACAACATGGCCTACACCAAAGTTATTTGGCTACGATCTTCTGTAAGGTGGAGGTTCTTCCCCAGGCGGGCTGCTCCGAATTGAGCGGATTATCCGCTGCCCTACCTCTCCCTTTTGAAGAACCCCATAATATAGTCTAAAGAAAAGACCTCGGTAAGATAACGTAGTGCAAGATGACGCTTGAGATTGTATATTAGATTCTAATTGTCTTTATTACGAGATTTACGAGGGTAGACTCTCGCTAGCATTACTCAGATGTCTGTATACTGAACGCCAAAGTTTCTGGCTCACAGTTTATGAAACAATTGAAAATCGATTGTCGAATTGTTCGAAACTCATACACTCTTATTACTCAGTGCATAAGCACTGTGTAATAAGTATGAGTTTCGAACTTCGTTTTATAACACACGCCAAGTGAATTGGCGTTCAGTATAATAAGCTTTTCTCTACAGTCTATTGTTGAACAAAGTCAATATTGGATGTTGACACAAGAATTTGTAGTATTGATTACACTCGAGTGAATTTCAACAAATCTTCTTACTGGATTGATTCGATATTCATATTTGTCGTTCAGTTTAGTTTTGTTTGAATCTATGATATTTCATAACCGTCTTTACGAGATTTTGGTATTAGCATAATTATTTATTACTAGCTGCTGCCCGCGTTTAATTTTATGCACAGCAGCGCGATCAGATTTTTGATCAAATCCTACGGGAATCGCGTACTTTTCGGGATAAAAAGTACCCTGTGTGTTAAACCAAGATATCAGCTACCTACATACCAAATATCATAAAAATTGTCTCAGCCATTTGAGCGTGAAGAGGTAACGAACATACACACAAACTTTCGCCGTTATAATATTACTAGCTGTTACCCGCGGCTTCGCCTGCGTAAAAATTAGCCTATCTTGGGCTCTGTACATTCCCCTGACAATTGTATACAAATTTTCATAAGGATCGGTTGCTTAGTCAAGCCGTAAAGGAATAGCAAACAAACAAGCTCACTTTCTCATTTATAATATTAGTATGATGGTAGAATTGATAACGCATAAGCCAGATCTGTTGTCGAGGTGATCGACCTCAATAATATCTAATACTATCGGAATGAAGTCATTTTTTTTGTCAATATGCTTCGTTATTTTGTTTTTCCGAAAGCAACTCCCCATGGTGACGAATTATGACTATTAACAAATTAATTGGCCATACAAATATTTGGAGAAATAGCTAAATTGGCAGTAACAATCATTGCCTGTAATTAAAATGTCATGATGAGACGTTGACATCATCCCTCTTCGTCGTATATTCATCATGTCATTTGTGTGATTGATTCGGCAGCACGTTGTCTATAGTACCTACGCGCCAACAACGTGACTCACATGGGGGGGGGGGGGTCACCTTTGTGGTATAAAAAGAGTAGCGGGAACCTATTAATTGTTGCATTCTTTAAGTTGTAATAATTATTTATGTTGTTTTATGTCCATGGAAACCTTAATGACTGTAACAGTTATTAACAACTTATGAAAATAGCGCCCTCTTGTGTCCATTAATGTTGTAGTGCCCAACAGGGTCCAATGACTACCTTAGCTCTAAGACCTTAGCATTAAGACTATGTAAGTTTGGTGCAATAAACATATTGAGTATATTGAGTATGAACCGGTATTTTTGGAAAGAGGTTAAAAGTGTTACTTTTTTTGCTAATTTACTTTTAAATCATAAAACGACACCTCCGTGGCTTACCACCCAGCAGTTTCCGAGTTCGAATCCCGGTCGGGTCATGATGAAAAACGCACTTTTTCTGATTGGCCTGGGTCTTGGGTGTTTAACTATACAGGTATGTATTTGTTATGAATATAGTGAGTTAGTATCCCATAACACAAGTCTCGAACTTACTTTGGGGCTAGCTCAATCTGTGTGATTTGTCCCTATATATTTATATTTATACCCCGGTGACTTTGCTGTTCCATTTCAATAGTTTCACAAGTGAAATATATATATATATTTTATATTATATACGATTGGTTTCATGTTCATTTCTGAAACGTGAGGTGTTACAGCCATCGTTTCTCTTTGAGTGCAGCAATAAAATAGATTTACTTCAGAAATTGAGTCGTGTGACCGTAAAAAATATCTATAAAATTATTTTACATGTATCATTACGAATTTTTGGATTTATGCTTATTCCTGTTATATTCGCTTTCATGGGAATTCCCAGTGTTAATTTTCTTTACAAATATTTTTGTGAAAAACTCTATTTTCTAGGTCAACAGATTTCGGTCATAGTCATTCAGTCGGTCAGAAAAATACTTTAAGAAAGGTTGAGGTCTTCTACAACGTACCTTTTTTTTAATTCCACTAAGGTGGCAAACAAGCATACGGCCCGCGTGATAGTAAGCACCACCGTAGCTTATAGACGCTTGCAATACCGGGGGTATCACTCGCGCGTTGCCAACCCTCCCAACCCCCCCAAGTGGAGCTCTGGAGACCTTACTCACCGTAGGAACACAACATGACCAAGACCAATGCTATTTGGCTACGATCTTCTGAAAGGTGGAGGTCCTTCCCCAGACGGGCTGCTCCGATTTGAGCGGATTATCCGCAACCTAGTATAAATAATATCTTTTGAAGGCAATGTTTGTAAGGAAGAACCATTTGATGTTGAAATGTGAAAAACAATATTGTTGAGGCAAGCGGGCCACTTGAAGAAAAGTGGTCACCGCCGCCTATGGACATCAGCAACACCAGGCGCGCTACCAAATTACCAATGGATTGACCCCACCTCTGACGAGACCGCTAATGTACCTCTTAATTATTACCATGTCAAAGTCCGAAGGAAACAGAGGCTTGGAAGTCATTCCACATCCATATAATGCAAGCGAGAAACGTTCTTTCGAACCTTCAGTGGACACCACTGTTGGTCAACGAAGTGATGTCCGATTTATGAGATTTTATTAGTGCAAAAAGGACACTTTCTTTACATAGTATAAAATGAAGTCGATTCACGCTGTCTGTCTGTGCCTATGTATTGATAACAAGAAGAAGAAGAAAATCGTTTGCATACGCGAGCGGTGCAGCACTACTCAATGACAATCGACGCGCTGTGTCGCCGCACTACTTTGACACTTACTTATTCCCGCATTCAAAAAGTTATCATTTCGATCTTGTTAATTCGAGAGATTGCGAGAAAGCTCAAATGGCGAGCTTAACAAAAAATGATTATATTTTACTTTTAACTGGAACAAATGACAAAAATCCGTCTGAATTTAACTTAATTGTATATGATTTGTTACGATCTTTAACCAACACAAACATCCTTGTAGGTGAGGTACCTTATAATGATCACTTAAATGTAAAAAAGATTAACTATACGTTAAAGTTAATCACTACATAGTATAAAACAAAGTCGCTTTCTCTGTCCCTATGTCCCTATGTCCCTTTGTCCCTTTGTATGCTTAAATCTTTAAAATTACGCAACGGATTTTGATGCGGTTTTCACCAACGGATAGCCTGGTTCATGAGGAAGGTTTATGTATAAAATTTGTCAGGATTTTATGTAAATTGGCTGAAATATAAAGATTATTGTTGGGAGTGTCGGAAAAAATCAACCGCTTGGGAGCTGTCGACGAAAACGCTGGCTAAACCCTTTGAGATATAACAAAACAAAAATTATAGGATATTCCTCTTATTTAGGTCTCCAAAAAAGTCCGCGATAGCATATATTTATCGTATACGGATAACTTACTATAAAATAAAAAGCGATTTCCGAGTAATAATGCGGAAATATCGCCATCTAGCGTAGAATAGAAAGAACTTGAATTGGAAACCGATTTTGACGTATACAATATTAATCCTTATCCAGTTAACTACGTTAGTTACCTTAAGTATTTCATGTACATTATTATAATCTTTACATCATATTATTTAAATAGATACTTTAGAAGTTATACGCGCTTGCCGAAATTAGTTCAAGTTCTTTCTATTCTACGCTAGATGGCGCTATTCAAAAGCATCGCGCTATGGTTACGTTTTCATTAAATTATAAATATCGCGCGAAAATTAAAGCACTTTAAATCTATTACGCTAGGTGGCGCTGTTTAAAAATAAAATTATAGATACTTACATACTTTTAATTTGTTTATGCTTCACAATTTGAATTATTTAAAGTTAATATTAAGGGTGCATTTTATTTGTTTCGTGTTATAATTTTTGATACAATTTATTGTAAATAGATAGATATGGATAGACACTTACATATTCGCTTCAATTTAGTCCTTTGTTTGGGCTTATTTTAACATCTGTCGCATTTTTTAATGGTTTCGTGTTGATTTATGTTATCTTTGAGTTTTTTTTTTTATTGACAGATTATAACAATTATTTAAGTTTAATTAGCAATATAAAGTACCTATTTCATGACAATTTAATCATGCCTCGACGAAAGTCTAATAGGACGCAGTACATCTTCTGCCAAAAGAATTCGTTTGAATCGAAGCAACGAAAATGATCAAGAGAGGGATGTTCGTTTATCGTTGGACCGTGAAAGGCATGTTTCCCAAAGAGCGCGAGAATCGTCGGTGGATCGCACAGTTCGTTTATCGTTGGACCGTGACAGTCATGTTTCCCAAAGAGCACGAGAATCGTCGGTGGATCGCAGAGTTCGTTTATCGTTGGATTGTGAAAGGCATGTTTCCCAAAGAGCCCGAGAATCGTCGGTGGATCGCACAGTTCGTTTATCGTTGGACTGTGAAAGGCATGTTTCCCAAAGAGCGCGAGAATCGTCGGTGGATCGCACAGTTCGTTTATCGTTGGACTGTGAAAGGCATGTTTCCCAAAGAGCGCGAGAATCGTCGGTGGATCGCACAGTTCGTTTAGCGTTGGACAATGATAGACATAACGCTCAAAGAGACAGAAACGCCCGAAGATAGACAACTCCGCTTACGTAACGACCGTATTCGTTGCTGGAATCGACTTAACTACTCAATGTTTTTCACATGGACAATTGTATGTTGCCCTGTCACGTGTAACATCAAAAAAAAAATATGTTTGTTTTTACACGAAATGACGCAGAAGTTGTCAATGTGGTATATAAAGAAATATTTTAGTATGTTAAAAAACAAACTAAAATATTTATTTATATATGTAAGTATACGACTGTTTAACACAGGCAGATAGTTATAACCCGTGCGAAGCCGGGCCGGGCCGCTAGTATGTAATAAATTTGAACCAGATTTGTTGATATGGATTATTCAAGATATGTGCCTCCTCTTAAATACTTTGCAAATCAGCTATGTCGAATTCTTCTCCGAGAGATATTACGTATAGACTATGCTATAAGAATTCGTGCCTATAACAATAAACTCGCGAAATATGTCGAAAAAGGCACACAGACCGAAAGCGCATATTGTAACGATAATTTCAATCCCCATAATAGCTGCAGTGATGATTTGGAATCTAGTAATGTAAAATCCGACCTACTAAAAAATAAAAAACGTAACCACTTGAACTTTTTTCGCTCATAAATATATCAATGTTTTACATCAGAATATCAATGGCCTGCTCACAAAATCTGATCTATTGGTGTTGGGTGTTGAAGAACTATCATCTAGCATAGGTACAATCAATGTCATATGTATAACTGAACATAATATGATAAAAAATGACCTAGACTTACTGAAAATACCAAATTATTCGCTGTGTTCTAACTTCTCACGACATAATCGAAATGGCGGCTCTTGTGTTCTGGTGCGAACATGCCATTCTTTCAAACCAATCCATGAAATTGAGAAACTAAGTATACCTAACATTATAGAATGCAGTGCTGTGGAATTAACAGATCTTTGCGTAATGATTATCTGCATATATAGGCCACCTAAAACTGATGTAACATCGCGTCAAACCTTCTTTTCCAGGTTGGAGGAAATCCTAGATAAATCTGCATATAAAAAAACAAAACTAGTGATCTGTGGTGATTTTAATATCGATATACTGAAACGAAATAATATAACTTGTGATTTTGAACAATTATTGCACAGCTATAACCTCAAATTGCAAATTAAAGAACCAACACGTATGAGCAGTGGCACCTGTATAGATAACTTTATCCACAATATAACCGCGACAAAAAGTACGGTATTAGAATTGGCCCTATCTGACCATACCGCCCAAATATTGAAGTTACCAGTAAAAACTTTTTATCCGATAACACACTGGTTCGTAGAGAAACGTGACTTTAGGAAAGAAAACATGGAGAAGTTCAAGGAATGCATGAACGCACTAACTTTTAAGGAAATTTATGACATTACTGATTCTAATGAAGCTTTTAGAAGTTTTTACAATACCTTTAAATTGTTTTATAATTTGTGCTTCCCTGTTATAAAAATCAGAATATCTCAATCTGTGAAAACGAAATGGCTAACGAAAGGAATAAAGCTGTGTTCGTCACGAAAAAGAAAAATGTTGTGGATTTATAGAAAGAACCCCAATGTCCATAATAAAAACATTTTCAATATGTACTCGCGAAGGCTAAAACTTATTATCAACGGTACTAAAAAAAGCTCAGAATAATCACTTTTTGAATACAGCTAACAACAAAACAAAAGCAATATGGAGTGTCATCAACAATAACAAGATCAAACTACCCAAAGAAACTATAACACAACTAAGAATTAATAATAAATTAGTAACCGACCCGGAAGAATTGGCGCGTACTTTTAATGACCATTTTATAGATTCAATTAAACCATACCAAAATTCCAATGCACACGGAGTAAAATGCAAAAAAATTAACTCAATAGCGCGATCAATGTTCATGGAACCATCTACATCGCATGACATAATAAAGCATATAAAATCTCTAAAAAAATACTTCTAGTACGGGCTACGACGGCATCTCCACCAAAGTAGTTAAACATGTCGCTGTTCAAATAGCTGCTATACTAAGCCATATTTTCAATCTGTGTATCGAATCAGGTACATTCCCCGACGAGCTTAAACTAACGGTTATTAAACCTATATTAAAAACAGGGAACAAAGAGTGTTTGAGTAATTATAGACCTATAGCACTCATCCCTATCTTATCAAAAATATTTGAAAAGGTGATTTACAGTGCTTTGTATAATTTCCTCGAGATGCACAATATTCTGGCTGATGAACAACATGGCTATGGAAAATCCACAAGTATTGACAATGCTATCTACAATTTTTTACATGAAATACTAATCAATGTGGATAAAAGTATGCCTGTGAGCTCACTGTATATGGATCTGTCCAAAGCATTCGACTGTGTTGACCATGATATTTTAATAGAAAAACTAGAACGCTATGGAGTGAGAGGCACTGTATCAAAACTCATAAAATCGTACTTAAGTAACAGACAACAATTTACAGAAATTACGAAAATAAACCCAGAAACTAAATTAGAAACAAAATATTGTTCGAAGACTCGGTCAGTATTATATGGAGTCCCGCAGGGCAGCATATTGGGTCCCCTGTTATTTATAATATACCTTAATGACTTTCCAAGTGTTACAAACCACACCATGACATTATATGCTGATGATAGTACTGTTACATTTATCGGAAATTACATTAATCAATTTGAACTAGACATTAATAATACATTAAATAACATAGTTGAATGGCTCAAATGTAATAACCTCACGTTAAATATAGAAAAAACAAAAATCATGACATTTAGAAATAGAACTAATCGTATACCTCCTTTAAATATATGTTTTGATGGCAAAAAAATTGAAGAAATTTACGTTACAAAGTTTCTTGGACTTCACATAGATTGCAGTATTAACTGGAAGGTGCATATCGAGAATATCTGTACAAGGCTAAATAAGTTCTCCTATGCCTTACATATGCTCACAAAGGTAGCAAGCAGACTGACTGTCCTTACCTCCTACCATGCGTATATAAACTCCATTCTGAAATATGGTATAATTTTTTGGGGCAATTCCACCGACAAGGATAAAGTGTTCAAAGCTCAAAAAAGGTGTATTCGCTCAATATGTCGTTTGAACCGGCGAGACAGTTGCAAGCCTCATTTTATAGAATTGAAAATACTCACTTTGCCTTGCTTGTACATACTAAGTTGTATTATGTTTGTGAAATCAAACTATAATTTGTTTGATAACATAAAAGGCACCCGCAATAGTCACAAACTTTGTATTCCGCTGTCCAGAACTGCTATGTACAATAACAGCATATTTATAATGGCACCTAGATTGTACAATAAGCTACCCAAGAACATTATTGAAATTAATGACATTGTAATTTTTAAGAATAAGGTTAAGAATATGCTAATCAACAAATCCTATTACACAATTAAAGAATATTTATGTGACAAGCCCTAAATTGTGTACTATACTATTATGAATTTAAGGCGGATTCAGTATTATTTAATTTTAAAATTTATTTTATTAGCAAAGAATGTTTAGTAATTTATCTGTAACTATAATTATTGTAACTATTTAGCTACCTATTTAATTTTGCATACCGTAATGGTAGAATATGGCATAGAAACTATGTATGTATGTAAGTACAATACCACTTAAAACCTCTTCTGTAACCTGTATTCAAGCAAAATAAATTTAATTTGAATTTGAATTTGAATTTGAATTCCTGTTTAATATAATTTGTCTAAAAGTATTTGTGTGTTTAATGTTGTTTAATCTAACAGTATGCTTAGATCTTTAAAACTGACGGATTTTTTTAAATAGATCAACCGCCACCCAACTAGTTGGCACCGGCAGGCTTGCCGGCCCGAGACAATTGAGCGATTTGTCAACCAATACATTACGCAACCGGCCATCCCTTCACCAATTTCGCTCGAAAGACGGACGCCGCGAAGTAGAGTGCTGAGTGAGTCAACAGGAAGATTTATAATGTACCTATTATACTTTTCAAAATTCCCACGGTAAAGCGCGAGCGCGAAATTGTTCGCTAGCCATCAAATAAAATATAGATATAGGTTTAATTCTAGAAATCTCGTAATTTTCATTAAAATAACATATGGAAATTGTATGAGAATTGCCATAATAGTTTACGTGACGTGAGGATGTGACGACGGAAACGGTACACCCACAACAAACTTTGATATTAATTTTGCTATATGATGATGGAGATAAAATTAACTCAGAACTCCGTCCGTTTTGTAATATATCTATAAATACACACACTTTATTACAAATTCAATTTGAAAATATTTTTATTCAAATAGACCTAATAATAAGCTCTTTCGAATCGTCACAATATTTTCCTACCACCAGTTCTGACGGCAGATTTGTGCTAAGAAGAAGCTGGCAAGAAACTTAATAACAGAAAATATAAAAACAAAACAAAATATCTGCAATTTCTGATGATGAAAAAAAAAACATTTAAGATTTAAATTAAAGATTTATCCTTCCTTCTTACTAATATTATAATCTTACTTCTTACTTGTTATCTTACTAATATTATAAATGAGAAAGTGAGTTTGTTTGTTTGTTTGTTATGACTTCATGGCTTGACTAAGCAGCCGATCATTATGAAAATTTGCATACATATTGTTAGGGGTACAGAGCCCAACATAGGCTACTTTTTATCCCGTGAAAGTATGTCGTTCCAATGGGAAAATAATTTTTCTTTACAAACTAATACTGTTACAAGAAGTTTTTTTGCAAGTCTGCTATTTGTACAAACTGCGGACACTCTGGGGAGGTCTAGCGGATGTAACTACCTTTATGCTCGTTTGCTAATCTCTGTTATAAAAAAAATACTTGATAGTCGGGTAATATAGATCCTTGTTATTTTTGGGAGACTGTAAGTACCTTGAACCGTGTACAAGGATCCTAAACCATGTGTATTGCAATTTATTATGGGGCTATGACAGCTTTATATTATTTACGATAGCAAAAGAAAACATGATATAGACTTCTAGCCGTGGTTTCGTTATAAAAATAACACCATTATTCGATTTATGGTGAAAACATTTCTGACATTATTTCGTGGAAAATGAGATCCATTGTGTATAAAAATCATGTTTGTTTATGATCTAACTTGATATTACGGCTTACTTCTGATATAGAAGGACGTTGGTTCGATCTCCATAGACTTTCTTGTGTTGGGCATATTCTATGTATCATTCATATCAATGCGTATGTTTTTCTAAAAAGTTTAGTAAAACTACTAGTGACTTGAATAGTTTTTGAATACCAATAAGTCTTATTGGTGCATTTGTATTTATCAGACTTTGGCCACTCATCTCGTAATAAAAACAGTTAAAATGTAATCTAAATCTCATGCTTTTAATATTTTACGAGAAGAATTGATGAGAAATTTTATTGAAGAGAACTGACACAGTTATCAAAGTTTGACATAAAACTAAAAAGTAATTGGTCCTAGTATTGAACCTTGAGGGGCTCCCACCTGTTGAATGTATTGAGAGGAACGTTCACATAGAACATTGTGCTAACTTTACTGGAACTTTAGAGTACCGTTTATCTGAATGTTAAGCTTTATGAGGCTTTACGGGTCTATTTGGCCTTCTGTAAATTCTTGGGATCAAAATAATTAAGGAAGTATTAAACTATTGCAATTATACATTAACCTCGTGCTTGAAGTGATAGCTATTATGAAACAGATTTCAAACACTTGATTTATAATACTGGCAGCTTGATCCTACTTTATCGGGGTTTCCGGGAGAAATTTTGATAGCCTATTAAGTGATTTAGTGCTAATGTAGCATTCTCAAAGTGCTAATCTACAATGAACTGCAGGTAATTTTTCTTCCCAGCTGATAGACTTAAATATTATAAAATAATGATATCCTGCCACAGGTACCATGCCTTTTCAAATTTTTAATATTAATTTTAAGTTTTTAGTGTTATTTTTTGTTTTTAGTGTTACTTTAGTTTTAATGTATAAATATATAGGGGGCAATTCATACAGATTGAGCTAGCCCCAAAGTAAGTTCGAAACTTGTGTTATGCGATACTAACTCAACGATATTAGATTTTATAACAAATACATATATGCTGTAGGTAATTGACGCTAATATCGTAAGATTAAGGTCATAATCTAAACCATAGTCTCCTCACTTAGTCTCGAGTCACGTACACAATATAACCAATTATTGTCTTTGTATGGAAGTCATATGGCATTAGATCAATCATTGTTTATGAAGGAAAATTAGGACATATGTGTAACTTAACATTTCATTTGTGTAGTAAGTGCTCTAATGTTGTGATAATGCTTTAATGAAAAAATAGAGCTGATGTAGACTAGCTACTTTTAGTCGCCGCGATGATCAGAAAACCTGCGTCGTGGTACTCGTGCCACGGCATATATTGAATGGGAGAATGATGTGAATACACTCTATTAGATCTAAGTAATTGTAAGTTGCTGCATGCAAATATTACATACATTTGGAATACACAAATAAAAATGAAGCGTTTTTTATCAGCATTTTTAAAAGATTCTATACGCGATTTTTACGAAATTTTTTTTTGTATAGGAATTCATTCTTCTGAGTAGAGTGGTTTTGCCAGCATATTCAGCAGTCAGTCATTGTGTCATCATGAGTCTATTTAAGAGGTACATTAGAGGTCTCGTCAGAGGTGTTGCTGATGTCCATAAGCGGCGGTGACCACTTTCCACCATCCGCTTGCCTGTTTGTCTGCCGTGATAAAAAAAATGTCATTTAAAATGTCAGTTGACTTTTCACCGCTGATAAGTAATTTCGTAGCGTAGTCTCTAAATAAAAGGCATATCTTTCGGCAATCTTGGCGAAATGTTTGAGCGGGAAATACAATATTTTGCAAAGGTACAATACTTCAAACTCATTTTGAACTTGGCAACTTCTACCTTGATAAAATTATACACGTATTTTATTGTGAAACTTTTAAATTAATACATGACAATTGCGTTAGTTTAAATGGCACATAACTTTAAAATTAATGTTCTAGTGCGTACCTACAGTCAACAAAGTAATCAGTAGGATATGTACGAATCAGTTTTCTAAATTACAAAGTTTCGCATTTACGTATGTTTATATGTATGTCCGTATGTTAATTATCTACTAACACTATATGGGTCTGAAATAAAAGAAAAAAGATTTTACTTTTTACTACGCGATAATTTCTTTTATCAATAGTGAAAGTCTATATATGTATATGTTATAAAAATATAATCATTGAGTTAGTATCCCATAATACAAGTTTCGAACTTACTTTGGGGCTAGCTCAATCTGTATGAATTGTCCCTATATATTTATTTTATTTATTTATTTAATAGTATTCACAAACTTGTACAGTCAGGTGCACGTCGAGCTTTACACTGGCAGTACAATATTGGCTCTTATGACATAGAGCTTAAGAATGGTACAAAGTCCAATATGTAAAGGTCGACCTCCTCTTGACTGTACAATGTAATTTAAAAGTTTCATAACAATAATACTGAACATAGGCCCCACACAAACAGGAGTTGTATGTCCATTAGTGGACTTCCATTCGCCGTCAACGAAATCGATGAAGAGGACTACAATATTGATCCGTTAGTCAGTCATTCAGCATTTAATATGTATAGTATTTTCAAATTCAACTGTTATTGTATATTTTTTTAATGTTATTCTGATTGTTTCTTAGAGTATAGAATAAATAAGACAATGATTGTTCGCTGTGCGTGATGTCTTCACCTATAACTGTAGTGGCACTCGACAAGATATATATTTGTATTGTTTTTTTTTTATGTTGTAATAGTGTACACTATGTTGGTGAACTTAATAAATAAATAAATAGATTTGATGCAAAAAATATTCGATATCTCATTTTGTATAAACATTGTAGAAATTGTAGATTGTAAATAGTTTCCACTGCCGCCGGTTCCACCTCCGGGGTCGGGACCGATTTCCGAGGCATACTCTCTGCGCTTCCTAATAAACTTTATTCAGGGTCGACTCTTTTCTATATGCATTATCATTTATAGTAGTAATATAGAGAGATGAAGCGTGGATAACCTCTGGATCTACAAAACCGATTTTGTAAGTTATACAAATAAAAAAAAACACGTTATGTTGTGAGTGACATAAATTATATTTTGATCCGAAAAATTCTATGCGGACGAATGCGCGGGCAATATTTGTATGTACTTCTTCACGCTCAAATGGCTGAGTAAATTTTTATGATATTTAGTATTTAGGTAGCGCGATTCCCGTAGGATTTGGTCTAAAATCTGATAGTCAATAGTGTTTTTTAAAGTAGATGACGCTGCTGTGCCTGTGCATATATATGTACGCAAACGAAATTGCGCGGGTTTCGTTAGTCTGTAATACCGGACAGGTGCATGTCGGGCCTCGCACAGTATATGTTTAAATTTTTGTTATGTATTAGTTAAATACATTAATATAATTACACTTGTTAAGTAAGAACTCCTGTTGTTTTTAATATAATCTTAATTAAAATTTGTCTCTTGATACGCGTGTTTAGTTTTAGTTAATATTCGGCAAGCATAATTAAGTGAGCGTAAATCTTTATTTAATGTTATGTCACTCAAAATTTAATTAAATTTAATTAATATTAGAGAGAATTATATTGAGTTACAAGGTGTGAAAATGGTTATTATGAGGTGAGACAGTATGGTAGGATTCCAAGCATTATAGAAACAACACACCGTCTTTCACTTAACGAGTTATTATCTATCATCGTAAATCGTACCTCGCCTACAAAATGCGAATTCGCGGACCATATTCGAACTACTACCATGAAAAAATTCATGGTGAACCTACAAGGAAAACCATCACGGCTAAGTAATAAATAATAAATAAATAAATATATAGGGACAATTCATACAGATTGAGCTAGCCCCAAAGTAAGTTCGAAACTTGTGTTATGGGATACTAACTCAACGATATTATATTTTATAACAAATACATATATAGATAAACATCCAAGACCCGAGGCCAATCAGAAAAAGTTCGTTTTTCATCATGACCCGACCGGGGATCGAACCCGGGTGGCGGTCTGGCGTGGTAACCATTACGCCACGGAGGTCGCCAAATTATTTAATTGTTTTATTATTCAAATAAATATATACCTTACCCATAAATAGCTAACTAAAAATTAAAACGAGTTCATCACATGAATAGATTGAAAAGGTAATAATTTAAAAATTATCAACATGACATTTCAATTGCAATTTATTTCTGTTTTTTTTTTGTGTTTTTGTAATTCCATCATTCAATAATTTATTAACGCGGTGTAGGTGGCGGTCTGGCGTGGTAACCATTA
The DNA here is from genome assembly GCA_905163395.2 of Endotricha flammealis. NCBI lineage: Eukaryota > Metazoa > Arthropoda > Insecta > Lepidoptera > Pyralidae > Endotricha > Endotricha flammealis. The sequence continues at coordinate 1,859,071 of LR990871.1, read as the reverse complement.
CGTCACGGAGGTCGTCACGGGGGTTGTAAGTAGGTTCAAGTAGTTACCGAAGAACTTATAAAATAAAATTTCTTTGATGAAAACGTTCAAATATCATAGAAAATGACATTGCATTCATCTCGTCATCATCATCCTCCATAGGCTGCGGTGACTGCTTACCATAAGGCGGCCGTATGCTTGTTTGCCACCTTAGTGGTATAAAAAAAACTGTAAGCAAATAAAGTTTAGCAAACCGACACGCGCTTGCCCGATTTAGTTTGACAGTGACAATCTATATATATAAAATGCTTTGTCCTGACTGACTGACTGACTGACTGACTGACTGACTGACTGACTGACTGAGAATCAACGCACAGCCTAAACCGCTCATCGTAAAAATCTGAAACTTGGCAGGTGGACCTATTATATGACGTAGGCGTCCGATAAGAAAGGATTTTTCGAAATTCGAACTCTAAGGGGGTGAAAAAGTGGGGTAAAGTTACTATGGGACAACTTGATTCCTTGGTCCAATCTACTTCAAATTTTGCATAAAAATTGTTTAAGAGAATTGATGGAAGACGTGATTCTTATTTCATTGAAATTCTTGAAAAATATGTATTTTGTGGGTAATTTTCTGCGATTTGATATCAATACTCATACTCCTTAGTGCTTTTAATTTCATTTTGACACATCCGTGAAGTGAAGTGTGTCATCTGTCATGTAATATTTTTATAAATTGTGAATATTCAAACAAAATGATTTCATAATGTCGTCGTACTATTTATTCTGTTTGTGATCTCGGAAAACAGCTAAAATTCTAACTATGTATAAAGCGGACTGAATCATATTCATCGATAATAAACAGTAAGTAATTAAATTTATAACATTTGACAGGGTTCAAGTTAAATTGGTCAATGGTTAGATGGCATATTGATATTGTCTCTTTCTCACTTATAGGAACACTCGCTCTAATATTTCGTAGGGATGGTTGTAGGCTGAGGTTGTAGGTATTGAAATACCCATATATTTATACATTTTTTTTACGGAAGTGGTTGGAAAACAAGCTCAGGAATATGGATCATTTGATATTAGGTGATTACCGTCGACTATGGAGCACATAGATTCTAGGGTCCCTGACCCGTTGCCGACCTATAACAGGAAAAGACAGGATATATAGCGAGAAATAGTATAAGGAAGGAGTTAGATTTTTTTTATACCACAAAGGTGGCAAACAACAATTTCGGATATTCCACTCTCCGAACGAAACGCATTGCTGCTTCACATCAATATTCTGTATAAGGGTGGTACTTCACCGGTCGGGCTAGCCTATTTCATAAACGCCCACTCCAAAGATTGTAATGAGAAGTATTTAAATAGAAAAATAATCATGTATACATATGAAAATGTTTTGTCTTGACCGATAAGAAAGAATTTTTTGAAATTCCCACGGGAAAGCGGGATAAACGCAAACGAAGTTGCGCGGGTTTCTCTAGTCATAATATAAAATCTGTCTGTATAGTGATCATAATAATAATGAGTTTAATACAAGCTTTTCTTATTTTGGAATTACATGGCAGTATGTAAGTAGAGCACTCGGCCGGATATCGAGGGGTCGTGGGTTCGAATCCCACCTGGGTGGAGGAGGTGAAATTTTTCTTTCAAAAAATCAATTTCAAAAGTATGTAAGTACTCCAGTTATATTATCTTACAAAGACGTACAATATTGCATCCTAACTTTTTCATTATCAAAAACACTTCATTATTTTCTTATTGCCGTTTGCTCAACAACTCTTTGAGAACTTCTTCAATACTCGTGCGTTCTTCGAGAAACCGAGTGTTAGTAGGACATGACTTTAGACTGATTCTCAAAGTGCTGAGTTTCAACAACTTATATGAGTTTGTAAGTAATTGAATTTCATTAAAGCCTGCCATTTTAAAACCAAATTTGTAACGAAGGTCTCAGCGAGTTGTGCTTTGCGGGCTACGGTTCAAACCAACTTCAAACATCAGTATGTATAGACACGCGTTGAAACGCTCGGTTCGTGCGCGTAGTGTGCACGGTACGTTCGCGCAAGTCGTCCACACTATGGAAATTCTTTTACATTGCATGATTTCCAGGATACATTGCGACATGTGGACGGCAAACTCTTTCATTGGGTGGTACATTTCGTTAGTCTGTACCGGGCTGAAATTGTATCTTTATTCTTTACAATTTTATTTTCCCTTTTTCTCATTTCCTTGTCCAGACAAAAGGTCAGACACTAATCAAAATTATCACACCTAATTTAAGCCACATTGAGAATCAGTGAACTGTTGCTCCCCTCACTTAGTTCAAGTCACAAAGTTACATTTATGAGTGTAAATGTTTGGTCATAATACATTGTAATAATGTTACTTCCAGAGTTTTTAATTATTTTTTAATATCACACGACAACAAACAAGCAGTTTAGCTGGTGGTATGCGAACTCTACACAGATTATTTTGAATACAATATATTTCGATATATATATTTATACCATCTACTTACTACCTAGTTATTGATATTTAAATGAATTTAACATCTAGGCCACGAAATCGCCACTATACAACGGCTTAGCGCGGGGCGGTGAGTCGAGCGGTAAGAGCAATGTATTAAAATGTTGAATGACACTACGAGAAACTACAGACAACATGCCGCAGCGAGAACGCGAGCGATTTTTCAGTGCTTCTACTTACTGCCAACAAATGTACATGGAATCCACACCCAATGCAATGCCATGATATGACAGAGCGACGCCACATGTCGCTGTACTCGGCTAGCAGACCCCGCGCCGCCAAACCGCGCCGCCGCTTACCGTAAATTCTGGATATACCGCAGACACAGGTTTATTCTACTATGTCCAAAGGTGAACATAGTAGAATAAACCTTGACGCAGCAGCGGTGGGCAAGTATTGTGGGTATCGGAATATCCTATCGGGCAAAAGAACATCACAATGTAATTGGAAATTGGAAAAAGGCAGAGAAAAAGCCTAAAATAAATTAGTCAAAGATAAGCATCGTACACCTCCAAAACATCAATAGGAAGATTTATTTGCAAAAGGGTTTAATCCCTTCATTTAACGCTGTAATTGGCATTTTGTTAATGACCTCTCGCATTTTGAAATTAGCTTGTATTTGTTATAAAAATACTTTTTTACAATATTTTATTTAGCTTGCAATCATGGGACATAGTTACCTGTGAGAGGAGTAACTGCCATGTGTTCAGGTGTTGTATAGTATTAGTTTTTTTTTTATGACAGAGGTGGTCAAATGATTTAATAGTTTGCAGCAGCGGTGATCGTTTGATCGGTGGTCACCTCAGAACACAGAAAGAAGAGAAATGTAATAAGACAGTTTTTGTACCGGAACCGATGTCGCCACTTACACACACAGTTACATTTTAACACATTCATAGAATAATCTCCGACAGTCACACTCACACAAATCGTAAGCCCGTGATTCGCAGTTCGATTACGAACACAGATGTAAGAAGTGTATTATAGTGACGGGCACCTAATGAAAAAGGGCGACAAGCATTATCGATAACTTTACCTCTCGATATTTTACAATAACAATTTATTACGGACTACAACTATGAACTATAATACCTATTTAATTTTAAATATTTAAAAAAGAAAAAAAAATTACCAAAGTTTTTAGTTTTTATTTATTTTATTTTTGGAAAATAGTAATTTTTATACAACCAATTAAAAGAAAGAACTTTAAAAAAATTAGTACATAATAACAAGCGATTTTTTTTAAACTAATCAAATGAGTTTTTAGGTGAGCTACTTTCCCCTTGAGTTTGATCCAATACTTATGGGACTAGGACACCCTGTACAAGGAATGCACTGTAGTAAAAGTTTCAAATTATTATACTTTCAAAAATTAGAAATACAAAATTATCGATACTAAAATATTCTACTTTTGGCAGCACTACATGGCTTGTGCGACGGCCATTATTACTTTGACAGATCGCGGAAGCTACAAGCGGCGGTACCACGATATTTTCACAACATTGTAATTATCGTTACGTTTGCATTCCATTGTACGTGCATACCGCAAAACATTGAAAAACGCGTATCCAAAACAAGCAATGGACAATATTTTTAACGGAAGTATCGACTATGCCGTATATTGTTTAATGATTTCTATGCCTCAAAAATATTTCGTTAATTTGTCATTTATATAGAAAAATATTAAATAAATGACTTACCTATGATAAGTAACACCACTATTACTTGAATTTACCGTATCACTGCGATTTTTGCACGTAATTAAAGCACAAGCCGGCATTTTTGTTGACATTCACGGACGTGTGTTCGCGGAAGCGTTGTTTTGTGAATGACTTAGAACAATCAAGTTCCTGCACATTTGTGCAGAAAATGGCGTCATGTGCCCCGCCCACAAACCATATCTCTTGTATTCTGATATCTGTGGTGGTCACCGCTGCCAATAGACATCTAAAAGATCGTGGACGCGTAAATTTTCGAGTTCTCAAAACTCGTCCTTCGTCACCAGAAATATAGCTAAGTGTTTACAATCACTTTTAGGAATACATAGCATGCTCTAACAGCATTTTACTTACGTTAAGAGATATTTTACGAGCAGAGATATTAGAGTAAATCCAATAAATAACACCAATATTGGACTTACACTAGATAAAGATTTTTTTTATAAACAAAAATCTTTTTATATAAAACGTAAAGGGGATAAATTAATTCAATTTTTGAGATGTCTCCATAAAAGCCGAAATTATTCTAATGCCTTTCGGGTACGTCCTGAATATTTCGAAGATAATTTTAAGTCGTGTCACATAGTACAGGTGTGACTTGACTGGATGAATAGATACTTGGGTAAATATTTTTTTATGCCATACAATAACTTAAGTAGGTTATGATAGGTAAATAAGCAAGCGAATATTGCTGCTCTTAAATAAAATTGCGAAGCAAATTCTATATAATTACAGAATATTGTAGCTATATAACATTGGTCTCGGCCATGTTGTGTTCCTACGGTGAGTAAGGTTTCCAGAGTTTTCCACTTGGGGGGGTATCACTTGGGTGAGTGATACTCCCGGTATTGCAAGCGTTTATAGGCTACGGTGATGCTTGCCATCAGGAGGGCCGTATGCTTGTTTGCCAACTTTGTGGCATAAAAAATATAATTTCAATTTAAAATTAATTCTAATTCGTAGTCTTGAAACTTTATAGGGGAGACCGGGGATAGTTGACTAACTTTTGGCTTAAACTCGTATAATTCTGAAGTTTGAATTGATATAATTAAAACAACTGATGGTATTGATAGAAGAACTATTTAGTTACTTAAAATATATACTTTTCACCTGTTTATTTATCATTATAGTACTTTTTAGGCGATATTTTAACCCTCTGACTCTTGGTCAACCTACCCCATGTCCAGGGTTAGTTGACCATAAGTACGGGACAGGTTGACTTAGGCGGTATTCCATACATATACAACTTGAATGCCTATTTTTCTTGACACTCTATAACTTTTGAACCCAACCAATAAGAGAGCTGAAATTTTGCACATAGGTTCCTTTTCCTTTTACGAAGTAGATAAGGTAGCGGGAAAGGGGGGTAATTAACCTGTCATGAATTGTATGCAAGTGGTTTTAATGTGAAGAGGTAACAGACAGACGAACAGACGGATTGACAGACACACGAAAGACAGACAGACTGACTTTCATATTTATAATATTAGTAAGGAATAATCGATCGCGTAATAAAATATATTGTGCGTAGTAGGTAGACTAACAGTCTACCTACCCCGAACAAAATTAGTCAACCATCCCCTGACGCCGTTTTGGATTTTAACCGCGTGGCATGTCTCAAACTTGTTTCTAATATGGAAGCAATGCCGTGCAATATGCGTACACACTTTCATATTTACATTTTACATAACAAAAACATTGTTTCAAACAGATACATAGGTATAATAACAAAGAAAATTCGAACGAAAAGAAATACTTGCACAGATCAAAAACACAACACCTGTAGCCACTCGTGAACGACGCGGGACTGTGGCAGCGCACATCGCACAGGGTAGCGGATTGCGGGGAGGCGTCGTCGTTCGTGATTGGTTGTCGGAAAACATGTGATACTGCCGCGCTATACCCGATTAGTCTACCTGCCCCTATAGCCAACTATCCCCGGTCTCCCCTACTACAGAACTAGTAGTAGTCTGGTCCCATAGCAACCCATAATCATCCCACTGCAGGGACATCTGTCGTCTCCTTTCAATCGAAGGGATTAGAGCGCCACGCTCCAGGCCGGTGTTCAAGCCGCCTGAAGGTCACCAACTTGGCTTAACAGTCATGCATCGACAACAACAGTTAGTCCATTTCACGAACGTTCCGTTCACGTTCCATTGAACGAAGGGCCTCTTTATAATTTTTTTTTATGTCAAACAGTAGACAAACAAGGGCCATCTGATGGAAACGGTCACCGCCGCCTGTGGACCTGATGATCAGCAACACCAGGGGCGCTACCAATGCGTTGTCCACTAAGGAGGTTGGAGGAAAGGAAGGAGGAAGAGAAGGGAAAGAATGAGGGGAAAGAGGGGATAGGGGAGGAGTTGGGCTTCCGGATCTCTTACTAACCGAACGAAACGCATTGCAACTTCACATCGATATTCTGTGAGAGGGTGGTACTTCTCCGTCGAGCTAGCCATTTCATAAAACAGCTAAAATAAGAGCACGCAAACGTCAAAGGAAAGACAGCGCGACAGAGAAGGAGATAGAACAGAAGAAAATTAAGACAAAAGAAGATACAAATAAACCAATGTATATAGATGAGACGGCGATAGACGGGACAGATTTGATGGCTAGTTATAGACCACAGGTAATTTTATGTCGATACTTGATACAGGAACAGAGAGTGAGAAGAGAAGAGTGAGAGAGAGAGAACTTTCACATGCATATTATTGTAGTGTGCGTAACCTCGGAAACGTTCGTAAAATCGGTCACTCACACATAAACAATGTTCATGTCACGCCTTATAACATTCCTAGCCACAGAACACAGAAAGAAGGAGAAATGTTATTATATGGTTTTTGTACCGGAACCGATGTCGCCACTTACACACACAATTACATTTTAACACATTCATAGAATAATCTCGACAGTCACTCTCACACAAATCGTAAGCCCGTAATTTGCAGTTCGATTACGAACACGGAGTAAGAAGTTTATTATAGTGACGGGCACCTAACGAAATAGGGCGACAAGCGACTTAGAACAATCAAGTTTCTGCACATTTGTGCAGAAAATTGTATAGAAAATGGCGACATGCGCCCCGCACACAAACCATATCTCGTGTTCATAGCCAAATGCTCTTGAAATAGAATAATCTGTAATTTGTATTGTACATACAAAGGACCTTGCTTCACCGTAGACGGTTAACAGATGATTAGAAGCCTACATCGAATTAACGATGGCCTGTGTAGTGTTTCTCGGACTGGACATGAATTGTTGAACGGTACGTAACTTCTAACAAAATAAATTGGACAGTCCTAATGAATATAACTTTGTAATCAAATTGTTGCTACCTAATACCTCAGTGCCATAGTACACTTGGAGAAACTAAAACGAAATCGGAATAGTTGTAAGAGTTGTGTAGGTTATACTTTGGCAGGCGAATCTGTAGCGAATAAGTGATATGTATAAAATTAAATTTTGTTTTTCTAATACCGTTTTTTAAGATATTTTAGTCTCTCATCATCATGATCATCATCAGCCTGTATCTACCCACTTCTTGGTATGGCCTTTCCCAATGCCTTCCACGTTTTTTAGCCTCTCACAAGATCTGAATTTCAAAAACTTTCCTAAGCCTTAATCAGACAGGATAGTTTTTAGCTTGGATTGATAGGAACGGGAACAACTGGATTGCATCGGCTACGAGTAATTATGTATAAACAAAACATGCGAAACCTTTCTAGTTTAAAGCGTCTCGGAGCTAGACCACGGACAGACGGACAGACATAGCGAAACTATAAGGTGTCCCTGTTTACGACCTCCGTGGCGTAATGGTTACCACGCCAGACCGCCACCCGGGTTCGATCTCCGGTCGGGTCATGATGAAAAACGAACTTTTTCTGATTGGCCTCGGGTCTTGGATGTTTATCTATATATGTATTTGTTATAAAATATAATATCGTTGAGTTAATATCCCATAACACAAGTTTCGAACTTACTTTGGGGCTAGCTCAATCTGTATGAATTGTCCCTATATATTTATTTATTATACCGAAACCCAAAAATTACTTATGCAGTCCTCATCGAATTTTCAATTCTTAACATCACATACTGAAACTAACATAAAGTAACTTTATTTACGAATTGTTTACGCTTTATGAGTCTGAGAAATAACCAAACATCCCGATTTGCATGGGTCGCGATTTCTGATGAATAAATTTGATTGAATCTCAACATTATTGGGGATTCACGTCTGTAACGCTGTATTTCTGTTTTTATAATAAACTGTATTTTATTATATTTTTATGTGGCTAGCAAGTTATCAGAATTTTAACCCCCAAAGCAAAAATAGGGTTATTAATACAAATTTTGGCGACAGGCCAGAAGTTGCGAGAAAGTCTGCATTAATTACGTGTGTGTGTTATATCACGTTTCTTGAACATTTTGCATTATTTCCGAAATACAATAAATAAATATAGGGACAAATAACACAGACTGCAGCAAGCCCCAAAGTAAGTTCAAAACTTGTCTTATGGGATATTAACTCAATATATTTTATAACACACTTTGCGTTTATCCCGCTTTCCCGTGGGAATTTCAAAAATCCTTTCTTATCGGTTGTCTATTTATATAGGTACTTCTCATTACAATCTTTGGAGTGGGCGTTTATGAAAAATAGGCTAGCTTTTACAGAATATTGACGTGTAGCAGCAATGCGTTTCGTTCGGAGAGTGAAATATCCGAAATTCTTGTTTGCCACCTTTGTGGTATAAAAAAATCTAACTCCGTCCTTATACTATTTCTCGCTATATCCTGTTTCCTGTTATAGGTCGGCAACGGGTCAGGGACCCTAGAATCTATGTGCTCCATAGTCGACGGTAATCACCAAAAAATGTATAAGTAGGTATATCGGTATTTTATAACCTACAACCTCAGCCTACAACCATCCCTCAACAACACTACGAAATATTAGAGCGAGTCGACGTAATGAGATTTTCTATATGTGAGAAAGAGACGATATCAAAATGCCATTTAACCATTGACCAATTACTTAGGTACTGTTTATTATCGATGAATATGATTCAGTCCGCTTTAGAATTGTAGCTGATTTTCCGAGATCACAAAAAAAAATAGCACTACGACATTAGGTATGAAATCATTTTGTTTGAATATTCACAATCTATAAAAATATTACATGACAGATGACATGCCCTTCACTTCACGGATGTGTCAAAATGAAATGTAATTGAAATCAAAAGCACTAAGGAGTATGAGTATTGATATCAACTCGAAGAAAATTACCCACAAAATACATTTTTTTCAAGAATTTCCATAAAATAAGAATCACGTCTTCCATCAATTCTCTTAAACAATTTTTATGCCAAATTTGAAGTAGATTGGACCAAGGAATCAAGTTGTCCCATAGTAACTTTGCCCCCCTTTGTTACCCCCTTAGAGTTAGAATTTCGAAAAATCCTTTCTTATCGGACGCCTACGTCATACAAACAATCCACCCTCCAAGTTTCAGATTTTTACGATGAGCGGTTTAGGCTGTGCGTTGATTCTCAGTCAGTCAGTCAGTCAGTCAGTCAGTCAGTCAGTCAGTCAGTCAGTCAGTCAGTCAGTCAGTCAGTCAGTCAGTCAGTCAGTCAGGACAAAGCATTTTATATATATAGATAGATAAACATATGACCCGAGGCCAATCAGAAAATGTTCGTTTTTCATCATGACCCGACCGGGATTCGAACCCGGGACCTCCTGGGTGGCGGGCCGGCATGGTAACCACAGAGGTCGTCAACGTGATAACATCTAAAACCCGAAAAAATATCATTTGACGTGTAACATATTTCCAAATTAGTCGCGTTCACTTCAAAATTTGAGCAAGTAAGCCACATAATTTTGATATGTAACACGCGTCTTGTAAATTCACAACATAAGAGTTCTCTATTTGGTCGGATTTTTTACGTCTACATTAACGAACGCGAACAAAAAAACTGACACTATACATTCAGTATAACATGTAGGCATATTATTACCAGAGAAAGGATCTGTGAAGGTATTCTGAATAAGTTGTTTAATTTAATTTTGACCTATCAATGTCACAGGACTCCATTTGATGAAATAAAAATAAAAATTGTGACCGTAAATACAAAAATAAAACTCTTGATATAAGTGTGGGCGGCCATTTTCATATTTATGACAGGTGAATTGAGAAGGGATGCCAACATAACCAAAGCATTGACGTTATTACGACAAAATTTTGATATAGGTGTCTAGAGTGACAATATTATCAATAGTATATGTTTCGATCTAATAACATAGCCATAAATGAAGTCTACATACCCTATCGCTCATACCAGGCTAGAAAAAAAATTGAAAGAATATTAAGAGTCTTGGATTTTGACGCCAACTAGCGCCAACCTGAGCTCGAGTTTGAAAATTTTATTTGAATTTGTTTTAAGGTTTGATACTTATTATTGATAATTACCCGCGACTTAGTCCGCGTGAAATGTTAAAATAAGGATAACTCCTTTTCCTGACATGCGATTTAAATGAAACAAAGCCTATATTCTGCTCCATCCCGAGCTCTATCTTCCTGTGAAAACAGCATTAAAATCTGTTCAGTAACTTAGAAGATATGCGCGTTCAAACAGACAGTCAGACAGATGACAGCGTTTTTAATTTATGCACAGCAGCGCCATATATATCAGACTTTTGATCAAATCATACGGGAATCGCGTGTTTTTCGGGATAACAACGCACAACTTTCGCCTTTATAATATTAGTAGGATAGTGTAATGTGTGTCAAACAATGGTTTAAGTGCATAGTGATTGGAGTTTAAGAAAAATAAATAATAAAATAAAAAATATATAGGGACAATTCATACAGATTGAGCTAGCCCCAAAGTAAGTTCGAAACTTGTGTTATGGGATACTAACTCAACGATATTATATTTTATAACAAATACATATATAGATAAACATCCAAGACCCGAGGCCAATCAGAAAAAGTTCGTTTTTCATCATGACCCGACCGGGGATCGAACCCGGGACCTCCTGGGTGGCGGTCTGGCGTGGTAACCATTACGCCACGGAGGTCGTCAAAAGAAAAGGAATTATTAATTTATTAGTGCATATCGTGTCGACTTCAAAATCCGCCTTCATTTAAATTCTACATTATGTCATAAGCTATCTTTTTCTTTCTTCATAAGTTTGACAGTGGCAGATATAATCTAATGTGTCATTAACTTTAAAAATTGGGCTTCAGAAACTGGCTGTGTGATTTAGATAATGATATTTAGCAATAAAACCTCTTTTAATGGCATAAAAGTCCAGTCAATGTTTATTGCTGACAGCTTACAAACTTCTAACAAAGTCTACACGTAAAAGATGAAGTATCTCCCAATTAGAGGTGTTGATGTAAAATAAAAAAGTTTATGTGTTTCCCCAAACATCTTTAAGTTAAATGGAAATCGTGCCTTTTTCTTTATAACTTGACCACACGTGATTTTCATCTGGATTTTAGTTCGTCATTTCTTTTTTCATTACTTTCTAATGTGTTACAGGCTATTTAAGAAAAATCAGGCAAGTACGTATCGGACCACGCACAATGTAGGGTTCCGTATTTGCTGTGCTTTGCTTGCCTTCAGTTGAGTCCAATATCAAATTCTATCACTTTTGTAAGTTTTCATCAAAGAAATTTTATTTTATAAGTTCGTCTGCTATTACTCGGTAACTAGTAGAGCCTACTTCACCGTTATAGTTTTCGTTGAAGGTTCAGCATATAGACTATTACCATGATTTTTTTCAAATTTCTAAACATAAGGCTTTCGGAGATAGAGGGGGGGGGGGACCACCGTGCAAAACGAAAATTGACACGATAAATGTAAATAATTCCGATACGGATCATGGTATCGAAAAATGATCTTCCTACACCCTCAATGTTTTGAAGAGACCTATCTAACAATACCACACAAGATGCGGTAGGCGCGAAAAAAAAAATCATTTTCACTTTACATGTAGGGGAAAAATATTTTTCAAAATTTTGTTCCATCACTTTGTTACCATTGTTAATACCAGTGTATACATATCAAATTCCAGCTTTCTAGCATTAAGCGTCTAAGCGCTAGACCGCGGACAAACAGACAGACGGACATGGCGAAACTATAAGGATTCCTTGTACTACTACGGAACCCTAAAAACGGAGGTTATACTCAGTTATTTATTTCTTTAACTTTATTGACCACAATACATAAAGTACTCATAAAATACATTTTACGTATTAACAAGCATCATTAACGCGTGAAAAAAATTTAGAATTTCATTGTAAAAAGGGTTTTATCGATTTGAAATCAATTTGAGTAGGTAGCAAAACGAAATGGCGGCAAAGGTAAGGTTCATGGAAATGACAGTTTTAATTGACTTTATTACTTCCAAAGTGGACTTTTTCGATGTCAGGGTGTTGTATTGAATATGTCAAACGGTTTAATATTTTCTTTTATGTTGTCCAAACTGATTTTAACCTTGTATGATATGAATTTAATCTTGTTATAGACGTAGATATATAATGTGCAAACCTGGATTTATGATGTAGTGTAGGAAAGTATAGGGTTATTTGGGATACGGGATAAGGTATAGGGCGGATTTTTTTTTATACCACACAGGTGGCAAACAAGCATACGGTCGGCCTGATGGTAAGCCGTCACCGTAGCCTATAGACGCTTGCAATACTGGGGTATCATTCACGCACGCGTTGCCAACCCTCCCGACCCTCCCAAGTGGAGCTCTGGATACCTTACTCACCGTAGGAACACAACATGGCTGAGACCAATGCTATTTGGCTACGATCTTCTGTAAGGTGGAGGTCCTTCCCCAGACGGGCTGCTCCGATTTGAGCGTACTATCCGCTGTGCCCTACCTCTCTTAGCGGATTGGTAAAAACTTAAATGTGGACTGTAAAATAAAATGATAAATAATAAATTGTACACAATTGACACAGCGCACATCTGGTCTGAAAGTAGACTTAACCTGGTTGTGTTACTGGGTACCAAATAACCGATATATTATTGTAAATATCTATTCATAAATACATAGAAAACACCCAGACTTGAGAACTAACACATATACGACCACATAAAAATTTGCCACGAGAAGGAATAGAACCTGGGCCTGGTGCGGAAGGTATGATCACTATCAACCCACCACCGGATTGTCAGACAGTGTGTACTGTGAAATAAATCAGAATGTTTTCTTAAAAAACGGTGAAGTATTTTGACGCAAAAAAATAAAGTAAGAAACGCCTGAAAACTGTGTTTCAGAGATAAAAGAGTTTGTTGGATTGTTTTAATAAGGAACCGAGCAGATTATAATACTTAACTAAGGGTTTACACGTTAAAATTCTTCTCAAATTATATTTAAGCCACAGGTCAGTGTTTTTTGATGTTTTCCGTACATCATTTTGTAGAGAGGTAGGGCACAGCGGATAATCCGCTCAAATCGGAGCAGCCCGTCTGGGGAAGGACCTCCACCTTACAGAAGATCGTAGCCAAATAGCATTGGTCTTGGCCATGCTGTGTTCTTACGGTGAGTAAGGTCTCCAGAGCTCCACTTAAGGAGCTGGGAGGGTTGGCAACGCGTGAGTGATACCCCCGGTATTGCAAACGTCTATAGGCTACGGTGATGCTTACCATCAGGCGGGCCGTATGCTTGTCTGCCACCTTAGTAGTATAAAAAGATCCACACAGCAGTTAAGGCCCATTTAGACGACGCCAGTTTCTTGTACATTCAAGAGCAATAATTTCATGCAATCTTGTGGGAGAAATAATTTGTCCTTCAAGAATTGTAAGCAACTGTCCTTTAAGACGATGCATGTCAATTATTGTTATAACATTATTGTATACAACAGGCAACAAACTGGCGTAGTTTAAATGGACCTTTAGTTTTTGTGGAGCAACATTTCTCAAATGTAAGTGGGCAACATCTGATAACAAAAAGTTATTTCAATGCAACATGATAACATTAGGTAACATTCTTCAACTTGCGAATTTTCCATAATCAAATTGGGGTAGTTTTCTGTAGTAAACTAACAGGATAGTTTCGCCATGTCCGTCTGTCCATGGTCTAGCTACTAGAATGCTATATTTTGGCATGTTATGGGGTTAATATTTGTATGAGGCCTTGAAACTTGTTTGCAAATATTCTGTAGGAAGGGTAAAACAAGAGAGAGAGTACCAAACATACGCTCCTCATTAGTCTTAGTATCAGAGACGGCAATTACGGCATATCTTCTTGTTCAAAATTCCTCAGTGCTTGAAACGAAGAACATTCTAGCAATGTGTGCTGCCAGTGATGACATATGGATCCGAGACGTGGCCGCTCACTATGGGCCTCATAAGAAGGCTCACGGTCACCAAATACTATAGACGAGTAATACCCACAGCTCTTGACGTTTCTCATACAATGACTTGGCAACCTCCGTTCACCTCATGCCGCTAGGGGCGCTTTAACATTTTGCAAACAAAAGTTTTGAAATCGTTTACCTCATGCCGCCCTCATGCCGTAGGGGCGCTAGTGTCGCGTCTTGCCAGAAATCTTCCGAAGCTGTGGGTATTAGTCTTCTATAGTATTTGCGGTCACTCAGCGAGCCATGGAAAGAGCTATGCTCGGGGTTTTTCTACGAGATCGAATCAGAAATGAGGAGATCCGTAGCAGAACCAAAGTATCCGACATAGCCAAACGAATCAGCAAGCTGAAGTGGCAGTGGGCAGGGCACATAGAGCGCAGAACCGATGGCTGGTGGGGCAAGAGGGTTTTGGAATGGCGACCATGTACCGGAAAGCGCAGCGTAGGACGCCCGCCTACAAGGTGGTCAGACGACCTAAGGAAAGTCGCAGGAAGCCGCTGAATGCAGGCCGCTGCCAGCAGGTGGCACTGGAGACGTTTAGGGGAGGTCTATGTCCGTTCTCCTAAAAACATCTCCGTTTCAGTGAAATAAAGATGTTAGATATTCAACGAATTTTTTTTAAGTAAAACACCTTAGACCTTCTCAACTAGGCAGTTACGTTTCGGAATTAAATTGCCTCTCAAAGTATGTAAATGTTACGTTAAAGTTTAACACTACTTTTTGTTCAGGGAAAACAACTTTGAACAAAGTATTGCTTAATTCAATGAAGTACTGGGTTTAGGGCTAGCAAAGTACACTGTGAAATGGGAATATTTTCTTGTTTTTGAGTCTGAATTGTTTTTGAGAGACAAACTCGAGAACAAAAACAATAACGGGGAAAACAAGAAAATGTTCCCATTTCACTGTGTACCTACTTTAGAAAAAACAAAGGTGTTTTCTATAAATAAATAATATTCTTGGACGAATCACACAACGCCATCTAGTCCCAAACTAAGCAACTAAGCTTGTACTATGGGTACTAGATTGCTGATAAATACATATAAATACTTTTTTTTCTAAATAAATACTTATTATACATAGAAAACACCTAGACCAAGGCAAACAGACATGTTCATGCACACAAATGTTTGCCTTGCGCAGGATTCGAGCCCGCGGCCCTCGAGATAAAATGACCATTGCTAGCCACTCGACCACCGTCAATGTCTATGTATTATAAGTATGTATATACAATAATATATTCGTTATCTGGTACCCATAACAGAAGCCGGTTAAATCTAGCTTAGTTTGGGACCGCTGCCCGATTCTACTAACACAAATGCACCAATGGACTCTCAATGGTGTCTCAATCGTGTCTCAATAGAATGCCGATTGTGTATCAGTGGAAGAGTTTTTGACATTTGTTATGGACTTAAACAATAACATAATGTTTAACTTATTGTTAGTCCTTATCAAATGTCAAAAACTATTCCACTGATACACTATCGGCATTCTTTTGAGACACGATTGAGACACCATTGAGAGTCCATTGGGGCATATGTGTTAGTAGAATCGGGCCCCAGGTGGCGCTGTGTGATTTATTTATTTATTTGAAACTGATGGAATTATAGTTGGACGCAAAAGGACCCTAATCTTTGAATGGAATTCTTTTTTGCAATTTATTGTAAATATGACAGAGTTATTATTAGAATATTTTTAAGTTTTTTTCTTTAATTTAATTTTTCTGTATTTTAATACTTATGAATTAAAGTTTTAATTAGTGGTATTTTTTATTTAAATAATTATATTAACCTTAAGTACTGTACTGACTTTAAATAGAAAACACTTCCGTAATCTAAAAACTTTATAAAAGTGGAGTCAAGCCGATTATCGTCTTTTTAACTTTACTTAACTTATTCTATTTATTATGGATTAAATTGTATTATTGATTAGCTTTTGGTGTATAATTAAATTTGGTTAAAATTAAAATAATGTTTTTATTATTTTGGTAATTATAGTTGCGTAATGTTAGTTTATGGTTTTATTTTGCTGTGTACAACTTTTTGGCTGGATATATTTATTCTAAATTAATTTAATGTAATTTTTACAACTTATTTTTAAGAATGGCTGTGTTTTTTTTACTAATAAAATCTTTAGGTTTTAAAGAATTATACGTGTTCCTTACACGATAATTAAAAATATAAATGAATAACAGATCAGGATGTGTTTAAAATAAAATTCTCTTTATTAATAAAAACTATAAATTAAGGAACAAACCAGTTTTGTCACTGTTATTACTAAGGAGAAATAAATGAAGTGACAAAAAAAATTATATTATAAAAAAGGGAACCCATTAGTTATTTTTATTATATTATTTTTTTATTATAAAAGTTATTGGTTTTTATTTTATTATAATAACGGGAATTGTATTTAGAATGTTTATATGTATGAATTTTTTGAAATACATATTATTTGTTAGTTTTACAATAAATTAATTACACAATAACATATAAAAAATATTTTAATCTTATTTTTTTTTTATTGAAAACAAAATGTAGAGCACAAAATTAAAAAGTTATTTTAATTTCTATTATTTCAATTTATTGTAATATTTTATTAATTGACATCATTTATTCATTTAAATTAAAAATGACTTATTGATAGTAGTAATTTCAAATAGAAAACTTTTCCGTAACCTAAAAAACTTTAATAAAAGTTCCGCAAAACGTAACATAATTCATTTTAATATCCAATATTAAATATAATAAAAAAGTTATATTGTAAAAACTTACCTGTGATATTTCGGAAGTGATTCTAAGGCTGCGTGCACACAACGCGCCCGTTTAAACGAAGGCCGATACTGACTGTGGGAGCTTCGGGCACCCTGTTTATATAAGCACAGGACTTGGGCGGGCGGGGTACACGCTGACAAAACCTATAGTTTTAAAACTAAACTTTAAATAACGCCTACATAACTCAAACCTATTGTCACAATGTACGTTTGGTATTTGGAAATAAAATATATTGATAAATTTTTTGGTAAAAATAAATATGAACAAGCGAAACCCGATTAACTTCGTATGCGTATATCTATAATTTCAAAATCAAAATCAAATCAAAATTCTTTATTTGCAAATATAGGTTACAAGGGTGTTAAAGTTTCCCGTGGATTTACGAAAAATCTAATGCTGGCCTATGTTATACACAGACTTAACGACTTTGACGACCTCCGTGGTATAATGGTTACCACGCCAGACTGCCACCCAAGAGGTCCCGGGTTCGAATCCCAGTCGGGTAATGATGAAAAACGAACTTTTTCTGTTTGGCCACGGGTCTTGGAGTCTTGGATGTTTATCTATATATGTATTTGTTATAAAATATAGTATCGTTGAGTTAGTATCCCATAACACAAGTTTCGAACTTACTTTGGGGCTAGCTCCATCTGTGTGATTTGTAAAAAAAAAACTCCAAGTTTCAAGTCATTCAGGACATAACATTTAAATATATTATTGTGTAAATTTAGTTGTTGAGAACTCAATGTTTGTGAAGTGAATGCGTTTCCTGCTACAAGGAAGGAAATAATGAAAAAGACCGGGCAAGTACGTGTCGGGCCACGCACAATGTAGGGTTCCGTATTTTTTGCTTTCAGATGAGTACAATGCCATTTTCTATGACATTTGTACATTTTCGTCAAAGTAATTTTACTTCATAAGTTCGTCGGCTATTACTCGGTAACTAGTAGTGCCTACTTAACCGTTATAGTTTTCCTTGTAGGTTTACTATATGGACTAATAACATGATTTTTTTAAAATTTCTATATTCAATACTTTCGGATATAGAGGGGGGGACCACCGTGCAAAACAAAAATTGACACGTTAAATGTAAATAATTCGCAAACGGATCATTGTATCGAAAAATGATCTTCCCACACTCTCAAATATTTTATTGTACCTACCTATGCCAAGCCGAGTGAAGCTTTAGTCTAAATATAATAACATACTTTGAGTCACATGATCTAGTGATGTTATAGAATAGAACTGTAATTTGATGAAATATAATTTTTCACTATATTTCTAGAAATAGAATCGTTTGTATAAAAAATGAAACGTATTTTGTTATATTGGTACATTTATTGAATTTATATTATTATGTAAATTCGAGGAGCTCGTTGGAGTAGCCGTGTATCACACTCTAATTGCATACGCAAGTTGAGCGACGTCGACCCTAGCCAGCGTTTGGATGGGTTTCGTTATCTCGAGCTTCTCCGTGCTTCGGAGGGCACGTTGAGCCGTCGGTACCGGCTGTTGTCGACAGATGACAGTCGTTAAATCAAGTCGGTGGCCTTCGGGCGGCTTGAAACACCGGCCTCTGCCAATCCGCATTGGTGCAGCGTGGCAGAGTACGCTCTAATCACCTTCCATTGAAGGGAGACCCGTATCCCTGTGGGATGATAATGGGTTGATATGATGATGTAAATTTTATTTTATTAGATGATCTTTGAGGCCTCGCTTTCGTAATATTCATCAAGTTTTGTTGGAAACAGGGAAACTGCATGTATTTTGTTTATATTTTTAAATGATAATTTTATTCGTCTTTGGATAATGTACAGTCAGGAGCAGGACCTTTACATATCTGAATTTGTACCATTCTTAAGTTCTATGTCATAAGAGTCAAAATTTGTATGCAAGAGTAAGGCTTGACGTGCACCTGACTGTACCAACTTAGGATGAAAGAGTATTTCGTCAAAAATATAGTCTTAAACAAAATATTAGGTAGAGCATTTATGAAATGTTCTAGTCTGATTACGTCTAGTATTCGATGAAACGTTGAAATCTGATTAAATTTACCAAAAAATAACCTAATTCTTACTTCGTTCCCCCTTCAGGATTCTCTGCAGCTGTCTGTACCACCCTCCAACAGAATATCGGCCTGAAGCAGCAATGCGTTTCATTCTGCGAGTGAGTGATCCGAAAGTCCAACTCCTTTCCTATTCTTGTCTCCCCATTCCAACTTTTCTTGTCGTGGGCAATGTCTTAGCACAGCAGTCCTTGTTTCGAAATTCATAGGCGGCGGTAATTATTTTCCATCAGACCCCCTTACGCCGAAACATCCTAACTAATATTAATAATAATAATAATAATATATCTTTATTTCAAGCAACAGGTAACAGATTACACGGGCCCATATTATAAATACCTTACAGACTAACATACATATTATTTCACTTATAATTTTAATAAAATTATAGTAATAATAATAAAATTTAACACCTTTAAATAACCTACATTACACACTACACGCTACACTTACTTGGTCTAACCCGTAAGTGTGGTTTATACCAGCTAAAGGGCTGAGAGAAAAAAAAGAACATAATAATAAAATTTTATTGTTAAAAATTAGATCTAAAATAAACATTTGATAAAAATACTAAGATAAAATTAAAACATATGCCCGAACTAGGAGATTCCTGTGTTTCGGGCGAAAGAAGAATTAACTATTAACACGTAGTGTCGGCGACGTGTAGCGCGCGGTCTCCGCTGGCAGTCGTCCTCGGAATCTCCGGAATACGACTCTCTGCCGCCAGAAGTCCTCTTTCATGAAGGTCTCCAGATGGTGGGTCGGCACCCACACTACAAAAGAATTGAAGTTCGTTCTGTGGCGGGATTCCAACCTTTCGACCCTCAGCGTGAAGTTGGTCTTCTTTCTAATGTAGTCTACAACCTCCTCGACCGTTGTAGACCAATGAAGTCGGGAGAATATTATATATGAGAAAGTGAGTTTGTTTGTTTGTTATTCCTTCACGGCTTAACTAATCATCCGATCGTTGTGAAAAATTTTGTACACAGAGGTACAGAGCCCAACATAGGTTACTTTTTATCCCGTGAAAGTATGTCGTTCCAATGGGAAAATATTTTTACTACTATAAAGGGCGCTGTATCAGCCAACAAATGGCGCCACAAGTCGCGCCGTCGGTTTTGTTGTCAAACGAGATCTATGGCATAAAATTAACCGCGAGCGAAGCCGCGCGGAAAAGCTAGTAAGAAAATATAAGCTAAAATTATGATAATAGAATAAAGAACATCTATATAGGAGCACATTTGGTATTTCAGAGACATTAACTTGAGCATTATATTTATTTACATAGTACTAAGATTGAACCCGTAACCGCTACAGGGTAGGCAGACCGCACGCCACATGGGTCGAACATTGTTTGTTTTGTTCACATGTCTTTTGTTTACTTAGGTATATTCCTGTCATCTAACCCTTAAGTGTTGAGGCATACCAGCAGAAAGTCAACAAACGATTTTTTTATATTCGACTTAAATTGGTCGCTGTTTGTGCGTGGACAGTACCTAGTTGACGAATTCTATCAAAAGTGTTGTTTACCAAAAACAGTCGACCGCCGACCAATGGGGCAATTCACGTAACAAGAACCGATTCTAGTTCGATTCAACGACTCTCACTGTCTCACTCATACAAAATAGGAATTGAACGGGACAGCGAGTGTCGTTGAATCGAACTAGAATCGGTTCTTGTTACGTGAATTGCCCCACAAATCTTCGACATTTCGCCTGATGCGACGTCACCAACAACGCTCTTATGTCTGAATATCGTGTTGTACATTTCAGCATATGTTAGGGGACTCGCCCGAAATTTTGTAAGGAACATTACATACAAAAATTATTTTTAGCCATAATAATAAAACTTAAATTAAATATTTAAAAAAACCCCGACTCAAAAAACTTTCAAATCGATCTAAGCAGTGGAAGTTGCTCATTTCCCTTCATCAAATAGAAAAAAGCTGCTAATCTTCAAACGGCTGAACAGATTTTAATGAATCATAGCTAAGAACACTCCCGCACAAGGTCACCTTTCAAACAAAAAAAACTGCATCAAAATCGGATCATCCGTTTGGTTGCTACGATGCCACAGACGGATCCACAGATACACAAATACACACGTCAAACTTATAACACCGCTCTTTTTGCGTCGGGGGTTAAAAATATAAACTAACTGGTGCATACAAGCGGTACAGGTTTATGTTACAATTTTGTTATATTAAATCCCCTGTTCCAACCAGTAACAACTTATCTCTGAACTAGACGTTAGTCTGTATCTCAGAGACTGATCTGATGGTAAGGGTCTGACAGTTTGTAGCGCGTATGTATATATGTCGTAGGTTTATGATGAAATCGATATCGAATAGAAGGTTTTTGATCAAAAACATACATAGTACTACTAGGCTTTTGATCAAGATCCGGAAGAAGACAAAATCATTACTTTGTTTTGACATAAACCTGAAAATATCCAGTTTTTTCATCAAAAACCTAGACTGGGTTCGATTTATGATAAAACTAATGGCAAAATCCTCGACTGGTTTAGTTTTAACCATCTTAAAACTAACCACAACGCGTTTTGTGGCCGTTGCGAAAATACGCCCCAACGCGTTGATTGAACCTTCGAACGAATATGTCTCGTTTGTTATTCTATACATACAGGGTGCCCTGAGGGCGACCGACACTCCCGAAATTTCTTAAGAGGTTTATACATCTGCTTTATGCTGGTGAAAGATCTTTTGTCTAAGTATGATAGTTTCGGAGTAATTGACTAACAAACATTAGTTGTAAAACTGTGTGATTTCATCCCTAAAATCAGCTGTGAACGCAGCAACGGGGATGTATTAAGTTCGTTTTTTTTAAATCGGTCATTGACCTGACCACGATTATTTTTAACCATAAGTAAACATAACCATAACATTGATTTCATAACTTTTTAATCTTAGATGTTGGTAGCGTAGCCTAATAACGACCTTTAAGGCTTTTCATTCCTTTATGCCGTAGTGATTGGAATAAAACATGTGTTTTTTGTTAATTGTACCGCTAGCAACTCATACTATCATTCCTTAGTGATAATAAAAAAAAAGCCTAATAAAAACTATTCGTAATTACTTATTCTTTTTAGCGAAGAGAGTACCTATGTTAAAACAAATACGCCAATAATCAGACTTACCGAATCCAGCCCTGAATTAATTGAATGAACGGATGAATGAATGAAAAGTTTATTTGCCTTTGGTACATGGTAATTGTCACGGTTACCATAGTGATACAAAAATATCCTATTGTCAATAGGTACATGCTAGAAGTAAATTGTGAAAGTTTCTATTATTTATTAAATGGTATTGGTGTTTTAAGTGATGTTTAGTGTTTTAAATGTTGTTTAGTGGTTTTGAGTGTTGTGTCGCATGAGTCGCATGAGAGAGATGCGCTCAGATACATCGAGCATCGTGTGTTGTAGGTAAGTTCCTGGCGTACCTACTTCATGTTTGCTAGATTTTTTAACCCCCGACGCAAAAAGAGGGGTGTTATAAGTTTGACGTGTGTATTTGTGTACTTGTGTATTTGTGTATTTGTGTATCTGTGTATCTGTGGATCTGTCTGTGGCATCGTAGCAACCAAACGGATGATCCGATTTTGATGCAGTTTTTTTTGTTTGAAAGGTGACCTGTGCGGGAGTGTTCTTAGCCATGATTCATGAAAATCTGTTCAGCCGTTTGAAGATCACCAGCTTTTTTCTGTTTGATGAAGGGAAATGAGCAACTTCCACTGGTTAGATCGATTTGAAATTTGGTATACTGTTACTGTCATGACATTGCAAGAATATGGTAAACTTGATCTGATGCTGCAGCATCATCTGGAACCTGCAGTATACTCAACTCCTCGTCAAATTACAGCAGATGTATCGTGTTTGGGTTCATTGGAATGGTCTCATTGAATAGTTCATTTTTAGGTATAATTCACTAGCTGGGCTCGCGGCTTCGCTCGTCATCCTTAATGTTTATTGCTTTGCTATCGCGCTGTGTTTTTATCACCGACCCAAAAAGAGGGGTGTTATAAGTTTGACGTGTGTATCTGTATACTTTGGTGCTAGAGGTAACCAGGGTCTGATGATGGAGCTGGGTGGTTGCCATAGGAACTCAGTAATTAAACGACATAACCCCATCTAGTTTGGGCTCGTTTGATCCGTCTTGATGAGTACTTTGGTGCTACATGGTAACCAGGGTCTGAAGATGGAGCTGGAAGGTGGCCATAAGGAACTCGGTAAATAAACGATATAACCCCATCGAGTTTGGGCACGTTTGATCCATCTTGACGAGTACTTTGGTGCCAGATGGTAACCCGGGTCTCATGATGGAGCTGGAAGGTGGCCATAGGAACTTAGTAATTACACGACATAACATAACCCCATCGAGTTTGGGCTCGTTTGATCTGTATTGACGAGTACTTTGATGCAGGATGGTAACCAGGATTTGATGATAAAGCTGGATGACTATCTATGATATTCCGCCGTTGCTGGGTTTGACTTGTGACCATCAAAAACCAAGCGAGCGAAGCGATCGAGGCTCGACCTACTCTTGGTCACACACATTTGTTAAAACAGTTATGGAGCTGATCTGATGATGGAGCTGGAAGATGGTCATGGGTAGGAACTCAGTAATTAAAAGACATAACCCCATCGAGTTTGGGCTCGTTTGATACGTCTTGACGAGTACTTTAAATACCTCTCATACATATTTCGCAATACCTCTCATACATATTTCGTAATAACATTCATACATATTTCACAATACCTTTTAGGTATATATATTTCGCAATACCTGTCGTACATATTTCGCAATACCGCTCATACATATTTCTCAATACTATTCATACATATTTCACGCAATACCATTCATACATATTTGGCAATATCTCTCATACATATTTCGCAATACCATTCATACATATTTCACAATACTCTCATACATATTTCGCAATACCTCTCATACATAACTAAAATACAAATTAAACGGATAGGGATTAGAATAAAATAAGAACGAAACTATAAAAAACTTCAAATAAAACTTAAATTAAAAATTTAAAAAACCCCCGACTACCGCCAAAAAGTAAATAAATAATAATTAAGTACCCCCTATTCGACCTTTTAATTTTATGATATAATATTTATATTAGTTAATAGTAGTTAGTCATAATACCTACTTCCAAAGCGTCATCACGTCGGGGGACCGCTATAGACATTTAAACATAACTGTGTAGGTACTATTAACTAATAGACAGTAGATATCAAATTGTCAGCTAGTAATAAATTTTTACTTAGCGGTCCCCCGACGTGATGACGCTTTGGAAGTAGGTATTATGACTAACTACTATTAACTAATATAAATATTATATCATAAAATTAAAAGGTCGAATAGGGGGTACATAATTATTATTTATTTACTTTTTGGCGGTAGTCGGGGGTTTTTTAAATTTTTAATTTAAGTTTTTTAAATGATAATCAGAATTACTATTAATAGGTAGGTATGTGTGTATCGTGGGCTAGGCAAGGGCTAAGCTAGGTACCTACAGCCTGTCCGTAGCGTAGTAGTACCCGTCCGTGTAGTTATCTTATCAAATGCACTGTTGTTCTGGAATTAGGGTTATCGGCACGTAGGAAATTTTCAAATCTGTGCCTTTTTTTAAAATAAACTATTTTTAAATGAAACCTATATAAAACGCATGTCTGTAAGGTACATATCATCAAACTTTCGGCTGTGTTCGTCGCCTTTTTCCTCCCTGTATAAAATGCTTAGTCTTGAATGACTGACTGACGTATCAATGTACTCTTGGAGACTCTGTATGACGTAGAAATCCATTAAGAAAGGATTTTCCAAATTCCCACGGGAAAGCGGGATACACGCGAACGAAGTTGCGCGGGTTTAGTTAGACGGTGTTGCATGTAAGAGTATACAGCAGACGGCGGCGTATTTTAAGCGCGCAGAGGACCCCCGTTTCGTTCTACATTGAGCTCTTTGTATGTTATACCCTCAGAAGTGGTTATACCTCAGGATGAAATGATTGCAACTCCGCCTTGGATAATGATACGCGTTTAAAATACGCCATGTGCTGTGGCTCCAAGTCCCTTCCTTGCGCTTAGTGTATTTATTGCTGCGTTTATTAAAAAAATATGGCGAATACATTTTTACATCATTGTAATCGAAACAGACAGATGTGCCGCCGCATTTAATAGTAACTATTGATATTTTTATCACTTTTGAACCGTAAGTCTACACTATAAAGTTCAATTTCTAATGACTACACTTTGTAAAGGTTTAAGATAGTAATGGATATCCTTTAGATAACATTCAATTAACTGGGCCCAGGGTTGAGGTTACCATCCCAACCGTATGATGGGACAAGAGTCAAGACTATTGATGACACACGTTATGGTAAAACTTCATTGAGGCAGAGATCCAATGGAAATTAACAATAAGAGCATATATAAAATACAATATCACATAAACTCTTTATTGCATCACACAAAAATTACAAAATACACGCACATACAATTTAGAAGTACATTCAAGAGCAGGTTGACCTTTACCTTTATTCCCAGTAGTTCCATGTAGGAACACACTTCCACATGGAACTTGACTTATTTGACTTAAGGTCCTAAGTCCCCTAGATGGGGCAGAGGGCGTCCACAGTGCGTCGCCAACCCGATCGGTCTTGAGCTTCACGCTTTATTTCGCACCAAGTCTTCCCTATTGCCTTCGCTTCTGCAGCTACAGTCCGCCGCCAAGTCTGTTTTGGGCGACCACGTTTGCGCTTTCCTTGGGGGTTCCAGTCGAGGGCTTGCCTCGGTATGTGGTCCTGGTCCCTTCGGAGAGTGTGGCCAATCCAACTCCACTTGCGGCGTTTGATGTCCACATGGTACTTCCTACTCCGACTATCTTCTTTCTGATTAAATTCGTTGTGAGTTCCAAGACAGCTGTAGTTTTATTCCCCGGGACGTCAATAAGCTTCATTGCTTATTGTCTATCTGAGGTCGCCGTTGTTGATCCTGGCTACACAGGAGACACAGTGGTGGGAATGTGTGGTGGGCTTGTCCACATGGAACTACTGAAACATTAAAAATGAATTTTTTGTACCATTACTTCACCTTTACATTTTGGACATTGTACCATTCTTAAGTTCTATGTCATAAGAGCCAAAATTGAACTGCAAGTGTGAAGCGCGACGTGCACCTGACGTACAATAGGCGGCCTTATCGCTACGCAATTTCATACAGGCAACCTCAGATACAGAAATAATGCTGACAAAAAATAAATATATCAGTAATAAGTATTTTTAAATGTGAAAATTTGTAAGCATGGATGGGTCACGTAAAAGACTGGACAGATTAACTTGAAAAATACACCTGTAGTTTGTAATACGGATTTACATATTTGTATCCCATCATTTTCAGAACGGGAACAATGGGATTTCACTGGCAAAACAGCGGGCATCAGCTACGATTTAATTCTTTTTATGCTATATAGGCAAACAAGCATACGGCCCGCCTGATGGTAAGCATCACCGTAGCATATAGACACTTGCAATACCGGGGCTATCAATCACGCGTTGCCAACCGTCCCAAGTGGTGCCCGTAGGAACACAACATGGCCGAAACCAATGCTATTTGGCTACGATCTTCTGTAAGATGGAGGTCCTTCCACAGACGGGCTGCTCCGATTTGAGCGGATTATCCGCTGTGCCGTACCTCTCTTTAAAAATTTAATATTTAAAAGCCGGTCAAATGCGAGTTACCACACTAAAATATGACAAGCTAATTTAAGCACAATCGTCAAATTTCACTGAAAATACTTGGAACAAGTATTTTCAGTTTTTTTTTCATGACAAATCACACAGATTGAGCTAGCCCCAAAGTAAGTTCGAATCAAATCAAATCAAATCAAATAATTTATTTGTGATCCACAGGTAAATAAGATACAGATGTTACTTACAATACATTATTTTAGAGCAAGCTGTGATCAGCCTTATAGGCATACAAATTTGTTGCAAATACATAATTATGTTTGTAATCATGCACTCAGTCGGACATCAACAATTTAAAATTTAGATTCCAGGAAGTCATTAACGGAATAGAATGCATGCTCAATAAGGAATCTATATAATTTACACTTAAAAAACCGTTGTACAGTGCAATCTCTTATACTGTGGGGAAGCTTGTTATAGACTCTAGGAGCCATAGTAAATATACTTTTGTCATACAAGGTGGTTTTATGCTGATACCTATTAGCATTTTGCAAAAAATTTCGGTTACGAGATCTATGAGTAATCTTAAATAATTTCGGGTAACGTCGTACAAACACGCATATTTCGAAAATATATAGTGAAGGCATGGTTAAAATATTTAGACTTCTGAAGTATGGGAGACAACTGTCGCGTTTCTTTAGGCCGCACATGGCACGAATACAGCGCTTCTGACTTCGGAATACTTTATCCCAATTAGTTGCATTACTCCAGAATATTATCGCGTATCTCAGGCGAGAGGCAACATAGCCATGGTACGATGTAACCAATGTTTGGAGTCCAACTTCTTTGGAAAGCATGTATAGACTATAAGAGGATTGAGCCAGTTTTTTACACACAAATTCTATATGACTTTGCCATTTCAAATTATAATCAATTTGTAAGCCTAAAAATTTAGCTGTTTCCGTAGTTTCAACTATTCGACCATCGTTTTGAATAAGAATTCCAGGAGTATTACCACCCATTTGTTTAAATTGCATTAATTTTGTCTTTTCAATATTTATTTGTAGATTATTGTTTTGTAACCACTCCACTATAGAAGCTACGCTATTGTTTATTACATTATCATTATTATATACAACTGTACAGTCATCTGCAAATAGTACCATTCTGTCATTAATTGAATAAGGAATGTCATTAATATATATTATAAAGAGTAAAGGTCCAAGAACGCTTCCTTGAGGGACACCGTAGAGAACAGATCTAGAAGTTGATTTATGCTGAGTTTCTAGCTTCGTTTTAGGACAGATTCTACTAATGCTAGTGATCTGTGTTCTATTACTAAGATACGACTTCAATAAGTTCAAAGCGTTACCCCTAACACCGTAACTCTCGAGTTTGTCAAGAAGCATGTTGTGGTCGACGTAGTCAAACGCCTTGGACATGTCCATAAACATGGCATAAATGGGCTTTCTTGCATCGACGCTAGGATAAATTAAATCCAAAAGTTGGTATATTGCTAAATCCATTGACATATCCTTCCGGAACCCTTTCTGCTCGTGACAGAAAATGTTGTTTTTTTCAAAATAACTATATAGATTATTAGAAATAGCTTTTTCAAAAAATTTTGAGAAAACTGAAATCATAGCTATTGGTCTATAGTTTTTTATATGTCGTTTATCGTCATTTTTATGAAGGGGCTTGACTATTGTCGTTTTTAGTACTGAAGGAAAGTCGCCCTGTTCGAAGCATAAATTAATAATTTGTGACAAAATGGGAGCAATAATTATATTTGACATACTTCAAAACCAATACGCAAACATCATCTATGCCCGTACTTCTAGTATTTTTTAAATTTTTTATTATGGAGATTATATCAGAGGGTACCGTTGGATTTAAGAAAAGTGAGCTGCTGGGTACGTTGAATGTATTAATTTTAGTTTTATTGCATTGTAGTCTTAAAGGTTGAACTGAATCGATATAGTGGTTGTTAAATGATTCAGATATCTGATCCGGATCTGTAACATATTTATCATTAACTAGTATTCCTGAGATATTTTCTGCAGGAAAACGTTGATTTGAACTCTTGATGACAGTCCAAGCAGCCCTCGATTTATTATTTGATTGTGATATATAGTAGTTATTTTGCGCTTTTTGGGTTAAGTTAATAATTTGTTTGTATCGTTTAGCATAGTCTTTAAATTTTTCCTGGTCGTTAAGGTTTTTAGACTTTCTATATTTCCAAAGGAGACTACGTTTAATTTTACTACACTTTTTTATGCCATGAGAGAGCCATTTAGGACGGTTCGAGGCTTGTGTTATGGGATACTAACTCAACGATACTATATTTTATAACAAATACATACAAAAATAAAAATCCAAAACCCAGGCCTATCAGAAAAAGTTTTTCATCATGTCAAGACCGGGATTCGAACCCGGGACCTCCTGGGTGGCGGTCTGGCATGGTAACCATTACGCCATGGAGGTCGTCAGTGAAATTGTGATATTAAAACGGAATATGAATAATATTACGTCATTGCACTTATTACATCTCTCCCCCTTCTCCCAGAGTGACATGAGTATCGAAAATTGATATGAACATTATATACAACACAATAAATTGAACAAGTAATCTAAAATAGTTAGTATTAAATTGTGCATAAGCTCCAACGCTGAGTAAAAGAGGCAAGTGACGTCACGCGTAGGCCGTATCCCACTCGAAGTGCCTTTGACTGATTTTTATCTACGTCGTAGGGCAAACTCGAGGAGTTCTACCGAGAAACATTTGTATAGGCGTGAAGTCATCAATTCTAAGGTTCTTTTGTGTCTTAAAGCAAGCAAACGGGTAAATTGCTGTTAAGTTACCATCTAACAGCCAAAGCAGCGGTTGGGTTTCTCCTTGTCCCGGCAGTTATCGTTGGGTGACTGTCGTTAAGCCAAGTCGGTGGCCTTCAGGTGGCTTGAAAACTCTGGCCACCGCCAGTAACCATTAGAGCAACGTAGTAGAATATTCTCTTACCCTATAGGTCTCTCTGCAATCAAAATTTGCAGAAAAACAAATCAAAACTTTTATTAAAGACTAGGTCCTCATCTTAAAGTATAGAGTGTTATAGATAAGCAAGCTATAGAGCGCGCTTAAGCAAGTATGAACGGTAAGCACGAGTATGAAACAGACGAACTCAAAACAGCAACAACGAAGCCAGCAACGAACGAAGCTATTAGGATTTTAAGGAATCATGGTGAAAAGTGCAGTGCAGAGCTGTAAAAACGACGAAATGAAAGAAAACTAAAAATGACCACTATAGAACATCTGCTTACGCTTTGCACAATGGTCAAAGAGCTTGCTTATCTATACTCTAAGGTCCCACAGACACTATCTCTCGTCAAAGATTACATTACAAAAATATTTTTTTATGCAATTAATGATGATGAAAAATTTATGAGATGACAGCCAGCTCGTTTGTCTTTCTCTGTCATAAAATAAATAAATAAATGTTCTTGGACGAATCACACAACGCCTAGATGGCGTTGTGTGATTCGTCTACAAATTAAGCAACTAAGCTTGTGCTATGGGTACTAAGATTGCTGATAAATATGTACGTAGTCTATGTATATAAATACTTATTACCTATACATAGACAACACCCAGACCAAGGCAAACAGACATGTTCATGCACACAAATGTTTGCAGTATTCGAACCCGCGGCCCTTGAGATAAAGTGACCATTGCTAGCCACTCAACCACCGGGCCTGTAAAAAATATGATATTCAAATCAAAAAGGTCTACTTCAAAGTTTCTTGTTAGTTGCGACAAAATATTTATGGTTCATACTTTGAAACTCTGTTTTAACTGCGTTATTTCTCCGTTATGCCCCAAGGAAATAAACTGCGGTAACTTTACAGATTTAACTGATAACTACTAACTAATGGTTAAAGAAAACTGTAACAAGTCACTGTTAGGTAATATAAATGACATTTTTTTATGTCATAAGTCGAATGTTATATACGAAAATCGATATACCTATTTTCAACTGACCGATTGTTCAACTCACAGAAAGTTCAACTGACCAACATTTCAACTAATCGAAATTTAAAAGACATTATTCCGTTAGTATTTACTTACTTATGTCTCATGTGCTGTACAGAATAAATGTATTTCCTTTCTTTTCTGTCTTTCTTTGTTTCTTTACTTGTTGCCCACTAAACGATAGAATTTAATGCTATTTAATTTTCGGTCAGTTGAACTACTAGTCAATGTAATGTCAGTCAGATGAAATGGTCAGTTGGACATTCGGTGTATTGAATATTCGGTCAGTCAAACTTCGGCCATCCGTCTATAGGTATTGTTACAAACCGAACTTTTTGTAAATAGTTGTTTCCTTTTTCTTTATGGTTTTCCTACGTCTATTATACTTCTATTATACTGTCACTTCACTTTTCACCTTCACATTTTTATCTCGCCATTGTACAATTTTCTCTAATATAAGTTTTCTTCAACCCTTCCTCTTTTTCTAACCTCTCCATCAAAAAAAAATATTAAAATAGATAAACCTGCATTGAGAAAGCGAACTTAAACTGTTCCAATTGAAATCCTACGGTCAATATGAAGTTTAAAACAGTTTATGTCAATTCTAAATCTAATAACAGTTATCGAAGAACATGAAAGCAATAATTCTCTGGAGATTACTTTATGGAACTTATAAATAGACGTATGTTTTGAGTTTCTCAGCCAGCTTATTATGTTGCCCGACTAGCGAAACCCACGCAACTTCGTTTGCGTGTATCCCGCTTTCCCGTGGGAATTTTGGAATGTATTATACAAATAAACCTTTCTCTTTAATCACTATATCTATTAAACAAAACCACATCAAAATCCGTTGCGTAGTTTTTAAGATCTATGCATACATAGGGACAGACATACGACTTAATTTTATTCTATGTAAAGATGAACTGAAAACTTCTACCAAAAATTTGAGGCAAATTAAAGAGACTGCACGCCTTTTTGTTGAAGAAATGCTTTACTCAGTATAGGAGGTTTAAGGGCCCCAACCTAGTACGTTTATTCATTGATTTACTATAAACTAACTGTTGCCCGCGACTTCGTCCGCGTTTCCGTCGTTTTTTTTTTCAAAAATAACAGAAATATATTTCATGTACAGAATTGACCTCTCTACAGATTTATTATAAGTTGGGATATTCTAATATATTACAAAATAATTAAATTGTATGTTATCATTGTAATATACTAGTGAAACCCGCGCAACTTCGTTTTCGCGCATTTATTGATGCACAGCAGCGCCATCTATATCAGATTTTTGATGAAATCCTACGGGAACCGCGTCCTTTTCGGCATAAAAAGTACCCTATGTGTTAATCCAAGGTATCAGCTACCTACATACCAAATATCATAAATATTGGCCCAGCTATTTGAGCGTGAAGAACTAACAAACATACACATAACTTTCGCCTTTATAATATTATTAGTAGAATTAAGTATTTTAAATAAAAGTTATCAAATTAATAAGTTTCTGAAACACGTTTTAATTTCATTATATTGATCGGAGCCGTCGGAGGAGAATTTAATTAGGCTCCTCCGACCCGCTCTCAAAGGTGGCACACGACCCACTAATCTACCAGGCAGCTTCTCTCATGTTCCTTTAGCCTATGTGCCCGTGCAATTCGGTATGTTGTGAGTGGAGAGGAAAAAATTGCACAAAATAACTAGCGTCGTGTTCCTTTACTAAGAGTCGTGACTCCCCCGCAGAATCACCTTCTCCCTGCCTACTTTCTACCAGTTGTTCCGACCTTTAGCTTCGTGGAGAGCACTGTGAAGCTTGGTGTATAGAGAGGATCTGATTTGATCTGTCCATCGCGTGGGGCTGCGCGCTCTTTGTCGTTTGCTGTCATCCTTGCCTGTCACCATCAACTGTTCAAGGTTTTGTGATCCTATTTTCGATGTGGCCGAAGAACTCCAATATTCTGGGAAGACAGATAGTGGACGGTCTAGTTTTGATGTTAAGCTCACGCAGAATTGAAGCATTGGTGCGGAAGACAGTCCAGGGTATTTGCAGCATCTTTCTCCAACACCACGTGGACCCTGAAAAAGGTCGATTTCATTTTCATCAAACGAAATATAAGCGAACCACCCCTAAAACTGACTTGTAATGATGACGTAAAATTCTATATAATAGGCAATAAGCAGCAGCTGTTTGCTAATAAACATAAAAATATAGCTCGCGTCCGATTTGTTCGGTGGAGCCAAAACAATAATGAGTCACTCCATGGGCTTTACGAACACACGGGCAGCTCCTGCAACGAGCATATGTCTTCTCGCATGTTCGTGCCACTTGGCACCATTCGATTCATACAATGAATTTACTAGAAAAATTGTAATTACTTAGTACAATATGAATACTATTGATAAATATTGTTTTTAGAAAATGCCTTCACGCAACATTTAGAAATTTTTAACCATATTTAGGGCCCTGTCAACACTTCCTTTTGTTGACTGTACAAAGTCCAGCCAGATCAAAGAAATATCGAAATCAAATAAAATTTTGTTTTGTTTTATAGTCCAAACATATTTTTTTACGGTTTATATAAGTCTTTTTGTAGCTAGCTGTACAAAGATTTTCATCGCCGTGCCAGTTGGCGACAAAAAATATACATAAAAATTGAACGGTGCTGATTTATTTAATATTTAACACAGAATATTAATAAGTACAACATGACAAGTGAAGGACTACCTCTTCTTCATTTCATTCAAAGATTCATAACGTTTATTAAGAGAGAAAGTCTACACAGACTCAGATACTTTCTGTCGGCAAAGATTACATTTTCGTACTCTATAAACTACTACCATTTCGGAAAGAAAAGCAAAATGACCACTGGTAAAAGAAATGGCGAAAGATTTATTTGATGGTTGAAATGGTTACTATGCCGGCCTGACACCAAGGAGGTCCCGGGTTCATATTCCGGTCAGAAAAAGATCGTGTTTTATCATGATGAAATCCGATCTTTTTCTGATTGGCCTGGGTCTTGGATGTTTATCTATCTATGTACCTATATGTTATAAAATATAGTATCGTTGAGTTAGTAT
Organism: Endotricha flammealis; assembly: GCA_905163395.2. Taxonomy (NCBI): domain Eukaryota; kingdom Metazoa; phylum Arthropoda; class Insecta; order Lepidoptera; family Pyralidae; genus Endotricha; species Endotricha flammealis. The sequence continues at coordinate 1,824,808 of LR990871.1, read as the reverse complement.
CCCATAACACAAGTCTCGAACTTACTTTAGGGCTAGCTCAATCTGTGTGATTTGTCCCCATATATTTATTTATTTTAATTTTTTACACGTTCTCTATTCTTTCGAGCATTATACCACAAAACTATAAAACAATACAGTTTGAAACGCTGCACATCGCAACATTCAAGTATCGTACGCCGCCGCATGAAAAACTGACGTCATCGTTTCATGATGACGTCATAAATTCACTACTGTGGTCTTCAATTGTTTACAGTGGCGAGTTTTAGTGGTTTTTTTTTTTTTACAAACCTTCCTTTTTAGCCTAATAGGTTCCGTAGTACTACAAGGAACCGTCGACCGTCCGACCGTCCGCGGTCTAGCGCCTAGACGCTTAATGCTAGAATGCTGTAATTTGGTATGTATACACATATTAAGGCTCCATTCACACGCCACGAATTTTTACGTGCGACCGTCGCGTAAGCATCGCGTAAAAACCGAACTCTTTTTAGGGGCTTAAAGAAATTTGAACTTTAATTATTTTTTATTAATGTACATTTTATGTCGATCATCGAAAAGCAAACATCCGTAGTACGCGCTCAGCACTCGCATCGCGACGCTTTGCTTTTGATAGTCAAAACTTTTTTTTTTATACAACTCAAAGTTTGACTTTGAAATTAGATTACGCGGGCAACACCGCAGTGTTTGCCTTGTAATGGATAAATGACAAATTGTATTTTCGTGTCACCCAAGAGGCTGTTAGCAGACTCTCTTGTCATATAGAATTACAATACCAATAAAATTCTTTTCTCAATAATAAAAGCCAAATAAATTGAGTGTTTTGTGGCATTGAAACGACACGTATTCAATGTTTATTAGGTAATACAACCAATGAAAGTCAATGAAAAGGTGACCAGGGGCCGTACCATGACCGCTTAAAACAAAACAAGAACGGCTGAGTAAGGGAGACAGTGCAATACATGATGTAAGGCGACGTCTCGTTTACACAATCGTTTAAGGATAGTTATTAAAGGTCGCGGTACGGCCCCAGGGCTGAGAACTAAGAACATAGATTTTTATGCTAATAATATAGGCTTCGTTACGAAACTTTTTAATTACACGGTAGAAAATTAATACTATTGATGACTAAAAATTCATGCAAATCCCCTCAATATTTAGAAAACATATCATACTAGCTTTTCCCCGTGGTTTCGCTCGCGTTAATTTTATGACTGTATAGATCTCGTTTGACAACAAAACAACCCATAGCGCGACTTGTGGAGCCATCTGTTGGCCGATACAGCGCCCTCTATAGTAGAAAAAATATTTTCCCATTGGAACGACATACTTTCACGGGATAAAAAGTAGCCTATGTTGGGCTCTGTACCCCTAACAATATGTATGCAAATTTTCAAAATAATCGGCTGCTTAGTCAAGCCGTGAAGGAATAACAAACAAACAAACAAACTCACTTTCTCATTTATAATATTAGTAAGGATAAGGATTGTACGGCTCTGCTCCACTCTTTCATAGCTGACTGTACACTGTACCAATACCACAAAGCCAAATTTTTATTTTAGTTAAACTATTGATAACAATATTTGGGTATAATAGGCGGACTTAACGCTATCATTTCTCTAGTTGCGTGATATTTTCAGGCCGACAAGGTGAGACTGGTACGTGACGGACGGCCTTTTCTGTTTCATTAATAAATTCAATTCAAATTCAAATTCAAATTCAAAATATTTTTATTCAAATAGGCCTAATATAAGCTCTTTCGAATCGTCACAATTTTTTCCTACCACCAGTTCAGACGGCAGATTTGTGCTAAGAAGAAGCTGGCAAGAAACTTAGCACTTGCTCTTTTAAAATGGTATTGCTAAGATACAAATTACAATGACAGAAAATATAAAATTAACACAAAATATCTGTAATTTCTGATGACGAAGAAAAAAAAAATAATGCAAATAATTAAAGATTAATAACACTATAAATGAAGAGAAAAAAAAAGCGTATTAATATACTGGTATACATATATACCTACATTTAAAGGTGTAAAAAATTAAATAAAGGTAGAAAGTGTATATACAATATATGCATATATATGCGCAATATATTAAGTACCTAGCAGTAGGTAGGCTTGTGTTTGGTGTCTGTGCCGAGTTTATCATTCCAGCTATTTTTATCATTTAGATAATCTTCAATTTTATAATAAGCCTTTCTGCTGAGTGAATATTTAATGTAGGATTTAAACCTTTTTCCTGGTAAATTCAGCACGTTTTCAGGCAGTTTATTATAAAATCGAATACTATTAACAACAAAACTATTTGAGGTCTTGGCGAGCCGGTGCTTAGGTATTACTAATTTATGTTTATTCTAAGATTTAAATCCGAGTAGTCACTAAACTTTACAAATGTGCTTATATTTTTACGTACATACATTATATTTTCATAAATATATTGAGATGCAACGGTCAGAACATTAATTTCTTTAAATGTTTTGTAATTAAAAATATCTTTGTATTAAATAAAGGAAGAGCGGGACTCCTAACACAGTATCTTTATACTTACAAGGAGTTCCCAGCCACGAGTAATTTGTACAATGTTAAAGATACGTAATTAAGATTTTTCATTTTTTCATTTTCATTTTTCAATTTCAAATGTACCAATATCATCACGTCATTTTCCTAGTGGCATGATATTACATAGTCTTAGCACATCCCAGGTCGGGCAAGATCATTTCATGAATTCTCTACCGCTCCAAGTTAATAAGATGGTCTAGTAGGTAGGTGATCTAGCAGTTTAAGTTTTTTTATTCCACTAAGGTGGCAAACAAGCATATGGCCCGCCTGATGGTAAACAGTCAGCGTAGCCTGTGGACGCTTGCAATACCTCACTCGCGCGTTGCCGACCTTGTAAAAAGTAGAACTCTGGAGACCTTACTGACCGTAGGAACACAATATGGCCGAGAATGCTATTTGGCTACGATCTTCTGTAAAGTGGTGTTAAGTAGAAATAGTAAAAAAAATGTCACCGTGAACCAATAAGAACAATTTCAACTGACAATTAAAATGTTATTTGTCTCTGTCTAACAATTAATTTGCGTTTGTGAAAAAAGTTTCATAAGAAAACAAATGATTTTGCCATTTATCACGTTGGAAAAGATATTTAGAAAATGACGAAGGTTTTTCGTATGTAGCAATTAAGTAAATTAGTGAAATACAGCGTCAAAAATTGTTACTAATATTATATATGTGTTTGTGAATATGTATGTTTGTTGCTTTTTCACGCAAAAACGGCTTTAGATTAACCCATAGGATAGTTTTTATCCCGGACAACTATAATTCAGTGGTGCTAATTCTGTTGTACATTTAACTAGACTAAACTAATTTTAACAGGACTAGAAGTGTTGCTATCCTTGTCACTAATTGTAAACCAAGGAAGGACAACAACACCTTTGGTCCTGTCAAAATTAGTTTAGTCTAGTCACAGAATAGATAATAGTACTAGTCTAGTTAAATGTACAACAGAATTAGCACCAATGTGTCATTAATTTTAAAAATGCCCTCTAGAAACTGTCTGACTCAGCTAGTCAAAGTAAAGAAAAATCAAAGAAATTACTTGAGATGAGACTCAATTTAGAATTAAATTAAAATGCGATTCAGAAACTACCTGTTAATGTGGAATTAAAATTAAAATGCGCTTCAGAAGCTGATTGACAGTGTAGCAAGATATTTCGTTTACCACTTTGTTTCTTTTCTTTCATAATCCTGTGCAAATAGTAATGAAATCACAGTCGAAGCGCGTAGGGGGTCTCATCACGGCTATTATATAAAATAAACTAAAAAATATAATGTATTGATACAATATTTCGATTTGGAGTCAAATCAATTTGGTAGAACAAGCGTCACTAACGAATTGGAAAAAACAAACTTTTTGTATCTGCTTTTTCAAACGCAAATTGTACAGTCAGGTGCACGTTGAGCTTTACACTTGCTGCACAATTTTGGCTCTTATGACATATACAAAGTCCGATATGTAAAGAAGACGTGCTCTTGACTATACGTATCTAAGATTGATTAATTATTTATTACTAGAGTCCTTCGCTTGGAGTTTAGTACAGATCCCTATTTTTTTAAATATAATATATGTATATAGCCTATGAATCCTATGTCACCCACGGGTTGTGTAGTTTCCCGAAAGATGAAATACTTTTTCAAATTTATATTTGTTTTAAATCAATCCATTGTTTGGAGTTTTGTGCCCAGTTTTTTTTATCCCACAAAGGTGGCAAACAAGCATACGGCCCGCCTGATGGTAAGCATCACCGTACCTTTTGCAATACCGGGGGTATCACTCACGCGTTGTAACCCTCCCAACCCCCCCCCCCCCCCAAGTGGAGCTCTGGAGACATTACTCACCGTATTAACACAACATGGACGAGACCAATACTGTTAACGTTGGTTAGTTAGTGTGTCACTTGAATAGTTTTTGACATTTTGTATTCTAATATTTGTATAAGTCCGAGGCCATTTCATTGACACACTATCGAACTACTATTGAACTTCTCGGTAGTATCTTTCACATAAAAGCGATTTAACTGAAATAGTAGTTCATGGTAGATTTTAACTGTCGACCATTCGGTTCATATTCCACTGACACTCTTTAGTCAATACTTTGAGATACTATAAATTAATAATATAAAGGGAATTAACGCGGTCACGTGACCACGGCCGGTGCAACCTGGTCGAAACGTCAGGCAATATCAAGGTATGATCGCGTTAATTCCCGGTATATTATTAATTTATAATAATGCAACGCGAAAGTTAAAAAGTTATTTTTGAGATACTAGTTAACTTTTAGCAGAATACCAAATTTGGCACTATGGAAATATAATGACAATAGTGTGGTCATGGCATGGCAATGTTTGGTGGGCTAATTTAAAATAGCAGACTTGGGCCCCAGGTCGAATCCGTCTATTTACGAGTCACCAGTTTATAGTACCTACGAGCTAGACTCAACTATTCAAAATGTCATTAAAACTGGATGACAAGGTAAAAATATACAATGTGAAACAAATAGTCGTGGTCACTGGACCATGTAAACGAGACTCGGAGGTCAGTAACCTTTTATGTGAATTCTATAGCATTGTGTACAGAATTAGTTTAGTTTCAGCTAGATCGTGACCTACAACCTCATTTTTTCTCATTGCAAATATACACATTGTACATTATATTCAATTCCAATTTATTTAGCACAAAATCTAAAAATAATTGTCTTATTTACAATATGTGAAACAGATTACGATTAATATCAAAAATTACCTGTTTGGTCGCGCGATTTTTTTGTGTATAATAAAAAAAAATATTGTTGTACATTAACCTACTTTAAATAATTGTATATTTTAAGTGCCCAAATAAACATTATTTCTTTCATTCTAAAAATTACGATTTGAAATAGACATGAGTTGAGCAGGCTAATAATGTAACAATACATTATGAATACTATTTATAAATAAAAATTCGAGTAAATCCATACATGCAATATATTTAGAAAAATCACAAATGCTCATCTCTTTCATTGGCCGATTTACTGCCTTTGCACCAACTGTCCAATTCAAGCCTTTAGTGACTATTATAGTCAAGTGAGCACTGAAATGACCATTTTTATACCACTAAGGTGGCAAACAAGCTTACGGCCCGCCTGATGGGGAGCGGTCACCGCAGCCTATGGACGCTTGCAACACCGGGAGTATTACTCGCGCGTTGCCGACTCTGTAAAAATCTTTTAATGCCCCTTTTGAAGAACCCCATATTATGGTCTAAAGGAAAGACCTCGGCGGGGATCTCATTCCAAAGTTTCAGCGTTCGCGGGTGGAACTCCGCTGAAACCGCGCAGTGCGACCGTGGTCATGATTAAAAATATCAGTCATCCAATTTGGACATACCGTAACGAATATAGCTTTATGGGTTACAATTTTACTCGCGTTATAAATTAAGCAACTTTATTTCCTATTTGGGGATAAAGAGCAACACACAGTGTTTTCGATAGTTTAGCCTTGAGGCGATGCAGACTAGCGGTTCAGACGCTGCGTTGCAAACGCTGTCAATTGACTTTACACACCCTACCTTTAAACAGTGACAGCTGGTACCAATGATTAAAAGTTAGTAATGTATGTACACTGTATGTAGTGCTGGTATAAAAAAATATATACAGCTGTTATTTTAATAATTAGGATCAGATAATAGAGTGGTTTCAATTCCAAAATGGACAGCAGACTGCAACTGCAGGCGACACTGCGGTCGACCATAGAGCTGCCTGCGGTCCTAATCAAAGTGCGGCTGCATGCTGCAGGCATCAGTGATAAATAAAGGCAAAATAACATATTTATAATATGTAATGTAATTAAATAACTCTTCAAAAATATGTACAATCTTTATAAAGGACAATGAAAATGATCTGATTTCTGATTCTTCAAAGTAAACATCAAACCTTTAGCCAAAATAGCTAAAATTACTAGTGTAAGAGATAAAGGTAAGGGAGAATAGTGGAAACTGGAGACCTCAAAAAAAAAGTTACAGAGAGACAAGAAATCGAAGGGAAGCATAATGAAGAATACAAGAAGACAAAGAAAATAATAACAGGTTTAAAAATATGAAAACTACTTATAAAAAATATTATTATCAAAAAGTTTACTTTCCAGCTTGATACGGCTTTCTAGTAATTTAATCGTTTACATACGCGTAGCTTCTAAAAACGCTAGTCTGTGCGAGCTTTGCATTGAAAATCAATGAATGATTTCTCGGTACAGTTTCATCGGAGAATAGTGTGGACATGCTAAGAAACTTTTGAGAAGAAATCATAATAAATTTATTTAAAAACCTACACTTTATTCATTTTCATATTACTTTTAGACTTTTAGAGAGGTGCACCGCTGTGCCGCATCATCCGCTCAAATCGGAGCAGCCCGTCTGGGGAAGGACCTCCAGCTTACAGAAGATCGTAGCCAAATAGCATTGGTCTCGGCCAGCTCCACTTGGGGGGGTTGGGAGGATTGTCAACGCGTGAGAGATACCCCCGATATTGCAAGCGTCTATAGGCTACGGTGGTGCTTAACATCAGGTGGGCCGTATGCTTGTTTGCCACCTTTGTGGCATAAAAAAAACACTAGTAAATATTACAGCGGACTATAATAATTTATGTTAGAGCAAAGATTTTGGTTTATAAACTCTATACATATGTGAAACAATGAACTGAATGACATCTTAGTTTGACTTGCTATCCGTCAAGTTCTCTAAAAATTTAAAGGTCGCTGCATACATAACGAACTATACAACAAAATACGTTGCTTAACTTACGTGTTCCTGTAGAATGCGCCCTCGAGGTTCTCCTTTTCTTAAACAAATATTATAAAAGCTGGACATAATTCTGCAGCAGTAAATCGTATCTGAATTTCACATATAAATATATAGGGACAATTCAAACAGATTGAGCTAGCTCCAAAGTAAGTTCGAAACTTGTGTTATGGGATACTAACTCAACGATATTATATTTTATATCAAATACATATATAGATAAACATCCAAGACCCGAGGCCAATCAGAAAAAGTTCGTTTTTCATCATGACCCGACCGGGGATCGAACCCGGGACCTCCTGGGTGGCAGTCTGGCGTGGTAACCATTACGCCACGAAGGTCTTCAAAACCTATTGAGAGATCTTAGAAATCTCCTCATTTATAACACAGTAGGTTTGGTTTCTTCTCAATTAGCGCACGTTCCTTCACTTTCATCTCTCCACACTTCATAACTCTACTACGCGCTACTCGAGCCCTTTGTTACGTTTATTTCGCATACTAGTTTATCACTGAAACATTTATTGCGTCTTCTTTATTAATTTTAATATTTAGTCTTAAGTATTAATTATTTATTTTAGTGACAGAGCAATTACAATAAAAACAATATACAAGACAGTCAAAATATAGAAAAAATTTAAAAGAACTAACTAGTTCCAAAGAAAACTACCTGCTTGTATTATGGGCATGAACAACGGATATTTTATTTTAAAAATATGCATAGAAAACACCCGTAATCGAGACAGACAATCATACAAATGTTTTATGTGATTGTTTGTCTAATCTGTTTATTTGTGAAATCTGTTGATTATCCGGAAAATATATTATTATGATAACATAATGTTAATAAACCCTTTGTTAGTTTAATAATAACTTCAAACTGAACCATCAAGTCCATGCAATTCTTTTGCCGTCTCTGTTGTCCATACCACGACGAATCGATTTACAAACAATATAAATAATAGTGGTACTACTTACTCGGCTAGTCGTCGTCTTTCAGTTGAGTGGTTACCGTCCACCAGTTGCCGTCGCAACGGTATTAACACAAACATTCGCGCGAATAATGAATTAACTATAAACAAACATGATATATCAATTTTACTTAATCGTTTACCTATTAGTTTCCATTGACTGTAGAAGTATTAGAAAAGTGAGTGAGAAAAATGTGACAAAACGTGCTGCTGATGGTGAATATGTCCCAGATTGGATTAAGTTGAAAGGGGAAGTGCCTGGAGAGATATCTCAAGTGGAACCTAAAAGGAAACCTAAGAAAAGGTTAGCACTTCCTGTTAATTTTGTACTTAGAGCGGTAGCTGAACCTGATGGTGAAGATTACTATGATAAAGGACAAGGTGAAGGTGAAGAGTATTATGAAAAGAAGGAATGGTCTGACCTCAACAGACAAGATAGTGGAGAACCTGAAAAAATTAAACTCAATCACACAGAAATTTCGGACATTGATGGAGTTGTCAACATAATAACTAAAGCTCAACCAGGATTCAGAATACTACCGAAATTGAATAGTAATGATAATACATTTGAAGTTGACGATAATGATGAAATTGAAAAGGAAGAAAAAGTAAGCGCACCTACATTAACTACCACAGAGGATCCAGAGATTCCAGAATACTTAGAAGATAGAAAAAGGGAAAACCTTGTAGCAAAAAAGGATAATGAAGATGATAATAGTAGTACAGAAAGCCCAGATACAACCACTGTTAAAACCGCTAAAGAGAAAGAAAACGCTGAACGCAAAGCAATAGTTCTTAGCGCAGTAGACCAATTAAAAGCTAGACATGAAGAAGAACAGAGGGAAATATCGGAAAAACTGCAAGAAGAAACGAGAGCAAAAAAAGTTAAAGAAGAATTCGAAAAGGAGTTCCGACGAGGCAACTTTCAGTCAAAACATACCCGTCCTAAGAATTTGAAAAATAGCCGTAAAATAGAAGCACCAGATTACGATGAATACGAAGAGAAACAAACATCGCATGGTGATGATAAATATAAAATCGCTTACGAACAAAAAACCGATAACCCAAAAATCAAACGTGTGCCAAAAAAGAATCAATTTGCTGGCAAACTATCAGTGTTTAAATATCCAAATTTATATGAAATTCAGGATGATGAGAAAACTACCACAGAAAAAGCTTTAACAACATCTAGAAGAACAGCTAGGTACTCATCTAAATTTGTAAAAAGTACTCCCAAATCGGTGACAGATGATGAAAACGTACACATATCTTTGGTTCCAGAAAATAATAACTCTAAGGAGCCTACTTTATTCTTCCCTAAGAGAAAGAAGAATAAAAGTAGACGTAAATTCAAGACTACAACCGCAGATTCCTCTGTAGCAGAGACTGTAGAAGAGAAAACGGCTAACAAAATAGATGCTCCACCCCCGTTGTCTGTGACAGATTTTGCTCCAACTGCAAATGATTCACAAGTCATTAATTCAGATACTGTTACTGATGTTGTAGCAGCATCCACTGACAAGAAAGAAGAGAAAAAAGCTGACAATTTCGACTATGAAAAAGGTAAGTCATTTTTAAAACTATTATGGAACCCCTTTCCTCAAATTATTGTCAGTACCTACTTGAGATTACATTAGCACAAAATATTAAATAATCATATCATTCATTTATTCAGAGAGTAGACCTTCAGGACCACTTTCCCTAGTCAAAGTGTACTATAAGCTTTTTTTTTATACCAGTAAAGTAGCAAACAAGCTTACGACCCGTGTGATGGTATGCGTTCACCGTAGCCTAGGGACGCTTGCAACACCGGGAGTATCTACCACAATTTCGGAAACAAAAACAAAATGGTGCAAGAAAATCAGCCTTATTTGTCATTTAAAAATACGTCCTACATTTTTTAATTTTCTTTAACAAAATAAAATATAATGATATCCTAACAACGGTGGTGTCGCTAACAAACGCTAATTGTCAACGACACCTCGATCGTTTTGGGGGTGTAGTTAATAATTAACGATAATTTAACATTAAAAAAAATGAAACCAATTCAAAACTAAAACTTGAAAAAATTGCTTTCACTAATAAGGCCGCCTTGTTCTAATTACACAAGTTTGTGAGGACGGGTTGCACTCCGGGAGCGTCGGCAGAAGTGAAAACTTAAACATCAACGTCCTATCTCCATCCGTCTTACGCTTTTTCGATCAGACTACGGATCTGACACGAGATCTGACTCGAGTTTAACATTTTTTTTAAAGTGCCAAGCGCCGCCAACGAAGTTTTTACTTAAAAAAAATAGAATTTACAGTGACATTAAAAAACCTTATTATTGTAAAAATATACTCCCTTTTACACCTTCACTAACCCTCAATCACTCTACTTTTGCAGTCAAACGATTCCTTTGAATAAAACATTTGTTAAGGACCCGCCGAAAACTATAAAGGTTTTTTCTATCATATAAAAATAATATCCGGTTCTTACCTCTACTTTATTTAAATATTAGCTGTCTGCCCGGCTTCGCACAGATTTTCAATCAATAAATTCAGTGATAATAGTGAATTATTTAGTTTCTCAATAAGTGAACATATAGTTATTTAAGTTCAATTCAATGCAATTCAAAATATTTTTATTCAAATAGGCCTAATATAAGCTCTTTCGAATCGTCACAATTTTTTCCTACCACCAGTTCAGACGGCAGATTTGTGCTAAGAAGAAGCTGGCAAGAAACTTAGCACTTGCTGTTTTAAAATGGTTTTAATAAGATACAAATTACAATGACAGAAAATATAAAATTAACACAAAATATCTGTAATTTCTGATGACAAAAAAAAATACAAATAATTAAAGATTAATAACACTATAAATGAAGAGAGAAAAAAAAAGTATTAAAATACTGGTATACATATATACCTACATTCTTACAGTTTTTCTTTCAGTTCTTATGAGAAATAAATTTCTTAAAGATCCCAATTTTTTGTTAAAATATAATATAGCCTATGTTGTGCGGGGGTAATGTACATTCTCAACGGTTAAAGAATTTTTGAATTCGGTCTAGTAATTTCTGAGTTTATTCGTTTCAAACAAAAATACAAATCTTTTTAATAGTTTAGACGGGCGGGTTCCTACGGTACTTTCGACATGAAAGAAGGACAAACAAACAAACACCCTTTCGCATCCATACATATAATAAAACAGTAGACCCCGATTTGTCTGTACTTTGAACATATTTGACAAAAATGGAGAGGGAACAGTTAGAGAAAGGTAAAAAAAGCAAATTTTTTTTTTTAAATTTATTGTCTGTCTGTCTGTCTGTTTGAACGCGCACATCTTCTAAGTTACTGAACGAATTTTAATCTTGTTTTCACAGGGAGATAAGAGTTCGGCTTGGAGCAGAATATAGGCTTTGTTTCATTTAAATCGCATGACAGGAAAGGGAGTTATCCTTATTTGAACATTTCACGCGGACGAAGTCGCGGGTAACAGCTCGTTTATAATATTAGTAAGATAGTAAGGATTTACTTGTTTATAAAATTAGAAAGCAATCAACGCCCACCACACCGGGCTGATTGAGAATCAATATTATTGATAACATTTTGTTGTTTTCAACAAACACATTTCACTAGAAATTTATATTTACTGTTTTAAGCATTTCCTTGTAATGTTAGAAAACGTAATTTATTTATAAACTAGGCTTTCACGCTTTCTCTTTGTTGTGTCTCTCTTTTTAGGGTTCCGCGGTAAACAAACAAGGAACCCTTATATTTTCTACATGTCCGCGGTCTAGCCCCGAGTCGAGTAGAAACCTGTAATTTGGCACACACTGTAATTTTGTTTACACATAATTAATACTAATAACAAAGTGTAAATAAAACGTGGTAGAACTAAATATTGAAAGAAAAAAAAAACATGGGTTTTACTGCTACATGTAAAGAGCGAATTAATTATTTTTTTCCAGTCAACCTCATATTGTGGCAAGTCATTGGATTTAACGTGATTCCCCCCCCCCCCCCCCATATATTATTATTTGAAAAACTGTTGTATTTGTGATTTTAGTTCATTTATGAATTTAAAATGAAAACTATCACGGTTATGTAGACTACTAGGTACCGAGTAATAGCCGAATTTATAATACATTGCACGCATCTGCAAGCAAGTAAAGCGTAGCAAATACGGAATCTTATACTGTGCGTGGCCCGACACGAACTTACCTGGATTTTTTTCTACCCACTGTCTTGCTTAGGCGTCTATCTTTGTATATCTTTGTATAAATTATCTAATGTACATGTATTTGCGTCATCAATTCATCAAACTTTTATGTACCTAGTGCGCATGTAACTTTTAACTGCCAGGCCATTACTGTTGGCGACCTGTGATACAGATTCAGATACCTAGTTCAGGCGCCAGTTCTCCACAATTTTATTGCTTTTGTTTTCTGTTATATTATTTTGTAATTGTTACTTTTAATAGAACTATTAGTGCTAAGTTTTTAGCCGGTTCTTCTTAGTACAAATCAGCTGTCTGAACTGGTGGTAGGAAAAAATGTGACGATTCTTAAGTGCTTGTAATAGGACCTTTTTGAAAAAGCTGCCACCAGTCCAACTTTAAATTTAATTTAAGATATTTTTATTGAATACTACCGAAACCCGCACAACTTCGTTGGCGTGTATCCCGCTTTCCCGTGGGAATTTTTAATTTTTTCTCTCCGTGAGAACCATTCTCGTACTTCAAGGAATATTCTACAAAAAGAATTAGCTCCAGCTGTCCTCGAGATTTGCGCTTAGCAACACATTCACTCACATTCATTCATTTTTATATAATAGATATCATTCTTGTAGATTATACTGAGTCTGTTATTGTGGAGAGAACAAATTATTATTATTCAGATTTTTTAGAGTTTTACTCAGGGAAATCTTTATAGATAACTAGCTGACCCGTGCCCACTTCGTTGGGCATAATGTTAAAAGCCTTTTTATTTTTTGGTTTTTTATATAACCTATGACACTCAGCAATAATGTGGCTTTCTATTGGTGAAAGAATTTTTAAAATCGGTTCAGTAGATCCCGAGATTATCCCTTACAATTTAACAAATACACAAACTTTACCTCTTTATAATATTAGTAATTAGTATAGATATACTATAAATAATACGTGTTATTTTCAAGGATTCAAATTTCATTAAGTCGCAATGCGTTCTGAAAAACACCTCTATTCCGTGTTATCAGGGTCGTGGTACCGGTTCATAGATATTATGACGACCTCCGTGGCGTAATGGTTACCACGCCAGACCGCCACCCAGGAGGTCGGGTTCGAATCCCGGTCGGGTCATGATGAAAAACGAACTTTTTCTGATTGGCCTCGGGTCTTGGATGTTTATCTAATGTTATAAAATATAATATCGTTGAGTTAGTATCCCATAACACAAGTTACGAACTTACTTTGGGGCTAGCTCAATCTGTATGAATTGTCCCTATACATTTATTTATTTATTTATTATTTTGCACAGAAATAATAAGTTACGAAAAATAGTAATATTTTTAATCGATCAATCAACAAGTATTCACAACTGAGGTTAGATGTTGCAAACGTAAAACTATTTCATAAATTAATTCAACGCCAATACGAAATTGCCAAAGCACTGACATCCGGAACATCAATTTGTACACGGATTAAAGTATTGGTATACACATTTTTATTGTTATTTTACCTGTTTAGTTATTTCATAAATTGTATTGTGTTTTTTTAATGAGTATTTGGAAATTAGAACATTTGGCGATATACAATTCTTTATGCTGTCAAATAGAATGGTCCCCGTCTATATTGTTATGCTAACTTATCTACATTCTAACAGAAGATCGTAGCCAAATAGCATTGGTCTCGGCCATGTTGTGTTCCTACGGTGGGTAAGGTCTTCAGAGCTCAACTTTGATGCTTACCATTAAGCGGGTCGTATGCTTGTTTGCCAACTTTGTGGTATTAAAAAAACTCGCGAAACCGGAGTGAAGTCAAGTTAGACAATTTCAAAGATTTTGCAAAGTAATTAATAATTTGTAGTGATAATAGATTGATATCCTCGATTGTCAAAACAAGCTTAAAATAATTTGGTGTTTAGTATTTTTTTTTTTAGCAATATATTTGAAGGTTTTTTTTACCAGGGTGGGAAGTTCTTCTGCTAAGTCCCCTCTTCACCGTAGTGCAATTTTATATAAACCAAAGTAGGTATACCTATATAAAGTAGCAATGAATTACTTTATTCTAAAATATAAAAAAACTTAGTTTAATAAAATTAACTTAGTCTTAAGCACATTCTATGGAAACAAAACAAGTGTTAACAATTGTTAGTCATCTTATCAACCCATCATTCCATTGCTGGGATACGGGTTTCCCTTCCATGAAAGGTGATTAGAGCGAACTCTGCCACGCCACGCTTCTCCAATGCGGATTGGCAGAGGCCGGTGTTTTAAAACCGCCCTATGTCCACCGACTTGGCTTAACCTCTGTCATCGATCGACAACAGCCGGGACCGACGGCTTAACGTGCCCTCCGAAGCACAGAGATTTGTTGTTAGTAAACCTTTAAAAATAAAGAAACAGACGACGAAACAAAGGATAAATAAAGACGAAGAAGAACGGAGAGTCCACACTCTAGTTTTCGCTTAACTTCGCGAGAATGTAGAGCTAACATCACATCACATGGCGTTACGTATTACATAGTTACTTGTTCCTTGCTTTTGCCAAAAAGATATGGTGTCAAGAAAAATTGACAGACACGTGGGTTTACCATCACGGGCATCGAATTCACGCCCTCTTTTGTCGAGAGTAAGCAACGCACACACAGGGCTGTCTTTTTTTGCTTGATTTATTTGAAGTACAATAAATAAATATTCTTGGACAAATCACACAACGCCATCTATTTCTAAACTAAGCAAAGCTTGTACTGTGGATACTAGATTGCTGATAAATATATAAATACTTTTTTATTGTAAATAAATTCAAATTAAAAAAAACTTTTATTCAGAGAATAGGTTTTTACAAACACGTTCTCTTGTCAGAGTATACAGAAATAAATGATTTGTATAAAGTAATCTACTCTATAAACTACTACCATTTCTGAAACAAAAGCAAAATGACCACTGTAAAAAGAAATGGCGAAAGAAAACCAGTTACCTACGGCCTTTTTTCATATAAAAATATATCGTACTTTTCTTTTTCTTTTAACATAAACTTTAAAACTAGGTACATACATGTATACAACATTATGTACGCGGAATGTCAATAAATAAATACTTATTATACATAGAAAACAACCAGACTAAGACAAAAAGACAATGTATTTCAATACATAACTAGCTAAAAACGTCATTACAAATCCAATATGGTGGCCTCCCCAAGATGGCGGACTGGCTGTTTCAAATCCACCCCCATGATATGGGTATCAAATTAAAGGGTTTGCTGTCAGGAATATGAAAAAAATAGTCACGTGACTTAAATCCAATATGGCGGACGTCCAAGATGGCGGACAGGCTATTGTAATTTTTAGTGCTAAAAGCGTGTTTTTTAGTTTTTTAAACTATTTTACCTAAAAAACCTAATTTTTACTTTGGGGGATCAGGTAGAAACCTGCAGCTGACTATTCGGCGTCTAAATACATTTTATTTGGCAGATCTTTTTAATATTCGTGGTTAGTACGCTCAGTTACTACTTAGACGTTACCTTCGATATTCGGCAATTGACACCTGTCTTGCACGCCAATTGTATACAAAGGAAGTACGTTGTCGATAATGCAAACTACAGTTAACCCTTTTGTAAGTTGCTTGCAACATTAAAATAATTTATTTTCCAAGTAGCTTTGCAAGAAATACTTTTAGACTTTAGAGAAAATAGAACGATATAGAACGAATACATACAACGCTATATTTTAAGAGAGGTAGGGCACAGCGGATAATCCGCTCAAATCGGACCAGCCCGTCTGTGGAAGGACCTCCACCTTACAGAAGATCGTAGCCAAATAGCATTGGTCTCGGCCATGTTGTCTTCCTACGGTGAGTAAGGTCACCAGAGCTCCACTTGGGGGGGCTGGGAGGGTTGGCAACGCGTTAGTAATACCCCGGTATTGCAAGCGTCTATAGGCTACGGTGATGCTTATCATCAGGCGGGCCGGGCCGTATGCTTGTTTGCCACCTTAGTGGTATAAAAAGAAACTTTTATACTAAGTATATAGAAAATAGAACGATATAGAACGAATACATACAACGCTTATATATTGGATTGATATTCCACGTTTAGTGCTTAATTTCTGTATGTACAGTCAGCTGAATAGAAACACGACCCCTGAAACGAACTTAGAATTAAGGTTTCTCATATAAATCTCAATGTATTTAAACGAAAATAAATAAAAATGTACGTCTTGAGTACGAGCGGAGCACGTATCTTTATGAATTATGTTCTATAAAAACTAAGTTAACTAATTTCAATGTAGTATTTCTAAAGTAAGTAAGGTTTGTGTTAGCTGAGATCAATGACCGAATAACTTGTATATTTGTACAATAATAAAAAGATTGTTAACAATGCTCGTGCTCCGCTCGTGATCGGCTCGTCTAACGTAACCCACCTTTAAGTATTCCATGAAATTTCGTGGAATTCTGATTAGAGTTACCAAACATAACTTCATGAATCTGTATTTTATTTTTAAATGAAAATATTATTTAACGTTAAATGACAAAAAAGGCCGTGACTGGTTTTCGTTCGCCATTTCTTTTACCAGCGGCCATTTTGCTTTTCTTTCCGAAATGGTAGTAGCTAGAGTAGATAATTTATTAGTTCTTTAAAAAAACATTAACATTGTATACAAATCAAAACGCAGTTCATAACAATGGCGAGACGTAGTTGCAATTGAAATACAAACACCTGCACCTTTCCAATCATTAAACAAACTAATTGATTGTAGCAAATCAACGGTTTTGTTTATTGAAAACTATAATTTTGCTGTTCGAACGAGCACTCAAGTCCATCGACGCGACGTCGACCCCAGTGTTTGGCTTTCGTTGTCTCGGAGCCATCTTGCAGGCACTTAGAAGGTTTTGCAATTTGTATTATTGGAATCAAAGTAAACAACAACTCATTGCATTAGGTCCCAATAGTAATGTAACAATAGACCGTGGTGCTCGGCAATCGAGCCTCACTTGATTTACCATCTCTCTAAGGTATAATGCCTTTTGATTCAAATTGCTGTCTCTCACGTAGTTGTTAAGGAGGGAAGTCCTTTCAATACTTCCTACTCCGACTATCTTCTTTTTGATTAAATTCGTTTTGAATTCCAAGACAGCTGTAGTTTCTCCCCCGGGACGTCAATAATCTTCACCGCTTATTGTCAATCTGAGGTCGCCGTTGTTGATCCTGGCTATGATCCTGATCGGTGGCTTTCAGACGGCTTGACAATACTGACCTCCGCCAATCTACATTGGAGCAGCTTGGCAGAGAATACACTCTAATCATTTTCGACTGATGAGAGACCCGTATTCCTGGGATGATTATGGGTTGATATGATCATTCCAAGCAGAAGTACCTCTGAGTTGAATTTTGTACCATGGAAATTATTTAGAAGAAAGTAATAAAATATTTTCATGAGTGCTAAAAATTAACATCAACAAAAACCTTATTCTAAATAGCACCGAAATGTGGGCACTCATCATATTTTTATGTCCTGGTATCTATTTTTTTTTAAAACAGTGGCCCAACACACTCTTCACTATTTTTTATTATCAAATAACATGGAAATATTAGCCATGAAAAATTCATTCCGTATACACTTTTCACTTTTTCACTTTCTAAGAATTTACACAGCTATTGCGTAACTATGAAAATTAGTGGAAATATTCAAATTAGATCCGTACAAGATGTTTTGAACTTTGGGTAGTTGGGATTATGACTAATTTTGAATAACAGCATTTTGAAACGGATAAACGTTTAGTTATGGTACTTATGGTACATTTTTCTAGCACTATCTCCTTTCCGAATACATAGGATTGCTAGGGTTCCCATTCTAGTACCAACTCTATGGAAAGTTGGCCGAAGTTAGGCGAATAGAAGAGAATAGAGATCTTTTCCTTTCTCAGGTTTTACATTACTCGCGAAGTTGACGAGGCGAAGTTACACGAAGTTAGTAGACAAAGGAAAAATTAGACGAAGTAAGACGAGATGCCCTATCCGAGAAATATTTCGTCTGTCGCTACTTAACGGAACACCCTGTATAGTCATAAGGCTATCAGCAAATAAAATCTATTCCAATCAGCTTAAAATAAAATGTATAAAATAAACAGTCGTCAATGAACATGAACGTAGATAGATGCCAATTTGACACAATCCTAATTTGTCACACAGAAAAAATATTGTTACCAAGTTGTAGCATTGTTTAATAAGAGTAACCAAACATAAAAGACTGGTGTGGTAAGGATGTGGTACATTGGGAACAATATACCCAGCTTGACACAATCCTAATTTGTCACATTAGATATTTTTATTGAGGTTTTCTAAACTAGTTTTTAACTGCAATCTCTATCATTGTGAGTCAACTGTATGACAGTCAGTCATCTCTCGTCAAAGAGTAATACAGTAATCAATTATTTGTGTAAGTAATTAATCTACTTTATGAGCTACTGCCATTTCGGAAACAAAAGCAAAATGACCACTGTTAAAAGAAATGTCGAATACCAGTTATGACTTTTTTGTAATTTAGCAATATACCTATAACCTATTATTATATTTTTTAAATAAAATACAAATTCAGGTACTTACAAAAATTAAGTACAAAACGCGGAATTTCAAGTATAAAATAATCCAATAGCTATAATTACTATTAAGTCATAAGTTACTAGTGGACGTACATATTAAAATAAGATAAAAAAAAAGCAAGTCATTTTCCATGATAAGCTAAAAAACTTATGAATTATGTTCTATAAAAACTAAGTTAACTAATTTCAATGTAGTATTTCTAAAGTAAGTAAGGTTTGTGTTAGCTGAGATCAATGACCGAATAACTTGTATATTTGTACAATAATAAAAAGATTGTTAACAATGCTCGTGCTCCGCTCGTGATCGGCTCGTCTAACGTAACCCACCTTTAAGTATTCCATGAAATTTCGTGGAATTCTGATTAGAGTTACCAAACATAACTTCATGAATCTGTATTTTATTTTTAAATGAAAATATTATTTAACGTTAAATGACAAAAAAGGCCGTGACTGGTTTTCGTTCGCCATTTCTTTTACCAGCGGCCATTTTGCTTTTCTTTCCGAAATGGTAGTAGCTAGAGTAGATAATTTATTAGTTCTTTAAAAAAACATTAACATTGTATACAAATCAAAACGCAGTTCATAACAATGGCGAGACGTAGTTGCAATTGAAATACAAACACCTGCACCTTTCCAATCATTAAACAAACTAATTGATTGTAGCAAATCAACGGTTTTGTTTATTGAAAACTATAATTTTGCTGTTCGAACGAGCACTCAAGTCCATCGACGCGACGTCGACCCCAGTGTTTGGCTTTCGTTGTCTCGGAGCCATCTTGCAGGCACTTAGAAGGTTTTGCAATTTGTATTATTGGAATCAAAGTAAACAACAACTCATTGCATTAGGTCCCAATAGTAATGTAACAATAGACCGTGGTGCTCGGCAATCGAGCCTCACTTGATTTACCATCTCTCTAAGGTATAATGCCTTTTGATTCAAATTGCTGTCTCTCACGTAGTTGTTAAGGAGGGAAGTCCTTTCAATACTTCCTACTCCGACTATCTTCTTTTTGATTAAATTCGTTTTGAATTCCAAGACAGCTGTAGTTTCTCCCCCGGGACGTCAATAATCTTCACCGCTTATTGTCAATCTGAGGTCGCCGTTGTTGATCCTGGCTATGATCCTGATCGGTGGCTTTCAGACGGCTTGACAATACTGACCTCCGCCAATCTACATTGGAGCAGCTTGGCAGAGAATACACTCTAATCATTTTCGACTGATGAGAGACCCGTATTCCTGGGATGATTATGGGTTGATATGATCATTCCAAGCAGAAGTACCTCTGAGTTGAATTTTGTACCATGGAAATTATTTAGAAGAAAGTAATAAAATATTTTCATGAGTGCTAAAAATTAACATCAACAAAAACCTTATTCTAAATAGCACCGAAATGTGGGCACTCATCATATTTTTATGTCCTGGTATCTATTTTTTTTTAAAACAGTGGCCCAACACACTCTTCACTATTTTTTATTATCAAATAACATGGAAATATTAGCCATGAAAAATTCATTCCGTATACACTTTTCACTTTTTCACTTTCTAAGAATTTACACAGCTATTGCGTAACTATGAAAATTAGTGGAAATATTCAAATTAGATCCGTACAAGATGTTTTGAACTTTGGGTAGTTGGGATTATGACTAATTTTGAATAACAGCATTTTGAAACGGATAAACGTTTAGTTATGGTACTTATGGTACATTTTTCTAGCACTATCTCCTTTCCGAATACATAGGATTGCTAGGGTTCCCATTCTAGTACCAACTCTATGGAAAGTTGGCCGAAGTTAGGCGAATAGAAGAGAATAGAGATCTTTTCCTTTCTCAGGTTTTACATTACTCGCGAAGTTGACGAGGCGAAGTTACACGAAGTTAGTAGACAAAGGAAAAATTAGACGAAGTAAGACGAGATGCCCTATCCGAGAAATATTTCGTCTGTCGCTACTTAACGGAACACCCTGTATAGTCATAAGGCTATCAGCAAATAAAATCTATTCCAATCAGCTTAAAATAAAATGTATAAAATAAACAGTCGTCAATGAACATGAACGTAGATAGATGCCAATTTGACACAATCCTAATTTGTCACACAGAAAAAATATTGTTACCAAGTTGTAGCATTGTTTAATAAGAGTAACCAAACATAAAAGACTGGTGTGGTAAGGATGTGGTACATTGGGAACAATATACCCAGCTTGACACAATCCTAATTTGTCACATTAGATATTTTTATTGAGGTTTTCTAAACTAGTTTTTAACTGCAATCTCTATCATTGTGAGTCAACTGTATGACAGTCAGTCATCTCTCGTCAAAGAGTAATACAGTAATCAATTATTTGTGTAAGTAATTAATCTACTTTATGAGCTACTGCCATTTCGGAAACAAAAGCAAAATGACCACTGTTAAAAGAAATGTCGAATACCAGTTATGACTTTTTTGTAATTTAGCAATATACCTATAACCTATTATTATATTTTTTAAATAAAATACAAATTCAGGTACTTACAAAAATTAAGTACAAAACGCGGAATTTCAAGTATAAAATAATCCAATAGCTATAATTACTATTAAGTCATAAGTTACTAGTGGACGTACATATTAAAATAAGATAAAAAAAAAGCAAGTCATTTTCCATGATAAGCTAAAAAACTTATAAAATAGATTATAACATTCTAGGTAATCTATGAATAACGTTTATTCTAATATTGATTATTAAAGTAACTATGAAATCGGTTAACTCAAGTTAACTGGGCTAGCTCGAAATTAGCCACCCTCTCATATTATGGTATTTGCACGAAAGAGCATGAAGGATGGTTGGTTAGTAAAATAGTAGGAAGACACTATTTTGCCTCCAATTTATTGCAGCAAAACGGATTGATCGAAGGAAATACATTGCTTCAGGTCGATATTCTGTGAGAGGCTAGCCAGCCCATTTCGTAAATGGTCTACCACTCGAAGAAAATAGTGATACAAAAGTTGTAACAAATTATTATTTTTAAAGTTATACCTATTAAATTACCTTATAAATATGACAAATCGAAACTGTGACAAATTAGGACCTATGCTATTGAAGTATTGAGCATCTAATATTCTGCGTATACTATAAAAATGGCGTCTTCTAAGAAAAATATTAAACAGTACCTTAATTAAATAAAAAAGGTGTTCAATTCAAATTTTTGCAAAATAAAAATTGCGTTGAAAGAATCCGTTAACATGATGATGATAAAAGCGTGCTAATTAAAAATGGAGCATCTTTTGTTTTATTTGAATATTGGTTCGTTCGATTTCGTTACCATTTCTTGTCGCATAATCTCTTTAGACATTCGTTTGTTTTTTAGAATTACGGGAAATGTAAATGTCGATAATCTCATTGTAAATAAACTATTTGTGAGTTTGTATGAGAAATAAATTTCTTTAACTCTTATTCAAATTCAAATTCAAATTCATTTATTTGCTTATAAATAGGGTTTGTGCAATACATGCTGATCTTATTCTAAAATATATCGTCACACCAAACGAATAAAGCAGTAATAGCACGTTACCAAAAAAAATTTTTTTTGCTTATTTAAAATCTACGGACCTTAATACATCACCTGAATTTTTTTCAGATTTTTTTACTGCAAATAGTGTAATTAAAAGCGTTTGACGTCTTTTTTCTACCGAAAAATATATACAAAAGGTTAGGCGAACAAAATAATTATTTTACCTTATGTCCCGAGAGAAAGTCATTGATTGGAAGAATAACAGAGTATCATTCTAATACAACTTTATTCGTCCGAAATCCTACGCAAAACTAGTTTGTATTAGATTAAAACTGTTTTATTCTTATGAAATTACAACCATCATTGTAATGTAAGTAATCAAACAATTTTATATTATTTTGATCCAAACTGTAATGTGTTATTAAGTAATGTATAATATAAAATTCAAGTCCTGACTGACTATATATCAACGCACAGACCAAACCGCTGGGTCTAGAAATTTCAAATTTGGAATGTAGGTTCCTTACGACGTCTAGGGGTGTACTAAGAAACGATTTTTAAAAATTCCCACGGGAAAGCGAAATATACGCAAACGAAGTTGCGAGGGTATATCGACGCAGAGTGTAAACCACTGGGTCTGGAGATTCCAAATTTGGCATGTAGGTAGGTTCCTTATAAGGACCGGACCGTCCGGACCAGACCGACCGGACGAGACTGAACCGGACCGTACCGGAATTTGTTTCTGAAGAAAAATATGCTACTTAATTGTTAGTAGGCCACGCGGGCGAAGCCGCAGGCACAAGCTAGTCGTGTATGAATTGCTAATGAAATAATTATATTATGATATTGCACTAAGGCTTCTAAGGCCGAGTGGATGAGTGCAGTGGCATGGAACAAAGTCAATGAAAGAAAGGCATTCAAAGAAACTGGCCTGAATACTGACGAGCACCGTGCCTTGTACGCTGAAGCGCATAGAATAGCTCAGAGACTATGTAGGATAGACAGGGATGCCTATATTAATAACATCTGCGGAGAGGTAGAGACATGTTCGGAAACAGCCCGCACTAGAGATTACTATGTTCCGTAAAGTCAAGTGCCTTGCAAAAGACTTCAAGCCGAAACACTGATCTATTCAAAGTGAAGCTGGGATAACTGTTGTCCGATAAGATGGCAGTCCTGGAGAACAGGTGGAGAATATATTGTCAAAATCTATTTTGTGAGAACAACGCGGAGAGGAACTTGTGGGATTATGCCGTTAAGGAACCTGACATCCTTAGACAGGAGATAGAAGAGGCAATCTGCAAACTGAAACCTAAGGCTTGCGGTGGTGACGGGATAATAGCTCAAATGCTGAATCTTATGGGGGAAAAAAGAATCACTTATGCATTCAATATGTCAAACAGTCTGGCGAACAGGACAATGGCCAGAAGACTGGATTGAGTTGATTGTGGTTCCTCTACACATGAAGGGATCGACACGCAAATGTGAAAACTATCGCACCATTTCACTTATTTCCCACGCCAGTAAAGTCCTCTTGAGAATCCTGAATAGGAAAGTAGAAGCATATACAACTCAGCAGGTATTCAAGGAGCAAGCAGGATTTATCAGAGGTAGGGGCACAAGAGAACAATATTAACCATCAGACAGTTTGATTGAGAAGTGCAGAGAACATAACATCAGCGATGCCCTCTGCTTTATTGACTACGCTAAGGCATTCGATTGCATCAACTGGGGCAAATTGTTCGGTATTATGAATGATATGGGTATTCCGGATCATCTCACCTTTCTCGTGCAAAACCTGTATCTGACCAGCAAATTGAGGCAGGCTAGAGGACGACTCGTCACACCCTTTTCATCCTGAGAGAGGAGTACGTCATTGTTGCATTTTGTCACCGCAACTGTTCAATTTAATCGGTGAACACATAATGAGAAGGGTATTGGACAACTGGGAAAGAGGCATACGCGTAGGAGGCTATTTGCTTAGTAACCTGCGGTTTGTCGACCACTAAAATAGGCTTCTCTGAAGCGGAATTAGCTGAATTCGTGTCCAGAATCAGCAAAATAAGTTATACCGAATATGACCTACTCATCAACCGATCAAAAACAAAACTCATCGTGGCTAGAGCGGGAACACTACAACGAACGCACGAACTGCACGATCTAGAAGTAGTGCACAAATTCGTGTACTTGGGACTGCAAATATGTGACGATGGTGATTGTTGATTGGAAGTTGTCAGGAGAGCTCAAATAGCAAAAACAGCGGTTAACAGTCGCAACACCAAAAAGAAGCTAATGCAGCTACTTTAGTTAGTTAGATATTAGTCGATCGTAGTCAAAAAACATGTCCCTTCACTATGGCAAAAAAAGTTTTGGCTTCCCCATACAAAATCGTAATGAGCTAGCTAGTCGGGTCACTCGGGTCCTTGTATTGGGAAAGAAGTTTTTTTGTGAGATTTTGATGGTTGGTCAAATAAGAAAAGTTGTTGTATTTGAGCAATGGAATCATCCCCTAATAGGTCGTAAACATCTTTTGAAAGACCCTATAGTATAAGTTATTGTATTGTGTAATCATATTTTTAGCCAAAAACTATTAGAACAATAAAGTTGAGCATTAATTCATTGAAAAATTAAGGACCAAAACAGTTGTTGATCAAACTTATCCTACTTAAAATATAAGCTTTTCAACAAAAGTATTATATAATAAGGCTTTTCTTCTATTAAAGTGTGAAAAAAATATGTTTTTCTGAAAAATAAGTAATTTATGAGTAATCTATGTTTAATTTCAGATTTAGCCAGTTTTCGTGGCGTTTTTTTGTTTTTGGACAAATATATATGTTAAAATAATAATTAGTGATTATAATAATAATAAAATAAATCACTTATATCTTGGTTTACTTAGTTAATTTAAAAAAAGCTAAAGGTTACCCGACTTTTTGCATTGTTCTGCTGACAAACTTTGAGAGAGTAAAAAGGAGGATAAACATTTATTATAACATTTTGTGATATCATATTTGTACACGAATATCAGCGCATAAGTTTATTACACGGTGTCATTAGGTTTAAAAATACCTTTAAAAACCTCGATTTGAATTTATTACAAACAGCACCTTGCTAACATTTCAGACGAATAAAGCCGTAAGTGAAGACACAAAAAAACCAAATTAATAAATTTAGACGAATATAAAAGTATTTTAGTTTTTCGTGTTTATTGAAATTATTATTGTATATTTTTTAGTATTAAATATGACATATTAAAGCACAATTTTTTCCCTACCTAACGATACCATTTAATTTATAATTGCTCAACTACAAGAGGCGTAAAGACAATTTTAGTGTTTTTTGGCGTTCCTGTAAAATTTACTTTTTGCAATAACGGCTTTATTCGTTTGGTGTGGCGATATGTGCTTAAACCTTTTTAGCCATAACATAATAGCATGCAAGTATGTAATACAATTTCTCCTATCAATTAACATCATGCATCGATTTAAATTTCAAGAACTCGTCAACAGAATAAAATGTATTTTCCAAGAGCCATTTGCGCAGTGCTAGTTTAAACTTATTGTAATGAAGGTTTTTAATGCTTTCTGGTATTTTATTATATATTCGTATACACATCAGATTCGATCAGATCTTATTTACTTCTAGCCTGATGGCTAGTCCGTTAACAGTCTTGCGCATGTAGAGTTACGTGAAAAATACTTACTGCTACGGTAGATATAGTATCGTCAAGAAGAAAACGAATGCAGTTTCAAATGCAGCAATGTTATTAGCATCGACACTGTATGACTTGTGAAAGAAACCATACCATTTGAAAAATGTAGGTTTTTTTTTTGTCATTTTTAAGATTAAATATCATTTTTTTTATTTAGAAAGTCTTTTCAGACACTTTCTCGTCAAGCAGTACATACAGTAATAAATTATTTGTGTTAATTAATCTACTCTATAAACGACTACCATTCCGAAAACAAGAGCAAAATGACCACTGATTTACATAGTATAAATAAATAAATATATAGGGACAAATCACACAGATTGAGCTAGCCCCAAAGTAAGTTCGAAACTTGTATTATGGGATACGAACTTAACTATACCATTTGGAGATTTAACTTGTTATTACTAATTGAAATAGAAAAAGTTGCTGTAAAGTTGTGACTAGCAGTGTATTTTGTGTTTTTGAGATCTCATTTGACAATTCAAGATAAATTCTGGTTCGAACTTTATTTAAATCTACCCACATTGTGAGTGAGATTGCAAAGTGTCAAGTCAATTGCTGTCACTTGAAAACCGGAACTGTGATCATAGACAAACTGAGTTGCCATATATAAAAAAAAATCAACATATTGTGTAGAATCGACAATGGCTCAATGCTTCAAGTGCAATTCAAGAATCGATGATAAATTGCCAAAAATAAACTGTAAAGGTTGCAAGCGTACGATCTGTAATAAATGTAGCGGATTGTCTGCGACCGAAATGCGCGTTATTGGGCTTCAGTCACCTAAACTGTCATATTTGTGTGATGATTGTGAGGAAGGTCTTAGACAAGTTCCAGACTTACGGAGGCAAGTTACAGCACTCGAACAACAAGTGCAAGAGTTGTTAGCAAACAAATCAAATATAGTGAATCTGGACTCAGTGATAAATGAACTGGAGGAAAGGAAGACTCGTAGCCGCAATCTTATCGTATTTGGAATACCTGAATCCAAGGCGACTTCACCAGAAGACCGAAAGTCCTATGATGAGGAACAGATTTCTAAATCTCTGACATCGCTGCCGATTGCCAGCCCCGACATCGTTACCATCTTTCGCTTGGGAAAAGCGCCTCTCACTGCTGATAAACCGCGCCCTATTAAAATAGTGCTCACAAACAAAAAGGCTGCTATTAGCGTGCTTAAGAGTAAAGGCAAGCTACCAAACTCAGTCAAAATCAAGTCTGACATGACTCCATACCAAAGGGACCAGCTGAAGAAGTTGCGAGAGGAACTGGCGGCCAGAATCGAAAATGGCGAGTCCAATTTGACCATTAAATATATGAACAACGTACCTAAGATAATAGCGAACTCAAAAAACTAGCACGTCGGAACATTACGGAACTCGGCATACTATACACGAACCTGGCTTCTCTAACGGCAAAATTCGATTTATTCCTTATTGAAGTAAATAAATACAAACCTGCTATTGTCCTTGTAACTGAGACACATCTACATTCTAAGATTAGTGACAGTCTAGTGGATATACCGGGGTACTCACTCTTTCGATTGGACAGGAAAGATAAACTAGGAGGAGGAGTAGCTATTTACATTGCACATGAAATAAAAAATGTACCTATCAAAACCAAAATTGAGACGTCATACTATAACTCCCTGGTTGAAGCATTGTGGGTTAATATATACTATGGAGACCTGGACTTACTTGTGGCATGTGTATATCGTCCACCATCAAGTGCATATACTAAAACGGATGAGTTGTTGTTTAATAATATAGAAAGGGCAGCGACTGAACGTAATTTAATTATAGTCGGTGATTTTAACCTACCGAACTTGAAATGGCCGCTAGAGTTCTCTAACAAACTGGATAAACTACATGAAAGTTTTGTAGAAATGTACTCCAATAGCAACCTCTCGCAACTTGTAACGCAAATCACCAGGAAACGCAACAATCAGGAATCTCTATTGGATCTCATTTTGTGCAATGACGAAAACTTGCTAACTGATCTACAGTATTTACCACCTATAGGAAAAAGCGACCACTTGGTTCTTTTGTCATCTGTACAAGTATTAAATACTGTTAACGCACCTATGACACCCGGTACTTCCCGTGATTATTTTAAAGCAGATTACGATAAAATTAATAAATATTTAGAAGAAAACTTGAAAATAAATGATCAACAGATAAACAATATGTGGCTCACTTTCAAAACTCATCTACAGAAATCTATAGAGGATAATGTTAAAGTGAAGTCTAAGAGACATAAGAAAATTATTAAACCTTGGATTAACAAAGAAATTCTAGATTTAAGTCAAACTAAGAAGAAACTGTGGAATATTTACAAAATAAATAGAACAGATGAATCTTACCGTAATTTTAGGAATATTAATAACAAGATCATAAGACTATCGAAAAACAGAAGAACTGATTTTGAAAGTAAAATTATAGACAGTGGCTCTAAAGCATTCTATGGGTATATTCGAAAACAATTGAATTCCAAAGTATGTGTACCTAGCATTCTTAAAGACAAGTCACAAAATCTCGTTGATGAGCCACAAAAAGTTGCAGAACTATTCGCTGACCAATTTGAAAACAGCTATGTTGAAGAACCTGACGGACCAATACCCTCCATTCTAATGCCGAAAACTGAAAATTCAATAGAGAATGTAGAGTTCACAGCTGAATCAGTCCATGCAACCTTACAAACATTCTCTGATGCTACGGCCCCTGGACCGGATGATATACCTTCTATCTTGCTCAAGCGATGCTCAATGACCTTAGCAAAAGATTTGTCAAAAATTATGAATAAATCCATGGACGACGGACGTTTACCTGCCGACTGGAAGACAGCAACAGTTGTGCCAATTTATAAAAAGGGAGATAAACTAAATCCTATAAATTTCAGACCAATAAGTCTTACCAGCATCTTATGCAGGACCATGGAAAAGATCATTGCCAAACAACTTAGACCATTCCTCTTGCACGAGCGCGTCATTGTTGATGAGCAGCACGGATTTGTGCCTAGACGTTCAATATCAACCAACCTACTACTCTGTGTTAGCAAGTGGATAAATAACCATGACAAAGGCAACCCTATGGATGTCATTTATTTGGATTATGAAAAGGCCTTTGACAGAGTACCACTAAAACGACTCATACATAAACTGGATCATCTTGGCATACGCGGGAAACTGTTGGCATGGATTGGTGACTTTCTTACAAATAGAACCTTTTGTGTAAGAGTAGGTACTATTTTGTCAGGACCTCGTGCGGTTCGTAGCGGAGTTCCGCAGGGATCTGTTCTTGGGCCTCTACTCTTTATATTATACCTGACCGACCTGAGCTATATGTCCCAGCTACCTTTGTCATTGTTTGCTGATGACACCAAATTTTTCGGCAACCCCAATAGCCAGTATCAAGACATCCAAAAGGGGCTTAATGATATCTCCGGTTGGACCAAGGATTGGTTGCTGTCATTGAATGCTGACAAGTGCACTGTCTTGCACATAGGGCGTAACAACCCTCGTAAAAGTTATTATCTTGGCAACCGGCAGCTGACTTCAGTGGAATCACAGAAGGACCTTGGTATCACCATCACTACCGATTTAAAATGGGAAACACAAATAGTAAATATAGTAAAAAAAGCCAACTCTATGCTATACCTAATTCGAAAATCATTTATGTGTCTTACACCCAAAACATTTATTAAACTTTATAAAACTTTTATTAGACCCCTGTTGGAGTTTGGTTATGTAATATGGAACCCATACTTTAAGAAAGACATAGCTCTCCTTGAGAATGTCCAACGAAGAGCTACAAAACTGGTCAAGTCACTGAAAAACATGAGCTATGAACAACGATTAAAAGAACTTAATCTCACGTCCTTGGAATGTCGTAGACAAAGAGGTAGCTTGATTGAGACATTCAAGATATTAACAGGTTACTATGATGTCCCGGATCTACAGAGTATCTTCTGACCAAATGACAACAATCACTTGAGAGGTCACTCATTAAAGTTATGTCGCATACCAGCAAGGAGAAATCCTCTTCAGCATTTTATAACCAATCAAGTGATTACAGAATGGAACCAACTTCCGGAGAATGTTGTTGGTGCACCATCAGTAAACAGCTTTAAAAATCGTCTCGACAAAATCTCCAAGCATCAAGATGCACACGCATCAGCTTTGTAAGCTGCTAGTGTGTTGAAGAACATAATAATAATAATAATATTCTATAACAAATACATATAGCTACGGCTAATATCTCAGAAATGAAACGACTAAATACTTTGATTAACTTTGATTTACTTTTCTCTTATAATTGTTATAAATCAACAATTAAACATCCAAGACCAGAGGTCAATCAGAAAAAGTTTTTCATCATGACCCGACCGGGATTCGAAGCCGGGACCTCCTGGGTGGCGGTCTGGCGTGATTGGCTTGGGTCTTGGATGTTGATCTATATATTTATTTGTTATAAAATATAGTATATCGTTAGTCTTGCATAACACAAGTCTCGAACTTACTTTGGGGCTAGCTCAATCTGTGTGATTTGTCCCTATATTACATTTATTAATTTATTTATTATTTATCTCCTGTCTCCAGAGCTCTACCTTTTACAAGGTCGGAGTGATACCTCCAGTAGTGTTACAAACTTCCATAGGCTACGGTAACTGCTTACCATCAGGCGGACCGTATGCTTATTTGCAGGTGGCAAACAGTGTTATAAAAAAAAGTTTAATATGTATGAAAAAAATTACAATAAAATTTTATGTCTGTTTGCAGCGCGCGGTCGGGACTACAGCTCACACCACGACGAGGTTCACCACGAAAAGGGAAAGAAAGCCTATGAGGTAAGTTTATTTGTATATGTAAAATGCTATGTCCTGAATGACTGACTGACAAGTCATGTATACATGTAAAATGCTTTGTTCTGACTGAAGAATCAATGCACAGCCTAAACCGCCGTTCGTAGAGACCAAACTCGGAAGATGTGTTCTTGATATGATGTAGGCAACCGATAAGAAAGGATTACAGGCAAGGTGTATGCAAACGAAGTTAAATACTCGCAACTTCGTTTGCTCATATCTCTCTTTCCCGTGGGAATTTTGAAAAATCCTTTATTAGTACACCCCTAGACGTCGTAAGGAACCTACATTTCAAATTTGGAATCTCTAGACCCAGCGGTTTGGGCTGTGCGTTGACATATATTTAAGTCAGTCAGGACTTTGAATTTTATATTATAGATTGATCGTCCTATGGATAAAGAATTTTGAGATCGTCTTTCTTCGGGGCGTCTTGACTCAGAGACTGTATACTGAGTCGAGATTATATGATTACGCTGCTTTGAGTTATATCATTTTTTTTTTGACAATGTTGCGCAAATTTATTGCGTTATAGCTAGTGAAGCGCTAACGGGATACGCTTCACCAGCAACATAGGTTTTACGTGGGCGAGGTGTCAACCCGCCGCACAACCCCCGAAATGCTGGAGGACCACACCCGTCGTTGGTCAGCGAGTCCATCGGACTTAGCCGGTTATGAAATGAAATGAAATGAAATGAAATGAAATGAAATCGTTTATTTCAGAAATTAGACCTTCACAGGCACTTTTTCTTGTCATTTACAACTTGTTTAAATATAAAAAAATAAACTACGTTATATACTTAGTTAGTGTAGCTAGGCTGTACTACCGACCGTTCCCCTATCCGCCACCTTGGGGACGCTCCCCTACGCTGTGAGGGCCAGCGCGGGGCTTATATCATATTACATGACACTGGCTAATTGCAATAAACAAGTAACAATGCAAAAAGCCATGTTTGGTTCGGCGTTACAAAAAAACGTGCCTCACGTGCGAAGTACACTAGACTAGTAAATACTGACATAATAATAATTATTAATCTTTAGATAAATTGTGTTATTAATCATCCGACACGCCCCCACGCTGACTGTACATGATACATACGTCACATTCACATTACAATCGATACAATAAATAAAAATTGCGAAGTCATAGAAAATATAGCGTCTGGAAAACATATTTAGTGTAAGTCAGTTTTTTGAGATTTTGAGTTTTCTCTATGTCTATGTAGTTATTTAGTTCAGTAGTTTTGCGAGAGGTAGGGCACAGCGGATAATCCGCTCAAATCGGAGCAACCCGTCTGTGGAAGGACCTCCACCTTACAGAAGATCGTAGCCAAATAGCATTGGTCTCGGCCATGTTGTGTTCCTACGGTGAGTAAGGTCTCCAGAGCTCCACTTGGGGAGGTTGGGAGGGTTGGCAACGCGTGAGTGATACCCCCGGTATTGCAAGCGTCTATAGGCTACGGTGATGCTTACCATCAGGCGGGCCGTATACTTGTTTGCCAATTTTGTGGTATAAAACGGTAAACGGCAACGGTTATTTAATTGTTTATTTATGCTTGTTACGTACAGCCATTAAAAGAAGTGAGCAAAAAACATATTTGTAGCCCAAATATGTTTTCGGGTAATTCAGCGACTGACACCACGAAGGATTGGAACCATGGTGTCAATCGTGGAAGGACTCTTTTTGAATTGACTGATTGACACCATGGACCAATCGAGTAACATATATTTGGGACGTGGTCGATTAACACCATGGTGTCAATCAGTCAATTCAAAAAGAGTCCTTCCGCGATTAACACCATGGTTCCAATCCTTCGTGGTGTCAGTCGCTGAATTACCCGTTTTTTTTTCTAAATATTGCGTGAACGGATTAACTCGAATTTATTTATCAATCGATGGAGGAGTTCGATGGGGTTGCTGTGTGTCGCACTCTAATATGAACACGCAAGTTAAGCAACGTCAACCCTAGCCAGCGTTTGGATGGGTTTCGTTAACTCGAGCTTCTCCGTGCTTTGGAGGGCACGTTAAGCCGTCGGTCCCGGCTGTTATCGATAGATGGCAGTCATTAAGTCAAGTCGGTGGCCTTCGGGCGGCTTGAAAATACCGGCTTCTGCCCATCCGCATTGGAGCAGCGTGGCAGAGTACGCTCTAACTACCTTCGATTGAGAAACCCGTATCCCTTCAGTGGGATGATTATGGGTTGATGTGATTTATCAATATCATATTGTAGTAATCACAAAGTTTCATAACGATAAAAAATTAAATACAGTACAGAATAAGACACCATAATTTCAATATTCCACTGACGCAGTCCTGACCGCGTGGGTGTGTCAAAAATTTCTTACATTAAAAAGAAATATTGAGGAACGTGTATTAATAAAAAATAAAAAAAATATACTACAAGTCTTGCATTTATATGAAAGAAAGAAAAAATATTTATTTGGAACACCTAACACATGTAAATTTTAAAATTGTACTTATAAACTAAAGTGTCCCAAATGGGTATCCGCTCAGCATGTGTCGTGGCACGAGTACCACGACGCTGGTTTTCTGTCGAATATAAAATCTTTTTTAACACTTACGCTACTTTACTTTTATGCCACACTTCCTAGTCATCGTCATACCCCTTGCACTTCCTCGTCACGAGTTTGCCACACTATGATTGTGAAAATATTCATGGCTCATAAAAAATATATCATTTTCACTATAAACAATAAACTTTAATGGAATTAACGTGATCAAGGTTATTAGTATCAAATAATTGACGACCTCCGTGGCGTAATGGTTACCACGCCAGACAGCCACCCAGGAGGTCCCGGGTTCGATCCCCGGTCGGGTCATGATGAAAAACGAACTTTTTCTGATTGGCCTCGGGTCTTGGATGTTTATCTATAATATAATATCATTGAGTTAGTATCCCATATCACAAGTTTCGAACTTACTTTGGGGCTAGCTCAATCTGTATGAATTGTCTGAAAAACTAGGAATTAACACGATAATTTTTTTTATGCCACAAAGGTGGCAAACAAGATGGTAACTGATGGTAAGCATCACCGTAGCCTAAGAGTCTATAGGCTACGGTGATGCCTATAGCATATCTAGATTTAAAGTATCTATAGACACTTGTAATACCGGGGGTATCACTCACGCGTTGCCAACCCTCCCAACCTCCCAAGTGGAGCTCACCGTAGGAACACAACATGGCCGAGCGAGACCAATGCTACTTGGCTACAATCTTCTGTAAGGTGTCTCCAATAAAACTACGGACACTGTCCTATCCATCAGATTATTTAAATTAGATTTTTCAAGTCTACAGCTTTCTAGTATTCAGCGTCTCGGAGCTAGACCGCGGACAGGACGAACAGGGTTCGTCGTTTACTGTGGAACCCTTTTTTTCATACCGCAGGCAAACAGAGCGGGTTACCTGCAATCGAGTTTCATTTGATGATTTGCCATTTGTTTAGGCTATGATGGCGTATGTTACAAACTGTTGTCGCTCAAATAGCTGCCAAGGAGGGAAGACCTTTCAACACTAATTTATTTCTGATTAAATTCGTTGTGAGTTCCAAGACAGCTGTAGTTTTCTCCCCCGGGACGTCAATAATCTTCATTGTTTATTGTCAATCTGAGGTCGCCGTTGTTGGTGCTGGGTTTACAGGAGACGCAACGGTGGGTGTGTGCTGTGAGCTTGTCCCGTAAGCCCACCATATAGAAATTGATTACTGCCGCTTATAAGCATCAAGACTTACAAGAAAGAGAATAGAATAGAAACAGAAGGAATGAGAAAAAGAAATCTATAAAAATCCTAAAAAATCCTAATCCTAAAATTATATTAAAATACTAACACACTATTATAATTATAGCCTCTCCGTTATTAGGCGAAAAAAGACTAGCCATAAATATAAAATTCAAAGTCCTGACTGATTGAAATATACATATATCAACGCACAGCCCAAACCCAGAAAACCCAAACAGTCTAGAGATTCCAAATTTGGAATGTACCTAATTCCGACGTCTAAGGGAGTACTAAAAAAAAATTCAAAATTCCCACGGGAAAGCGAGATATACGCAAACGAAGTTGCGAGTATTTTCCTAGTTCAATATATAAAGTGTCTACTGATACTGACTAATCAAAATTTGTTAAACAATAAGCTTATTTTTCGTTTGCAAATTCAATAATCATGATCACGCATACACTCGTAACGTAAGCCTTTAAGCTTCAATACCTTAAATCTATCATATCAATAAATAATCTCACTTGAGCAGCATTGGATATATTTTTAAGCCCAGTTCAGATGGTCACGCCACGTGTAGATTTTAATGAATTTATACCATCAGGAGTACTACGCATCGTAAATCCGGTATCGGAAGAATTTTAAACATTAATTATAAGGTATTTCATGGTTTTAATTCAACGAACTACTAAATAACCATAAAGTACAAGGTATTTCATGGATGGAATTCAACGAATTACTAAAAATTACCATGAAATATGTATTTCATGGTTAAAATTCTTCCGATACCTAATCCGGCCGAAGTATCGGATTTACGTTTCGTAGTATCAATCTCGATTTAAACGCTGTCTCACTCATACGAAATAGGAATTGAACAGGACAGAGCGTGAGTTTAAGATTTAATGTATTTTTGTAACGAGAATAGGGTGGCAGACCGTTCACACACATCGCACTAGAATCTCTATGCGAGCGCGAGCGTAAGAGCCACAGCAATTATTTCATCGTGAGGTCTGACATACGAGGAGCTCAATGTAACATGAAACACGCGTTTAAAATACGCCGTGTGCTGGTGGCTAGACGAACCGACCACAAGCTGAGCGCAAGCCGAGCCGCTCTGCTCCCGGTGACAAGTGTGGTTCGTGGCTCGTAAGTCGGTCCACACTACACGAATTTTGGCTCGGCTCGTGCTCCGCTCGTGCTCGGCTGGTCTATCGTAGACCCACCTTTAGGATGACCGCGCGTCTACGCAATCTAAACTGGGTCTTATTGTTCTTAAACTTCTTTTCTAAATTTAAGAGCTGTGCCCTTGTCTGTCTAGCAGTCTCCATTTTCCTCTCCTTTCCTCTGTTTTGTGCCAGCTCTTTCACCCTCAATCAGACTGTGAACTTCTTGCTTTCCTCATCCATCTTCTATCTTTCCTTCTAAAATGTCTCTGATAAAGTCAATGTGTCTTATGTCCTACCAGTTTCCCCTTTCTAGTTTCTAGATGTATTAATTAAATAAGGAATTGTTATGAAACTCCTAGCATAAAAACATTATGTAAATGACACATTTAAACTGTTTACTGCCCGGGGGTCCGTCGGTAGTGCGCCTAGTTGCGGTAACAGAGCGAACCCGTTCGATACACGCGCAAACATTATTTTGAAATTAATCTATTATTTCTGAGCGTAGAACTCCACAGGTACATTCTCTCGTCATGTATTACATATTATCATTGTATACCTACTGTATTAAATCTAATAATATAAAGAGGAGAGATTTATATTTGTGTGTGTGTATGTTCGTAACGAATAAACTCATAAACTACTAGACCGATTTCAAAAATTCTTTCACCGTTGGGATAATAATAAATAATAAATAAATATATAGGGACAATTCATACAGATTGAGCTAGCCCCAAAGTAAGTTCGAAACTTGTGTTATGGGATACTAACTCAATGATATTATATTTTATAACAAATACATATATAGATAAACATCCAAGACCCGATGCCAATCAGAAAAAGTTCGTTTTTCATCATGACCCGACCGGGGATCGAACCCGGGACCTCCTGGGTGGCGGTCTGGCGTGGTAACCATTATGCCACGGAGGTCGTCAAACATAGGCTATATATTTTTTTTAATTTTCTTTAGTAAAACACGCGCGAAGCCGCGGCGGTCCGATAGTATGAAATAAATAAGGTTCTCTATAAACTACAACCATTTCTTCCCAGTGGTCATTTTGTTTTGTGGAAAATGACCACCTGGGGCCCGATTCTACTAAATAAATGCACCAATGGACTCTCAATAAGTTTTAATGTTATAGTTTGAGTCCATAACAAATGTCAAAAACTATTCCACTGATACACTATGGGCATTCTATTGAGACACGATTGAGACACCATTGAGAGTCCATTGGTGCATTTGTTTAGTAGAATCGAGCCACTGGGAAGAAATGGCGAAAGAAACCCATTACTTAAGTGACGAGCATTTTGTGTTTGGTGTTATTTTTATTTATTGCACAAAAGAAAAGTACAATAATTGGAGGACAATGCCTAAAGGCATTATGTGAAAATAATTTTTTTTATTAGTTAAAAACATGTGTGTTTACTTGTCTATTTATCAGTTCGACTTTGCTTATCAAACACGCCCACTTGTGGTCACGCATTCTGAGACATTTTATGGAGGCGTGGTCGCGTGGGCGCAATAAAATTGATTTATAAATTTTAAAAATATTAAAACCATAATCTTTATTGGCATATAGATTAGTTTTTCTTATGACTGGATTAATTTTTAATACAGGGGATGACTAAACAATATTTTCCAGTTCGGTCTCGATAATCGGAAAACTTTACAATTTTCAAACTCATGTTTATTCAGAGGTTAGAGCATCACAGGTTGTTTTTTACATTACACGGCAAGCAAACAAGCAATGGCCACCGGAAGAAGTGGTTACTGCCGCCTATAAACAATAGTATAAATATCGAAAGAGCTTGTAATATGCTTATTTGAATAAAAATATTTTAATTTATCAGATATGCTACTAGGAAAAAATTGAGAGAGAAGAGATAAGGGAATAAAGAAAAGAAGAAAGAAGAGAGGTAGGGCAAGTTAGTTTTTCATCATAACCCGACCGGGATTCGAACCCGGGACCTCCTGGGTGGCGGTCTGGCTTGGTAA
This sequence comes from Endotricha flammealis, assembly GCA_905163395.2. Taxonomy (NCBI): domain Eukaryota; kingdom Metazoa; phylum Arthropoda; class Insecta; order Lepidoptera; family Pyralidae; genus Endotricha; species Endotricha flammealis. The sequence continues at coordinate 1,786,779 of LR990871.1, read as the reverse complement.
CCATTACGCCACGGACACGTCATTATGTCCGCATATTCCGGTAAATGTTACTAATGAAAATTCTTTTTATTTATCAAAGCAGACGCATTGCAACAGATTGCAGTCTCGTCAGCGACTGCATTTTATTGCAATCCTTTCATCAGTTCAATATTGCATGATAAGGTGACATCCATATTTTTGCAATGAGTATTTATTTTTATTTTGTAACTTTTAGCATTTACAAAATGTTAACGGTCATTAATTTTTAAGAGAGGTAGGGCACAGCGGATAATCCGCTCAAATCGGAGCAGCCCGACTGGAGAAGGACCTCCACCTCACAGAAAATCGTAGCCAAATAGCATTGGTCACGGCCATGTTGTGTTCCTACGGTGAGTAAGGTCTCCAGAGCTCCACTTGGGGGATTGGGAGGGTGGCAATGCGTGAGTGATACCTCCGGTATTGCAAGCGTCTAAGGCTACGGTCGTGCTTACCATCAGGCGGGCCGTATGCTTGTTTGCCAACTTTGCGGAATAAAAAAAATTTACAGACAAAAAACTATGTTTTTTAGCGGAACTAATTCTCGTAATAAAATCAGTAAAAATCTAGTCTCATACTCAAGTGCTATGCCAATCGTTATATATGTATTTTATATGAGCAAGATAGCTAAATATATTACGAGAGTTTTTGAGAAAGTTTGCCAGTAAAAAAAATATTTATAACACACGCATCTCACATGTTTTTCTTCAATCAATATTTTTTTTAAATATATTTTTAAAAAAATAGTTTGACATACCACTATAAATTGGGTTATAAAATAATTATAATAAAAATAACTGAAAAAACCACATTAAGTCCATAGTGACAATGTTATTCTTTTTGCAACATCTTATTTATTCTATAATGCACGAATAAGAAGCACAATTGGCAGACTTAATGCCAAAAGGCATACCAGTCAATCATCGGCTAATGCAGAAATATTGTTGGCGTCTTATCATCTTGGTTCATTCTAAGACCGTTCTACATTTTTTTTTGGACGCTTGCAACACCGGGAACATCACTCGCGCATTGCCGACCCTGTAAAACTCGGAATCCCAATCTTTTCGAGGCAACCTTAGGGTTAAGAAGTTTTAAGCTTTTAAATGAAAGAACGAAACAGGCTTAGCAAGACATGGATCAGTTTAACAAATAAAGTTAAGTGGTGCTAATTAAGTAATTTGCCTACTCGATTTTATTTGATTTAGATATAAACGCTACTTAAAGTAGAATATGCTCGCTCTAATTCTAAGTAGATTGAATTTTTATTTCTAGACTATTACTCCACCGCATCTAATTTCAAGGACTAATTACTTCTCGTTTCTCCGGTTTATTGGAAGTAATAATATAAAAAAATATAATGAAAATCTCGAGAAAAGCTGAACCGATTTCGCTAATTCTTTTTTTTAGAATATTTCTTGCAGTACGAGGATGGTTCTTACGGAGAGAAAATTCCCACGAGAAAGCGCGATACACACAAACGAAGTTGCGAAAAATATTGGGGTCTTGCTGGTACTTGGTAGAAGCATTTTTTTTAGGAATTTAAGTTTATTTAAGGAAACATACGCCATGGTGGTACACTTTTTATTGGAAAGGTGGACATAATATTTAACAAAAACCGTACCATTATCTATACATAAAAATCACGTTTGTTGTATTGAGCTTGCCTCCCTCAAATATTTATTTTATTCTGTTTTTAGTATAAATAAAATAAATATAATAGGGACAATTCATACAGATTGAGCTAGCCCCAAAGTAAGTTCGAAACTTGTGTTATGGATACTAACTCAACGATATTATATTTTATAACAAATACATATATAGATAAACATCCAAGACCCGAGGCCAATCAGAAAAAGTTCGTTTTTCATCATGACCCGACCGGGGATCGAACCCGGGACCTCCTGGGTGGCGGTCTGGCGTGGTAACCATTACGCCACGGAGGTCGTCATTATAGCGGCAACAGAAATACATCAACTAAAAATTTCGACTGTCTAGCATTATTGTCTAATATTATTCATGAATACAGGTGACCGACGGACAGTCAGACGGACAGCGAAAACTTAGTAATAACTCCCGTTGGCACGGACACTAAGACTGAAATTAAATGAAGAAATGAAATCGTTTATTTCAGAAATTAGACCTTCACAGGCACTTTTTCTTGTCATTTACAATTTGTATATATGTATAAAGAAAATAAACTACGTTATATAGTACCACCATTTCGGTTCATTTCTGACATTTGAATGGTCGATTTAACTGTTCACAGTACGCCATAATCCTGAATAAAGTTGACCATAACGAGTCATTTCCTGAACCGAAGAGTATACATACTTGGTACATTTCTTACATTGTCAACGTAAGTTTGTGTTTCATGTTTAGTGGTACCTATAACTTAATAACACTTAACACGTTGTTATTATATATTAAATGAGTACCTAATAAACTTAATAACAGTAGGTAAAAAAGTAGTGACCATTTTTACCAACAATTCCTAACATTTAACCTGTATGTCTAAATCCTTGTTTTTGGTATGTCATATAAAATTTTCTATTTTTAAAAACCATAGTATTACAGGTACAGTCAACAAAGGGATGGGCTGACATCCCCCTCCCCCCCCCCCCCCCCCTCGTATATACGACGAATAAAGATTTCTCGATATTGCGCGAAGGGATTTACTTGAAAATTTATTTATCAATAGTATTCATTTCGTAATTTCGTAATTACAATTTTTTAAGTATATCGCTTCACGCAATATTCAGAAATGTTTAATCATATAAGTATACAGAGGGGGGTGAGCCCATTCCTTTATTGAAAAACTAGGATTTCGACATAAAAGAGGCAGTTGAGAAATTCAAATTTTAGGAATTTGTTGGTGAAAACGGGCACATGTGACTTAAAACAGTAAACTACGTACTTATATAATGATGTTTTTTAATCAATTATGTCAAATAACATGATAAACAGCCAGTTTTTTTATCCCTATTATAAAGTTAATGACACATTAAATTATATCTAGCGTGAGACTTAAAGTGGAATTAAATTTAATATGCGTTCAGAAACTGGCTGATAGTTGTCTACATAATTTTCGAATTTTAGTTCTTTTCTTTATACCCAGTGTGGGGTTCTTCAAAAGGAGCATTAAAAGGTTTTTACAGGGTCGGGACGCGCTGCTAGTGACACCGCCGGTGTTGCAAGCGTCTATAGGCCACGGTGACCGTTTACCATCGGGCGGGCCGTAAGCTTGTTTTCCACCTTAGAGGTATAAAAAAATTAACTCGTTGGTAGGTTTGTAGGCATTATGTTGTCAATAATTTAAATTTTGCTACTGTGCCACTTACCACTAATTATCGTACATTGCCTATAGGAGTACATTTATTGTAATGGAATATACGTATAGATACAATCTTAGATTATATTAAATAAAAACTAAACTAACAATAAAAACTAGAATTAAGCATTAAAAAGACATGGTCCTGTGGCAGGCTGCCGGAAATGCTAGCAGCGTTACCTCGCTGAACGGCGATAGAGATCCGTTGAGCGAAGTAACTGCCAGTCTTTGGGTCACCAGTGGTTTGTCGCAGATAGGGTAGTATCACAAAATGTGCGCACTACAGCGGGTCTATTTCGTAACAAAAACAATCAAAATCTAGTATCAATCTCAGGAGCTATACAATACACACAATACAATATTCTTTATTGCACCAAAATAAATATAACAATAAAATAGTACAAGGTGGTAGGGTAGGAAAAGTACAATGAGGCGGTCTTATCGCTAAAGCAATCTCTTCCATTCCAGACAACCTTAGTATAGAGAGATAAAAAAAATAAGTAGGAGACGCAGAGTGTGTATAAGAACTAAAGGAGACTGAGTAGAAGTGGTCTATGAACCAACACAAACATGGGTGTGGAATTTTTTATAAGGGTCCTTAACTAGACCTTCATGTGTAGAAAGATCAGAATCGGTCCCGGCAGTTTCGAGATAAACGGCAGTCTTATAAAAATCTTTCTGCTACGATTATTTCACAGTGAAAGTATCAATAGCAAAACGAGTATAGAATTTGTGACAGGATACCCCTACTAGACCCTCATGGGGAGGGGCATCAAAATCTGTCACGTCAGTTCCGACATAAGTGGCAGTTTACAGTGCGTAGAGGGACTTTAACGTGCCCTCCGAAACAAGGATTAATTGAGCACGGATTTTTTAATTCTTAAAATTTCTAAGTCGTGCAATTTATGCCTCGAATCATGCCAACTTCAACGACTCATGGGGACCACTTCTGTATTTTTCTATACTAAATATCGAGACGCGGTATCTGTACACAGCTGTATGTACAGCTGCAGAGAACCCAAACGAAGTAAGAATTAGATTGTTTAGGTAACTCTAATTACGACCTCCGTGGCGTAATGGTTACCACGCCAGACCGCCACCCAGGAGGTCCCGGGTTCGATCCCCGGTCGGGTCATGATGAAAAACGAACTTTTTCTGATTGGCCTCGGGTCTTGGATGTTTATCTATACATGTATTTGTTATAAAATATAATATCGTTGAGTTAGTATCCCATAACACAAGTTTCGAACTTACTTTGGGGCTAGCTCAATCTGTATGAATTGTCCCTATATATTTATTTATTTATTTATTATTATTACGTTCGGCCCCGAAGTTTCGGATGAACACTTTCATGGTTTACTAGCAGATTTCAACGAAATTTCATCAAACAACTAGACGTAATGAAAATGTAATTTTTTATTAATTTTCGTTTAAATACATTGAGTTCATGAGAAAACTCGGTTACTTCGTTTGGGATCAGGTTACTCAGCTGTTTGTACGGCACCAGACACTGTAGACAGCCGAAAACGTTAACTGTTTTGAGAATGTTTAGTTTGGATTGTACTCGCGTCGGCCGGTAGTAATTATCAAACATTAGCTATTGTTTTCTGAAAATAATGAGTATTGTTCAACATTATTTTTGCTGATCTAAAACACATGTTTTATAAATAATTGTTACTACAATAGTATACAATACAATCATTTCATTGATATTTATATTTTTATAAATTTTTTTGGTGGTCGAAGGTACAATGCTATGTTTGTTTGTATAATATGCAGACGTTACTACTTCCCGTTTCCTTCTCCCTTTTTTTATTCCTTCGTAGGTAGGCAACGTATCCAAGACTCATGTAGCCATGGATGGGGTGTTACTTATCATCAGGTGACCTGCCAGCTGGTTTGTCCTCCTTTCTCATAAAAACCTCATTCGGAATTTGGATGTTTGATAGTGATACCTGGCTACATTAGGACCGATGTTGTCTATCACTGGATAGAAGAACCCTTCCCCCCCCCCTCTTCTTTCCCTGAACAACCTGAAGCACAAAACCACCTGCATTTTGGAATGACAATTTATCTCCATTAGTACATTCAAAATCACGTTGAGCGTAAAATATTGCTTGTATTGTGCTTCGTTTATTTATTAAAATTTATCAGAACTTGACTGTACAGTCAAGAGCACGTTGACATAGAACTTAAGAATGGTACAAAGTCCAATATGTAAAGGTCGACCTGCTCTTGTCTGTACAAACTTTAAGTTTCATAGTGACGTAAATACTGTAAAGGTATTAAAACTTTGAACACGTGAAGCTGCGACAGGTAGACAAATTCAATTAACTCTTTTTAAGTTGAAGATTTTAAATTCAATTTGGATTAATTAATTTATGTAAGTTTCGACGTTTCTTCTGAATTAACCCCTACTATCACAGAAAAAAATACAAGATTGCAAATAGTAATATCGATGGCTTGCCGAATAAGCGTGCAAATGCTTTTTCATGAAAAACAAAAAAGCGTCAGCAGTAGTTCATACTTCGTCTATTTTCTCTCTGATTAAATTCGTTGTGAGTTCCAAGACAGCTGTAGTATCCTCCCCTGGGATGTCAATGAGCTTAACTGCTTATTGTCAATCTGAGGTCGCCATTATTGATCCTGGCTATACAGGAGACACAGCGGTGGGAATGAGTCCTCTCCTGTGTGTTGGACGGGCTTGTTACGAAGTGTCAGCATGTACTTACATCTTTATTGTTTTTCATAGAAATCCTTTTAAATTAGTATTTTAAATATCCTTTGTATCTTGCAAAAAAAATTATTAATCTGTAGTAAGTACTGCCTAAACCTTAAATTCAGATGGAGTTGTGGTTATACATATAAATAACAAACCATCTTTGTAAACTCATGTTCTAGCAAATAAATGATATTGATTGATATTGACTGATATTGAAATATAATTTTCACCTAAAGTAAGTTGAAGTATTACTTGAAAATCGAAAACAAATAGTACTACAGAACAAGTTCTGGAGTCAAATTATATTCGACGATTGTTAAGTTAAATCTGCAGCTAATTTTAATTAAACGCAATCAAACAAAGCGTGAGATTTTGACAAGTTCCGATCGTGCGACCGCGATGCCGGAATAACAACTTGTGCACCCTTCAAACCTTTTGATAATGATTATTATAGGTATCCTCCAAATACAATAAAATTAGAACTATTGTAATATCCCCATGTAGAAAAATATTGTGAGACTACATAATGCTACACTAAAGTGTTTTTCAGATAGCATGGGTACGGTTGCGTTTGAGTTATTCCATTTCACGCATGTTTATTCGAAAAAAAAACCACGAAGTACAAAAAAAATTGAAAAAGAGTGAAGAATAAGCGACTACAAAAAAGTAGTAAATTCAAATTTGCGTTATTAATGACATAAATGATACATTTATTTTTAGTTCCCTGTAAATTCCCTTCAAATCCCAAATGTCACCGTACCCATGCTATCTGAAAAACATTGTAATGGAAAGAAAAATTAGTATTTTACGAGAGAGGTGAATAAACTACAACTAAGTTGTGCGAACAGGTTTTTTTTCCGAATTGTTCCTGTTGGACCAACTAGTTGTACATAATAGTTGGTCCAACATAAAATGGTGATACTAAGCCGAGAAAAAGAAAGAGAGTGAATAAACAAGCAAAAATATCACTTAAAACATAGACAATTAAATGTAAAAAGTTGTATAAAAAAGGAGTTCGGTTTGCCGCAACTTTGCCGTCAAACATTTCAAGGTAAAGATAACATAAAATCATTTACTTGGACTAGGCCATAACGGGCACTTTCCCTTGTCGAAGTGTACAAATAATATTTGATTTCTATAAATAAATCTAGTCTACAATTTCGGAAAGAAAGGCAAAAATGGCCACTGGTTAGAACAATGCAATTTCTTCCTGGTAACACAAGCGTAAAGGAACGTTACTATCGAAGAAAAGGGTAGGTGGCGCAGTAAATTGAATAAAAGTATATTACAAGATATTAGGAGAGAAGTGAAAGAATAAGCCGAGAAAAGGAAATGGAGTGAATGACAAGCAACCGACTTAAGAACATAGACAAATTAAAAATGTAAAGTTGTTTATAAAAGGAATTCAATTTGCCACAACTGTGTTAATCATTTCAACGTCTAGGCAAGCAGCAATTGGCTGCTTCATATATCAGGTGGGAGGAGATCACCTGAATGAAATTAAAAATAAATTGAATAGAATTACAAGAACTCCCACTTGATATTAAATCTGTGCAAAGTTCCAACTGAAAATAATTAAGTTTTGTAACTTTGTTAAAATAAAGCTACTTAACAAGTACTTATGAACTAGTTTTGTAAACATTTTCGCTATTCACGGTTAACGGTCAGCAATTAGAAACCTTAAAACTTAACAATTTAATATTATGCGGTAAAGTTAACTGCATGATTACATGATCTTCATCTCTGTCCTCCAAACGTCTCCAGCGCGACCGGTTGTCAACGGCCTGCTTCCAGCAGCTTCCTGCGACTTTCCTTTGATCGTCAGATCACCTTCTAGATAGTCGTTTTATATCGATATATAGTCGGTATATGGTCGACATTCCAGTTCTTTCCTGGTCCACCGATTAGACGATAAAAAACTATTTTTTACAGAACAGCAGACAGTTGGCTCGTAAAGGTTTTACATTACCTTGCCTATCAGATATATATTTATGAAAAATCATTGACACAATAAAAAATATGTCAATTCTCTAAAAATTTTTAACAAACGACTGTCGGCCTATAAAACCTGTAAAATCCATTCCAAAAATATGTATATAAAATATTAAACATAACATATAAAATCAAAATGAAGAAATATTTTTTTTAAACAAAAATCTAAATGGAATATATAAAAAATACCTATATAATATTATGTTCTGTGTCCAGGGTGTCCATGACGAAGAAAAAGCCGCAAAAGGCCACCATGATAAGGAAGATCACTCCGGGGAATACAAGGACAGGTCCGGCTATGACAAAGAACACCATCAGGCGTCAGCACATTACGGGGCGCACCACCACGAAGAGCACGGCAAAAAACAAGCCAAGGTATGATTAGTTTTTATTGTTTTTCTTTTTTGGAAGATTTTCTGGAAGATGTTGGTAAACAGGCATGCGGGATACCTTATGGTGGCCCAGAACAGACGGAAACCAGTTTCAATGATTTTCTACAAACGTCGCAACCAATATGAAACTCTAAAGTAACTATAAGATGCAGTGTCGTTGCCTTTTCACCGTTTGTCCGTTCTAAGCCTAAGTGATCACCATTGACTATAGAGAATGGAGCCACCAATAACGCCCTTTATATCGCCCTTATGGAAGCTTAAAAAGAAAAAGGAATGAGTTGGACTTCCGGATTTCTATTATTTAGCACGGTGTTGCGTTGATAGTGATCGCTTCCTTCGTCACCAGAGGGTGCGTGGGTTCAATTCCCGATTAGAATTTACATAAGTCATGTCATTTAAGCGTGATTTATCACTTTTCTTTTAAAGTCCTCGCTTCCTTTATGGTCCATAATATTAACACATTAGTCAATAATAGATTTCCTAAAATCAAAAAAATTATAGCATCACCAGAAACCTTTTCTAGGACGTAAGTTCACTACAATAAATTAGATTTATTATAAGAGCGCTTGATCCTTTTATACATTTAATAAACTTGACCTACGCACTTCTGTCCAGATGTCCCAAATGTTCCGTTTGGATCTATTGAAAATATTTTTTCAAATAACATTCGTAGTTAATCAAGATTTATCCCATACACATAGTTAAAACGTTCGTAACATCTCTTAGGCCATAATAAAATATTAAACTGTTGTGGCTCAAATAAAAATAAAAATAACTTTTCTTCTTAATTAAAAATAAAATTCTCATTAAAGAATCTTAGCTTAGACGTTCCAAGCTAAGGTTAAAAAGCTTTTTTGCAAACGCAAGCAAATCCATCCAGTATTTTAGAAGATTACCCATAACAACGACACAGGTTTTTTTTTTCCTTTTGTATTCTAATAATAAGGATAATTCCTTACTTTATCGGCCTCTATCAGTTTATGTTAAATATATTTAATATAGGTACAGGCAGAGGAATCTTCTTCTATCATATTAAATGATATAGAACGCATAATTTACCACGCATTTTCAATCCTACAAGCTTCAAAGGATCTCTCCATATTCCAAAAATCATGTATTAATTTCACTTACAACTTATTAAACAAAGATTAAATAAATTTAAGTATAAAATTATCACAAAATACATCTGAGATAATGCGATCCTTCCTCTCGCCTATTACAGTGCCCAACAGGGTCCTTAAATTTTAATATGACGTGTGATTACACATTGTGTTGTTTTGTATGAACTGATTGTATTTAAGGAAGCAAGAAATATTGATTAAACAGTATTTTTTCAGATTACTTGAAATCGCAATTTATGGGACGTCCCAAGGAAGTGTATAATATTAGTTATTAATGAGTACAAATTCGCCATTTGTTCAAAAAAAAAAGAACTATTTCTAATAAAATTATTTCGCAGTACGAAGAATCGGGGAAACACTCCAAAGGGCACAGCACAAAGGGCAGTCATGATATTCATAAAAAAGAGGAATACGAGAAAAGGGTCGAATTCTTCGAAGAAGACGGGGACTCCAGCGAAGAGGAGAAACATGGCGGGCACAACCACGAGCACGGCCACTCGGAGGTAAGTACTCGCCGTTCACAGTTATTTCACCTCTGACAGATATTAAATAGATTTAAAACACTAAAAATAAGTGTCACAGGAATAATTCTGTAGAATAATGTTCTGTAGCAGAATAATGTGTGAACCGACGTAGGCGAACTGCTCGATGCAGTTAGCCATTGATCAACGTACAAGGACCGCTCTTATTAAATTTGTTTTTACTTCTGTCAGAGACTGTGAACGGTCTGTAGAATTATTGTAGCTTTATTAGCGTATGGTGACACCTGGCGCCATACAGAAGGACTACAGAGTGAAGAAAAGTTCACAAAGCGAACACATGACGGCGCCACTAGGATCCTGAATCGCGCACTCGAAGTTTTCACGATCAGACAAAGACATTGTCGGGGCCGCGGTTCCGCAGGCATCACACTCTGCTCGGAAGATCTTTCCTTTGTAGCGGTCGATATCATCGCCGCTCAAGCTACAAGATATTTTATTCCCAGTTCTTCTTAGTACAAATTTGCCGTCTGAACTTGTGGTAGGACATGACGATTCGAAAGAGCTTGGAATACTTGAATTAAGGCACTTGAATACTGGAGTCCACCGACTTGGCTTAATTATTTTCCATCGAAAACAGCCGGGAACGAAAAATGCAATAATACAATGTGAAATGGGTGGTTATAAGACCAAGTGAGCGAGTGCACACAACATAATAAATGTAAGATAAATGATAAAATTTGGAAACAAAAGCAAAATGGCCACTAGTAAAAGAATGGCCAAAAAACCCAGTTGTGGACTTTATGAATGAACTATCATGAGTACAATAAACAATAATTACACTAGCATGAAAAAATAATACTCCAAATTCATGCAAAAAAAATACAATAGGTACCATTTCAATGATTGTCGAGTGCAGTAAACGAAAATCATAAACACACCATTTTATTTATTATAACTTGTATTTCACGATAGTTTATCAGATTGTTTTATAATTTTATTGGGATGTCGACGAACTTATTAACAAAGGACATTCAATATTTGATAAAAATATTATATATTTTGACCTCTACATTTAATATTAATCAATACTAAATCTATACTAATATTATAAACAGGAAAGATTTGATTGTTTGTTTGCATTGAATAGGCTCCGAAACTACTGGACCGATTTCAAAAATATAAGTAAGCATCTTGAAACTTTCGTATTACATACAATATGAATATTATTACTTTTAAACCAATAAGATGGCAAACAACCATACGGCCTGATGGTAAGCATCACCGTAGCCTATAGACGCTTGCAATACCGGGGTATCACTCACGAGTTGTACTCATGCGACCCTGGTCCTGCAACTCTTTTCTCGTAACAAAAATTGCTGAAATCTCGTGTCATCTACATCGCGGTCTCACTCATACAAAAGAGGAATTGAGCAGGATAGCAATTTGTGAAGAGATTTGAACGATTTTTGTCTCTAGAATGGATCCAGTGATCTATAACGGTAATTGTGCTGTGAGGTTGAGGCAGCGTACGTGCCACTGATTATGAATGTCGTAAATCGACAGAAAAAAGAAACTCATCGAATCAATTTGTACGCCTTTTATTGAAATCGAGAAATCGTTAAACAAACAAATTTGTTTTCTATTTCTGTGATTTGGTCGTTTAATTTCAATGATGTATCTTTGGGTCAATGACAAGACGAGGTGGCGTTAGTAGAATAAGTATCTTCCGCACCTGAGTTCGACCCCGCACCGGGTTCGATTCATTGTTAAACATTGATGATCGTTGAGATCTCAAACTTAAGGGTGTTTGTGTATGACGTAGGTATCCGATAAGAAAGTATTTCCCAAAATTCCCACGGGAAAGCGGGAAATCCGCAAACGAAGCTACGCGAGTTTCGCTTCGTCTATCTATAAATAAGTGGAAGTTTGTTTATAGTTTGTACCTTTTTGTATACTTGCATTAAAATTTGGACAAAGTTTCAAAAAAATCCATACTATTATTATAAATGTCAAAGTTTGTCCTCCCTTCACGTCGAAATTAATGAACGGGTTAATATGATTTTTTAACGAGGATAATATAAGGTCTGGAGAGTGACGTAAGACTACTTTTTTCCCCACGGGATATAGAGATTCTCATTAGAAAAATTGTTGACATTTTCCCTTGACCACGCGGGCGGAGACGCGGGTAACAGTTAGTATTATATCATTCATTATTTCCTGATCCAGGGGTCTTTAAATCTAGAGTAAATAGGTACTTGCTAGGTGAGCGTGATACATCGTAGACCACAGTGATGCTTACCATCAGGCTGTGATCAAATTAGGTAAAAAAAAAAATTTTTTGTACTGTTATGGCGCTAACAAAGGAGACTTTAATAATTTATTTTTTAATCTCTAAAATCGAATAGACCGACCAACGCTTGTCAACGTGTGAAATCGTTCTGTTTCCCAACAGTTGCATTGTTCGTGGCATCTTTTGTAACTGTCTCGGAGGTGAATCGATTTTGTCGGCCCAAGGACGTGTCGATTTCGACTGACAAAAAAATGTAATTAATATCATCAAAATTTCCGATTGATTCTGAAATTATTATTCTTAGTTTAAGAGCATTGGTCTCGGCCATGTTGTGTTCCTACCGGTGAGTAAGGTCTCCAGAGCTCCACTTGGGAGGGTTTTTTTTTTTTGACAATGTTGCGCAAATTTATTGCGTTATAACTAGTGAAGCGCTAACGGGATACGCTTCACCAGCAACATAGGTTTTACGTGGGCAAGGTGTCAACCCGCCGCACAACCCCCGAAATGCTGGAGGACCACACCCGTCGTTGGTCAGCGAGTCCATCGGACTTAGCCGGTTAGTGTAGCTAGGCTGTACTACCGACCTGTGTGACGCTGTGAGGGCCAGGATGGGAGGGTTGGCAACGTGTGAGTGATACCGCCGGTATTGCAAGCGTCTATAGGCTACGGTGGCGGCTTACCATCAGACCGACCGTATGCTTGTTTGCCACCTTTGTGGTAAATAGTCTTTATAGGCAACTTGCGCCCCGCCCCGGCTTCGTACGGGTTTTAGTAGCGATCTCTATTTTATTTGATAATAAAATATAGCCCAATGTCACCCTGGGATAGCGTAGCTTCCTAACGGAAAATGATTTTTTAAAAGCGGTCAAGTAGTTTTTGAGTTAAAAATACATATCTTCCTTGTTTTTAATATTAGTATACATATAATTTAGAGCAGTCAGCCAATAAAAGAGATGGGCAGGACCGTTTTTATGATTCAAGATCTCTAAATATTGCGTGAATCAACTTCAACTTCGTTTGCGTATATCTCGCTTTCCCGTGGGAATTTTGAAAAATCCTTTCTTAGTACACCCCTAGACGTCGTAAGGAACCTACATTCCAAATTTGGAATCTCTAGACCCAGCGGTTTGGGCTGTGCGTTGAAATATAGTTAGTTTTGTATTTAGTTAGCGCTAGTGTAGTTCATCATGAGTCTAACCTTAAAATGCAATGCCGTTCAAGCGGAATTATTATCAAGAATAAGGTCCCAGAACTCTAACTCGATTCAATCAGTCAGGATTTTGAATTTTATATATAAAACATATAAATAATTTTCAAAACAATGCTCTTATTATTAGCATAAAAATCTTTATTCTTAGTTCCGGCTCTCTGGTCGATTGAGGCCGACCGGCCGGTATCCGCGGACTCAGTGGTGGCTGGGCTTGCTCACCTGTCACCAATGGTTGACTGTAATAACTGATGCTCGCGATTTCATCCTCAGAATCCCGTTATTCCCGTTCCCTGAATGATATACCTACAGGATAAAAACTATCGGAAATTTCCACACTTAACCGCGGAGAGTCGAGTTTCCACTTTCATAGAATTTAATGAATTTCACTAGAAATCTAGTACGTAACGGAATATACGCTAATCCCTTTAGTAGTGAACCTGCAAATACTAATGAGTAAGGAAACTTGATAGCTTGATGGCGTCGCTGTGTGTCACTTGAGGAGCTCGATGGCGTCGCTGTGTGTTGCACTCTAATATGAACACGCAAGTCAAGCGATGTCGACCCTAGACAGTGTTTGGATGGGTTTCGTTATCTCGAGCTTGTCCGTGCTTCGGAGGGCACGTTAAGGTCCCGGCTGTTATCGTTAAATGATAGTGGTTAAGCCAAGTCGGTGACCTTCGGGCGGCTTGATACACCGGCGCGGCCTCTGCCAATCCGCATTGCAGCAGCGTGGCAGAGTACTCTTTAGTCCCCTTCGATTAAAGGGAGACCCGTATCCCAGCAGTGGGATGATTATGGGTTGATATGATGATGTAAATTTGGTAACACTAAAAAGAAAATAGAAAAGTTTACATAAAATGTAGTTTTGTTATGGCACCGTGACTTAGCTTTATCCGAATTTTAACCGTAAATTAAATGTACGGTCAGATAATGCTGTTAGTCATCGACCGTGACGTAGTCAACAGTATTTGTCAGAGTACGATTCTGCAAGTCATTTGTCACCAGAAATCTTTGTCTATACCTAGTTCATGAAGGTTTAAAAATGTTTTAAATTCATTATTTCTCTTAAGATTTACAGAATTGAATCACTTACTCGAGAAATAAAACTTAACATTACACATTGTTATATTTTTTTCCTTAAATATTGCCTAAAAGCAACATCATACAAGTACACGTTTAAATTTTAGGTAACTGTCACTAAAAGTAATAATTAGGTTAAGGCGCTGTCCCACTGCTGCGCACGACGAGGCTACCACGTGTGTTAAGCTTTGCTTTTCAAGAGGATGTACGTGATTGTGTCCACTGCAACCCACGGACACGTTAACCATCAAGTGACGTCATTGATACACGCGTGGCTTGCTCAACATAGCTCAACGCTGTCAACGCCATGCAAGCAGTGAATGCGGTACACAGCTTGTTCCACAAAGCGTGCACATCGCTGCGCACGCTGTGCACGAACAACCAAAAACTATGACAATGAATGCGTAGCCTCTCCGTGCGCCGTGGTGGGCCACGCTATAGCTGTACGTAGTCGTGGTTTTATATTCGTGTATAGCTTGTACTGCAGTAGAAACGTAGACCCACGAAGTCATCCACGCAGCTGTAATGTGCCACGTGGCCCACGTGTTCGTACGCAGCGTGCGCAGCAGTGGGACAGCGCCTTTACATACACACACACAAACATTCTTCGATCACATATAAAAAAATTGTGATCGTAGCTATAGGCACAGTATTACAATATCTTTCCCTGCGTAAGTAGGTACAATCGTTGCGCTACTGTAGGGAGAAATATTGTAATACTGTGCTATAGGTGGCTATAATATATAAAAAAAGTTCCGGGACTTCATTCGTAAATAGCTGCTTTGTCTATTTTTTTGTTAAACAAAAAACTTTTGTTAATTTATTCACCACGATTTTGTGTGAAAATAAATTGAGGCTCTAATGACGTAAGCAAAGTCTGGATTAAAAGCTAGTTACAATTTTAACGCAATTTCCTTGAAAGTCAGCTTTCATAAAAGTTGCTCATAATCTTCTTAGGGCCAGCGAAGTTTATACTTGTTTCTTTATTAAAACCTCGCTTTTGTTCAGATACTGTGCTAACCAAGACACCTTACTACGTAATTAAGAGTTCCTAGCAGATTACAAGATAGATTTTATTTAATATAATTTAACTAGAGTTAATTTTAATAGTTACCTTCTTGGTTTAATAGAATAACTTCCTTTGTGTTGATGCTATTAAAGTCAAAGTATTTTTTTATTCAAATACTAAATACAAGCTTTTTCGAATTGCCACCATTTTTTTATATCACCATTTTAGACGGCAGATTTGTACCAGGAAGAATTTGCAAGGATTCTTAAAAAATAGTAATAAAATAAATGACACACAGAAAATGCATGTATTTTTTAAACGATAGTTAGCATGACGAAACAAAAAATTTGATGTCAAAAACCTATACTAAATTGTGAGCAGATCTTGCCGTGTAAATTGTGTAAAGTCACAAGTCAAATATTTTTAAACAATTATGCCTATTCCAAGCTCTTTCGAATCGCGTTTCGTTGAATTCTAACTGATAATGTTTTTTTTGGCAGGACTACATGTTTCGTTGTTTCGGATGGACATGGCTCGCAGATGTAGACTATCCTTTGCTCGTTGAGAAATCAATTTAGTTCATAAATAAACAATTTTTAATTATAGGGCGGGCACTTCAAGAGGGCGAACCACGACGAGGGTCACCATCAACACCACAAAGGGCACAAAGGGGAATTCGCGAAGGGCGGCTTTGGCACCGTTCATAAGGTAAAATATTACCACTAACCGTTCCAATGAGAAAAACAAATGTAAAAAGAACTAACAATAGGGTTCGAATCCCGGTCGGGTCATGATGAAAAACGAACTTTTTTTGATTGGCCTCGGGTCTTGGATGTTTATCTATATGTGTATTTGTTATAAAGTATAATATCGTTGAGTTAGTATCCCTTATCACAAGTTTCGAACTTACTTTGGGGCAAGCTCAATCTGTGTGAATTGTCCCTATATATATATTTATTTATTTAATAAAGAAAAAAGTAGCGCATACATTGGTACGATTTGACATATTTCTTCCTCTCCTATCTATGTTTTTTTTTGGAACGGATTGCAGTGTTAACTCAATTTCTTCTCCGTTTTTTCCCCTGTATATCAATATCCCAAACACATTGGGATCAATTCCCATTTTGGCGATTTATGAAATTGGTAAAAAAAATACCTGAATAGCCATTTTGAACGTTTGAATAAAATAAAATGTAAAAAATATGGTAATGTGCTACGAAATACGGTAATGTTAATGAAATAAATTTTGTATTTTTAATCTTGGATCAGATTTTTCAATTTTATCATAATGAGAAGAAAAGAGAATCTTTAAATTCAAAAAAAGAAATCAATTGCCTCTTCACGACAATATTCTGTGAGAGGATTGTACTTCCTCTAACCAACTACTTCATAAATACTCTATCATTGCAATTATAATTTAATTTCAATTAATTTCTGTGCGTGGGTATATTGCGACATGTTTACTTATTAACAAGGAGCCGGGTCTCCTAACACAAGTGTTTTTACTTAAAATGAGACTTCATCCCTACAATGTATTGTAATTTAAAACTATGAATATAGATTTTCATTTTGAATGGTTCCAGGGCCACAAAGCGGCGGCTGGCCACGACAGCCATGGCCACCACTACCAGGATCACGCGGAGAAGGCTGGGAAGAATAAAGGCCATAAATGGATCTACCAACACGGCTCACCAGCGAAAAGGGCGAACTTAGCCAGCGCCGATAGGCGAACAGAGAAATACTTCCATGGCCCACAATACTATGGATAAATAGTATTGACTGTTAAGGCTGATCTAACATTGGCAAATATTGTTGGGCGACAGTTGCTTCTACTGAGCGAACTATCTTTTTTTAAGCCTATCTCAGCTCTGTTCGTAATTTCGTTGTCTTTTACAATTTTACCGACAACCAATGAAAAATAGAATTAGGAGCAAATATTTTTACGTTTTCCATTCATGGGAATTACCAAAAATCTCTTCTTCTTTTTACATTCTCACATAAGACTTATTCAGACTAGCTATTTTTAGCCGAGCCGATCGGCGTTTATTAGCTGTTCTACCTTGTTTTTCCAATGCATTTTGCTATCAAAAGTGGCAAAATGACTGATAGAGAATGCCTTTAGGCATTAAGTCCGCCATTTGTAGTTTTCTTTGTGCAATGAAAATTAAATAAATAAAATCGCTGATCGCCGCGACTAAAAGTAGATAGTTTGATTACACTTGTTTTTACCCATATTTCTATCGCTACTTCTACGTCAGTAGATGCATAAGCAACCGACAGTTGCTTCAACTATAATTTGCCAATGTGTGGTCTGACTTTGTTTTTGACAGAAAAAACGGTGACTATTTAAATGCAAATGTCACTTTTTTTTCTATAAATGTATGCAAATATCGTTTTGTTATAATGTTATTGTAAGTTAAGTGTATTTTGTTTAGTAAAAGGCAATATTTATGTTAAAACGCCTTGTCGTAAACTATTTATCTATACACATAAAATGATTTGTCCTGAATGACGGATCAACGCACAGCCTAAACAGCTGATCGTAGATACCTTAAATTTGAAGGGTGTTTTCTTTGTGTTTCGTAGGCATCCGTTAGGAAAGGATTTTTCGGAATTCCCACGGGAAAGCGGGATACACGCAAACGAAGTTACGCAGAAAAGATCTGAAGGAAACTCCTGTCCTCCTTGAACCTTTTTTTGTAATACTCAATCCAGTTGATTTGTGAAATATGATCGTACCTAACAAAATCATCTCAATATCGAAAAAGGTTTATTTATAAAAGTTCACCGACTTTCGACCGAAATTATTTCCGAGAGATGAAATTTAATATTAGTGGAAGTTTTTTTAACAAGATAATAATAGTCTTTTAAAACAAAGATGAGGAACGGTTTAAATTTAAACGACTCCTGTTTTGTCACTATTATTTATTATATAAAAAAATGGGGCACTAGCCCACGGCGACATTTTATGCACGGTTTTTTTAATGACGATGCAGTAAGTAACTTTCGGTTTCACAGTTTCCGAAGAAATAATTGCGGGTCAATTCTCATTGTAAAAACAGTTAAAATCTAGACTCATTCTCAAGATGTATCTCGCTCGTTAAAAGTATTTTGTATGAGCAAGATAGTACTTGTGATGAGACTAGATTTTAACTGTTTTTACTACGAGAATACGAACAGCCCCCTTACTCTTGAAGATAATTCCGCTCGATCGCCATTGGATTGTTAATTTTAGGTACTCTTTACAGCTAGATTAGGGCTAACTAAATACTAAACTAAATGAAATCGGATTGTATGTTAACCAAATAGTTAGTGAAGTATAAAATTTCAGGGGTACTAATTAGGATTTGCCGTTAATTTTGCATTTGAAATTATTTAGAATTGAAATTAAAATCGCGATTGCTATGCAGAGTAACATAGTTGGTCTATGAAACGCAAGAACTTTCACTTCCACAACAACTGATCGCTTTTGCGATAATTATACAATCAAACACTTGTTAAAATATCAAATTCCCGATGTTAAGCCACAATGATCAATTTTGTTAGTAAAAGCTGATTTACATTTTGTTTTTCTGCGAACACGTTCAAGCAAAAAATAATTCTCTGACGTCTTTATATCATAATATAAAGCTATTCAGATTATTTGGTACTTGCAATTTAACCTCTTTCATTAGAATCATAAAAATGACAAATTATTTCATTGATTTTCTCCGTTTTTTGTCATGGCTATCTCTTAAAAAAAATGCTTTTTTATATTTTATTTTATTTATATACTTTTACAAGGAATATGACAAACTTAAAAATTAATTACTTAAACTTAAAAGAGTGTGCATGACAAGGTACCCAAAACAGAATAGAACAAAATGTTCGCAGCGTTGCCTCGCTGAATAGCAAATAGAAATATAATGCATGTTTTTTTTCCCAAGTATAAAATAACTTACTTACTTACTAGGTTGGCGCGAGAACCCAAAGTGGGTTTTGGCCTCCGATAATAAGATTTTCCTTTTCTTATTATCGGTCTCGTAACAATTGTCTTTTTCCATGGGAAGGGTGTTAGCCCGCCGCACAACCCCCATATTGCTGGAGGACCACATCCTACTTTGGTCGGCGAGTCCATCGGACTTAGCCGGGTAGCTAGCTATGCTGTGCTACCGACCATTCCCCCATCCGCCACCCGGGGGACGCCCCCCTACGCTGTGAGGCCCAGCGCGGGGAAAATAATGTTCTAGATTTTTTTTTTACTCAATTAATGTTTTGTCATTCCTGAAGAAAATGTAATAAAGTGTGAAAGTGTCAAAAAAACTTTTAATCAACCTTGGCTGATATTTTTTATACATAGTTATTTAACTTTTCACAAAGTTAAATAATTTGCACAAACTCATTTTAAAAATCTCTTTTTCTTCATTAACTAGATAATGAATTACAGCCTATAATTTAATCTTATAAAAATCTTTAAATAGAAAGACTATCGAAAGGACAAACTCATACTCAAACAATCGAACTCATACTCAAAAGAGTCTCAGACTCATACCCAATGAGTTAAAAAACATTTGCATTCTAAATGCGATTGCATTCTGTAGCATTTTAAATGCGATTAGCCGGATCCACACCAGACGATCCAACGTGCTCTAAATGCGCGCAGCAGGATCTCGATCCAATGGAATGCGCGAGCCTCGATCTCGAACTAATGGAATGCCTCGCGCGAGGCAAGTCCACATCAAAAGTTCCATTGGATCGAGATCCTGCTGCGCGCAATCCGATTGCGCTGGATCGTCCGGTGTGGATCTGGCCATTGCGTAGCAGCATTTTGAATTGTATCTTTTTATCTTTTTCTATTTCCAATGCGTTGGCATACTGTGGCATTCTCAATGTGATGTTTACATGGCCTTATCTATTCTTTGACTTTGAATGAAAACATGGTAATTAAATATATTATTTATAAATATGAACAAAATGCTAACAGAATAAATTGTATTGTTTAAAAATAATTATGAATACGTAAACCAGTCTTTGTAATTTTTTATATTTTTATGCCTTTTTATAATTTTTTAAAATATAAATTGTAAATACTTATGACTGTACGATGTAAATATAATAATTGTAAGTTTTGTAAATAATTATTTTGGAAATAAATATGTTTATTTTATTTAGTTTTTTTTTTCCATTACTCTCTTCAGGGCAAGAGTTCCCGAGTTCCCGTTCCCGAGTTTACTACTTGATTACGAATGTCATGTAGCCGACGACGGCTAAATCAAGTGTCCGAATCGCCGAAATTCCATATCGTCGATATACCACAACTTTGACTAGCCATTAGTTCGAACGTCCGTTTCACCGAAAAGCCATTGCAACGATAGTCCTATACTTCGAATGCTCGAAGTGCTAAAATTTGAAAAGTATTCTATACAACGTGTAACTCGAAAGTACGCATAACCTCCTAGGAGCAAGTTCAGGTCATTAAAACAAACAACTTTTAGGTACTATGGGGACTATGGGGACCATGATCAAAAAATTAATTTAAAAAATCTGCTGTTCCATAGTAAATGGTCATACCTACCGGACCAAAATGTATGAGACAGCAGATTTTTTTAATTTATTTTTTGATCATGGTCCCCATAGTCCCCATAGTACCTAAAAATTGTTTTCCACATGACACTCGAAATCAAGTAGTAAACCCCCTGTTTACTCAGCGATAAGACATAAATCGTAAATGCATATCACAGCAGTGCGGGCGCTACGGAGAGCGAGTCCCGTGCTAAACAAATAGGCCGATGGAAACAAAACAAATAGACCGATGTGAAACAACAAAATAGGCCGATGTGAAATGATGGTGTAAACAAGTGCCTCGCGACTTTCCGAGAAATATAATTGAACCCATTTTTCAATAGTTTAAGCTGTTACAATCATTTAACATGTATTGTGCTTAATGGATAAAAATAATGTTGAATGTAATTTTATCTAAAAATAGCATTTACATTTAGGTCATAGATTAAGCGATTTAGGACAAACAAGGTTTATACAAATAATGTTGACTCCAAAAATAATTCGATAGTTGCAACTCAACGTTTAATTATAGCTGTCACTACACTACTAAAGAATAAAATAAATATGTATATAGGGACAAAGCACACAGATTGAGCTAGCCCTAAAGTAAGTTCGAAGCTTGTATGGGATACTAACTCAACAATACTATACTTCATAACAAATACGTAAGGTCAGTTGGGGTTGGGGTAAGACTACCCAGGCAAGACTACCAGTGTCTGATAACTCAAGAATTACAGCTTCCTGTTCAATTTTTATACTTCCTGTGTAATTTAGCGGAAATGGTAAAGTTCTTAATTTAAAACACAGCTGTCGCTACTGCGATGAATATGGACATTATAATACTGCAACAAAAACATTTGAAGTAAGATCGAAAAATATTCAAGTGTCCGTGAGATTAAGTTGAGATATTTTAAAAATTAACCTTGATATCTTTGTGTTTAATAATTCAAATATTAATAGAAAGATTCGGTAGTTAATTGTCTCTCTTTTACAGTGTTCTTGTTCGTAAAAAAGTATAAATAGCGAATATTTAAAACACTAAAAGTACCCCGGCACTTTGAAGGTGGGGCAAAACTACCCGATTAACTTTTTTGGAATACAGTAATGTTAGTCTAATCACAACTGACCTAGATAAACATTCAAAACCCAGGCCAATCAAATTTTGTTCATGACCCGACGGGAGGAGGTCGCCACGGAGGTCATCAAGAATTATTGAAGAATAATGTTTTCTTGTTTAGTTAAGATCGATTAAGACCTAATGTGAAATTAATAGGTAAGTATTAGAAGTAAATTGGAACATGTGTACGACTGTACGTTTAACAGACATACAGACTATCGCATTAACATACGAAATTTATGTATGGAGCGTATAATTAGCTTTGTTAACATAGAGTACGTAGTCCTTTTGTTAATGACGTTACATACTATGTAAATACTTGTCTATAGTATACAAGTAAATAACATTTTGGTTCTTTTGAGAATAAGACGTATAAAATTTGTACTATCTGTAAAATATATCGTGATAAATATAACTCTACAGGAACTATTTGCAGGTAGCACAGTGTTAATTTTTTATACCGACTCTCAGTTTGTGGTTGTCATCTTGGGGGACTGGTCTGCTCGTTTTATAAACACCTACCTATTCTGCATATTTAGGATTTGACTATAGGGCTATTTGGATTGACATCTCGCGTTTCGTATTTAATTTCTGCATGTACCTACCTGGATCTGTATTTTATTAAACAAGTATTTATAATTATGAAAAACGAACTTTTTCTGATTGCCCTGGGTCTTGGATGGTTTATCTATATTTGTTATAAAATATAGTATCGTTCAGTTAGTATCCCATAACACAAGTCTCGAACTTACTTTAGGGCCAGCTCAATCTGTGTGATTTGTCCCTAAAACACAAAAACAACATTATTATGTGCAACACTCATCACGATCGTTCAATCAAGAGCCTTACGACCAACACGAACAAGAAGAAGAAGAAACAAAAAAGACCTATCTAAAAAAAACTTTTGACTTTTCTATTATATTATAAATGGGTATTGAGATTGATGTCCCCGTACGCAGGACATAGAGTGCTTCTAATCGTGTCATCTTTGAGTGTAATCCCAAAATAATAAATTACATTACAATTTTTATTGCCAATTTAGATTAATTTAAATCCCCTTTTATCTGTCTAATATTAGTTACTCATAAATTTGTTCTCCACTTGAGTTCTTCTCAAAACATAATTAAATAAGTCTTCGAAAAATTCATATTAGTATCGCAATATTATTTATCTCTCTTACACCAGGTTTTTGAGGCACGGAGAACATTTTTTCTGTTTTTTTTTTGCAAGAAAATGCATGTCTTGTAGGGTTCACGTAAATTATAAAATAAGGATTTAACCGTTTGATTGCAACGTCTATCTATATAGAATGTTAAATTAATTAATGCGTTTTCCAAGATGTTAACATTGTACAACTACTTACCTACTAAATAAGCTAAGATGTAAACATTGTACAACTGCTTACCTACTAAATAAGCTAATGGTAAATTTTTCTTTTACATTCGCTATTATTTAATTGTGAAAGAATTTTACCTACAGGAAAATCTATTACGGTTAAAAGGAAATACTCTTATTTACCGAGTAATAGTCGAAGAAATTAATAAAAATGTAATTTCTTATTATGAAAACATAACAGTCAAGAGCAGGTCGATCTAAGTACTTAATTGGACTTTTCCATACTTCTACGCTCAGGATTCCTAGAATCCTATTAGTTCTATGTCATAAGAGCCAAAATTGTACTGCAAGTGTAATGCTCAACTTTCACCTGACTGTACAAAATGTCTTATATAAATAATAATAGTTATTTGTTATGCAAGGCTGCAAAGTTGTTTTTTGGCGCGAGTGGTTCAAATATAGAATCCTGAGCGTAGCGAGGGTTTCAAAGGTACAAGACGCAGAATAACTTTGCTGCCGAGTGAAACACACAACTTTTCACCTCACTACAGCGAGGAAAATGCAAGGTGCAAGAAAAACGCAAATAATATATTAAATAAGTGGTTATTTTTTTCATGCGGTGTCGTGCTGGCCAGTTCGATTATTCTAAAAATAAGGTTGGCGCACTGGCATGAAATAAGTATTAATGCATTTTCAGAGGACTGGTGGTATAAAAAATTATAGAATAGAAAGGTTCGAATTTTAAAAATTCTTTCCACGCTAGGGCACAAAATGCATTTTTGCGCTTAGATTTCGAATGACAAACAGATTCTTTCCGAGCTTGTGAGGTGAAAATAAAATTCTTTATTCAGTAACAAAGTTTTACATTACTTAGATCTGGGTTGAGGCCTCCTTTTAAGTATATTATAATACTTGTGTTAGGAAACCTCGCTCCTCTATAAAGAAAATTACAGTTATATTATTTTTCACTGTAGGCTTATTATTATCTAGTCTTTATAATATGAATTTAACATAAAATTTCTATGCAACAGTATCAGTGTGAATGTGTGTGTGTGTGTGAGTGAGTGAGTGTGCGTGTGTGTGTGTGTACGTGTGTGTGAGTGAGTGTGTGTACGTACGTATGTGGGTGTGTGGTCCTTTGGATGTGTTCAAGAGTTCATAAAATAATGACATTGCACACATCTGCAAGCAAGCGAAGCGTAGCAAATACAGAACCCACCGTCCGTGGCCCGACACGCACTTGATCTTATATTTTTCCCTTTTTATTTTATTAGTAATTTTATGTTTTTCTATTTACGTTTGAATATTTTAATAAAGCAGACTGGATGGGACCAGTAATCCGTATAATAAAGATAATATTCCTCAAAAAGGAATAACTTATAGTAGAACGTATTTTCAGATAACGATAATGAATCGGCGGCGAAATATTTATAGCTTTTATCATGTTTTAGTTTATGATGTCGTAAAAATACGACAAAATTAAATAAAGAGATATTTTTATCATAAGTTGCACTTTCGGTCCACGGACTTTGAATACAGACAAATATTGAGTCATAGACGTACTTTTTTTTAAACGTAAGAACATGCGTTAAACAAATGATGCGACGACACGAGAGCTAGATAAGGAAGGGAAGAGGGAGAACAAAGAAAAATAAATTGGTCTCTCTCAGACATTATCTTCTACATAGTATAAAATGAAGTCGCTTTTGCTGTCTGTGTGTCTCTACGTATGCTTAAATCTTTAAAACTACGCAACAGATTTTGATGCGTTTTTTTTAAATAGATAGAATGATTCAAGGGGAAGGTTTTTAAGTACCTATTAATACTTTCCAAAATTCCTAGGGGAAAGCGGGATACACGCAAACGAAGTTGCGCGGGTTTCGCTAGTTTAGTATAAAATGTTATAGTTGGGTATTTTTATTTAATAATAGTTGCAGGTATGCGTATCAAATATTATAGCGTTAAGGAGGTAGTTTTAGATGGACGGCTGTTGCATCAGTCGAATAAAGGAACCTATGAAATACGGTCGTGTTATTTCGACTCCCACTCCTCTCAGATATAACATAAAATAACATCGGTTCCCTATGTGTACCTATGCTAAGAATTTTAAAACACACAACGAATTTTGATGCTCTCAGTTGTGATTGTCATCTTGGCACTGGTCTGCTCGTTTTATCAACATCTACATAGGTAATCGACATATTTAGGATTTGACCATAGCGCTATTTGGGTCGACATCCCGCGCTTAATACCTAAGGGCCTACGTCGTAAAATAATTGCGGCCGACTGAGCCCGCCCCGCCGCCCGTGCGACGAATTCAATCCCTGCTTCAAGAGACAGAGATGGGACACCGTGAATCCGGCGAATTTTTAACACCGTAAGCGCCAAAACACATTTAGGCTTATTTTGGCTCTTTCCAAAATTTCGATTATATGATGAATTAATACATATCCAAAAATCTAAGTCTAAATTTTAGTAGTTTAGAAGATATTTGGTTTTTAAGGACCCTTCTTTTTTTCACATAGGGTTAATTTCTGTATGTACCTGGATCTGTATTTTAATAGTTAATGCATAACGGGTTTTCTTACGCCATTACTTTTACCAGTGTTCATTTAGCTTTTCTTTCCGAATTGGTAGTATTAAGAGTAGATTAATTACATAGATAATTTAATACTGTAATGTAATCATTGACAAGAGAAAGTGTCTGGGACCTACTCTAGGTACGTACTAGTGCCTACTGCTAAGTAAAAAAATTGGGTTTATAATACAGAAACAACAATTTAATCAGCTGGCATTTTTACGCACTTGATTTGACGTAACAATTTTACATGATACCTATTTAATTCTATAAATAGCCTTCTAGCCGTGTTCCGCTACAGAGCGTCTGCTTCGGACTCATGTCGGTGTATTGGAGCTCGGTTGTTCGGCTCTTTGGTGTGCCCTGTGGTGACTAATATAGCCAATCTTAGCTGCAGTGAACGTGTAATTTGAAGTTACGTTGATGGTGCGCAGGTCAGCACACCATCAACGTAACTGTAATTAATGGCAGCAGAAGGGCGCAATTTGAGCTCGTCTCTTTTTTGGTCGAGGGCAAATCTTCTTGCCACCTCAAAATCGCTCACCTTTTGGTGCACCAAATTGCGCCACTCCAGCCGCGTTTCTGCCATTTTCCCCAAATTTTGCTGTTTCGATAAATAACGAGTTGAGAACAAAAAACGGCCGTTTTTGTTTTCAATGCAACATTTGAAAAGCGATATAAATATACTTCATCGTCTATTCTAATGCGTAATAGAACATTATATTCCTTTTTTTTTTTCTACGTTTACCAGCTATCACTCTCGTTCAAATGGCGTAGACGGAATGCGCGCTTATAAAGAATAAAAGAATTTAAATTACTAATTAAACATGCTTATCTACAAGTATTTATAAATTGTCGTAATCATTGCTGTGTTTATTTCTTTTGTAAATATTTTTAAAGGTGTCAATGATTTTTTAATTAGGTACGAAAATAAACACTGAACAAACTGGACAAGAACACAATCAGTAACTAAATAATTAAATATTGTCGAGGAATGTTTGTTAATTATAAAAATACGCAGACATGACGCTCTTTTTGTCTGGTAATTATGTAGTAATGCACACGACGCGCGATTTGTCAGCAATTTAGTGACTACCCATAGTACCATCTAGTCCCAAACTAAGCAACTAAGCTTTAGTTGCTTAGTTTGGGACTAGATGGCGTTGTGTGATTCGTCCAAGAATATTTATTTTTATTAAATTAAATAATGTCAAGTTTAATTACTTGTATTACAAACAAGGTTATCTTGTTTACATGCCTAGGACTTTCTATTTGTTCGTGAGACAAAAATTATTAAATTTTAATACAGTATTCCTCAAGTGATTGATTTGAATGCATGTTTATTTTAGGAGAATGCGGTACTTGGCTGTGTTTTTACTGTGCAACCTTTTTGTGATCAACGGTGCTACCATACGCTATGATATCACGAGAGGTACTGTTTTGAAGATGGCTTTTTTGGTAAGTTTATAATATCAACCCATAATCATTCATCATTCGAATTGGTTGCGTTTCGTGCGTCTACAGTACGTAGTACGACGCACGAAACGCGACGAATTCTATGAAAAATGTTGTTTACCAAAACCTGTCGACGCACGAAACGCGACGAATTCAATCATTGAATGAATCCAATGCAGGGATTCGGGCAGGGGGGTCCCACTGACCTGCCCGGCCGGTATCTTCGTCGCAAGCAACCGGCACGATCGCTGCTAGCGATAGAAAGAGAGGCAAATATAACTGTAGTTGTGTGCGCTGTGCGAGCTGAATTGCACCTTATTGTATCGTTGCGAGAGTCCTGATTTTGCGGAGTGGAACTTCTGTACGTAGTACTATTATCTATTCTGTGATTCGGGTTTCTCTTCAGTCGAAGTAGATAGTACTCTGCCATGCGGCTTCAATGCGGATTGGCTGCCAGCAGTGTTTTCAAGCCGACTGAAGGCCAACGACTTGGTTTAACAATTATCATCCATCGACATCAGACGGATAAACGTGTTCTATGATGTACGGAGAAGCTCGAGATAACAAAACCAATCCAATCAGGCACATGCCCTGCAGTGAGACGATTCTGGGTTAATATGGGTGAAAATTAACATTTTGTACTTAAATATGTTTTCTCAGTAAGTGAATGATTAAATGTATGATTCTTATGATAAATAAATGATCTTAAACCAGAATTGTAAAATAAAATAATACGTAAATACAGTATTTAAAATTCATGAACAAATTATACAACAAAAGGTGTTGGTGTTTAGAGCAAATGGAGTGAAGTGACATTAGAGACAGATCGAGGTACGCGGTCTCACAATTTAAATTGTTTTAAAATTGGCTTCAGAGTTTTTATTGAAAAGTAACTGATGTGTGGTTTTACCAGCGAAACCCCGTTGTTTTCGCTCCCGGAGTGTACGGGATAAAAATTATCTGTGTACCAAGTTCCGCAGCAAATCTGCTGAGACTTTTTTTTTTATACCACAAAGTTGGCAAACAAGCATACGGCCCGCTTGATGGTAAGCATCACCGTAGCCTATAGATGCTTGCTATACCGGGGGTATCACTCACGCGTTGGCAACCCTCCCAATCCCTCCTCAAGTGGAGCTCTGGAGACCTTACTCACCGCAGGAACACAACATGGCCGGGACCAATGCTATTTAACTACGATCTTCTGTAAGGTGGAGGTCCTTCCCCAGACAAGCTGCTCCGATTTGAGTGGATTATCCACTGTGCCCTACCTCTCTTGAAACCGTTACCGTTTATGATACAAACAAACTTTCGTGTTTATAATATGTATTAGTAAGGATACATTTTTTATCATTAGAAAGGAGGTGATATTATTCCCTTAATAGAAAAACCCACAATAAGAGGGCCAACCATGGAAGGAAATTCCGAAAATACGGACTGACGTTTTAAACTATGTCTCTTTTTATAGGACTACGTGTTTCGTTGTTTCGGATGGACAGTTTCATAGTAGATCCGAAGATTATAATATGAGCGCCTTAAACCTTTATGACCAAAAATATAGTGTTGGCCACCAGATAGAAAGATAGTGATAGTTTAGAAAATTAGAATAGTATTTATAAAATATCCCCCAAAATCTGGAATACAAAATTTTTGCGCCGCAGCCTGGGTTTGTTTTGGATCACCTCTTTTGAGTGGTGGATACTAAAGTATATCCCTCTTACCACAGCCCGGACACTCCATACATACAACGCGCGTGAAATAATTACCTATGCTACTACACCAATGTCGTCTGTACATACACGCGCATACGTATGCGCGTGAGGGCTCCTCGAGGGGTTCCCGGGGTGCGGTAACACGGTCCGGTGCGGGGCGGAGAGTGGCTATTCTACCTCGGGTTATTACTTATTCTATTATGAAACTTTTTCATTACAGGTTCACAGGCATGGTGATAGAACACCCATAGAAACCTCCATAGGTATGTCAAATGATCCTGATGAATTAAGGAAAGCATCTGAGCCGTATGGATTTGGACAACTTACCGATGTAAGTAATATTAAACTTTATTTACACACATATTATTCTGCTTCCGAATGCACCAAAACAAAAATTCTATAATCTGTGACCATTGACGACAAGAAAAGCTGAAAGAAACGCTGTCAATATAGGTTTTTTAATTGCCATACAATAAAATATCAAAGGATAGTAAGTATACTTATACAGTATCAAAGAAAAAATATTGTCGATTGAAGGAGACTCTCTCAATATGATGAGAAATAAGATGATTTTCCATGTTGATGTTTTAAAGGATAAGTAATATCAATTATATTCTTTTAGGTGGGAAAACGCCGGAGTTATGATCTCGGTAAATACATTCGCACCCGATATGCAGAACTTCTCACAGACAAGTACAACCTCACCGAGGTGTACATACGTTCTACTGACTCCACTAGGGCTAAGATGACCATACTGACGGCCCTTGCCGCAATTTACCCCCCAAACGGTGACGGATGGAACAAAGATCTTGATTGGGAACCCGTTCCATATACCACTATACCTGTCAAATATGATTTTGTGAGTATTTGTATTATTTGACAACCCGTTGAGGGAAGTCCTTTCAATACTTCTTCTTTCTGGTTAAATTAGCTGTGAGTTAAAAAACAGCTGTTGTCTTCTCCCCCGGGACGTCAATAAGCTTTATCGCTTATTGTCAATCTGAGGTGGCCGTTGTTGATCTTAGCTACACAGGAGACACATCGGTGGGAATGTGTGGTGGGCTTGTCCCGAACCAGTTGATGCGTTAGCAGCACCAGAAGGCGCCTATTCTATTCTATTCCCACTGTACGGTTCAAATATTTATGTGCTGGCATTTGTGTGTGTTCTTCATTCTGGTTGTTTTCTATGTATTAAAAAGGCGGCTTAAAAACATTGCAAATCCGCATGGGAGCAGCATGCCAGAGTACTGTCTAATATGCAGATTAAACAATACTCTGCCATTCAGCCTTTCGATTGCAGCGAGACCCGTATCCCTGCTGGGGCAGTGAGATGATAGCGCTCCTGATGTTGCTGATACTGATACTGATGAACACCTGCGTAAACCACTTTCCTTTAAATGATTGTTTGTCTGCTGTATGACACATTTCTTTCAGAATCAAGCAGTATTGAATTGTCCCACTTATACTGATGTGTTCATGCGGATATATAATTCACCAGCACATGCAATGGCCAAAAAATACAGAAGAGCCATCAGTGTGTTATCTGCGCATGCAGGTTTTGATCTCTCATCTAAGCCGGCACTTGTGTACATTGTATATGCAGTTTATGTATCACAGGTATGTTTTGAAAATGTATTACGCGATCTCAATGTTAGTTTCCTTAAATTAGACAATGACGACATGACATTCATCAATTTAACGCGTGTGGTCCTTTCACTAGGATCCACTGCTCGAACCCCACAAATAATTCTCCTTTTACAACTAAATACCAAACAGCAAAAAAAAATATTCTCTTATAACTGATCACGAAAGTTTAGTTACCAAAGTGGACGGAGGGCCTTTGAATATTTAATTACTTGACGAGCCAAAATATACAATTTACAAAAATATTTCAAATTTATCTCAAAACCACTCCTAATTCATCACAGTATCATCCCAATCAAATCCGAAATCAAGTCAGAACCATCCCTATTTGTCTGAACAAAACCAAACTCATATCAAAACCACCCTTTGCTAATACTATCTCAAACCATCCCGAATTCGTCAATTACAAATAAGAAATTATGTAAAATAAAATCCACCCGTGGAATAAGTTGGAAAAAATACAAGTGAAAGGAGGGGTGTGGTCGCACTCCGATTCTTTCTGACTTTACCAAATGACTGTTCTGAGAGATAACAATAATGCTGCAGATGTAAACGTGTCTGTAATAGAAGACTTACCAACTAATTAACCATAAAAACATTTTAAAGTTGACATGTTTTTAAAAATGTTTGTATAGTTGGTTTTAAATGTTGGTTTAGTTGGTTATAAGTTTAAAAATATATATTTTTTTTATCAAATGACGTTTATTTGCACTTTTGAATTAATAATCTCATTTTATTTAAATTCTAGATTAGTTTAGGCCTGCCGTTACCAGCAGATGTTGATGCCATTTGGGATGAACTGGAAGAAGCAGCCAGCGCTGCTGTTGAACTACTTTATGGATCTGAAGATTCTATAGCGTTGCAAGCGGGTAATTCAAATGAAATGAAATTAATTTTTTTCAGAGAGAAGACCCTCACTGACACATTGTCTGGTCATATTTTATATAATATTCTTTCAGTGTTATTCAGAATATAAATAAACATAGAGATTATTATTATAGGGTTGTTTCTAGGGTCAAAATAATTACATTATATTTAGTCCGTGTTTTAGATTATAAAAAAATATTGGAAACGTATTTTTTCTTTTTTCGATTTAACAAAAAATAACAAAGTTACAAGGCATAAAATTTTGGTGTGGCGTCTTTGGCGTCTTTGACGTCACCCCGTGCGAAAAGATGCCACACGGCGTGACGTCACACGTAACTTTAATGGGCTATATCTTTGTCATTTCTGGTCTAATTTACAAATGAAAAAATGAGTTGCCCTTATTTTTGAATAATCTAAAAGACAAGGGAACACAACAAGCCTATTATTGCTTTTGTTTATGTACCTACATTGTACGTTGTCTTCGTATCTCATGTGCTGTAATGAATTAATGTTTTTCTTTGTTTGCCCAGGAGTGCTTCTCAATGAATTCTTTAAATACTCCGCCAAGGTTATCAATGGTGAAGACACTCAGAAGTTGAGGATCTACTCAGCTCATGATTTCAATGTGTTCTCCTTTGAAGCTGTTACCCAGGTCACCCCAAGACAGGGAGTACCTTATTATGCCTCCGCTTACTCACTAGAAGTTAGAAAAGTTAACAAGATGGGAAAATATGTTGTTTTAGTAAGTAAACCTGGTAATACCTCAAGGTATAATCCATAGGCGGAAAAAATTACGTTCAAGGTTAATCTCTGTTGTAATCCCTACTTTCGGCAATTTTCTTACCAAATTCATCATAATGCCAGCAGCGGATTATTCTCGTATTATAAACAGTTTCAATCTAATGAAACTCATTCACTATCTCGCTCTTTTCCTATTTTATATCAGTGAGTTAACCCTTGAGATTCAAACGAGATTTTGACTGTTAATGTTATGAGAACCCTCAGCAGATTAGTAATAAAAAACGGTGTGGCACTGATTTTCGTTTGGTTTTTCCCTTTTCTGATTCCCGATATATCACCCGATATAAATATTTGTTTTTTTTTTCAGCCTGTATATAAGCCTCGGCCAGATCAAGAAGAGATTTACCTTAAAGTTAAGGGCTGCGACTCGCTACTCTGTGATTATGATCAGTTCGTGTCCATCACCCGGCCTTACGCTCTAAACCTCGACACCTGGCGGACCAAGTGCGGCTTCCACGATGACCTCGATATTGATGACTCCTCTGTAGAATAAATTCATACTAAAATCCACGACTAAAAGTTTTTAATTTTTAAGTCAATAAAGAATTTATTTATACATTTTGATTTTTGATCGGGGGGCACGGCAGTGCCCCCGCCACGACGAGCGCGAAGCAAACACTGCCGTACCATCCTTTACTGGAATCATTTCGCCGCATTTTCAGGTCCCTATTTGAGAAGCTCTGGATTAGACCAGAACGCAGAAATTTTCGTCATGCAGTAAGTATAATTACATACTTAAAATCCAAAATTTCAAGTCTGTAAGTCATTTAGTTCCGAAGTTAAGCGAAAGCAAAGTTTCGCATTTATGAGACTCACTCACTCATAATCATCAGAATAGAACTAGTACTTCCCATAAACTCAGAGAGCTAAAATTTGGTACAGAGTTAGGGTTTAATGGCCACATAAAGGGAAAACTATAAAAACTAAGATAATCGAAGATCTGGAGTACCTGGTGACCCTGATTAGAAAACACAAGAGCCCAACCAAACTATTAGAGATCGACATACCGCCTTTACAAAAAATATTTAATTTGGTGGGCTGCTCGACGGCAAAAATCGTCTGTCATTGCAAAAATCAAAAATCAAATAAAATAAATCAATATGCTACGTACAAAAAGAAGTGAAATCCCACCAAAAACATTCTGTAAAAAATTTGCCAAGTCTCGATATATCTGCATGTTTATCTCTAAAAAGTAATGAAATCTAGACAAAGATGTGCCAAGTCTGAGGTTTCTTACTGCGATTTCTTTATTATATTAGGTAGTTAATGTTGTGTGACTTGGCCGTTGAAGGGTACACAAAGGTACAAAACCAGGTGCTCCATGACACCATTGCACCAATCTGTCGCCAGAACCGCTACCCATTGACGATGAAAAATTGCCACTTGGATAACGTTGATTCAATAACCAGTCAATTGTAGGCTTGCTTGATAAAGCTGCGTATTTCAATAATACTTATTGATGTATAGGCGAGCCTAAAACAAATAGTATAAAAAAATATTTCCAGTACAGACGGACTTCCCTGGTGTACCCTTCAACGGCCAAGTTACACAACATTAACTAATAATAAAGAAATCGCAGTAAGGAACCTTAGACTTGGCACATCTTTGTCTAGATTTCATTACTTTTTAGAGATAAACAAGCAGATAAATCGAGACTTGGCTAGTTTTTTACAGAATGTTTTTGGTGGGACGTACTAATAGTGGCAAAAAATGTATAATGTACGAGGGTTGCCAATTATACAATAGACTACCTCAGGATATTAGAGACTCAAAATCGATGTCTACCTTTAAAAGACTCTTAAAATACCACGTTATGAAATAAGCAATATTTTGTATAATTATTATTATAGGCACTCTTATAATAATAATAAATAAAACTATAATATAAAAATACTAATAATACATATATATATATATATATATATATATATATAATACTGATAAAACTGGTTAAGAAAGAAAATTATTAATAAACATGATCACCAAGTCCAAGTGTCGCTTCCAGTTTTGTTAATCTGATGTATGGAGGCGTGGTCAGCTGTTGCGATGCAGCAACATCGTTGCACTTCACTGCTTCTTGTGAATTCATTTCGCAGTGTACCCGCATGTCATTTATTATTTTTATAAATTTTTGTAAGGTTTTGTTTTGGTGTTGTTAATTGTTTGCTTTTGTCGTTCGTTGTATGTATGCACTTACTTTAAGATATTTTTGTGTTAAATTTAAATGTAGGAAATCTGTGTACGAGTAGCCCTAGTGTATAATAGTTTATAATTTAGATTAGTCTCATAGTAAGTGAATGTAAATTCTTTTATGAGAAATAAAGTTCTTAAACCACAAAAAATATTAAATACCTAATACCTAAGAACACTATCCTATTTTTAAAAAAAAATCTTCCTGAGTATAATAACTTGTACGGCGGGCCACTTCCCATCAGGTGGCCCGCCTGCCTGTTTGTCTGCTATAAAACATTTAAAAAAAACTTGACAAAGTACAAAGTGTGTGACATAAATAATTCAAGAACAAATTTAAAACAAAATCTGTGTTAACTAATTTGACATGACAGACGTGTTAGATGGAGGTCTGGAGAAGTAGACTGTTTCAATATCTACGTAGGTAGTAACTTTTTACTAATTGAATTAATCTCAAAATTAGTAGGAAGAGTTTAATGAAGTTCTATTACAATGAAAATATTTTAAATTTTACAAACACTTCTCAAGCTTTTTATTTACAAGCGACAATTACAGCTCCATAATTAAAATATATTTAGCTTTAAAATATGCCTCTATCAGTTTCTAAAACGAATTTTAATTCCCCATTATGTTTTAATCCATCTCTTTTTCTTAAGTTTGACAGTGACAGTCATAATAATAATAATAAAATAATTAATTTTTCTCTTCACAGGTTTCGTCCTTAAAATAACAATTACAAAATCGCAGAGAGTCTAAAAGTGAAAAGAAACTGGTGTCCATACTAGTCTTGGACTTGTTACGGATCACCTGGCTCTGTCCTTTAATACAAATGTTTATATTTTATTTTAAAAAGCTAAATAAGTATATGGGTAAACAAAAGTAAGAAAACATGTGACAAAATATCAAAAGAGTGTTAGCGAGTGGATGTGTGTATTGTGAATGGAGTGTATGTGTAATGTATGTGTATATTTTCTCCGTGGCGTAATGGTTACCACGCCAGACCGCCACCCAGGAGGTCCCGGGTTCGATCCCCGGTCGGGTCATGATGAAAAACGAACTTTTTCTGATTGGCCTCGGGTCTTGGATGTTTATCTATATATGTATTTGTTATAAAATATAATATCGTTGAGTTAGTATCCCATAACACAAGTTTCGAACTTACTTTGGGGCTAGCTCAATCTGTATGAATTGTCCCTATATATTTATTTATTTATTATATTTTATTTCCGTATTCCGTTTAGATTTATTACTCGTATGCTAATACTATAAGGTTTTCCCCGCGCTGGCCCTCACAGCGTAGGGGAGCGTCCCTAAGGTGGCGGATAGGGGAATGGTCGGTAGTACGGCCTAGCTACACTAACCGGCTAAGTCCAATGGACTCGCTGACCAACGACGGGTGTGGTCCTCCAGCATTTCGGGGGTTGTGCGGCGGGTTGACACCTCGCCCACGTAAAACCAATGTTGCTGGTGAAGCGTATCCCGTTAGCGCTTCACTAGCTATAACGCAATAAATTTGCGCAACATTGTCAAAAAAAAAAAAAAAACTATAAGGTAATTTTATTTAATTATATAAAGAAATATTTTCTGTTTCTTTATAAGTTAGGGTCAGTAGCCAGTTAATCGTTTTTCTTTTGCAAATTCTTTATTCGTTTTATTATATAGATAGATACGGGCCCAGAAACCCGAAAACCTATTAGAAAAAGATGTTCTGAATTTGTATGTTTGCTTACAGACATTAGTTCTACTTTAGTTGAGTTACGAAAACTGGATCCAGTGAAAGGACTTTATGTTGTTTCACGATTACAGTTAATATAAATAATTGTCTAATGAGATGATGAATGTGACATTATAATTATTTTTGAATTTGTTTGAATTGTAAAGTTCTTACTTTACAATTCAAACATAATTATAATGTCTCATTAACTTTAAGTATAAAAAAAACTTTAAAGATTCACCGTCATTTTGTAAAACCTTCAAAGAAGGTTTACTGATATCAGGTGTTGCGTTGACGTGTGAACATAACCCAAAGTTCTTGTCTTTAACTTCAATTGCAAAAGTTCGAACGAGTACGCAATACTACGCGTTGCGGAGATTTATTCGGCCACACACACCACGCGCGCATTCACGAATCGCGCA
This sequence comes from Endotricha flammealis, assembly GCA_905163395.2. Taxonomy (NCBI): domain Eukaryota; kingdom Metazoa; phylum Arthropoda; class Insecta; order Lepidoptera; family Pyralidae; genus Endotricha; species Endotricha flammealis. The sequence goes on along the minus strand of LR990871.1, from coordinate 1,749,765 downwards.
TCTCCATAATTATTTATGAGCCTACACGCTTTTCCTTAATGTACACAAAGTGATAAATAGACCTAAAATCCTATTTCTCGTTATCACGAAAATATAATAAAAGAAAATGTAGATTAGAACAATTAGAACCATCAAACCATAAATTTTATAAACTTAACCGATAACGTTACTATAAAAGAAAAGAAAAATATCAGAGTAGCATCATTAGCAGTGACAGTAAAGGACGAGCAAGATGTTCCAATTATTCTGTATACTGTTGATGATCTTCCATAACATCACTGCTGATGTCACTGATGGGACAGAGCTGGTGATGTCCTTTTTGGTAAGTTTGTTCATGAATTTGACGACACGATTGACTACACGAGACATCGCATCCTTAAAGTGCATACCCATCGATGATACTATAATAGAATAGTCTACGTTTTCTTCTTTTCGTGTGCTTCCTGCAATTAGGTAGCTGGTTTTAGTGTTTTCTAGTCACCTAACAGTCGCTGAAATTATTTGACGACTGCTTCCTATCAACTATAGTCAGGAGTCACTTTATCGTGCCAGAAGCACGGAGGAACTCAAGATTGTAAAACGCATCCAAATATTGACTAGGGTTGTCGTTGCTTAACTTGCGTGATCGTTCCACTTTAGCACGCACAAGGCCACCGAGCCCCTCAAAGCCTACGTCGGTCGTTGACTTCGACTATTCTATCTTCTAATATTAATCAATTTGTGTGATCGTACCCTAAAAATGAAAGTGATCTAAATCTTGTTATGTTTTAGGTCCACAGGCATGGCGACAGAACCCCCATAGAAGCTTCACTATATTTATCGAGTGATTCTGCAGAACTCCAACAATTATCTGAGGAATACGGATATGGCCAACTTACTGATGTAAGTAACATACTCCCATTTTAACTCCCAGTAACATTCTCCCATTTTGCTTGTTTTGGTCATCAGACAACGGGAACTAATACAAGCAAATTTTGTAAATATGATAAGCAGTTATTACAGTGGATGATAGTGATCTTACTTGCATTCTTATAAGACAGCCCGGTGGTACGTTGGCAGTGATCCTACCTTTAGCACCATAGGGCGCGCGTTCGAGTCCCGACATGGCAAACGTGTTTGTGTTTGTTCTCGATGGTCTCAGTGTTTTCTATGTAATTTAAGTTTAAGCATATATACCCGTTGTCTGATATATAAACAAACAGGTTAAACCTAGCATGCTTTGGGACCAGGTGGTGATGTGAAATGCGTAGAATTTATTATTATTTATACTACATCATAATATCCTTTCAGGTGGGAAAACGTCGGAGCTATGATCTCGGTAAATACATTCGAAGCCGGTATGAAGAACTTCTTTCACAGAAGTACAACCGCACGGAGGTGTACATTCGTTCCACTGACTCCACCAGGACTAAGATGACCATACTCAGCGCCCTCGCAGCGATCTACCCTCCAAACGGTAACGGATGGAACAAAAATCTCGATTGGGAGCCCGTTCCTTATACCACTGTACCTGCTAAATACGATTTTGTGAGTATTCTGAAATCCGTCACCCAAAAAAGCAGCGAGGCGGAGCGTACTAAATTCCCTTGGATTAAATGAAAATCTAGGTGATAGCATTAATGAACTTACATTTCTCTTTCTTTCAGAACCAAGCTATGTTGAACTGTCCCACATATAGTGATGGGTACCTGCAAATTTTAATGTCACCATCTCCTGCAATTGCCCAAAGATACAGCAATGTCTTCAGTGTATTGTCAGCTCAAGTAGGTTTTGATATCTCCTCGTTGCCAGTTCTTGCCTACGCCATTTACGATATTTACACATCACAGGTGAGTTTTAAAGATAATGAGTTTTATAAAATAATTTTAAAATAATAGCATTAGTGTCAAGTAGCAGTATTTTAAATCTATCGACAACAGTCGGAACCGACAGCCTAATGCCCTCCAAAACACGGAGTAACTCGAGTTATTTTACATTCATCCAAGTATTGGCTTGAGTGATCGTTACTTAACTTAAGCGAGCGCTAACAACGATTTGCGCTCATGCAGACGAGACGGTTTCTCGCCGGAGCTAAGCCCGGCGTCAAACCGGGTCTACGTCCGGTCATCAGTCTTATATGGGACACTATGAAGCCAATCACACGACGCCGGCGCTAGCGCCGGCTTACCTCGCAACCGGGCACGGCGCTTGTTTGACGCCTGTCTTAGCTCCGGCGAGAAACCGTCTCGTCTGCATGAGTGCTTACGCTTTGACATACTCTACTAGGTCATCCTCCGAGAATTTTATTAAAGTAATGACGTAGGTTTTTTCAAATTTCAATGTCTTGTGAACTTTAACTAGTTTTTAAGATTGTAAAAATATATATTGTTGTTAATATCTGTAATTGTATTATAATTTTAGATTAGTTTAGGCCTGCCTATACCTGCAGAAATTGAAGCCATTTGGGATGAAGTTGAAGCAGCAGCCGGCGCTGCTATTGACATAGTTTTTGGAGATGAAGACTACATAGCGTTACAAGCGGGTAATTAAGAATTAAATCAGAAATATAATAGATAGAGTAGGATTGAAATATTACAGAAATCATTGTCATCCCAATGTCAAATATTTTTATTTTAGACCTATCTTATAGAGACGTGAAAGAGCTGGCATAAGGCAGAGTTAAATTAAGAAGAAACAAACAAACATTTTCGAATCGTCACATTTTTTTCCCACCACCAGTTCAGAACTGGTATGACACTTAGCACTTACTTTTTTAGTTTACACTGTCTTGCTCTTTTACTTACCACTAGCTCTCTTTTTCAGGAGTGCTTCTGAACGAGTTTTATACATACTCCGCCAAGATCATCGCTGGTGAAGATACCCAGAAATTCAGGATCTACTCCGCTCATGATTTCAATGTGTTCTCTTTCGAAGCCGTTACCCAGATCACACCAAGACAAGGCGTCCCTCATTATACCTCTGCTTACTCTCTAGAAGTTAGAAAGGTCACTGATACTGGAAAATTTGTTGTGCTGGTAAGTAAACCAAGATATATCTTAAAGGTTTTTTCTACCACGGTTAAGGCAAACAAGCTCACGATCCGCTCGATGGTAAACGCCCACTCGCGCGTTACCGACCCTAGAAAAATACTTAATATATTCCAAATATTTATCATATCTTCATGGGGATTCGATCAAATTCATCAAAGTTTTGGGAGAACCCAAGGCTCTGATTCACACTTTGACGGAGACCTTAAGGTCTTGTACGTCATTCAATGAGGAATTATAAGAATAGGGACCGGTAATGCTGCAGCCGTTGAAGCTAATATAAACATTTGTTTTGTTTTACAGCCTGTATATAAACCTCAGCCTGATCAAGACATAATCTACCTGCAAGTGAAAGGCTGTGACTCTCTACTCTGTGACTACGATCAGTTCGTATCTATCACCCAGCCTTACGCTCTGGACGTCGACACCTGGAGGACCAAGTGCGGCTTCACTGAGGACCTTGTCATCGACGACTCCACTATCGCCTAATACCATCTTCCAGCGCCGGCTCTAACCCACATCTCGCTCGGGTTCAAAAACTAGGAAATAGCATAGAAACTTGATATGGACTTTGCATTTCTAATTGCACAGTGATATTTTTTTTACTTTTTCTTACTTGTTATAGAAACAAAATCGTTATTTTTATATCTTTAATAAAATAAACTATTTATTTACATACATGTCATGTTGTATCATTTTGTTAACAAGTCAAGTCAGTGACCGTTAGGTGATTTAAAAACACTGACACCTACTACCCGCAGTTGACACTAATTGAGGAAGCACACGAAAATAAATAAATAAATAATAAATATATAGGGACAATTCATACAGATTGAGCTAGCCCCAAAGTAAGTTCGAAACTTGTGTTATGGGATACTAACTCAACGATATTATATTTTATAACAAATACATATATAGATAAACATCCAAGACCCGAGACCAATCGGAAAAGTCCGTTTTTCATCATGACCGACCGGGATCGAACCCGGGACCTCCTGGGTGGCGGTCTGGCGTGGTAACCATTACGCCACGGAGGTCGTCGAAAAGAAGATGAACATAACATGGGCTCAGGTACAATGTGGGTAAGAGCAAGCTGATGGTGTTTAAAGCAGGTAATAAAACCTACCAAGTTCCTCCCATCACACTTAATGGAACTGCTCTACAGCAAGTTCATGAATTCAAGTAACTGGGGCACTGAGAACTTACCCGATGATTTGGACATTGATAGGGAGCGCAGAGCATTGTCGGTGAGGAGTAATATGCTTTCCCGCAGGTTTGTGCGTTGCTCACGTGACGTAAAGGTCACACTTTTCAAAAGCATTATACACGTGTAACTTGTGGAGCAATTATACCAAAAAAGCCTACAATGCTCTGCGTGTTCAGTACAACAACGGCTTCAGGAGTGTGTTGGGGCTGCCCTGGCGCTGCAGTGCCTCAGGGATGTTTGCAGATCACAGCACAGACAGTTTCCAGGCTGTGATACGAAAAAGAGTTGCATCCTTGTGGTCACGGATAAGGAGCAGTACCAACACACTCCTAAAGGTGTTGTCGGAAAAAATTGTCAGTTCAATTGTTAGACGCTGGTCGTCCATTCATGTGCAAAATAATTCTTGTTTTAAAATTTACTAACACAATATTGTATAAGTTTCTTACTAACATAATATGGACTTGTATTTAGAATGTGCAGTCTGAATTAAATATTTTCATTTCATTTCATTGTATGTAATATCTTGATAGAAATCATCGTTCATAACAAGCAGCAGATTCCCCTAATCCTAATGCAAATTAAATTTAACGTTAGGATGAATATCTTGGTAAAAAGGGTAACAAGAAAATTTAAAACGAATTTATTCAAAAAGGCCTATTACAAGCTCTTCCGAATTCACATTTTTTTCCTACCACTAGTTCAGACGACAGATTTGTACTAAGAAGAACTGACAAGAAACTTTGCACTAGCTTTAAAATAGTACTAATAAAAGTTCATCACCATCATCTCAGTCACAAGAAGTCCACTGCTGGACATAGGCCTCCCCCAAACGCCTCCAGTGCGACCTGCTGGCAGCGGCCTGCATCCAGTGGCTTCCTACGACTTTCCTTAGGTCGTCTGACCTTGTAGGCGGGCACCCCACGCAGCGCTTTCCGGTACGTGGTCGCCATTCCAGAACAATTTTTCCCCACCGGCCAACGGTTCTGCGCGCTATGTGCCCTGCCCACTGCCACTTTAGCTTGCTGATCCGTTTGGCTATGTCGGTTACTTTTGTTCTGCTACGATTCTCCTCATTTCTGATACTATCTCGTAGAGATACTCCTAAAATAATAAAAGTTACATTTACAACATTTTATATCAAACCCAATCAAGAACAAAACAAATTGCGAGCTCAATACGTGTTCAATAAAGTTAAAATAATTAATTAAATTAACTCACCAAAGTACCATGTGTTATGTTAATGATTACTTGGTTTTTTCCCTCATTTCACTTGGATCCATTCTTACTGATCAATATACTATTTATTATGTTACTGACGTATCTCTGTTACTAGATGAAATATCACTATTAACTTAATAAAATTTATTGTAATAACTACAATGGCACCTGCTTAATTCAGAAGTTTAACACACTGCAGCTACGTTTATGTACAATATGGCAACGTATTTTTAGCAAATTTGGTGCGAAAGCTTAATAATAAATATTTTAGAACCACAAGCAAGCAATCTCTACAACTTATTAATTTTACTAGCCCATTATTGCAATAAATACAATAAAAAAATGATACAACCATCCAAGCGTCTTGTAATTAAGTGTTCTCTTTCTCACGTTCCCTCAAAAATGGTTAGTGGTGCCTTGATGTTGATTGCGACATCAGCGCCCCAACAAAATATGTAATATTCGTCTTAGGCGCAAGACAGACATAAATGGCCTACATTTTGTATGAAAGAACATAGAAAAAGCTTCGAGGCGGCACGACAAACGGAAGCGCGCCATGGGTCTCTCAACTCCTGACTGACTGATCATCTAGGCAGGGTGTCTAGATGCCCATTGGAACGGAAGTCCCCGAGTGTTGCGCCGCGCCTAGTCGTGAGCGCGCCGCCAACCGTGCCGTAGCCCACCAAGGGGGTTGTATCATTGTTCCCGCAGCCCTGCCCATCTAGGCGAATGAGGTGGCAGTCGGAAAGGTTTTTAGTCGGTATACTCCAAGTGGTCTAGAGGTAGCCCGACATACTCCCGCCACTCCCCAAGCGGAGGGGCATGCAGTAGTGCATTTTCCTGACTTAAAACAAAAAAGGGCAAGGTGTCTAGATCCTAGAAATTTTGCACAAGAATTCCCTTCAGGATGTAGACCGGCTTTTTAAAAAAATTCTATGTAAGCAGGAGTAATGGAATTGCGATTTTTACACAGAAGTCTCACCAATATTTTTTTGCTACTTTAATTTTAGCCATACTATATTTATGAAACTGATATACATTTACACAAACGAAATAATAGAAAATTGAAATAAATTTTATTAAGAGTACTGTTTCTTTCTTCTTTTTTTTTCTTATCAATAATTCCTAAACCGTCGATTTTCTTTTAAACTCGTTGTGAGATCCAAGAGAACTGGAGGGCTTCTACGAAACGTAAATCCGATACTTCGGCCGAAGTATCGGAAGAATTTTAACCGTGAAATACAAGTTATTTCATGATTATAATTCAACTAGCGAAACCCACGCAACTTCGTTTGCGTGTATCCCGCTTTCCCGTGGGAATTTTGGAATGTATGATACTTTAAAACTTTCCCCTTGAATCACTCTATCAATAACCGCATCAAAATCCGTTGCGTAGTTTTAAAGATTTTTAAGCATACAAAGGGACATAGGGACATAGGGACAGAAAAAGCGACTTTGTTTTATACTATGTAGTGATGAACTACTAAAATAACCATTAAAATTCTTCCGATACTTCGGCCGAAATATCGGATTAACGTTTCGTAGTAGCCCTCCTGTAGTTTGTCCCATGAGACGTCAATAAGCTTCATTGGTTCTTCGTTAATACAATATGACTGACTATATCCCGATGGTGGGCTTGTCTCGATACTTCAAATCAGCTATGAATCTGGTCTCATCTCTTGTGGCGCGGATTGTACCTTGGATGAACGTGTTAGGCGCCACGCGGTGGTCAAGTGTCCGTTTATTATGATCCCACTATTCACTAGGTATTATCTTTATTTACAACTTAAACGATATTGTTTTTAATCTTTGGAATGTCATCGGCCAACCAGCGTTTACTAATCGGCAGGTACATCACGACGCGCCCTCTCCTGCGCTGTCGTCATGATAAAGAACATCCATGTCAAACTCAAATTCATTGTTATCCAAATTCCTATGAATCCTGTCAAGTGAATGATCTAGGGGGTAACTCGGACACTAAAAAACTGATCCGTGTCCGACTGTCATTGCAAAAGACCTCTTTCATTCCATACATCAAAAAGGCTAACTTTGAGTTTCTTGCGGCACTTCTTCTCAACAGGCCATTTACGTCGGAAGTGCTAGTAGGATAAAAAAACATTAACGTGCAATAGTTATTTGTTATGCAAGGCTGCAAAGTTGTTTTTTGGCGCGAGTACTTATATTGAAACCTGAGCTAGCGAAGGATTCTAGGATTGATCAAATATAGAATCCTGAGGGTTTCAAAGGTACGAGACGCAGAATAACTTTGCTGCCGAGCGAAACACACAACTTTTCACCTCACTATGCTACAGCAGGGAAAATGCTAGGTCCAAGAAAAACGCAAATAATATATTAAATAAGTAAGTGTATTTTTTTTTCATGCGGTGTCGTGCTGGCCTGTTTGATTATTCTAAAAATAAGGTTGGCGCACTGGCATGAAATAAGTATTAATTAATGCATTTTCAGAGGACTGGAGGTATAAAAAATTATAGAATAGAAAGGTTCGAATTTTAAAAATTCTTTCCAAGCTTGTGCACAAAATGCACTTTTGCGCTCAGATTTCGAATGACAAACAGATTCTTTCCGAGCTTGTGAGGTGAAAAAGTATTTCCTGTACAAATGTCATCGCAAATTTTTTTTCACTTCTCATGCTCTGAAATTGCTTATTTGTGCAGGATTTAAGCTGCACAAAATCTATTTTTGTGCAGAAGTGCATAAACGTTTCTACTCATAAATGTATCTATATTAAGGCAAAGAAAATGAGCCATACAGCCAAACACAATAAAAAGTTCAGAGATAGAATTTGTTATTTAATAATATTTACTTTAATTTATTTGCCATATGTGTTTTTTAAGACATAAAAGATATTAAAAATTAAATTAAAGTACGGAAGGTTATTAATTAATTTAAGAAATATATTATTAATTTTAATTTAATAGTAGGCTGTATAGGTCTGCAGCCAAAACCTAATTTCAGTGTCGTAAGATTTAAAAAAAAAGCGGCGGGAAACTTTCCTTGCAATCGAAGTGAAAAGCACTCGTCCACAAAACCATTTTTATCCTCGATTCGGCTCGGGCTGCTAAAAGCTGCTACATTTTTTAACTGTTTGTAGTAGAAAACGTACAACAATATTGTCACCATTTGTAACATTAATGCTATTTAACTTTAAGATTCCATTCTAAATGTTAAATAACGTTTCGAAACGATGTACGAGTACCTTTAAAGTTTAAAAGTCAGGCACATGTAAATCACGCAATGATAAGAAACATTTTTACAATGAACACCTTTCAATAATTAAAGCCATAAAATAATATAAGATATGACAAAACAGAAAAGATTATAACAATCAATAAAATATAGATGATAGCATTAATATAAAAGAAAAGTAACTTGTCTAAAGAAGCATCATTAACACTTACAGTGGACTGGAGGACAAGCAAGATGTTCCAATTATTCTGTATACTGTTAATGATCTTCCAAAACATCACCGCTGATGTTACTGATGGAACAGAGCTGGTGATGTCCTTTTTGGTAAGTATCTTAATGGCTATCTTCTTCTTCTTTTTATATGCTTCTTTACGGGTAGCTGGTGTGGTCACTGACCATTGGCCAGTGACCATTACTTACTTTTACACCTACGCCATGATCATAAGCCAGTTACCGATGTGCAGATTGTGCCAAGAAACAGATGAAGTACCTGTGCACCACTAGGCTCTACTCATGACAAAGCTACGGAAAGCATTATTTTGCTATCAGAGGAGATACAACAATTCTCTGCCCTGCACATCCCGTTGTTCTTAAAAGCAACCGATCTGCACAGAGAAATTTAGATAAAGGGCACTACAAAAGATTAGCAATTGTCGAAGCATTGGGTACATACTCTTCAAGCCCAATAACAATAGTATTGTCATCATCATCCAAAATAATAGGAACCATGATTCATGCAAGTTCTATATTCCAGGTTCATAGACATGGTGATAGAACTCCCGTAGAAGCCACGCTCTTCATGTCAAAGGACGCTGAAGCATTGAAAGAATTATCTGAACCCTACGGATATGGACAACTTACTGATGTGAGTAATATTTTTATACCCAGAGAACTACAGACTCATTCCTAACTGACACTTACTAGGAATTACATCAGAGATACACAGAAGTTTGGAGATTGAGTAAGGGTCAAAGTGTCAGGAATCTTTTTGATCTACACCACAAACACAGATAAAATAATATTTGTATACATTTTCCACATAACGACTCCTGCTTTTAAAATCCCCAACTTTGTTGCAAGTGCTCGAACACAAACCCATTAGCACTGGAAGTAGAAAGTAAAATGATCTCCCAGTACAAGACGAATGCTGTATTTTAATAATATACATAACGATAATATCTATCATATTATTTTAGGCGGGAAAACGTCGAAGTTATGATCTCGGAGAATACATTCGCAGTCGGTATGCAGAACTTCTTTCTCACAAATACAACCGCACGGAGGTCTACATACGTTCCACTGACTCCACCAGGACTAAGATGACCATACTCAGCGCCCTCGCAGCGATCTACCCCCCAAATAGTGACGGATGGAACATAGATCTCGATTGGGAACCAGTTCCTTATACCACTGTACCTGTCAAATACGATTTTGTAAGTATTGGCTCCTTTTCTATATACTTCTGTCAGTAATCTCATCATCCTACTTTGGGGCTAGCTCAATCTGTGTGATTTGTCCCTATATTTATTTATTATTATGATATTTATATTCATTCAGTTTTGTTCTTTTTTTTAAAACAAAAAAACATGTTTTTACTGCACTAATTCTAAAATTTATGATGAGTAACAAATGACTCATACATAAATTCTCCTGAAATAATATGTCTGTAAACATACATCTGTTTGGGTTTATATTATATTTTTACCAATGCATTAGTTTAAAAATATATCGTGGAACAAAACGACCGTTACAGCCGGTCGGGTGTTTCTTAATTTTTTTAATTTATACTTGTTTTAGAACCAAGCTGTGTTGAATTGTCCCACGTATATGGATGGGTACATGCAGAAAAGTCAATTGCCGTCACCAGCACTGGCTCAGACTTACAGCAATGTCCTAAATGTGTTGTCAGCTCAAACAGGTTTTGATCTCACTTCGATGCCAGTACTTGTATTTAATTTATACGATATTTATGTATCGCAGGTGAGTTTGATGAATTTTTTTTATACCACAAAGGTGGTAAACAAGCATACGGCCCGCCTGATGGTAAGTCGTCACCGTAGCCTATAGACGCTTGCAATACCGGAGGAGGATCACTCACGCGTTGCCAACCCCTTTTTTTTTTTTATATTATCGTCAGAAAAATGCTTTGCAGCAGCCCCACCGCCCGGGGAATATGCGGTGGGGACTGTGGGACTTACCACTAAAAAACTGACGGGATGCCACTAGCCCCCTAAGTGACGGGGCCACGGGTACTGTGATACATCCGCGACCCCGCCAGGGCACGCGTTGCCAACCCCTAATAAATAGTGTCAACACTAAAATAAACTCTATAAATTACAAAATCGATTTAGTAGACCCCATTATATTAATATAATAATCTGCGCGAGCAATACCGAGGGAAAAAGCTAGTTATACCATAAAGGCAAGATTTTTATTTATTGAAAACCAGGACGTCGACTTGCAATTTATCCAATTAACCCTCTATGGCTTTTTCTCCAAAGATTAGTCTAGGCCTGCCAATACCTGCAGAAGTTGAAGCCATTTGGGATGAATTAGAAGAAGCAGCTGGTGCAGCTGTTGACATAGCTTTTGGATCCGAAGAGTACATAGCATTACAAGCGGGTAAGTAAAAAATATGATAAATAGTAATTACTAAATTAAAATCTAAATTACTAAATAAAAAAATTACTAAATTTGTGGTCATAGTAATTTGCTCCTCTGTACCAAACAATACTTATTTTGCAATGTATAAAAAACTTCAAACTACCTACTTTTAAATAATTATGTATACCTATTGGCTTTCAAAAAAGGCTGTTTGTTGAGTTTCTTGCGGCACTTCTTCTCAACAGGCCATTCACGTCGAAGTGCTGGTAGGATAAAAAAAAAATTGACGTGCGAAAGTATTTCCTGTAAATCTACTTGCAAAAAAAATGATTTTATTTTATTTTATTTTAATAATGAAGAATAATGAAAGTAGACGATAATTTTTTTTTTTTTGGAAAAAAAAAAAGAAAAAATTTAACAACGCGGTGCAGAGCAAGCACAATTTATCAGTCTAAGTAACTTTTTAAACCAAATATGTCAAATATCCGAAAAACTACTATCATAATAATGACGAATGTAAAATGGAAAAAGTTGTTCCGAATGTAGTTTCTGAGAAAGTGAAGTAATAAATAGTAGTAGTTTTTCTCTCTGTCACTCCCCAGAAGTAGAAAGATATTGGTTGGTGAAAAATAGAAACATCAGGAAAATCAAAAATATCTCTTTTACAGGAGTGTTTCTCAACGAGTTCTATACATACTCCGCAAAGATTATTGCTGGTGAAGATACCCAGAAGTTCAGAATCTATTCTGCTCATGACTTCAATGTGTACTCATTCGAAGCTGTTACTCAGATCACACCAAGACAAGGCCCACCTCATTATGCCTCCGCATACTCTCTAGAAGTTAGGAAGGTTACGGACACAGGAAAATATGTGGTTTTGGTAATTATTTTTTGGTATTTCATCTATTATGTTAAGTTATATATATAGAAGAGTTCATCTTTACTTATATTATAAAGAGGAAAGATTTGATTGTTTATTTGGAATGGACAATGTCCGAAACTAATGGACCGATTTGAAAAATTCTTAGCTATAGTGTAGCTTTCCAACGGAATAACTATTTTCGAAACCCGTGCGAAGTCGGAGGGACGCTAGATTAATATTTCTTTCTTTTTCAGCCTGTATATAAACCACAGCCTGATAAAGAAGAGATCTACTTGCAAGTGAAAGGCTGTGACTCTCTACTCTGCGACTACGATCAGTTCGTATCCATCACCCAGCCTTACGCTCTGGACGTCGACACCTGGAGGACCAAGTGTGGCTTCACCAATGACCTCGTCATCGACGATGCAGGAGTGGCCTAATACATTTGTATGGATGATCCAGCTCTGAACCATATCATGTTTTGGTGGAAACATGGATTTACAGTTTATAGTTCCTTTAGAACTTAATATGGATTACATTTTTAAAAGAGCCTTGATAAACAAAACAGTATTGTAACATTTTGAAATAAATAAATAATAATATTATTACGTGTTGTTATTTTTATTTACTAAATAAAACATTTTTCATTTTTCATTTTCATTTTCATTTATATATAAAATAAGGTCTCTTACAAAGTGGGTTCTTAAAGCTAATTGTGACAACTTAGGTAAACACCGCATCGTAATATCTTCTCTTCTTCAGCCAGTTGTCACCCAATGCTTCTTGTATGCTTCTTGCAATAAATATAAAATAAATGTGTAAATATATGTTTGACGACCTCCGTGGCGTAATGGTTACCATTCCTGCCCGCCACTCAGGAGGTCCCGGGTTGGAATCCCGATCGGGTCATGGTGAAAAACGAACTTTTTCTGATTGGTTTCGGGTCTTGGATGTTTATCTATACCTATATAGTATTTGTTATAAAATATTGTGTCGTGGAGTTAGATCCCAAAACACAAGTTTCGAACTTACTTTGGGGCTAGCTCAATCTGTGTGATTAAAAAAAATAAAAGAATAAAAAATGTAAAAAAAGTGGAGCTCTGGAGTCTTTACTTACCGTAGGAACACAACATTGCTGAGATCAATATTATTTAGCAACAATCTTCTTCTAAATCATTTTTGAATTGATCTTTGTTAAGTCCTGTGGACATTGCTGGGACAATTTGAACAATTTATGTTTTTTGGACTGTTAGTTAAAATTGTGTGTAATATCTATTAATAGTTTACCAGTTGTGAACAACCTATTGTATCTATACAACGATTTTACAATTTTATAATTATTAAAGTAACAAAAAAGATATTTTTTTACTCCTGGTTTGATGCAGTTGCTTATATGCTCAGATATCGTTTCATTCCGCGTTGATACCTTTTTTTATTATAGTCAAAATGCATTACTACATGTCCCGCCAAGCTCTCTCTTACACATTCCAGCATACGGACGGACTAAATACCTGTACCGTCTACCATCTTCTCCGCGGTAGAGTTGTAGGAACTATTAATACTTCAGCAAACCCAATGGATTCCTCCTTTTAGGCACGCATTACATCGACGCGATTATGGACTAGGTGATCCATTTCGGTCGGACAAGTAACAAGTAACAAAGTGGTAGACACTAACATCTACCACCTTAACAGAGGCTTTCGGGCTGAGGGACAGAACGGCGGCACAGAATGCTTGGTACACAGAATAGTAAAACTTCTGTGTTGTTACCAATAACATAAAGTACTAAATAGAATATGACACGCCCCAGGCATTACTATATTTATTTATGGTTACAACAAAGATTATTTAATTGGGCCTAATCAATTTTAAAACGGTGCACGATACAGAATTGTTTACAGTACAAATACTTTTTGGCAAATGTTTCATTTTTTATGATATCAACTAAAATTACCAAAATCTAATCAAAACCAATAAAATGATTTAAACAAACATGAAAAAGCGACAGATATGAACAATCAAAACCATCAAACCATAAATTCTGTTTTCGATAACATTATATAAAGGAATGAAAAATTGAAAAGATATCATTAGCAGTGACTGTGACCAGCAAGATGTTTCAATTAGTATTAGTACTGTTAATGATCTCATTGCAAAACATCAATGCTGATGTTACAAAGGGAACTGAGTTGGTGATGTCATTTTTGGTAAGTCTAGTGAAATTATTTCGAAAAAGCGTCGTATCAGGGCATCAAATATCTAGAGCAAATAGCCAGTTTTGCGTGCTCAAGTGTTTTATTATGGACACATTTGGGCTTCCATGGGGGATAGTATTTTTGTTTAAAGATCTAAGGAAGCGTGTTATTAATCGACGTATACTCTTGGAGATATATGTCATGTTACTGATGACTTTTGTATTTCGAGGAAAGTGGTACAATTGTACAAAATCTTGATGATAGAATTTTATAGACAGATACTGCAAATCTAAAAGAACATTTTTAGTTTAATCTAATCCTCGAAATGCGCTCAGCGACTTCAAATCTTTAGCACAATTTTTAGTTTTACCTGACTATACAAGCAGCCAGTTCCCTTTTTTTACATTCCTGAAAGAATTGATATACTGTCCACCCTTATCCTTCTTCTCTTTTATTCTTGCATGAAACAGTATCTGTGGAAGGACAACAAAGGAATGAACATAAAATTTACATTTCAATAGGTATGGATTTTATGAATGATCGAAAATAGTCGTTTTAAAGATTACATTAATATTAATAGGGATTAAGTGCAATTTATAATTCAGATAACCGATCATTCGTGATTACTGAGTATATAAATAATTGATAGTAATAGAAGTTGTAAAATTCTATTTATGACAATATTTCAGGTTCATCGACATGGTGACAGAACTCCAGTAGAAGCAAGTCTTCAACTTTCAACCGATCCCACAACTCTGGCACAAATATCTGAGTCTTACGGTTATGGACAACTTACTGATGTAAGTGTGTTCTAACGATTTTAATACTCTAGTTAGGAACCTAACATAACTTGGGATCAGGTGGCAATTGGGTATCTAGAGGAAGAAGGAGACATATTTAGACAAAATTTTAAGAAACGAATTGATTTTAAGAAACGATATAATTTTATGTTTAGTATAGTAGATGTGTCCCTTATTCTTGTTTATCATCCCACAATTCCACCAATGTGTCTCCTATGTTACCAGAATGAACCATACCATGAAATTTATAAAACAGAAACTAAGAAAAAAAGGAATTTACTAAAACTTAGGATGATATGTGATTGACGACTAATTCAAAATAATTTTAATAAACTTATCAGTAATAAAGTTTAATAACCTTGAAAGCAAGAGTGCTATTTTTTGTGTTATCCTATTGAACAAATACCTGTTTTATGACTTTATGTTATTTTGATAGTTCTCGGACGACCAATATCGTGCCGCCTTATCTGTGACACAGGGTTTATGATTCACATTGGGGTCCCGATGACTCTCAATAATTTTGCACTTGTGTTCATCACTTTCTGTTACAGCAGTCTTAAGAGCATAATATATCACAAATTCCCACCGTTGTGTCTCCTGTAGACCCAGGATCATAAACGGCGACTTCAATTTAACAATAAGCAATGAAGCTTATTGACGTTCCGGGAGAGAAACTACAGCTGTATTGGAACTCACAAAGAATTTAATCAGAAAGAAATAAAATTGAGTAGGAAGTATTGACAATACTTCCCTCCGTAGCAACTACATGAGACAAATTTTTTAAAACAAAAGGCATTAGTCTAGAGAGATAGCAATCAAGACTAACACTGATCATACAAAATTATTTGCTTCTTTATTTTCAGTTAGGAAAAAACCGCGCTTACGAACTCGGAACATACATCAGCAAACGTTATTCCGAACTCCTTTCACGCAAGTACAACCGCACTGAGGTATACATTCGTTCCACTGACTCCACCAGGACTAAGATGACCATACTCTCTGCTCTTGCCAACATTTATGCGCCAAATGGTGATGGATGGAGTAGATCACTTAATTGGGAGCCTGTTCCTTATACCACTGTACCTGCTAAATACGATTTTGTAAGTATTATATTTCATCATCATCATCATATCATTCCACTTTAGGAATACGAATCTCCCTTCAATCGAAGTAGAGATAACGAAACCTATTCATATACCGGATAAGGTCGACGTCGCTTGAATTTCGTTTAGTGCGACGCTATCGAGCTCCTGTCCTCCTGCATATTATTAACTTAAACTTAGTTAATATGAAATCCCTGTGAAATCTGAATATACTGTTTAATTCCATTTTACAGAATCAAGCCATCTTAAACTGCCCCACATTTATAACATGGGAGAATTCAGCTTTGATGGCGTCGTTTCCTGACATGGCCGCCAAGTACAGTAATGTACTCAGTGTGCTCTCAGCGCAGCTCGGCTTTGACATCTCTTCGATGCCTACTCTCGCGTACAACATTTTCGATGTTTACGTTAGCCAGGTGAGTGTTAATGTCAAGGTTATGGGGTGTTTTATGCTGGGCTATATAGATAGAGGTTTTTAGGATGGGTTTTCAAATTGTAGGACTCGCCACCAAAGAGTCTTTACTATGTTCATAGAAACTTAGTATTTTATCATAATGGGAATTAGATTTTTCATTAGTGACATTTTTGCTTTCTTTCCAAAATTCTGTAGTTTATAAAGTAGCGTAATATTAATTATATCGTGTAATAGAACAGCCTAAAGGAGTCATTGGTTTTGCAAAGAAGTTGTGGAAATCAATCTAATCTAAATGTGTTTTTAGGTAAACCTAGGTCTACCTGTTACCCCTGAAATCGAAGCGATATGGGACCAACTAGGCGAGGCTGCTGGGGCAGCAATTGACATCGTTTTCGGAAATGATGATTACATAGCATTACAAGCAGGTAAGCTTATAGTTTTAAAGTTTGATTTCCAGACAAGTACCTACACAAAGTGTTATAAAGATAAAATTAATACTACTTAACTTGAAAATACTAGGCTATTGAAATCCGATTGCTAATAAAATTAGATAAGGTGAGATTCTGAAGAATTTTTTTTACCTTACAAAACCTTCTTTAAATTAGACACTCGCTTCTTGAAAGTCCATAAGTTAAATAAAATAAATAAATAAATATATAGGGCTAAATCACACAGATTGAGCTAGCCCCAAAGTAAGTTCGAAACTTGTGTTATGGGATACTAAATCAACGATATTATATTTTATAACAAATACATATATAGATAAACATCCAAGACCCGAGGTCAATCAGAAAAAGTTAGTTTTTCATCATGACCCGACCGGGGATCGAACCCGGGACCTGGGTAGCGGTCTGGCGTGGTAATCATTACGCCACGGAGGTCGTCAAAGTTACATCTGTAAAAAAAATCTTGGGGACTTGGTACCAACGGTCATTTGACATTGAATTGTTGTATGATTTCTATAGATTATAGTACATTAAATTTAATTCCAGGTGTACTCCTCAACGAGTTTTATACGTACTCAGCTAAAGTTATCGCCGGTGAAGATACCCAGAAGTTTAGGATCTACTCTGCCCATGATGTCAATGTGTTTGCCTTCGAAACCGTCACCCAGATCACACCAAGACAAGGCGTGCCTAAATATGCTGCTGCCTACTCCCTGGAAGTTAGAAAGGTTAAGAAGACAGGACAATATGTTGTTTTGGTATGTCTATAACTTTTTGTATCTTAATTTGAGAAGCAGAAACTGATGCTGAAATTATTTTACCAAGTTTCCTCATCTAAATCCAAGTTTTATGATTTTAAATGTTAGCGGTAGGAATAACCTTATTAAATGTCATCAAATGTCATACAAGTTGTTCCAGATAGATTATTTCAAACGCTAAGAGGCGTTGGTGAAAACGGGCATGCATGCATGAATCTCTCAGGTTGAGAACGACAACTTTCTAAAAGGACAACTTCTTCTAACATCTATTAAAAAATAGACAATTTCTAAAAATGATATTTCGGAAATAATAAACCCTTGGATGGGTGGATTCTATTTAGCAATAGACATTTTTCTTTAACACTGAGAATATTTTTTTTTTCAGCCGGTATATTTGCCACAGCCTGGTGAAAAGGAGATCTACTTGCAAGTGAAAGGCTGTGACTCTCTACTCTGTGACTACGATCAGTTCGTGTCCATCACCCAGCCTTACGCTCTGGACGTCGATACCTGGAGGACCAAGTGTGGCTTCACTGAGGACATTGTCATTGATGACTCCTCTATAGCATAATGCTTTTTCTTTCCCTATTCTCTATATTTCGTTCCAATATACGTCCCAGTAAATAATAAATAAAATCATTAGTAGATTTACGAAAATACTTATGCACGTCAAAAAATTTCTTTTGATCCTTCCAGCACAAATCACCAGTTTGGCTTTAGACAGAGGCATTACCATTTACCATTGAACAAATGCACAGGGGTAGTGGACAAGATTAGAATATCGCTAGAGAAAAAAGAGTTTTTGAACTGTTCATCAAAAAGAGAACTGTTCGTCCCATAATAAGCAACTAAGCTTGTACTGTGGGTACTAGAAAAATGTTTACAAAAGCGAAAAATAATATTGCAATCGTATTACATTTTCTGTCTGACGTCGCAGATAGACAGCATTATCCGACATATTACAACATTGCCACTACTATGATATATGAAACGTATTTATTTGCCAACACAGCGTTATATTTGAAATGTATTCCAAACGTGCACCCGTTAATTTCCTAGGGGAGGTCTCTGTTCGCATAGAATGTCTTAATGTGGCCGCGTTGAAGCCAATAGCTTTTGATATGTTGCAGTCACTGTGAAATTATAGAGATATTACAATATTACATAAATATTATTTCAAAAGAAGATTTATGGTGCGTTTAAACATTTAAGTCGATAACCAAATTGTAGGGTGTTTTCATTAATTCGGTCAGCCGGTTTCAGAAATTCCATATTAAATCTCAAGCTCTCTTTTCTTTCTTTAATGACAGCTATAATTTTATTTACTATGTCCTTAACTTTAAACATGCGTTTCATAAACTGGCTGTGTACAAAAATAATTTCTTTACGAAACGTCTTGTCAATGTTAAACAAACTTTTTAATATGGATGTAAAGCATTATATTACTCAATGTTTAAATAAATATTGTTACTTATGTTTCGTTTTATGTTATTATATTTACCAAACAATGGGAATGTTGACAGAAATAATAATATTATGTGCTCTTTTGTGATCCCTTTTTATTTGCACGAAATAAACAGAATTATTTCATCAGTTTTAACGTATTATTTTTCTATTTTCTTCTTTATTATTTTTTTTATTTTTTGATAAATTGTTTGAAAATTTTTTCATCACTTGGAAAGAATACCTGTCGGATTTAGAAAGGACGTGGGTTCGAATCCTACCTAGGGCGAGATGTCGCAAAGGTGAGCGCTTAGTGAACGAATGTGTATACGTGTGCGCGTGTACAGACAATATTGGCCTATGTAGTAGAAATAGGTAATTATATCACGAGCGTTGTATAAAAAAACCGGGCAGGTACGTGTCGGGCCACGCAAAATGTAGGGTTCCGTATTTGCTACGCTTTGCATGCCTTCAGTTGAGTCCAATATCAAATTCCATCACATTTGTAAGTTTTCATCAAAGAAATTTTGTTTTAAAAGTTCGTCGGCTATTACTCGGTAACTAATAGAGCCTACTTAACCGTTATAGTTTTCATTGAAGGTTCAGCGTATGGACTACTACCATGATTTTTTTCAAATTTCTAATCATTAGACTTTCGGAGATAGAGGGGGGGGGACCACCGTGCAAAACGAAAATTGACACGATAAATGTAAATAATTCCGAAACGGATCATTGTATCGAAAAATGATATTCCCACACCCTCAATGTTTTGAAGAGACCTATCTAACGATACCACACAACATGGGGTGGGCGCAAGAAAAAAAAATCATTTCCCCTTTACATGTAGGGAAGGCACACCAAAAATTTTTATTTTCCAATATTTTCTTCCAGCATTTTTTAAAATTTTTAATATGTGTATACATACAAAATTACAGCTTTCTAGCATCAAGCGTCTAGGCGCTAGACCGCGGAGAGACAGACAGACAGACGGACATGGCGAAACTATAAGGGTTCCTTGTAATTTGCTACAGAACCCTAAAAACAATAAGATTATTTTTCATCTACTAGTTGATTATTGACATAGTATGGAGACTGGATGTAACTAAATTTACGACTCTCTCGAAGTTTATCCACCTTTTAGCTTGAGCTATTATAAAGCGTTTCGTACGTATCAACCCCAGACATCCTTGTCAGTACAAATAATATACGCAAATTTAACTGAGTAAACTCAACCGTACACCGACTTGATATAATATTGTGTGTATAAAAAGAATTAAGTATTAATAATACGTTTGCTTCTATTGTATAATCTGCTAAAGCGAGATATACCTACGATTTCATTTAAGCTCGTCACACACGGTAATATCATGTAGATATACCTAGGTACATTCATCATATTATTATCAGCCTATAATCATCATCATCCCACGGAATGAATGCATGTCGCCCTTTAATCGAAGAGGATAAAAGCGTACTCTGCCACGCTGCTACAATGCGGATTGGCAGAGGTGTGTTTTACGAGCCGTTTGAAGATCACCGACAGCTTAACGTGACGGGTTCATCCCCATACATGTAGTTCTATAGAAATGTTGGGATATTCACCATGCTATTCACCCAACAATACTATATAGTAGTAAACACTAATATGGGGCCTCAACAGTTCTATTGAATTACAGGTATAGTTGGCGTACTACACTGAGATAATACATAATAATAAAATAATAAATAAATAATAAATATATAGGGACAATTCATACAGATTGAGCTAGCCCCAAAGTAAGTTCGAAACTTGTGTTATGGGATACTAACTCAACGATATTATATTTTATAACAAATACATACATAGATAAACATCCAAGACCCGAGGCCAATCAGAAAAAGTTCGTTTTTCATCATGACCCGGCCGGGAATCGAACCTGGGACCTCCTGGGTGGCGGTCTGGCGTGGTAACCATTACGCCACGGAGGTCGTCATGGTTACCACGCCAGACCGCCACCCAGGAGATGCACCCAACGTGCCCTCCGAAGCTGTTTACTATATCACTTGTTTGTTTATTGCAAATATTTATCATATCTACTATTATAACGGGCCGTGGGCAAGAGTACCACGAGGCTGGTTTTCTGTGGACACCGTATTGTCACATTTGTCGAATTGGTCGCACGAACAGCGACGAATTCTACCAAACGTGTTGCTTACCAAAAACTTTCGACACAAGAACAGCAGCCAAACAATGACTCATCATCATTATCAGCCTACATTTGTCCACTGCTGGACATAGGCCTCCCCAACTGCACGCCACCGCGCACGATCCTCGGCCACTCTCATCCAGCTCTTGCCAGCCACCTTGCAAAGATCATCGCTCCACCTAGTCTGAGGGCGTCCTACGCTACGCTTACCGATCCGCGGTCTCCACTCAAGAACTCGTTTAACCCAGCGGTTGCCGGTTCTTCGGCTGATATGGCCGGCCCAACTAAACAATGACTCCTTAATATGAATCAACCCATTATCATCCCACTGCAGGGATACGGGTCTCCTTCAATCGAAGGTGATTAGAGCATACTCTGCCACGCTGCTCCAATGCGGATTGGCAGAGGCCGGTGTTTTCAAACCGCCCTTAGGCCACCGACTTAGCTTAACGACCGTCATCCATCGACAACAGCCGGGACCGACGGCTTAACGTGCCCTCCGAAGCACGGAGAAGCTCGAGATAACGAAACCCATCCAAACGCTGGCTAGGGTCGGCGTCGCTTAACTTGCGTGTTCATATTAGAGTGCGACACACAGCGACGCCATCGAGCTCCTCGTTTCGTCGTCCATATTTTCGTAATTAAATAATAAAGATTTTAATTAGGTTACGTTCGTTTAACAACAAATTATCGCTAGAAATTTCTACCTGAACTTTTAATGTTCTTGTGTTTACTTACTTTTTGCATAACCCCTTTGATGTCTCCCGCAATCTATGCCGGTAAACTTTTCCGTTAATTGGAAACGCAACACGACTTGGTGAATTTTAAATTGCACCCAACAAACAACTAACTTTTTTTATAGAAGATGGCAAACGAGCAGCGTTTCACCTGATGGTAAGGTAACCGCTGTCTATGGACATCCATCTACAAGAATTTGGGATGCGTTGCTCAGCGATGAAGGATGTATAGTGGTGATGCGATCCTACATGCACCAGAGGGCGCAGGTACGATTCCCGTTCGGGGCTAACATTTTATGTGATAGCATGTGTATGTTTTCGAGTCTGGGTGATTTCAATGTACTTATTATTTTCTATATATAGGTATAAAATGTTATGTCCTGACTGAGAATCAATGAACAGCCTAAACCGCTGATCGTAGAGACGTGAAACGGTGGGTTCTTTGAATGTGTTTTACGCTTATTAATTTATCGTAAATTCTATCAAAACGTCAGCTTAGTATTATATTTTGTGATACCTGTTGAATAGTCAAATCAAGGCGCAGGAAGGCAGAACATCCCGTAAAACAGAATAATTTTCCCGTAGAGATGAAATTCTCTGATGTTAATGAGCTGTTATAGAGTTGAAAAATAATGGAGCTGGACTGGACTGTATCGCAATATAGAACGGGTGCGGCATAAGTGTTATGAAGCGATTTGTAGTGGTGTCTAGGCAAATCCAGTCAAATCCCAGCACGTACGATTTGCTATTAAAATAACACATTTTTTAAATAATTTATTGAACCTTTTTATTTATAAAATTGTCCGTTCACTATTGTTAGTTGAGTGTCAACATAAATTGGAATTACTATCTGGAATTGATCTTTAACTTAACTAGCGAGCTTTAGTTTATTGGAAACTAGCTGACCCGGCAAACTTCGTATCGCCTAAAGAACTTCATTCGAATAACTTTAAAAAACGGCAAAGTTTCATACTATCTTTGCACGAGGGATGAATTTTTAAAAAGAAATTTACTCATGCTTCATGCTTTTCAGTAAAGAACCTTCTTGCTGAATTGCATTCGAATAACTTCAAAAACGGCAAAGTTTCATACTATCTCTGCACCTCCGTTTTACCCCCTTAGGGGATGAGTTTCCAAAAATCCTTTCTTAGTGAGCACCTACGCCCCAAAAGGAACCCCCATGCAAAATTTGAGACTCCTGGCACTTGTGGTTTCGGAGATTTCGTGATGAATCAGTCAGTGATTTTCTCTTTTATATACATATTGTGCCATACTACGATTATAGATGTGACGTATAAATAAATGCATTGCAAAGTTACGCACGCGCCACCGCTGGGTGGCGCCGTCGGGCAAACACTTTTGCCCAGCGGCTGCTACGGGACGGACGCGTGCGGAACGGGGCATTGGAATATAGCAAACATTATTGTGTTTTATTACGAACCAAACAGTGGACATCACAGTGGCGACGAGGATGGGATAGGTAAGAGAATATTGTCCACACATTAATAAAAAACATAGGAGAAAATAGTTATCTATTTGACCTTAATGTTCTTATGCAATAGTAGACATTTTGCAGTAAAAGAACCTACAAAGTGTATGAATATATAAATAATACTGGATATTTGTGTATTCGTCATTAATTAAATCATAAATTTCTTTCAATCAAAATTTATCAACGCTAAATTTAAATCTAGTTAGTAACGAGTAATGGCCATGCACCTCCTTTGCATAATAATTATGATATGCGCCGGGTGGTCGAACGCAGTGCATTTTACTTCTACCTACTTATTTACACTTGTTGAAATATCGGTAAAATTTCAAATTTTACGTTCTCTAAGAGGTTTAAGATATTTATTTCTCATAAAAATTGCAATGTTAATTACTTATACGAGAAAACAATTTATGTACACAAAGTAGTCTTAACAATAATAGTCGATCGACGTGTGTCGTTGATAGACGTATCAATAACTGACGAATGGTTAGTATAACGAATAGACTAACCAGTATGGTAGATAGATAGAAACTCCATACGAACGTCCAAAAAGATTAAAAAAAAAAAAAAAAAAAAGAAATAAAAAATATATTAATCAATTTGAAACCATTTCAAATCACTACATTGCAATGCAATAAAGCACCTAAAGGCAAGCCAATCTGATTCAAACACAATCATTGAAATTGACTGGAAATCCTGTGCCAAGTATATTGGAACAGAATACAGTCGGAATATAATAGTGACAAAAAATTAGCGCACAAAAAGTTCATCAACGTACCGCAAGGGTATATCAAGTTGTTGTTTATCAAGTAGGTATTTTTAAATTTTGTTCTAAAAGTAATTTTGCTATGAAGTAATCGCAAAGGACGGTATGTGTTCCAACATTTTGTGGCTTGATAACGAAAACTACCTCTGAAAGCTGTTGTTTTGTGCGAGTGTACCGCCAATAAAAATCGATTCGGTCGCGTACTATAAAAAGAATGTGAAAGAGGAAATTTAAGCTTAGAATATAGGTATTGTGGCCGTTTAAATTTTAGAAGATCAAATAATAAGCAAGCAAGATGCAGTTTTCTGCGCGAATTCATGTTAAAGTGGCAGCGCTGTATAAATATGGTGTAATGCGTGAGCGAGGTGATGTGGTACCTACATAAATACCAAATTAAGATCACACTGACCATGGATAAATAAATTATTTCTATGGCCGATCCTTGGTCGATCGATACACCTTTTTTTTTTTTTTTTTTTTTTTTTTTTTTTTTTTTTTTTTTTTTTTTTTTTTCGGGTAGGCCTTGAAAGAGGACGTGTTCACTGTGCTAGATTGTAATATTTATATAAAAATTAAATAACAGTGCATTTACTACTCTTATGAAATCTTAAATAAATCACGTTACCTACCAGCTACTTTTTCTCATATAAATTTCACATAAACATAGTTTAAAAATAAGACACATTAAATAATCACATTTCACAATACTGTCATGGATGCCTATCAACGAATTGAAGATCTTGCAGAGGAAATGAACGCTAAAATGGCACGATTCGATGCGGAGTTGGCAGCTGCACGTGTATCACCAGGTACAAATAAGCAGTCTTTGGACTCCATATACACAGAGTTCAAATCCTTCAAGTCAGATACAGTGTCTACATTCAATAGTCTACATGCTTTGGTGTCCCACTTAGTTGAAGACATAGACAGGCTAGAAATGAGATCTCGTCGCAAAGTTCTGCTTCTCCACGGTGTGCCTGAGCAGAAGAATGAGGACACCGTGGCTGCTGCTGTGTCAGTGTTCGCGGGCTGTGCAGGGGACCATCACATTGATGCAGGAGCCATCAAAAGGTGCCACCGTATGGGCCGTGTAAGTGGTGACAAGCCCAGACCCCTATTAGTTAAGTTCTGTGACATAGCCAACCGGGACAGAGTGTGGTTTGGAAAGAAGCTGTTGAAGAATACTGGTAGTACTGTGTCAGAATTCCTCACTCCACGGCGGCATAAGTTGTTTATGGTTGCGCGTGCCAGGTTGGGTGTATCTCGCTGTTGGACCCGTGATGGCGACATATACTGTGTGGACCCAGAGGGCAAACGGCAGCGCATCGCCTCCGTGGCCCAATTGGAAGCCCTCGCTGGCTCTGCTGCAGTAGGCGGTTCAGGTTCAGGTGCGTGTAAGCCTGCAGCGAAGACCGCTGCGCAGCCTGCGGGTCGCAGCCGTCGCGTCGCCCCAGCAGCAACCAAGAAGTAGTGCACGGTTCTCCACTTGGCATATACGTATTATTTTATTTGTTTTGTTTTGTGGATTTATATGTGGCATGTTCCCGTATCATTAATATTATATCAGTTAATATTTCTTTTCTCAGTGCACACCCACGTCATTACGTAATTATTTTAAGCATGTCGGTATGTACGTATGAATTAATTTCTAGTAATTTCTAAATTTTTCATTTCACCACCTTTTGTTGGTTAAAATTATTACGAGTTGAATGAATGAAATGTCAATGTTATTGTCTCTGGTAAATTTTTTTTTTTTTTTTTGGCAATCTTTGATCTAATTCATCATGCAGGCATGCATGACTTACTGTTTTATGACATACGTTTTTTCCATTACATTGTATTTTGCTTATTTCTTATTCTTTTTACTAATTTTTGCTGAAATTTAAATTCAATTCAATCCATGGGTTGTGTCATTAAATTCTAAGCGGGAACATCGCCTTTTTCATTAATTCTTTCTTTCAATGCAGCTGGCAGGTGGCTATTTCTGTCTGGGTTAAGAGTTGTTGTTCACTGTAATAATTGTTTATTTTTTTATTTTTTATATTATTGTTATTATTATTTTATATATATTTTCATTTTATATTGTATGTCGTGTACTCATGATAGTGAGTCAAGTTCCGATGATTATTTGTCTTTATCTGACGACAGTTTCCATAGTCTCGATGCATCCTCTCTAACAAACTCTCTTGTCACTACGTTTGCGAGTGTCTCTAAAAATTTTAACATTGTACACATCAATGCACAAAGCGTTCCAGCGCATTACATAGATCTGCTTTCAACCTTTGGCAACAATTGCAACATACATGCAATCCTAATTTCCGAATCGTTCCTTCATCCCTCCTTGCCTTCCACTACGTACTCTCTTCCTGGTTTCCAACTCATACGTAATGATCGAACTAGCTCCTCCCATGGCGGTGTTGCCATCTATCTTCGTAGTACTATTTCTTTCACTATAATTAGTAAATCTCCACAGCCTCCTCCGCCGGATACGGCTGAACATCTCTTTTTAGAAATATCTCTTTCCGGTACCAAAGTCCTTCTCGGTGTCTATTATAGCCCGAACCTGTCAATTAATTATTTTCCTGCCTTTGAGACTCTTCTTGATAACCTTTGTCCACTATACAATCATTCCATTATCATGGGTGATTTTAATACATGTCTTTTAAAGAATGATTCCCGCACTCGTCGCCTTCAAACTCTGGTTACTTCAGCCAATTTGAATATTCTTCCTCTAAATGCTACGCATTATTTCCCTAACTGTACCCCCTCACTTCTTGACCTTATCATGGTTAATTCACTCGATCATGTTGCAAAGCATGGACAGCTAAGTGCCGACGCCTTTTCCTATCACGATCTTGTGTACCTTTCCTACAAAATCCGTCCTCCTAAATTGAAACCCAAAATCCTCATGCAGCGTAACTTTGGTGGTATGAATATCGAACATTTGCGTCGCGATGCTCAAGAAATTAATTGGTCTAGTATTGATGATGCTGACACTGTAGACGAGAAAGTTAGGTTATTCATTAGTTATCTACTCGATCTATACGATGCTCATGCACCTATTCGGCCGGTGAAGCTCAAGCATCTTCCTGCTCCTTGGCTAACTGATGAGATCAAACAGCTCCGAGAGAAAAAGAACCGCGCAAAAGCGCGCCATAAAGCAGATCCATTAAGCATCGCCAAACGTGAAAAATACCAAAAAGCCAGAAATCTCTGCAACAAGGTGTGTAGGGACGCACAACGACGCCACATTCACCAGTCTGTTGAGAACGAAGACCAAGCTAAGGTTTGGAAATTTCTTAGAACTTTGGGAGTTGGCAAATCGCAAAATTCCTGTGCTTCAGATATAAATCTTGACTCACTCAATAGTCATTTCTCTTCCGGCACGTTTCTTGATAAAAATATCAAATCAAGTACATTAAAAGATCTTTCTTCCATGCCCACTCCCAATTACTCTCCATTTGTTTTCAAATCATTCACTGACTGTAATGTTAAGAGAAGCTTATTATCCATCACGTCTAATGCCGTCGGGGGTGATTGCATTAGTCGTAGAATGATCATCCCTTTGATTGACCTCCTCGTTCCTATCCTAAAAAAAATATTTAATTTCTCAATTTCCACAAGCTCCTTTCCTGAATGCTGGAAACTGGCTCAAATAATCCCACTGCCTAAAAAAACCAATCCTTCTGCCTTCAGTGACTACCGTCCCATTTCTATACTCCCTTTCCTATCTAAAGTATTGGAGCGGCTAGTTCATTGGCAACTGAATAGTTTCCTAAATTCTAACAACATACATAACCCCTTTCAATCCGGTTTTCGGCCTGGTCATAGTACGACTACTGCTTTAGTCAAAATTACTGACGACATTAGGCGTGGTATGGAAAATCAACAGCTAACCTTATTGACATTACTCGACTTCAGCAATGCTTTCAACTCCATTGATTTTGATATCATGCTAGGTATTCTCTCTTCTCTTAACATATCTCCGGCAGTGTGTGATTGGTTTCATAATTACCTGTACGGGCGTCAGCAACGTGTCAAAATCGATCTCCAAAATTCTACATGGTGTCATACGAAAGCTGGCGTGCCGCAGGGTGGTGTGCTATCTCCTCTATTGTTTGCTATTTTCATTTCCTCTATCACTAGGTCACTTACTTCTTCCTATCACCTTTATGCAGATGATTTACAAATCTACTGCCAAACGTCATTGAGTAATATAGCCACGGCTGTTTCAGATACTAATGCAAATTTGAACCTCATTACGCAGTGGAGTAAACGCTATGGACTCCAAGTTAATCCTACCAAGTCTCAATGCATAATTTTAGGTAGCCAGGCCTTTATTTCGAGGTTAGATAATTTTCGAATCCCGTCGGTTATGTTTGATGGTATCTGCATTCCTTTTCAAAATTCGGTAAAAAACCTCGGATTAATTATGGACTCCACATTATCTTGGAAAGATCAGGTGGCCGAGGTAAGTAGGAGGATGTTCGCTACATCTGCGTCACTTCGGCGACTCAGAAACTTCTTACCAACTGCCACCAAGGTTGCTCTTGCACAATCCCTTCTTCTCCCTATCCTTGATTATGCTGACACATCGTATCCGGACCTTAACGTAGATTTGCTCAATAAATTAGATCGGTTGCAGAACTTCTGCATTAGGTTCATTTATGGTCTACGCAAATACGATCATGTATCTGAATACCGGACAAAATTGAAGTGGCTTTCCATTCGCCAACGTAGGGACATGCACATCCTTTCCTTTCTTTACACCATACTTTTCAATCCATGTACTCCCTCCTATCTTAAAGAATTCTTCATCTTTTCCTCTTCATCCCATAGCCTGTCACTGCGCTCCACTCATAATCTCACACTCCTAATACCCGTTCATTCCTCTAAATCCTTCGACCAATCCTTTTCTATCCAGGCTATGAGACTATGGAACAATTTACCGGTAGCCATCAGAACTGCAAAATCCATTGAGGTATTTAAACGACAGTTGAAAAATCACTTCTTAGCACTTAGTTTTTAATTCCTTTCTTTGCCTTCAAGTACAACGACATTTTTATTTATTTTATTATTAGGTATATATGTATTGTATGTATATTACAGTATAATTTGTATTTATGGTAGGTTGAATATGAATATTTATATAATATATTATTGTAAGTATAGTAATATAATATTTGATTGAAGTTATTTATTAATTTTTGTTTTAATATTTAGATGTCCTAGATACTTATCTATCATTTTCTTGTTTATTATTTATTTTCTTGTCTTGCTAGCCCTGCCCACTCCATACAGAAATTCGTTACCTTAAGGTTGCCTTGAAAAGATTGCTTTTTAGCAATAAGGCCGCCTTGTTGCATTTACACTAGTTTGTAAGATTGTTTTTGTACTTTTTCCTGTGTGTAATGCAAATAAAGAGTATTCTATCTTCTATCTATCTTTGTACCGTTCTTAAGTTCTTTATCATAAGAGCCAAAATTGTACATGCACAATGAAATTGAATATCAATCAAGTTCTATATACTGATCAAATTGTAAGCGATCAATACAAGTATGTACGAAATTCTATGAGTAAATGGGGTAGGTAATCTAAAAGCAGATCACGAAATACTAATCGCACATTTTAATAATGGGTATCCTAAGTTATTAAATTTTTAATATATTTTAAAAGTTACTCATTTCAAAGGTTCATGCAGGGTATATTTAGGACCTAAATCTATAGTAGTGCATTAGGGTCTACCTAAATTAATACAGTATCTCAATATCAATGTTAAATAAAAAATAATAAGGGAATGAAATACTAAATTAAGTACATTAGTCTTGCTTTCTATCTTTAATGAAATCAAAACTATTTTCCCGTTACACTATGTGATAATGTTTAAAAAATCAAGTGGGTACCTAATTACTCACATTAACATAATAATTAGATGATGATTATTATACTTACTCTGAATAATTATTATTTCTTATTATAGTAGATACCTACCTACAGTACCTACCCTCACATTTCACATACGATTGCGAACATATTTTACATTGTGACCATAACACGTTGCAAATACATTATTACCTACCCACCCAAGTCACTCATAAATATAATTGGATCAAATAACCAAATGTTTCAACGGGAAACCCGTCAATTCCAATTTGGAACACATTAAATTGTGGAGCACCATGAAATTGGAGCTGAAGCACCATTAAATTGGAGCAACGATGAGTCGATGAAAATCGAATGGTACCCAAGTTTTGCCTATATCATGAAAATGATATCAAATCAATCATATTGATTGATATAGAATCAACGGGAAACCCGTCAATTCAATTTGGAACGCACTAAATTATGGAGCACCATTAAATTGGAGCAATGATGAAAGTCGATGAAAATCGAATGGTACCGAAATTGTCTATATCATGAAAATGATATCAAAAAAATGATCTTGTATTGACAAGACAAGAGATGGTTCGGTGAAAACCGGAAAAAATTGTCTATATCATAAAAATGATATCAAAATGATCTTGTATTGACAAGATCAAGAGGTGGTTCGGTGAAAACCGGGAAAAAAAAAAAAAAATAATAATAATAATAATAATAATAATAATAATAATAAATAATACCAGCTAAATAGCTGAGAGAAAGAAAAAGAACTTAAATAATAATAAAAAAAGAATAAAAAAAAAAATTAAAAAAAAAATATATATATATACATATATATATATATATATATAAAATAAAACAATACCAGCGGTAGTTCGTTAAGAACAGTACCAAAATAGTATCTAGCCTTTGGACTGTAAGGAGGATGTACTCCTCAGTCAGGGTACTATAGGGATTATGATACCTTCCAAATAATCTCTCACTAGCCAGTTGGTGAGCCATTTTAGAATTGTGTGGAACGTTCTACTTATCCAAATTAGCTAATAGGTTTATGGCCACAATTTATAATTTATGAATTAACAAAATCTTCTTTTCTCTTCTTTTCCCAAAATGGATCAAAACCCCATACAAACTAGTGATGCAACGATTAGGATTCGGATCAATCCTAATCGCCGATTATCAGCATTTTACGATTAATCTTAGGGTTCTAATCCCTTTGTCTTTGCCATCGAACAAAAATTCAAACTCGCAAAAGAGAACCCTAATAATTTGCAAATGCTGTGTTTTTAAACAAAAACTTATCTGTTATTAATTTTGAATATTAATAATTATATTATAACCAATAAATAGAGGCATATTATGAGGTACTTCAAGTCAGTTAGCATTTCCTCTCCTCAATAATCCTAATCTTAATCCGAATCCCCAAAACAGGAATCGGTGCATCACTAATACAAACACGAACACGATATATATCGTTCTCGTGTCTCACATCGACTCATGCAAGTCGCGAACTCCATCTCAGGTTCTGACTGGTATTATATTAATACAAAGCAGAATCCAGCAGACTTGATGAATCTAGGTGTCATGCCTCAATCCTTGCAGTCATACACTTTATGGTGGCTAGGCCCAACATGGCTGATCCTAGATCAAGCACAGTGACCTATAAACTCTGATCAGTGTCTCATCTGAATCGTTACCCACACAATATAAAGTGGCAAATGTCATTGGCCGAAAATGTCATATGCATATAATAGATACATAATTATTTGCCTATAAGCCCTTTTCTGGGTAAATGTCCAGGGATTCTGGCAATAATTCTAATATTATAAAAATGAGAAAATATGGGAACAAATGGAAACGAAAGTTACAATTTTCAATCAAAAAGTATAGTGAATTTAATGTGTTTTGTCATATTTAGGGTGATCTAATTAAAATGTGTCCGTTTACATTCCCCATTATCATAGAGTATGACTCGATGCCTATGGATGATAGGCTTGAGTTGGTGTATTGGCATGAAGAGTAATGCAATACATTGTATTGTAGTATGTTAAGGTCAAGAGAACTGAGTAAACAGTATACTTAACTGAAACTTGCATTGCAATGTTTGGATTTCAGTTAAATTTAATTTTGAGAATTATGTACATAGGTATTTGTTATTTGTGATACAATGTGTACAAAACAAACGATGTAAACGTTTTATGAAATTACAAACAAACGATTAAAACGTTTGGAATTTAAATACATACATAGTTGTTGTTGTGTGACATATTATGAAATCAAATTATTATAAAGTTTGGAGGAAATGTTATGGTTATACATATCATTTGTTATTTATGACTTATGATATAAACCTAATTTATCTAGTTTGAAACCTAGAATTTTGAATAGACAGACTGTTGTTGTTTGTATTTCATAAGCACGGTATAAAGCTAGGATAATTTGAAGCAAATTTTAATTAATTTTATTTGTTTTATAATGATCTTACATTAAAGTTTTCAATTGATAGAGTACTAGTGGAATAGTCCAAAATGAAAATATAATTTCATTAAATTAAATCATTGTTAGCAGTGGAATAGTTTCATCCAGTCTTATGTAATAACTCACTATAAGGTAACAAATTAAATGTATCTTATATTCAGCTATAACTAACTACTTGTAGTATTAAGCTATATCTCTTTATTTTAACTAACAAGTTGCTTGGTTCAAGTTATTATAATTCTACATAATTAGATACTTTTGAACTGTGAAACTGCAGTCATTACTGTTTTATATTTTGCTAACATTGTTTAGATTAACTTCTTAACTTTATTTAATGATATAATATAGTCTACTTAAAAGGAGACGCGAGAATGTTTAGTTTAACTGTCATACTAAAATAAGACCAAATTAATTATGTATGTATGATTATTATCAGTGGCTATCATTTGGACGTGTCTTGCGAAAGGTTAATTGTTACCTTAATTAGTGTCATTTTTATAATTAAAGGAAAGGTAGACGTCATCATGCGATTATTCTCGCTATATAAAAGGCTCATTGTTGTTCAATTTGCTATTACCAGTTGTATGTATTCTAAACACTGTAACAATATTAAAATAAATTAATGAAAAAATGAATAAAAAATAATAACAATAATAATGGAAAAAAGGCCGTAACTGGGTTTCTTTCGCCATTTCTTTTCCCCAGTGGTCAATTTGCTTTGCTTCCGAAATGGTGGTAGTTTATAAAGTAGCTTATTTATTTTATATTTAATTTTGTAAAAGGTAGATGTGCCATACTACGATTATAGATGTGACGTATAAATAAATGCATTGCAAAGTTACGCACGCGCCACCGCTGGGTGGCGCCGTCGGGCAAACACTTTTGCCCAGCGGCTGCTACGGGACGGACGCGTGCGGAACGGGGCATTGGAATATAGCAAACATTATTGTGTTTTATTACGAACCAAACAGTGGACATCACACATATACTAGCTGACCCAGCGAACTTCGTATCGCCTAAAGAACCTTCATGCTGAATTTCATTCGAATAACTTCACGGCAAAGTTTCATACTAACTTTGCACCCCCGTTTAACCCCCTAAGGGATAATTTTTGAGAAAAATATTTTACTCCTGTTTCATGCCTTTTAATATAGAACCTTCATGCTGAATTTCATTCGAATAACTTCAAAAACGGCAATGTTTCATACTAACTTTGCACCCCCGTTTAACCCCCTAAGGGATGATTTTTGAGAAAAATATTTTACTCGTGTTTCATGCCTTTCAATAAAGAACCTTCATGCTGAATTTTATTCGAATAACTTCAAAAACGGCAAAGTTTAATACTAACTTTGCACCCCCGTTTAACCCCTAAGGGATGATTTTTGAGAAAAATATTTTACTCGTGTTTCATGCCTTTCAATAAAGAACTTTCATTTAAATAACTTCAAAAACGGCAAAGTTTCATACGAAATTTGCGCCCCCGTTTAACCCCCTAAGGGATGATTTTTGAGAAAAATATTTTACTCGTGTTTCATGCCTTTTAATATAGAACCTACATGCTGAATTTCATTCAAATAACTTCAAAAACGGCAATGTTTCATACTAACTTTGCACCCCCGTTTAACCCCCTAAGGGATGATTTTTGAGAAAAATATTTTACTCGTGTTTCATGCCTTTCAATAAAGAAACTTCATGCTGAATTTCATTCGAATAACTTCAAAAACGGCAAAGTTTCATACTAACTTTGCACCCCCGTTTAACCCCCTAAGGGATGATTTTTGAGAAAAATATTTTACTCGTGTTTCATGCCTTATAATATAGAACCTTAATGCTGTATTTTATTTGAATAACTTCAAAAACGGCAATGTTTCATACTAACTTTGCACCCCCGTTTAACCCCCTAAGAGATGATTTTTGAGAAAAATGTTTTACTTGTGTTTCATGCCTTTCAATAAAGAACCTTCATGCTGAATTTCATTCGAATAACTTCAAAAACGGCAAAGTTTCATACTAACTTTGCACCCCCGTTTAACCCCCTAAGGGATGATTTTTGAGAAAAATATTTTACTCGTGTTTCATGCCTTATAATATAGAACCTTAATGCTGTATTTTATTTGAATAACTTCAAAAACGGCAATGTTTCATACTAACTTTGCACCCCCGTTTAACCCCCTAAGAGATGATTTTTGAGAAAAATGTTTTACTTGTGTTTCATGCCTTTCAATAAAGAACCTTCATGCTGAATTTCATTCGAATAACTTTAAAAACGGCAAAGTTTCATACTATCTTTGCACCCCCGTTTAACCCCCTAAGGGATAAATTTTGAAAAAAATATTTTACTCATGTTTCATGCTTTTTAGTAAAGAACCTTCATGCTCAATTTCATTCGAATAACTTCAAAAACGGCAAAGTTTCATACTAACTTTGCACCCCCGTTTTACCCCCTTAGGGGATGAATTTCCAAAAATCCGTTCTTAGTGAGCACCTACGCCCCAAAAGGAACCCCCATGCTAAATTTGAGACTCCTGGCACTTGTGGTTTCGGAGATTTCGTGATGAATCAGTCAGTGATTTTCTCTTTTATATATATAGATTACATGTCATGTCTATACGTTTTTAACACTTAGCGGCTAGGCTGTCAGAGTAGGAAGATAGCGGAAATGGGCCGTTGATGGCGCCGCCACCTTGTACTTACCTCGCTTCCGCCCTTGCGTGCACTAAAAATGGCGCATGCCTTTGTAATAGGCGTGAATATAAGGAAAATAAGGTGAAAAATATACGTAATATCCTTTGAATATATTTTGGTGGTCTAGTAAACAATGTTTTGTTATAAAACGTTTGTACAGTTTTTCGTGTAAGGGTTTCTTTCCAATTTGAAACTTAAACGCATGGTTCTAAGCGTAAACACACTATGTCGAAACGCGACCGGAATTCGGAGTGATTACGCCTGCAAAGCTATTTGACACTTTTG
Organism: Endotricha flammealis; assembly: GCA_905163395.2. Classification (NCBI taxonomy): domain Eukaryota; kingdom Metazoa; phylum Arthropoda; class Insecta; order Lepidoptera; family Pyralidae; genus Endotricha; species Endotricha flammealis. Next base: position 1,713,972 of record LR990871.1, on the reverse strand, counting down.
CTCAAATTAAGCCGCGTTACAGCGTACAGCCAAGCTTCGGCTGGTAATTCGACGGCCAGCAACACTAAGGTGCGACCAAAGTTCGGCTTTAAATAAATAAATAAATATATAGGGACAATTCATACAGATTGAGCTAGCCCCAAAGTAAGTTCGAAACTTGTGTTATGGGATACTAACTCAACGATATTATATTTTTATAACAAATACATATCGCTGCTTATAAACTAAAGTGCCACAAAACAAAAATATCGAAAATGACTTTTATTTCAAAAATGTGGTCAAAATCACCATAGTTTTTATGTTTCACTAAGACACTCGTCGAAATCGGTTTATAAATCACATATTTACGCAAACGTCCTTTTGGCATTTTGGGACATTGGTGGCTAAGTTCAGAGCAAAACGGCCATATTTTCGGTTGCAACCCGAAAATTGGCGCGAGCGCACGTCTGTTTTGTGCTAAAGGGCCACATCGCGAAAAATTAACTGTATCGTGAGTGAATTTTATAAGCATCAGGGCCACATTTCGGATTGCGTTTATTTCGCACATAAAAAAATGTAAGTACACAAATTATTTTTAATACAAAAGTGCCATGTTTTGAAAAATGGCCGTGTAGCAAATAAAAATGCCTAATTATGTTGTTTTTTATTATAAGCTTAGAACTTGTTTTTGTGAAACGTCTGTTTTGCCCCAAACATTCGTTGTGTTTGGGATGTTTTCTTTAGAGACAAAATGCTTTATTTCTGTTTGGTGATGAAATACTTTATTTATTTTTTATGATATTAATTAATAATTTATGATTTTTATTTATAGTTGTTAGGCAACTAGCCATTCATATTGTGAAATAGATTTTTTGAAAGAAAAATTTCACCTCCCTCCCCCCCAGGTGGGATTCGAACCCACGACCCCTCGATATCCAGCCGAGTGCTCTAACCACGTGGTTAGAGCACTCGGGGTCGTTTCAAAATTAATTAATAATGTTATTTTGTGCAATATAATAACACATTTACCATAATATAATTATGTTGCGCATGTTAACTGGTGCAAGTTTTCTTTCTAGGGGACACTTAGCTTTAAACTAGGTATATTATTATTAGTATGGCACTTTTCATAAGATCATACGCTAAAACGTGTAAGTATTTATTAACTTCGAACGTCCCTTCCGGCTTCTTCAATTCAATTCACTCTTCTCTCTTTTTTAGATCCCACACCTATGCATTCTTGTCTCTGATTCTTGTCCTGTCTTTATCTGTCAACTTCGCCGGCATATTACTGTTATATGGGATTTTGGCGCCAACTACAATAGCGTCCACTTGGGCTCGTGATTAGAAATTTAATTTTTGTGTGTTTTCTGCGTTTGATTCGTAGTATTGATAGTGTAATGTGAAGCAAACATTGGTTATAGTACATATTGATTGAAGTTTGTGATCAGGAACCTTTTAAAAGTGCATTATAGTGTTGACTTCAAAATCCGTATTTTCTGAAGAAATTTTGCTATCATCTTTCTTCGGGGCGTCTTGACTCAGAGACTGTATACTGAGTCAAGAATGTCAGGATAGCATGAACTCGCTGCTTTGAATAATTACTTATAAATTTACTTATGACTTGGCTGTATGGGCTCAAAGCCCTTTGCCTGCCCTAGAGCGAAGAAAACAAAAAAAAAAAATTAATGTTATATGAATTGATTTACTTTTTCAGAATGGACAGCAGAACACGAAGAATTTTAAGCATTGTTGGGAATTGTGCCTGATGAGGTTTTAGAAGTGTTTATTTCTATTTATATCCTAATTTTTATGGTGCCAAACACTTGTTTTGTAATAAAAGTTAATATTTTATTATTACTTTTAAAATTTTGCCTAGCGAAGAGAAGAGGTTTTTATGTTCTATTTTTTAGTTATGAGTGTGTTACTATCCAATAAGGTTGCGACTATTTTTCTTAAATAAAACATTTTATTTTTTTGACTTGTGGCCTTTTAATAGTAAAATAAGATTTATTTATAATGTCACATATATTTATTCAAATAAGAAACAAATCTATATATGTACACTAAAACTAAACTAAACATATTAATAAACAAATTATAATGAACCTAAAACTAAAAACCTTAAAAAATAAAATAAAATAACTAAAATATATTATTAAAAGGAGTCCCTTTGGGCAAGGTTCCGAAGATACTGGCAGCGTTCCCCCTTTGAATAGCTAGACTAATTCTTTGTCCGAGGTAGCTGCCAGCTCTTCGGTCTCCTGTGATGTCGACTAACCTTTTTGCAATTTCCTTAAAAAGTCTTATAGCACAAGGACCCCACGGACCAAGGGTCTCAACACCGAATGGGACAAAATCATATTCGGAGCCTAGACCCCTGTATTTACAAGCCTTAGCTTTTTCAGCCGCTTCACAAGCCGCACCAGCTCTGTTGTTGGTTCCATGTAGATGGGAAGGGGCCAGTGTGTCTGAACAGGTTGCATCCCATACCAGCACCCGGCCCATCTTCCATGGAATCAAACTCATACCGTCCGGTCTCTTGCCATCGTCTCTTGCAATACCAGTCGGCTCGAGTAGACTTGGCACGTTGACGGTGGCAAGGGACCGGCGTATGATATCGTTAAGTGCGGCATGTCTCGAAAAGCGGCCTGCACTTTTTTGACATGACAGTCCGTGATGTCCTAGCTTGTCGACATCACTCCCACAGAGACATTTATGAGGAACGCAGACCGGTGCTCCTCGTCTTTCATTGTTTAACAATTACTATTTAAGCAACTTTAAGAACACAAACAGAAGTTCAAGGTTAAAGGTGCTCATCCCGTAGACATGACCCCTGAGATGCTCCAAGCTTTTACTGACTGCAAAACTGCCTTATCCCATGCAACCCTTCTTGCACACCCTGATCCTTCCGTTGAACTAGCCATTGTGACTGATGCTTCCGATTGTGCAATTGGTGCTGTTTTACAGCAACGCAAAGACTCTGACTGGCAACCTTTAGCTTTTTATTCGCACAAATTGAATTCAGCTCAAGCCAAATACAGCCCATATGACCGAGAGCTACTAGCTGTTTATGAAGCGATCAGATACTTCCGTCACATGGTCGAAGCCAGACCTTTTGCAATTTTTACTGACCACAAACCGCTAACATTTGCTTTTGCGACAAATAGAGACAAATGTTCACCTAGACAGTTTCGCTACTTAGACTTCATTGCTCAATTTTCGACGGACTTGAGGTACATTCCAGGGAAGCAAAACGTTGTTGCTGATGCATTATCTCGCATCGAAGAGATCACTTCAGCCATCGACTACGCCATCCTCGCTAAATCACAACAGCACGACGCAGAACTGAACGACCTTCTCCTCCGTGGTTCCTCACTGCAACTCAAGAAGATGAGAATAGCGAACTACGACTTACCTGTATATTGCGACGTCTCAGTTCAACCACCTCGTCCATATGTCACTCCAGCTCTGCGAAGACAAGTCTATGATATGCTGCATAACTTACATCATCCTGGAAGTTCCGCTACAGTGCGGCTGGTCACACAACGTTTTGTCTGGCCAGGGATTCGCAAGGATTGTAGAGAGTGGGCTAGGCAATGCTTAAATTGCCAGAAATCTAAAATTACCCGTCATACTGTTTCTCCCCTCTCCTCATTCCCATCCCCTTCCTCGAGATTCTCCCATATCCACCTCGATCTCGTAGGACCCCTTAATCCTTCTTCTGATTACAGGTATTGCCTTACGGTCATCGACCGTTTCACTCGGTGGCCTGAGGCTATTCCTCTCAAGGACATCACGGCGGAGGCCTGCGCTTCTGCCCTGGTATCTGGCTGGATTGCCAGATTCGGCTGTCCTACCCAGGTGACTACAGACCGTGGTCGTCAATTCGAGAGCCAGCTCTTCAAGGCCCTCACTGCGCTGATCGGTGCGCGCCACTTCCGCACCACCGCATATCATCCTGCTGCCAATGGACTCGTCGAGCGCATGCACCGCCAACTCAAGGCGGCTATCATGTGCCATGCTACACCTTCGTGGACCGAGGTACTTCCACTCGTGCTGCTAGGCATGCGCAGCGCCTGGAAGGACGATCTACGTTCATCTGCTGCTGAACTCGTGTACGGTGAGCCTCTTCGTTTACCTGGACAATTCTTATGTCCCAACGACGACTTTTCTGCCGCCGACATCTCCGAGTACGCAACGCGCCTGCGAAGCTACATGTCCAAACTGACGCCGAGACCAACTTCGTGGCACAGCAATTCACCATTCTACCTGCCGCGTGACTTGCATACTTCTTCTCACGTTTTTCTTCGTCAAGATCACGTGCGCCGTCCGCTTGAAGCACCTTATGCTGGCCCCTTCAAAGTACTGGAGAGAAAGCCTAAGTACTTCATACTAGATGTCAGAGGAAACAGAATCAGCGTGACGGTCGACAGACTGAAACCAGCATACATCACGAAAATACCAGATGTACCTTCACGCGAAGATGCTCCAACTACTACTACCACTCCTGCAGCTGTTAACGTTCCAGCAACCAATACCACTCCTGCAACCACTACCGTTCCTGCTTCTAGTGAACCAGAGAAGCGGACGAGAAGTGGTAGAAGGGTCAGAATACCATATCGACCGTAGTAACGGTCTGAGCGGGGGAGTACTGTGGCGTTGACCGACTCGCCACTTGGACAGTACTCTTTGCTGGCTGAATTGTGGAGCCACAACTCGACGCGTAACGTGGTTGTCGCTGTCCTGCACGGCCGGATAGCGTGGTCTCGCTCTGTGCGTCGGGAGTCGAAATACAGCGATGGTTCGCGCACCACACGGCGCGCGCCGATTTACGAATTCTCTTCCTCGTCTGACTTCGCTAGGCGAGCTTACTGAATTTCCGAATAATGTTTTTATATTTGCTTAGCTGATTAATCTTTGTAACAATTCAAGTTGTAAATATATAATCATTCAGTGTCATCGTGTTGTGCCTTCATTCCCTTCTGAGTTACAAACATATTACATTCTACGGACAGGCTTTTCCATTAGGAGCTTACATAAAAACTACTAATTGGTAGGGTGTTAGCGCTACCGGCACCCTGCCACATCCGACTCGCCACTTGGACAGTACTCTTTGCTGGCTGAATTGTGGAGCTACAACTCGACGCGTAACGTGGACGTCGCTGTCCTGCACGGCCGAATAAAAACAAACGAACTTAAGTCGACAACAACAAAGGAGAACCTTTTAATCAAAATATTAATATTTTTACTAGATATTTTTTATAAACTAAAGGGACTTATGTGCTGCTAGTCGTCGTTGGGTTCTAGTTAGCACAATATTAAAATAAACAAGTTATAGGAATTTAAAATACGCATCGAATGATATAAAATTACACAAAATAATTGTAAGTAAGTACCAAAAAAGCAAAAAAACCGAAATTAAAATTTTAAAACACTCTCCTGAAAAAACCAAAATTTCGAGTTGTGGCACTTTAGTTTATAAGCAGCGATATATAGACATCCAAGACCCGAGGCCAATCAGAAAAAGTTAGTTTTTCATCATGACCCGACCGGGGATCGAACCCGGGACCTCCTGGGTGGCGGTCTGGCGTGGTAACCATTACGCCACGGAGGTCGTCGCTTTATTGACATGATACCACGACAGCGCCCGATACGCTGAATGCACACGTCATGCTACCGAATATCCGTCGCGTAATTTTCGCGCTCTCGTTTAGACGACGCGACGCCCGTTATACATTCAAGATGCAATCTAGTGGGAGCAATAATTTGTCCTTCAAAAATTGTAAGCAACTGTCGTTGACGATGCATGTCAATTATTGCTTTGACATTATTGTATGCCACAGGCAATAAAACTGGCATGGTCTAAATGGGCCTTTATATGGTATGAGCCCAAAAGTCCACTGATGGACTTAGGCCTCCCCCAAACAAGAAATATACCCAATATATTAAGGAATATCCAAAGATTTGGTTTTTTTTGCCACAATAAAAACAAAATTGTTCAAATTTAAATAATTTTTATTCGCTTATCCTTACCATAAATACTTTTAACATGCATTCTCGTATATCTAACACGTAAAATAAGCATTCTTAGCACTAAACAAAATGCTAACTTAACAAATAAAATGTGTTATCAAAATACAATCCAATTACAAGTCTGTACTCTGTTCCTGTCGCCGGAATCGGACCAACTAATTTTAAATTTATAAAAACCACAGGGTGACTGATAATTCGAGCTATTCAAATCAAATCCTAGTTCCCCGCTTCATCAACAACCACCATACAAGTTACCTACTCTTACTACCACTATAATGTGGCAATTCACGTAACGAGAACCGATTCTAGTTCGATTCAACGACACTCGCTGTCTCACTCATACAAAATAGGAATTGAACGGGACAGCTAGTGTCGTTGAATCGAACTAGAATCGGTTTTTGTTACGTGAATTGCCCCACAGGTGCGATATGATATAACAGGAACGCCGATCGGCGTGCCATCCGCGTCTGAACAAGAAAAATATTCGCCGATCGGCGTCCGCCGCTGTGAATGAGTCATTCGTAAAACAAATGATCTCTGGATAACTACTTCAATATATTTCGAATTAGCTGTCAACCTGTAAGTATGTAAAACAAATTAAATTAACAAAAATATTGCACAGAATATTAAAAGAAACAACGGCGATCTATTAAAATAAATATTTCGATTTTTTATGAATAAACTAAGTTTTCAATGTTTTTTTATACCACTAAAGTGGAAAACAAGCATATTATTGTAGTATGTTTTTATCCACAGAAATACATCTTTTTGTATTCTTTTTCAAATTAGCCTCGAGTGTATCCAATGTTTGATCGAACCCGTAACCCTGGTGCCCAAGGAAGGTTCACTACCGACCGACGCGCCATCGAGCTATCAAACTTGCAAATTTTACAAAGTTATTTCGGCGTTCTTGCCAAATACATTTGCGGCGTCTATCTAGACATATATCTGTGTATTTTGTATACTACTCAAAAATAAGGGCCACTCGTTATTTCGTACCTACTATAAACTACAACTTTGATTTAACGTTAACAATAACATTGTAATGTTATATTACTGATCTGTAATGTTTTCTAATGTGAAATTGATTCGAAAGGATTACCATTACCAGCCAGTCTAACATGCTTACACTCGAGATAGTTTCTCGCACGCGTAGCTTCTTCGCTAATAGCAATGTCCGTTTTTTTTTTTAATGTAATACAGTAGACCTTAGCGCATTAAACCAGACCGGAGACGACATGCGCAACAATTCCTACGAAAAAATTCTGCCTCTTTCAGCGGGGGGTGAGGTAACACACATACATTTTCTATCACGTCGCTATAAACGCACACAACATTATTATCGCACACAATCTTAAACTACACGCACACAATCGCATCTCGGCAACTAGTTTCATATAACGGGTATGACCGCCGCTCTCGTACCTTTGACAGAGGGGTACGCCTATGAGTGTCGCCTCCGGTCTGGTTTTATGCTCTAAGCAGTAGACAAACGAGCAAGCGGGCCACCTGATGGAAAGCGGCCACCGCCGCCTATAGACATCAGTAACACCAGGGGCGCTACCAATGCGTTGTCTACTACAACTGTCATTTCTACTGTCATAACCGAGATACGCTGTTGGCAGAGCGGAGCGAGCAAATTTTGTCGCGTTTGTCATGTTAGCCCGGCAAGTCACGGCGAATATCAGCTTGCTCCCTTAACTGTGAGTAAAGATTACACTGAGCTAATAAACCTTTTTGGATGGTCTGCAGCACACATAGGCTCATGTGTCGTGTTCTTTTTATACCCACTGTGTTAAATCTTAATAGTGTTTTTGTAATAGTGTCTGTGTTTAAAGGTAATAAACTTGAGCATTCACTTGTAATGAGCATTCTTGCGAATGTTACATCACAGAAAATTTACGAGAACATTTTAGCGAGCATTCTATCGAGCGTTCTGGCGAGCATTCTAGATTCAGATTAGTTTGCCACAAGCTTCTGTTCGCTAGAATGCTCATGATGTTCGTAGCAATATTTGGCTCTATGCTCGGCTCGGCTCGTTGTTCAGTTCGACAAATATAAAAACGGCGCATGCTCAATGTTCTGTTACAAGTGAATGCATCAGCACCTTTAAGTTTTTATCCAAATAAAGTTTAATTCTATTCTAAGGTTCAACCAAAAAATAATATTTTTTTAGTCCTTATTTTGTTTTGTCTAGTATAAAATATATATATTCAATGGAACAGAGTAAAAATATGGCACAATACAGATTTATGGCTTATGACTAAAGCGAGATAAAAAAAATTTTTTTTTTTGCATACAAAAAGCTTTGATCAGTGTACGAAAAATTTACAACATTTTTATTATTTAAGTGATACAAAATTCTAGGGCGACGGGAATAAAAGTTGATTTACATTTTATTGGGTTTTGTTTTTACAATTTACTATGAATAAACTAATGATTTCAATTTATGATTTTTATTTATAATTTGTTAGGCAACTAGACATTCCATTTTAAAATTGGTTTTTGAAGGAAAATTTTCACCTCCCCCAGATGGCATTCGAGCCCACAAACTAATGATTTAAGTTTTCTGTAAACTTCTGAGATGCGAAAAAAATAAAAAGAGAACTTTTTTATAATTATGTTATTGATATAATCCAGTAAAATGTAAATCTAGAGGCAATATATTTTATAAACAGGGCTTGCAAAAATTATTAATTTACATTTTATTTTGTAACATTTCTGGTTCTAGACGACTAATTGCTCCAGGCTGAGATTTACAAAATATGGAGTATTACAAAATATACTTGATTATTATTACTAGGTATTAGATAATTTTAAACTAGTTACTAGAAGTTTATTGGAAATTAAGCTATTTCATAGGCTATATTTAAAAAAAAACGTCAATCCATCGACGTGAAAGAAGGACAAACAAACAGACTGTCAAACTATACAATTCTTATTATAAATTTATTTCCAAGCCCTGATTATAAAAAAATATACATACTGATACAGTCTACAAATAAAAGAGGTATCCAGTACTAAGAACAATGATTTTTATCCTAAGGCTGTTTGTCCACCGCCACCGTCGCCGGGACGTCACCGAGAACGAGATGACGGCGCCGATTTAGCGATACATACATTTACTATGGCCGTGTGTCCACCCGAACGCCGTCATCTCGTCCGCCGATTTATCGCTTAGTTCGGCGCTTCCGCTAGAACTCGGTCCGAGATTGTGACAGACAAGTGGCGGCAATACAAAACACTTGTCCGGCGGTCGTTTGTCTACCGCGACGATCCCAGCGTCACGTCAACTTCATCTCGTCCAGAAATAATCTCGTCCTCGGTGACGTCCCGGTGACGGTGACGGTGGAAAAACGGCCTTATACATACACACGATACAATATTACAGAGTTTCATAATGATGTTTACATTATTATGTAAACATCATTGTTGTAATTACATAGCAATTAATACTATTGATAAATGAAAATTCGAATATTTTCATGCAATATATAGGAAACTTCAATTATTACGGCCCTGGATATCTATTTTAATTATTGACTGTACATATATTGCAAAATAAAAACCCTTAAGCATAAAACACAGAACTAGAGCGGTTCGGGCGCGGGTCTCTTCTGTTTGATTTGTTCATAAAAAGCAAATAAATATTCATGGTCCAAACTTTTTCTAAAGGTGCTCCTTCACCGGGAGCATTCGCGTAATGTAACGCTCAGATTCGAGCATTACAGCAGTGAGGGATGCGAACGCTCGTCAGTCAGGGAGGTAGTATTATAATGATCAAAGTCGAATCTAAAATGTTACATTACACGCGAATGCTCGCGGTGAAGAAGCACCTTAAGGGCAAAGAAGCATACGGTCTGATTATTTTCGGTTTCAAAGCGTTTGGTGATCGGTGAGAGAAAAAACTTTTTTTTAAACTTTAACATTAATTGATGTGTAAACATTACCAGGTATGTGTAAACACTGTATTTTCAGAAATATCTATACTAATATTATAAATAGGAAAGATTTGATTGTTTGTTTGTATTGAATAGGCTCCGAAACTACTGGACCGATTTAAAAAATTCTTTCACTAGTAGAAAGCTACATTATCAGGGAGTGACAGAGGCTATAGCTTTTCCCGAAATTCAATGTGGTTCCCATGGGAACAGGTCCGGAACTTCACACGGACGAAGTCGCGGGCAAAAAAGCTAGTATAATATAAATTGGCGCTTTCGACCCGCACCCGACCCGCTGCCGTCTGTGTCTCATGCGTAAGTAAAAATATATATTGTAAGATATTGATACATTTTCGTTACGAGAATAAAATGATTATTTTATTTTCAACAATTTAACTACGGTGTATCACATGTGATTTGATAAAACTAATATTTATTGAACGTTATTTTTAATGGATTCGGGTCATTATCTGTTAATGTCTTATGGCTGGTATACACTTTGATTAGTCAAGTGCCAAGTGCCAAGTGTTAAGTGTGTAGAGTGATTTCTGTTAAGTGTTTAGTGATGTCCTATAGGTACTGTTTAGTAGGCGGTGTTTAGTTTATTTAAAAAAATTGACGACATTTTGCCTGTATACATTGATTAGTGTTGACATAAACTAAACACTTAACAGTTACGTCCAGACGTGCTTAGTTCGTGTTTAGTGCAAGTGAGGGGTGAAGGCGGAACGCGCGGAGGTGCTACTCGCAGAAAAAATAGAACGCGCTGTAAATACTGTACTTCGCTAAGCACTATACACTTAACACTAAACAGAAACTGTCCGAACGTGTTTTTTTGCTAAACACTTAACACTAATCAAGCCACTCGCACTTTACCAGCCATTAGCTGTAGAAATAGTGGGTTGTACATTCGCCACAAAGGAAATTGGTCGTTATTGTATACGTGCACGTACACTCCATACAATAAACATTCGTCACAATTTTTCTGTGACGAATCTACAACAACCCGAAATAGTTGGAACAATAAACTAAGCCTAAGGTTCAAGAAGAAGATACCTAATCGCATAAAAAAGAATATAACGTAAGTCAAAGCCAAAGCCTCGTTACACCCCTTCCACACGGCCCAATCTAATTGGCCAATTTGTATACCTGTCCTTTTCTTTAGATATCACCAAGAACAGGACAATAGATCAAATTGTCCCAAATATTGGGTGCGTGTGGGTGTTACGCAATCCTTCCACTACAGTTGCAAGATCTTGTGTAAAACTAAGGCTGGTAGATTTAGATATCTCTATATCTAAATACAGCGACTTGGTCTCCCTTCAATCCCTTAATGGCATGTTTAAATACATAGCTAATTCCACATTAAACGATAATAACCCATTATGAAAGACAAAAAATACATTTAACACTAATACCCAAGAAAAGATTTATTTTTAAAATATAGCACTTTAAATGACACAAATTAAGACTTGTTACAATTAAAAATACTTGTTACAATTTAGGACCGCTTTGACACTATTTAAAAAATGTAAAATTTTTATATTATAAAGAGATATTTCTTACAAATTTATTTTTGTTTAAAAAGTTACATCGAAAATTTTAAAAACAATCCGAAAATGTCCTATCTGTAAAATGGATGTCGGTCGCATTAAGCGGTGTAAAGTTAGTGTGAGACCACAATGCACCGGCGTGGCGTAAAAACATCGCACATCAAAATATATACGGTATATTTCTAGTCGTGGAACATACCTAGTAGACTTCATTTTCTCTCATCCTAGTTCGTTTAAAATTCAAAAGATAATGAAATGCCACCTCTAGCCATGTTCCACATCTTGGCATGTAACCGCAATGAACAACGCAGAATTCGACGTCGTTATTTAAGTACTTTCTCGCACGTCATCGCATGTCATGGCACCTATATGTCCACGCACGTACGTACGGTACGTCATCGCACGGGCTGCGTTGTGGCCCTACACTTGTTTACTATTTGAATAAAAATGCTTGATAATTTACATGTGCCGTTTTGTGCTGTTTAATTAAAATAAATAATATTGCACGATTATTTGTTTGTAGGCCTTAAAACTAAATTAAAAATATCGTTGTAAAGCAAAAATGGCAAGAAATGACATCAACAATTTTTAACAATTAAATTCTTTAAATTAATGAGTATTTATGGAATGAAAATCCTATTCCAATCACAATTAAATAAAATGTCTTTTCATATAATTAATATCAAATTAAATAATTACTTTTATGTCATGTGACACTACGATCTATGCTAAAAGCGTGAACTATTTACACTCCCATAGAAAAAACTTAAAGTAGAATAATTTAAAAAATAACTATGATTATGTAGAATCGCTAAATACATATAACTACAAGAATCAAAAGACTTACGGTGCCCGTCCACGTCCGAGGATCGGTGATCGTTTTTTTTTTATTGTTATCCTTGTTTCTCATTAATGAGAGAAAAGGATAGGAATAAAAAAAATCGATCGGTGAACGAGGACCCATAAAAAAATATTAACAGCACAATACTGAACTCTTACGTCATCCTAGCTGCCCTGATTTGCGGGGTCGGTTTATGCCTAGGGCTTAGACACTGATTTTTAAGATGGCACGACTGCCCAATCAAACTTCTACAACCGATACGGGAAATCAGGCCTCAGGTTAGATCACACACCAAAACATACTTTAGATATTACAACACTTTATTGACGGGACTTGAACGCGCACATAAACGTTGTTTTAACACCCGACGTTTCGACAGAGTTGCATTTGCCGTGGTCACGGGGAGAAGTTTATGTGCGCGTTCAAGTCCCGTTAAAAAAATGTTATAATGTGTTCAAAATGCGATAGTTACTTATTACACAATATTTTAGACATGCGTCTCTTACATAAAATACTAAAATATTCGAGCCATTAATAAAAATGAATATTCACTAAAACAGTCAAAAGCCTGAAGGCCCAAGTGCGTTAAAATATTGTTAATATTAATACTAAAACTAAATTATTAAAAACTGCTCACTCTTAACAGATATGCAAAAATGACAACGCGCATCTATTTATGCAAGCGTACGCTAAAACAACTGGATACAATTATGAAAATCACTTGAGTCAACGCGTATAACAAGATATTAATGTAACAAGTCGATAATAATTTTTAATTGGTCATCGCAATATGTGCGATCAAACGTACAACTGTTGCGCGTTCATGCCATATGACCACAAAGCTTTCGGTTGCATCGCACAATGATATCGCATCATCGCATTAGCGATGAGACTATTTAAACCTTAGAGTCATCAAGACCAAGTGTTGAATTTTTAAACTATTTTTTTTTTTTTAATCCTAAACTGTCTGACTATACATTGAGCGATTGCTATGGGCTTCAGATGCGATGATGAAAGCACCATGGCCGCTAAAAAACTTTTCATTCACATTGATCCTACAACTTCGTTCCTGTACCGTTTTTTATGCCAACAAAGTGAACATTACTTTGTAGTATTTGACATCTCTTTATCGAATTTTTACATTAATATACTTGTCGTAAATACAATCTAAAATATATTGCGTATTTGTTAGCATAGTGTGCGCATTCTAAAATTATTCAGATAAAATTCATACGCATTCCATACACAGTGCTGACAAATAGACAAAGTTTATACAGGGGGGAAAAATAACACTTAAAAATCGTGTTCCGTACAATTTTACAACTACATACAACATTTCGCTATAATTAACATTATAGTTAAAGATGAAAATCACTGCGTAATATACACAATAACGGTTAACTACGTTGTAATGAGATTATCTCGTTTGAGACCGCTGGAACCAGAATGGCATCAACCATATAGAGAAGCACTATGGGTTAAATAGACCAATTAAGGCGGTAACGATCAGAAAATACCACTTTTACCTACAATTGTCTCACTTTGCTTATCAGGCAAATTGAATCCAAATAATACTTGGCTGTTTGAAAAATCGGGACAAGTCCACACATAGCACCGTTGTGTCTCCTGTAGACCCAGGAACAACAACGGCGACCTCAGATTTATTAAAGAAATGAAGATAATTTAAAAATGTCAAAAGTCACTATGCTACTTTGTGTTTCCAAGCAAAGTAACTTTAGATGTACGGCTCTCAATTCAACATTCCGTGCATTCCAATTATATTTTAGACCATCAAAGCTGCCAATTGAACAACTGATCCACAAAAATTAATCCCAAATTCAAAAGTGCCACTGTTTCTGGCGGTCTCGCTTTTCATGGCCAATTATAAGTGCCACTGTTTCTGGCGGTCTCGCTTGTCATGGCCAATTATAAGTGCCACTGTTTCTGGCGGTCTCGCTTGTCATGGCCAATTATAAGTGCCACTGTTTCTGGCGGTTTCGCTTGTCATGGCCAATTATAAGTGCCACTGTTTCTGGCGGTCTCGCTTGTCATGGAAAACAACTCTCTGTGCATTCCTATTCACAATACATTCAACGGAAAAACAGTTTAATCTATGTGCATAACCGCATATCTATTTCCTATCACAAAATGTCATATTATACAAATACCCCCTTATTAATAAACAAAGACTAGCCAATTTTTAACTAAAACATGTTTTGTCCCTTTCCAACTACATTTAATTTTCCTTAGGAATGACAGTGACAAAAAAGGTTTAAGTGAAACCTTGACTAATCTTTGTTTATTAATAAGAGGGATAATGTTTATTGTGTTTTATTTAATTTAAGCCATAATTTTCCATGAAATAGTCAAAATAAATTATTGAGAAAGTAGCTTTTCCCCGCGGCTTCGCTCGCGTTAATTTTATGAAAAAGATCTCGTTTCACAACAAAACAACCCATAGCGCGACTTGTGGCGCCATCTGTTGGCCGATACAGCGCCCTCTATAGTAGAAAAATTATTTTCCCATCGAAATGACATACTTTCACGGGATAAAAAGTGCTCTGGGCTCTGTACCCCTAACAATATGTATGCAAATTTTCATAATGATCGGCTGCTTAGTCAAGCCGTGAAGGAATAACAAACAAACTCACTTTCTCATTTATAATATTAGTATGATATTATGATAGTATGAAGTATGATACTCAATAGATAGGTGATTATGCACAGACAATTAATTATTGATCCGTTGACGCGGAAAAAAATGCAATAGGCGCCGTCTTAATTGGG
This sequence comes from Endotricha flammealis, assembly GCA_905163395.2. Lineage (NCBI taxonomy): Eukaryota > Metazoa > Arthropoda > Insecta > Lepidoptera > Pyralidae > Endotricha > Endotricha flammealis. Next base: position 1,698,835 of record LR990871.1, on the reverse strand, counting down.
CATCGCACGTGCGAACAATATTTCTTTAAATGTCTTAATTAAGAATCACGTGCTTGTACGATAACTTTCATCGCACGACGAAATTACATCGCATCATCGTGCGATAAAACCAACTGAGCGGCAAACTGCGCTTTCCGCAATCCATGTGTTAATTAAATCTCTCTAATTATCTTTCAGATTAATGTGCTATATGTATGTATAGTAGAAAAAATATTAATAGCTACCTATGTGTATTTATATTCCTATACGTCTTATTCTGTATAAACGATTTGCACAAATAAAGGTACACTGTTTGACATTTTTTATAAACAAAATTATGTACAGTGTACGACAAATTCTTTGAAGACTTTTCCTAGCACAGTTTCAGCATGGCAACCATCGAATAATGTAGTCAATATTTTTTTTTTATAAATAAACAAATTAAAGTATACTGAATCTTTTTGTCTATAAACTAATAGCGATATGAGTACGCTATTTATGTCGGGTTCACTAGACTCTCATGTGGAGGGACATCAACATCTAATGTTACCAAATATAAAATAATTTTTGTTACAAAAATGTACCATTTACCGTATCTATTCATACTCTTATCGTTTTCTGCCATGTCCAAAAATTTGTTGTACACAAGTTAAGATGAAAATGTGGATTCAACAACATACAATTAAGCGAGCCACACACAGGCGACAGGTGCGAGTCGAGCGCACTACTATCCTGTGTGTTTAACACATTAAAATTAAGTCTTGCATACTCTTTATCATCTGAATGGGAGCTGTTCGCGTGTTGTAGGCCGTATTATTTGATATGGTAAAATCAACTGCATTCCTGTGCATTTACGATTGATTTTCCCTATTTACAAATGAGAAACTCTCATTTACAAATATTCTATTTCACTAAGTCCGTTTGACTATGAATGTTGTAACGTGCATGTAGGCGAAGTAACTGCATCTTTGGTTTAATATTTGGTTTTAATTGTCTTTGGGCTGCTTACGTCCCCGAATATGTCTTGATTATTAATTTTTGTTTGATGACATCTGGTTCACTTTTTTAGTTAGATCGAATGTTTTTTTGGTAACTTTAAAATGTAATTATTAAAAGGTTTTAACCATAGACCTTGTTTAGACTGACCCCCATGGCCTACATTTATGGTCCTTCGTCCAGTGAATGGAATTCGCTTGTACGCGAACCAGTTTGTGGGCTACCTAAAGGGCTACTGTGTGTGATACAGAATGTTCGTAACGCCGCCACCAGTTAAGGTACAAATGCGCATGACACGCAAACTAACTGCCAAGGTAGCTGCAGAATTCAAACGAGTGGTCTCAGAAAAACCGCCAGCGCTAAGTCTGCGCAAACTTCACTGTCGAAAAAATCTAGCTTATCATTGAAAGCTCGTAAAAAGCAGCTTGAAGCAGCAGAAGCTAAAGCCGCAATAGATCGGCAACATTTGAAAATACAAAAAGATTTATTAGAAAAACAATTGGCTGCCAGCATCGCCGCCCTTGAAGGGGAGAGCTCAAAGGTCTCATCGGTGTCGAGCGCCCATACCAAGGTGGAGCAATGGTTAGAGAGCAGCGTCCTGGATGCCCCTGAGCTGATCGCCCCAGCAGCGGTAGTTACCGGCGCCGGGCTCCGCGTGCCCGTCAGGCGCCGGCCGGCTTCGCAAATATTTCATTCATTTTTAATAAATAAAATGTAGTGACCTATGAATTTTATTACTTTGTTATATTGTCTATTAAACACCGTTTATTTTATTTTTAGCTAGCATTCTTAGTTTCCGAGATTTATAGGTTTCTTCCGCATTCATTGCTCTCGAGTGTATTTAAAACCAAATATTAAACTAAAGAGAGACTAATTTAAAACCAAATATTTAACTCGAAAACGTAATCTAGGTTACGTACGCGTACACTAAAACAATGTGCAATTACACGCCTTACAAGATTCATAGCCAAACGGAAATCGTGAAATAGTATATGTCTAGCAAATGCTAAACAAGTCAGGCAGTGGATTCGAGCGTTGACGCGAGATCTTGTCGCACTTGACTTTATTGATGACGGAAAAACGGTATGCATATAAGCAACATTTTCTCGCTAAAGAACTTATGGAGGTTTCTTACAAACAGCTTTGCAATTTCAAGAAATATAGAGAACTAGCTGATACCCATGAAATTCCGTTCTCGGGCTGATAGCCCAGATGAAAACTATCCATGTTATAATCTACCGTTGTTAAAAAATTTAAGCATATCTGTCAAGCCGGTGTGAAATCAACATAATATAGTACCACTCCCTCTTAGCCCATCTTTGCTTCTGACAATGGTCCTAAGAGCCGGATAATTTTACAAGTTGCAAGTCATGTATGCGTGCGTGCTGTAAACCGCAGACAAACGCATACCGCGTACCGCAAATGAAACAATAGCGAATGTACGTACCGTTTTTCCATAATCTAACTCTTCATGAATCTATGTATCTGTGTCATATAAATGTATGGAGTAGAGAAAATTGATCGCGATTATGAAAATATATACCTACATTTTATACACAGGTATAACGGAAAAGTGATTCCTAACAATATACTCGTAATTCGGAACCAAATTTTTTTAAGTTATTAGTTTATCAAATCATTTACAATTTGTATAATTATTACAACAATTATCTACGTTTAACCATATTGCAATGTCGTAGGCCAACCGTCCACGGGGCAACTCGACTGAGATTCCACTTCGATACTCATCGCTCGGAAGTTTTCGAATCAATGTTGAGTTGCAGTCGAGTAGTCACGTGTACAATAGAGCCTTAATCACCAGTGCGTAAGCAAAGCTTTCCTTCAATCCTTGTAAATGCTTGCAAATCAGATTAGAACGTTGACTGTGTAAAACGCACCATAATTATATGTATTGAAACTAATGGAAAGTCAAAAATCCAATGACAGAAAAAGACACGTTGCGAATGCTTCGCCACACATGCTTCGGAAGTCGCAGAACACGCTTCGGAATATGTGACGTGGCTGCTCTCTCAGTATTGGTCACTGGTCACCTGCAGAGAAACCTGACCCCCAAACACAGACCAATACATAGGTTGCGAATGCTTCGCCATACATGCTTCGGAAGTCGCCAAACACGCTTCGGAATATGTGACGTGCTCTATCAGTATTCGTCACAGGTCACCTGCAGCGAAACCCGACCCTCAAACGAAACAAGAACAAAGATTTTTTTATGCTGTTTACACACCAAAGCCGGCCGGCACCGACGGAATACTAAATGTACGAAGACTCGTGCCATTGTAGCATGCAAAAATGTTATTCTTATTTCGTTTAGGGGATTAGGCAACCCTTAATCATCAGATTTCAACGAAAATTCATCGAATCCTAGACGTAATCGAAATGTATTTTTTTAAATCTTCGTTTAAATACATTGAGAACATGAGAAAACTTAATTCTCATTTCGTTTGGGGGGTCAGCTATTTTCTGCAGTACATCCGTGGCAAAATGGCGAAGCATGCATCGCATTTGGTCACATACGCTTCGGGCCGAGTGGCTTTGAATGTTCGAATTTCGTATTAGACCTTTAGTATTGGTGTTCGGTAATAAATTTCAAACTGCTATAGATATTACATTTCACTATGGCTATGAACGTTGTACGTTCACATGCACGTTGTTGTAGTGTGTATAAACCTCGGAAACGCTCGTAAAATCGGTCACGCACACTAAAACAATGTGCACGTGCCTTATGACATACATAGCCGAACGCTCTTCGTGAAATAGAAAATCTGCAACCAATTCAAACTACATTTTAGTTGGTATTTTTCGCGCTTTATAAAAAAAGCATTTCAACTATCAAGCATTGAAATGTGATTCACAAAAACCGTTTCGTAACAGTTAAAAAACTTGTACAGTCAGCTGCATAAATATCTTGTCACTTTAGCACCTTTTCACTTCTGTATTACATTTCAATTATTAAAGATTTTCGAGTGAACATGTCAACAATGTTTTTTGACAAGTTACATTCAACCAATGGAAGAGTCAACCAGGGTAGAGACCTAAGAACCAAAAAAAATATGCTTATTAGTAAGCATCTGAAACTTTGTAATTACATTTGTACAATATGAATATTGACAAATAAAAATTCCAGTAAATTTTACGCAATATCTAGAAAACTTCATATTTGCGACCCTGCCCACCTCTTTCATTGGCTTCTTGTTGTAATGTGACAAGATATTTACGCCGTTAGCTGTAAGTCTAAATACCACCCTAGATACCTTAGGGTCTACGTGATGAGCCTAGGCGCGTGTAGTCCATAAAGTCGTCTAGCTAACGGCGGTCTGTGCCTGGGCTCGTCGTCGGATGCCGGCGCCCAGTCTTGCAACCTTGCTCCGGCGGCGAGGCGATGAGTCAGACGATGAGCTATGGAGAAGCCACCGCTTCCTTCCAGTTGTGTTAGCACTATTATTACTTGTCTGTGGAGAAAATGAATTATTAAGTCTTTAAGAGAGGTACACAGCGGATAATCCGCTCAAATCGGAGCAGCCCGTCTGGGGAAGGACCTCCACCTTACATCGTATCGTAGCCAAATAGCATTGGTCTCGGCCATGTTGTGTTCCTACGGTGAGTAAGGTCTCCAAAGCTCCATTTGGGGGGGTTGAGAGGGTGAAAGCGTGGTATTGCACGCGTCTATAGGCTACAGTGATGCTTACCATCAGGCGGGCCGTATGCTTGTTTGCCACCTTTGTGTATTTAAAAAAATTACTTAGTTCGTGTGAGACGTTCGATAAGGGCGAAATAGTCTGTATTATTTCAATTTAATTAACTTATCTTTTAAAATACTTATTAAAAATGTAAAGAGCCGTTTTATCAACTAAATGTGTTCTTTCGAAAATAAAATAATTTTCTGAATGCGATGGTCAGGGTCGCCATCCATCGCCATCTTGTTAGTGAAATTTTTTTTTTTTTTTTTAATATACATTTAAAAACGATAATAATATTAAATTTCTAAAGGATAAATTTTTAATTACACATTTTATATTATTCTAGTGAAACCCGTGCAACTTCGTTTGCGTGTATTTATTTATGCACAGCAGCGCCATCTATATCAGACTTTAGATGAAATCCTACGGGGTATCGCGTACTTTTCGGGTATCAGCTACCTACGTACCAAATATGATAAATATTGGCTCAGCCACTTGAGCGTGAAGAAGTAACAAACATACACATAACTTTCGCCTTTGTAATATTAGTAAGATCATAATACTAGCAAAACCCGGGCAATATTGTTTCCGTCCATGGGAATTCAGGAGAATCCTATCTTATCAGATGCCTTCGATTTAATTTAAATAATGAACGCATACCTATGTAATGGTGGAACAGAGTCTATAGTTTTGAGTTCGCCGCGAGTAGATACAACGTTGTAACTCTCCTGGCAGTCACACTTCACGTGAATCCACTTGTCTGTATGTCTGTTCTCGACCATCACGACTAAACCAGCCCAGCCCTGAAAGATATAACAAAATATTTCACTTGCATGCAACTCTACATACGCTTTAAGTTAAGCACACAAAAAAAATATGAATGAAAATCAAAAATGCTTTATTCTGTGGACCCTAGCGGGCACTTAGACACGTTTTTTACATCATCTTTTATATATTTTTAAATCTATCAGAATTTCATGAATGATATATAGTTCTTTTTTCCATCGCCATACAATATTTTAGATTGTTTTTTATAATTATTCATAATCATAATCATAATCATTTATTCCTTAACAATTCACATCGTATTGGAAATTTTCATTAAAAATAACAATATTTTTATACAATAGGCTAATCACGAATAATAGTATTAATAATTGATTGAATTTAAAAAAAAAAAAAATCAGTGATAAATAAAAATAATAATAAATTGGTACTTAAATTTTGCTGGACAGTACACTGATAGTATGCACCGCTATGATGTCAACCCCTGTACATCTGTTACGTTTTATGACCCCGCCATTAACTTTCCAAAAATTCGTTTAGTGTATAAAAGCATTTTTTCAATAGATATTGCTTCAGTGTACTTCCAAACTGTGTTGTGTATAATAATAGTTTCATATCCGTTGGCAACTTATTGAAGCATCTTATTGTTTGATAACAAGCGCTATGTTTCACCACCTGTAGATGTGGAACCATTCCAGACACAAAGTTTTTTCGTCGCGTTTTTTCTCGCGATTGTCGTTCCTCGTAGGTCTCATATTCATGGATGTGTTTGGCAAAATGTGTCAATAGTACCAATATGTATAGGCTTGGAATGGTTAGAATACCCAAGCTGATGAAATAGCTCCTACATGAGTCTTGTTGACGAATCCGTGTCATAGTTCTGATCGCTCTCTTTTGCAGCACAAATGCCTTTTGCATATTATAATTGTAACTTGCGCCCCAGAACAATATACTGTATCTTAGTTTTGACTCTATTAAGGCGTAGTATACCAATTTAAGGTGACTAATATCTACTTCGTCTCGTAAGCTTCTAAGTACGTAGCACGCAGAACTTATTTTGCCTTCTATTTCATTTAGCTCACATTTCCAATTTAATGAATTGTTAATGTGAACACCAAGAAACTTAACAGTCTCAACTACAGGCAGTTTATTATTATTTAAAGAGATATCGATTCTATCTTTAATTTGTCTGTTGTTTCCAAATAACATTAAATTGGTTTTAGTAGCATTTAGTATAAGATTGTTTGCAACAAACCAATCTTGTAAAAATTTTAGTCCCTTATTCACTGATTCGTTAAGACCGATTAAATCATCAGCTGATATTATTGCATTGGTATCATCAGCATACAACGTTAATTCAATGCATCCAGGGGCAGCGCAGTGAGCAAATTCTATCAGATCATTCATAAAGATTGTGAAAAGTACTGGGCCCAAGATACTGCCCTGTGGTACACCTCTTTTTATGGTCATAAGTTTTGACTTGTACGCTTTTTCACATTTATTCTTATCCATGGAAGTAATTTGAACGAACATTCGTCTATTTTGCAGATACGAATAGAACAACTGTAGTGGTTTGCCTCTAATTCCGTAATGGTTTAATTTCTCCAACAACAACACATGATTTACAGTATCAAACGCAGAGCTGAGATCTAAAAATACACCGATAGTTTTTTTCTTAGCATTGATTGCACCAATAATATCTTTCATGAGAGTATCTATTGCTTCCTGTGTTCCTACTCCTTTTTGATAACCAAACTGTCTATGATGTAAGATTCTATTTAAGTGTAGATGGCGGACTAATCTGGATTTCATCGCTTTTTCTAAAACTTTTGATATAACTGGCAACAAAGAAATGGGTCTATACATTTTTGGGTCCGATTTTGAACCCTTCTTATGAACGGGAACAATCTTGGCCAACTTAAGCTGGTCAGGAAAAATTCCCTCCCTAAAACAATTATTACAAAAATTACTAATTGATTTATCTAGTATGTCAATATTTTCTTTTACAATTGAGGTCGGTACCTCATCATTGCCATATGACTTCTTGTTTTTCATCGCTTTGACTATTCTAGTTATCTCCTCTGGAGTTGTTGGGTTCAATTCCATTTCTTGTTCCACTAATTCAACGCTGTTTCGAAGGAACATCACTGCTTTATTTAGCTCTACTGGATTATCAATAAAGCCCTCATTAAATTGCTCTGCGAAAATTTCAACGACTTTAACCGGATCGGATACAACTTTACAATTTGTTTTTAAGACATATTCTTGTTTAGCTACGTTACATTTATTTCTATGTTTATTTATGATTCTCCAAACATCCTTACAAATATTATTTGATTTTGCAATTTCCGATCTCACTGCCAGTTTTTTGGCATTTTTAATTATCCTTTTATAAATAGTAATGTATCTGTTCCTATAAATAGATACAGATTTGTTTTCATAGTTAGCTTTTCCAGCGCAAAGAAACCGTTTCATTTTACTTGATGTTTTTATACCTTTTGTAACCCACTTTAATTGTGCCTTTCGCTTTAAACATATTTTCATATTCCTTTTCTTAAAACTTTCCTTAAATATATGAGTAAAAGTACTAATAAATGTATTTATACCCATTGTATTCCAATTAGTGTTCACTATTTTCTTCCGAAACGCATCTTTATGTTTTGCGCTAAAAATCCTTCGTGAAATGGTAAGGTATTCTTGCGGTCTGTTTATATCCTTTCCTGGTAGTGTTACATTACAGAATAACGCAGCGTGTCCATCCGCCAATCCATTATGATCAACCATACATTTATCAAAAACTTCCTTTGGCATATTTGTTATGATATTATCAATACATGAGCTTTTGCCATTCCTTTTAAAAGTGTCTTCATGTATTAAAGTCTTGAAGTTATAACAACTTAGTAAATTTAAGAAGTTCTGACTATTTATACCACCGGTTAGGGTATCAATATTGAAGTCTCCACATATGACACAATTTCTATTGAAAAAATGTTCCAAAAGTTGTTCAAATCTACTCATAAATTCGTCAATTGTTGCCGCAGTAGGAATCCGATAACAGCAGCAAATGCATACACCCGTGTCCATATCCCTCACACAGCATATCTCAAAACAATCTCTTTTATACAATTTTTTAGCGATGGGTAACACTTCTGTCATTCTATCTTTAAGCGCTAATATGAGAGTTCCTCCTCTTTTTTTATTCACCCTAACATTATAAGCAGCTAATTTGTAATTACTGAGACTAAGTAGAGAAACTGATGCATTACATAGAAAATGCTCACTTATGCACAAATAGTGAACCGTGCGGTCTAAACTGTCTAAGTACATTTCCAACTCATCTGTTTTGTTGCTTATGCCGCAGAGGTTTTGATGATATAAACTGAGATTGTTTGAGTTGTCGAAATTATTAACGAAAAAAATTATCTTCTATTTCATTTGTCTGAGTACTAACATTTACATAAGATATACAATTATTGTTGACAACATGATCCGCCAATATATTAGACGAAGACATATGTGATGTCTCTATTTTGTTGATATTTATTTGTGTCTTACGTCTCAATTGTGTTATAAAATTCACATAGTTATTTTTATAATTGATACTCAATATATCTCTTAATATTTGTCTACATATGTTCAATTTATTTATAGTTACATATTCATCATTCAAAGGTATGAATGTGGTGTATTTAAAACTATTACAAATTAATTTAACAACGTAATTTAGTTTGTGTACATTATAATAATTATTTTTAACTATTTCGCCTATCAAAATATTTGTATGTCTAATTTTTTGTAACGTGCAATACAGAAAAGATTCAAGTTTCATCAAATTTCTATCATTGGACCCTCCTAGTATCAAAATATAATCAGATTTAGTAAAGTCCTTGCACAAATATTCACTATCATATAAAATTTGATCCATTTCCGCATTTGGCTTTAAATAACATGTCACAATAAAATTATCGCCGAGTAGTTTTTGTAAATGTTTTCTAACTCCGTAACCCGTTTGATCAGCTAGTATCAATAGCCTCTGTTTCACAGTGGATGCCTGACAGTTAGCGACATCTCTCGTGGCGTGGACCTTATCATAATTATTGGTTGGATTCGTTAAGTTTATTTTAGATGCCATCTTCTTTTTCTGAATATCACCTGCCTTGGCTGCTGGTGTTCCAGTAGATTGGTTTGGTTTTTCTTTGGAATTAATATATATTATGTTCTCTGAAGTTCCACATGAAATAGCTTCTTTCTCAAACAAACGTTGCTTTTGTGGTCTGCCGCTTCCCAATGGAGTGGACATGTGTGGCCCAGTGGTTTTGAGACTTGAGTTAATGTTATCTATACCTACTGACTTGTATATTTTTATAACTTTATTTTGTTCTGCGATTTTATTTTGTAGTTGTTTATTTATAATGTTTAAGTTTTCTATCTCCTTGTGTGCTATGTCCAGTTCTAGTTGGATTCTACTATTTTTTTCATTCAATTCAGCTACCGTTGAGTTAGTAGAAATGTCAGGTTGACTGTAGCACGTTTTCTCACAGCAATTTATTATTGATAAGTCCGGTAACGATGAACGTTTGTTTTGCTTTCGTAATGTGACATATTCATAGACACTATCAGTGTAAGCGTCTTCTGGCAAACGCTCGAATGAGTTTTGAGTTGGAATGTTGATTTGGTATTCCGAGTCTTCACCTGAATTTGCCATGTTTTAATATTTGACTGGTTATACAGTTATGATTATTTTGGTTTTAACGATTTTGGTTTGTTGGAGCGCCCTCTAGAGATGAAATATTTTTCATCAGCAGTTTGGTATATTTCTCTTAGAAGTACTATACTTCAAATCTTGATATTACAATCAAACATTTGAAGATAAAAATCTCCTTGTAAAAATCATGCGCATGCTGAGGATCGAACTCGGGCCCTCGGGAGAGCACGGTTCAAAACGAGGCGTGTTAGCAATCAGCGCCAACAGTTCATTGCTTATTATTGATGAAAATCACAATCGTATTGCAGTTCAAAGGAGAGTTGTTGTCCGTTAGTTTTTATTTTAACAAATTACCGTCAAAAACACTTTCACTTGTTAATATTTGCCACTTTATTAGAAATGTTATTGTTTAATTAAATTACGATTTATTTTGTTAAACATAGAGTATGTATTTATTTATTTTTAAGCAAATTATATGTTAAAGTGATTGCTTTAGAATGTTTGTCACTTATGCATTTCACAATGACACTTTATAGATTTAAAATGGAGCATTTTTAGTGCACAAAATAACACAGTGTAAAGTTTTACTTCACTTGGCTTATATTCTTGCTGTTTATTTATTTATTTTTAATTGTTCTTTAGTAATTTTGTTAACACAAATTCTCACTTTCCAAGAACCTTTATTTTTAAGTCAATCTTTATTATTTCTTGTAGATAACACTTTCACTTATGTATTATGTCACTATCAACTTTTATTTAATATTTTTATACTAGAAAACGATGTAGAATTATTTTTAAATTTTAATTATGCGGAGCTCAATGTTTACTTGGCGGCAGCGCCATCTATATGAATTATTAGTTCAACTAATCATTTTGAAAATGTCACCTACCCCGTCCCACTAAACACTTCGGGACATGCCCACCATACATTCCTACTGCTGTCTCCTGTATAGCCAGGATCAACAATCTCGGGGGAGAAAACTACAGCTGTCTTGGAACTCACAACGAATTTAATCAGAAAGAAAATAGACTTAGTAGGTTGTATCCACCACACACTTACCTTAGTAAGATAATAAGCAGTCATCCCCTGCCTGCCTTCATGCCTTTGGCCTCTGGCCAACGTCAGGCCAATGATCGCATCAGCCAATATATGGGGGTGCAATGAAGGCCTTTCAACTGTCAGCGGCTTGGAAGAATGTGCGGCTAACACATGACGAGGCCAAGCCGCACTGTCGGCTAACTCTAGACCAGTGTGCCAATGGTTGAAGGCCAGACAGACTACCAAATAAAAGCCTTTCTCTAACATCTTGTGGCAGCCAACGAAGCCTCGGACCTGGAGATTTTTAAAATAAAAATCATTCTGACAGATTTACAGGAAATACTTTTAGACGTCAATATATTTATTGTCACCTTTGTGGTATTTAAAAAAAAGTTTTTAATGTATTAAATTTGATGGAAAAATTCAAGTTTAAAAAAATATACCTAACTTTTAGAACTAAATTTTGAAATATTTATTATGTAATTTATATTTACAAAAATGTATATAATACACATACCTGTCTTTTACTATGAGCGACGAGTTTCCCAACTTGCGCACTTGGGCCGGATTTCGTCCTAAAGACAACGACGCACAGGTCCAATTGGGACCTCTGGCTTTTTTCAGAGTTTCTGTAATTATTTACGTCATGAGTCATTAAAAGATAAATACTATGTGTCTAACAATATTTTTATGTTATATTAACTACTACGTCTGTTTGTATCTAATAAAGAAAGAAAGAAATAACAAGTTTTTGTAAAATATCTCTAAGAATTATTTTTTTCTTCTTTGCATTAAAAATAATTTCAGACATGAAATAATCTGCCAAATAAGCTAACTGGAACCTATTGTGAAACCTAACCGTAAATTAAGAACTAAATAATTTTTTCCATATCCTATGTAATTAATTTTCTTTACAAATTTCTAACCTATTACAACACTAAGTCTCTAAACACACTATGCCGAAAATACGCGACCGAAGTTCGGCGTGACTACGCCTGCAATGTATTTTAAATGACTGACGACACACCATGCCGAAATTACGACGCGTAATAGCGTACAGCCGAACTTCGGTCGGGCGTAAGTTCGGCAGCGATTCGGCGTATAGCAACACATTATAAGCCACCGAACACTAAATTCGGCGCTTATGGTGTGTCATATCAGCTGAATACGCCGAACATAAAATCAGCCGCAGAACTTCGGGCGCATATTTTCGGCATAGTGTGTTTAGAGACTTAGTGTTATAATAGGTTCGAGAGAATAGGAGAGAATACGAAGCCGAATGGAAATCGCCGCAATGAAATCGCTGTGTGAAGACACTTTCTAACACAACACAATGCTCCATCTCCACTCGTTCGTGGAGATGGTCCCTAAATAGCCGCTTATAGCTATCTCACTTATATTACCTTTGACCCTCTTGAAAAAGAGTGAAGTCAACTTCAGTAGGCTGTGTGGCAGTGAGCAGCAGACACGTCAAGTGTCTTGTAGAAGACATGGGCGGCAAGATACCGGCTAATCGCACCTCGTGCCATCCCACTCGCACCTTGCATATGTCTATGCAATCGAAGTATCTGAAGGAGATGAAAACACATAATGATATGTATGAGCAGGTGTTTATCGATACGTAATAATTAATAAATGTGCGAGTCCCTCACTTGAGCACGTCGTCGAAGCTGATCCAGAAGACGCCCTGGTCGCGCTCCTGGCCGCGGTCGTGCGTGGCGGGCGCGCGCCGCTCCAGCGCGCGCCAGGTGTAGTGCCCCCAGGGGTTGCGCAGGCGCAGCAGCCTGGCCGGCGCCGCCGCCTCCAGCAGCTCCACCACGTCCAGCACCGAGTAGGCGTGGCGCGGGCGCAGGCCCAGGCGCTGGTACTCCGCCTCGTCCACCTTCATGTTGCCGCCGCCGCAGCTGGCGCCCATGAGGAAGCTGGCCTGCCGCGAAGACAGCAGCTGCGCCCACACCAGGTCGCGGTCCAGCGGCTCCAGCGGCCCGCCGCCCGCGCCGCCCGCCTGCAGCGACAGCGACTCGCACGGCGCGCCCGTCAGCGTGCACAGCCCTAAGCACGTCAGTATACACGTATCGTGTATTGATGATTTTTTTTATTTCTTATTTTGACAATTCACACAGATTGAGCTAGCCCCAAAGTAAGTTCGAAACTTGTGTTATGAAATACTAACGATACTATATTTTATAACAATTATATAGATAAACATCCAAGACCCGAGGCCAATCAGAAAAAGTTCGTTTTTCATCATGACCCGACCGGGGATCGAACCCGGGACCTCCTGGGTGGCGGTCTGGCGTGGTAACCATTACGCCACGGAGGTCGTCAAAAAATTGTTTAAACTCTTACCGTGCCTATTTATCTGATAAAACTCTCAAAATATATCCTGCCAATAAATCTGACAGATAGGTTATCGGTAGTAAAATATATATTAAAATGTACTAAATAAAAAAAGACATACCCTCTATCGCTCTCCCCGATACCAGGGCTTCATAACAACCGTGCAGTTTGGCGACAGCCTTCTCGATTAAGGGCACCCATAGCTGTTTTCTTTTTGCCTATAACAAATAGAGTAACGCTTAGATTTGTGATAAAGTACAATAAAGATTTTTTTATCAGCGAATACCAAAATTAAATATAATAATTATATTTTAATCACGCAGATTTCTACAAACGAGTCAAAAACATTTTAAAGTTAACACAGAAGTGTTTCATGTCATCTCTTTTAATCTTCTTTAATGAGACAGAGAACAGTATGAAAAATACAAAATGTTTTACCTGCGAGTATACAAGGTGTCCTTTTTTATTGGCGGGCAGTAAATCATCGACGGTGACAGTCAGCCATCGACCATCTTTGCACAATCTCAACTGGTAAGCGCCTACGCTGGGGTCACCTCTGACGACCACGCCCCGAACTAGGGACGAACGCTCGGCAAGTACTGCCAATGCTGATAGCAGCCAACAGTTGCCTAGGACACCTGTGGAGATGATAATATGGTTAGACATTTTATATCGCTGGAAGTACACGAAAAGAAAACGAATAATAGTAGTGTCAAGCGGACAATTTCTTCGATTTTGACGACCTCCGTGACGTAATGGTTACCACGCCAGACCGCTACCCAGGTCCCGGGTTCGATCGCCGGTCGGGTCATGATGAAAAACGAACTTTCCGATTTCCGAGCCTCGGGTCTTAGATGTTTATCTATATATGTATTTGTTACAAAATATAATATCGTTGAGTTAATATCCCATCATAACACAAGTTTCGAACTTACTTTGGGGCTAGCTCAATCTGTATGAATTGTCCTTATATATTTATTTATTAAATTATGAGAGTCATGTATTCTAATTTGTGTCTTGTTTCTTTGAAAAATTTTAAAGTAATAGTCATTGCTATTAACTTGGAGACACGTTCTAAGACAATGTATAAAATTAGGTAGCACGAATGCTCGTGGAGATGGTCCCTAAGTAAGTCCTTTATTTCGAGCATTAGGTATAAGCAGGATGGGTGACCTTGCGAGATGTCGGCGGGTCTCGGGTCCCGGAAGACGACCCAGGGCAGGCGCAGCTCGGGGTCCAGATGGATCTGGTGCGGGCGCAGCCAGCGCGCCGCCGCGCCGCTCTCGCCGCCGCCCGCGTAGTACAGCGAGCGCGGCGCCGCCGGGAACGTCGAGTCCACGTACGGAGAGCCCGTCTGCGTGTTCATACATCCATTACTCATTTTATTCACTTCTGCGTTCCCACAATTATGCAACATTTCCCCCTGCGTCATTCCCCCGTCAGTCCTATCCCCCATCTCATATTTCATATTGAAGACTCTCACAGTATGTCTCATTTACCCCTCACTTTAATATTATACTTTCTTTTTAAACGTTAACTGTTTTTGTATTGTCTGTTTCACAACCAAAATATATGGCAAAATTAGGAGATTTAAATTGTTACGTAACGTGCTGTTCGAACTATAACAAATCGTAACGTTTCACAAGAGCCCCCAGAATGTAATAAATAGTTTCATACCGCGGCACACTGAGCCAGCACCTCCTGCCATTGCGTCCACGCGTGGCTTTCCTCTCTCAGCCTCAAGATTTCCATCGGAGTGCTCTCCTGCCGCTCACCGTCTGAACCCTCCGCTGTGAATGACACAATAGCGATAAATAGCGCTGCAGTCGAGGGGTGCAAGCCTCCCTCGACTGGCAAAGCGACTCACGCTCCAGCTCCCGCCTCTGGTCGAGCAGCCTCGTGCGCGGCGCGCGGCACACGTCGCACGCCGCCGCCGCCGCGCCGTTCGCGAACGTGCACTCCGAGCACGCCCACTCCAGGCTCTCCGCCCTGACAGACAAAAAAACATTTTATTCGTCGCCACAAATTACACGTTATCTATACTACCGATACCCTTATTACCGATTCAGATGTCCCAAAGGTAAACTGGGAGACAATGCTTTAGCATTAAGTTCGCCTTTTGTATACACATTATGTATTGTGTGCAATAAAGTTTAAATAAATAAATAAATACTAATATTACAAAGCTGAAGAGTTTGATTTGTTTGAACACGCTAATCTCAAGAATTACTGGTTCGAAATGGTTGAATAATCCATTTGTCGAGGAAGGCTTAGCTATATAACATTACGCTGCGACCAATAGAAACGAAGCATCAGTGAAAAATACTGTAAAAAATGGCAAAAATTCACGATCGTGTTTTCGACAACCACGCGAACGAAGTCGCGGTCATAGCTAGTAAATAATAAACTTAAATGTAAATTACAGTTTTACAGGGCAAAATGCAATTTGTGGGAAACCTGAAGCCTAAACCAAGCCGAAACCTGTATCTTAGGACACCAGGTTCTTGATGCGATGCTTACATTATTAGCGTCAAAATCTTTGTTCCTAGTGCATTTCATTAGGTGTTGCTGCTTTAGTTTCATAGATTGACTGTACTATGGAAAGACAATAATAAAAAAAACCTGCATAGGAAGGTGAAATGACTTCAGCTCATGATGTCAACTTCTCATAATGTCAACCGGACAAAAAAAGCACATTTCTTATAACGTCAACTTCTTAGAATGTCAACTTCGCAAAAAGACAACTTCTCGAAATGTCCACTTCTCTCTATGACAACTTCGCTTTTGGTCAACTTCTCATAAAGTCGAATCGCGAAAATTTACTTCAAGTTACTTGCCAGTTCTTCTTAATACAAATCTGCCGTCTGAACTGGTGGTAGGAATATGACGATACCTCTTTCATTAATTACAACAACAAATTTCATACAATTTAACAATACTCACTTTGGTTCAGGTGGCGGCGTTTTGTGTCTGGACCCACGCCTGGGCAAAGCCGGAGTATGCCGCGAGCTTCGCCTGGGCGAAGGACTGCGACCAACTGGATAGAACAAAAAAGAAATATTAAGAACTTATAATATTCGTATGGATACATATAAAAGGGGGGGGGGGGGTAATTGCCCAGCAGTGGGGCAGTATAGGCTAAAAACAAAAAACTAACATTAAAATATTTAAATTTGATACAATACAATACAATACAAAACACTTTATTGCACCAAAACAAAACATTAATACATGAAACTTAGAAACTAAACAGTACAATAGGCGGTCTTATCGCTAAGCGATTTCTTCCAGACAACCTCATTTGATTCATCTGTGTTTCACAAAACTAGGTTTTTTCAATTCTAGTTGAGAAAAATAGCCTACAGAAGTTGCCCAAAGCCAAGTGTAGTTACGCAAATTAAACTCTAAAATGTACAATTATATACGTACACAATAAATATTGTAAACTTATGTGTTCTTCCATACTAAAAATTTAAACGGTCACTACGGTACTATTGTATTGTTATTATATATCTTTCTCACCGGCCCCTGCAGGGTTCGATTCCGCCGACGAGCCCGGCACGCCGTGCTTGGGCACGGGCGGCGTCTTGCACGCCAGACACAAGGACGCCGACAGCGGGTTCTGCAGAGTGCACGAACTGCACGACCTGGGGGGGCATATGTACTAATATTATAAAGAGTATTTTTGTTTGTCACTAATAAACTCAAAAAACTACTGGCCCGATTTCAATAATTCTACACACACTTTAATATATATATATTTTTTTTATAAATATATAGGGACAATTCATACAGATTGAGCTAGCCCCAAAGTAAGTTCGAAACTTGTGTTATGGGATACTAACTCAACGATATTATATTTTATAACAAATACATATATAGATAAACATCCAAGACCCGAGGCCAATCAGAAAAAGTTCGTTTTTCATCATGACCCGACCGCCACCCAGGAGGTCCCGGGTTCGATCCCCAACCCGGGACCTCCTGGGTGGCGGTCTGGCATGGTAACCATTACGCCACGGAGGTCGTCAAATTTATTTTATAATAAGAATAAATAAAGAAATATATTCTAAACAATTGACACTTTCATGCAATACTTATGTAATAGCATTAGTGTCTGTTCTTGAAACTGGGTGTTTTCTATATATTATAAGGATATAATATAATCATAGATTTAGTATATACATACTAGCGTATAGATCGGCAATGGTTTGATTGAGGCGAGACCAAAAACAAAATACACTAGTGTGCGTGTAATGTACAGTCAACAAAGGAGTTGACTGACCCCCCTCTGTTTATATGATTAAAGATTTCTAAATATGGCGTGAAGGTATTTACTTGAAATTTAATTTATTAATAGTATTCATATTGTACTATGTAATAACAAATTTTCAAGTAAATCCCTTCACGCAATATTTAGAAATCTTTAATCATATATACAGAGCTGAGTCAGTCAACTCCTTTGTTGACTGTACATGTGTGCAAGCAAGCAAGATGAATAATTTTGTGGATTTTCCTTTTTGTTTGAGTTACATCCAGGCACTGCACAAGTAACCATATTTAATCACGTCTAATTAACACCAAAACTACACTTAAAAACCCTAATTTTGTAAAAATAAGTGGGATTTGTTTTTAACACGACTGACGCCATGCCGATACAGGCCGATAGCGTGTATAGGAATATAATAGGAATGGTCTCGCCTATCTATCTCGCTCTAACAAACGCGTATGCTATGATCTATCTCTTTTGCATTGCCAATCTATAGTATATAATCCATTGACATTCTTGGAGTCACTTTGTACCCCTTCAAAAATAAAATTCAGCATATTATTATGGATCTCTGAGAGATGCATATTTTTCTTTGTTTTTAAATTTAAATAAGTAATTTTTGTCTACTTGATAACTCTTCTAAAGTGGCATTCTTCTTTTTGGCTCAGAGCGGCTATTGTGCCTTTTTATTGTTATATAGTTTCCTTTAAATTATGTTTCGAAATTTGAACTAGCTGTAAACACATGTTTTGAGTTGTTGCCTAGCTGTACTATTTGCTTATAAGTAATTGTTAAATCTTGGTTACAATTTGTTTTGTGTTTCTATAAATAAATAAATAAATAAATATAATAAATCCCTAATTTGGGACCATTTACCGCTGTGTGAATAATGTTGATTTTTTTATTTTATAGAAAATCTTTAAGACATTACCAATAATGATGCGATTGCGGTTTGGAGCCAGCACAAGCAGCGCATGTAGTGGCAGTGGCTTCGTTGACCAAAGTACAGCGACTACAGGACCATGTTGCCGCAGTCGGTTGAGGCGCCGGGTTCGATTCTGTGAGTTGCAAAATTTTAAAATTATTTCCTACACGCCTAGCGAAACCGGCGCAACTTCGTTCGTGTGTATCCCGCTTTCCCGTGGGAATTTTGGAATGTATTATACACATAAAACTTCTTCTTGAATCACTCTATCCAATAAAAATACCGCATCAAAATCTTATAATAGTTTTAGTACCTATACCTACAGTGTAACTAATGAGTGGAAAAAAAAGGAGAAAAAAAAAAAGTACAAAATGACAAAAAAGGCCGTAACCGGTTTTCTTTCGCCATTTCTTTTTACCGGTTGCCATTTTGCTTGTGTCCGAAATGGTGGTAGTATATAACGTAGTTTATTTTCTTTATTTAAACCAGTTATAAATGACAAGAAAAAGTGCCTGTGAAGGTCTAATTTCTGAAATAAACGATTTCATTTCATTAAAGATCTAACCGGGGCGTGCCGTTTATTTCACAAAATAACCTTACCAACAGCAAACAGTAGCTCGTCGCTGTTGAGATCGTGGTCCAACGAAGCTATAGGCACTGTCAACTTCTTCGGCGGCTCGTTTCGGTTCGATTCCGATGATTTGCTGCTACTGCTGGCTTCTGATGACGTATTTGTTGATCTGGTACTGAAATAGTAATAAATAAATGATAAATAAAATAAAATGTATAGGGACAATTCATACACATTGAGCTAGCCCCAAAGTAAGTTCGAAACTTGTGTTATGGGATACTAACTCAACGATATTATATTTTGTGACAAATACATATATAGTATAAACATCCAAGACCAGAGACCAATCAGAAAAAGTTCGTTTTCCATCATGACCCGACCGGGGATAGAACCCGGGACCCCTGGGTGGCGGTCTGGCGTGGTAACCATTACGCCACGGAGGTCGGCGCTCGTTCGTAGAGATTACCCGACGATATAATGTGCGGACTTGTCGGGAATTTCTCGCTAGTGGAGATGGTTACAAAGAGATAAATTAGGTCAGAAGAGAGAGTTATACGCGGATAATCCGCTAAAATCGAAGCAGCCCGTCATGGGAAGGACCTCCACCTTACAGAAGATCGTGCCCAAATACAATTGGTCTCGGCCATGTTGTGTTCCTACGGTGAGTAAAGTATCCAGAGCTCCACTTTTTGTAGGGTTGGCAACGCGCGTGTGATATCCCCGGTGGTGTTGCAAACGTCCATAAGCTACGGGGACTGCTTACCATCAGGCGGGCCGTATGCTTGTTTGCCACCTTAGTGGTATAAAAAAATGTAATGCATACCTATCCCTGGGCCGCTCGCCCTTCGCCAGCGTGACGGGCGCGTGCGGCGGCCGCCCGCTCCGGCACACGTCGCAAGAGCGTGCCCACCACGCGTTGTACGCGAACCAGCACTCGTTACACTGCCACATGCGGTTCTCACGGCTGAAATTGTTTATCTTGTCTGTATTGATCACTATAGAGTATTGATATAAACCGACTTACGCCCGAATCCAAATATGCGATTTCAATCCTTTTTTTTCTACGTCAGATTGCAAAAGTCACGATCACGCGTCTATATAACCAATCAATGCATTGTATTTATGACGCATCGAAGTAAACTACCGATTAATAATTCCGTCACTCATCGATAGACGATTGAGATCTCATTTTAGGTTCCAGCGTTAAGGGCGCGTTTTGACAACGCGAAACTTTTTCGTTACTTATTTTTATTCGAACATAACATAGCACATTAAATTTTATTGACTAATCCACAACGATAAGGATTGAAATGGATTGGCAACGTTAGATAGCAAATTAAAAAAATACGTGAAGCGTGTTGCTGATTAATCCTTGTATATTTCTTTTGATATTTCAATCATGATAATTCAATATTACTAACTTTGATTTTGATTTGAAGTCATTGTTATCAAATTGAATGAATAAATATATTTCTGAAAAAAAACTACATGAACTATTATAAATAAGATACGTACGATGGCTGCTGTTGTTGTGATGAAGGCACTTTAGACGGCTCACGAGGGTTATGTGACACTTTACCCACAGACGGTAGCATATTAAACACTTTTGTACTAGGATCCTTAGGCACTGATCCTATATGAGAAGTCCTAATATTACTCGCCACTTCACTAACAGGTGATATACAATTCTCCGCACCTAACAACTCATCGATCCTCGCATAATCACCATCCCCAATATCATTTGAGTACAAAGCCTCATTCTGTGAATTACTCATAACGTTCTTAGTATCTTGTACTGACACGTATGAATATCTTGTTCCGTTATTATTGACTTGTAATTGTAAGTTTAAATCTTTGTATTTTCCTTTATTCGGTAATGCGTATATCACACCTTCTGCGTTTGTATCCCAACTACACTCTTTATCTATCAATTCTGCGTTCTCTTCTTTCTTATCTAGTTCTGTTTTCCTCTCCTCAGACCTGGATAAACTGCTGCAGTAACTGGCTAAAGATTTCTGATACTCATTCAAACTTCTCCTACTTGATATCACTTTACCTACAGGTCTCTCAGCGTTGGTTTGCTCTGAAAACGATCGTCTATAAGTTGGTCGGATTTCTGGTGAGTTCTGTGCACTGATTGACCTACGAAATGATCCACCTAACGTTGTGCTACCAGTCTGCGGCCAGTCTGGTACGGTGATCATAACACCACCCGAGCTAGGCAGAGACGTGGCTCCATCGCGGCCGCTTAATGTCTCGTGTCTACCTAAAGTGGTTACGCTTAATCCTCTAGAATTTGGTATACGGGCTAACGGAGATGCTCTGGGTGACAAACAGGCCTCACAATGTGTTCTAATACCGGAATTCTCTAACGTACATTTACTGCATGCCCATTTCTTCAAATGTAAAGCTTTAGTTTGTTCTCTTTGATAGTCTTTAACGTAATTCAATTCCCAATTGGATTTACTCTCATTACATTTCTTGGGTCTTCTCGTAACAGTATGGAGACTTCTCAAGAACGATTCTCTAGGATTGTAATGTGTGTTATATCCGTATCTTTCTGATACCATCAAACTTGTAGGTCTGTTTATTGTTCCCCTGGTGTTATCGACCTTCCACCACTTCTGCTGTGAGTTGATTACTGATCCGTGGGACAAAGATCTTGTTACACCATGAGCTTGGTCGGAGAGCTGTGTAGGGGAGAGTCTGAGTGACTGCAGATCTAGGTTCAAACGACGACCGCCTGAATAACTTGAAGTAGGCTTATACGATGGGACAGCCAGGGTATTGGACCTTATCATAGTGTTATCTGTAAAGAATATTTTGGATAATGTTAGTATGTATTTTAACTATTCCGAAAACAGCGTACTAACGTATATACCGTTCCGAAACACTTAGCACAAGATTTCCAGATAAAATCAATGGTAATATATGAACTAGTTTGTGATACATTATTGTCGTAACATAATTTTGAGTGTTTAATCGCAACAAAATAAACAAATCCATTTATATTTTAAATTAGACAATGGTTTTTAGATTTTGTGCCAAAGTATTTAGGAACGGAATATAATTGTATCAAGAAAGAAAGCAATATAAGAACGTTTTAATATGTGCGCCAACGAAACGGTGTTACAGCGTCTTGAAGCCGACCGTTCTCTGCAATAGCATTGATTGTGTGGAACAATAGAACCGCAGTAAAAATATACAGTACTAGTTTGTTTAAAAAAAACTACAGCGTCGGGGTTGGGTCGTCGTTAAGTTAACTAATATATACAAATTTACATCTGTAATCTGTACACACAGAATAGGGTGCTTAAATAGAGCATCTGGTTTCGGGCGCCTACAAATTAGTGCGGGTCGGTACCGATCGGCGCAGGCTTAACTTGCATCCCGAGCGGTGCGGGGCGCCAATTCGTTCTGTGATCGCCGCCAATAGTGCCAATCCCAAATGCTATGGGTCTTCGGAGAACTGTCGGCGGGGTCTCGGAAGAATCATAGTTCCCGTGGCCCCGCCCATTTAGGCGGATAATGTGGCAGTGAGTTTTAGTCGGTATACCCAAGTGGCTTAAAGGGGGAGTCCGACATACCCCGCGGGACATGCAGTAATGCATTTCCTTGTAAATAAACAAAAAAAACAAAAAGTTTGTCGGCACCGATAACCGACCTGTTTTTTTTATAAGTCAACACATTAAGTTACAAAGAAAATAATACTGGTGCCGGAAACCTGCCGATCAATGTAAGCACCCATCGGCACTTATGAAAATGTTACTTCACGTGCCCTTGTAAACTTTCTATTTATTTTCTACCTCACTGAATTAATTTTAGTTTATAAGATTTTATGGCTTACCCTGGGCCGACTTATCCTTGTCCGTCATCCCTGCAGCTTGATCCTCGTCATCAGACAGCCTGCAACACAATACATAACAAATAAACGACGGGAAGGGAACACATATTCAATATCATTATGAAACATCCTTTATCATACACAGACCTTCAGTATTAATTGTCGTTAAATTGGCGGTCCGGCGTGGTAACCATTACGCTACGCCACGGAGGTCGTCAAATTACTCATTTTACCATTACACAAGTTGTATACGACTATAGAATAGATAGTGCCTGTGAAGTACTAGTCTCTGAATAAATGATTTGAGTTTGAAGTGACACAGAAACATAAAATAAATACCCTGAAGCACGGTACTGAAATCTCGTAAAGCTGAGAGAATCAAATCAAATATGTGGACGAGCTCTTTGTTCTACTTAGGCTTCCAATTCTATGCCTTGCTCAACTTCATGAGGGTGTAACTATGATAATTTTTTTTTTATGAAAACGTCACCTGTAGACGGGCGCGTGTGGCGCGAGTGCGTCACAGGCCGCGCAGCGCCATGCAGCCGACACGTTCCGCAAGCCGCAGTCGCAGCGCCACGCCCGACTGGCATCCGGCGCGGAGCCCACGCAGGACCATCCGCTGTACACATACAACATAATTATAAAATCAATAAATAAAATAGCCCTTATTTCAGTATACATGCACTTAAAAGGCCGGCAGCGGCTCAGGGACTCCCCTAGTGTCTGTGTGCTCCATGGGTGGTGGTGATTACTTAACATCAAGTGACCCACATGGTCATTTGCCTACCTCTTACATAAAAAAAGTTTAGAAACAGGAGTATGATTTTACAATAGTTGTGTTTAAACAATATATCATAGGAACTCTCTTATTTCTGTGTGCCTTTTGGAAAAGAACCCCCAACTGAAGCCACGCTGAGTGTCATACAATATAATAAAAGAAATATAATAAAAACAGACAGACGGACGTGATCCTGTAAGTAATAAACACATCTGCAGATTTTGTTATCGCTATTATAAATTTTTTGAAGCTATGCCTTATAACTTCGTAATAGAGAAAAACTTCATGGCTCCATGAAAAGAGCCTGGCTAGGCTCTTTCTTTGTTGGGGTAGTGGATATTAGATTCCGACAGTTCGATCCCTGTGGATCTTTTGTCCTCCTACATTACTCGCCAAAGTCCCTGTTTGTTCAGGATGGGAATGAGCCTTAAGTCTCTAGATTCAGGCACAGTCAGGTTAAGATATAAAAGAATGCTTTATCAGAATAGAAACTCACTTTTATAAATTATAAAAACAAATAGGTACAATTGTGTTAAATTATCACCTTTTCAATCTATTCCAATGTATTTCTACTTGTATCATTAGCCACTATTAGTGTAAAGATCAATATTAAATGATGTTACTTACCATAATGTCTATAAACGTAAACTAATTCATAATTATTTATAAATCACCAGTTAATCTTCAACAAAGACAGTTTGAACTATGAATTATGTACATTTTCATTATAAACATAACTAACATTCTGGTAACTAAAGTAATTATTACTGAATAACATTGTGGGCGTAATGCTACCCTAACGTTAATCTACTTAATGAACTACCCTTACGAACACAACACACAGATATACAATAAAAATAACCTAAATAAAGAACGGAAAAATCGATAACCGAATGACAATCCACAAACAATGAAAAAGTTCACACAACAAAAACTCACCTATTGAAATTGTTTTCCGTCGGTATAACAATCGGATCCGATCCTGGTGTAGTTCCCTCGCTTTTTCCTGTACGAGAATTATAATCAGGCGATGAATCTCTACAAAATAACGAGTGATCTCGGTCATGGCTCGAGACCCTTTTGGTGGAACATTTTAAACACTTCACACTCTCTGTTGGATTGATTTGGCCGCATGTCTGACAATGCCATTGCAGCACAGATGCGATGGAGCCCATTTTAATTCACACATGGCTATGGAACCATAACAATGCGCCGTTTTAACAAAACAAATTAGCAAGTAAGAAAAATGAAAACAGCTGATCCACCATGTTGTTTGTGTATTACTTTTTTTTGTATAGGGCTGTATGTGTTACCGGCTTTATTTAATTATAATTGCATTCAAATGATTAAAAAATATATAAGTATTTTTTGTTGAGTTTGTGCTATTATTTATTTAAATTAATTAATAAAAAATCTATTAATATTTAAGGTTTAAAATAAATACTAGTAGCGTCATCTAGATTCCACAATGCACATTATAAAGAATAGAAGTTTCTACCACCCGTCGATAGATGGCGGAAGGAAATCATTAAAAGTTTCTAAACTTATTTTATTGTTATTTTTATCTCCCTGCTGAAAACTTTTCTAATGACTAGACTATTCTAATGTTTGTTTACTTTCTAAACAGAAGAAAGTTTAGTAGGTGTTTACGTCTTATATATCTTTAGATACCTACATAGAGTTTAGCTGTACTGTAAGTAAGTAGGTAGGTTTTTTTTTTTTTTTTCATGACGATGTTGTGCAGGCTGGTGAAGCGCTAATGGGATACGCTTCACCAGCAACATAGGTTTTACGTGGGCGAGGTGTCAACCCGCCGCACAACCCCCGAAATGCTGGAGGACCACACCCGTCGTTGGTCAGCGAGTCCATCGGACTTAGCCGGTTAGTGTAGCTAGGCTGTACTACCGACCATTCCCCTATCCGCCACCTTGGGGACGCTCCCCTACGCTGTGAGGGCCAGCGCGGGGAAGTAGGTAGGTTATCTATGATAATGATGCTTCAATATAAATCTGTCATGAAAGAATTTAGCAAAATTGCATGCGGGACACCTGATGGTGAGTGGTCAGACTGCCGTATCATGGACTGCACAAACACTAAAGAAGTTATCGAGCCGTTTCCAACCTTAAAAACAGTCTTCAACAGAACCTAGGTACTTAAAACGGCAAAATATTTTAACCAAAATTTTATTAATGTACAGTCAGGAGCACGTTGAGCGTTACACTTGCAGTACAATTTTGGCTCTTATGACATAGAACTTAAGAATGGTACAAAGTCCGATATGTAAAGGTCGACCTGCTCTTGACTGTACGAAACGAACACGACAAACATTATTTTAAAACCATTCGCTGAACGCACCCATTTATAACAATTTAAATGCAATAAGTTCGAAACCCACCGCCGGAAAATGGTGGACAGATAAATTTTTGAATTATTGGTTTTCAGGCAATGAAATGCACATCGACGCAGGATATCACGGGCAAAAATAAATCTTTATTTATTTTGTTATATACGCACTTAAATTTTATGTCTATATGTAATGCTGTTTCTGTTTGCTTGCCGAACAATTAAAATTAAATAAACAATGTAGGTACATTCATTGTAAATGTATAATACTTACAAGAGATGAGTACTACCTGTCTATTAAAAATATGATTTACCTATTTTATTATACACACATGCACTCATAGAATTGTAGAGAATTGTGTACATAGTTTGTAGGTAGGTAGGTACATGTATACCTACATACTGACTGTCCATCTTCGAATATTTATTATACAGCGAAAAAAAAACTTTGGTATCTAAAAAGTATCTAATACTTACACACTTCAAATCTGGCCACTAGAAAGGAAAAAAATCTCAATGAAAATAAAATTATGAATACAAATTATTATTTTTTTTACGTCATATTAAATCGTGTAGCTGGCCAGAGTTAAAAATTCTGAGAGGAAACCATAAAATAAACACCTGTACTTTTTTAAGGCCATGACCTTTTTATCTCTTGCCTAAATTAAGAGATTAAAAAAAATGAGGCATTTTGCGCTCCATTACTCCATTTATCCCGATTTAGCTATGTCACCTGAACAAATTTTTCGTCATTATTTATCATAAAAATTATGTAGGTAATTGTTACAATAATTATAAAACACGAAAATGCTTTTAGTTTTTACAAAGAAGGTTTTCTTTATACCTTTTTAAGTGCCATACTTCGTAAACTACGTTTTATCCTTGTCTTCAATCTACTTTGCAAAATTCACATATCGCCAATCCCAAATTACTTTATGCCCAGGTATATTTTTTTGGTTCATCTTAATATGTATACATAACATATACACATATATATAAAATTCAAAGTCCTGACTGATTTAACTATATATCAACGCACAGCCCAAACCGCTGGGTCTAGAGGATCCAAATTTGGAATGTAGGTTCCATAAGACGTCTAGGGGTGAACTATGAAAGGATTTTTCAAAATTCCCACGGGAAAGCGAGATATACGAAAACGACTAGTTTAATATTTTATCAAATTTAAAAAAAACAAGATGCCGCAACACACCGCAACCTTTAGTAAAGAGAAACAGTAATAATTATGGGCGGGATATCCTAACATATGAGTGGCAATTGGTCGCAGCCGGCGTGACATACGCAATGTCACAAACAGCTTGTCACTCGAATAGAGTGGGCGACCCAGTTTACAAGGATTTGACAGTTTAATCCCACAAACAATAGCATACATTTACAGTGAAACTGTTAACTTTGCCCCACTTCATTTAAAGATTCGTTGCCCGCTATTGCAAACGCACTAGGTCGTGAGTTATGCCGGCTACACACCGAAACTGAAAACTATTATAAGTATCCCGAAAACATTTCCGTGGGTACATTATATAAATTGAGATTCTCTCTCTTCAATATTATAGATAGGTAGGTACATGTTAATTATATACCTCTCGAGGAGCTCGATAGCGTCGTTGTGTGTCGCACTCTAATATGAACACGGAAGTTAAGCGACGTCAACCCTAGCCAGTGTATGGGTTTCGTTATCTCGAGCTTCTCCTTGCTTCGGAGGGCACGATAAGCCGTCGGTCCCGGCTGTTGTCGATGGATGACAATCGTTAAGCCAAGTCCGTGGCCTTAGGGCGGTTTGAAAACACCGGCCTCTGCCAATCCGCATTGGAGCAGCGTGGCAGAGTACGCTCTAATCACCTTCGATTGAAGGGAGACCCGTATCCCAGCAGTGGGATGATTATGGGTTGATAATGATGAATTATGTACCTACTCTTTGTTGAAGGAATATATTGTTCTTATTCTCACTGTAACGATATAATCGTAGCGATTTCAGAATGTGCAGACAAACGAACTTTCATAAGTTTTTAGCACTGTACGCGAAGTACTGCTGAAATGAGCGATCGCCGCTATCCAAACGTCCATTAGAACTTCAATTGCTTCAAAGGACAGCATAGAAATTACTTAGACTACAGGCCCGTAACAAACACTGATGGGTCATTTGAACGACAGTGACCTATCTAGAACGATACAAGCTTATAATAATAAAGATTCAGTACTCACTATGCCGTCACTTATAAGCTGTCCAACTAAGTGAGAATTCGAAAACACTGTAGAGTGAGAACTTTTGGTCATATATTTTTGTACGACATTCTAATAATTTCTGTACGTACGGCACTAATATCTAATATGCGTTTTCTTATTATTTACGCGATGTTAAGTATTTTACGTACTTTTATCGTTCTAGATAGGTCACCTAGCGGTTCAAATGACCCATTAATTTTTATCACGGGCTAGTCTAACTATGCAATTCGACACAGAAAGATTATTCGAATAAACAACAAATAACTTTTGTCGACGACAATCAATATCGACGCCACTATGTTTCATGTTGCAGTACCTGCGTTTTTTGTCATCAAATACATGTGCATACAAAGGATTGATATTCTCTACGTAATATTCTATCCTACACTTTTATTCAGTACGAGCTGTTACCCGCGACTTCGTCCGCGTGAAATGTTCAAATAAGGATAACTCCTTTTCCTGTCATGCGATTTAAATGAAACAAAGCCTATATTCTGCTCCAGGCCGAGCTCTATCTCCCTGTGAAAACACGATTAAAATCCGTTCAGTAACTTAGAAGATGTGCGCGTTCAAACAGACGGACAGAAAGACAATAAATTCAAAAAAAAAATTCGCTTTTATTACCTTTCTCTAACTGTTCCCTTTACATTTTTGCCAAATATGTTCAAAGTACATACATATCGGGGTCTACTGTTTTATTATTATGTATAGATTTATTATTATAAAGTAACAAAAGTGGATAGGTAGATTCTTTATTTGCATCAACTAATTGAGGCACACATTTAAGAATAACCTTAAAATAACCGGATGCCACAAAGTTTTATTGTTTTACCTGTAAATAAAAATCCTCTAAATAATAACGCCCAAACTCGAGACAAACACATATAAAATGCCTGTTTATGTGTCGTTTAAGGCACATGAGTTTAATACGACAACCACAAATGCTATAATAGTGTTTGTCCCAGTGGCGAAGGGTGAAATTTTACTCAGGGGAAGCCGGAGCAAAAAAAAAATACAGTTTTATCTTACCACAGGGATGGAGAATTCCGAATACCATATTACCATTACCATACATAAAAGCACTGATAGGTATAATATGGAAAACCAAAACAGTGTTTTAAGTTTTCAACTACCTACCTGTGAGCCACGAATACTTTTCGTACAAATTACAATGAAAATGTTTAGTAAAGCCATCTTTCCGTTTATAATCTATTTTCATTTTCATAATATGTTTTTTATTTTCAAAACTGTATGTTTAATAAAAAGTCTGTGAGACAACAACCCACGTCTAAAATTGCAGCCATTACGAATGTAAACAAAACAGACTAAACCAAAATAAACAATTAACTACTTACAACTGAAACCGATAAATTCTATAACTATAACACAATTCACACCGAGCCCTGTCCAACATTTAACCACGAAGTCACTCTAATCTATTCAAATTTACTAAATTAACAACAAACAAATAAAAAGAAACTAACAACAGTACGAGCGAAAGCACAGGCGAAAGTGAATTGAAAAAATGTCATAATTTTGACAATTACAACGCGACAAAATTATAGTTGTTTTATTATTCAAGCACTAAACACATAAATAACTATATTTTTTACTTCTCAGGTTAATACCTCTGTTTATCTTTGTCGCACTAACGTAATCTGATATATGCCATCCTTGTCGTAACTCGGCGACTACCGGCTTAATATGTTCATATGATCGGCGTGAGAAAGACACCGCGCTAGGAACAAAATGTACGCGTAAGAAAGAGACAGCCGCTCCTAAAACTGTATGCAGCTACAACTCGGGAATTACCGGCTTTCGACGCACAGGCTAAGCGACGAATAAATAGCAATATCACAATATTGCTATTTATTATTGTATAGGCGTTTGGCGACGTGTGATATTGCTATTTATTATTGTATAGGCGTTTGGGTATCATTATTATGTATGAAGCGAAATCATGTTATTAGCAGAGTCGATGCTGTTAGATAATTCACTATTTTTAAAAGGGAAGCCGACAGGAATCGTGTTATTAGGACCCCTCGCCACTGGTTTGTCCTATGGGATACTACACGTGGCCTCAATTCTCTTATTTTACCACAAATTGCTATGTCGCAAACATGCCATTGATTTGCTAAGGCCATTGATTTAAAAATGGTATTCTACTAATTTATAAAAGAACATCGTCAGCATAGCGCTGGCACGTCGTCATCATCGCATCAGCTTGGCTTTAAACCACAGATTAAAATGAAATAGTTATACGTCAGTACCAACGCTCCGATGTGTTGTTAAAGTTTTCCGTATAATAAAAATGTGACAAAAAAAATATTAAAAGCCAGTAATATGTCATAAAACGACACATGATGGACGCTTACATTCAAGCCGTTTATGGTTCTTGTCAATGGCGCTACGGGAAAACTATTAATCATACCTTAGTTGCCTTTACTTTGATTTTCTTTGAGATTTTACGTGCTATATGAATTATAACAAAGTGAATTATGCCCGTTTTTACCAACGCCTCCTAGTGTAGGAATGACCTTTCTGTCATGCAAATGCCGAAAATATGAACTGACGTTTTGAACATTATTCTAACTAGTAATGTTGTTTTTGACAGGACTACGTGTTTCGTTGTTCGGGATGGACACTTTCATAGTAGCCCCGAAGATTTTAATTTGAACGCCTACCAACATTTACAAGCAAAAAAAGTGTTAGCCACCCGATAGAGAGATAGTGATAGTTTAGACTAGTATTTATAAATATCCTCTAAAATCTGGAATACAAAATCTTTGCGCCGGAGCCTGGGTTTCTTTTGGATCACCTCTTTTGTTCAGTTAGATTATTCCTCCGTTATGAGGCGTGAAAACTGATATTTTTGACCAGACGTTCATACATTATAGTACATTTTTTATGTTAACTAATCGTTGATTCTGGTTTTACTTTGTATTTAAACATGGCAGGGTATAGCAACTTTGCACAGTAGGCATTGCAAAATGAATTATTGTTTATTGTTCTTTAAAAATAATGCTTCGACCATTGTTGATCTTTTGTTTAAATTTCCCTGTCCAGACCGGTTGCTTCTTGCAAATTAATTACTATAATAATAAATTATAATGTACTTATGATTAACTTTTAATAAATAATAAATAAATAGGGAAATCACACAGATTGAGCCCAAAGTAAGTTCGAATCTTGTGTTATGGGATATTTTATAACAAATACCATAATATAGATAAACATCCAAGACCCGAGGCCAATCAGAAAAAGTTCGGTTTTCATCATGACCTGACCGGGATTCGAACCCGGTACCTCTGGGTGGCGGGCCGGCATGGTAACTATTGCGCCACGGAGGTCGTCAACTTATGAAAAACACGTACACATTTGTTTTAACCAAATAAGAATTAATTAAGAGGGCGCACCCAAATCAACGCAACTCAAAATCGAAGCGTGTTATTTTACGAAACTACTGAGCCACGAACATGAGCGTGCGCCGGCGAAGACAAATGATTTTGATACTTTTATGATAAGACTTCACTATTTAATATCGAAGTTCATGTGATTTTAGCTACAGACCTATTTCTATGTAGAATATAAGTATTGTTATTATGTAATTGAAATTTTTTTTCGACATTCTTCATGTCTCGTTTGGAAATAAATACAAATAATGTATCTTTACTCGTGTATTAATGCCTATGGATTATGGAGAAGTATAACAATAAAGTACTCATAATAGATATAGGTACATATAATTATTTGTATTAGTTTCTAATTGGCATACATAGACTCTACCATCTATCTACCAATTCTGGTAAAATACATTTCTTGTAAAATTTCACCAATTTCGATTCCATCTTTGATGACAAAAATTCGTCATCTCTTTTAATTCTGGCAGTCTTCAGACGAAATTGGGGCCCAAAAAAACCTTGCAATTCGATTTTTTTTGCCATATTTGGAGAGTTATGATATTGGTCTGTAATGCACAGTACAAAATCGTGTTATTTTTTATCCATACGGAAATAAAAGCAAAAATTTTAGAAAACAAATTTTGATTTTGTGAAATTTTCAACAAAAATTCAATTAAAATATTTTAAAAAGGCCTTGCTAATTTCGTAAATACTTCATTTGAGTAAGATCTACAATTGTTTTCTATCCAAAAAAGGAAAAATAATTGCTCTAAGTTACTCCATTGCAGAAAAAAAGCCATAATTAAAAGCATCAGCAAGTAGCAGTTTTTGAAAAAATTGCGAAATTTTAGAAATTTTTGCTCCAGGACTAAAACTATGCATTTTTCACAATGTTTTCTACACCTATATGTATTAAATTACATACATTACCTACAATGTGAGACCAATCGCAGCTCTATTGATACCATAGGAGCCAAGCTGTGGCTCTTCATATATAACCTAATTTTACCAAACATTGAAATTTTCAAGTTTTACGTACTTCGCGAAATATTGGAAAAAACCACGTAACCTACGAAGAACCGTCACTGAAAATACTTTGTAGTAGATTTAACTAGCTTTTATTAGACCTCATAGCGAAGTTTGTGAGACTAACGGTTCACCCACAATCTCAAAAAAACGAAAAATTAACAAATGGGTTATAAAGAGAAATGATTCTTTGGTTGGGATTAGGATTCAATTCCATCACCAGGATGGTTTTCATTTTGAAGAAGATGAAAAGTACGGGCTCTTGTTTTTCTTCCTCTTCGTGTCCTCCTTCATCATACGGACTGAAACATATGAAACAGAAATTTTTTTTTCGATTTCGCAATAATCGACCTCGTTAGTAGAACTTGTCATATATTATAATTTATAACCATTATATTAATTATAGGCCTTTTAGCCCTTGCTTTATTTAAATTTTCAACATTTCGTCTTTTTCTTTTTTTAGATAAAAACTGCTTATTTTTGTTCCCCATACTCTGAAACATATTATGTTGTTGTCACTAAAAAAGTAAATAGTTCGTCGTCATATCATCAAAAAGTCATATTTTACTTACCAAAGTATCTAGATTGTCGGTCGCGCTACACGGTTTGCACTGCGTATGGGCACAAAAATTACGTGAGGTCAATCCTGCGCCGGAGCGACGTGACCTCTCTCCGCAGAGCCGGCGGCTGGACTGAGTCGTAATAAAAGACGCGCGCGGTTTTATAGTGGTTTTATGGCTATATTAAAAAATTGGTAGAAAAATAATGGTAAACATTTATCATAAATTTTGGAGCCTAGATTTTAGGGAATACCTTTATCTCTTAGATGATGATAATATTGACATAAAATAACTAAGATTTAATGGTGAAAACAAACATAACAACGACTTGACTTTCTTCGTAATTTCACTTAGTTTGGATGTTAATATCTCATTTATGTAACAAAAAATTACAAAAATGTTCTACTAACTATATGCTTAAGTATATTTGCCGTTAGATTTTATAATTTATTTCTTACAATTGGCAGCATTACGGGGATATTTTGACATCCGAAGTTGGCACTGAACGTGAAATCGAGAAAACACTGTTCGGTTATCACGATAGCATTCATAAATATTCCATTACATGACAAAATGTTTTCTACTAACTATTTAGGCAACAATATTGTCTAACATTTTGTGTAATTCATAAGTCTGTTAGAAAAGTTTTTTATAGATATTAAGAGCTTCGAAAAGTTCAGTTTTCGCTAAACTGAGCTAACGCCTGTGTGCGCCCTCTTAAGTTGTAATATTTTTCATTGTATCTCTCTGACTGAACGCCATCGGAAAAAACTCCTTCACTAAATAATAGCATTTTTGTTGGCAATGTGTATGTTATTTTGTACATAAACGAGTGATAAAACAGATTTTAGTTAATCCTTGGTTTAGTAAGGAGTCCCCCCTCATTCCATTCCAAAGAAACCTGAGATAGCATATCATTTTAATACATTAATATTTTTCTAACCGCAATGATAACGCAAGTATATGGAAATAATATTTTACCAGAAAACAGACCCGGAAACGTACTTTTGTTACGCAGGGTTGTCAAAACAAACTTTTTTCATAATAATAATTTTAAAAAAACTGGTTTTCTTTTCGTTATTTTTCCTTTTCAAATGACTTTAAGCAGTATAATGTGTAGATAGTTAGTGATTAGTCAGTTTTTAATTTTAAAAAATGTGGTGGCGCGCTATGTAAATTGTATTTTTGATTTATTTTCGGACGGTTACTTCAAGTTTAAAAACATAGTCATGTCACGTAATAATGTATAATGTTTTAGTTTATTTTCTCTCATATAATACACATTTATATTTCATTCTTTTTGTCATTTAAATTAGTCAATAATGTTTGCATGTGTAAATTTCTAGTAATACGTGTTGTGTACAATTGGTTAGGATTCCAGAATTATATTTATGTTAATGTAATGAAAAACAAATGTATGTTCTGTTATCTGTTATTGTACCTAATAATAAAAATAAAATAAATAAAATAGTTTAGAAAGAGATAGTCACAATCACTCAACATGGCAGAAAGGTGGAAAAAAGGAGACATGGAAGCAATGGCTAACTTTCCAAGGGCCGCGGGTTCGAATCTCGTCCAAGACAAACATTTGTGTGCATTCCATATTCCGATGGCCCAGCGACCCGAAGTAATTAATTATTAAATAAAATTTAATTTAAAAAAAATACTATTTAGGCAGAAAGGCAGCAAAGTTAAAATGGGACTGGGCGGGTCATGTTTGCCGAATACACCCGGACCGATAGGCACACGCTACTACCAAATTGATTCCACCTGGACAAAGGCCAAGAGGAAGACCAAGAAAGAGATGGACTGGAAGAAAAAACAGCGGAGAGGAATAGTTGGAGAAACGAGGAGAGGCCTTTGCCCAGCAGTGGGACATAAATGGCTAATTAAAAAAATGTATTTTCACCTCACAAGCTCGGAAAGAATCTGTTTGTCATTCGAAATCTGAGCGCAAAAGTGCATTTTGTGCCCTAGCGTGAAAAGAATTTTTAAAATTCGAACCTTTCTATTCTATAATTTTTTATACCGCCAGTCCTCTGAAAATGCATTAATACTTATTTCATGCCAGTGCGCCAACCATATTTTTAGAATAATCGAACTGGCCAGCACGACACCGCATGAAAAAAAATAAACACTTATTTAAGGGGATATGTGAAAAAAAGAAGGGTCCTTAGAAACCAAATATCTTCTAAACTACTAAAATTTAGACCTAGATTTTTGGATATGTATTAATTCATCATATAATCGATATTTTGGAAAGAGCCAAAACACGATTGTGACACATTTCCTCGATAGAAAAAAAATCCGAAGTAACCTCTGTTTTTTCTTCAGAACTCTTGTAACTTCTAAACGGTAAATAGTAGAAATTTTAAACTTCATATAAAGAAAGACATTAATGTTTTCTAGAGACTGTAAAGACAAATTTTTAAAAACTCAATTAATTAATTTTAAATAAGCCTAAATGTGTTTTGGCGCTTACGACGTTAAAAATTCGCCGTGTTCACGGTGTCCCATCTCTGTCTCTCGCAAGAGGGATTGATATATGCGTCGCACGGGTGGGGCGGGCTCAGTCGGCCGCTTACTCTTGTCTGGGACGGATCTACGCTCGTCGAGATCTCGCGCGCAACCCATCGAAATAATATTACTACGTATAGAAATGACAGCGCCTTCAAATTTTGGCGCCGCGTTCGGCCGTGCGGGGCGCGCCCCTCCCTGGCCCCGCCCCCAACCGAGTCATAGAATATGACATTACTACGCAGGGGCGACACTTTGTTTATATTCTGCCTATTGGACATCTAACTGATTATTTTATTTTATTACAATATTTTATTTTACTTAATAGAATAAACTTAATAGAAAATAGGTATAATATTAGCTTTATAGGTAGGAAGCTACATTACATTTTTGTTCTTAACTTAATATTAGTCAAAAATAAACTGAGATTAAATCAAAACTTTATAATGAAGCTATTTATATATTGAAGTATTTTGTAATATATGATTATCCCAGGACAAAAAATTGCGTGGCATCAATGAAATCGGTACTAAAAAACATAGTTATGATGTTCTAACCTTTTTTTCTGGTTAGGTGAAATGGAAATCTATGTGTAGCACTAAATATTTTATTTATAGGATTAATAGGAACTTCAAAAAAAATTTATTAAACCTCGAAATTTTTCATCGCCGTGTTTGTCCACACGTCACCTTGGTGTATTATTTCATTGATAAAAATCTATTGGTTATATTTATTTAAAAAACCTAGTTATTATTTGAAACGTGAATAGTTAAAGTATTGTTATGGAATACATTTATTCAAATATTTAAACAATACAACGAATGGTTAATAAAAATTCATTTGTCCCAGAACTACCTTTAATCGCCGTCGCCTAAACATTTTTGAAAATTTGGTCTATCTAACGACTTGCGGTCCCATCCCCCTGTGCACCAAACGTTGCATATTAGTGCCGCCTAAGTGCTCGACGTGGAAGGACGTCCACCACGTGCTGCGTTTTCGTGCCATAAATGAAAGTATTCCATTTTATGAACTGTGGACATTTTTTCTTTCATTGCCGTGGACAGGTATAACTTCTATTTGAATAAGTTTGTCCTCTAAATTAGGCATTCGATAGAACGCCATTTATTTTATCTTTATTTGTACAGTGTTCATTACTTCGAATAATTAGTAGATTTTTGTTATTTTATATTTTTTGCCTTGATTTTCATCTCCGTGCTTTCATTTCCGTGGTTTCCGTGGCCAAAAATTGCTATGGCGATGAAAAAAAACCACGGCAATGAAAAAAATTTCATCGCCATGCCTTGTAAAATAATTTAGTGTCATTGCCGTGGGCAAGTGTTTCATTTCCGTGACTTATGTTTTCATCGCCATGGTATGATTAGGCAAAGAAAACATACATCAGTTTAAACTATCAGTTATCAGTTTATATATGTCTGACAGCGGATTAACTACATCCGCTGTCAGAGGCCGATGCTAAAAAACAGAATATTAGGAGGATAGTAAACATTGAGAATCGAATGAATGAGGTCCTGCATTATTTTAATGAGAAGCAAGAAGTTGTCTTGGTGAGGTCTTGATAAAGTAAAGATAGGTAAATAAAGAGGTCTTGGTGGTAAAAGTAAATAGAATAAGTAAATAAAGACTGGACTGTAGGTAGACTCGCAACACTTCTTAGAGACCTCAATACTACAGTCTTTCTTTCCTAATTCTACTCCCATTCTTCCTTTGTCTGGGAGAAAGATTGGATAGATATTACCAAATCTTACTCCCAAACATAAACTTTGAATGGAACCAAGCCATTGTTTGTGGTATGGGAGGAATTTGTAGGATCCGTTGGAGAAACACAGTCTGGGTATACCTTTCCCTCTCGGGACAGGCGTGTATCTATTGTATGTAAGTATAATACTCAGGTAAGTACCTATATAAAATAGGTATTATGTTTTTGGACTTTTTCATTTCCGTGGATTGATTCTTTCATTCCCGTGGCACAGTTGTTTCATTGCCGTGCCTGCACGTTTCATTGCCGTGCACGCATGTTTCATCGCCGTGATACGAATTTTTTAACGTTGTATATCTCGTTAGTTTTTTAAGTTATCTGCTAGATATTAAGTAAGAATACATACATTATCAAAAACTTTAATAAACGCGAATAAAAAATAAAAAAAACTTAGACATAAAAAAAACCACGGAATGAAGATTTTAAAGGACCTGTTGAAATTCACCCATATATGCAATAACTAGGAGACGGTCGCCTGCCAGACAAGACAACTCCTCTTGTTGAATGGTAACGTATCTTTACTCCGAAACTTGTTTGCCCGAATTTCATTTGTTCGAAAATGGTTCGTCGAAATTTAAAATGCTGTTTCGTTTTCCATCTTTTTGTTTTCTAGAAACTATTTTTTTTACTTAGTAACTTTATCCACATTTACGTATTTTTTACCTACTATATAAAAATATTTTGGAAATATAGTTTAAAAAATCAATATTTAAATTACATATTATTTTAAAAAAAGAATTATGAAAATCGGTCCAAAATTGAAGGAGTAATCGGCGGACCTCCAAAAAAAAAACAATGAAACATAAAACCTCCTCCTTTTTTGAAGTCGGTTAAAAAAAAAGCAAAAAATTTTTCAGAAATAAGTACCTAAATTATATTATAAATTATTATTATTGCTACCAGAGCTTGTAGATCCTAGGCATACAAGAAATATGGCAATTCGTGAGCCAAGTTATGTCATTCGTAAAGGTAAAGAAAATAAAAATGTTGACACCATCGAAATAATATTACTACGTATATTATTTCGATGGTTGACACAAATGAGACAAATGCGGGTTGTAATAATGTGAAGATTATTGCCTTAGAGAAATTTTAAAACTATAACTTTTAAAATTTCTCTAATGCTTTATTATTAGTTATTAGTTCTTTTATAATTAAAACGATTTAAAAAGTACGTGATTTGCATCTAATTAGAATTTATTATTAATTAATTATATTCTAGACAACATTTTCGTATATTTCAAAATTGGCTCAGCCTGTAGTGTGGTACTGCATATGCACAGTCTTCAGAAGAAGCCACAGAAAATTTTCATAACATAACTTTGAATAAGTATTTGAATGAAACGATGAACATTCCTTATTATAACAGCTTTAGTATGTAATCCCATTGTTTTAACATTTTACTAAAATATTCCTTACAATGACATTAGCTCTTAGACTATAAAGTAAAACGCAGTGTGTGTAATGTTTTATTCGATTGCAAAAAGTATTTTGTCTGTAAAACTATTTAAAATTTAATATGTACTTATGTAAGTAATTATTTTGCTTATTTATCAATATATTTAGTTATAGACCAAATATCGACTGTCTTGTATTTCATAACTAATATTAAAATAAATAGACACAGGTATTCATTTACTATATTAGTTAAGATAAACTTATATAGCTACTAAACAAACAATAACAAGTGAACAGCGAAACGTATCGTATTTCCGACGAAAGTATTTTCAAAACTTCGCGGGAAAACGGCGGTCCGGCCGGCACGCGCGCGAGTGCAGCGCCGCCGCGGCGGCACTCGCGCAACTTTTGGCTAGGCCCCGCCCCTTTCGTTTCAATTATTTTACGGCATAGCGTCTTAATATATTATTTGCGTTTTTCTTGCACCTAGCATTTTCCTCGCTGTAGTGAGGTGAAAAGTTGTGTGTTTCGCTCGGCAGCAAAGTTATTCTGCGTCTCGTACCTTTGAAACCCTCGCTACGCTCAGGATTCTATATTTGAACAACTCGCTTCGCTCGTGGTTCAATCCTAGAATCCTTCGCTAGCTCAGGTTTCAATATAAGTACTCGCGCCAAAAAACAAATTTGCAGCCTTGCATAACAAATAACTATTATCAGTAGTAGTAAGCGAAACACGAGCAACTTCGTTTGCGTGTCCCGCTTTTCCGTGAAAAAATCGAAAAACCTTCCTCTTGAATCATTCTATCTATAAAAAAAAACTCCATCAAAATCCGATCCGAATTTGAAATCATATGCTATGTTAAGATAACGAAGATCTAGTACCCATAGTATAAGCCGAGCTTAGTTTGGAACGAAGGTGCCGTTGGGTGATTTATTTAAAGTTCATTTTCAATTTACTGTTTTATCTGATGAAACAATATAAACCTAGTCTATTTATAGCAAACTCAATTACAATCTGTTAACTTACGAAATGTCAATACAAGATTCACTCTTGTTAGTTAAACACAAATATTTAGTATAAGTTTCGTAGTTCCGTTGTCGTACTACGACTCTATTGACGTAACAAAAATCGTTCTCATCTCGTGTCAATCTAATTTTTTGTCTCATACAAAATAGGCCTTAAGCGTAATAAGAGAGGTAGGGCACATAAGACAACGCTAAACTTTCAAATTATTTAGTAGACTATGCGCTATGTAAGAATTGTGTTGTGTCTTGTTGGTAGTCCATGAATAAATAAATAAAAATAAACGACTAAAACCTTTTTGTCCCGCCAATAATATTTCTGCATTACCCGATGGTTGACTGGTAGAGAATGCCTTTAGGCATTAAATCTGCCAATTGTACTCTCAATCGTGCAATCCTTACTAATATTATAGATGAGAAAGTGAGTTTGATCATTATGAAAATTTGCATACATATTGTTAGGGTACAGAGCCCAACATAGACTTTTTATCCCGTGAAAGTATGTCGTTCCAATGGGAAAATAATTTTTCTACTATAGACGGCGCTGTATCGGCCAACAGATGGCGCCACAAGTCGCGCTATTGGTTGTTCTGTTGTCAAACGAGATCTATACAGTCATAAAATTAACGCGAGCGAGGCCGCGGGGAAAAGCTAGTAAAGAATAAATAAATAAAAAAACCGCTAGTCTGGCCGCCACGGTAATTTCCGTGTGTCAACCCTACACAGAGAACAATTTTTGGTAAGTTGAATTTTATTGCCGGGCGACACAAGGCACGGTAAATATTATTTTTATATAACCCGAGCAAATACTGCAGGGGAAGCGTAGTTTGTTGATAATATTTGGGATGCTGAAATTGTAAAACGAGTTAAGATTTTAAGAAATAGCGGTGATATGTCGCTGTTTCATACGATGAGTAAGAGTCGGAAGCCTTCCTTTTTCATTTGACGGGTAATGCAGATCCAAGATTCTTGTAGTTGTGAAATGTCCATGGGCAGCGGTGGCCTACCGTCTAGCTGATTTGTCCGATTTTGTCATAAAAACTTTATTTTCTCCTGGGTGTTTTGTACGAGATTTTTGGTCACATTCGAACGTATTAACGTGTACAGTCAGGTGTATGTCGAGCTTTACATTTACAGTACAATTTTGGCTCTTATGACATATAAGTTATTTTGTTTAATACTAAAACTAAACTAAACATATTATTATAAACAAATTATAATGAACCTAAAACTAAAAACCTTAAAAAATATAATAAAATAACTAAAATATATTATTAAAAGGAGTCCCTTTAGGCAAGGTTCCGAAGATACTGGCAGCGTTCCCCCTTTGAATAGCTTAGAATAGAACAGAACTTAGGAATGGTACAAAGTCCAATATGTATCGACCTGCGATTGACTGTATAACATACGACATGACATACGATGACTACGATGTGACATAAATTTTAAATGTTACACGCGTCTTTTAAAATTTATGAAATTCATGACTAATTTACTTCAACAATTCAAAACATGAGGTTCTTATCTATTTGGTTGGTTAACATCGATACGATCGAACGCGAATATAAAACTTGCACTAAGCACACTGAAAATTACATTTTTTTCGATTTCCCGTTTTATTTGACGGATCATAATGAAATAATACCAACATATCACAATTGATAACAATAAAAATACCATAACAAGCTTTATTCCTTTGAATACAGCATAAACTTTATCACAACACCCCACCGTCAATGGGTATATAAAACTGAATAGCCAATATTTATAGCGGACGGTGCACTAGGGAAATACAGGTAGTGCATTAATGCAAGGGGATGCACAATTTATTGCATCGTAAACGCCGTACGTAATCCCCTTAAATGTACCTATTTAGAGGGGTGAGATACAGTGTTGTAATTATCCACTTCCATAGTATATAAACGTGGATTGATTACAAAATCAATTAACTTTATGAGATTTGCTTTATTTATAAATAAATAAATAAAAACTCTTTATTGCACCAAAAAATAACAAAAAACAATAACAAAGATATAATAGGCGGCTTTACAATAGGCGGCCTTATCATAGCAATTTCTTCCAGGCAACCTGAGGGAAAACAATTAATGGTATATATATATATTTTTTTAATCATTTATGTAAAACAAAAAATATAACAACAAATGTACCTACCGCACCTCCGCACCACAAAAGCATTTTTAAGTTTCTATTAAGCTTCCTTTTTTTATTATTATTATTTTTGAAGATCGTAGCCAAATAGCATTGGTTTCGGCCATGTTGTGTTCCTACGGTGAGTAAGGTCTCCAGAGCTCCACTCTGGGGGGGTTGGGTGGGTTGGCAACGCGTGAGTGATACCCCCGGTATTGCAAGCGTCTATAGGCTGCTGTGATGCTTACCATCAGGCCGTATGCTTGTTTGACGACTTTGTGGTATATAAAAAAATATGTAAGTACATATATATTCAAGATTCAAAACGTTTATTTAGAGAGTGGTCTTCATAGACATTTTCTCTTGTCAAAAAGAATAGAATAGAATAGAATAGAAATTTATTTGCCAGAAACATGTAGTACAAAAAAAGGTGTTACATTCAAATAGTTTCAATGTTCCACCAGGATGACATGCAAATTAACAATTAACAATTAATAAAATATAATAATAATAATATAATTAACATTTCCATTCACTTAATAAATAAATCATAAATCCAATAAAAGTACATACATTAATAATTAATTGTGTTATTTATTAATCATACCATTTCAGAAACAAAAGCAAAATGACTGGTAAAAGAAACAGCGAAAGAAAATCAGTTACGGCCTTTTTTGTCATATAAGAAACATATCATAATATATTATCTACCTACACTAATATTATAAAGAGGAAAGATTTTTATTTTTTTATGTGTATGTTTGTAATGAATAAACTCATAAACTACTTAACCGATTTCAAAAATTCTTTCACCGTTGGGAAGGTACTTTATCCCCGGGTAACATAGGCTAAATTTTTTTTTAATTTAGATACTCTATTATAAATTATAACCCGTGAGAAGCCGGGGCGGAGCGCTAGTTTATAATATAATTTGTGTAAATTGTAATTTTGCGTGCCACCAGCTGGCTGAATGTTATGGCTCATATCAAAATACTACGACCTATAATTATTGTTACCACATTCACTGCAAATAAATTAATTTCATTTCATCATTTCATTTCAATAATTTAAAATACAAATCCGAGATGGCAGACAGTCAGGTTTTTAGTCGGTATCCCTCATTGGCTAGAGAGGTGAGCCCGACAGACCCCCGTCGCCTCCCCAAGTGGCGGGACATGCAGTAATGCATTTTCCTGACTTTAAACAAAAAAAGAAGGTACTTACAACAACAAAAAAGTTCTAAACGCGGAATCGTTTCGAGGAGACCTATATCCAGCAGTGGGCTTATTGTAACTAAGATTATGATGATTCAAGGACTTTTTCATTATAATTTATTCTCCATTGATCCATTCCACGATCATTGCGACTGTCCACAGTCGTAAAACAGTCAGTTCGGAGGGTTGGCAACGCGTGAGTGATAACCCCGGTATTGCAAGCGTCATAGGCTACGGTGGTGACGGCATACCATCAGGCCGGCCGTATGCCTGTTTGCCACCTTTGTAGTATGAAAAAAAAGTCCAAGACATGGCACACTTAACAGCTGGTGGGAGGACCTCCTCATGGCAACCAATAAGGATGTTCCCCGTGGCCTGGTACTGGTCAAATCTCATTTAATCTGTGTCACTGAGTCGAAAGAAAGAAGATTATATTTATCCTTTGCAGAAATTGAACCGGACAGCGCATTG
Source organism: Endotricha flammealis (assembly GCA_905163395.2). Lineage (NCBI taxonomy): Eukaryota > Metazoa > Arthropoda > Insecta > Lepidoptera > Pyralidae > Endotricha > Endotricha flammealis. Next base: position 1,654,783 of record LR990871.1, on the reverse strand, counting down.
AGTTTTTTCTACTAAACTACGAAATTCATCAATCCTTAACTCCTTGAAGGCTAGACATGACCACTAATTTGTGGCCAATTACTTCTGCAAACATCCCCCACTTCGTTGACGGCCGATTTACATTTGACAAATTTTTCTCCCGAGTACAAAATTAATGGTTTCTCCACTCCTCCCTGACTGGAATAATTGAGTGAAAAATACATATTTTTTCGTTTAAGAATGGGGTCTTGTATAATGGAAGCTATTCCAGAAATATTGTTGGTAGATAAATATTTTTATTGTGAAATTATTTGAACGTCAATTTTTAATAACATTTTGTTATAATACACGCCGGACATCACTAGAGCTATTATTGAGTTCCAGTTAGTAGAGCTGATGGGGTTACCGATGTATCACCAGTTAGTAACACCAATTCGCTACTGTTGAGGTGGAGAATTTAGAGACATTTTAGTCGGTATGTCTAAAATATCTCATTGGTTAGAGAAGAGAACCTCGTCTTGCTACTGTATTTTTCGGGTTACAAAAACAGGCTTCAGATATTAAGAAAAGTACAAATCGCAAAAAATATAGAATGGCGAATGTATTCCTGCGATTCGAAACGGCTAACTGCTGCGCTGTAAACGCGCGTTCTTGAAGCGCGCGTCCTTTGCCCGTTTAAAATACACACTACAATCACATAAATTCTACAATGTTAGAGCATGTATTTTAAACGCGCTGAGGACGCGCGTTTTTGGCGCCGCAGATGCCTTGTATTTTTTTTTTTTTTTTTTTTTTTTTTTTGATTGGACTAATCAGCTTGGGTGTACTGACACCCTTTACTGAGACACCGGACTGTTGCGGGAGCGTAGGGCTCTCACCGCCAAAAATTTACAGTGTCTGCCTAGGGGCGCCCCAGAGGGGGGCTCGAACCTCGGCCTATGGCGACACTGGGGGAAGGCGAACGGATTGGAGAGAAGCGGCCGGGCACGTGCCGGTACCGCGAAAACCGAGTCCCTACAGGGTGGCGCGACGCGCGGCCCCGCCGGCGGGGCCGATATGACGGACGTGTGTGTCTGCTTTGTGTCGCGGATTCTAATTGTTTGTACGCCTCGATGGCGACTGTAATGGCGTCGTCCGGGTCGTTGAGGACGTGCCGCGGACGACGTTTGGACCTAATGGTGTCAGCCGGAGCGGGATAATCCCCTGCGGCTTTCACCAATGGATTGGGGTGATGGTCGAGAGAGTCGAAAAATCTGACTGAGCATTGCTTTAGGTGGTGCGAGATGGTCGGCACACCTAAGTCAATGTGGAGGTTTTTGTTCCGAATGAACCAAAGCCCACCGATGGCTTTGCGCAAAAACCTATTCTGGATGGTTTGCAGCCTGTGGATATGAGAGGGCGCGGCGTGGGCGAAAACTGGACTCGCGTAAGTCATTATCGGCCTAATGCACGTTGTGTAAACTCTCACCTTATTTCTAAGAGAGAGTTTACTACGCCCATTGAGCAGATAATATAGTCGGCCTAGCGCGAAAGCGGCGCGGTTGCGGACAATCTTAATATGATCGCGGAAGGTGAGTCCCCTATCGAGTGTGACGCCTAGGTAGCGGACTTTCCTTTCCCAAGGGATCGGTTGTCCGAACATTTCGACTCTGGAGGAGGGATTTGGGGTGCTACCTCTAGCGAAGAGGATAGCGGCGCTTTTTTGAGGATTGACTTCGATGCGCCATTTCCTAAACCAGTCGCCAAGAGTATTGGCGGCAGTTTGGAGTGAGTCTATAATTGGGGGAATACTACGGGCTGAACAGTAGATGGCAGTATCATCTGCGAAGAGAGCGGTATGGGTCGCTAGTGGACTGGGTCTGAATTCGGGGAAGTCGCTTGTGTAAAGCGTGTAAAGGAGAGGCGAGAGCACGGACCCTTGTGGTACTCCGGCTCTAATGGTGTGAGGGGGGGATAGTGCCCCATCCACCCTATAGCGGAAAGAGCGGTTCGACAAGTAGTCTTGAATGATGAGCACAAGACGATTTGGCGTATTGAGTTTGTAGAGCTTATAAATAAGCCCGTTGTGCCAAACTTTGTCGAACGCCTTTGCCACGTCAAAGAAGAGAGCGCCCGTTTTATGCGGGCGGGATCTGTTCGCTCTCCGGTCCAACACGTGTTCGACTATGCGATGCACTTGTTGGACACAAGAGTGTTTGGCTCTAAAACCAAACTGCGCGTTAGGCAAGAGATTGTTGGCAAGGGAAAAATCTTTGAGACGTGCGAGAACTATGCGCTCATAGATTTTTCCTATTGAACTAAGAAGACTGATAGGGCGATAGCTCGAGGGCTGATCCTTGGGCTTGCCGGGTTTTGGAATGCCGATGACGGTGGCTTCCTTCCAAGTTTGGGGGAAAATGCTATTTTTGAGGGCTGCGTTAAAGATAGCAGTCAGGAGTAGTATAAGATGGGCGGGAAAGAGCTTGATGACTCTGTTAGAAATCCCGTCAGGCCCCGGGGCCTTCCTATTATGTAGGTCTTTGATAAGGGACTCTACCTCATCAGGGGTTACCGGCTCTAACAGGGGGTCGGCATCTGTAAGTGGGCTCGCGAGTCTATTTGCTACCACAGTATCGACCTCGAGTAGGTGATCTGGATCAACGGGGAGTGTGCTAGGTGCACATTGTGCCTCAAGACTGGATGCTAAACATTCAGCTTTTTCCTCGTCCTCAAAAGCGAGGGGGAGGGAGGGATCTGACTGAACTAACGGAGGGGTGGCAGCCACTGTATCTGCCTTAAGGGCTCTGGCAAGTTTCCAGAAGGCTTGGTGAGATGGGACCAAATTAGAGAGAGTCTCGTCCCACTGGTCGTTTCTAAGCTGTCTGATACGACGCTTAACCGCTGATTGAGCAGCGCGCATGCGGACGCGGTTAGGCTCAGTGGGAGTGGAGAAGTAGGCCCTTTGGGCTCGGTTTTTCTCTGTTAACAGAGCGCGCGCATCCGGCGGAAGTGTCCAGCGACGATGAGCGTTCACTGGGACACGCCGCGAGCAGTCGCTAACGACTTTCTGCACGTGCGCTGTTAACGAGTCAATAGCACCTACTGCATCGGGAATTGAGACAATTTCGTCTGGAATTGGATCTAACAAGGGGGACGAAATGGATTTGAGGCTTTCGCCTAACCTGACCCAGTCGGTCTTGATCATAGTGGGATCTGTGGCTGCCACATTGGGAATACTCACTCTGGGAGAGAGAGAAATGATGACAGGCCTATGGTCTGAGGTGAGTTCGGAGTGCACTTCTATTGAACTCAATCTAAGATTGATGTTCTTTAGGAGGGCTACGTCTAGGACGTCCGGACGATGATCAACATTGTCCGGGTAATGAGTAGGGGACATGGGTGCTACAATGTCGAAATTGAGACTCTCTGAGAGTCGCTCGAGCTGTCTACCACGTTGGTTTGTGGTTAGGCTACACCAGGCAGGGTGCTTGGCGTTTAGATCGCCCGCTATGATAACAGACGGGCCAAGATCTAGAAGGTTTTGTATGTCACTATCGAGTAGTGATCTGGGGTTTGAGGAGTTGGAGTTAGTGGGAGCTAGATAAGCTGACACTAAAAATATAGATTGGTGACCTGTCATTCCTAATCTACAGACAGAGGCCTCAATGTGCACGAGATTGGGTGTATCCACAGGCGTGCAGTGTAATGTCGCTTTGTAGTAGATGAGAGTGCCACCGAGGGCAGAGACTGTGCGATCATTACGTATGATTTTATAATTCGCGATTTTGGGATCGCGAATTGATGGTTTAAGGAACGTCTCCTGGATAAGGAGGACGTCCAACTGATGGGTGTAGAGGAAGTCGGCTACCTCAGACCTCTGGGTGCGAAGCCCATTTGCGTTGAAGTAGCCGATTTTTAGGGAGGTCGGTTTGACTCTACTCGTATGGTGTAAGTCCATAATTAATTCTTAAAATTGTGGATTGCCTGGAACACGTCCACGTATTGGCAGATGGCCATTACGAGGGAGTTGGAATCACCCGTGTGATTATTTACTATGGCGGCCATAGCAAGAAATCTCTCTATGTTGAGAGCGCCCGCGAGCTTGTAGAGCCCTTCGGTTCCGTTGTTTGGTGGAGATTGAGATTGTGGCAGCGGTGCCTTTACTGGGGAGGGTGCAGGTGGTGGTGTTGCAACTACCACCGCCGCGGGTGCAGGCGTGCCTGAGGGGCTGGCCTGTGGGGGTGGGACCTTGTTGGTCCTGTAGCGCCACGAGGGCGACAGGTTGAGTGGTGGCACCGGTGCCTTAACTGTTGCCGGGGCGGCCTCGGCAATTTGGGACTGGGGGGTTGTAGCGGGGACTTGGGTCCTAGCTGAGGAGGGAGCAGGCCTCCGGCTCTTTACTTTGGGTGCTTTGGAGCACCCTCGGTAGTTTGCCGGGTGCCCCACCTCCCCGCAATTTACGCAGCTCGGAGGTTCCGAGCATAGCGCGCGGTCCTTAGGACGCTGACAATCCGGTGTCGCGTGGGACCCTAGACATTTAACACAACGCGGTGTGTTGTGACAGTTCCGGGAGGAATGGCCATATAATTGGCATCTGTGGCATTGACCCACAGTGCCTTTTCGGTGTGGGGGCTCGATTACGACCCCGGACAGTCCGCAGACTTTTTTAACGTTGTAGATGGCTTTCGCCTCTTTAAGATCGGTCCTGTCCAAAATGACTAGGACCATGTTAAATGGGACTGCATGCCCGCGGTGCATGCGGTGCACCTCTAAGATGGGGAGATTTTGGGCTTTAAGGTCCTCGAGTACGTCTTTGCACTCGATTTCCCTCGGAACACCTCGGATGACGACGCGGAGGCGTCGGTCTTCTTCAAGGCTCCACGTGTGGAATGTTACCGACATGGAGTCAAGGAGGCGGGTTAGATTGCGGTAGTCGGTGATGGACTCCGCTTTTAAACGGATACCCTCAGTTCGGGTCTCCGCAATGAAAAAGATGCCTTGTGCATCACAGCGGGCCTTGATGGCCATCCATTTGTGGCGGTTGGTAATAACCACCGCAGGTGGTCGCTGGGAGCGTCTGGGAAGGGTGGGGAGTGAGGCTCCCTCGGCACCCTGTTCAGCCGCGGGTGGTGAGGCGGGCGAGTCGGAGAGAGAGGCGGGGGCCGGGATGGATTCCGCGGCTATCTTGGCGGCCTTGTTGGCAGCGCCTTTGTTGCGCCTTGTGCGCTTGCGGCCTGAGGCCACGATGAAATCGTCCGAGTCGGACGTGGGGGCGGAGCTCGAATCCGAAGATTCGGCGATGACTTCCATCTCGTTATCGGAGAGGAGGGAGGAGGTACTTGGCTGTACCAGGGGTGCGGTGGCGGAGGGCGAGGCGGTGGAATTTGCGACAGCGCGGGGCAACGTAGCGGGGGGCGCGGCGATGGGGGACGCGGCGGCGGGGGGTTCAGTGGCCTGAGGGGCCGGGGCGGTGGTGGCCTGAGGGGCAGGGGGGAGAGGAGCGTTCCTCTGTATTTCCTCAATACGAGGTAACATTAGGGGATTTTGCTCTAGTATTAGAGCAATAAGTTTGTTAATGATGGCATCACGCGGGTCGGTCGCCATGGCGACCGGCCTAATAAGGGAACCTACAATGCTACAACGAAATGATCGCAGTTCGTCGCGTCACGTTCCGCAAGGAAGAGCTGCGAAGAAACCTTGCGGCAGTCGTGCCTAATTTGGGAGCGCTCGGGGGGAGAACCCGAGGTGTGTGGTCCTAGTCCCCCGCGCCGGGTGAGGCGAGGGGGGTGCTTCTAGGGTGTGCCCTAAGCTTGTATGCCTCTGACCAATCTTAATGTGTCAGAGGGTCCCTAACTGCTTAGGGTTCGGAGGGTAGCTTCGAGCCGGAGCCCTAGGCGCCCAAGCCGTTCCCTAAGGATAGGAAGGAGGAAGGGGTGGGCGGGAGGGGGCGATAGCTAGCGTCGGTCAGGGGAGCCCCCTAGGCCGGTGGTTCTAGCCCCGTCCGGGTAACTGCTTCACCCTGAAGGGGATCGGCGAGTGCCCGGGTCGCACTCCTGGCTGTGCAAAGTTGGCACCGTGAGGTATCACACAGCCAGACCACGAAACTGTGGTTTTATTCGGCAAAAAGCGCGAAAAGTCGAGAAACTCTAAAAATCAAATAATGCCTCCTTGTCTTAAAAAAGGCAGGGAGACACGTGTGTCGGAGCGGCGGTAGCGTAGCGCGGGCGGCGGGGGGCGTGCGTAGCACGCGGGAGCAGCGTAGCGCGGAGGCACCGGGCACCGGACGTGTGACTCGGACGGCGTCGCGAGCACGAATGATGCCTTGTATTGAAATATACGCATAAATATATACGCGATATAAACGCGCTCTGAAGCGCGTACAAACTACAAAGAGACGGAAAGTGCGCGTGCTCACGCCTACAGCGAGCCCCGCTCTGCCAATAGCGTATCTCGGTTATGTCTCCAGTAGACAAAACAGGCATTGCTATTGGCGAAGAAGCTTTGTCGCGTGCGAGTAACTATCTCGAGTGTTAGAGACTGGCAGGTTGCATTCAAATCTCAAATACGCCGTGTGCTAACCTAACAAATATGTACGTAATTATTGCACACAAATGAATTCCAATCCAGCCTACACTTCAGTCCGTTAATTAAGTTGGCTCAACCCAGAACAATAGCTCAGTACAGGTGTTCGTTTTAATTTCTCCTGACAAATGGCTTATGTCTGGGCAACATGCCAGAGGCTTAGCACGATTTCATTATAGATATAATAAAATACTATTATGATTTAAAGCCTGCGCTACAAGATTTTAAACCTAGTTTGAAACGAAAATCACAGTGTTGGCGTTAATATCTGGATCTACTAAACCGATTTTGAAAATTATTTCACCAAAAGAAAGGAGGAGCTCGATTTCTTCGAGCTCTAAACAAACGCGCAATAAGCAACATCGACGCTAGTATTTCTTCTAGGAGTTCTCGATGACGTCGCTGTGTGTCCATGCAGTAGCATGATAATAGATTGATATGATGAATAGAGAGCCACTTTGTATTTTGTGTCATAGATCATTAACATGAAAAAATTATCTTGGCCGGCGAAGCCGCGGTTAACAGCTAGTAAGATATGGTACTAGATATTTAAGAAAGCCTAAATAACGGCTTAACAACTGCGGGATGCCAAGAAACACTAAAACCCTCAAAGCCTCGCCGCCACAGATTCAAAACCGTCTAAGCAGTGTCATTCACTTCAGGGCACACCATTCAAACGCTCAGAAAGGATTTAAGCTGTGTACACAATAATTTTATAGCTGTGTATTGATGAAATACATAGGTATATGATCCGTTTTCCAAATATCCTGTTAGAGCGGTTTCAGACTAGCGTTATTATACGCGCGAATACGGTTACCGTTACCGCATACGCGCTTACACACGCGCTACAAAACGCGCTTCAAAAAACCGGACGCGCGTATTCGGGCATATGCGTGTACGCTCGTACCGATAGTGGTGTCTCTTGCGGCTCGCGCTTATAAGTGCGTCAACGCACAAATTGCGCATGTGGCAAAAGACTCGTCTATACGCGCCTACATGCGCTTCCAAAAACAAGCTTATACGCGCGTATAAAAACGCTAATCTGAAACCTTAAGGGATTTATTCCATTTTTTATTATTGAGTAGTATTTATATTGAACGTAGTACCCGTTTGAAGAGAGGTAGGACACAGGGATAATCCGCTCAAATTGGAGCAGGCCGTCTGGGGAAGGACCTCCATCTTACAGAAGATCGTATCCAAATAGATCTCGGCCATGCTGTGTTCCTTTTTTTTTTTTTTTTTTTTTTTTTTGTTTAAAGTCAGGAAAATGCATTACTGCATGTCCCGCCACTTAGGGGAAGCGACGGGGGTCTGTCGGGCTCGCCTCTCTGCCAATGAGGGATACCGACTAAAAACCTGACTGTCTGCCACCTTCTCCGCCTTCACGTGGCGGGGTCGCGGGCACTGGTGATACTTCCGCAACCCCGCCGGCGGGTGTCCGTGGACCCATGCTGTGTTCCTACGGTGAGTAAGGTCTCCAGAACTCCACTTTTTACAGGGTCGGCAACGCGCGAGTGATACCCGTATTTCAAACGTCCATAGCCTGCGGTGACTGCTTACCATCAGGCGGGCCGTATGCTTGTTTCCCAACTTAGTGGTATATAAAAAAATATTACAAAGTCTAATAATGACATTATTGCTTACATTATTTGCATACATGCATGAAATAGCATGAAAATCATTGTTCTTAGTTCTTCCCTTCTTTTTTAGTTGACTGTTCTTTTTCACCGTCTATGTATTGCAAATAAAGTATATTATATCTATCTATATGGCTATATATAACACATTTTAAGCTGTCAACAAGAATGCTGTATTCGTCTATATGCACAACGCTTTGTATCTGAGAAACATCGTTAATCCTGTTGTAGTGGCTCTTTGAGGCTTCACGAAAAATGCTGTACATTTTGTGAAGCATTTCCCATAATGTGTAGATTACAACACTTTGTAACCATCTGGTAGACGGGTCTTTGTCAAGAATTCTTTTGAGAACTTTCAAGTTTTAATATTTTTATAACGTCATGGTCTGTGACTAAACTGTTTAAAGTTTTTTTTTGTTTGCAAATAAAGCTTAATCTATCTATAACACTCAAAACTTATTTTTAAGAGCGCGCATTCCGTCCACTAGCGCCGCCATTGAAACGAGAGTGAATAGCTGGTAAACGTAGATAGAAAAGTAAAATAATGTTCTATTACGCATTAGAATAGACGATGAAGTATATTCTAGTAGTAATGACAGGCCCGGAGGTCGAGTCCGTCCAAGGGTCGCGGGTTCGAATCCTGCGCAAGCCAAACATTTGTGTATAATAAAAATATATAAAATAAAAAAACAAAAACGGTCGTTTTTTTTCTCAACTCGTTATTTATCGAAACAGCGACATTTGAAACCTTAACAAAGCGATATAAATAAATAAATATTCTCGGATCACAGAACGCCATCTAGTCCCAAACTAAGTAACGAAGCTTGTACTATGGGTACTAGAATTGCTGATAAATATACTTAAATACTTTTTTTTTGTAAATAAATACTTATCATAGAAAACACCCAGACCAAGGCAAACAGACATGTTCATGCACACAAATGTTTGCTTTACGCAGGATTCGAACGCGCGGCCCTTGGGATAAAGTGACCATTGCTCGACCACCGGGCCTGTCAAATAATAATCAAGAAATACCTTGTATTTCACGGTTAAAATTCTTCCGATAGGCACTTCGGCCGAAGTATCGGACTTACGTTTGGCAAGTTACCAGTGGCAAGTTTCCGCTGGGCTACCATCCGCTCATAAACTATTCACTAGCCAGCAAAGAAAAAAAATACACTATTAATACAGTGGATTGCCAATAAAAAAAAGTTTATCACTTCCGTATTTAGATGTTCGTAGGCGAAAATAGATTTATTTACAAGTGTACGTAACATGAAAGTAGACTGAAAACCGTTCATTCAGGGCGTGTAAATGATCCCTCGCTTTTATGTGGCAAGCGAAGATAACCTTTATTTATAGTGTTGCTATCATAGATAAAAAAAAATATGTAGAAGTGATAATGAATTAATGCAGAGTAGGACTTGACAGGCACCAGTGCTACAAGGCTATTTATGAATGTGGCCGAAATTGGAACTACAACTCCCGTTCATATTGTATGTCACTTTTCGACAGTTCGCCTTTTGCCCCCTCTACACGTTGGCCAACACAGTGGCCAACATTTTTGGCGGGGGGTTTGGTAGGTGTTGGAATGATGGTACGTGTTGGCCCACAAGCTGGCGCGAAATCTGTGTGGTGTCGGTTTTTTGACACAGATCAAAGGAGTTGGCCGTGGTTGTGGCCGAGTTATTGGCCACGCGTTCACACGTTGGCCGCGTGTTTAGTTTGCAACGAGCAAAAATATACATATAACAATATTAATTTAGTTAGGTAGATACTTGTACCTTGTTTTGTTTCGATTGATTGAAGGAGAAGGTGGCAGACAGTCAGGTTTTTAGTCGGTATTCCTCATTGGTTAGAGAGGCGAGCCCGACAGACCCCCGTCGCTTCCCCAAGTGGCGGGACATGCAGTAATGCATTTTCCTGACTTTAAACAAAAAAAAAAGGTACTTGTACCTTGTTTTGTTTCGATTTATTGACAACATCAACCACCTTCTTTTTTTCCACGTCTATTTTATTACGTAGTAACGGTAGGTATGCTGAAAATAAATAAATCGGAGCAGCCGTCAACGCCTCAATTATCGTCCGCACATTGGCCCGAACCAAATCAAACTGAACGACCTTCCAACGTGTGGACGTCGTCACAAACTATCACCAATGTGTTGGCCAATGTGTTGGCCAACGTGTAGAGCCGGCATTTGTCAAAATGTATGAAAATATGCCACAGTAACGCCCTCGTACAACTGTCACTCACATTCATAAATATCCTTGTACTTATATTTCACAACACAACTTCTGCGTCTCTCTTTCATCGTAACACTCATGTGTTGTTGTTCAACTGTTTCATGGATATTCATTCAATAAATAATAAATAAATAAGCCACTACTGCCAAAGAAAATGTCTGTAAATCCTGCAATGGCATATTTTCTTTCGCCATTTCTTAAAGCGGCGGCCATTTTGTTTGTTTTAAAAATTGTTGTTGATTATAAAGTAGCTTATTTTTTTTATAACTAGCTTTTCCCCGCGGCTTCGCTCGCGTTAATTTTATGACATAATCTCGTTTGACACTAAAAACACCCATAGCGCGACTTGTGGCGCCATCTGTTGGCCGATAGCCCATCCCATACAGCGCCCACTATAGCAGAAAAAATATTTTCCCATTGGAATGACATACTTTCACGGGAAAAAAGTAGCCTATGTTGGGGTCTGTACCTCCTTTTTTTTTTTTTTTTTTTATCGTCAGAAATAGTAGATTTTACAACAAGTGCACAAAATGAATCATTTCTATCCGAGACTTTTAGCAGCCCGAGCCGAAGGCGAGGGCTGATAGTAATGTCGAGGATAGAAATGGTTTTGTGGACGAGTTATAAACTCTGCTTTTCACTTCGATTGCGAGGAAATAAATAAATAAACGCAAGAAAAACAAGACCCTGTTTCCCATTTCCCGCCGCTTTTTTTTTTAAGTCTTACGACTTTGAAATTAGGCTTGGGCTGCAGACCTATACAGCCTACTATTAAATTAATTTTGTAATAAAATAATTTTCTTAAATTAATTAAATAACCTACCGTACTTTAATTTAAATTTTAATATCTTTTATGACTTAAAAAACACATTAGGCAAATAAATTAAAGTAAATATTATAAAATAACAAATTCTATCTCTGAACTTTTTGTTGTGTTTGGCTGTATGGCTTATTTTTCCTTTGTCTTAATATAGATACATTTATGAGTTTACTTTTCTGCCCTTGTGCACAAAATTCGATTTTGTGCAGCTTATATCCTGCGCAAATAAGCACTTTCTGAGCATGAGAAGTGAAAAATGCTTTGCAGCAGCCCCACCGCCCGAGGAATATGCGGTGGGGACTGTGGGACTTACCACTAAAAAACTGACGGGATGCCACTCGCCCCCTAAGTGACGGGGCCACGGGTACTGTGATACATCCGCGACCCCGCCAGGGCCGTCCGGCCAAAGTTAAACTGGCCGGACCCGCTCTCCCCGGAACGCCCCGTCAGCAGCACACCGCATCCAGGTGCACTGCCGACACCGAGGACCATTGCCCCCTCAAGACGACGGGCCTTCCCCGGCTCGCCGTCTCGGCTGGGCAAGGGTCCCCTCCATCTCTGCGGTCGCACCGCTGGCCGGGCTCAGCGAGCCGCCGGCCCCTCTTCTAATTTTTTTAACGAGGTTTTCTTCCTCCACCGCGCCTCCTGCGCCACTCCAAGTGCCACAGCGTCCACTACGTACTTAGTGGACTCTGTGACACTTTGCGCCACCGCGCACTCCCTCTTCCAGGGTGGTCTCATTCGCCCATGTGACCCAACCCTTAACGCCCCCCGCAGTGTCTGGGTTGGCGAGACCCAGTGTCTACAGGGCCTCCGCGTTCCACCATACGGAGGTCGCCCCCGGTATCAACGGGTGGAGTAGGCCCGGACACCAGTCGGGGCGAAGACGCTTTTGGGGAGGATCAGCGAGCGAACGAGTCCACCACCGCTCATCATACAGCCGGCCGAGCCAAGCGCGGCCGGCTCCACCTCTTGTTTTTTAACGAGGTTGTCTCCTCAATCGCTCCACCCTCAGCACCAGTACGGATGCAAGGGGGAGCGGATTTGTCCGCATCCCACGTACTCCATCCAAGGTAGGAGCACGGGGAGCAGACCCACCGCGTCGGGAATTTGGCCGTCGGCAAGTAATTCCAGAGTTGGGTCCAGAAACTAAGGAATTACTCGCCGACGTTACCAGGGTGGACCGCGTGGAGGTATTTGGGGTCTGTACCCCTGACAATATGTATACAAATCATAATGATCGGCTGCTTAGTCAAGCCGTGAAGGAATAACAAACAAACAAACAAACTCACTTTCTCATTTATAAAATACTAGCTGCCCGGCCCGGCTTCGCCCGGGTACTGTTTCGTTTTTTTTTTCAATCTTTCTGAGAGATTTTCTTAATATTTTTTTCCGTAAGAACCTTGTACAGAGTATTAGAAAACTACAAAAAAAAAATCTGCCAAATCGGTCAAGCCGTTTTCATGTTATGTCGTGACAACGGAAAACGGGTTTCATTTTTATATATATATACAGATTACTAGCTGACCCGGCGAACTTCGTATCGCCTAAAGAACCTTCATGCTGAATTTCATTCGAATAACTTCAAAACGGCAAAGTTTCATACTAACTTTGCACCCCCGTTTAACCCCCTAAGGGATGATTTTTGAGAAAAGTATTTTACTCGTGTTTCATGCCTTTCAATAAAGAACCTTAATGCTGAATTTCATTTAAATAACTTCAAAAACGGCAAAGTTTCATACGAAATTTGCGCCCCCGTTTAACCCCATAAGGGATGATTTTTGAGAAAAATATTTTACTCGTGTTTCATGCCTTTTAATATAGAACCTTCATGCTGAATTTCATTCGAATAACTTCAAAAACGGCAATGTTTCATACTAACTTTGCACCCCCGTTTAACCCCCTAAGGGATAATTTTTGAGAAAAATATTTTACTCGTGTTTCATGCCTTTCAATAAAGAACCTTAATGCTGTATTTCATTTGAATAACTTCAAAAACGGGAAAGTTTCATACTAACTTTGCACCACCGTTTAACCCCCTAAGGGATGATTTTTGAGAAAAATATTTTACTCGTGTTTCATGCCTTTCAATAAAGAACCTTCATGCTGAAATTCATTCGAATAACTTCAAAAACGGCAAAGTTTCATACTATCTTTGCACCCCCGTTTAACCCCCTAAGGGATGATTTTTGAGAAAAATATTTTACTCGTGTTTCATGCCTTTCAATAAAGAACCTTCATGCTGAAATTCATTCGAATAAGTTCAAAAACGGCAAAGTTTCATAATATCTTTGCACCCCCGTTTAACCCCCTAAGGGATAAATTTTGAAAAAAATATTTTACTCATGTTTCATGCTTTTCAGTAAAGAACCTTCATGCTGAATTTCATTAGAGTAACTTCAAAAACGGCAAAGTTTCATATTAACTTTGCACCCCCGTTTTACCCCCTTAGGGGATGAATTTCCAAAAATCCTTTCTTAGTGAGCACCTACGCCCCAAAAGGAAACCCCACGCAAAATTTGAGACTCCTGGTACTTGTAGTTTCGGAGATTTCGTGATGAATCAGTCAGTGATTTTCTCTTTTAAATATATAGATTAGTATGATTATTGAAATAAACAAGTTAAATATGATTAGACAAAATGCCTGTGAACGCTTAAGTCTCTGAATAAATGTTTAACCCCCTAAGGGATGATTTTTGAGAAAAGTATTTTACTCGTGTTTCATGCCTTTCAATAAAGAACCTTAATGCTGAATTTCATTTAAATAACTTCAAAAACGGCAAAGTTTCATACGAAATTTGCGCCCCCGTTTAACCCCATAAGGGATGATTTTTGAGAAAAATATTTTACTCGTGTTTCATGCCTTTTAATATAGAACCTTCATGCTGAATTTCATTCGAATAACTTCAAAAACGGCAATGTTTCATACTAACTTTGCACCCCCGTTTAACCCCCTAAGGGATAATTTTTGAGAAAAATATTTTACTCGTGTTTCATGCCTTTCAATAAAGAACCTTAATGCTGTATTTCATTTGAATAACTTCAAAAACGGGAAAGTTTCATACTAACTTTGCACCACCGTTTAACCCCCTAAGGGATGATTTTTGAGAAAAATATTTTACTCGTGTTTCATGCCTTTCAATAAAGAACCTTCATGCTGAAATTCATTCGAATAACTTCAAAAACGGCAAAGTTTCATACTATCTTTGCACCCCCGTTTAACCCCCTAAGGGATGATTTTTGAGAAAAATATTTTACTCGTGTTTCATGCCTTTCAATAAAGAACCTTCATGCTGAAATTCATTCGAATAAGTTCAAAAACGGCAAAGTTTCATAATATCTTTGCACCCCCGTTTAACCCCCTAAGGGATAAATTTTGAAAAAAATATTTTACTCATGTTTCATGCTTTTCAGTAAAGAACCTTCATGCTGAATTTCATTAGAGTAACTTCAAAAACGGCAAAGTTTCATATTAACTTTGCACCCCCGTTTTACCCCCTTAGGGGATGAATTTCCAAAAATCCTTTCTTAGTGAGCACCTACGCCCCAAAAGGAAACCCCACGCAAAATTTGAGACTCCTGGTACTTGTAGTTTCGGAGATTTCGTGATGAATCAGTCAGTGATTTTCTCTTTTATATATATAGATTAGTATGATTATTGAAATAAACAAGTTAAATATGATTAGACAAAATGCCTGTGAACGCTTAAGTCTCTGAATAAATAATTTGAGTGTGGGGTATACGGTATGCGTAGGTAACATAGCATTATTAATATTAAGTAAGTACTAGAATGTGTCTGTAAGTTAGTAACAATTATTTTACTTTTACATTACTACATTATTTCAATTAAGATTAGGTAAGTAATCCAGAAATCAGTTTTCATAAACATTTCTTATTCCGTGTTCCTTGGGGTTTTTCATCGACTGACACCACGTTGTCAATGGGGTAAGGACTCTTGAATTGACTGTTTGGAACCATGTGTAAATCGAATAACATAATATTTAGGACGTGGTCGATTCGATTGACACCATGGTGCCAATTACAGGGTATTTTTTGACTTGGTAGACTGGAACCACGATTGTTTTTTAATAATGAGTTTAATTATTATTTAATATTTAGCTATAAGTAAGTACATTTAAATGTAAATTGATATAAATTATAACGTAATGTAATGTAATTAACATAGTGTTTTAGTGAAGTGTTTTGCCTCGCCACGGAACTGTTTAAATGTGTATTAAGTTCAAATTGTTTCTCTCATATGTAAGTGACTATTTTTTTGTCTTTTATAATAAACAATCTTAAACCAAAATTGATAAATGAAGTTTATAAAAAGATAAGAAAAATTATTTTCTTACATCTTATCTTACTAATATTATAAAGGCGAAAGTTGTGTGTATGTTTGTTACTTCACGCTCAAATGGCTGGGCCAATGTTTATGATATTTGGCATGTAGGTAGCTGATACCTTGGATTAACACATAGGGTAATTTTTATCCCGAAAAGTACGCGATTCCCGTAGGAATTGATGAAAAATCTGACATAGATGGCGCTGCTGTGCGTAAAAAAATACACGCAAACGAAGTTGCGCGGGTTTCACTAGTCAATAACAAATGAAACAAAAACAAATTTAATTTATTGAAATGTTTCAGTGAACGCGTTTTGAAGTTGCTCGTCCTACAAATTAATATGCAAGAGTGGGTCTATAAGAGGCAATCAACTTACTATTCGCGACTTGAACACAAACAATCTCAAACTATCTCAGTAACGGATGAATACAGGCTTTGTTTTACTAATTTTGTTGGATTTTATGCTGGTAAAATTTAACTTTCAAGAGAGGTACACTCACAATGGATAATCCGCTCAAATCGGAGAAGCCCGTCTGGGGAAGGACCTCCACTTTACCACAGTATAATACTAGTTTTATTTTTACCACACAGGTGGCAAACAAGCATACCGTCGGCCTGATGGTAAGCCGTCACCGTAGCCTATAGACGCTAGCAATACCAGGGGTATCACTTACGCGCTGCCAACCCTCCCAACCCCCTAAGTGGAGCTCTGGAGACCTTACTCACCGTAGGAAAACAACATGGCCGAGACCAATGCTATTTGACTACGATCTTCTATAAGGTGGAGGTCCTTCCCCAGACGGGCTGCTCCGATTTGAGCGGATTATCCACTGTGAGTCTCTCTCACTCTCTTAAACTACTAACAACTAATTACTAGTACTAGATTTTCTTTATTTTCTTTTGTTTTGTGCGGCTTAAGTAGCACTGCGACCAGGACTGGTCTATTGTGATCGCAATAGATTAATAGCAATAGATAGATTTTCTTACTATTGGTTGAAATTTTCGTCACAAAGATAGTTGCCTAATTCATACCTCTGTTTTTTAATTTACTCTATGACATTTTATTATCATATTAAGTTATCGCTGCACTTTGGTGTGGTTGCCACAAATAAATTTCTTTGATGTACTTTAAATTAAACCGGTGGGTTTAAAAATAAACATTAAACTATTATGTAGCATTAAAATTAAGTAGTTTGCAGTTAATTCTGTTGTTTTGGTTAATTTCATAATGAGATTCAAAGAGAGATTTGTCAGACCGACTTTGTACAGAAAGCGGCGGCATAATATGTTGTAATTTTAGTACCTTTTTAATTACTGAAGACTTGAGTGGACATGTCATAATGGAGCTCAGTAATGGAGGCTGTCAGGCCGACTCTCACGTCAACTCGAAAATACACGAGAACGGTTGCTGCCTCGCGAGCCTGGTCTGGTTATCTTTGCATTTTATGTTTTAGATTTAATCTAATGGCACTATTTATTGACATATCGCGTACGTAATGTTGTATGTACCTAGTTTTAAATTTTATGTTTAAGAGAGGTAGGATAGGGCACAGCGGATAATCTACTTTTAAATCGGAGCAGCCCGTCTGGGGAAGGACCTCCACCTTACAGAAGATCGTAGTATTGGTCTCGGCCATGTTGTGTTCCTACGGTGAGTAAGGTTTCCAGAGCTCCACTTGGGGTGGGTTTTTTTTTTTTTTAGTGACAATGTTGTGCAAGCTAGTGAAGCGCTAACGGGATACGCTTCACCGGCAACATTGGTTTTACGTGGGCGAGGTGTCAACCCGACGCACAACCCCCGAAATGCTGGAGGACCACACCCGTCGTTGGTCAGCGAGTCCATCGGACTTAGCCGGTTAGTGTAGCTAGGCTGTACTACCGACCATTCCCCTATCCGCCACCTTGGGGACGCTCCCCTACGCTGTGAGGGCCAGCGCGGGGACTTGGGGTGGGTTGGGAGGGTTGGCAACGCGTGAGTAATGCCCCCGGTATTGCAAGCGTGTTTAGGCTACGGTGGTACTACGGAGTACCATCAGGCGGGCCCGTATGCTTGTTTGCCAAGTTTGTAGTATAAAAAAATATATATACGATATATTTTAAATGACAAAAAAGGCCGTAACTGGTTTTCTTTCGCCATTTCTTTTACCAGTGGTCATTTTGATTTTCTTTCCGAAATGGTAGTAGTTTTATAGAGTATATTTAGTAATTACATAAAATAATTTATAACTGTCTTTAATGTAATCAACTCTCTGAATAAAAATTCATTTTGAATTCATTATTCATCAATCCATTTTTATATTTTAAAACCTTTAGTAAACAAAATATACACAAATGTAATTTTAATGTACCTAAGCCTTCCAGAGCATAAGATTAATTATGACGTAGCACAAATATAGTCTGAATTCTGATAAATTATACATTTTGGATAAGCGTCGGAGGTTTTCAATGTTGATTTATTTAACCATAAATTATATTAGACATCCGAGTAACTGGGTAACCTTGTAAGTTACAGTTTGGAAACTATTAGATCAAAATGAAATGTAACGGAAAATTGTTCATTCAGAGAGTGAGCCTTCACAGCCACTTTCACTATTATATTTTTAGGGTTCCGTAGCCAAATGGCAAAAACGGAACCCTTATGGATTCGTCATGTCTGTTTGTCCGTCTGTCCGTCCGGATGTCACAGCCACTTTTTTCCTTAACTATAGGAACTATACTGTTGAAATTTGTCGATCTGATAAATCTAAAAAAAATATAATGATGTACATTACCTACCATGAAAACTTCCACCGAAAATTGGTTTGTACGAGATCTAGTAACCCTAAGGTTCGTTACCCTAAGGTTGCCTTGAAAAGATTGCTTTTAGCATTAAGGCCGCCTTGTTGCTAATACACTAGTATGTAAGATTTTAATGTAATATTTCTTTGTGCTGTTGGATGTGTATTACAAATAAAGTATTTTCTATCTATCTATCTAGTAAGTAGTTTTTTTTAATACGTCATAAATCGTAAACCGCGATTGATGCTACGGAACCCTCCATTTGCGAGTCCGACTCGCACTTGGCCGTTTTTTGAATCTTTTGTGTGCGAAACCTTTCTACAATTTTTCTTTACCTTGCTAGCCCTACCCACTTCATGGAGAAATTATTTGCCTTGGTTGCTTTGAAAAGACTGCTTTTAGCAATAAGGCCGCCATGTTGCTTAAATCATACGCGGATAACTTACAGACTAGTGTATTAGCAACAAGGCGGCCTTATTGCTAATGCACTAGTCTTTAAGTTATTCGTGTATAATGTATTACTTTGTTGTGTATTGCAAATAAATCATCTATACTACTTATATATACTATAATATTATTTAGTTAGAGGAAAGATTTGATTGTTTGTTTCATTGAATAGGCTCCGAAACTACTGGACCGATTTCAAAAATTATTTCACCAGTAGAAAGCTACATTATCAGGGAGTGACATAGGCTATAGCTTTTCCCGAAATTCAATATGGTTCCCACGGGAACGGGTCCGGAACTTCACGCGGACAAAGTCGCGGGCAAAAAAGCTAGTATTCTATCTTACCTATTTTTTTTTACAAACTGATATAGAAAACTTTTACTGTGCTGCTATTGGTCCATAATGGTCCAAGTGATCATTGCTATTACGGGACGTTAAGCCGTCGATCCCGGTTGTTCTCGATAGATGACATTCGTTAAGCGAAGACAAGCCGAGCCTTAAAAACACTGTGTTTATTTTTTATTATCATTACTTCCTTACTAATATTATATATGAGAAAGTGAGTTTGTTTGTTTGTTTGTTATTCCTTCACGGCTTGACTAAGCAGCCGATCGTTATGAAAATTTGCATACATATTTTTAGGGGTACAGAGCCCAACATAGGCTACTTTTTATTTCGTGAAAGTATGTCGTTCCAATGGGAAAATAATTTTTTTACTATAGAAAGCGCTGCATCGGCCAACAGATGGCGCCACAAGTCGCGCTATGGGTTGTTTTGTTGTCAAACGAGATCGATGTCATAAAATTAACGCGAGCGAAGCCGCGGGGAAAAGCTAGTCTTAAAATATTCTCAAAAAAATATTAAATAAATATCCTGTCAATTATTTTGAAGAACTTCGACAAGACGTGTTTCGGCGTTGTTTACAATGTATACATCCTATTTCGGGGTGTTTCGATCAATCATCATCATGTTACATGACAGTAGACATGAATGGGTTTTATAAATAAGAATGCAGAAGCCATTATTATAATTTTAAAAAAAAACACTTGCAGGGAAGGTATATGGGTCTCTTACGGGATCAGAAATAGGAACTCTGTCACACTAGTCGCGGATTGACATAGGTCAATGTTTTCTGGCCTCGTTACGACTTCGCTTAACGACTATCATCCATCGCCAACAGCCGGAGCCGACGACTTTAACGTGCCCTCCGAGTCACGGAGAATCGCGAGATCACGAAACTCATCCAAACAGTGGCTAGGGTCGACATTAACTTGCGTGTTAGTTTTAGAGTGCGACGCCATCGAACTCCTCATCCATCCAATACAATTTAACATCATTCCATTATTTATTTATTTTTGCTTTGATTGCTATGGCTGCAGATTGCTTTTAGCAATTCTTATTGCTGCAGACCGCATTGTTGCAAATACAGTCTGTAAGTTTTCCGTCTATTGTATTATTGGGACAAGCCCACCACACATTCCCACCGATGTGTCTCCTGTGTAGCCAGGATCAACAACGGCGACCTCAGATAGACAATAAGCGATGAAGCTTATTGACGTCCCGGGGAAGAAAACTACAGCTGTCTTGGAACTCACAACGAATTTAATCAGAAAGAAGATAGTCGGAGTAGGAAGTATTGAAAGGACTTCCCTCCTTAACAACTACGTGAGAAACAGCAATTTGAAGCAAAAGGCATTATACCATAGAGAGATGGCAAATCAAGTGAGGCTCGATTGTATAATGTAAACTTGTGTATTGCAATTAAAACATATTCTATCTATCTATCTAATATTGTGGATCGACCCTAAGGTTACTTAAGATCATAACACCAAAGGAAGGTGCCATAAAGTGTTCTCGTCATAGCGTGTCACGCGTGGCGGTAACGTTTCATACCCCTGCTCACCCCTCCATCGTAAAACAGACTCCAATCAGTTTTAATATTACCAACTTCATGGTTTGCTGCTTTCAAAACACGCATTTCTTCAATATTAGTAGGAAATCTTCTTTTCAGCTTCCTTACTATACTAGTAAGTAATTATTTATTTATAGATAGGCGTAATACAAGCTCAGTCAAGTCAAATTTTTTTCCTGCCACCAATTCAGACGGCAGATTTGTACTAAGAACTGGCAAGAAACTTATCACTTTTTCTTTTAAAATGGTTCTAATAAAAGTTACAACTGTTTAAATTGTCACCCACGTGGAATCCAGTGCTGGACATAATATAACATCGCGGTAACAACCTGGACATATAACATCGCATAAAGTCTACGGTTCTAATGTGTTCTTGCCAAAATTTGGACTCTACAGTTTATAAAATAATTGAAAATCGTAAAGTCAAAAAAAAAATTGGTAATTTGAGGATGAATCACCCTCAGTCATCACCTGCATTTGCACTAATCAAAGTGAATACAGACCTTTAGGTCAGCGCGACTCAGCAGTATTGGCGACTATAAACGCAATAGTTTGAAATTATTATGGGGTCATTATTATGCTAGTACGTTCTATATACCTTAATATAAAACATAAAAATCAAATAAATGATCCCACAAATCTTTTGCACGACTCAATTTCACTCACAAGAAACTATTATTTCTATTTCCCAAAACCAACTTATTTATGCGTTCCTGTAACCTTTATGCTCTGGGGCATAAGATTGATTTTTATGTTCAATAAACTACGGCTGTTGTGGCTATCCATCAATGGCTGTCTGGATAAATTTGTGGCCAGATGTACGTAATCGCCCCCACCGAACTCACCTGGCCATAAAAATATGATCAGTTACAATAATGTTGAAGAGGTAAACGTTTGTTTGCAAAAGATCATTTTCTCAATAGCCTTACCCATCCCATTTATGTTATTTTATTATACATATACTAACGAAATAAGCGCTAATTTCTTTGGATGTACCCCGCTTTCTTTTTTATACCACAAAGGTGGCAAACAAGCATAACGTCGGCCTGAGGTTCTCATGGAAGTTTCAGAAAATACCTCGTCTACGTCATACAAAGAAACAAGCTCTAAACTAGCCCTACAAGTTTTGGACACTAGTATCAGCGGGTTGTCCGTGTCACCGCTACATTATGTTCTTTCATTTACATATTTTCGAATGAAAAAATTCACTTCCCCGCCCCGAAGTTTCGAACCCACGTCCTCTCGATATCCGGCCGAGTGCTCTGAGCTACCGGGAAGGTTAGTGATGGTGGTGAGTGGTGACATTTCTCATTCCTTTAATAGTTTTTCCCGTCCCGTTTTTTTTTAATTTTATTTATTGAGGTAAACAAATATTTATATAATACAGGCAAAATAAAGTTTTACATAATGAAACTATATTATTGTGTCATCATCGGCATTCGGCACCGATTGTAAAAAAAAAACGTCAACAGGCCTGTATATTTGTGGTGGGGACGCGGAAACTGGTAATACCAGGACAAAATATGATTACTGCCATGTCCATATCCGTTATTCTCCATACATTTCAATCCATTTGTTTAGATTATATCCGATGTTATGTTTACGAAACTAATTTATTTTTTACGTGCGCCGTACATCTTTAGATAATGTCGTAACTTTTACGGAGCTGTAAATTTTTCCTTTTTAATAGAATATGCCACACAAGGTACATTTTTATAATAGATTTTTATGAAATGATAACTTATATAGCTATGCGAGTCTATGTTTTACTAATAAAACCTGCACAATTTCGTTTGTGTGCGTATGCCGCTTTCCCGTGGGAATTTCGGAAAAATCTTGTAGGTATTATACATTAAAACCTTCCTCCTGAATCACTCTATCTTTTGCTGAAAACTGCATTAAAAACTGTTAAGTAGTTTCTAAGATCTAAACAAATAGAATGGAAGTGACTTCATTTTATATACATCTATTCAAAATATATTAAAAAACCGTGTAATAATTTGTCACATAATGCAAAGATCTTCATGCGCCGATCTTTATATCATCGTAAGCGTTACGGCTTAAAATTGCATACGTTTTATTTTCACAGACGAAAATTGCGTCATGGATATGCGTCATCTTTACGTTGCCCGTAATAGGTTTTTATTATACTACAAAGTTGGCAAACAAGCATAAGCCTGATGGTATGGTAAGCTATTTGGCTACGATTTAATTATTACGAAATGGGCTAGCTCGACCGGGGAAGTACCACCCTCTCACAGAATATCGACGTGAAGCAGCAATGCAGCAATTTTGTTCGGTGAGTAAGAGTTACGGAACTCCCAACGCCCAACTCCTTCCCTATCCCCTCTTTCCCCCTCCTTCTTTTTCTTTTGACGACCTCCGTGGCGTGATGGTTACCACGCCAGACCGCCACCCAGGAGGTTCCGGGTTCGATCCCCGGTCGGGTCATGATGAAAAACGAACTTTTTCTGATTGGCCTCGGGTCTTGGATGTTTATCTATATATGTATTTGTTATAAAATATAATATCGTTGAGTAAGTATCCCATAACACAAGTTTCGAACTTACTTTGGGGCTAGCTCAATCTGTATGAATTGTCCCTATATATTATATTCTTTCCCTTCCGGTCCTCCTTCCTTTCCTCCAACTTCCTTGGTGGACAACGCATTGGTAGCGCCCCTGGTATTACTGATATCCATAGGCGGCGGTGACCGCTTTCCATCAGGTGGCCCGCTTACACAATGGCCGCACATAAAAAACGATCTTCTGTAAGGTGCCCTTCCCCAGATGGGCTGCTCCGATTTGAGCGGATTATCCGCTGTGCCCTACCTCTTTAGAAAAGGTTGATACGAGTAACGCTCATGAAAAATCCTACTGTAAACAAAACTATTAATGAAAAATTAAAATTAGAGACTTGGATAATGAAAACATCCAGTGGAACGCAAATGTTCCATTTCGACACCGGGGCGGGCTTTAGTCATTAACTTCCACTAATTAACTGTGTCCGAGCAATTGTGGTTTGGCCATCACAACAGCGGGGCTGTAATTTTTTACCCTGGGTCTCACGGAACGTTGAAACGAGGAGTTTTACTCCCCGGTAGAAATGCAGTTCTCTACCAATTGATAAATAAGATCCGAGGAGGGGCACTGGTGACATGTAACACAGGTTCTTTCGAACCTTCTTCAGGCACCAGTCTCTCACAGGGACAATGTTTATTATAAATATGTTTAAATATAGCCTGCACATTGGTTGTATGTAACCTAGAATTAAGTATATTTAAGTCCTTTGTGAAGAAAAATAAACGTTTATTATTATTGTTATTAAATTGATACGAACCACATCTGTAAGTTAAATGTCAAAGAATCACGACCACATTGCCTATCTTTTAGTTTATTTTATCTGTGACGGGTACTATCCGTTTGCACTTAGACTCACAACTTCAGAGATGAGTGTTAATTTCCACAGTGCTAATTACTTGTATATATCTTTATGTACATATAGAATGCTTTGTTCTGAATGACTAACTGACTGAGGGAATAAATAAATAAATAGGGACAAATCACACAGATTGAGCCAGCCCCAAAGTAAGTTCGAAACTTGTGTTATGGGATATTAACTCAACGATATATTTTATAACAAATACATATCGATAAACATCCAAGACTGAAGACTGAAGACCGGGATTCGAACCCGGAATCACCTGGTGGCGGTCCGGCGCAACCATTACGCCACGGAGGTAAGGGAACAACGCATAGCCTAAACCGCTGATCTGAGAGAAACTTTAAAATTCTCACAAGAAACGTAATCGAAGTTACAATAATATAGCCATAACACAAGTAATTTCAGCTTAGCTTAGGTACTTTAGGATATGTGCTCTGTGCAGTGTGAATTGTGTTAAATTTATTATTCATTCTCCAGCATATTTAGTGGCCACAATCATATAGAAATGCGAATTTAATTTTGTGCCGGACACTGGCTACAGACCTCGCCAGAATTACATCTTCAGGCCGGGCGCTGGATTCTCTGGCTTCCCGGAATTGTTACAATTAGAATGTCAATGAGTTTTGACAACTAATAAAGGAGTAATCTTAAATTACTGTGTAGATTTTTTTAATGTTTTCAGTCTATGTAGGAATTATTCGTCAAGCCGCGCGTATGAAAATCGCGAGTGCGCGCAAGATGGCCACTTCTGATTTTACAAATTATTTTTATCGTCAACTCGCTCGGGTATTATGTAGAGACTACTTTGTAGACTAGACTAGGTGGTAGAGAACTCGGTGGTGGACTCGTTCGCTCGCTGATCCTCCCCAAAAGCGTCTTCGCCCCGACTGGTGTCCGGGCCTACTCCACCCGTTGATACCGGGGGCGACCTCCGTATGGTGGAACGCGGAGGCCCTGCAGACACTGGGTCTCGCCAACCCAGACACTGCGGGGGGCGTAAGGGTTGGGTCACATGGGCGAATGAGACCACCCTGGAAGAGGGAGTGCGCGGTGGCGCAAAGTGTCACAGAGTCCACTAAGTACGTAGTGGACGCTGTGGCACTTGGAGTGGCGCAGGAGGCGCGGTGGAGGAAGAAAACCTCGTTAAAAAATTGAAGAAGAGGGGCCGGCGGCTCGCTGAGCCCGGCCAGCGGTCGCACGTTGCTGCGACCGCAGAGATGGAGGGGACCCTTGCCCAGCCGAGACGGCGAGCCGGGGAAGGCCCGTCGTCTTGAGGGGGGCAATGGTCCTCGGTGTCGGCAGTGCACCTGGATGCGGTGTGCTGCTGACGGGGCGTTCCGGGGAGAGCGGGTCCGGCCAGTTTAACTTTGGCCGGACGGCCCTGGCGGGGTCGCGGATGTATCACAGTACCCGTGGCCCCGTCACTTAGGGGCGAGTGGCATCCCGTCAGTTTTTTAGTGGTAAGTCCCACAGTCCCCACCGCATATTCCCCGGGCGGTGGGGCTGCTGCAAAGCATTTTTCTGACGATAATATAAAAAAAAAAAAAGGTGGTAGAGATCTAACAACGACGATTTTTATGCTAATAATGTACCCATCGTTATGAAACTTAGTAATTACATAGTACAATACATATGAATACTATTGATCAATAAAAAATCGAGTAAATCCTTTCACGCAATATTTTTAGATAACTTGAATCTTTGCGGCTCTGCTCACCTCTTTCATTTGATCACTGTACCTACCTACCTATATTATAAAGAGATTTATTTTAATTTTTTATTTTATTTATAACAAAATCCACAGCTCTTAAATCTATTTAAACAAAGCTTTTTTGCAAAACATACAGCCAGGGATTTACACAAAAAACCAAAACAAAATAAGAAAATAAACTTTATAACTATTAATTATAAATTATTTCATAGAAATTAATTAATATACATTGCTTTCGTCATCACCATACTCCATCTGTTCTATACACAAATTATCTTTACTATAAAATGAGATAATACTAATAAAAAGTTGCTTCCTCTGTCTGTTCTGTCTGTTCAACGGATTTTAATATTCCCCGCGCTGGCCCTCACAGCGTAGGGGAGCGTCCCCAAGGTGGCAGATAGGGGAATCGGTAGTACAGCCTAGCTACACTAACCGGCTAAGTCCGATGGACTCGCTGACCAACGACGGGTGTGGTCCTCCAGCATTTCGGGGGTTGTGCGGCGGGTTGACACCTCGCCCACGTAAAAACCTATGTTGCTGGTGAAGCGTGTACCGTAGCGCTTCACTAGTTATAACGCAATCAATTTGCGCAACATTGTTAAAAAAAAAAACGGTTTTTAATACAGTTTTCGGAAAAGATAAACTGATTCAAGAGAAAGATTTATAAGTATAATATGCACAAGGATTTTTCGAATTTCCCACGGGAAAACGGGATACACACAAACGGTGTTGCGCGGGTTAACTTAGTTACAATATACCTCGTCGTGTAACCTCAGCATATTATGAACGTCCGATAACCAAAACTTTGATAGTGATAAAGCCAGGAGGGCTACTACGAACCGTAAATCCGATACTTATCGGAAGAACAAGGTATTTCATGGTTATAATTCAACGAGCTACTAAAATAACCATGAAGTACAAGGTATTTCATGGTTATAATTCAAGGAATTACTAAAATAACCATGAAGTACAAGGTATTTCATGGTTATAATTCAAGGAATTACTAAAATAACCATGAAAAAACCTTGTAATTCATAGTTAAAATTCTTCCGATACTTCGGCCGAAATATCGGATAACGTTTCGTAGTAGCCCTCCTGTTCACTTTAAGTTGCTTGTCGGTTAATGTTCCAGGGGTGACTATTGTCTGATAAACGATATAGTGATTAGATTAGCAAGGAGTCACTGACCGAGGGTACGAAATTAATGTACATATTACGAGGATAATATCATCATCATGATATCGACCCATAATCATCCCACTTCTGGGATACGGGTCTCCCTTCAATCGAGCTCCAATCGAAGGGGATTAGAGCGTACTATGCCAAGCTGCTCCAATGCGGATTGGCATAGACCGGTGTTTTCAAACCGCCCGAAGGCCACCGACTTGACTTAACGACTGTCATTTATCGACAACAGCCGGGACCGACGGCTTAACGTGCCCTCCGAAGCACGGACCCACAGCGACGCCATCGAGCTCCTCTTTTACGAGAATATACCAAGAATAATTAAAAACTTCAAGACACGCTGAACATTTAAAAAAAAACAATACCAAGAACACTCTTGATCAAATTGCCTCTAAAACAAAGAAATCGCATCAAATGAGACCATCCGTTTGGTTGCTACAATGATAAGAAAGAATATCCGAAATTACACTACGCACACAACAAAGATGCGCTGGTTCTACTAGTAGAACTATGAAAACACAAAAATTAATGATTCCTAAAGAACATTACTAAATTATTCTGCAATTAAATCGATTTTAACTTTTAATTCTGTATACTATATAAAAGAAACTTTATGCCTACATCATCGTATTTTCATTTAGTTAAAGCTAGTATTACTCTGTCAAGACACGTTTAGGTACTCTTGTGATCTTGATTGAATCCAATAAGGATCGCTCAGGACTGGTTTCAAGAGTAGCCTAGCTGGCCCCAACAAAGACTAGACTAGTAATAAATCAATCTCATTAAATATAAATACTCGTCTTCCATTTTTAATCCAAAAATCCAGACGGCATACAATTGGTTTAAAAATAAACCGTTGTCCCTGTAAGGCATCCATCAGCGTCTAATTACGTAGCTAACTTAACTAGAAGTTCCATCTGTGCAGTTAAATTTAACTATTCCTTCGTGATCTTGACGTTACGGTATTTTAAGCTCGTTATCTAAGGGGCTTTGTAAGTGGTCGGTTTAAAAAAAGACGAGAGATGTACCAAACTGTATCGATTTCGTATAAGGCACAATATGATATAGGGAATATACGTTATAAATAATTTAGTATTTTCTTCTTTTGAAATGGAACTGGGCTGGGCACGTGGAAAGAATGTCTTCCGATAGATGGGCTCATATCACAACCCACTGGACGCCCCAATCCTATAAGCGTCATCGCGGAAGACCAAAAAGACGATGGCGGGATGAGCTCGACGCTTATTTGGAGGATTGGCCGGAATAGGCCGTATTGAGAGAAAATTGAAGAAGTTGGGGGGGAGGCCTTTGCCCAGCAGTGGGACACAAATGGCTGCTAAAAAAAACTTTTCTTTTGGTTTAGGAATATTTTTATCTATGTATTTTTATTTATGTGTTTACTTGCCGTTATCTTATAATTAAGTAAAGTACAACAGTACTGTACCTATTAAATTACAATATTCTAAATAGGTCCATGTTTCAAATAATGTATAGATAGTAAATAAATTCAAATACATAATTATGTTTTATATTATACTATTTATTCAGAAGATGTCGAAAAAAGTGCCAAAAAGACTAAAAAAAAGTATTATAAAAAATTTACGGCTTTGATTTTGAGGCGCGTGGGTTAAATTAACAAAGTTTTTTCCCTGTTATCATTCCGGGAACGGGTATAACGAGATTTCGCGGACAAACCCACGGGCATAATATAGTATTGTAATTAAATGCACGTTATATTATTTCCCTTCATATCAGACCCGATCAAATTTCCTTAAACAACGATATATTGAAGTTAACCCTACGGAAGTACCCGGGGGTGTTGCCTGTCGGGCCTACGTTACCGGAAAATAGGGGAACACACTATCAGAGGTGTTAAATATGCTATTATATTATTTTTTGATAGCAAATAATTTATACTACTTCCTACAAATAACAAAAATATATTTAGATGTATGTCACTCAATTTATCCAATATTTAGAAATAATTTTATAGATTTAAATAAAAATCTATTTAGCAGAGTATTTTATTTTTACACAAGGAAAATACACCATTAGAAATATTTTTACATTTTTTAATATTCAGTTACAAAAACATGTGACAGAAAAAGTGATGTCGGCCAGGATTACAAAAATAAGGTTTTATGAAAAAAAACTCTAACACGAAATATTAAAAATAAATAAAAATACTTCCATCTATCGAGAATGTATTAGTAATATTGAAAAATCAATAAATTAAAATCATTCATTAGTACACCACGCCAACAACAGATGGCGCTGTTAGTTTTCTGAATCGCGCTATGGTTGTGTTTTCGGCAATTCTATATATCAAATCGCGTGTTGTTTTTAATTCGTGCCTCAATCTATTGAGTAAGGAAATTATTAGGCCTTGGTAACTCTCGGCTATGTCCTAAAGGGCGAAATTATTTTTGCAGGGCACAGGTCGTCCCTTCGAGCCGCTCGCCTACTTTTGCAAGTGGTTCGGGTGAAGCGATCTGCCTGGATATTGGTTATACATTATAATAATATATATTAATAATACCATTTTGCAATATAAAATAATCCTTCCTCAATTCAAGTTAAAGACATTGCAAAAATGGATTGGATTAGTTAGGCAAAATAATCCTAATAATGTTTTCTTTGAATTATTTACTGTGTACTATATGGGTATGTTCTCACTGTGTGTGTACAGTCAACAAAGGAGTTGACTGACCTCCCTCTGTATATATGATTAAGATTTCTAAATATTGCGTGAAGGGATTTACTTGAAAATTTATTTATAATTGTACCTACTATGTAATTACAAATTTTCAAGTAAATCCCTTCACGCAATATTTAGAAATCTTTAATCATATATACAGGGGGGATCAGTTAATTCCTTTGTTAACTGTACTTTATGTTACCTGCTTTGCCTGCGTGGTTTAGATTTATCTGTTTTTCCAATAAGATGTTTATCCGGGATAAAAAATATGTCACTCAATCCTTTTATTACTTGCGACGTGATAGAAGGACAAACAAACTCACTTTCGCATTAATATTAGTAGGTACGAAGTAATAATTAAGTGAAGCATCTGGCACAGGGAAGAGAAAAATGGAGACTGTTATAAATAAAAAAACAAATAAAAGAATTATTTCAGATAACTCTACAGGTGGGGCAACCATGAAAGTGTCCATCCGAAACATCGAAACACGTAGACCTGTCGAAAAACACATTATTTGTTAGAATATGGTTAGAATTTCACAACGAAACTTCGTCCGTACTTTCGGAATTACGTTTCATGCCCCGCAGATTTCAACAAAACATCTAAGTAATCAAAATGATCATTTTTTTAAATTCTCGTTAAAAAACATCGAGAATTACATGAGACAACTTAATTCGTTCTTCGTTTAGGGGATCGTTACTCTGTAACTGTCAGTGCACACTATTGTTCGCCGTACTAAACTATTGGTCAACTGGACATACACATTGTACCGAGAAGAAGATCCCTAGTGCATAGTTTATGTGGGCCAATGCAACAGGGTAATCCATTGTCTGTCTGATTAGGCATAAAGGGAACATAACGGGGTCATAACCGGGTCATTGGAGGCGTGCAGGGAATTCATTTTAATCTGGAATTGTTAGGTCCAATTAGCTGCTATATAGACTATCATATCAGGTGACTCCCGCAGTATTTATCAATAAGGCAAGTCGTCCTAATAGAACGCGAATTCGCGATCATCGCGCGAGCAGCGCGCGTAGGCGATGCGCCAATCGTGTGTTCGACAAACATTTAAAAACAAACTTGATGGAATCGTACCCGCACCCCATAGTGCCGAAGGCCACCAGGCTCTTAAGACTCTTGATATACAACAGTTGCTTACCATTTGTTATTGATAATGTACCAAATTGTTTGCCTGCTGTTAAAAAAAGCCTCAACAGACCATCCGTTATAGATGAATTGTCTAATGGTTTGCCTGCTTAAGTAAAAAAAATAGACTGCACTAAGCTTTGACATTACACAATCCAGACATAGTTCGAGCTAGATCCTATCTATCCGTTAGGTCTAGATTTTATCACCGAACAAGATAGTCTGAAAGCTAGACGTTTAGAACCGTTGCATGGCTTTGAAGTTATCAAAACTAAGATCTGAGTTAGCAATTAGTTACATTATGTTAGTCTAGATTTTAAGATTTAATCTGATAAACACATTAAAGAGTTACGTGAGGATTGGTAGCTAGTTTCTGAAACGTATTGTAATTCTACATTAAGTCTCAGGTTATCTATTTTTTCTTCTTTAGATAGACATTGACAGTTTTTTAAAGTTAATGTCCAACAAATTTATAGCTGTTATAATTTAATGTGTCATTAACTTTAAACATCCGGTTCAGAAACTGACAGATAAAAAGATCTTACTTAACTTGTGAAGATTCCTATAATATCCCAAATCTATGCAACTACATAATTAGTGCACGGCAGTGTGTAAGTGCACCATTAATCAATTCAAAGTTACATGTGAAAAAATGTTTTAACGTATCCACTCATAATCATTCCACTGCAGGGATATGGGTCTCCCTTCGTCGAAGGGGATTACGTCGAAGGGGATTGAGCGTACTCTGCCACGCTTTTCCAATGCGGATTAACAGAGGACAGTATTTTTAAGCCGCCTGAAGGCCTTCGACTTGGTTTAACGACTGTCATCCATCGACAACAGCCGATACCGACAGACACCGACGGCTGCCCGCCGAAGCATGGAAAAGCTCGATAACGAAAGCCATCCAAACACTGCCTAGGGTCGACGTTGCTTAACTCGCGTCTTCTTTTTAGAGTGCGACACACAGCGACGCCATAAAGCTCCTCAGAGTCCCATAATATATCTCAAATCTAATATGCAACTAATTAGTGCACGGCAGTGTCATCCGCCAAGTGCACCATTAATCAAGTCAGATTTACATGTGAATAAAAATGATTTAACATTTAATTATATAACGTGAATGATATACTGTCTGGCTTATTACGCCGCCCCTTGTAACGGACACACGGGATTAAAGAACGGTGAACTCACGTCGCGTCGTGCTGGCACACGAGAATAATCTACAAAAAAAAACACACACTCTAGCGGCTAGTCGTTGGATGACAGTCGTTATGCCAAGCCGGTGCCTTCAGGCCGCTTTAAAACTCTGGCCTCTACTAACTGTAACCGATTGAAGGAAGACCTATATTGGTTATATCCATGGAACTAGAAAAAAAGGCGGACACCATCACTGAAACTAAAAAGTAAAGCACCTATAGCCACCTCGCGGATACGTACGAACCGGCCGGCTTACTATGGTGTGAATTTGTGCGTGCCGGTCAGCTATTTTACACTCACACATAGTTACGCCGCCGCCATTAGGGTGCTTCAATTCTTTCTCTTTGTATGTGTAAAATGCTGTTGTTGTCTTGTGTCTCATGTGCTGTACAGAATAAATGTATTTTCTTTCTTTCTTTCTTTCTTAGCAAGATTCCGTCCGCCTTTTTTCTAGGTCCATGGCTATATCCCTACAGTGAGATAAACTTCTTTCAATGGATGATAAGGGGTTGACATGAAGAACGACATATGTACAGTCGCCTCGAGGATAGCAGGACCATCTTTAGGATGATTTTTGGTTGCAACATCCAACATCCTAGTGGACACATGTGGCTCTAATAAACAAAAACCCTGTTTGGTAATAAAGAAAAGGACGGAGCTGACAAAAGATCCGCTTACAAGATGTGCAAGCGATTTTTTTCTAAAATGGTCCTCCTATCTTCGAGGCCACCGTACATAAAATAGATAGAAAACACCCTGACTCGTGACAAACACATATGCCAACACATAATTATTTGCTCGACCTGAAATTGACCCTGCTTCCTCTGGTGCCGAACTTTTATTTTTTTATACCACAAAGGTGGCAAACAAGCATACGGCCGGCCTAATGGCACAGAATAGATAATAGTACTACGTACTAATGGTAAGCCGTGACCATTGCCTATAGACGCTTGCAATACCGGGGGTATCACTCACGCGTTGCCAACCCTCCCAACCCTCTCCGGAGCTCTGGAGACCTTACTAACCGTAGGAACACAGCATGGCCAAGACCAATGCTATTTGGCTACGATCTTCTGCAAGGTGCAGGTTCTTCTCCAGACGGACTGCTCCGACTTGAGCGGATTATCCGCTGTGCCCTACCTCTTATTGTGCTTAGACTTACTCATTAACCGTTACGGCAATGAGTCCCAGATATAATTAACAACATTTTATGATAACTAATGTCATTAATTATGAATTTATATTTTTAAAATGAAACGTTTGCCATAATACGTTTAATTTTTATCATTGATGTTAATCTAATACGAAAATTTATTATAATGGCCACCATTGAGAAGTTCCGAGGGTGACTTAGTGATTTTATTAACTGTTTATACTTAACGCGTTTAAAATTACATATTTTATTGGATTTTTGATTTAATAACGAGGAGGTAGATGGCGTCGTTGTGTGTCACACTCTAAAACGATCACGCAAGTCAAGCAACATCGACCGTAGCCAGAATTAAGCCGTCGCGCGTCGGTCCCATCCAGCTGTTGTCGATATATGTCGTTAAGCCAAGTCCTTCAGGCGGCTTGATCACGCTGGCCTCTGCCAATCCGCATTGGAGCAGCGTGGCACAGTTTTAAGGGGGCGCGGGATCGATTCCTGCTCGGAGCAAACATTAATGTAGGCATTTGTGTTTTTACTCGAGTGTGGGCGTGTTCTATGTATTATCCTAACTAATATTATAAATGAGAAAGCGAGTTTGTTTGTTATTCCTTCACGGCTTGACTAAGCAGCCGATCATTATGAAAATTTGCATACATATTGTTAGGGGTACAGAGCCCAACA
The DNA here is from genome assembly GCA_905163395.2 of Endotricha flammealis. Lineage (NCBI taxonomy): Eukaryota > Metazoa > Arthropoda > Insecta > Lepidoptera > Pyralidae > Endotricha > Endotricha flammealis. Next base: position 1,620,841 of record LR990871.1, on the reverse strand, counting down.
TAGGCTACTTTTTATCCCGTGAAAGTATGTCGTTCCGATGGGATATATTTTTTCTACTATATAGGGCGCTGTATCGGCCAACAGATGGCGCCACAAGTCGCGCTGTGGGTTGTTTTGTTGTCAAACGAGATCTATACAGTCTATAAATTAACGCGAGCGAAGCCGCGGGGAAAAGCTAGTAAGTATATATTTACAATAATATATGCATTGTCTGGTACCCATAACACATGCTTTATATGTGATAGGGTAGATTTTATTTATCTTTATAAATAAAAATCTATGTTTGCATGTTGTCCTCTATGCGTTCCGAAACTGTTGATCAGATTTTGTTGAAACTTTAGTACGTTCTGGGGACGCTCGAGAGGGTTCCTGGCAAAAAAAAAAGAATAAATGATTTTTTTTTAAGGTAGGGGTAGGGGTAGGGTAGGGTAGGGTAGGGTAGGACCTCTAAGGCGGAACACAGTTCGCCGGGTCAGCTAGTTTAAAATAAAAGGAAACAAAATGCTCTCGATGTCCGGATGTCCGGGTATGTCCATCTTATGTTATGCTAATCCAGTTTAATCCTAAGCAATTTTAAAGCTGTCTTAACAGCATGTAGTTAACTGGATGTCTTACGTCTAACACCGTTATTGGTCCATAACTTTTACGTAAGTAAGCCTAGACTCGTAACCAAGGTTTAGCTTTAAACCTAACATAATATATGTATGAAAATTATCTTTGTATTCTGTTACATTGTATTTAAATTTCATATGTACAAAACAAAATAAGTAAAGGAACACTCGTATTGTAAATGACACAGTTGAGCTAGCCCCAAAGTATGTTCAAAACTTGTGTTATGGGATACTAACTCAACAATACTATATTTTATAACAAAATATAGATAAACATCCAAGACCCGAGGCCAATCAGAAAAAGTTTCTTTTTTCATCATGACCCGACCGGGATTCGAACCCTGGACCTCGGGACCTCCTAGGTAGCGGTCTGGCGTGCAAGCATTACGCCACGGAGGTCGTCATTATAAATAACCACAACTTTTGTATAACGTTTACAATAACATTGTAATTTTGTAATGCTAAGTTACAGTTATTAAAAAATAAAAAAAAACTGTGTAATTTAATGTTTAAGGTTTTTGAAAGAGTCTAATGTTTCTAGTGTGAATTCGATTCAAAATAATGCACCAAATAGTAGATTTTACAACAAGTGCACAAAACGAACCATTTTCATTCGAGACTTTTAGCAGCCCGAGCCGAAGGCGAGGGCAGATAGTAATGTCGAGGATAAAAATGGTTTTGTGGACGAGTTATAAACTCTGCTTTTCACTTCGATTGCGAGGAAATAAATTAATAAACGCACCAAAAAACAAGACCTGTTTCCCGCCGTTTTTTTTCTTAATCTTACGACATTGAAATTAGGCTTGGGTTGCAGACCTATACAGCCTACTATTAAATTAATTTTATAATAAAATAATTTTCTTAAATTAATTAAATAACCTACCGTACTTTAATTTAAATTTTAATATCTTTAGGGCAAATAAATTAAAGTAAATATTATAAAATAACAAATTCTATCTCTGAACTTTTTATTGTGTTTGGCTGTATGGCTCATTTCCTTTGCCTTAATATAGATACATTTATGAGTAGATTCGTTTTTGCCCTTGTGCACAAAATTCGATTTTGTGCAGCCTATATCCTGCGCAAATAAGCATTTTCTGAGCATGAGAAGTGAAAAAAAATTTAAGACACGTTTTAAAACTCATACGGAGTTGTATTTTATTTAATTTTATTTAAGAAGGTACACCAGCAGTATTTATGTAACAACGTTTAAAAATTTAAGTATAATGTAAACGAAACGCCAATAATAGGTAAACACAACATTTTGAGATAAACATCAAAGAAGCTTGAATCTGTAAAAAATAAAGTATATGCAGCAGCAGAATCCTACGTAGAAATCCGAGATTCGTAAACCACAACAAATGGTTTTTTTGTGCCACAAAGTTTGCAAACAAGCATACCCGCCTGATGGTAAGCATCACCGTAGCCTTATAGACGCTTGCAATACCGGGGGCATCACTCACGCGTTGCGAACCCTCCCAACCCCCCCAAGTGGAGCTCTGGAGCCCTTACTCACCGTAGGAACACAGCATGGCCGAGACCAATGCTATTTGGCTACGATCTTCAGTAAGGAGGTCCTTCCCCAGACGGACTGCTCCGATTTGAGTGGATTATCCTCTGTGCTACCTTTTAAGTTAGTTGAAGTTTTTCCTTTCTTAAACTGCCCTATAATTTACATTTTAGAGCGTGATAGACCATTTGGTAGAGCATTTAGAATGAAATGAGTTTATCTCATAGATTATCAGCGTAAAGTAGTAATACGCTAGTACTATTTATTATACTGTGGTATAAGTGAGAGATCTAATTTTATTTACCATTCCAATAATCTTAGAACTGAATTTCAATACGATAAATTTAAAAATCAGTACAACAAAAAACAATTCGATGAAATGCCACATCACTAGTTCAAACATTAGCCCGGGGTAAATTCAATGGCGAAATTTTCCACGTGGATTTCTCCGGAGACGTCCGGTGCATCCCAAGTGGGCCCGCCGGCTGTAAATAGTAGGTTAGTGTTGTGAAATAGTCGATAGATTTTGTTATCAATAGTACTGTTGTTTAGCCTTTTTGTATTCGCACCTGTGTAATAAATAATACTGTAACTAATAATGTTATTTTCCTCGAATACGATTAAAATAGAAATCTAATCTTTCATTATATAATCTACACGTTTCATACTAATCTTATCAGAGCCAATCCGGTTGAAGTCTTTGTCAAATGGATTATAGAAATACTTTCTTTGAATCAAGCAATTAGTATCAACTGTGGGTGTCAGTACTTTCTTTCCAACTGACTTAACTTAACCACTGACATGTATCGATATGAAAACGGAAACTCTCGGGAATACGTTGAAACTTTAAACCAAAATTTCTAAACCAATACAAAATTAAATACAGGTAAAGGTTAACAATACTTAAACAAAATAGTAATATAATTAATTAAAAGCTTATATAAAAGTGCATTAAGTAGCCTTATTGCTAAAAGCAATTAAATTGCTTGCCTATTCAGTTTTAGTACGGGTGGTTCGAATATTATCGATATTACACTTACATTCACAACACTATCAGTAACCGCACTACAAGTTCTTGGCTTCAAGCGAAGACGTACACTAATATGCAGGTACACAATACCAATTACCTTTCCACATTCTTATTACAATTGAAATAAGATTGAAATTCGAGCCGCAAATTCTAACTATGTAATGTAGAAAATCTCTAGGTGCTCGATAGAGTTCCTGTGTGTCGCATTCTAAATAAACACGCAAGTCAATCAACGACCCTAGCCAATGTTTGGATGGGTTTCGTTATTTCGGGCTCGTCGGACAAGGCTGTTGTCGATGGATAACATAGGTAAGCCAAGTCGGTGGCCCTCAGGCGGCTTAAAAACACTGACCTCCGCCAATGCGCTTTGCTTTTTTTTCGGAGCAGTGGAGAGTTGCACATAAATATTTGAAAGTTAAAGACACATTCAATAGGCTATTTGACTGATTTTGAAAAACTGTTTTAAATTATTCGTTGGTATATGATTAATACACCACATGTATATTTCTGCGAAATTTGCAGTATTTTCCGTAAAATATCGGTTTAAAATTTAAATTTCAATATTCGCGCTAAAAACGCTTTTTCTGTAATGGCGGACGCCGTGACGTCACAGGCAAGTAAACTTGTACCAAAGTGTACATTCAGCGTGTTTAGAATATTTTTTCTGTTATTTTACTGGAAAAAATGGTTTATAAATGGTGTAATTGTGCCACAATGTACAAATACTTCTATAAAAACTCCACAAAAACTGTTTGTTTCTGTGTTAGCTCCAAGAGACCCAAACAGCATTTTATCTCATACAAATGTTTTTATGTGTGAAGATCACTTTGATGTAAGTATGCCAGTAATATTTGATTCGAATAGTAATAGATAAAATGATAAAATCACACAAAATGTCGTAACAATGAACAATGTTGACTTGCGTGTGACGTCACGCGAGGCATAGCCAATCACAGAGCGTTCTTGTGGCTGAAGAAATTTAAAAAATAATTTGGATTTATTTTGTTTATTTTGAAAAATCTATAAATATTTTTGGATATAACAGAGATAAATATGTTTTTTTATGTTATTACCTAATAGGATGACCACATTTCGTAGCATATTTTTAATAGTGTCAAATAGCCTATTATGGCTGCCACTGTCAAAAATTAAAGAAGAAAAAAAAGTCAAAGATGCGTTTCTGCAAATGGCTGTAAGAGTTGGTAGTAGATCTAGGGATGCTATTCGATCATCGGGACAAGCCCACCACACATTCCTACTATGTCTCCTGGAGACTCAGGAACTCAGGATCAACAACGGCGATCTCAGATTGACAATAAGCAATGAAGCTTATTGACGGGAGAAACTACAAAAACTATGAATATAACCAGAAAAAATATATAGTAGGAATTATTGTAGGTGCTGTTCGATCAAGCAGCTTGAATCGATACAGCTTCTGTATCCTATATTATCTTGTATGCCCTAGGCAAGCTATTTCCCGGCTCGGCGACGCCAGCATTCCGTATTTCTCCAACAAAAATGATATAGAAAAATGTAATACCTAGATTATTCTGTGTCTGAGGGAAATGTCGGAAATGTTTCTGATGCTATTTTCTTTTATGTTGCAGTATTTTATTATCTCTGCACGTGGGATCGACAGCAGTTTTGTTTTAATCTATATATATATAATGTTTGTCCTGGGGCCCGATTCTACTAACACAAATGCACCAATGGACTCTCAATGGTGTCTCAATCGTGTCTCAAAAGAATGCCGATAGTGTATCAGTGGAATAGTTAAACAATAACATAATGTTTAACTTATTGTTTAAGTCCATAACAAATGTCAAAAACTATTCCACTGATACACTATCGGCATTCTTTTGAGACACGATTGAGACACCATTGAGAGTCAATTGGTGTATTTGTGTTAGTAGAATCGGGCCCCTGAATGAGTGTTGGATCAACGCACAGCCAAAACAGCTAATCGTAAAGACCTGAAACTTGGTGTGTGTGTTCTTTGTATGACGTAGCATTAGATAAGAAAAAGATATTTCAAATTTCTTACAGGAAATCGGGATACAAGCGGTATAAACATATGTCAAACTATATTATGCTGTGGCTACATTAGCGTGCGAAGATTCGTGTCGTGTTGGCACGTTAAATACATCGTGTACGTGCATACGTGATATTCTTGTCTTTACTCGAACGGGGCAATACCACCCTCTCACAGATTAAGGACGTGTAAAAACGGAGATATCTCGCCGTGTTTCGTAGAGCAGTAAACCAAATAGGTATCGTCCCTGTTTCCAGCACCCGAGCAACGCATCCAATAATTTTGTAGTCGTGGATTTCCATGGACAGTGGTGATTGCTTACCAATCAGGTGACCCGCTAGCTCTTTTTTTTACCACAAAGGTGCCAAACATGCATACGGTCGGCCTGATGGTAAGCCGTCACCGTAGCATATAGACGCTTGCAATACCGGGGATATCATTGACGCGTTGCCAACCCTCCCAACCCCCCCAGTGGAGCTCTAGGGACCTTAGTCACCGTAGGAACACAACATGGCCGAGACCAATGCTATTTAGCTACGATCTTCTGTAAGGTCTCCACCTTACCTTACCTTAGGAAGGACCTCCGTCCTTCCCCAAGCTGCTCCGATTTGACCGGATTATCCGCTGTGCCCTACCTCTCTCGTTTTTCCTTATCTGTCATAAAAAAAATATATGCAAAAGACCTTTTCAAAATGCCGTCTCTCAGGTGTTGCTAAGGATAAAAGTAATTTCAATACTTCTACTCCGTCTCATTTCTTTCTGATTAAAAGCATTGTGAGTTCCAAGACAGCTGTAGTTTCTCCCCCGGGACGTCATTATACTTCATTGCTTATTGTCGATCTGGGGTCATTGTTGCTCCTGGCTTTATAGGAGACACTGCCGTGGGAATGGGTCGTAGGCGTGTCCCGATACACCTTAGTTACATCATCTTAAGAACAAAAGTACGTACACTATGTCTCATGTTGAGATAGTAAATTATTTCATGCACTTTACATTTTCTTAGTCATAACACCTGTTACCCGAGGCTACACTGTTAGTTTACGATACACTCTACGACAAATTGAAGACATTTTTCTTGAAAAATACTATCAGACGCTAAGACTTCATCTGTGTAATCTTTTGAATTAATTTTGGTCCCATGAGAATATGTTATTTGACTTATTTGGGAAAATGTTTTTAAATTATTATTTACTAGCGAAACCCGCGCAACTTCGTTCGCGTGTATCCCGCTTTCCCGTGGGAATTTTGGAATGTATGATACTTTAAAACCTTTCCCTTGAATCACTCTATCAATTAAAAAAAACCGCATCAAAATCCGTTGCGTAGTTTTAAAGATTTAAGCATACAAAGGGACATAGGGACATAGGGACAGAAAAAGCGACTTTGTTTTATACTATGTAGTGATTCCCATTGATGTATGTATGTATATGTACATTTATTACATATTATGTATGCATTGATATTTCCCGGGCAATCTGTATTAGAGATGTGTATAGATGGACAGACGTTGATAGCAATTGGAAAGAAGAAACAGCAGAGAGGGATAGTTGGAGATGGAGAGGAGAGGCCTTTGCCCAGCAGTGGGACATAAGTGGCTAATAAAAAGAAATAAAAAAATCTGTATTAACAATATAAATCAAAGTTAAAGTTGATATTTCAAAATCTGGCCCATAAATCGCTGATGCTGGTCATCCAGTCAATCGTGACATAACGTCACATACAAGTAAATAAGTTTGACAGTTCCATATTAACTTATTAATTTCATTCATTAATTGATGATATATTACATGACACTGGCTAATTGCAAAGAACATGAATGAAACCATAACTTAAAAAAAAAGCGGCAGTTGCTGTGAGCGCTAGCTAGTCTAAATCAAGTAAAATCTATATACAGCATGAAAATCAGAACTTTTTTTTATTATTATTGCTTAAGCTCTAATTATTTGGAACAAAGGCAGGCCAAGCTATTGTTTTGAAAATACTCTCTCATAAAAACTACCCAGGAACTATAATTTCGAAGTAAAAACTAATGTTTTGTCGCGAACTTCGGATAATTGCAAAGTTCCATGCCAGCTTAAGGTATGCGTCCATTGAAACAGTTAAACGTTAATTCAAATAAATGCACGTGACAAACAACATGAAATGAAATTCAGTGATATTGATGCTAATTCTGTTGTACATTTAACTAGACTAAACTAATTTTGACAGGACCAAAGGTGTTTTTGTCCTTCCTTGGTTTACAATTAGTGACAAGGATAGCAACACTTCTAGTCCTGTAAAAATTTGTTTAGTCTAGTATGTATGTACAACAGAATTAGCACCATTATTAAATTATTTCAGACCATGATCCATATTTGTTTTAGTAAGAACACGTAATGTAAAGGCTTTTAGACTAAGTTTGAATAATTTTTATAATAATATATTTTTTATTATTAATTCGTATATTTTTGTCCACCATATTATTATGTTGTTTTGTTTTGTACAATGAATGAGCCTGAAGCTTATAGGCGCGATCCCACTGCTGCGCACGCTGCGCACGAACACGTGGGCCACGTGGCACATTACACCTGCGTGGATGACTACGTGGGTCTACGTTTCCACTGCAGTACAAGCTATACACGAATACAAAACCACGACTACAGCTGTACAGCTGTAGCGTGGCCCACCACGGCGCACGGAGAGACTACGCTTTGATTGTCATAGTTTTTGGTTTGTAATGTGCCACGTGGCCCACGTGTTCGTGCACAGCGTGCGCAGCGATGTGCACGCTTTGTGGAACAAGCTGTGTACCGCATTCACTGCGTGCATGGCGTTGACAGCGTTGAGCTTATGTTGAGCAAGCCACGCGTGTATCAATGACGTCACTTGATGGTTAACGTGTCCGTGGGTTGCAGTGGAAACAATCACGTACATCCTCTTGCAAAGCAAATCTTAACACACGTGCGTAGCCTCTTCGTGCGCAGCAGTGGGACAGCGCCTTAATAGATGTCCTGATTCCTATTTCCAGTTTCTTTCCCCCTTCCTACCTTTACCATACCATGACCAATTGTAATCGTGGATATTCATCTGCAGGTGATTGCTTACTATGTATTAGGTGACCCCTTTTTTTGTTTAAATTCTGGAAAATGCATTACTGCATGTCCCGCCACTTGGGGAAGCGACGGGGGTCTGTCGGGCTAACCTCTCTAGCCAACGAGGGATACCGACTAAAAACCCGACTGTCTGCCACCTTCTCCGCCTTCACGTGGCGGGGTTCCACTATTACACACTATTAGGTGACCCTAGACTAGTCCACCTACTCAGCTCCTCGTTCCAACTCATATAGATAATTAAAAACAAATACATTCGTGTTTTACGGACATATTCTAAGGTCTCTCTTTGTCAATATCGAATATGCGCAAAGGGCATACTCAGTTCAGTCATTGTTTAACATTCAGTCTTAAGTTTTTGTGCACTACGCAAGGCGTCCTTGTCAATCGGTAACAGTAAGGTAACCGAGCGCTGGCCGAAGCGTATTCAGCGGGAGGCAGGGAGTGTCCATACTGTACGCTAATACTATCTATACTAATAATAATATTATAAAGAGGAAAGATTTGATTGTTTGTTTGTTTGCATTGAATAGGCTCCGAAACTACTGGACCGATTTCAAAAATTCTTTCACCAGTAGAAAGCTACATTATCAGGGAGTGACATAGGCTTTCCCGAAATTGTGTGTGGTTATGTGGTTCCCACGGGAACGGGTCTGGAACTTCACGCGGACGAAGTCGCGGGCAAAAAAGCTAGTTTATTATACTGTGGTTCAGTACTCGTCGTACGCGTTTATTAAAAAAACAGATCATGTTATGATAATGCAAGCAAAGTCGTTATCAAAATTTAGTGTTACAAAAATAAATCGATTAACACGTCACACCATAACCAACCGAGTGGTTTATAATCAAGTTAAGTAAACGGTGGGGCGCGTGTATCGCCAGATGGGACGCCACCCTAATAATAAACGCAGATGCGTAAATAAATACAGAGTGCGAGAATTATTATCACTCCCCTAGATAGAGATAAACATTGTCAAAGTTGATCTAAGTGAAGGGAAGTTAATAGACAATAGTAAAGTCGATGTAAAACGAAAACCCTGTCCGCAACATGGGGCTAGCGCGAAAAAAAAATTTAATATCCACTTTACATGTAGGGGAGGTACCCCAAAAAAAATTTTTTTCAAAATTTTCTTCCAGTACTTTGAAAACATTGTTAATATACATACCAAATTACACTTTTCTAGCATCAAACGTCTAGGCGCTAGACCGCGGACAGACAGACAGACGGACATGGCGAAACCATAAGGATTCCTTGTCGTTTACTACGGAACCCTAAAAAATAGTCGATAGTTATTAAAAAATATATACCTATATTAACAATGGCAACCATATGACAAAAGTGTTTTATTTCTTTTTCAAACTCTCGCGTAATTGTAAAAAATAGATAAATAATATGCTTCATTTGCAATACTCAACAAAAGATTTAATACAGTCCATTCTGACAAGGTAACCAGACTAGTGTAACGTGAACAAAGCGGCATTATTGCTAATAGCAATCTTTTCCAGACAACCTAAGACAACGCCCACTCTCGTTCTCGCTCAACTTCGCGAGAATATAGCTCCAGAGTTAGGGTGCTTTCATAAAGCAGCAGGTTTCCGGCACAGACAAATCTGTGCGAGTCGGTACCGACCGGTGCAGGTTATAATATTTATGTTAACTCATGCGCTCACTTACAAAAAAAACAGGTTTCCGGTACTGACAAATCTGTGCGGGTTGTGCCTGTTTTTTTTTTTTTTATACCACACAGGTGGCAAACAAGCATACGGTCGGCCTGATAGTAAGCCGTCACCGTAGCCTATAGACGTAAGCAATACCGGGGGTATCACTCACGCGTTGCCAACCCTCCCATCCCCCCCAAGTGGAGCTCTGGAGACCTTACTCACCGTAGGAACACAACATGGCCGAGACCAATGCTATTTGGCTACGATCTTCTGTAAGGTGGAGGTCCTTCCCCAGACGGGCTGCTCCGATTTGAGCGGATTAAACCGCTGTGCCCTACCTCTCTAAAATGCCTGTTCCTTTATAAGTAATCGCATTGAGATACATATAAATATAATACCCGCAGCGATCGGTACCGCGTACAGATTTTTCTGCACCGGAAACCTAATTCTTTATGCAAGCACCTTTAGACTACCTACCTCTTCTATAAACAACAGCGTGAGTCTAAACAAATGACGTTAGGTTAGTTCAAGGTTTATTGAACAAAATATAGGCACATAATAAAGTTGCCAGCAATTAAATTAGCTACTCCCGCGTACAAAAGACAGAAATTAGGTTAGTGCTTTTGATGTAGGATGAAGTTAGAGCGTGGACCAAAATGTATTTGAAAATTTATATTGCTTTACAGTTTGGGATCTAAAATTTTATAACCATAAAGTTAAACGAAGCTGCTAGGATTTTATTAGCATTATTGGGCAGGCAAAGCGAATAAAATAAAATAATAATCCATCTATTACAGATGACATGATCCATACATTTTTACATTCTAGACTTTATTGCCAAGCGTGTATGTAAAGGTGATGGTTTCAATATTTTAACCCATCGGACATTACAATTTTAAAATTATTATTCTGTATTATAATATAATATTAACACACATATGGGTTCAGAGCCCATAGAGCCAATTTTTATTTTAATATCTTACATTTAATTCTTACAAATTCTTCTCAGTACAAATCTGCCGTCTGAACCAGTGGTAGGATAAGAAAAGACGATGTAAGAAATATTATTATTTTGTGAGAAAGGATAATTGGCGCGAAATCTACTTCTTTTATTATTGGCAACCACACGCTCTCGATTATTTTTTAGTTTTTCAAAGTTGTGCAGGAGGATGTTAATTTAAGAACTGGCTCTATGGGCTCTGTTTCCTATGCCTGCACAATTAGGGCGAATAAACAAAAAAATTCACAGATTTCGTGCTTCACACGACTATCGTGCACATTGGAAATGAATCTACGGAATTCGAAAAAATATTGTCGCTGAGCGACGAGGATCTCGATGGCGTCGTCGGAGGAGCTCGATGGCGTCGCTGTGTGGTGTGTCGCACTCTAATATGAACACGCAAGTCAAGCAACATCGACCCTAGCCAGCGTCTGGATAGGTTTTGTTATCTTGAGCTTCTCCGTGCTTCGGAGGGCACGACCCGTGGGCACGACCCTTTCTTTATAAGGCAGCGGGAATATATTTCTCACCATTTTTTTTTTGTTTTTTTTTTAAAACGAAACTAGTGATCGAATTTATTCCTATGGCAACAAATTGTGGATTTCATATTTTTTTTTTATCTAGGAGTTAGAACGGACGTCATAATATTTTTTTTATCTGTGACAGTTACAAGTTTAAAAACAACTGAATTCCGACACCTGCTGTTAAATCTTTATGCATCTTCAAATTTTGCGACTTTCGAAAGATAAGTTGTTATTAAACTTAATGTCTTATGTATATTGCATTTGGAATAAGTTTTTCGAGGCCTTTCTTACACTCTTTTTTTGTGGTGTAAAAATATTCCCTTTGCCCGTGGGGTGACCAAATTCAAATTCAAAACTTTTATTTAGAGAATAAGCTTTCACAAACACGTTCTCTTGTCAGAGTATACAGTTGTAATAAATGATTTGTATAAATCTCGCACGAGACGAGCACTACCTACCTTTTCTCGAAACGTTTCGTCGTTTTTTTGAACTCTCATAACTTTGTTTTGGATGATGCTAAATAGTTAAAAATTTCAAGATATAATGACACCAGTACAATCATTAAACATAAAGTTTGAATGTCGTAGCTATTATACTTTAGATTTTATTAATGTCTTAAAACCCCCGATTTCGTCACTTGCAAGTGTAGAGTTTGTGAAGTTAGACCTTGTAGAGGTAGGGCGTGTAGAGTTAGAAGCTTGGCTCTACATGAGATCTGATAACTTTTTGACTATGCGAGTCATTATGGTCTCGTCTTGGCAACATTTTACATGAAAATGTTTTTGGTGGGATTAATCTACTCTATATACTACTACGTCTGATTCGGAAACAAAAGCAAAATGACCACTGGTAAAATAAATGGCGAAAGAAAACCTGTTACGGCCTTTTTTGGCATTTATAAATATATCGTGTTTTTTTTACCATAAAATTTAAAACTAGGTACATGCAACATTACGTCAATAAATAGTGCCATTAATTTGTCTTAACATAAAATTAAATCTAAAATATAAAATGCTAAATCGGTGTTAAAGATAGGAGCAGACCAGGCCCGCAAGGCAGCAACCGTTCTCGTGTATTTTCGAGTTGACGTGAGAGTCAGCCTGCCAGCCCCTATTACTGGGCTCACCATCAACAATATTATGAACAATATTAAAGGGAACAACAGTAACCCGACCTACAACGCCACCGCCAGTTTGGACAATTTTCGAGTATGACGTGCCCGTACACATTAACATCCTTGTCACCAATTATTTAATCTAAATTATATTCAAATGTAAATAATATAAAAAACAGCCCCATTTGGATAACACTACGACGCGTGTACATATTGCAATATTGAACACAATTTTTTATTTAGGTAATTTATTGAACATTGACTGGCTTTTCACGATAAGTTTTAGCATTTCACCTTCGCAAGGGGGCCAGGGAGACCTTTAATTTAGATACTCGTTGACAGTATAGTACGCTTTACTGGTTAAGAATTTTTGACATTTTATTTAAATCGATTATTGGGCAATTTTTTTTTATATATTCTGGAATTTTATTATACATAATGCAAACTTTGAATCATAAATAACTTGCCCGCTTTCCAAAGCCTGAATTTAGGAGCAGCTAATTTATTTCTGTGATGCGTATTGAAATTATGACCTGGTTATAGTCATGAATGTTTTTACGAACAAACATGATGCTGTCAAGAATGCACTGAGATGACACCGTGAGAATATTAGTGCTTTTGAAAAACTCGCGAAGAGACTCTCGGACCACGTTAATCCTATTTCCTTTTTTGCTTATTACAGACTATCTGGCAAATGAGTAGGAGTAGAGAATACTTAACGACTAGCTATGCCCGCGGCTTCGCCCGTGTGGAATTGGGCTTATGACTATAATAGTATAGACGGATTTAACAGTCTCCTATTACTACTGCTATAGTTTTTCCCCGAGACATCAGTGTTCTTTATTGCTCATTGTCTATTTGCTCGCCGCTGTGTTTTATTTAATTTTATCGTACCTAATCAAAATACCTAATGTAAAACAAGTATGAAAAATTAAAATAATATTAAAATTGAAATCGTCAGCTCAGTTATACTAAAAAACTTTCATAGTGCGATTCAGAATCTAACAGTGCCATCTAGTGAATTTGAGAGGAACAAAATTTTAAATGGTTAACTCAAGTAAAAAAAAACTTTCATACGCAGTGCTACTGAATTTAAAAATGGTCGTTATGAGATATCGGGCGATTCCGACTCTGCAGTGAGTGACTATTTTAAAATTCTTAGGCTGTTAAAAATTTAAATGAAATGGGTAACTTCTATTCCTGACATCCGGTTCGATTCGGTTCGGTCCGGTTCGGTTCGGTTCGGTCCGGTTCGGTCCGGTCCGGTTTAGTATGTTGTCGGTAGTTATGATGTACCAAGTCTCAAGTTTGTAAGTGCGAGAATTATTTTTTTTCTTACATAGTCAGGGTAGAGACCTTTAAATGACCATAACTTATTTTCCTGACATCCGATTTAAATGCGACAAAACCTATATTCTGCTCCAAGCCGAGCTCTTCCTTAAGTTAAAACAGCGTTCAAACATACAAACAAAAAACATTTTTTTTTGCTTTTGTTACCTTTCTCTAACTGTTCCCTCTTCATTTTTGCCAAATATGTTCAGACATATCGGGGTCTACTGTTTTATTATATGTATATAGATTTACAAATAGTCAACGAATTGGAAGACATATTTTGTCTTCCCGATGTATCTGATGATGGTTTTGATACTGTATTGAACAATCCTAAAAAACTATGACGAGCCTGACAGGCCTATGGCACCGATATGGCACCGACCTGATCCACCTAGCAGCATAAAACCTCTCGAAAGTCGAACCTAGCAGTTCATCTAGCCCTCCGTACTCCGTCGTCCCATCCCAACGCGATGGTTCTAGGCGGGCAGCAAGATTTGAAATTTTACCCAATATATCTGGTACTCAGCAGACCTCAGAACCTCAAGCCACACGGGCAGAGGGAATATTTTTACCACCGTGTTTACATTATATAAAACAATCTAAAAACATAGTTTTTTTTATCTACCCTAGATGCTTATGTCCTATAAAGGGTTAAGCCGTCGGTCCCGGCTGTTATCGATGGATGACAGTCGTTAGGCCAAGTCGGTGGCCTCAGGGCGGTTTGAAAACACCGGCCTCTGCCAATCCATCGTTGGAGCAGCGTGGCAGAGTACGCTCTAATCACCTTCGACTGAAGGGAGACCCGTATCCCAGCAATGGGATGATTATGAGTTGATATGATGATGATGATGAGCGACGATAAAGTCGGGATAAGGAAAAGGTTACAAAATAAAACTACAACGTTTTTGACTTTGTTCAAAAAGGTTAAGCTACAGGGCAAACTCTTAACCCGATCATCTTTGTTTTAGGCTCAAATTATAGCTGACTAAATTGTCCAGACGAGTTTTTCTCAAATTTTTGATATCATTCTTCGTTTCCAAAATATCGAGCGCCAAAATCAAAAATTCGGAAAGATATGATATTTATTTTCACAATTTCGGCCATAACTTTTTTCGTTTTTGACTTTCTCAAATAATTCTTTTTGCACCTTACAGCTCTCGTGAATACGCGTCTTTTGAGCTTTTTATGAATATCATATCTTCACAACTCTCCGAGATATAAGGGGATCGCACTTTTTCGTGAAATCGAAGCCTATACTGAAGCGAACGAAAAGACATTTCCAATGTCAAAAAACTTCGAAAGAGTTTAATATTATGGCCTATTTGAATAAAATTAATTGACATTTGACTTTGACTATTGTATGTACCAAATCTGTGTATCCATTTTTGCGTAGCACATATGGAAGTAGTACTTATTACTTTCATGGTATTAAATTGTAATAAACGTCCATGCATCCCATTTCGCGTTTTTAATTTATTAGTATGATTTAATTAAACGTATTGTATTGTAATATCGAGAAGTGAAATGAAATGAAAGAATTTGTGATTTATTAATGAACTATTTGTTTTAATGGAGAGTGCAATGCAGATATGCTTTTAACTTTAATAATTTATGCGTTTCCCTGAAAGATTTTAGCTTGGTTTTAAAATAAAAAGTTGGAAACAAACAACTAAGTAGTGTAGCCACCAAAAAGATTGGAAAATAGTTGCTTTTAAGCTTCCTAAGAGCCACAGCACACGGCGTATTTTATACGCGCAGAGGACGCGCGTTTCGTGCTACATTGAGCTCTTTGTATGTTAGACGTGACGATGGAATGATTGCAACACCGCCTTGGATAACGATACGCGCGTCATCTGCGCGTTTCAAATACGCCGTGTGCTGTGGCTCTTAGAACCTTTTGTGGCTTCACTCGCGTTATAAAACAGTTACTTAGAGACATCGCCATTTTAATTTAATTTTAATTCCGCATTTCAGTCACAAACTATCTCTTTTTTTCTTCTTTAAATTGACAATAACAGCAATAGTTTAATCAGTCATTAACTTTAAAAATGCGTTTCAGAAACTGACAAACAAACTAATATTATAAAGGCGCAAGTTATGTGTATGTTTGTTACGTCTTCACGCTCAAACGGCTGGGCCAATTTTATGATATTTTTATCCCGAGAAGACAGATAACTTACAGATAAGTCTTATCTGTAAGTTATCTGTCTATACTTACTGTATTTCTGTCTGTGTTATACAAATAAAGCATAATCTATCTATTATTCTTCAGTAAGCTTACAATTTATAAAGTTACTCCAAATATCTCATAAGAGTTTTAAAATAATGAAGATTTGCCTAAAAATACCTCTTATTTTTAACATTATTTAATGGTTCCTACAAAATAAAATCCTAAATTTACTGTTGGCGCGCCGCTAATGGAAACGGCGAAGTAACCAGAAAATAGTTGGAAATGCCCGAGAAATTGTTTGAAAAATGCCGTCGTCAGCCGTAGGGTTAAGTTTTATATATGAGGTAATTTGTTTAATGAACAATATCTTTTTTATTTCAAATCTAGGTTTTGATTTATTTAGTGTTTAGTATAGTCAACATTATGATAGAGATAACCAGGGCAGTTAACTAATTTTTTTTTTTTTTTTAAATAAATATATAGGGACAAATCACACAGATTGATCTAGCTAGCCCCAAAGTAAGTTCGAAACCTGTGTTATGGGATACTAACTCAACGATACTATATTTTATAACAAATACATAGGTATAAACATCCAAGACCCGAGGCCAATCGGAAAAAGTTCGTTTTTCATCATGACCCGACCGGGATTCGAACCCGGGACCTCCTGGGTGGCAGCCCGGCGAGGTGGTCCTCAAAAGAACAAAGATTATGCTAATAAGGTACCTAAGCATCGTTATGAAACTTTTAAATTAGATATATTATATATTCATATATATAATACATATTAATATATATAGAATACTATTGATATAAAAACAAATTAGTCAGCGTTGGTAGTTTGGTAGTGATAAGCGAGTACGCAGCCATTTTGAATAAAGACGCCTTCAAGTCCATTGGCTTTGTCCAAATGTGTTGGTATTTTTGACTGGTAGATAATGCTTTTAGCGTTAAGTCCGCCTTTTGTACCCAAATATTGTGGTCAATAAAGATTAAATAAATAAATATTTTGTACGTATAATCGTATTGTATTTTAAAATTTAAACCTCTATTTTGGTTGCGCGCGCAATAGACAACTGAGATTTGAGGACAATTATTTTTGAAGAAAATTACCAACATTATGTTTCTATTGGATACCTACTCGCTGGTTGTGATCATACCTTGTCGGCATCAGAAGGCAGGATGGTTAGATCCCTGTGCTCGGGGTAAACATTTATGTTTTTTTTAATACCACAAAGGTGGCACACAAGCATACGGCCGGCCTGATGGTAAGCCGTCACCGTAGCCTATAGACGCTTGTAATACCGGAGGTATCAGTCACGCATTGCCAAACCCCCCCCCCCCCCCCCCACTCCTCACAAGTGGAGCTCTGGAGACCTTACTCACCGTAGGAATACAACGTGGCCTAGACCAATGTTATTTGGCTACGATCTTCTGTAAGGTGGAGGTCCTTTATGTGATGACATTTTTCTTTCGAGTCTGGGTGTTTTCTGGGTGTTGTCATATTTATATTTACGTTGTCTGGTACCCCACAACACAATCAGGGTTAGGCCTAGCTTACTTTGTGATCAGCGCTGTGTGAATAGGGTTTTGTTTCCAGTGTCAAAATAATTACATTACATTTAGTCCTTATTTTAGATAATAAAAAAATATTGGACACGTATTTTTTCTTTTTTTGATTAAACAAAAAATAGCAAAGATACAAGGCATAAAAATTTTGGAGGGGGGGGGCCTTTGACGTCACCCCGTGCGAAAAAATGCCACATGGCGTGACGTCACACGTAACTTTAACGGGCTATATCTTTGTCATTTTTGGTCTAATTTACAAATTAAAAAATTTGTGTCCCTTATTTTTGAATAATCTAAAAGACGGACTAACTACATTTTTTACGGCAACAAGCCTGTGTGGAATATTTATTGTTGGCATACCACTGCTCTTTCGTATTCATATTTCGTATATGTAAAAAATATTTCTGTCAATTCATCATACCAAAATACTAAAACTCCGTCAGGAAGTGTTCCCGTCACGCTGAGTAACAGCTATTCTTACAAACTTGTAAATGAATTTTGAGTTTTTGTACAATGGGTAAAGTTTTGGTAACTTTGTTCAAGAAAATGATAAAATGCCTTTTTTCAGTAAAAGAATACAAGTTATTCCTTCTATTCCTATTGTGTAGGTAGACTTCAGACAGTATAGACCAGGGGGCCGTACCACGACCTTATGATTATCCTTTAAACGATTGTGTCAACGAGACATCGCCTTACATCATGTATTGCACTGTCTCCCTTACTCAGCCGTTCTTGTTTTGTTTTAAGCGGTCATGGTAGGAGCGCAGCCCTGCTATTCTCGTAACAAAAACACAATTACAATCTCATGTCAATATCAAGCGCTGTCTCACTCACACAAAATAGGAAGGCTGAGGTATACCTAATAGGTTTGAAAAAATGACTTTTTTTCTCATAGACACTTTCAATAGATGGAATTATGCTTTATTTACAATACACATACAAAAAATTAATAGTACAATTAAAAACTTACTTGTGTACCTATTAGCAGTTCCAGGGCAGTTCCAGTCCAGGGCACTGCAGCTACATTTCTACCATATACGACTAGCTAACTAAGTTGATTTAAAAGACTAGATCTAACTGAGTTGTAAGGAGGGTTGCGAGTTCCAACCACAACTAAAAAATTATTGAAAACAAAAAAATTGCTGTGGGATTGAATATGTAACTCAAAAAAGTAAAGTTGGCCAATTCCAACTGACTTGACTTAACAACTCGGGACAAGCCCACCACACCACATTCCCATCGCTGTGTCTCCTGTGTAGCCAGGATCAACCGCCAGCGACCTCAGGTTGACAAATAAGCAATGAAGCTTATTGACGTATAACCTGTTTTTCTTAACTTGACCAATATGTAGTAAACAATATTAGCGTGTCTTTTTATTCAAATATCCATGTGTAAAATCGATAAATCGCCAGAATAATAAGAGATTCGATCGAGATCGATTTTACACATGGATATTTGAATAAAAAGACACGCTATGATTGTTTACTACATTGTTTAAGTTAAGAAAAACAGGGTTTAACTACAACTACGATGGAACTCACAATGAATATAATCAAAAAGAAATAGTCTTACGTAGAAGGAAGTTATTGACTTAACAACTGTCATATATCGATAACAATAGGGAAAGGTAGGCAGACGCGCAACTAAATTATTTACCTAAAAGGCTAAGAAAGTATACTGTTTGACGACATCCGTGGCGTAATGGTTGCCATGCCTGCCCGCCACCCAGGAGGCCCCGGGTTCGATCCCCGGTCGGGTCATGATGAAAAACGTACTTTTTCTGATTGGCCCCGGGTCTTGGATGTTTATCTTTATATGTATTTGTATAGTAGTATCTTTATATAGTATCGTTGAGTTGGTATTCCATAACACAAGTTTCGGACTTACCTACTTTGGGGCTAGCTCAATCTGTGTGATTTGTCCCTATATATTTATTTATATTTTATTTATACTAAAAACTAACATACATTTTTTAGTTGAATTTTATTTGAACGATTCTCTCATTTCTTTTACAGAATGGGATGCCAGCGTTGCTGATCCGGGAAATAGCTCGCCCCCGGGCACACGACTGAGCATTTACAAGCATAGCTACTTAACTGCTGAAATAGAACTGAATTTTTTTGGCTTTTTGGTTACGTAGCCACAAAAGAACATTAGCGGGTTAAGTTCAATGCGAAGTAGTTTATTTAAGGCAATTCGTTTATTATTAACTAGCTGTTACACGCGGCTTCGCCCGCGTGGTTAATAATAATTTAGACTGTTACCACAGATATTATATGCTGTTACTAATTACTAAATAGACTAATTTAGAAGACTTTTATTGTTTCCCGTAGGAATAAGATGTTTTGCCGGGTTAAAAAGTAGCCTATGTCATTCTCCTCACCTTATTGAAAATCCTCACCTCACCAATTTGAACTCTTGAACCTATCCTAAAAAATCATGTCAATCCCTTCGTGACTTTTGACGTGAATGACGGACAAACAAACACACTTTCGCATTTATAATGACTGTAAAAAGTATAGATTGTTAGGAACATAATAATAACGATCTTATATCTAAATTAGTAGCATGAAATTATAATACAGAGGAGCTCGATAGCGTCGCTGTGTGTCGCACGCAACTCGCCAACGCAACGCAACGCAACAATGTCAAGCAATGTCGAACCCAGCCAGTGTTTAGATGGGTTTCGTTATGTCGAGCTTCTCCGTGTTTCGGAGGACACGTTAAACTGGTCGTTGTCGATGTCAGCTGTTAAGCCAAGTATGGCCTTCAGGTTTGAAAACACTGACCTGTGCCAATCCGCATGTATGGATGTTTCTAACTGATTTGCTTGAAATTAGGTACACGGGTAGAAGAATAGTTTTTAACCCAGATATCAGTAAGGGAAAGGGGACAACGCGATTTCGCGGGTAGCAACTGCATCAGCTAGTTAATAATATAATTGATATTACAAGGATAAAAATCGTTTCTGTCTACTCCATTAAGCTATTCTAGATTGAGTATACTATTATTACTTTATAATAGTCCCCGACGAATGTAATTTTATTGTGGTTTGAAATTATCCGGTCGTTAGTCTCAAGTGTAGTGTATTTACCCGGTTTTCCCCTCGTCTACGTAATAGTAGGCAATCATCATTTTACAAAACAATTTCTGTCGTCTGTATTTAAAGACAATATACGTAATATTTATAATCGGATTGGAATTATATCAATTACATATATTGAATTGTAACTCTAACAGTCCGTTGTAGAAAAATATACATTTACACTAAGAGAAGTAGGGCACAGCGGATAATCCGCTCAAATCGGAGCAGCCCGTCTGGGGAAGGACCACCACCTTACAGAAGATCGTAGCCAAATAGCATTGGTCTCGGCCATGTTGTGTTCCTACAGTGAGTAATGTCTCCAGAGCTCCAGTTGGGGAGTTGGGAGGGTTGGCAACGCGTGAGTGATACACCCGGTATTGCAAACGTCTATAGGCTACGGTGACGGCTTACCATCAGGTCGACCGTATGCTTGTTTGCCACCTGTATTGTATAAAAAAAAATTTAGAGAGCACCATTTTTATAGGGTCGAGAACGCCCGAGTGTTACAAAAATTCCCTAGGAGCCACAGCACACGGCGTATTTTAAACGCGCATCAGAACACGCGCGTATCATCCATCGCCGAGTTGCAAGCATTTCATCATGAAGTATAACATACAAAGAGCTCAATGTAGCACGAAACGCGCGTCATCTGCGCGTTTAAAATACGCCGTGTGCTGTGGCTCTCAGGTTGCCTGAAAAGATTGTCGTACCAGTTTGTAAATCTATTACTTTGTTGTTTATTATCCTGTAGTGACGAACGGCAGATTAGAATATCATCACCTCTTCTCCCGCGGGTGTCGTAGAAGGCGGAACGAACATAGTAAAGGATGGCCAGCAGCATTTTACTACTTGAATCACAGAACACAGAATTCCGATATCTGTGACTTGAATTCTTCAAACAAGCCACCAGCGCAGCGGTCGCCCAACCGCTTACCAGCGTAAACCAGCGCAAAAAAATATTCAAACCTATTACGTTTTTTTTTATAAATAAATAATTATAAAGGGACAAATCACACAGACTGAGCTCCAAAGTAAGTTCGAAACTTATATTATGGGATACTAACTCAACGATACTATATTTTATAATTATAAAACAAATACATACATAGATAAACATCCAAGACCCGAGGCCAATCAGAAAAAGTTCGTTTTTCATCATGACCCGACCGGGGATCGAACCCGGGACCTCCTGGGTGGCGGTCTGGCGTGGTAACCATTACGCCACGGAGGTCGTCCGTATTATAAAACCCATAATCATCCTACTGCAGGGATACTGGTCTCGTCATCCATCGATAACAGCCAGCATCGACACGGCTTTAAAAGTCAGGGACCACGGGTAAAATAATTCCCGTGGTACCTTCCAGGGACTATCACAGGGACCATGGGCAAAAAAGGGCTTTAACGTGCCCTCCGAACCAAGGAGTAGTATAACTCAACCCATCCAAATATTTGCTAGGGTCGACGTTGCTTAACTAGCGTGTTCGTTAACATTGCGACACACAGCGACGCCATCAACCATATTAGCACGACACAGCGACACGAATTTTCACGATTTAAACCAATCACGTGCACTTTTGAATTCAAAACTAAATCCATGCGGTATTATCTCGATACACAGTTTCCTTAAATGCAAACAAATGGTCACTTTGACAGATGGGTCGTGAAGGCTGGATCTAGGTCGTAACATAGGGTTACAAATGACAGGCTCAGTATAGCAACGGGAGCAAATGTTACCCAGTTTGTACTCGAAATGCGGGGTATTTGTTACGGCACGTGCCCGGGTTTTATTTTTTTTAAACTGTTTTTAGATTTTTGTCCTGTCAATAAATAACCTAGCTTTACTAACGATGTCGATGTGTGTCGCACTCTAAACAAAGTAAAAAGTCAAAATCAAAAATAAGTACTTTTTGTTAGGCCTTAGACACGTCATTAATTTACAATATATTATCAATTCTGTATTAAATATAAAATAGATAAGCTCTCTATAAACTACCACCATTTCGGAAACAAAGCATAATTACCACCGGTAAAAGAAATGGCGAAAGAAAACCGGTTACGGCCTTTTTTGTCTATCAACATCCTTTTTTTTTCAATGTTACCAAAATAAAATAGAACAAGTTAAGTAGCTTAGACCCTATCCAGTTTTTGGATGGGTTTCGTTATTTCGAACATTTCCGTGTTATCTTTAAAACT
The DNA here is from genome assembly GCA_905163395.2 of Endotricha flammealis. Classification (NCBI taxonomy): domain Eukaryota; kingdom Metazoa; phylum Arthropoda; class Insecta; order Lepidoptera; family Pyralidae; genus Endotricha; species Endotricha flammealis. The sequence goes on along the minus strand of LR990871.1, from coordinate 1,597,920 downwards.
GATTTTGTGCAACGTTTCATTATTGTGTTGCGTTTCATTTCATGATTTTGTTCATTAAATTGCTTTAATACGAACTGAAATAGCTTTGTTTATAATCTTTTTAATATTGCCATTAAAACCTTAACAATTCAATATTCTTTTGTCCGAAAACAACGTTGTGTTCATGTCCCTTTGTGATTTTTACTGCCCAATATCGGGACCCATAAAACTGAGGGCGAAACTCCTTTTAGTTCGATTTTAGTGGGTCATTCGATATTTTTATATGGAAAAAACAATGGTTGCTCTTCATGCCGACATGCCAATGATGTTACAAGGTAGATTACCGTAGATTGGTTAGGTTACTAAGGGAACTTTTCAACAAAAGATGTGCGAGGAATGCGTTTGTCAAGAATCAATAGAATCGCTTCATTGACCTAGCCTCTTTCAGCACAGGTGGAAACACCCACACATTTTCACAGCACAGCTAGACATCCTCGCAAGATATTTCCCTCGCATATATCTGGTGAAAAAGTTCCATTAAGGCTGCCCATCTACAGAAGCGGAGAGGAGAAAAGTTGTGACGCTATGCCAAAATCAACCAATCGAATTGTAGATAGAAATTGATTTATTTGAGGGGCTCGTTGGCCTCATTGTGCGCGTCAAAGTGGAACGATCACGCAAGGTATGCAAAGACATCCCTAGTCAATACTTGTATGGGTTTGAAAAACCTCGAGTTTCTCCGTGCTTCGAAGACTACGTTAATTTGTCAGTCCCGATTGCTGACGATAGATAACCGTCAAGTCAGTCAGTGATCGTTAAGCGACTTGAAAAAACTAACATCAGCTATTTGCAGTTTACACGAATTGCTAGAAGCAAGCGGATTTAATGTTAAATTACCTACATTATCTACAAGTAATCCTTTTCACAAATTCAGGTTAATCATCCATTATATCAGTGCCTCCAGTTAAAAAGGGAATAACTCGATTTTATCAACTTTTCAGGAGAGCCAAAAAACCAAACTTTTGGAAATTCTCATTGACTTATGTTTTAACCAGGAATTGAAATACACAATTTCGTAGACAATATTATGGACTTTGTGTATATGAAAAATGGTTTAAATTCACGCTCGTTTAATATATATTTTTACGTTTTTTTTCGAATTATGCCTTTGTTAACCATTATTTTATGGCATAACGTGTCTTAAGCGACTGTCTCTATGTCACTTAAAAGAAATAATACGAATTATGCCTTTGTTAACCATTATTTTATGGCATAACGTGTCTTAAGCGACTGTCTCTATGTCACTTAAAAGAAATAATACGAATTATGCCATTGTTAACCATTATTTTATGGCATAACGTGTCTTAAGCGATTGTTTCTATGTCACTTTAAAGAAATAATACGAATTATATTTTTCTCTTTGTGTCGCAAAATAATGTAATTCAAAAGACATGCAGGTAAATCAAAGGTAAAGTCAAAGAATAAAAATTTTATTGAAAAATATCATACACAATGAAGTACAAAGAGTCGTAGTAATAATTAATTAATAACATTATGATACCCAATGATGAAGACATAGAAGAAAAATAAATCAAATTTATTGTTCGTCTACTAGCTGCACCTAGAAAAAAATCAGATGTTTTTAAACTATTAACAGAAAACCAGGGTCTACGCGAACGAAGAGCGTAAGTTATTACTTACATTACTAGGTTCTTCAAAAGCCTCAGTCATAATATTATTAATTATCATTACTTTGACCTTTCAGGTACTGTTCTTTTGGCATTAATTGGCTCGCTCTGTAAAAATAACAGAAGACGTTGCTATTGAAAATAAACTGTTACAAGATAAATCTATACCTAATGTAATAAAGCAAAAGAGATTTTTTTTATATCTTTAAACGCGATAATCTCTGGAACTAGTCTGATTGGAAAAATATTATTGTATATTATAGCTAGGTTAACGAAACACAGTATAGGCTATTAAGAAGAAAAAAAGTAAAATACACAACTCGCCGATCAACAGAATTTTAAAATGGGTATAGGTAGGTACTTACTAGTACAGGAGCAGTCTCGTTATGATTAACACTCATTATAATCGACATTTATAGTTTTTGAATATAGCTGAACCTAGAAAAATAAAAATAGAAGTTTCAAAACTAGTAACAGAAAAGCACGAAGTTAGTTATAATTACATCTCAAAACATTAAAAAGTCAAGTAGTTAGTACAAACCCTGTCACTAATGGATTTAGATTTAGTTGTTGCCCTGAAAATCTCGTTCGTATACTCATATATGCCTAAATCTTGCGGAGTAATCAATTCTTCGCCCTATGAAAAACATAAAAATATTTTGTAATAATATGCGGTAACATAAACAGCTGAAAAAGTATCGAAGTTAAAATCGACTTGTCAAAAAATGTCTACAACTGAATAACCTACAATAGATAGCTAAATAGGTACTTACTGTTACTAATTGCTGATTTTTTTTACCACTATTTTAAAACATTAAAGGCGACGGCTTAAAACAAATGAAGGCACAAAGTGTTTACAAAAATACCATCTAAGTGTTAGAGTGGTGTGAGTGAGAACAGTTTTCGCACTTTTTAAATCATATTTCAAAATTATAACATTTTAGATATTATTTTATCACAAAAACAATAAGAAAAACGTAAAATAAGGCACAAAGAACATTATAATTATTTTTATAATATGGAACAGTTCATATTATAGTATTTACTTTTCAAAGGAATGATTTGACTCATTCCCACTAGCAGCAAGTCAAACCGATGCGAGAAGGTAACAAGTCGGAGAATACCTAATTATAGCACTTATTAAAAGTGTGCATTAAGAGTCCCTATAAGCCAGAAGGCCAGAAAACCGAAAATACTACTTTTTTCAAGGCTAATTTCTCAATAACTATAAGATTACTGGTAATTTACTTAACACACAGTCATACATCACCTATTTATCTAGTAAGCTGACAATTTTTCGTTTTGATTATCATTCAATATTAATTAGAAAAACAAAAAAATCAAACATACGTTTTAACATTTTAACGAAACACGAGGTTTTCCAAGTCCTTTTTTAGCTAACTGGTAGTGAATATCAATCTCAAAAAAATTATACGTACTGGTCGTATAGTTTATTAGTAGGTGGACAAAAAATTATTTTTAAAATTTTTGAATCAATACTCAAAAAAAATTAAATTCCTCGCTGAATAACTCCAAGAAAATCGTGCGCGAAAACGTCATTTTACTCGTCAAAATACAATTATTTTGTCAACAACTTTTAAACGTTATGAAACTTGAGGTGTTTATCTAACCAATACAAATTTTTAAAATTTATTTTACTACACCTTTTTTTTGTAATAAATATTCTAAAAAAATGCTTATAATTCGGTGCGGTGGTAATAAATAAATAATAACCCATAGAAATGGTGCAATGTATTATTATTAGGATCAAAACTGTTTGTTTCCGCTACACCGTACCACTACGATGTTTCGGACGCTCGCACGCACACTACTCTGATAAATATCTAAATTAGCGCATCGAAAGTTGATGGGGCTCTTAAAGGGAACAACTGCTTCTGTTTCTATAAATTTGAAATTTGATTCTGCGCCATGAAGGTACAAATGTCGTAATGTCTATAATAACAAAGTTAACTAAAACAATGCCATTTTGAACTCAAACAAATACGAACCTTTCATAGTTATGTCTTTAGAGTCGAAAATTAAAATCCGGTAACTGTGTTTGTGTCATTTTAAAGCGTGAAATATGTCCTTAGTGTAATCTAAAAATTGGGTTAGGAATAAGTTAGAGATATGTCCTTTTGATATGTTATGTAACTCGACGAGCTGATTCCAACGGGCAAATAAAAACAAAAGGGCATAACTCGTCTTAGACCGCTTTTGACTGGAGGCACTGATATTAGAGCACCATTCTCGCAATCTATCTACACTTGTAATACATCATTGTGCATCGACATAACATTTATTTTTTAAAACTTAACGCTTGTATTGTGACCGAAAATAGTTTTGTTAAAAAATGTTTTGGATACATTTGTTTTGGCTTCGTAAAATTATATTTTAACGAACCGTGTCGGCTCGGATTCAATAGTTCGGGCGTTTGCGACATCTTTATGTACAGTCAGCCATTGAAAGAGACGAGTATATATAAATAAAAAATCGATTGAATCTTTTCACGCAATATTAAGAAAACTTAAATCATATTTTAAGAGACACAGCGGATAATCCGATCCGATCCGAATCCGATAATCGTAGCCAAATAGCATTGGTATACAACAAGGTACCAAGCTGTATCAAGGAGAACAGAGTTATGAATGTTTTTAGAGCGTCATTGAAGAAATTTCTCATAGCTAAGGCATATTATTCAATCCAGGAATACTTAAGTGATAAATAAAATATATTAATAATTATAGCTAGAGAAATTTTAATAAAATAAATTATTATGTGAATATTTTTATATTTAAGTAATTTAATTTTTTATTAATTATATTATTTATAACTATAAATTGATGTTATCACACACATAACATGTGTTTCTGTAGTTCGGTATATGATTTTTTTTAATTTATATAATGTTAAAATTTTTGCATGCTATAAATTATGGCTAAATAGGATTAAGCAACTTAATTTATATTTATTACCACGACCAACTTTGTAAACTCTATTTAATGCAAATAAATAATTTGATTTGATTTGATTTGGTCTCGCCCATGCTGTGATCCTACGGTGAGTATGGTCTCCAGAGCTCCACTTTTTACAAGGTCGCTGGTCGGCAACGCGCGAGTGATACCCCCGGTATTGCAAGCGTCTATAGGCTACGGTGAAAGCTTACCATCAGGCGGACCGTAGTAGGCTTGTTTGTATAAATAAATAAAATTTAGAACCAATACCCGTATGACCCTAAATATCTTTTGTCGAAGTCAAGTAGCCAGCAATGATCACTTCATCTCATACATTTGTGTGCATGAACATAAGTCTGTTTGCCTTTTTCTGCGTGTTTTCTATCTAGAATATGTTTTTATTTACAGAAAAAAAAGTATTTGTGTTTTTATCAGGCAATCTATTTAGGTATTTGACGACCTCCGTGGCGTAATGGTTACCACGCCAGACCGCCACCCAGGAGGTCCCGGGTTCGATCCCCGGTCGGGTCATGATGAGAAAAAGTCTTTTTCTCATTGGCTTTGGGTCTTGGATGTTTATCTATATATGTATTTGTTATAAAATATAATATCGTTGAGTTAGTATCTCATAACACAAGTTTCGAACTTACTTTGGGGCTAGCTCAATCTGTAGGTATTAATTGTCCCTATATATTTATTTATTATTTATTTTAAAATCTATGTAGTACCCATATTTCAAGCTTAGTTGCTTAGTTTGGAAGTATAGACCGCGTTGTGTGATTCATCCAATAATATTTATATTAAATACTTCATAAGTCTGCCATAAGTTACTCTTGGAATGCAAAAACTAAACGGTTCATCAGCCAAATAAAAAACAAAATTACGAAATATAGCTTTAATCAATTTTTATAATAATGTATTTACAGCACTTAAAACTATATTAACTGGTTGTCTACAGTATATTGTAAAAAATACAATAAAGTTGTACAATTCGTAAGAAACTTAAAATTGTTTTAAAATAAAATACAATGAAACATGACAAGGTTATAGTCACCGATGAATTAAAAGTTCATAAAGTTGTGTACTTCGCTTAAAAAGTTAAAACAGTATACAAAATAAATAAGTCATACAGACAGCGGCATAAATATCTTCTCACTTTATCTTGTCACCCTTTTAGTACTTGGCACTATGACACTTTTGACAAGTTCACTTAAAAGTCGTCATTAATAAAAATGATATACAAAAGTGACAAGGTACAAAAGTGACAACATATTTATGCCGCATTACATTGTCAAAGTAAGCACCAGAATAACTGAAAAACTTAGTTTAACACTTAAACTTATTTGTAACAAGTACCAAAAAAATGTAAAAAAAACATATTAGGAACTATTTATTTATAATACAAAAAATATAATTGGCTCTAAAATGCTGGGTTTTGGTAAAACGTCATCCGAATGTTAACAATTGACAGACAAACAGCCTCGGAATGATTTACAACTAAAATAGTATTAACTTAGAATCAGTTCCAATATAACTGGCACAGAAGCTCTAAAAAATTAAGTGCCTAATACGAGTTACGATACGACCAAATTGAAAAATAGTTTTCATATTGTGAATTTACCAGACGCGTGTTACATATTTCAATTAGCCGGGTATCACTTCGAAACGTGAGCAAGTCACATAATTTTGATATGTAACACGCGTCCTATAAATTCTCAACATGATAGTTCTTCTCTATTTGGTCGGTTTGTTTACGTCGACATGAACGTGACCAAAAAACTCATTATCGACACGAATCGAGCACAAATCACTTTATTTGAAAAAGCACACAGCACTATGTCACCACAATAATGACCAACTGTTTCAAATGCTATCATTGAATTACTATGGAAACCTTGTACCAGGTATACTGGAATGGAATATAGTTTAGGCGAAGTTAAATATTTTAGGAAATGATTACAAACACACATTACGGTTACATACTCCAGAGAGAGATAGAATTATTGTAACATAAGAAGGCAAGAACATTTGCATTGATCAAAAATCTGAAGTATTTAACCGTATACCACATAGAACAGAAACACGGGAGTTGTGACAGGTACGCGAGTCTACAGCGGGTCTGTTCTCGTAACAAAAGTTTCAATCTAGTCTCAGTCACGGGCTATTCCACTCTTCCCTGCTTTGTATGAGTGAGAGCTTGAAATTGAGACGAGATTTTAACTATTTTATTACGAGAACATACGGATAGTAACGACTCCGTAATGGTTGAAAAGCAATGAAATGCTAGTAAACTCAAATTACTCATATCCTGTAGCTTCCATAATCTACACCGTATACTAATACACATATCGATATTCACACACTGCAATAACACTATACAATTTATTCCTGATCATAATGAACATAATGATAGTAAGGTTGACAGTATAAACATATCTAAAGCTCTCAGATGATCGGATTCAATTAAAAACTGCTATCAGTAAAGCTTAAACGAACTTTCGCTTTGATATAACTGTTGACTTAATCAACGGTTAAAAGCGACCAACAATCTTTTATCAGTCTTCAAATATACGATCTAATGTTAGTGAAATCATTCTAGCAAAACTATTGAACGCTGAAATAAAGTTACAAACGGGAATGTCAAAGAGAACTGTCAATTTAGAATAATCAGTCTTGAAAATGGATGAAGAGCAAGCGAAATCACCTCATTACCTCAATGAAGCTACCACAAAGAATAAATACTTAAGTTTAAACATATCTGCATACACAAACCAATTTTCAGGAAATTACAATACAACTACTCATATACTCTCAAAATGGTCCATAAGATTTTTAAATGTAATTGTAGAAAATCTAGCACGAACATATTTACACGAGCACCGCAAAACATAATCGTATTACGATCAATTTAAATTGTCACTCCCACTTGTATCACTGTTGTGACGAAATCACTAAACGTTGGCACTTTGTTCTTACACTTTACGTTTACTCGTTATGCTACACTTCCGTACCGTCTTCGCCTTCGTCTTCGAACAAAGGCTCATTGGGATTCACTTCGGTGCTAGGTTTCTTCTTAGGTTTAGGCGGAGGTCGCGGTGGAATTTTCCCACTCCTGCCCAATGTCCCCGATTGATTTAGAGACGCGCTGCTTTCATTTTTCTTGGGGTCATCTTTTGATGGAGAGAGGGGAGTAGAAGGTAGCCCCTCTTCTTTATCTGTTCTGGTGATGGGGTTCCGCCTCAGAGATCCAGTCTCTGGTTTCCCTTTCCGACTTAATGTACTGCTATCTGATGCCTGTGACTGAGCATCTGTGTTTCTGTCTGTAAATAAAGCTTTCCTTGCCTCAGGTTGAGGTGTGGATGTGTTCTTTGCAGTCCAACTCATTCTGTGCACAGGCTCTTGAGGACCAGGCGTGGATAGCTGCGACGAAATGCTGTTTCTTGGGTTAGTTGCGTATTGTGCCGGGACAGGAGAGGGTGCCGGCTCTTGTTCTTCAATTGGTGCGTAGTAAACTGAATGCGGTGGTTGATATGTTGTAGGCGTTGCTGGTAGAGGGCGATTTCTCATTGGAGAAAATTGACCTTCCAGCCCAGTCTTATTTAATGAAAGGACTGAACTTCCGTCAGCTGTTGTTCTCAAGCCTAAATTGTCATACAGAGGTTCTTGTGCCTCACTGCTTGGAAGTATTTGTGTGCTAGCAGTGCTTGACCAGCTCGGTACTCGAGGTCGTCTTGGAATTGTTACGTAACCTTGTCGAGGTGTCACAACAGGAGGAGTGATTGGTGCCGTAAATGGGGACTGTGACCGAGAATATGGCAATGTTCTGAATAAGTTTTGATTCGTTGTCATGCCGTAAATTGGCGAATGTATTGGACTGACTGGATTCAATTGAGGAGGTAGTCTCGTGGTATCGGGGACTGTAGAAGCATTGCTAGCTGCCGGGGATATTTGAGCGGCCCTTGGTGGGAAAGAGAGGAGATCAGGCGGATATGTTCGCCCATCTGTTCGTCCATATTCCACGTTGAGGGCGTCATGAGATCTTTTCGATGGATGTTCGAAGTCTAGTGATCGTTTTTCGTCGTCGTTATGAGCTGGAACAAAAAAAATATTATTAACACAAACTTGATTGTAGATATGAATTATAGTTTGCTCTCTCTCTCTCTTTTAGCAAGAAGCAAGATTTTTAACTGTAAATAGGTAATGAGTAAATATGACTACATCAAAAATTTTGTGCACAATATGTGACATACAATATCGTGACCCACATTTAATTCGTTATGAAGGTGATGTTTCTATTTATATGAAACTAGCTGATGCCCGCCGCGGTTATACTTGCGAAATCCCGTTGCTCCCGTTCCCGGATATGATATCCGGGATAAAAACTGTCCTATTTGTTAATCCAGGTTTTCAAATTTTAAGAAAATCTATGAAGTCGTTTCTTGCATGAAATATTAACAAAAATCCATACTTCAGAAACTTTCGAATTTATAATATTAGCAAGGAACTTACCGTATACAAAGTCATTGTCCAGCAATGTCTTATTTAACTCGGAAATATCTCCGCTCGTTATCGATGGGGGTGCGTCGTATCTTCTTGGTGGTTTCGTGACAGGGTTCACGGCTGATATCAAACTCTTTTCCATCTCTGGGATAACAGATCCTTCTATGAGAGCCTCTCCGTTTGCATTCTCAGCCTTCTTCTTATCAGAGGAACGTCTTCTACAGCAACAGTAGCACAAAATTACGAGGCAAATGAGAAGAATAGCTGCTGTACAAGATACACCAATCAAAACTGGCATCATATTGTTGTCCATACCAGCTGGTACTATAATACCTGGTGGTGTATGTGTAACTACTAAAGTTATACTTCGCTCTTCAACACCACCCGCGTTTTTAGCCACACACAAGTATTCGCCATTGTCTGTAGCACCAGCATCAAGTATTGTCAAATTAACCCATTTACTATTCTCATTGTTACTTTGTATTAATATATATTTAATATCCCCTTGATATCTATATGAATCATCGATAATTTGTGAATTAAGCACCCAGTTGACTTCTGGTAAAGGATTACCGTTAACTTGACAAGACAATGTTATATTTGTGTCTGAAGATCGAATGGTTGAACTATTTGATGGATAAACAACGGTAGGACGACACGCAAAGTCGCCAGAATCAAGATCTTTCCAAGTCTTTCCTTGTACTTTAGCTGGTTCTTTGCATGTTATAGGAGATGTGTATAAATGTTTACTAATAACCCAGTTTCTAAATGGCTGCAGATAACAATCACATCTCCAAGGATTATCGTGGACATCTAAATTTGAGAGTAACAAAGCATTAAGAGTATCAACTTTCAGATATTCTAATCTATTACTATCTAATTCTAAAGTATTCAGTTTGGGAACGTTGAAAAACGTCTTTACGCCAATCTGATAGATGTGGTTCTTGCTCAATTCGACTTTCTGCAAAAATGGTAAGTTACTAAAAAGACCGTCATCCAATTTCTCCAATTGATTGTCATTTAATATAATCCACCTAATTTTGGAAGTCTCCTTGAATGTGTCCGCGTGTAATGTCTTTAGGGCGTTTTTGGATAAATCCAATTCTATCATGATTGCGAGTCCGCTAAAACCGTTTCGGTGAATCGTTTCCAATTTGCACTCTCTCAAATGGAGTTTCTTTAGGTTAATCAATTGGACATCTTCGAAAGCATTGCTTGAGATTTCGTATAGAGCATTATATCCCAGATCGAGGTTCTGAATATCGGGGCTTAGCGTTTTGGGTATTTCTTGGAGACTTGACTCTGAGCAGTTCGCCTGTTTGTTGCCGCTCGCCCAAACGCATTTGCAGCCTTGTGGGCAGTTCGATGTGAAGTCTGCTGTCGCTGCGATTGCTAAGTTCACGATCAGCAGTAACCGTAGCGCTTGGTCCATGATTTCGTTTAAACCTGTAAAGAGAAAATGACGTTTTAGTACAGGAAGAGCAATAAAAACTATTAGTGCACTGCAACCGAAAATAGATGGCGTCATAACACGCGCGGTAGTTTAATGGCTGCATTAAGAAACGGAATTGCTTTCTGTACTTTGGTTGTTTATAAATGTAACAGATGATATATAAAAGTTTATGTAGTGATACAACGTTTATAATGACTCGTGTGGCTTGCCTGATGGCGGATGGTGAAAGGTTTTGTTTATAGATCATAGGGATATTAAGACAAATATTTATTTACAAAGAAATGGTAGTCTATTAAGTTTCAAAGAACTGTAAACAATATTCGGTTAGATAAACAATGGAGGATACGAAAATATATCAAAAGAATGTTTTTTATTACGTTATCAAACTGCATAATGTAAGGTAAAAAAGATTTAAAAATATGACAGCCAAAAAGGCCGTAACCGGTTTACTTTCGCCATTTCTTTTAAGGGTGGTCATTTTGTTTTTGTTTCCGAAATCTGTGATAGTTCATGTATAATGTGTTTCATATAATTATAATTAATTACTTTATGTTAAAGATATATATTTAAGGACTTAGAGCGTGCCCAAACAAATATTTCGACAACCCAGGACAGACCATCCTGGCGCCACAGAACGACGAAAGCCGACGCCAAATAATGGGAAATGGCTAGGACAAAGAAGAAGAAGATGTTAAAGATATATATGACAAGAGAAAGATTTGATTTAAGTTAAATGATGCACGTAAAGCACGTCAACAGTCTTACACGTGTGACCAAATATGTACTGTAATAAAGATTTACTTGGTTTTGATTATACATATGAAGTAACTAGCTGTTACCCGCGGCTCCGCCCGCGTGGTCAAGTGAAAATGTCAATAATTTAACATAGAAAAAAAGTAGCATAATGTCACACTCCAGACCTTAAATTCTCTCCGTTAAAAAATTATGAAAAAATAATGTTACCTATACTTTTTTCCCCCGTGGGAATGACATTTTTTTCCGGGATAAAAAGTAGTCTATGTCACTCTCCAGACCTTAACTTAAACTATCCCCAATAAAAAAATCATATGAATCCGTTCATTACTTTCGACGTGAAGAGGGACAAACAAACAAACACACTTTCACATTTGTAATATTAGTATGGATATGAACATAGCGTAAGTCCACTTCGTAAATTTTAAAATAAAATTTTATGAAAAGGTAGCTTGTACGTGAAATTAAAATGTGTATGTAACGCGAAAAGGAAAATGTAAAACTAAATTAGAAATGTTAGTTAACATTTATATTACAAAATGAAATTACATAAAAGAAAATACCAGGTTTGCTACGTGAAGACGACACAAAAAGTGTGTCATCTGCGCGTATAAATAAAATGTGCGTTAAGTCTGTGAAAATTTAGGTGTGATACTTTCAATATTTCCTTTCTAATTTCTTTCTGATTAAATTTGTTGTGAGTTCTAAGACAGCTGTAGTTTCTTCCCCATACGGCGACTTCAGATTTTCATTCAGAGCTTTATTGCTTATTGTCAATCTGAAGTCGCCGTTGTTGATCCTGGCTAAAGCCAGGCTAAAGCCAGCTGTGTCTCCTGTAAACAGGAGACACATCGCGGTGGGAATCTGTTGAGGGCTTGTCCCGATGCACGCTCGCTCGCTTGCGTGTTAGCCCTCGCTTAATACAACTTGGAGGGCAAAATTGCACTGTGTATTTGTAAATAAAAATTGTTTCAGAAAGTTTTCCATAATAATTCACAATTTTTCGCGGTTTCGGAGGAGTTTCCTTCCGCGAACGCTGAAGCTGTGGAATGAGATACCCGCCGAGGTCTTTTCTTTAGACTATAATATTGAATAGGTACTTCAAAAGGAGCATTAAAAGATTTTTACAGAGTCGGCAACGCGCGAGTGATACTCCCGGTGTTGCAAGCGTCTATTAGGCTACGGTGACAGCTTTCCCGGTGTTGCAAGCGTGACCGCTACCATTAGGCGGGCCGCAATCTTGTTTGCCACCTTAGTGGTATAAAAATTTCCATAGGTTGAAATAAAATGATTAGACATTTTTTATACGGCCCTTTATGCCAGTGTCCTCGGGAAGAAAATAATTATATTTAAAAAGGTTCTTAGAACGAAAGGCCATTTAACAATGTTACAACTTCACAAAGGTGGAGACGAATTTCTATTTGTGGATATATTTTTAAGGAATGGGATTATTATTGTACTTTTAGCTAGAAATATAATCTTTTTACATTATAACCTTTATAAGCAGATCGAGACAAAAAGGACACTTTATAATAATGGTCTTTAAATAAAAATGGGTATCCCGATAGGTACATTTAATTTATAAGGTTGCCTTGAAAAGATTGCTTTGAGCAATAAGGCCGCCTTGTTGCATATACACTGCATTGCAAATAAAGCGTATTCTATCTATCTAAGGAGATTCTAGGCGATTCTAGCGAAGGAACATTGCTCTAATCTGCTTTTAGGCGGAAAATGACAGATTCGCATAACGTCTCAATCTAAATCATAGAATGTCCATTTCACAATACCTATATTCAATTACATTCGTTAAAAAACCAACCGAATTTCAAATTTCAAAACAATTCACATGTATCGCAATTCTTTAATTTCCAATTCACAGAATGGACAGAAATAACAAAATACAACGTTCGATACCAGGAATGCCTAATTCGCAATCTTCAATAAATTTTATGGAAAATCGAGGAATACATTTTTAACAGAGGTAGGGCACAGCGGATAATCCGCTCAAATCGAATCGTCTGGGGAAAGACCTCCACCTTACAGAAGATCGTAGCCAAATAGCATTGGCCTCGGCCATGCTCTGATCCTACACATTTCGAGATTCGAGATCGCCGCCTTATCAACGAAGGTCGTCAAGATGGCGACCTCGGATCCTCACCGTACCACGTTGGTGTACTTTTTTGCTAAAAAGTGTTAATTTGTAATACTCATTGGCGAAATTGTCTATGTATCGCTAAGAAACGACAGAAGCCATTAATTAAAATAAACTAAGAAATAATTAAAATTGAAATGCGTTTGAGAAATATACTGCGTCGCTATTGGTCCATGTAATCATTCATAATCATTGCTATTGGTTGCGTTGATAATAGTTACAATAACCCATCTCACTCTGTCAATAAAAATATGCGAGGGACACATTCAGTGCTCGTGTCAAAACAAATAGTGCTCTTTCCGCACATTATCTTCATAATTGAAAATGAGAATAGAAAAAAGAATTCGCTTTCGACAATAGAGTCGTCAAGATAATACTGAGACCAATAAGAAATAATACGGTAGCGACACTCGTTACCGAATAATTCGCAGCGCGCGATAATTACATTCCCGCGTAGGGCGCGCGTAAACCCGGCAATTTGGTCATAAGTGCGTGCCGAGATGTGAACTCGCCCTTATGATTGTGTGTATAACGACGCGGTCAAAGGGATAAGATGAAGCGATTAGTCAAAGTCGGCGTATAAATTCTCGTAATAGAAGCAGTTCTAGTCTAAATTTAAAGCGCTATTTTGTTCATACAACATATAAACAGTGTGACATAGCGCTTGAGATGACTAGATTTCAACTGTTCTTATTAGAATAGACCCACTGAGTCAAGTCTTAAGTCACAATTTCTTTTCACCTCACAAGCTCGGAAAGAATCTGTTTGTCATTCGAAATCTGAGCGCAAAAGTGCATTTTGTGCCCTAGCGTGGAAAGTATTTTTAAAATTCGAACCTTTCTATTCTTTAATTTTTTATACCGCTAGTCCTCTGAAAATGCATTAATACTTATTTCATGCCAGTGCGCCAACCTTATTTTTAAAATAATCGAAGTGGCCAGCACGACACCGCATGAAAAAAAAAACACTTATTTAATATGTTATTTGCGTTTTTCTTGCACCTAGGATTTTCCTCGCTGTAGTGAGGTGAAAAATTTTGTGTTTCGCTCGGCAGCAAAGTTATTCTGCGTCTCGTACCTTTGAAACCCTCGCTACGCTCAGGATTCAATTTAAGTACTCGCGCCAAAAAACAACTTTGCAGCCTTGCATAACAAATAACTATTATTCTGTGGGTCCTCGCGGGCACTCATATACGTCTTTTGCCATATTGATTTTTTAATCTACCTGCATTTTGGAATGATTATTTGACGAAACGAAACGCGGAAAAAAATTACACGAGTTTTTTTAATTGAACTAACATAGGTCTTTTTTCAACCTTTTTCAACCGTCTTTTTTCTATTAAACAATTGTTTTCTTTCTTTCTTGCAATATATGGACTAGAATACTTTATAATGCTAGCAAAAAGAAAAGTTACAGAAATATTAATTTTTTTTTCAACTGCTTTCCGCAAACACGTTCCATCTTATACCAACACCTAAAATATTCAACTCCTATAACTTGGGCCATACCCTTTATACACAGAACGATAATGCTCTGAGTACCGTGAAGCAACTATCTCTTTCTTACGCCTTTAATGGTGTCGTAACTTTGTCTCCTACTTATTTTGCGACTCCTATTGTCTCCTAAGATTTAGTACAAATGTAACATTTCGCTATGGTGTTTGGAAGTGTTTGGAAAGTATGCCACTTATCCTCTTTTCTTGGTCAATGTATTTCGTGATCAATGAAATTGTTATAGCTATGTTATTGTAAGAAATATTTTATTATTTTATTTGGAATACAAGTAAGTACACATAAAAATATCAAAAGCAATACCAATTAAAAGCCTGCACCCATATGTAAAAGGAGCGCTAAATAATGCAATATTAAATACATTTTGACATAGTAAATTCGTTACTTTATTTTATTTTTATTTTTAGGACAAATCACACAACGCCAGTTCAAGAAACCCAGGTTCCGGCCCAAAATTTTGTATTCCAGATTTTAGAGGATATTTATAAATACTAGTCTAAACTATCATCTGTCTATCGAGTGGCTAACACTTTTTTGCTCATAAAGGTTTGTAGGCGTTCATATATTAAAATCTTCGGGTCTACTATGAAAGTGTCCTTCCGAAACAACGAAACACGTAGTCCTGTCAAAATAGACATTATTAGTTAGAATAAGGTTGAAAAGGTCAGTCCGTATTTTCCTTTCATGGTTGGCCCGCATATTGTGGGTTTTTCTTATAGATTTAGATTTTTTTTCGCTAGGTTTTTCTACTAAGGGAATTGTATCACCTCCTTGTAAAATCAACTCCACACTTCAGTATACACGTCACGTCAAACGCATGCACTGCTAACAAATGACTTTTGAAAGCCGAGTGTAATTGGTATGAAATTTCTTGTCTACAGCTCTACGCTGTTTTTTTTATTTAGCCGAACAAGTTGACTCCAACGTAATTTTTTTAATATGGGTTTAATTATCAGTTATTTTATTATTTTTATTATTTAACTTGGAAATCTCCATGACAATCCGGAAGAAACTACACAACAAAAATAACGAACGAAAAAATATACAACAACGGAATTGAAACTCAAAACAAATTTTCTAACGTTAACTTTTCACCCCAAAGTACAAAATTAGAAATAAACAGATAAATTTAGACAATGAGGTTAAAAACTCAAAGCTCATCGTAGGTGGCGTCACTGTTGACTGTTCCAAGACCCGCCATATTGGTTCATTGTTTAAGTTTGATGTGAGAGTAATTGCTAAAAATCATAGAAATGTAAGCGACCTGGAGTGTAATTACGATTGAAGGAGGAACTGCGGAAACGGAAAGCCAAGACCACTAGCAAAAAAGCCTTAAAAATCGAAAGGTAAATAATTTACAGGCATTATTGTGAATTGTAGGTTTTGCTGTGTTCTTTTTATTTATTTCAATTTCTTTTTGTAGACTGGAGGCGTACGATGGAAATTACCTCATCGAAGTTGAAGACGAACTTGAGGATGATATTCCTGAAATTTCTACCATGGATAAGTTCAGAGATATTAATTCCAGCAATAATCTTCCACCACTCTATAAACTACACATTCAAGAGTTCGCAGACAGGTAACAAACCATACATTCATGATTTCCTTATTGTTCCTTGTTATTTTAATGTTTCAGATAGAATTAGACATTTAATGACATACATGTTGTTTCAGATTTCAAGCAACACTGAACGGGAGATACACTACTGTTTGAAAGTAGAAGCTTAATAACCGTGAGAGTTGCCTTTGAGGAAAGTTATATTTATTTCCATGCGCAATGCAAAGCCCAAATGAAGAAGCTTCTTTAAATATCATTCTGTTAAAAATGGATAATAGTGGCATGATAGTGGAGTCACTGCGAATGTGCAACTGGAAAAGGAGTAGAAGCACACTGTAAGCATGTTTTTACAGTTCTCCATGGCATAGAAGATATAGTGCCTACTAAAACTATAATTTTGTACAAAATGTGCACAGAACAATTGATGACATTTAAAAAACCGAATAAAGTATTCTATAATTCCCCGATGCAATCCCGTTTTACCAGGAAAATATAATGGACAATTATGAAGGATATGTCAAAATCCTAGCAGTTTCTCCTGTACTACTAGTAGTAAAATGGCTTATCTCCAAGTAATCAAACCTGCCAATCCATATGCTATTGAAATGGACCATGATTACTTGGAAATATTTTCTTATACTTATGAGTATTACCTTTGTAAAGTTTTTGTTAAACCTATTTTTAAACCACTAATTTTAACAAATATCTGTATAAAAATTATGATTTTTGATTATGACAGTGTAATAAAACAAAATTAATACCTATTAAATAGTTTTATTTTCTTATACCTATGAGTATTACATAATACACTCTAAAATTACAGCATATATGACACAAAACATGTTTTTGAAGTTATTTTGAGTTTGGACCCCGCTAGACCCAGGAGGATCAGTAAAAGAAGTTTCATTAGCATCACATTCATTTTGAGTTTGGATCCGGTTAGGTCCTGGAATTGGATCACCACGAGACGTTTCAATACACCGTTTCATGCAACTTCTTTTTAGCACTCGATCTGAGCGTTCTTGTGCTAGTAGGTTAACAGATTTGATTTAATATAGAGGGCACAGCACTTTTCTTTAATGTTCGGTATAAATTTTCATTGTCTGTTAATTACTTTTAATATTATAATCTTCAGATCTAAATTGGGCAGCACATAACCTCGACCATTTACTGGATTTCCAATTTTTCCTTCGAAGAGCCTTTTCCCACAGTTTTCTTCGTTTTATTTCTTTGGAAAATAAATAGATTGGAACATTTTTACAATCGATAGCTGCACAATGAGTCATATTTCGGAATTATTTAGAAAACAAATATGATGTTTACAAAAATAGTATGGAAAATGACAGCTAGCTGTCAAATGTTTGGAACAGTCAACAAAGCGACATCTGAAGTGAGCAAAAGGCAGTTTTTAACCTCATTCAGGAAAAGAGAACATCAAAAAGTGCTTCTATAGCACTTCACGCCTGAAACTTGTACAAGTCGAGTCCAGTATTGACTTGTTTATTTTTAAGACCACTCCAAGGCGACTAAACAAACAGAATGCTCGATAAAACACTGTACAGATAAATAAACGGAAGATAATGGATAGGGGATAAGATGGATTCTGCTCATAACATGACCGTTTATTGAACAAATATTATGGTAGATGGTCTGCTCCATTTAATCACTTCGTGCAATATAGAGAGTTCATGATTACGACATCAGTTTAAAACTGAAGGGATCAAGTTCGGGCCAAACCCACCACACATTCCCAATGCTGTGTGTCTCCTGTATAGCCAGGATCAACAACGGCGACCTCAGATTGACTATGAACAATGAAGCTTGTTGAAGTCCCAGGGGATAAACTACAGCTGTCTTGGAACTCACAACGAATTTAATCAGAAAAGAATTCGACGAAGTAGGAAGTATTGAAAGGACTTCCTTACTTAACACTACACGAGAGACAGCTATTTGAAACAACAGGCATTATTATAGCCTATGGCAAATCAAATGAAGGTCGATTGTCGATGACGGTCTAACCTAACCTAACCTATCCTAACCAGACACAGCTTAACGTACCCTCCGAAGTACAGAGAAATTCGAGATTCCATCCAAACACTAGCTAGGATCAACGGAGCTTAACTTGTGCGTTCGTTTTTAGAGTGCGACACACAGCGACGCCATCGAGTACTTAAGCATTTACCACACTTTAAAATAAAAAAATACAAAGAAATTAGAAACGGCTAATGACCAGAGTAAATAAAATAAAAACAGAAAACCCGGCCTGCAGTTCTCCAATCCGCTTACCGGGCTGGGTAAATACTTGAATTCGCGCACTTTCAACAGAGTAAAAAACTGAAAAGTTAATGTATTTTTAAAGGCAAGGATTTAACTAGGTCCCGTAACGAGTTTCCAACTCTTCATAATGCTCCAGCGAATAAAGGAGATTGCTGTGTATACGGGCATTTTGCAGAAATTTTACTAGAAGAAATTCCATCGCACGTCGGCAGTACAGGAGAAATTAAAGAGGTGACGAGCCGGGCTTACATGACAAACGCGACAACATTTTCTCGCTCCTCTCTGCGATTAACGTATCTCGGTTATGTCTACAGTAGACAAAACAGGCATTGCCATTGGCGAAGATCCTTTGTCGCGTGCGAGAAACTATCTCGAGTGTAAGCATGTTAGGCCCGCAGGGTAGGGGCCTAAGAAGAGAGATTTTATGCTAATAATGTTTGCATCGTTATAAAACTTTGTATAGATAGCTTGAAAAAATATCGGGCACACTCACCACTCGACTGACGTAATCGTCTACTGACTGCCTAAAGGGACTTTATTATTTATTTATTCTATGTCAATTTATCTTTAAAAAAAATAATTAAATCATACACAATTCACACTTCGTCAACTGACGCCAAAATAGTAAGACTGGTGTAAGACAAAAAATAAATCTGTAAAAAAATAGTTGTGAAATTAAACTTTTTTTTTTTAATTATTATTCAGAGAAAAGGTCCTCACAGACACTTTAAGATTACATTACTTTAAGATTGATGAAGATTACATTGTAATGTAATCTTTGACGAAAGATAAATAATTGATTACTGTAGTAATAAATTATTCATGTTATTAATCTACTTTATAAACTACTACCATTTCGGAAATAAAAGCATTATATTGAGTACTAGCGAAACCCGCGCAACTTCGTTTGCGTGTATCCCGCTTTCCCGTGGGAATTTTGGAATGTATGATACTTTAAAACCTTCCCCTTGAATCACTCTATCAATTTAAAAAAACCGCATCAAAATCCGTTGCGTAGTTTTAAAGATTTAAGCATACAAAGGGACATAGGGACAGAAAAAGCGACTTTGTTTTATACGATGTAGTGAAGAAACAATAAACTTTCGTTACATGCACACACCGCTGTTCTTATAATATATTCAAGCAATTATGGAGCAAGGAGCTAAATTGGGACAATTAATATACATAATTAGTATAGATCAGTGAATGTAATTAGCAAGTTTGCCTGGATAGTGTTTCAACACTAATGTTCACACTTCACTTGGTATTTTATGAATCAGTGATATGTTACACCTATTACACTGCGTGAATAATTAGATTATGAACGCACAAAATAATTTTAGTTCTGATAATTGTTACTTCATGATGATAAAGATTTATTATAAAGTGCCAGTTGAGATGAAAATGCTTAATTTTAGAATTTTTAAACCCAAATTATTTAAATGGCTGGTTAATAAGTGTTTTTATAATATTAATGAATTTTTATCTTCGAAACATTAGGCGTTACAAAATTATTTATTAATGTAGGTAATGTAGAATTGTTATCAATTAAAACATTTTTTTCTGTTATTTTTTTATTTTCACTTCTAATTTTTGCATGCCTAGAACATAATACCTAATATGTAGGCGGGAAACATAATATTTGTTCCTTGCAGACTGACTAATCAACGCAGTCGCTGATCGTAGAGACCTGAAACATGTATTCTCTGTATGGCATAAGAAATTATTTCAGGTTTTACGGGTCTCCCTTCACTAGAAGAGCGATTAGAGCGTACTCTGCCACGCTGCTCCAATGCAGATTGGCAGCAGTATTTTCAAGCCGCCTGAAAGCCACTGACTTAGCTTGATGACTGTCATCCATTGACAACAGCCGAGACCGGCGGCCCGCCTGATGGTAAGCATCACCGTAGCCTATAGACGCTTGCAATAACGCGGGTATCACTCACGCATTGCCAACCAAACCCCCCCCCCCCCCTCCCCTCCAGTCGAGTTCTGGAGACCTTACTCATCGTAGGAACATAACATGGCCGAGACGAGAGATCTTCTGTAAGGTGGAGGTCCTTCCCCAGACGGGCTGCTCCGATTTGAGCGGTTTATCCGCTGTGCCCTACCTTTCTTACATTGGATCTCGAGATAACAAAACTCACCCAAACACTGGCTAGAGTCGACGTTGCTTAACTTTCATGTTTGTTTTTATTTTGACACAACAACGCCATCTCATATTTCTTTATATTCATGTGTTTTTGTTTGGTATTTGAAAAACAATGGCTCTAATCCCCCGGGATTATGGGATTATGACTTGAAACTCGCCTAATGCCCGGACAAAAAATATTAACAAAAGGACTGACACAGTGGTTATGTTACCCGGATGTACTTGAACCAATTTTTACTTTGAAGGAAATTTTACTGGAGTGGAAATATTTCTTCATCATTTTCTGTATGAAAAAAAGAAAAAAAAGGACGGGTTGCACTCCGGGAGTGTCGGCAGAAGTGAAAACTTAAACATCAACATTGTGCATTGAATATTTTGGAATGGTTAGGGAATCTTACGCTTTTTCGATCAGGCTACGGATCTGACGCGAGTTTAACATTTTTTTCCCCATCTAAAAAAAGTGCCAAGCGCCGCTAAAGAAGTTTTCACTTCAATAAAAATAAATGGAAATCTTTATTCAAAGAGTGGGGCTTTCGCAGGCACAATCTTTTGTCATGTTGTACACATTAAAATGATTTATTAAATAAGCCAATCTAACTCTTTGTTTCCGAAATGGTGGTAGTTTATAAAGATAACGGATTTTCGAAAACAAAGCAAAATGATCACTAGGAATATCTCATCTTTTTAGGTAGCTGCACTTATTTTTCGTCCCAGAAGAGTTAAAAAAATTATGTGAGACAAAAACATACACTTCAGACGGTTGAAAAGCGAGTAGTATGCAGTAAAAAAAAACTTTTTTCTATTAAAAAAGTCTCCTGATACTCAATACTCTATCTCTCGTAAACCACCTTTCTTCTGTCAAAAGTGTCATGACACTCAAAACATGTTCTTGTTTGCTTTCTAAGTTACATAAAAAAATAGTTCAATGTACCTTTAACACGACGTAATGAATCCGGGCAAGGGTTACCAATAAAAAAATTATTAAAGGAACGTACCTACATGATTCATTTAACTGGGCAATCAGTGCGTTAACTGCTCGTTCTTGTATAAAATCGAAATGTATATTATACCGAAATACCGATTTAAATTACCTCACTTACCTAATAACATAAGCACAAACCTGCGTGGTTTCTATATGTTATAATAAGTAAAAAAAAATTGTATATATAGTTTTTAATGGTAAATAAATGAAAAAAAAAAAACTTCTATTTTTTACTGATATATAATTATTTATAATTATTATTTTTTCTTTTATCTATTACTAGCTATTCTCCGTAGCTTCGCTCGCGGTTAATTTTATGACAAAGATCTCGTTTGACAACAAAACAACGCAGCGCGACATGTAGCGCCATCTATTGGCCGACATCGCAATGGCAGCGCTACCTATAGTAGAAAAAATATTTTCCCATTGGAATGACATAGTTTCACGGGATAAACAATCATAATGATCGGCTGATTAGTCAAGCCGTGAAGGACTAACAAACAAGCAAATAACTAATCATTCTAAAAATTAAGAAATCATCATCATCAAATCATTAAGACACACCACGATAGTTAAAGATAGTATCTACCATCTGTCATTTTGTATTAAGATTAAAAGTTTGTGCTCGTAAATACCTGGAGGTAAAGTTATTAAAGCTACTGAAAGAGGCTTTGGAAAGCACACTCAAGTGGCCAGTATATATTTTGAAAGTTGCAGATAAGCGGCAGATAATCGGATTACTGTACTGCAACCACGCTTTGTCCGAGTTTGTAAACTGAAAAGTCGAAAGCTGAAAAATTTACATTTATTTTTATATATTTGTATTTTATTTTAAACAAGCCTGTATCTGAAGCCAAAGTCATATATTTTTATTCAAATTAGTCTATTACAAGCTCTTTCGAATAGACATAATTTTTCCCTACCACCAGTACAAAAGGCAGATTTGTACTAAGAAAAACTGGCAAGAAACTTAGCACTTACTTTTAAAGTATGAATAAAAGTTAATAATAAATTATCAAAATTATAAGTAACAAAAAACATTGAAGAATTTTAAAAACTGCAATTTAAAATAAGTAGATACGTACAAGATTTATTTTTATCTTTTACTAGCTAACTCGCGGCTTCGCCCGCGTAAAAATTAGCCTATGTTGGGCTCTGTACCTATGACAATATGTATACAAATTTTCGTAATGATCGCCTGCTTAGTCAAGACGTGAAGGTATAACAAACTATCAAAAAACAAACTCACTTTCTCATTTATAATATTAGCATGATTTTTGTAAAAAAGATTCATGTATTTTTTTAAATGACTTTTTTGAAAGAAAGTTTTGCAAGCGTCTATAGGTTACGGTGATGCTTACCATCAGGCGGGCCGTACGCTTGATTGCCAGATAGTCGGAAGTATTGAAAGGGTAATAAAGAAAGCGCTAAAGAGCATATAACTAATGGTCTATTACCATTAATGTTTTAAAACCATAACGATCCTAAATGTAGGGCAATGTCTGGTAATATCAAAGGAGCGGTATCGTTTCCGATCTATTAACCCACAAACAAGTAAACAGAATTATTACCATTAACTCTAACAGCCAATGAGCAGTACAATTAGGGAACACAATTTGATGTATCATAGTCTTTATTCCAAAGCATTAAGATTCATTAGGTGCTTTAAAATTGGATCCGTTATTTGATGATTGCAATCAAACTCGGATGAGTAACTAATTTACTCAATATTTTTGACTTGTAATAGACAAGAGAGTACAAAATGATAGCTCAGTATCATTATCAGTCGACCAATGAAAGAGTTAACCAATGTAAAGAACTTAGGTCAAATATTTTGACGCTAATAATGTTATCATCGTGATGACACTTTGTTATTACATACAGAATATATATTGATAATACATCTGAAATTTTCCTCCCCTGCTCTGGATTGGTTCTCGTCTTATCTTCGTGGTCGACAGCAGGCAGTGCGCGCTGGGCGTGAAACGTCGAATTGGAATGGTCTCTCTGCTGGTGTTCCACAGGGTGGTATCTTATCCCCTCTCTTATTTTCTATTTTTATAAATCTATTGTCTTCTTTGCTTAGCTGCTCTTACCATTTTTACGCAGACGATCTGCAAATTTATATGCAGACACCTGCTAATAGTGTAAATGCCGCAATTAACGCACTAAATATTAACCTCAACATCATTAGGAAACCCATATCCGCATACTTTCTGATAGCGCTTCAGTACTCCAATCTCTGAACAAAAACCATTTTGATTCAGGATTAATACTAGAATGTCACAACGCACTGGAACGCGTCGCGGTGACAAACCGCAATGCGCTAACACTTCAGTGGATAAAAGGACATAGTGGCTCACTAGGTAACGATGCAGCTGATGAACTGGCCAGAAGGGGATCTGACACGACAGTTCTCGGACCGGAGCCCATCGTGCCAATCCCATTCAATCAGCTACGCAGATGGTTACAAAACATCACATACACACAAGCTGAGAGATGGTGGACTACGGCACCAGGCTGCAGGCAATCCAAGGAGGCGATACCATCCCTGGACAAAAAGCTGTCCAAGCGCCTTTTGCGCCTGGACAGGAGAAGCCTGCGCCTGGTAACAGGAACCATCACAGGACACTGCTCATTGAACAAACACTTTTACACAATAGGTATCACGGACAGCCCTCTGTGCAGAGCATGCATGGAGACTGAAGAAACTGTGGCGCACGTGCTCCTTGAGTGCACAGGCATCACCCAAATCCGGAAAGAGACACTTGGGTCACCAATGTCTCTTGCGGACACACTGAGCAGTTTGGGAGGACTAATTCGCTTCTGGAGGGAGGTGGGCTGGATGGAATGACAGCCCCACGGCTCACGTACAATGGTCCAGTACAGGACTAAGTGCGGAAACCACACCCACTAGAGGGTTATAATGATGATGATGATCATTAGTGATTGGTCCAAGACGTTTGGCATACCGGTTAATCCTAATAAGTGTCAGGCAATTATTGTTGGGAGCTCTAGGCAGATCGCTCAAATAGACGATACTTCTCTTATGCCTCTCACGCTTGATTCTAAAATTATTCCGTTTGGGTCTAGTGTTAAAAATCTTGGGTTACACATTGACAGCACATTAAGTTGGTGTACACAAATTTCTGAGGTTAGCCGCTCTGTCATATCAGCATTGCGTTTCCTTAATCGATACAGACATTTTCTCCCTACTACTACCAAAATTACTTTAGTCCAGTCTCTTATTCTTCCCCTCATTGATTACTGTGATGTGTGTTATCCTGATCTTAACGAAGATCTTCTCAATAAGCTTGACCGGCTTATAAACAATGCCATCCGGTTTATCTTCTGCCTGCGGAAATTTGATCATGTTTCTTTATTTCGTACGAAACTTGGATGGCTACCAATTCGCCAGCGTAGGCAACAGAGATTGTTGTGCACACTCTTCTCTATTCTTTTTAATCCTCACTCTCCAGAATACCTGAAATGTAAATTTCAGTACCTCTGTCATTCTCATGAACGTCAACTTCGCTCAGGCAACACTCTTAAACTTTTTACTCCCCTTTTTCATTCAGGATTTATGTCCAACTCCTTCACTCTCCAAGCTACACGACTCTGGAATGCGCTGCCTGAACCCATAAAAGATACCCAGAATAATTTTACTTTTAAAAAGAGAGTGCGTGCGCATTTGCTAGATAACTTGCGAAAGTAAATCATCATTATACCTACTAGGTAATTATATTTGTTTCACTTTTGTAGTTAATTTATAAATCATCAGTATTTATATATATTAATACATACATGTATATATATATATTTATATATATATATATATATATGACGGCGCTTCTATTATTTTTTTGAACATTAACATCACGAGCGAATTATTTAAAGTAGCAACACTGATTGTCTTTAGTTTCAAAAGATGGCATAATGGAATCTTCGTCTGGGATCCGATTGCCAACCGAAAGAGAAGAAGAAGCGAATGACAGATCAGACAGTTCATTCGCTTGACGTAACACGGTACGCTGGCGAACGACTCCGAACGCGATGGTAATTAATCCGATAAAATCGAGCGCGTGCGCCACGGGTTCCGCGGAACGTCGTGATTTTTATGTTATGTGATTAATAGTGATTGTTTGACTGATAGAATTTTAGTAATTAGTTATTGTGAACTTTGAATAGACATTACTGATTTATCTGAAGGTGGTTTTAAATATTACTCCTCGCCCGTATACCCACGCCGGTCAGTCTATATTGCAATGGAAAGATCTGGTAGTTCTGATGGGCACTATGTGCCTACATCAGAAGTGGGATCGAAAGGGCTATCACATGAGGAGACGGGGCAAGGCGGGACTGCCGCTCCCAACTTACTGCAAAGTATGGAGAAGCTTCTTACAAGACTGATGGCCACTCCACAACAGGCCGAAACGACAATGACGACCCAGCTCATCCAGTTCGACCCCGACAGCACAGAGGCCGATGTTGAAGGCTGGTGCCGAGTTACCGAAATTATTGTGAATAGTAAAGGGTTACATGGGGCCGAATTGTTACTGGTACTGACGCACGCCTTAAAAGGAAGAGCTGCAGCTTGTTTGACAAAATTAGACATGTCACAACTAGAATGGCCACGTATTAAAGAAATGTTACTGGCTAAATTCTCGAGACCGATGCTACCCCAAGATTACTTTGACAGCTTAATTCGTTTTCAAATCGGTTTCAAAGAGACTGCTTCTGAGGCTGCTATGCGACTCTGGAGCCTGATTGAGCGCATCCCAAGGGTAGAAATGGCTGAGGACATGATAGCTGGTTTTGTGACATCTTTATTGTGTCAAAAGGACAACTTCCTACGCAGAGAACTCAACTCGCATTCTATCACGACTAGATCTCAACTGTGCCGTATCTTAAGTGGTGTATCATTGAAGAGACGCGCCGACGGTGCCGATATATTTGATGCCGAAACTAAAAGGCCACGGCATTTCGAACCACGGTTCAGCGGCACGTGTCACAATTGTGGCATTATAGGTCATAGAGCGGTAGACTGTCGTAAGAGAAGACAAGAGAATTCTTCTACACAAAGCATGGCTGACAAGACACGAGGACCTGACGAGAGGTCAAAGGCGATCATCTGCTACGCATGCGGGAAGTCTGGACATCTAGCTTCTTCGTGTCCAGACCGAAGGAGCGGTAGCAGTATGAACGTGACTACAAAAGAGGTGCAACTCTGCGATCGAAGACCAACCCGAGGGGAGTTGATCACATCATCTGGTGAGACCGTTTCTTTTCTTTTTGACAGTGGGTCTGCTTGCTCGCTAGTAATAGAGAGTTTCTCTAATAAGTTCCTGGGTACTTTGCACAATGAGATTGTTAACTTAAAAGGTATTGGGCTATCGAACCTTAATTGTGACACACAGATCATGAGCCCTGTCACTATCCAAGGCATTAGTGTTTCTCTTTTATTTCACATCGTGCCGGACGGAGTAATCTCCGAATCTGTCATAGTTGGCAGAGATCTTCTGAATGAGGGAATAGATGTAGAAATTAATAGCGATCAAATAAAGTTTTCAAAAGCCCCAGCGCCATGTTTAGAGCCAGATATAGTAGGTGGTTTTGATATTTCACATATTGACACAGATTTAGAGGGTAAAGACAAAGAAGCCTTAGTCGCCATTTTACAGAAGTACAGTTCCTTTTTTATCGACGGTATCCCTAAACGCAGAGTAACAACCGGTATGTTACGTATAGAGCCTATCGATTCTAGTAAAATAGTTCAAAGGCGGCCTTATAGGTTATCACCTACCGAAAAAGATATTGTCAAAGAAAAGGTGAACTCTTTACTTGAAGCGGGGGTAATCAGAGAAAGCAATTCACCCTTCGCAAGTCCTATCCTACTTGTTAAAAAAAAAGATAATACAGATAGAATGTGCGTGGACTATCGGGAATTAAATTTTAATACTAAACCGGAACACTATCCCCTACCAATAATTGATGAACAGATAGATAGACTGAATGGTGCGCACACCTTCTCTTCGCTTGACATGGCGTCTGGCTATCACCAGATTCTCGTAGATCCTGAAGGTGACAGCATCGCTCGTACTGCCTTTGTTACTCCGGACGGCCAGTACGAATATCTCGCAATGCCTTTCGGGTTGCGCAACGCGGCATCGGTGTACCAACGCTGTATTAATAAGGCTTTAGGTTCTTTGAAAGACGAAGTAGCCTTAGCGTACATGGACGATGTCCTATGTTTTGCCAGAGATATCCCAGAGGGTATGAAGCGACTCGATATGACACTTAACGCTCTCTCAGAGGCAGGCTTTTCCTTTAATATTAACAAATGTAAATTTATGAAGAAGGAAGTCGACTATCTAGGATATGTGGTTAGAGCAGGGGAGATAACTCCTAATCCCCGGAAAATACAAGCCGTAGTAGATGCTCCCGCCCCCAAAACAGCATCCCAGGTACGCCAGTTCTTAGGGCTAGCATCTTATTTCCGCCGTTTTATCCCTAATTATACCCGCATAGTAGGTCCATTATACCCTCTTACTAAACTAAAAGGCCCTATCAAATGGTTAGACACACATAATAATATCCATCAGCAAATAGTTAAAATCCTTACAACGGAACCGGTACTAACCATATTTGACAGAGAACTACCTATTGAATTGCATACAGATGCAAGTGCCGAGGGTTATGGCGCTATTCTCATCCAAAAAAAGGAGGGTGTCCCTCATGTAATCTCATACTTCAGCCGCCGAACGACCGACGCGGAATCAAGGTATCATTCTTACGAACTTGAAACGCTGGCGGTCGTTCGAGCAGTTGAGAACTTCCGGCATTATTTGTATGGCCAGCACTTCACTGTTATTACCGACTGTAATTCACTGAAAGCCTCCAAATCAAAAACAGATTTGACCCCAAGGGTGCATCGCTGGTGGGCTTTTCTCCAAGCATATGATTTTAACATAATTCATAAACAAGGCACTCATATGGAACACGCGGATTTCCTTTCCAGGAATCCTCTTCCCCATCCAAAACCGAGTACGTCCGGAGCCGATAACGATCTTCAGGTAACAACAAGCAAAACGGTACATTTTGTAGAGTTACATGAAGGCTGGTTAAGTGTAGAGCAGAAGCGAGATGCTTATATTCAGGATCTAGCGTCTAAGCATCTTAACGGCAAACTCCCTGAAACAGTCAGTCACACGTATGATGTAAGAAACAATATTCTTTATAGAAAGGTAGAGCGCAACAAAATAAGCCGTTGGCTACCCATTGTGCCCCAATCTCTCGTGTGGACCTTGATCAATCATGTTCATACAGAACTCAAACATCTTGGTGTAGATAAGACACTCGATAAGTTGTATGAACATTATTGGTTTCCACAAATGGCCAAGCAAGTACGTATTTTCGTCGACTCATGTATTGTATGCAGGGCATCCAAGGGACCCTCGGGAGCCCAGCAGGTCCGTTTACACCCCATACCTAAAGTAGCCACGCCCTGGCATACCATACATATTGACATTACCGGAAAACTCAGCGGAAAGAGCGATCGAAAAGAGTATGCATCGGTAATAATTGACTCTTTCACTAAGTATGTGCTCCTAGAACATACCCCATCACTTGATGCCGCTTGTGCTATTCAGGCTTTAAAAAAGGCCGTATGTCTCTTCGGTGCCCCCAAACGCGTTATATCTGACCAAGGTCGATGTTACATTAGTTCTGATTTTAAGGAATTCTGTAATACCCATGGAATAGAATTACACCTTATAGCGACCGGTTCTTGTAGAGCAAACGGCCAGGTAGAGAGAGTAATGAGAACCCTAAAATGCCTTCTAACCATCATCGAAAATGACCCTCACAAAAATTGGCGTGACGAACTCCCTGACGTGCAACTGGCCCTTAACAGCACCCGTTGTAGAATAACAGGATATACTCCGACCGAATTAATGTTCGGTATAAGGGCTCAATCATTAGGTATTGCCGCCATATCTCCGAGTAACGAGCCAGAGCCAAGATTAGATTTAGAGAGTATTCGCGAAAAAGCTTCTGATAATATTAAAGATGCGGCTCAAAAAGACGTAGATCGGTTTAATCAGGGTAAAGCGCAAGTCAAACCTTTCGCACGAGGCGACTATGTTTTCATTAAATGCAGTGAGCGTAATCAGACAAAGCTTCAAAGAAAATTTCGAGGACCTTTCGTTATTATTAGAGTAATGGAGAATGACAGGTACGAGCTTAAAAATGTAGATGGCTCAAATCGTATCTTCAAATATTCGCATGAAAATTTACGTGCTGTACCCAGGGGCTTTGAGGGGTTAGTCGATATAGCTTCAACCTTGAGTAACGATGAGGCCGAGACGGCGGCTCAGGGTCAGAAAGGGGAGAACGAATTGCCATTGGATGATGACAGTGACACGCTTTCTGTGGCAAGTTCAGATACCCTCACAGCTTCCGAGCGTGAAGAACCCTAGTTGTGTAGCTAAGGTTTGTGTTTCATGTTTTTGATTGTGTGTGTGATGATTAAGTAACGATGAAATCAGTTAAGGAACTGGCCTAACGGTCGATGTTTCTACTGATCCTGCCATCGGATGTATTTAGAATTTTATCGTGAAGGGACTGGCATGATAGATGCCGATGTCCGGGCCACGTTTAGAAAGATTGTTTGACTAGCGGCGATGTAGGGACTAATTCAGAGGAGATTATGTCCGGGCCATCTATCGTAGTATTTGTATGACTGTGTTCAGATTATTGATTGATTAGACACCACAAGTTGTCTGGTTTAAAGCTTGGTTTACATAAAATTAAACAGTACTTCAAACTGTGTCAGGAATGGGCGAGCTAAAATGAAGTGTACCTATCAGTTTCTCTTTCTTTACAGATATGTCATGTGGAGCTTTGCGACTATGAAACGCACAGGGACGTGCGTTAGTCAGTATGGCCGTGACGGCGCTTCTATTATTTTTTTGAACATTAACATCACGAGCGAATTATTTAAAGTAGCAACACTGATTGTCTTTAGTTTCAAAAGATGGCATAATGGAATCTTCGTCTGGGATCCGATTGCCAACCGAAAGAGAAGAAGAAGCGAATGACAGATCAGACAGTTCATTCGCTTGACGTAACACGGTACGCTGGCGAACGACTCCGAACGCGATGGTAATTAATCCGATAAAATCGAGCGCGTGCGCCACGGGTTCCGCGGAACGTCGTGATTTTTATGTTATGTGATTAATAGTGATTGTTTGACTGATAGAATTTTAGTAATTAGTTATTGTGAACTTTGAATAGACATTACTGATTTATCTGAAGGTGGTTTTAAATATTACTCCTCGCCCGTATACCCACGCCGGTCAGTCTATATTGCAATGGAAAGATCTGGTAGTTCTGATGGGCACTATGTGCCTACATATATATATATATATATATATATATCTATCTATAATGATTATTATTATATGTATTTATGTACGTCTATACAATAGTTTGTAATGTATGTATGTATATTTATCATAAAACCGCATTCGTGAATTTCTGCACTTCCCTATGGTTGACTGGTAGAGAATGCAATTTAGCATTAAGTCCGCCTATTGTATCAGTACTTTTGTATTGTGGTCAATAAAGTTAAATAAATAAATAAATAAAATACATATTGATTAATAAAAATTCGCGTAAATCCCTTGACGCAATGAAAACTTGAACCACACCTCTTACATTGGCTGACTACATAAATATTCTGATTTATTCGTTCGAGAGTTCAAATATATGTACCTAATCTCTAACCACTACCTTGGCTTTTCAATGATATAACTGTATTATGTAAAATTGTAAATCATAGACTTAATTTATATTGTTAAGCCTGTTTGTGGCTCTTTTCAATAAATTAAAAAACCAGAGAACTAATTACCCCATATTCAAGAAGTTCAGAACCCACACAAAGCTAAAACCCTCTTTGTGCTAGAAGCTCCTTACATGCCTCATCGATCCCCTTCAAACGCTGCAGACCATCAAGGGAATGCAGTGCAGCAAAAGATAATATCGGTGACTCTCCAATTAATCGCGAGGATGGCGTTGCAAGCTACAATTAAGGACCTTATTTAGCCCGGCACGTGTTGGCAGCTTGCCACCTTCACTATCATACATAGCAGTGTCTAAATATGTAATTACTGTGACCATTTTACAGTAAACGCCACACTGTTCTACTGCGAGTTGTATTCTCGAATGTTCTCGAACCAAATCTTTCTACAACAGACCTTTTTTTTTTTTATAGTCAGGAATTTGCATTACTGCGTGTCCCGCCGCCGCGCCGCTTGGGGAAACAGCGGTGTTCTGTCGGGCTCTTCCTAGCCACGGTTTTACCGACTAAAAACCTGACTGCCACCTCATCCGTCTAGATCGGCGGGGATGCAGGAACTATGATCATTCTATGCTGCCCCGCCGGCGGTCTATCCCTATTCCGGGTCTATTTGTAAAAAAAAAACTGGTTTCCACCTCAAGAGTTCTCGCTTGTTTTATATGTACGGTAGATAGGAGGACCATTTTAAAATAAAATCGCTTGCACATCTTGTAAGTGGATTTTTTGTCAACTCCGCCCTTTCTTTGTAACCAAACAGGGTTTTTGTTTATTAGAAGCCACATGTGTCCACTAGGATGTTGGATGTTGCGACCAAAAATCATCCTAACGATGGTCCTGCTATCCTCGAGGCGACAGATCAGTCCAGACTTTACTGTAGAGTGTAGATACTGTGGTTATAATTTATTGCAATTATGCTATGGATAGGAGCTTACCGTTTTTGTCCTACCAATAACTCGTGGCAATGTTTGTTCAAGCATCGATCGCTCATATCCTAAGATTATGAATGTCCGATTGTAAAATAGGGTCCGGATGGAGGGTGGCGGATTAACATATCTGCCAGATTTGTAAGAGTGTAGATAGATAGATTATGCTATATTTGCTATACACATAGTTACAACAGAAGAAAGAAATAACACCTTACATACTAGTGTAAAAGCAACATGGCGGCCTTATTACTAAAAGCAATGTTTGAGTTTAAAATTGTTCGTCATGGAAATGACATTTGTAAACTATGTTTAAAGATTTTTTTTTATGGAAGAGGTTGGCAAACAAGTAATATCACCTGAAGAGTTGGGACCGAACGAAAGCTTTGCTTCACGTCGATATTCTGTGAGACGATACTTTCATATCATCATGTTAATTTCATAAAATTCAAAACTTTTATTTAGTAAGGAGGTCTAAACAAATACTTTCTCTCGTCAAAGTTTACATTACAATAATAAATTGTGTGTGATTAATCTGCTGTATAAAGTAGGTACTACCATTTCGGAAAGAAAAACAAAATGACCACTGGTAAAAGCAATGGCGAAAGAAAACCAGTTACGGCATTTATTGGTTTCATAAATGTTCTATCACAAAAAAACCTATTTCGTTTAAAACTGTTTGAAACTGCTTGTCTACATTGTTTTAAACCCCGTTTCCAAAAAACCATGTAACGCAGGATTTAGAAAACAAGTCATTCTAGCTTCGCTTGTCTACATTGTTTTAAACCCCGTTTCCAAAAAACCATGTAACGCAGGCTTTAGAAAACAAGCCATTCTAGCTTTTTGGCGCCGATTAGATTTCATATTAATCATTAAAATTTAACGAAGATTACGCGTGAATCTAATTTACAACGTAACAAATGCTAAAAATCGGGTCAAAATAGACGTAATAAAGTTAAAATTTGTTATAACAAGTTCGAGATTTGCTTCGAACTTCTCAAATACACTGTAATATTATACCACGGGACTGTACAGCTGTGTTCTAGACTAGTTTCCAATAGCGAACTCTAAAGTTAGACCATTCTGTATTGATTTGTATATAACATACAATATAAAGTTAGTAGAAACTGAAGGTAACGTATATTGAAGCTTCAATGGCAATAAGCTTTAATATTTAGACAAATGTTCTAGTTCTAGTCTTACAGTTTCTGAAATGCATTTCAAATTTAATCCCACATCTAGCTATCTCTCTCTATCTTCTTTAGATTGACAGTGACAGCTATAATTTTATATGTCATCAACTTTCAAAATACATTTCATGTGGCTGTCAGAGGCATAAACATATAATGTTATTACTTTAGTACCCATCGAAACCTTAAATTCCATTTCAATTATTGAAAACTTTTGAGTAAACTTATCAACAAATTTTTTTGTGGCAACATACTAAAGTGATCACATTATAACAAATTGTAATAACAAATTACAGTTACTAAAATAATTGTCCATAGAATTTGGTTTAGACAGAAAATGAATAGAAAAATATGTAACAGCCATTGAAACGACTATAATGAGGCTGTCAGGACAATAAAACAATACGTTCTCCAATTTTACAGTCGATTGCTCTTGTAAGAACTTTCTTTGTACCAAGTCATAGACTTAAAGCGTATTGGTATTAATGATGTTAACAAAAACAAACATCTTGACATTCCCGAGCGCGGTAATTTTTTATTTCAAGTAAATAGTTCAAGGATAACGTGAAATATGTAATCTGCCAATTTTGACAAGGAGAAGTAATTAGTTTTGGGTCACTGAATTTAAGAATGTTTGAAAGCCTGTCGACGCTCCCCCCACCGATGAACGGATATGTACATAATCATACTAATATTATAAATGAGAAAGTGAGTTTGATTGTTATTCCTTCACGGCTTGACTAATTAGCCGATCATTATGTATACATATTGTCAGAAGTACAGAGCCCAACAAATAAGAATTCGTCCTTTCTTCCTCGTAATCAAACTTATTAGTCAAACTGATTTGACCACAAGGATTTTAACATTCTTCGTGGACAAACTATCTAATTTATTTAAAAATTTACATCCTGTGTAATAAATAGTCTGTTATAGCCAATTTTGAGATGGATTAGGATTGACTTCGCGATACATATTAATATAGATTCGTTCGAAAACTACATTTTAATCGCTTTCTCTTATAACTTACACCAAATTCATAAACACCATAACATTTACACGGTCTGTGGCCGACCTACACGGGAACATTGTCTAGCAGACGGCCTTGGTGGTTTCAAAGGCTTATGAATAAAAACAGCCTATGTTTACATTTGAGGTTTTTATAAGACGTTCAAGGCTACGAATAAATTGTGATTTACTTTATAGTTTTTCTTATAAGTAGCTTGTGTGGTCAGCAAAAAAATACATCTTTGTCGCAAAATTTCTATTGTAATGACATGAGGATCTTTATTCGGGAATTAGGCCTTTTCATGTCATGTTTCATGTCATGTTGTAGATATTATATAATTCATATTATTATAAAAAAAGCTACTCCATAGACAACCACCATTTCGGAAACATAGCCAAATGACCACTGGAAAAAGAAATGGCGATTGGTAATATTTGCTGTTATTTGTTTGGTTTAAATTTTTTTTTGACTAATTTGGCGGACCGTAACTTACCCACAAGTAGTCATCCATAGTGATGCTTAAACTATCAGATTAGATAATGAAATTAACTTACCGTACTATGTCATTAGAAAGTCAGTTCTAAGAAGCCGAAAATGGTCATCCGCTCTTTCAGAAGTTCCTGTAAAGAAAAGAGAGTTTTTTTTAAATATATTATTGAAATTAGCGCCATTCACAAGAACTCGGTTTAAACGGTACCGGCACGTGTATGGCCGCTTCTTCGTTTGCCCCCTAGACCGAGGTTCCTCTGGGGCGCCCCTAGGCGGGCATTGTAAATTGTGGTGGTGAGAGCCTGGGCATATTAAGACGACGCACCGTACTGTTACCATACGGCGGCGGCGCAGCCACTGTCCAAAAATTTTCATTCATAGGAAATTAAACCTTATTTGACGTTCTCTGTGGCGTAGGTAATACCATGCCGGCCCGCCACCACCCAGGAGATGATAAAAAACAAACTTTTTCTGATTGGCATCGGGTCTGGGACGTTTATATATGTATATATGTATTTGTTATATAAAATATAGTACTTATCGTTGAGTTACTATCCCATAACACAAGTTTCGAACTTACTTTGGGGCTAGCTCAATCTGTGTCATTTGTCCCTATATAATTTATTTATTAATTTATAATTATTATTATTTATTTGACTAGTCCACAAGATACATTTCATGCGTAGAAGTTTAATTTGCTATGAAAGAAAATTGTCGCGCAGTCACCGCGCGGCCGCCACACGCCAAATTTTCGCGTTGTCAAAACGCGCCCTTACGCTCCCACATTGCTCGGTGTCGTATCAACACACCGCAACAGATCTGGATATTTTGATCAAAAAATAAAAACAACGTGCTTAGCCCATTAGAATTAAACATAGGTGAAACCATGCATGGATATCATAAAAATAACCATGACATAGCATTATCCAACATCATTTGCGGCCACCAATTGTCATAATTGCTTGTTTCCTATTCCAAACATACTTATCACGTTACAAATAAATGAGGGCACGGAAAGAGAATAATAGAACATGAGGTACCTGATATGTAACGTGACTAATTAGTTATGTAGGTTATATTAGATATCCTTTAACTAGGTTTTGAGCAAGGCCTATCTTAAATGGTGCTACGCTATTGCGTCTAAATGACTTTTTATTAATAAAACTAAGTCATTTATTTTAAGGGCAAAACACATCGCCACTGGCAGCAAATCAGGAGCGGCGTGCGGTCATCAGTATTTTATGTATTTGTGTAAACGACACCATACTGGACGCGGCGCGGGGTGGTAGCGGCTTGAAATCACTGGCAACTGCCAATCGTGTGATCGTGGGTGTAAGATGAAAGAATGATAGTTCAAAGATCTTAAGATTGGCAACGAGCAGTCTACTGTTTCAACACATTAAACAGCATATAAGTTATACACCGGAGATTCCTTCTTATCAAGGCGGATTGGAAACAAATTGCTGAGGGAGTAACGCATGGTGTATGGCATAAGCGGACAGCGATAAGCGGGGTGGTAAGCGTGGAATAAACTGGGGTATTAATCTTGAAAATATAGATCGCTCGCCATTGAATTGTAACGTTTCAAGAGAATTAATTTAGAATTTAATATTAATTTGAAATTAAAATTGTACAGAATTGAAATTAGTTAAAAATAATAGCTGACAGTTTGTAGTATAGCTGTTTTTTTAACTACCTACTTCATTTCAAATAATATATCAATCGAATACTAAAATTTGTTACTTTTAATTTAAACATGTAATATTACAAATAACTATTCTACGTATTACTTATAAACGATTACTTAGATAGACCATGTAAAGAATAGTTCTTCTTTCTTTGTACAGGAGCGATCCTTGTCTACGACTTATTGTGAGGTCACACACAAGCCCAGAGTATCCACAGTTTGACTGCAATAAATTATACTAAAATGTAATAGTCATACTTTCTTTTAGAATTAATCTCTTTTTAGGGTTCCGTAGTAAACTACAAGGAACCCTTATAGTTTCGCCATGTCCGTCTGTCCGTAGCGCCTAGATAGACGCTTGATGCTAGAAAGCTGTAATTTGGTATGTATACTCATATTAACAATGCTATTAAAGTGGTATAACAAAATTTTGAAAAATAATTTTTTTGGGGTGGGGTCCAGCAGTGGACTTCTTGTGGCTGAGATGATGATAGTATATACTCGAAAGACCGTATTTGATTATGATAGCTCATCATCAAATACGGAACTACACTGTGCGTGGCCCGACATGCACTTGCCCGGTTTTTTATATTAATCTTAACCCGATATTTAGTTGACGGAAATCCGCTTCCGCTTATAACTTGTGTGGTAACACGAAACCCGCTAAAGGATTTGTCTTGTTAAAATATAGACGAGACATCGGCGATTTCTGCAGGGACTGCCCGCCGTGTTGATAACGCCATGTCTGCTTTGTTTTACACATTCCGAAGCTTATAGATTTTTATTTATGTGATCTGTGAGTAATTATTTTATCGCATACTAGCGGCATAAGCATTAGTCATACTAATATTATAAATGAGAAAGTGAGTTTGTTGTTATTCCTTCACGGCTTGACTAAGCAGCCGATCATTATGAAAAATGTTTATACACTGGGCGTCAAAAATAAGTAGTACAGTTTTAAAATTGCAATATCTCCTAAACTACGGAATCTAGACCTTTGAAATAAAAAAAAGTTAAAAGACAATTTCATTTCATTTAATAAAAACTTTATGCATGATATCGTCTTTTAAAGATTGATTTTTATTTCAAAACTCTAACTTCTATAGTTTAGGAGTAATTGCAATTTTAAAACTGTACTACTTATTTTTGACGCCCAGTGTATATTGTCAGAGGTACAGAGCCCAACATAGGCTACTTTTTATCCCGTGAAAGTATATCATTCCAATGTGAAAATACTTTTTCTATTATAGATGGCGCTGCAAGTCGCAATTGCCGGCCAACAGATGGCGCCACAAGTCGCGCTATGCGAGATCTTTATCATAAAATTAACCGCGAGCGAAGCCGCGTGGAAAAGCTAGTATAACATAATTTTAATTAACAACGGCGCCGCAGACGGCACAATCGGCTTTATATTCCATTGATTACAACTAAACTTGTGTAAATTTAATTTGAAATTTACCAAAACATTGGTTGGTAATTTATAGTAAATTACAATCCCCTAACAAAGTTTACTCGTTGATGACTTTTCCAATATCCGTTAGATGGAATATCGGCGCGATTATTAAGGCTATATAGGCGACAATGCAAACACGGTTCAACGACCTCTTCTCAACCTTAATGAAGCTTTAAATAGGAAAGAGGTGTTTTGGAGTCAAAATACTTTATTCTGTAGTCGCGGGCACTTAGACACGTTAGTAATATTATTCTGTATTAAATCCCACTAATATTATAAAGGTTAAAGTTGTGTGTATGTTTGTTATTCAAATTCAAAATATTTTTATTCAAATAGGAATAATATAAGCTCTTTCGAATCGTCACAATTTTTTCCTACCACCAGTTCAGACGGCAGATTTGTGCTAAGAAGAAGCTGGCAAGAAACTTAGCACTTGCTCTTTTAAAATGGTATTAATAAGATACAAATTACAATGACAGAAAATATAAAATTAACACAAAATATCTGTAATTTCTGATGACAAAGAAAAAAAATAAAAAAAATGCAAATAATTAAAGATTAATAACACTATAAATGAAGAGAAAAAAAAGCGTATTAATATACTAGTATACATATTTTATACTGGTTACTTGTTCACGCTCAAATGGCTGGGCTAATTTTTATGATATTTGGTATGTAGGTAGCTGATACCTTGGATTAACACATATGGTACTTTTTATTCCGAAAAGTACGCGATTCCTGTCGGATTTGGTCAAAAGTCTGATATAGATGGCGCTGCTGTGCATAAATACACGCAAATGAAATGCGCGGGTTTCACCGGTATTAAATAATTATGCACCATTTCGGAAACAAGAGTGGTACAGCATTTGTGAAGTTTAATAGCTCGTTCGGTATCACCCTCTTGCAGAATAAGCAGTGGTGATTGAGAGACCCGGAAGTCTAACTCTTTTTCATTATCTCTTTTCTCTTCTCTTCTTTCCTTAGAGGTCGAGGCATTGGTAACGACTTGATGTTTACAGGCGGTAACTAACCACTTTCCATCAGGTGGCTCGCTTGCTTGTCTGAAGTAAAGTAGAAGTGTGTGAAACAAATTAACGAACACATATTACTCCCGACGAATATGACGACCTCCGTGGCGTGATGGTTACCACGCCAGACCGCCACCCAGGAGGTCCCGGGTTCGATCCCCGGTCGGGTCATGATGAAAAACGAACTTTTTCTGATTGGCCTCGGGTCTTGGATGTTTATCTATATATTATTATGTATTTGTTATAAAATATAATATCGTTGAGTTAGTATCCCATAACACAAGTTTCAAACTTACTTTGGGGCTAGCTCAATCTGTATGAATTGTTCCTTTAAAAAACTAAAAAAATATTGAGGAGCTCGATAGTGTTGCAGTGTGTCGCACCCTTAATGAACAAGCAAGTTAAAAGAAATGTCGAAACTAGCCAGTTTGAATCGGCTTCGTTATCTCGAGTTTGTCCGTGCTGCGAAGGGCACAGAGTCCCGGCTTGTTGATGGCACTGGCCTCCGTCAATCCGCATTGGAGCAACGTGGCAGAGTACGCTCTAATCCCCTTCGATTGAAGGGAGACCCGTGTCCCTGCAGTGGGATGATTATAGACTGATATGGTGTAATGTAAGAAAATAAACACAGCAGAGTAATGAGTGTGCAAAATATTGATAAATAGAACGAAAAATCCAGTTTGCGGTCGACTGAATTATTCGATACGCGGGTTAACCCGACGTTTTTGGCACGTAGCTTTCATGTAGGTATGTTCTGATTTTCAGTACTTTTTTCAGTGAAGTTTTTCACCATCTGTACCTAAAATCTAGTCACCGATTTCTGAAAGTGGAGGCTCCATTCAGTGGCTATGTGAGTAAGTATGGTATTGGAAATTCTTCTTAATTTCTTCTTAATTGGAATTTCTTTTTTTCACGTTTTACATTTTCCTGTTATTAATTTTTTTCTTTGATCGTAAAGATGTATTTCGGTATAAATATATTTTAGAAATGATTTTATGATTCGCGCGGTTGTTAGTTATGGCTAATTTTTGTGTAGCATTGTGTTCATAATAATAAATATCAGTTCTTAGATCTGCATGTCTTGGTCAAGAAAAAAAAATTGTGGCTCTTGGTTATTGGTTAATAAACTGCGGAAAAGGCCATTTACCAGCTAAGAAACGTTCTTATTAGAATTGTCAAAAAAAACATCAGTTTATTTGACAAATATTCAGGAGTGGTAAAAGCGACCGATAGTCTTATACAAAAGTAAGTTGAGTATGAAAGTCGAGGTTGGAACGAAAGTCGAAATTCATAATATATAAAAAAGATCAAACGAAAGATTTAACCCTTCAGTGAACCGACGTTGTAAATTAAAACCAAACAAATAAACATGACCGCTTCAATTATCCAAGTTTAATTCGGAAGCGAGGCCCACGTTTTTAACCCTCAATTTTAAATTACCCACGAGACAACCATTCCGGGTGAAATACGGGTAAAAATAAACCGTATACACCTTTTGTTTTGCAGAGATGTTATTGAGATAATGCAGGCCTTGTTGGCTACCTGATGCATTTGATACCATTTTAATTTTTCATACAAGAAATGCTACGATAAATAGTTACAGCTGTAACAACAGTACGTTGTAACAGTCGGCCTAAAATATGCGGGAGGAAAAATTTTATGAAAATCCATTACTCCTCTTGTTATATATTATGTATAGATGTATTATAAGGACAAATCACACAGATTGAGCTAGCCCCAAAGTAAGTTCGAAACTTGTGTTTTGGGATACTAACTCAACGATACTATACTTTATTACAAATACATATATAGATAAACATCCAAGACCCGAGGTCAATTAGAAAAAGTTCACTCTTCATCATGTTTATGATCTTAGGGAATTTATTAATGAAAACTGATAAAACTGAATGGAATGAAATGTGATGAGCTTTGAAATTTAATTTATGTGTGTAAATAAGTATTGATCCACCTAATTATTATAATTATTTAATATTCAATTATGTTAAGGTAAATTTTAAGGTTTTATTGTATGCCTGACTATAAGGTACCAACTGTTTTTATTTCCCAATGTTTACCATCTTGTGATTCCAGTTTGACAATAAATAATTCTGATTCTGATTCTGTTCCGACCGGGATTCGAACCCGGGACCTCCTGGGTGGTGGCGGCTGTCCGGCGTGGTAACCATTACGCCACGGAGCTCGTATTGTCGAGAAGGAATCGCGTACTTTCTCGCTACTTTTAAAGGAAGAAAGACGATACTTTCAACTTACAGCGTGTGGTATAAATAAATACATTTGATGAAAATGTATCTATTGCACATCGATTATGCATCGATAAATGCAAATTAAGGCTAATTATATAATATT
Source organism: Endotricha flammealis (assembly GCA_905163395.2). Taxonomy (NCBI): domain Eukaryota; kingdom Metazoa; phylum Arthropoda; class Insecta; order Lepidoptera; family Pyralidae; genus Endotricha; species Endotricha flammealis. The sequence continues at coordinate 1,555,959 of LR990871.1, read as the reverse complement.
ACCATGATATCATGTAGGTACATAAGCTGCGTTAAGTGATACAACTGGGTCATGTTGGTTAATATGACCCGCGCTTTTGAAATGTTTAACGATGTAATGCAAGAATAAATCATGTTTATAGGTAAAATTCATCGTTTATATTTATTACGGATGGAGGTGTTGAAGAAAGTAAGTTTAGTGGAAAAATTGGTTTATCATATACTAATATTATAAGTGAGAAAGTGAGTTTGTTTGTTTGTTATTCCTTCACGGCTTGACTAATCAGCCGATCATTATGAAAATTATATATTATGTATGCATATCGTCAGGGGTACGCCCAACATAGACTTTTTAGCCCGTTAAAGTATGTCATTCCAATGGGAAAATATTTTTTCTACTATAGAGGGCGCTGTATGGGATGGGCTATCGGCGAACAGATGGCGCCATAAGTCGCGCTATGGGTTGTTTTGTTGTCAAACAAGATCTATGACATAAAATTTACGCGAGCGAAGCCGTGGGGAAATGCCAGTTGCTATATACAAATGCAATCACATTGTCCCGTGCGGGAATTGAACGCGCGCCATCTGGTACCGAAGGTTGAGTATATCAACGCACCACACGGGGCTGTCTAATTAAATAGGTGACGTAACGTTAAAAAGAAAAATGGCTTTTCTGTCATAATTAAACTAAGATTGGTCTTTGACATTCTTGAGTATATTTGCAAAGAAAACACGGAATAATTAATGCATGGCATATTGTTATGTTAGTAGGGGCCTAGAGCCCTCAAGTTCTTGTTTACATACGCTTCCCCGATATCGGTGCACGTGACTAAGTGGAAAGTTCCAGAACTTACCGTTTTGTATGCGTAGCTTGTACGAGCATGAAATATTCTTACTCTCATGTAAAACATACGGAAATTGGGTCGTTTTTCCGTTTGACGACACGACAGACAACGGTTGTTACGGCCTAAGAAAATTCGCAGAAAAGCCGCTGGATGCAGGCCGCTGCCAACAAGACGTCCACTGCTGGACATTCCTCCCCCAGTCCCAGCACGGTTGGCAGCGACCTACATCTAGCTGCTTCCTGCGACTTTACCACAGAAACAGTAAATTCGGAAAGATCCATATTGTAAAAATGTTAATAACAATATTGTGATCATCTGTGATGTGTGATGAGTCCACAATTATTAACAGCAACCTTTGTGACTACTATTTATTGTAAAAATTATTGTGAATTTTTGTGGTTCTTCTATATACATATATAAAATTCAAAATCCTGACTGACTTACCTATATATCAACGCACAGTCCAAACCGTTGAGTCTAGAGATTCCCAAGGTCGAATGTAGGTTCCTTACGACGTCTACGGGTATACTAAGAAAGGATTTGTCAAAATTCCCACGGGAAAACGAGATATACGCAAACGAAGTTGCGAGTATTTTACTAGTAATAAATAAATAAAAATTTAAATACTAAATAGTTAGGTACTACGTACTTTACTTAGATCGTCCGACCACCTTGCGGGAGTACATTTATCAAACGCCATTTTACCAGTCTATCACCGTTAAAATATCTAAAGTAATCAAGACCAAGAATATATTAAAATATATATTCAACGTAAAAAAAACCCACAAATAAATATCTCAAGCTACATTTATGACGCTAAAAAATTAGGTTAGATCTAAACCCCAATCCTGGTAGGTCGTAACCCCAGCTCGGAACAAAGGAATATTACACGTCATCCATCGCTACGCGGGGATCCCTGAATAATGAATCCGCGTAGAAAATTCGCGGAAAAATATTAGGGAGGGGCCTCCAGGCTTTATTTGGGGGGCTAGATTATCGCGGCGCATTAAGCGGGTTATTTAGTTCATTATAAGGTAAACGGTTTATTAGGATCTGTATTAGTATTTTGAGCAACTATGACATGGTGAGTGGCTTTATATATCCTTTTTTTATATATATACCACAAAGTTGGCAAACAAGCATACGGCCCGCCTGATGGTAAGCATCACAGTAGCCTATAGACGCTTGCAATACCGGGGGCAACACTCACGCGTTGCCAAAGTGGAGCTTTGGAGACCTATTTGGCTACGATCTTCTGTAATGTGGAGGTCCTTCCCCAGACGGGCTGCTCCGATTTGAGCGGATTATCCGCTGTGCCCTACCTCTCTTGATTCTCTCTTTTTGTTTAAAGTTAGGAAAATGTATTACTGCATGTCCCGCCACTTGGGGAAGCGACGGGGGTCTGTCGGGCTCATCTCACTATCCAATGACGGATACCGACTAAAAACCTTCTCCGCTTTCACAGTGCGCCACTGTGAAAGCGGAGAAGGTTTTTAGTCGGGGTCGCGGGCACTGGTGATACTTCCGCAACCCCGCCGGGGTTAAATCTATCCTACTTCCTTAAATCCTTTTTTTCATAGTCAGGAAAATGCATTACTGCATGTCGGGCTCTTCCCTCCTAAGGATACTTGAGAGCTATACTGACTAAAAACATGACTGACTACGACCTTCTCCGCCATATGACAGCTGCATAGAGGCCCTGATGTTCGCCTTCAAGAGTTCCCACTAACCCATTGACCGCCTCGATGACGCTCAAAAGACTTTCATTTTCTTTAATGCCCAGTTCTGGCCCATGACTAAAATATTACACATTCCAACTTAGGTATAGTTCCGGAAAATTAACAATATTCTACTCAATCGTTTATTAGCAAGATGATTGTGTACAATACAGGTATTAAATTTTATATGCACTTTTAATTTATTTATTGGTTTTCAATCGTATTTTTGTTTTACCACCTCACCCCCCCCCCCCACTCCCCAAAAATGTTTTCACGCAAATGAATCCAGAAATAATACGGGCCCTTGTTCTCGTTAAAAAAGATTGGTAACACAGATGCTACTGAAAGGGGATAATCAATCAATTCTGTTATCGGAAATCCCGCGCAATCATTACGAAAACATCGCATAACTAAGTCATTATTGGAAAATATAGGATTCTTTTAGTTTTTCTTTGGTCATTTATGTAACTAGGCTCTGTCCGCGGCTTCAACCGCATGGCCTACTATGATCCTCCGAATAAGTCATCTCGCAAGAAACTCGCATGAACGTTCGACTTCGCACCATTCGAATTTACCTAAAAAAAAATGTATTGAAGTAGGTTAACAGTTAACATGTAAATGTTGTTGTATGTAAATGTTTCAAATATCGCAAAAACTGTCATCTGCTGTGTAAATTGGCAGTAGCGACATCTGTGTTCGAAATGGTACTAAATTGTTCTGTTGCTGACTGTACCTATACAGGTATACCAATGTTATTTCTGTGTAAATGATGTTCAGAACAAAAATAAGCCTGTACTGTATGGAAAACGTGAATAATAATGTTTTTTAACTGAAGGGTTGTTTGTTTTTACATGAAAAAAACTTGACAGTGTTATTTCAGAGGAGCTCGATGGTGTCGCTTTGTGTCGCACTCTAATACGAACACACAAGTTAAGCGACGTCGATCCTAGCCAATGTTTGGATGCACAGAACACAGAAAGAAATTCTGATATCTGTGTTTGGATGGGTTTCGTTATATCAAGCTTCTGCGTGCTTCGGAAGGCACGTTAAGCCGTCGGTTCTGACTGTTGTCAATGTATGACAGTCGGTAACCCTCAGGAGGCTTGAAAACATTTGGTGCAGCGTAGCAGAGTACGCCTTTATTCCCTCCCTAATGATTGAAGACCCTGCAGTGGAATGACTATTATGCTGGTTTGATGTTGATAAAACTAAATTTCTTTTTGTACGCGAAGTTACGGTAAACTGGGTCGGATTTCTATATTGACGACCTCCGTGGCTTAATGGTTATCATTCCGAACCGCCACCCAGGAGGTCCCGGGTTCAAATCCCGGTATCATTATGAAAAGCGAACTTTTTCTGATGCCCAGGCCAATCAGAGAAAAAGTTCGTCTTTCATAATGACTTGGATGTTTATCAATAAGTTATGTATTTGTTATAAAATATAGTATCGTTGAGTTAGTATCCCATGACACAAGTCTCGAACTTACTTTGGGCTTGGCTCAATCTGTGTGATTTGTCGCTATATATTTATTTATTTTAATGTGTTGAAAATCTCGTTGTATGCAAAGTTTATAAGGGCCAAGATGGGCGAGGTTATACCCCGTTGAAATATAAAATATTCCTTGTCGGATGTCGTGAGCCGTCTATTACATTATTCCGTTTCAGACGCCGGAATCCGTTAAACCCCGCAGGCGCAAATCAAATTTACATTCAACGGAACAACGGGACAGCCGTACACGTTACGAGGATCAACGGAACGGGACATTACCCCTGCGAGTTAAGAAACTGTTAGTGCCCATATTGCTTTTGGGAAATCGGAAGACATGATAAAGTTTGTAGTGAGCAGTTTCAAATTGTACATACAGTAAGGAAACTCTACACAACTCAGAGCGCCACCCGAACGATAATGAGTCCTGCCTTCGGTACCGAGGTCCGAGGGCGCGGGCACGACACTTACACGAAGCCAACACTTATATCATGTCATCTATATATATAAAATTCAAAGTCCTGACTGACTTAACTATATATCAACGCACAGCCCAAACCGGTGGGTCTAGAGATTCCAAATTTGGACTGTAGGTTCCTTACGACATCTAGGGTTGTACTAAGAAAGGATTTTTCAAAATTCCTACGGGAAACCGAGATATACGCAAACGAAGTTGCGAGGGTATATCAACGCACAGCCCAAACCGCTGGGTCTAGAGATTCCAAATTTGGCATGTAGGTTCCTTACGACGTCTAGGGATGTACTAAAATAGGATTTTTCAAAAATCCCACGGGAAAGCAAGATATACGAATACGAAGTTCCGAGGGGACGCACAGCCCAAACCGCTGGGTCTAGAGATGCCAAATTTGACATGTAGGATCCTTATAAGGTCCAGACCGACCGGACCGGACCGGACCGGAACGGACCGGACCGGACCGGAACGGATCAGACCTGATCGGTCTGTAAGGAACCGCACCGTACCGGGCCGTACCGGACCGGATCGAACCGGACCGGACCGTTTTTTTTTTCTTCATCTATATATATAAAATTCAAAGTCCTGACTGACTTAACTATATATCAACGCACAGCCCAAACCGGTGGGTCTAGAGATTCCAAATTTGGACTGTAGGTTCCTTACGACGTCTAGGGGTGTACTAAGAAAGGATTTTTCAAAATTCCTACGGGAAACCGAGATATACGCAAACGAAGTTGCGAGGGTATATCAACGCACAGCCCAAACCGCTGGGTCTAGAGATTCCAAATTTGGCATGTAGGATCCTTATAAGGTCCAGACCGACCGGACCGGACCGGACCGGAACGGACAGGACCGGACCGGAACGGATCAGACCTGATCGGTCTGGAAGGAACCGCACCGTACCGGGCCGTGCCGGACCGGATCGAACCGGACCGGACCGGATTTTTTTTCATAGATAAAATTCAAAGTCCTGACTGACTGACTTAACTATACATCAACGCACAGCCCAAACCAATGGGCCTAGAGATTTCAAATTTGGTCTGTAGGTTCCTTACGACGTCTAGGGGTGTACTAAGAAATGATTTTTCAAAATTCCTACGGGAAACCGAGATATACGCAAACGAAGTTGCGAGGGTATATCAACGCACAGCCCAAACCGCTGGGTCTAGAGATTCCAAATTTGACAAGTAGGTTCCTTACGACGTCTAGGGATGTACTAAGAAAGGATTTTTCAAAATTCCCACGGGAAAAGATATATGCATACGAAGTTGCGAGGGGACGCACAGCCCAAACCGCTGGGTCTAGAGATGCCAAATTTGACATGTAGGGTCCTTATAAGGTCCAGACCGACCGGACCGGACCGGACCGGAACGGATCAGACCTGATCGGTCTGGAAGGAACCGCACCGTACCGGGCCGTGCCGGACCGGATCGAACCGGACCGGACCGGATTTTTTTTCATAGATAAAATTCAAAGTCCTGACTGACTGACTGACTTAACTATATATCAACGCACAGCCCAAACTAATGGGTCTAGAGATTCCAAATTTGGACTGTAGGTTTCTTACGACGTCTAGGGGTGTACTAAGAAAGGATTTTTCAAAATTCCTACGGGAAACCGAGATATACGCATACGAAGTTGCGAGGGTGTATCAACGCACAGCCAAAACCGCTGCGTCTAGAGATTCCAAATTTGGCATGTAGGTTCTTTACGACGTCTAGGGATGTACTAAGAAAGTATTTTTCAAAATTCCCACGGGAAAGCGAGATATACGCAAACGAAGTTGAGAGGGGACGCACAGCCTAAACCGCTGGGTCTAGAGATGCCAAATTTGTCATGTAGGGTCCTTATAAGGTCCAGACCGACCGGACCGGACCGGACCGGAACGGATCAGACCTGATCGGTCTGGAAGGAACCGCACCGTACCGGGCCGTGCCGGACCGGATCGAACCGGACCGGACCGGATTTTTTTTCATAGATAAAATTCAAAGTCCTGACTGACTAACTGACTGACTTAACTATATATCAACGCACAGCCCAAACTAATGGGTCTACAGGTTCCAAATTTGGACTGTAGGTTCCTTACGACGTCTAAGGGTGTACTAAGAAAGGATTTTTCAAAATTCCTACGGGAAACCGAGATATACGCAAACGAAGTTGCGAGGGTGTATCAACGCACAGCCAAAACCGCTGCGTCTAGAGATTCCAAATTTGGCATGTAGGTTCCTTACGACGTCTAGGGATGTACTAAGAAAGGATTTTTCAAAACTCCCACGGGAAAGCGAGATATACGCATAAGAAATTGCGAGGGGACGCACAGCCCAAACCGCTGGGTCTAGAGATGCCAAATTTCACATGTAGGGTCCTTATAAGGTCCAGACCGACCGGACCGGAACGGACCGGACCGGACCGGAACGTATCAGACCTGATCGGTCTGGAAGGAACCGCACCGTACCGGGCCGTGCCGGACCGGATCGAACCGGACCGGACCGTTTTTTTTTTCATCTATATATATAAAATTCAAAGTCCTGACTGACTGACTTAACTATATATCAACGCACAGCCCAAACCGGTGGGTCTAGAGACTCCAAATTTGGAATGTAGGTTCCTTACGACGTCTAGGGGTGTAATAAGAAAGGATTTTTCATAATTCCTACGGGAAACCGAGATATACGCAAACGAAGTTGCGAGGGTGTATCAACGCACAGCCAAAACCGCTGCGTCTAGAGATTCCAAATTTGGCATGTGGGTCCCTTCGACGTCTAGGGATGTACTAAGAAAGGACTTTTCAAAATTCCCACGGGAAAGCGAGATATACGCAAACGAAGTTGAGAGGGGACGCACAGCCTAAACCGCTGGGTCTAGAGATGCCAAATTTGTCATGTAGGGTCCTTATAAGGACCGGACCGATCGGACCGGACCGGACCGGATCGACCGGACCTGATCGGACCGGATGAAACCGTACCGTACCGGGCCGTGCCGGACCGGAATTTGTTTCTGAAGAAAGATATGCTAATTGTTACTAGGCCACGCGGGCGAAGCCGCGGGCGGAAGCTAGTAAAATATAATATCGTTGAGTTAGTATCCCTTAACACAAGTCTCGAATTTACTCTGTGTGATTTGTCCCTATATATTTATTTATTTATAATATGGTCTGTATCAGCTGTAAACAGACAACGGTGAAAGTAATTTTTCACCAAAACATATATCTATGTATTATACAAAATTCAAGGTCCTGACTAATTTAACTATATATCAACGCACAGCCCAAACCGACGTTTAGGGGTGTACTAAGAAAGGATTTTTCAAAATTCCCACGGGAAAGCGAGATATACGCAAACGAAGTTTTGGAAAGATTTTATATTTTTGTTTGTAACGCATCTCAGAAACTACTGGACAGATTTCCAAAATTATTTCACCTTTTGAAAGGTACATTACATTCGGGTAACATGGCCTATATTACTTTCTTTTTTAATTAGAGATCATTAATAAAACTCGTGGGAAGCCCGGGCGGACCGCTAGTACTACCACAGAATTCATAATAGTACGGTCAAAGCGTAATGATAATCCAAGTTAAGCAGTTACTAAATAATGAAAAGATATTTCCATCAAAGATGGATTTGTTGTCTATCTATGCAGCATGGTAGAACATTTGTACTACATAAATATACGCTATGTAGATTTGTTTTATCAATTACTAGCGGCCCGGCCCGGCTTCGCACGGGTTATAACTATCTGCCTGTGTTAAACAGTCGTATACTTACATATATAAATAAATATTTTAGTTTGTTTTTTAACATACTAAAATATTTCTTAATATACCACATTGACAACTTCTGCGTCATTTCGTGTAAAAACAAACATATATTTTTTTTTGATGTTACACGTGACAGGGCAACATACAATTGTCGATGTGAAAAACATTGAGTAGTTAAGTCGATTCCAGCAACGAATACGGTCGTTACGTAAGCGGAGTTGTCTATCTTCGGGCATTTCTGTCTCTTTGAGCGTTATGTCTATCATTGTCCAACGCTAAACGAACTGTGCGATCCACCGACGATTCTCGCGCTCTTTGGGAAACATGCCTTTCACAGTCCAACGATAAACGAACTGTGCGATCCACCGACGATTCTCGCGCTCTTTGGGAAACATGCCTTTCACAGTCCAAAGATAAACGAACTGTGCGATCCACCGACGATTCTCGCGCTCTTTGGGAAACATGCCTTTCACAGTCCAACGATAAACGAACTGTGCGATCCACCGACGATTCTCGGGCTCTTTGGGAAACATGCCTTTCACAATCCAACGATAAACGAACTCTGCGATCCACCGACGATTCTCGTGCTCTTTGGGAAACATGACTGTCACGGTCCAACGATAAACGAAATGTGCGATCCACCGACGATTCTCGCGCTCTTTGGGAAACATGCCTTTCACGGTCCAACGATAAACGAACATCCCTCTCTTGATCATTTTCGTTGCTTCGACTCAAACGAATTCTTTTGGCAGAAGATGTACTGCGTCCTATATTAGACTTTCGTCGAGGCATGATTAAATTGTCATGAAATAGGTACTTTATATTGCTAATTAAACTTAAATAATTGTTATAATCTGTCAATAAAAAAAAACTCAAAGATAACATAAATCAACACGAAACCATTAAAAAATGCGACAGATGTTAAAATAAGCCCAAACAAAGGACTAAATTGAAGCGAGTATGTAAGTGTCTATCCATATCTATCTATTTACAATAAATTGTATCAAAAATTATAACACGAAACAAATAAAATGCACCCTTAATATTAACTTTAAATAATTCAAATTGTGAAGCATAAACAAATTAAAAGTATGTAAGTATCTATAATTTTATTTTTAAACAGCGCCACCTAGCGTAATAGATTTAAAGTGCTTTAATTTTCGCGCGATATTTATAATTTAATGAAAACGTAACCATAGCGCGATGCTTTTGAATAGCGCCATCTAGCGTAGAATAGAAAGAACTTGAACTAATTTCGGCAAGCGCGTAAATTTTTTGCTATAACTTCTAAAGTATCTATTTAAATAATATGATGTAAAGATTATAATAATGTACATGAAATACTTAAGGTAACTAACGTAGTTAACTGGATAAGGATTAATATTGTATACGTCAAAATCGGTTTCCAATTCAAGTTCTTTCTATTCTACGCTAGATGGCGCTATTTCCGCATTATTACTCGGAAATCGCTTTTTATTTTATAGTAAGTTATCCGTATACGATAAATATATGCTATCGCGGACTTTTTTGGAGACCTAAATAAGAGGAATATCCTATAATTTTTGTTTTGTTATATCTCAAAGGGTTTAGCCAGCGTTTTCGTCGACAGCTCCCAAGCGGTTGATTTTTTCCGACACTCCCAACAATAATCTTTATATTTCAGCTAATTTACATAAAATCCTGACAAATTTTATACATAAACCTTTCTCATGAACCAGGCTATCCGTTGGTGAAAACCGCATCAAAATCCGTTGCGTAATTTTAAAGATTTAAGCATACAAAGGGACAAAGGGACATAGGGACATAGGGACATAGGGACAGAGAAAGCGACTTTGTTTTATACTATGTAGTGATTAACTAACACGATATATTTATTTTTGTATGTATTGTTTAATCCTATATGGTTTCTGTCATAGATTTAGTATATACTAGCGTACCTATAGATCGGCTTTGGTTTGATTAAGGCGAGACCAAAAACAAAATACACTAGTGTGCGTGGAATGTACATATATGCAAGCAAGATATATAATTTTGTGGATTTTCCTTTTGGTTTGAGTCACATCCAGGCACTGCACAGGTAACCATATTTAATCACGTCGAATTAACACCAAAACTACACTTAAAAACCATAAAGTGTAATTTGTTTTAACATGACTGACGTTAAGGCGATACAAGCCCATAGTGTGTATAGGAAAAATGGTCTCGTCTATCTATCTCGCTATAACAAACGCGTATGCTATGATCTATCTTATTTGCATTGCCAATCTTCTTACGCTAGTAAGTTATAATAAATCTATGGTTTCTGTCAATTTGAAATATGTATTATTGCTTCATGTCGCATGTTGTCTTCACCTATAATTGTAATTGTATTTAGCTGAACAAATTCGTGTGATTCAATTAAATCGTTTATTGTTCTCTCTTACAATCTAAGGTTTACATGTTTTGTTCTTAAATAAGGGTAAAACAATTAGATTGTGAGAGACTGGGGACTGTGGTAAGCAAGTGGTACAATACACCAGACCTCTCCCCAACGGAAACATGAAGATTCGTTTAATACAATGATAACAATAAATTTAGAAAATAGCTAATAAAGAAAATAAATATAAACGTGAAAGATAATAATATTCTTAATAATATTCTTGGACGAATCACACAACGCCATCTAGTCAAAAACTAAGCAACTAAGCTTGTACTATGGGTACTAGATTGCTGTTAAATATACTAAAATACTTTTTTTTTGTAAATAAATACTTATTATACATAGAAAACACCCAGACCAAGGCAAACAGACATGTTCATGCACACAAATGTTAGCCTTGCGCAGGATTTGAACCCGCGGCCCTTGAGATAAAGTGGCCATTGCTAACCTCGACCACCGGGCCTGTCTGATGTCCGGGACCGGGTCTGATGATGAAAGATGTGCGTGATTTTAGACTTTATTTTTAAGTATTTGATGTATATTATGTTCGTGAACAATAAATAATATCAATCAAAATTTACCACTAACTTTGCTGCCGAGCGAAACACACTTTACATATGAATGCAATGCAATCAAGTGATGCTCTGAGACGCGGGTCGTTACCCTACGCCAGGTGTATCCGCTCAGATGTTGCTCCCTTGAGACGTAACTTGACACCTTGATTGTCTAAATCAGTGCTCAGTGCGAGTGACCTGACGAATTTTTTTAATGTAATATGACAGGTAAACAAGGTGGACAATTAGCAAACCTAATCAGTAACATCATAGGCGCTATCAATGCGTTTCCCGTTACAAGAAAGGGAATAGTGAGGGAAGAGATAAAAAAGCCCTCGTTTCACTTTGGTAGGTTTTGACCAATCAGTTCATTCATCATTCACTCATCAGTTATTGCCACAAGATTTGGCGGCGACTTCGGCTGAAAATTATGGTAAAACGAAAGTTGCACAATGCCATAAATATTATTCAAGTATTCTAAATATTATGTGAAGGGATTTACTCGATTTTTTAAAATCAATAGTAGTACTGTTAGCGGAATAAAATCGATAACATGCACCGCACTTATAGTGTAGACTTTTATAGTCGCATCGCATCCCTAGATCGAACTGTCACTGTCAAATAACAAAATATTACCCATATGGGTGATTCGCGCGCAAAGTGGATGTAAAAGTATTTTTCTTTTATAATTGATTTAATTAAGTGAATTGTATCTATTAGATTTCAGAAGGGCGTGCGATAATTCTTATCGCTCACAAAGTAGTTCATATAAAAAGTTTGTGTATAAACCGACAAGCATTGTCCTAGATAGGGTTGCCTGATGTCCGGTATTTAAGCGTACAGTCCGGTATTTTCGAGGCCTGTCCGGTAAAAAATAAATGGTCTTACCGGACAGAACAATGTCCGGTATTTTGAGGAATGTCGGTACTACTGGTCACAAGCGGCCTACAAAAGTAGGCATATGAAATCCCTCAAACGCAAAACTCGTGCGCGCTCCTCGCTCGCTATCTGTTTGTTACTAATTTAGTTGATTTATGTGATGTTGATTAATAAATAAAAAATATTAGTATTAAAAACGCGTATTTTTTGCGACCTACCATACACCCCCGTTTGGGGTTGTCCGGTATTATTTCGCGACTCACCTGGCAACCCTAGTCCTAGAACTACGTTTTGTTAAAAGTATTTTTATATTGTTATAATTAATTTAATAAATAGTTTACAAAGTGAATTGTGTCTATTAGTACTCATTTATTTTGTACTTTGTAATTACAAAGTTTCAAAACGATTCTAACTTAATAATGCTAAGCATAATCTTTGCTCTTATTTCTCTACCCTGCTCACATTCATTAGCTGACTGTCTGTACCTAACATTTACAATATTTTACCCAAACATTTCCAAGTTATAAAAAGCTTATAAATTCACATAAAAACAGATAAATCGTATAATATATCCTTAAGGTATTGGCCACAATTAGGGTATAGAACCGGGAAATCCCGGTACCGAAAATCCCGGGAATTCCCGGTTCTTTTATAGCTGTAAAAGAACCGGGAATTGAAATACAAGAACCGGGATTTTCCGGTACTTTCGGGATTTTTTTATTTATTCAATTACATGGCAATTGGCAACACTGACGCTAGTGACGCTACGTGCGATCGAATATATTTTGATGGTCAACAAACAATCAAGTATGTTTTCAAGAAAAAGTAAAAAAAATATCTAAACTATGACTTTTTTGCATATTTGCCAAAGAAAATGTTATCTTTAAAAACACCTATGTTTACAATGGTTCTGAAACGGTTTTTATGCTTCGAATCAAGATCACGAAGTCTCAATTTTCCCAAGAATTGTCTCAAGTCCTGTTAAGATGCAAAAAAATTGCTCTTCAGTCTCAATGTTTGTGGAGGAAGCATGTTCTATGCGTTCTTTTTGGGATTTTGGTCTGGTGATTGCGCAGGCCAGTCTAAGACCGAAATGTCATGCATGCTCCTGAAGCCAGCTGGTCACCACTCGCGCTGTCTGCGTACGGACATTAACACCACAACCTTTCAAGTGGTGTCCAATCGTCAATTTTTATTTAACACAAACAACTGGTGCTCTGACGAGAGCATTTGAAGAAACAGCATTGCCGTAACATTTGGCTGTTTTTTCGCATCAGTTAGCAAAAATCGGTCTTCGTGCGTATGGTCCTTGCGCTTCTGGCCATGGCATTCTTTCACTTACTTCCCCAGTCGCATGATAACGTTACTTTAACCTTGATTGCTGCCTTGCGACAAGAGCAACTTTTTAGCATCATACCAGGACTTGGGTAATGTCGCCCAAAAAGATTTGATTTATGACATGAAATAGTTATTTGTTATGCAAGGCTGCAAAGTTGTTTTTTGGCGCGAGTACTTATATTGAAACCCGAGCTAGCGAAGGATTCTAGGATATATATATATATCAAATATAGAATCCTGAGCGTAGCGAGGGTTTCAAAGGTACGAGACACAGAATAACTTTGCTGCCGAGCGAAACACACAATTTTTCACCTCACTACAGCGAGGAAATGCTTGGTGCAAGAAAAACGCAAATAATATATTAAATAAGTGTTTATTTTTTTCATGCGGTGTCGTGCTGGCCAGTTCGATTATTCTAATTCTATAAGGTTGGCGCACTGGCATGAAATAAGTATTAATGCATTTTCAGAGGACTGGCGGTATAAAAAATTATAGAATAGAAAGGTTCGAATTTTAAAAATTCTTTCCACGCTAGGGGACAAAATGCACTTTTGCGCTCAGATTTCGAATGACAAACAGATTCTTTCCGAGCTTGTGAGGTGAAATAGTTATTTGTTATGCAAGGCTGCAAAGTTGTTTTTTGGCGCGAGTACTTTATTGAAACCTGAGCTAGCGAAGGTTTCTAGGATTGAACCACGAGCGAAGCGAGTGGTTCAAATATAGAATCCTGAGCGTAGCGAGGGTTTCAAAGGTACGAGACGCAGAATAACTTTGCTGCCGAGCGAAACACACAACTTTTCACCTCACTACTAGGAAAATGCTAGGTGCAAGAAAAACGTAAATAATATAGGTATTAAATAAGTGTTTATTTTCTTTCATGCGGTGTCGTGCTGGCCAGTTCGATTATTCTAAAAATAAGGTTGGCACACTGGCATGAAATAAGTACCTAATAATGCATTTTCAGAGGACTGGCGGTATAAAAAATTATAGAATAGAAAGGTTCGAATTTTAAAAATTCTTTCCACGCTAGGGCACAAAATGCACTTTTGCGCTCAGATTTCGAATGACAAACAGATTCTTTCCGAGCTTGTGAAAGAATCTGTTTCTATTCTATAATTTTTTATACCGCCAGTCCTCTAAAAATGGATTAATACTTATTTCATGCCAGTGCGCCAACCTTATTTTTAGAATAATCGAACTGGCCAGCACGACACCGCATGAAAAAAATAAACACTTATTTAATATATTATTTGCGTTTTTCTTGCACCTAGCATTTTCCTCGCTGTAGTGAGGTGAAAAGTTGTGTGTTTCGCTTGGCAGCAAAGTTATTCGGCGTCTCGTACCTTTGAAACCCTCGCTACGCTCAGGATTCTATATTTGAACCACGAGCGAAGCGAGTGGTTCAAATATAGAATATAGAATATTTGAACCACTCGCTTCGCTCGTGGTTCAATCCTAGAAACCTTCGCTAGCTCGGGTTTCAATATAAGTACTCGCGCCAAAAAACAACTTTGCAGCCTTGCATAACAAATAACTATTATTGATAACTGATTTTTCGCATAATTGCAAAAAACTGCATTATTTTTTATTTTTTCTTTCTGACGACCGTATTAAACAAATACGGTCGTTACTTGTATCATTATTTCACTTTTTAAAAAATATTTACGCAATAAATATAATATTATTTTACTTTTACATATACCTAGTCCAATAAATGAGCTTTCTAAAAATAAGTATGTCTAACAAAAAATGTGTAAATTGAGCAAAATCAAAACATCCCTAGGCGGTGTTGATGTATTGAAAAAAAATCCCAAAAGTACCGAAATTCCCGGGAAATCCCGGTTCCAGCATAGTCCGGTACCGAAAATCCCGGTTCCTTGAGATAGTACCGGTTCTCTATACCCTAGCCACAATCAATGGAAAAGGTAATAAATCTGATCTAATAAAGGTTTCGTGTACTACGAGAAAAACACGTCTCGTCCCGCCAAAAACCCGCAAGCGATTCATCAATTCGAGACGTATCCGTCATGTCGGATATTATTACGCCGTCTAACGAATCCGTCCGAAATATCGGACTAGTCTGAATAACGTCTGTACGAACGTATTTAATATTACGCGTCATAAATATGTTACTATAAGAAGTTGTCAAATCCTCACTTATAAATGTGTTTGTGAAAATAAATAAATAAATATTCTTGGACGAATCGCACAACGCCATCTAGTCCCAAACTAAACAACTAAGCTTTATGGGTACTAACTAGATTGCTGATAAATATACTTAAATATTTTTATTTGTAAATAAATACTTTTTATACATAGAAAACACCCAGACCAAAGCCAACAGACATGATCATGCACACAAATGTTTGCCTTGCGCGGGATTCGAACCCGCGGCCCTTGGGATAAAGTGACCATTGCTAGCCGCTCGACCACCGGGCCAAGATAGCGAAGCACATCTAAAAACTGTCTAGACTCGTCGTTGCTTGTCGTAATTCAGTGCGACCACAGATATCAGAATACAAGAGATATGGTTTGTGGGCGGGGCACATGACGCCATTTTCTGCACAAATGTGCAGGAACTTGATTGTTCTAAGTCATTCACAAAACAACGCTTCCGCGAACACACGTCCGTGAATGTCAACAAAAATGCCGGCTTGTGCTTTAATTACGTGCAAAAATCGCAGTGATACGGTAAATTCAAGTAATAGTGGTGTTACTTATCATAGGTAAGTCATTTATTTAATATTTTTCTATATAAATGACAAATTAACGAAATATTTTTGAGGCATAGAAATTATTAAACAATATACGGCATAGTCGATACTTCTGTTACAAATATTGTCCATTGCTTGTTTTGGATACGCGCTTTTCAATGTTTTGCGGTATGCACGTACAATGGAATGCAAACGTAACGATAATTACAATGTTGTGAAAATATCGTGGTACCGCCGCTTGTAGCTTCCGCGATCTGTCAAAGTAATAATGGCCGTCGCACAAGCCATGTAGTGCTGCCAAAAGTAGAATATTTTAGTATCGATAATTTTGTATTTCTAATTTTTGAAAGTATAATAATTTGAAACTTTTACTACAGTGCATTCCTTGTACGGGGTGTCCCAGTCCCATAAGTATTGGATCAAATTCAAGGGGAAAGTAGCTCAACTAAAAACTCATTTGATTAGTTTTAAAAAAATCGCTTATTATTATGTACTAATTTTTTTAAGTTCTTTCTTTTAATTGGTTTGAAACTAAAAAATACTATTATAATCTTTTAATTGGTTTGAAACTAAAAATTACTATTAATATACTATTAATTACTCCAGACTTAAATACATGAATAGCTAACGAAAACATAAGTAATGCGTTGTACGTGCCTATCAAATTTAAGGAGTGCACTCGATTTACTTGGGATCCCATCATCAGATCCTGATTGGTGACAAGTTATGATGGAAAAAAAATCAAATGGTCTAATCTAATACATACCTACAATACTTAAAGAATCATCCTCTAACTCCTATCCGTTTAGGAGTTGTACCTTCCATCATCACCTCATCAACATGGGATGATGACTTCCAGACGTAAAAACATGAATAGCTTACGAAAACATAAGTAACGCGTTGTACGTGCCTATAAAATCTGAGGGTTGCCCTCGATTTGCCTGGGATTCCATCATCAGATCCTGACTTGGTGACAATGGGACCAACCTGGGAGTATGCACTTTCATATAAATAAAAAAATTTGAAAATCGGTCAAGAATTGACGGAGTAATCGGCGGACATACAAAAAAATATATATATACAATGAAACATAGAACCTCCTCCTTTTTTGAAGTCGGTTAATAAAAATGGCGACATGCGCCCCGCCCACAAACCATATCTCGTTCATAGTTGTAGTGCGTAATAATTGTTATTGTAAAATATCTAGAGGTAAAGTTATCGATAATGCTTGTCGCCCTTTTTCGTTAGGTGCCGTCACTATAATACACTTCTTACTTCTGTGTTCGTAATCGAACTGCAAATCACGGGCTTACGATTTGTGTGAGTGTGACTGTCGGAGATTATTCTATGCATGTGTTAAAATGTAACTGTGTGTGTAAGTGGCGACATCGGTTCCGGTACAAAAACTGTCTTATTACATTTCTCTTCTTTCTGTGTTCTGAGAGTGCGACACAAAGTGACACCATCGAGTTCCTTGGATATAATTGCATTTGATGCGAATAAATGAAGTGACCAGTTAAATAAGGATGTCCCTTTGATGACCCAAATGCGGAAAGTACGCGACGATGGACCAAAGTGGCCAATTTATAGTTTCCGTGTTTAGCTAACTATATTAATCGTGACGAACCCTTTAAAGAGTGTCAGAGGAGTTCCCTAAATCTGACAGAATCTTGATACTCCAAATGTCATATGACAAAATCTTCTTTAAACGAAGGCATAAAAATTATTAAGTTTGTCATTTGGCAAAAATTGTATATAGCAGAATTTACAATAGCATACTTTGAATCATTAATTACTTTACCTATCTAACCTAATACCTACCTAACCTATTTTGTGATCACAGGATAAAGGATAAAAATTTGTGGTCACAGTAGTTTGCTCATCTGCACTCTTAAATATGTATAAAAAACTTTTAAAATACTTTTATGATACATAGACTTTAAAATAAAGGTATCTCTGTTGAGTTTCTTGCGGCAATTCTTCACAACAGGCCATTCACGTCGAAGTGTTGGCAGGATATAAAAAAAAATATGTGCAAAAGTTGTATTTTCTGTAAGGATTTCATTAAATTGATTTGTAAATATTCATCCAAATTAATCACACATGATTACATAACAAAGACATTTATAAAGAATATAAACGACTTAATTCAGCACTTTCCGTACCATTTTGTTTGACCGATGACATTTCTATCGGAAATCCAATTTGGTTGTTGGGGGCGAGTGAAGGCCATTAAAAGGGATTCTAATTACTAGGTTTATTGAGACAATGGAATCTACGCAAATAATAGAATAATTAGTTACGGATTTATGGGCCCTTGCGGACGGAACGTCAAGGGCAATATGCCCAAATATATTTGATAGCAAATCAAAGTCAAACATGATGATAATGTCGAATTTTTGAAATGAGATCGTCATATTAACAAATAATTATTCCTGCAGGGATACGGATCTCTTTTCAATCGAAGAGGATTAGAGCGTACTCTGCCACTCTGCTCCAATGCAGATTGGCAGAGGCTGGTGTTTTCAAGCGAAGGCGACACTGAGAAGCATGAGATTACGAAACACATCCAAAAACTGGCTAGGGTCGATGTTGCTTAACTTGCGTGTTTTTTTAGAATGCCACACACAGCGACGCCAACGAGCTCCTCAATCAAACTACTACGAAACAGAATAAAAATAGTGTACCCTTCTGGAACCAAAAATTTTGTAGAAAGAAATATCCCACACAATTTGATACACGGGTTGCTTTAAAAATATGTAGGTTCTGGAACCAAAAATTTTGTAGAAAGAAATATCCCATACAATTTGGTACACGGGTTGCTTTCAATTGTGTACCCTTCTGGAACCAAAAATTTTGAAGAAAGAAATATCCCACACAATTTGGTACAGGGGTTGCTTTAAAAAGTACCCTTCTAGAACCAAAAATTTTGTAGAAAGAAATATCCCACACAATTTGGTACACGGGTTGCTTTGAAAATGTGTACCCTTCTGGAACCAAAAATTTAGTAGAAAGAAATGTCCCATACAATTTGGTACACGGGTTGCTTTAAAAAGTACCCTTCTAGAACCAAAAATTTTGTAGAAAGAAATAACCCATACAATTTGGTACAAGGGTTGTTTTAAAAATGTGTGTTCTGGAACCAAAAATTTTGTAAAAAGAAATAGCCCATACAATTTGGTACACGGGTTGCTTTAAAAATGTGTACCCTTCTAGAACCAAAAATTTTGTAGAAAGAAATGTCCCATACAATTTTGTGCACTGGTTGCTTTAAAAATGTGTGTTCTGGAACCAAAAATTTTGTAGAAAGAAATATCCCATACAATTTGGTACAAGGGTTGCTTGAAACTGGATTAATACATTGGATTTAATCTGAGTAGTAGTAAACAAGTTTTCCATAAATCCCAAAGGAGATTATCTAAATAATCTTCGAAATTCTAATAACAAAAGTCTAGCAGTTCTAGTTATATGATTATTATACTTATGAATATTATTTGGGCAGGAACCGGCATTTTCATGGCCCAGTTTCATGACAGGGCTTATTGCTTGACTAGCTAATCCTCGTGGATTCACTCGGATATTGTCTTTTGTGAGGCAAGGAGTGGACCGTTTCGCTATTGTCATTTATATACCAAACTTTTGTATATAAGCGTTTATATACATGTTTGTTTAACGATTTAAAGCGACAAGATTTACTTGACTGTTTCTTTCAACATCAACATTTAGATTTTTGTTTTAATCACGATTGGAAAGTTTAACTAATATAACAAATTCGAATAATTATCCAAATATAAGGGTCCATTTCAATTATTTATTGGGTAAAATTAAAATTATTAAACTCATTAACCAATTATAACATTTACATTTAACTAAAAACTAAACTCACATTATAAAGTAAACTATAGATCGTAATATTAAATGAAAGTGAATTAATTGAAAATACAGATAAATAAGATAACTGGAACAAAACAGCCATCGGTAAAACATGACTTTAATAAATTGATCTTACAGATAAACTAACTGGGACTTTTAAGCAACCTGCAAAACTTATTATGCTAAAGCCTTACCGTGACAACCACTTTACATCTAATAAGCGTCTTCGGAGGGGAAGCATCGGAATTCGGAATGCAATTTCTCACAAATCGAACTGCCATGATTGAATTTAGAAAGAGTTTAAACGAACTTCTGAGGGAATAAATAGGTGAGAAGTTTTTTATTATAAAACCTAAGGCTTTAACGTCCCTCTGCAAAAATATATAATATCAAAAAAAAAACGATTCGAAAGAGCTTGTAATATGCCTATTTGAATAAAAATATTTGTCTTCGACTGCAGGGATACGGATCTACAATTGAAGTGGATTAGAGCGTACTCTGCCACGCTGCTTCAATGCGGATTGGCAGAATCCAGTGTTTGAATGTCATCCATCAATAACAGCCGAGACCGGCGGCCGAAGGACAGAGAAGCTAGAGACAACGAAATCCATCCAACACAAATACACAAATACACAGATACACACGTCAAACTTATAACACCCCTCTTTTTGCGTCGGGGGTTAAAAATTAACAAGAGTCGACGCACGTTGTTCGTGTTCGTGTTCATTTTAAAGTGCGACTCACAACGAGAGAGTAACCTAACGAAACACATCCAAACAAGCCAAAGAAAAAGATATCCGACGACAGAAACAATCAAATTAAGTGTTTTGTATACACAAAAAAGCAAATTAAGTTAGTGATAAACGATTTAAGAATAGAAAACAGAAACGAGTATCCGAAAAAATCCTTTCCCGACCTCAATCCTCAGGAGTGAAAGAAAATGAACAAAAAAAAGTTAAAGCGGACGTTTGCGCGGCAATTTTGACTTGGAATAAATCACTTTTGTATTATTCTACCCACGAATCTTCAACGGTGTTTAAGGAATTCCATTCCGAATTGACAATTTTTAACTTTTGGGTGGAGTTTGCTAAGTAAATAAGTAACGAGGTGGCGAAAGAACTTTTTGTCAGCTTCTATACCTTTATCTTGGTAGTCAAGTATGGTGGGATTCTCGGAAATACTGGGTGACCCGCTTGCTTGCTTGTTTGCCTTCATCATCATCATCATTTCAGCCTATATACCAGCCCACTGTTAATTAAGCACTAGCCAATAGCACAGAACTAATTAACATCTTACAGAAAGCACCAAAGATTGATTAGCATAGTCGAACGACACAATTACAAAACATAATTTCTTTAGCACAATACAAATCCGCGCAGACGTATTATACAATGCATAACGACAATCGCTTTTCAATTCTTTTTTTAATATTTTTTTTTTATACCACTAAGGTGGTAAACAAGCTTACGGCCCGCTGATGGTAAGTGGTCACCGTAGCCTATGGACGCTTGCAACACCGGGAGTATCACTCGCGCACTTTTTAAGAAATTGACGGTTTATAAAATATGGGATGGGAGTTTATGTTACATAAACAAAATTACAGCATACATGCATGGTAACTATTTTATTTAATATCAATACTGAAATAAGATATCTAAGAATAAATATCTCTAGTTGGTGATATTCTTATAAAATTCTAAAGATTTAGCAATAATAATATTGAAAATAACCAATATCTAATATGTCAATTACAAATCCTCTCTGGTATTCTATAAAAAGAACTAATCAAAATGTAAATTTGTTTGGTATAAGAATCTCTCGACACTCCCTCGGGGCGTAGCCGTCGATGCAAAATTGTCTGCGAAATCTTTAAATTCGTCGTTCAGTGCAAGAATCTGTGATATATCAATATTTAGATGCCGCAATCGTAATAATTCTAGTCACACGGTTTAGTTGAAAAGTTATAAAGCAATCTCTGTCATCAGCGTCGGATGTCAATCGAAATTTTTTGGACGAATTACAAAACTTCATCTATGTAGACCGAAACCAAGCAACTTCGTTTAAATCTTCATAAGAATGACAGTGACAAAACAGATTTTAATTAATCCTTGTATTTTTTTTGTTCTTTTCAATAATAAAATAATATAAAGAAGAAAGATTTCATTATTATTTGTTTGCATCATACATGTCCCCATGTGACATAGGCTACATACAATATGTATGTATATTTTCAACAAAATTAGGGATCTTTACTAAAAGCCGTCCGAAGCCCGGGCGAGCTGCTTGTCATTAATAAGGTGCATTGGGTAGAAAAAACTGATGCTTAGTTTAACAACAAATATAAATAAATATTGTCCAGAGAGCGGTATCTGTTTAAAATAACGTCTGCGTGTAAATCTTGAAATTCTGCTGTGAAGCAAGAATGCATACCTCAAGGGACAAAAAGCGACTGCTTGCGACTGCGACGGCAAAAACGCAAGAGACAAAATCAATAGCAATAAATAAAGGATGAGATGTCGATATAATGATCAATGCGCTAAGTTTTATCGAATTCGAGACTTCCTTTCGGATATTTTTATGTTCACAATATTCTTCGGCAGATGGTAAAAGTTTTACTCCTATATTAAGTTGACGCTTACAGCTTCTGGAGTGGGGCATTACTTCTCACGAAATATCGGGACTGGGGACAAGCACATCACAGATTCCCAACGGGGAATCTGTTGGGTTGTGTCTCCTGTAAAGCCAGAACAATACCTACGACCTCAGATTGACAATACCTTTTTCCCTCCTCACAGAATATGCCCCCAGTCGCAGTATATGCAGATTCCCGTTGGGAATCTGTGATGTGCTTGACCCCAGTCCTCTGTTGTGTTGTGTCTCCTGTAAACCCAGGATCAATACCCACGACCTCAGATTGACAATTCCTTTTTCCCTCCTCACAGAATATGCCCCCAGTCGCAGTATATGCAGATTCCCGTTGGGAATCTGTGATGTGCTTGACCCCAGTCTTCTGTTGTGTCTCCTGTAAACCCAGGATCAATACCCACGACCTCAGATTGACAATTCCTTTTGCCCTCCTCACAGAATATGCCCATAGTCTCAGTAAATGATATTCGCACAACATCAAAAGAGCAAGAAATTCTCAAAATAGCACATTCTCGAAATATGATATTCTCAAAATATGATAATGGCTAACAATATATAGGGACAAGACTAAGGTTCATTGAGTTTCTTGTTGCACTTCATCTCAACAGGCCATTTCGTCGTAGTGGTGGTATTTTCTTTAAGTCTACTTTAAAATAAATAAATGATTTATTTATCTCAAAAATCTTTTTACAAACATTACTATAATAACAAGGTGCGTGGTTTAATCTAAGATTATGAGAGACTGGTGGCTGAACTAAGCGTGAGCTTGTATCTCGGCACACCAGCATCTCCGTTATATAATAAAGTTAAAATTAAGTTAAATGACAAACAAAAAAGTAGGTATTGGACTAACTTAACAGGCCCGGTGGTCGAGTGGCTAGCAATGGTCACTTTATCCCAAGGGCCGCGGGTTCGAATCCTGCGCAAGGCAAACATTTGTGTGTGTACATGTCTGTTTGCCTTGGTCTGGATGTTTTCTATGTATAATACGTATTTATTTACAAAAAAAAAAACGTATTTAATTATATTTATTCAGCAATCTAGTACCCATAGTACAAGCTTAGTTGCTTAGTTTGAGACTAGATGGCGTTGTGTGATTCGTCCAAGAATATTTATTTATTTAACTAGAGAAAAGTATTTTTTTTTTTGTGAAATGTCTTATTATTTATTTTTCATTATTAATAATTTTTAAGGGCTGTGGATTTTTGTAATAACTAAATAAATAAAATATTTTTATCTATTCTATTGATAACTTTTTTAACTCCAATTTGTCTGCGGTTACAGTAGCAATTAGAGTACAAGATTCGAATTCGTCTGTGCGCCTTAATTGCGAAATTCTAGTAATTGGTGCTTCGCTAGCTCTCGTTTCGCGTAACGTTAGCATCACATGTCCTCTTAACAAGTCATTGGAATAGTGAATGTATTTCTCCATTGTTAAATGTAACTTTTATGTACAGCCAATGTATAAGGTAACCAGGTTCGTAAATGATTCAAATTTAAAAAAATAAATACCTCTTTCATTTGTTAAAATTGTACTAGCAGCAACGGCTACTCCGTCCGCGTGGATTTTCTGTATGATGAAATAAACCCTTTTTCTAATCGTGACAATATTTTGTAATAATCTGGGGGCACGGTAGTGCCCCCGCCAAGACGAGCCAAGCGGAGCGCAAGGGCACTACCTACCTTTTTTCGAAACGTTTCATCGTTTTTTTGAACTCTCATAACTTTGGTTTGGATGATGCTAAATAGTTAAAAATTTCAAGATATAATGACACCAGTACAATCATTAAACATACAAAGTTTGAATATCGTAGCTATTATACTTTAGATTTTATTAATGTCTAAAAACCCCCGATTTCGTCACTGATTCACTCACTCACTGATCATCATAATTCTTAAGGTACTTCCTGAAGTCCTAGAACGCTGAAATTTGGTATGTAAGCTAATATTACTACAAAGACAACAAAAAAATCATAAAACTTGGAACTTCGCCCAAAAGAAAAAAAAATTATAAGCAACTTACAAAAAGAAATGAAATCCCACCAAAAACATTTTCATGTAAAAATGTTGCCAAGACGAGTCTACATAGCTTACCCTGTGAAAAAGTTATCAGATCTCATATAAAGCCAAGCTCTAAAGACTACACTCTCTAAACGTACAAGCTCTACACTACACCTTAAACAAAATCTATGAAAAAGTCTGACCACTTATACATTTGATTATACATTTTATCAATAAACTCGTTGAATAATTAAAAACATAAATTTAATATTCACAGAATTGTATTTTGTAGAACGCACATTTTTTGTGAAATATAATTGATCGAGAGAAAAAACAAAAGAGTAGCGCCGAACGCCGAACAGTTTTAAAAAGTGAAGTTACATTAGCAAGGAGTTTCGTTGATATTATCAAATAACATTATTTAATTAAACGCTCGTCTTAAATCAATTAAAATAAAAAATATTAGCAAGACATAAAGCAATAAAATAAATTGAGAAACTAAAATAAGATATCCATTAGTAAATTGGTAGTTTTTGAATTTTATTTCTATTACAGACACCTATATCTCTTTTATTATAGTTAACCGCGTGATCAACGAGAAGTGCTAGTGAGTCCCGGTAGCGTTGTTGGTGTGGCTCTGCCTTTGGTAGTACCTACCAGACGGCTCGGGTTCGATCTCACCACGGGTCAAAAATTTATGATGGCATTTGAGTTTATCCCGAGTCTCACAAATGAACTGAGAAGTCCTTTCAATACTTCCTACTCCGACTATAGTTTCTCCCCGGGACGTCAATAAGCTTCATCGCTTATTGTCAATCTGAGGTCGCCGTTATTGATCCTGGCTACACAGGAGACACAGTGGTGGGAATGTGTGTTTTTTTTATCTCGAGTCTACGTGTTCTACCCTACTAACTAATATTAAAAGAGCGAAATAAAATAATACATTATTAATAATACATTAGGGACAATTCATACAGATTGAGCTAGCCCCAAAGTAAGTTCGAAACTGTGTTATGGGATACTAACTCAACGATATTATATTTTATAACAAATACATATATAGATAAAAATCCAAGATCCGAGGCCAATCAGAAAAAGTTAGTTTTTCATCATGACTCGACCGGGGTTCGAACCCGGGACCTCCTGGGTGGCGGTCTGGCGTGGTAACCATTACGCCACGGAGGTCATCAAAAGCGAAAGTTGTGTGTATCTTAGTTACCCCTTCACGCTCAAATGGCTGGGCCAATATTTATGATATGTAGGTAGCCGATACCTTGCATTAACATAAGGGTACTTTTTGTCCCGAAAACTACGCGATTCCCGTAGGATTTGATCAAAAATCTGATATAGATGGCGCTGCTGTGCATAAATAAATACACGCAAACGAAGTTGCCCGGATTTCACTAGTTAAAAATGATAATAAAAAGTAGCCAATGTCCCCTATACCCGAATATATTTATTTAATTATGATATAAGAATAAATATTTAATTAATCAGAAAGCTGAAACATCGAGGGGATTTAATATTATTGAATTAAACGAACGAATAGAATTTAAATCACATTATTTCATTGCTACGTGATCAATATAAGTTTTAAGAGAGAATGCTATTTAATTATGTCCATATGGATTCTGCACTTCTATTAGTACCTCTACTAATAGAAGTGCAGAATCCATATGCTGCAGAATCCAACTGCAAAAATCTCTTGGGCTCCTCAGCCCAAGAGGGGATTTTTGCAGTTACTCGATATGTAATGTACCTACTTAAGAGTGCGCGCACGATAACTCTGCGCGCGGGCGAAATCGGAGCTACTATTGTGGTAAGTAAAAATCAAATATAATTTATAGAAACATTGTCAAATATGCGGTTCTAGGTATACATTTTCATTAAAAAAAATATCGCCATTTGAATATTCACTATAGTATTAGGTTACATATAGATCGATGATAGCATTGTAGCAAATTGCGTAATTATAATTGGCAACATTAGATACGCCATCAGTCGCGCGCAAACTTATCTTGCGCGGACTCTAATCAATGTTTGCTTCATACAATAGGTACTATCAAACTTCAATACACACAGAAATTATTTTTTTAATCGCGAGCCTAAGTTGATGGTGGAAAATTTTGTTTTTAAAAATAATTTACCGCCGACTCCAAGACTTGGATTTGTGGTTGAGGCTACGGTGATTGCTTGCCATCAGATAACCCACTAGATAGTCTTCTCATCGATGTCTTAAAAAAAGTTTGTTAATATTTTTTAACATTGAAATGAAATGGGAGCTAGTATAAACAATTATGTAAAACGACTATGTATTCTGTTTGCGTTGTCCCAAGTGTTTGTACGTCTGTAACGTCGCTCCTCCTTAATTAAGAATAACACTTGTGGATACTGTTGATTGTTGGTACGAAATTTGAATATGTACTTCATGTTGTATGTATGTGCTTCATGTTGTGAACAAACTAGCGGACTACCCCGGCTTCGCACGGTTTTTTACTAAGGAACCCAAATTTTTTTTTTTACATATAATATAGTCTATGTTACCCCGGTAATGTGCTTTCCCAATGGTGAAAATTTTTTTGAAATCGGTCCATAAGTTTTGAGTTTACAAACAAATCTTTTCTCTTTATAATATTAGTATTCTTAGATATAATTTGACAGGCGCGGTGGACGAGTGACTAGCAAGCTACTTACTCACCGCTCTCCCAAGGGCCGCGGTTTCGAATCCAGCTCGAGACAAACAGGTGATATGCATGAACATGTCATGTTTATCTTGTTCTGGGTGTTTCCTCATAAAAAATTCAAAATATTTATTCAGAGTGTAATGGAACGGAACGTCCCATCTAGAAATGTAAAATGTCAAAGTGACAGACGTCAGTGACGTCTTCCGTCTTGGCTCTGTGTACGCGCAGGACGACGTACGAGCAACTAAGTTATTAATATTAAATAATAAGAAAAGACTTATATTGTAATTAAAATAAATACTCTGAAGACCTCAACAGATATTTTATTTAACAATAATACATGGCGCAGCTGAAGAGGCAACGAACTCACGCAGATTTTTAAGGATTTTACTCGACGACGCCACGCCGGTAAGAAACCACGCCGTGAACATTGGTAAAGTTGCACAATTAATTACTAATTATGGAAGAAACTACACATGAGATGGATAATATAGGTGCTTTCGAATATAGATTGCCACAATGCTTGAATTTGGATAATATTGAAAATTGTTGGCCTCAGTGGCAACGTTTCAAGCAAAGTTTTAAAGTATTTTTAATGGCTGCTGGCTACGAAAGACTCGCAGAAACGAGGAAAGCCGCGATTTTGTTAAATTGCATTGGACAGCAAGCCCAAGAGTTATATTTCAATGTATTGAAGTTAGATGAAAAAGCGAAATTGGACGAAATTTTGCAAATTTTTGATGATTACTTTAAGCCGAAGCAAAATGAGGTAATTAATAGTTTCAATTTGAATAAAAGAAACCAAGAGGAAGGTGAATCCTTTGATGCATTTTACACACACATAAGAAAACTGGCAGAAAATTGTAACTTCGGAGACCAGACAGAAAGAATGCTGAGGGATAGGATCGTCATTGGTGTACGTGACCAGAGGATACAGCAGAAGCTTCTAGAAGTCAAGGACTTAAGTCTAGGAAGGGCCGTGGACATCTGTCGATCTGCGGAGATGACCAGAGAACACATCAAGGTGCTGACCAACTCAGAGGTGCATGAGGTGCAGGTGAAGAAGTCATCGCAGCAACAGAACACCACTGCGGAATGTAGAGCTAAGTATTTTAATAATAATAAAACGAATAATAGGTCATTTGGTAAGAATAATAGTCAATTTGTTAAGAATAATAGTCAGAAAAATAATTTTAATAAATCTTTTTACAATTGTAAGAAATGTGGTAAGGAGCATGGCCCTAGGCAGTGCCCAGCCTATGGGAAACATTGCAGTAATTGTAATAAACTGAACCATTTTGCGCAAGGGTGCAAATTTACTAATAATAAAGTAAATAATATTAATTATGAGGAGTCTAATAATAATGTACATGATTTATGACTAGTCTGCTCTATAAATTTGAAAAATAATGAGTGGATTGAGTCTCTCCAAGTTGAGAATAAAAAAGTATTTTTCAAGTGTGATACCGGAGCTCAAATTAATGTACTAAGTATTCATGATTTAAGAAAAATTGTCGATGATGAAAGGAAAATAAAATTATCTGAGGCAAAAATAAAATTGAGGTCTTCGGAGGGGGTAAAATAACCCCTAAGGGTAAAGTCACGTTAAAACTTATTAAAACAGATTGTGATGAAAG
Source organism: Endotricha flammealis (assembly GCA_905163395.2). NCBI lineage: Eukaryota > Metazoa > Arthropoda > Insecta > Lepidoptera > Pyralidae > Endotricha > Endotricha flammealis. The sequence goes on along the minus strand of LR990871.1, from coordinate 1,526,955 downwards.
TATAAGTACAGAATTTTTAATAATAAAAGAAAAAGTAAAACCGATTTTAGGATTAGCATCATTATGTCAACTTAATTTGATAAAAAGTAATAATATTAATACTGTGAAAACTTATAATCAAAAAGATTGTGTCATTAAAAGAAACACTGAACTGTTTCAGAGAGTTGGAGAGTTTAGGAGTCCTCTGCAACTGCGTGTCCAACCAGGGGTGGAGCCAGTTGTGAGACCACCGCGCAGGGTGCCTAACGCACTGACATCGCGCTTAGCGGAGAAGTTGGTAACTCTGGTGAGGCACAAAGTCATTGAAAAGGTTGAACATCCAAAAAATTTTGTAAGCAATTTAGTAATAATTGAAAAGAAGGATGGTTCATTGAGAATTTGTTTAGATCCTAAAGATCTTAATAAAGTATTAATAAGAGAACATCACTTGATACCTACCATTGATGAAATTGTGTCAAAATTAAGTAATAAAAGGTATTTCTCAGTGCTAGATTTGTCAGATGGCTTTTATAATATTAAATTAACGGAAGATTCTAATGATTTGTGTACATTTAACAGTCCGTTTGGCTGTTATAAATTTTTAAGAATGCCATTTGGTTTATCAGTAGCACCGGAAATATTTCAAAGATACAGTGAATTAGCCTTTGGTGACATACCAGGTGTAATAGTGTATTGTGACGATTTATTAATTTGCGGGGACACTGAACAAGAACATGATGTAATATTAAATAAAGTGTTTCAACGGGCTAAGGAACATAATGTTCGCTTTAATAAGAATAAATTTCAATATAAATTAAAAGAAGTTAAATATTTTGGCCATATTTTTTCTGAACAGGGCATGAAGATAGACCCGGAAAGGGTGAATGCCATTAATAATATGAGAAGTCCTAATAATAAAAAAGAATTGCAGATATTTTTAGGTATGGTCAATTACTTAAGAAAGTTTATACCTAACATGGCTAATATTGCATCATCGCTTCAGTTATTATTAAAAAAAGATGTTGAATGGTTATGGACGGATATTCATGAAAATGTGTTTAATAATATTAAGAAAAGTATTACTGAAGCCCAGTTTTACAAAATTTTAATACTAAGTTATCAATTGTATTGCAATGTGATGCGTCTAAGGATGGCTTAGGTTGCTGTTTGTTACAGAACTCTAAACCAGTATGCTTCGCTTCTCGAAGTTTAACACCTGCGGAAAGAAATTTCTCGCAAATTGAAAAAGAATTATTGAGTATTGTATGGGCAACTAAAAAATTTCATTATTTTATTTATGGCCGGAAGGTAACGGTAGTTAATGATCACAAACCGCTAGAGAGTTTGTTAAAGAAACATTTACATGAAATCCCGTCACCCCGATTACAAAGATTGACACTTAAGTTATTAAAATATAATATAGAATTTAAATATTTGCAAGGAAAACTGATGTTTATAGCAGATTTGTTATCTAGATCATATCAGCAAGTCAGTGATGTTGATGAATCATATATGTATGAAGTCATTCATTGTCTAGGCTTATCACATAATTTGGAATGTACTGAAGAACAAAAAATGCAATTAATTACAGAAAGTTCACAAGATAAAGAATTGTTAACATTAATTGAATATATTAAAGATGGCTGGCCTAGTAATATTAATAATATTCCAAATGATTTACATAATTATTATAAATTAAGAGGAGAACTTTGTGTAGATGAGAATTTAGTATTTTTTAATAACAGATTAATAGTACCTAAAAATCTCAGATTATCGTTTTTAAAAAATTTACATGAAGGTCATATTGGCATGACAAAAATGAAACAATTAGCCTTCCTTCCTTGTCGCTACACTCTTGACAGAGTGGTCGTGGTCGTCGATTGAGGGTTGGCAGTACGCTTCACTATCCGTCGCCATTCTTCTCGAGCTCTTGCCTTTCTGGTACATTCATAGAATGTACCATTAAGGGCAGTCTTAATTTGGTCGGTCCAGCGCATAGGTGATCTTCCGCGTGGTCTTGTGCCTTCCACCTTTCCCTGTACCACAAGGCGTTCCACAGAGACATCTCCTCGCCGCGAGACATGGCCAAAAAAGGTGAGAATGCGAGCCTGTACTATGGAGGATAAACGCTGTGTGATGCCGAGTTCTTGGAGGATGGACTCGTTTGTTCTGAACTCCGTCCAGGACACCCCAAGCATTCTTCTCCAGCACCACATTTCTAAGGAGTCTATCCTCTTCTTCTCACTCTCTCTCAATGTCCAGGTCTCAGCGCCATATAGGAATATGGGAAACACTAGTGCCCTGACGAGTCGTATCTTAGTGGCCTTTGTGATGTTCCGGTTTCTCCATATTCTCCTGAGTTTGTCCATGGCCGTCCTCGCAATAGCCATGCGCCGTTTGATCTCATTAGCACATCCGCCACTGTTGGATATCAGTGCTCCCAGATAAACATACGACTGCACAACCTCGCAGTTTGCAATTCTCCTCAAAACAATTAGCCAGACAGTTGTATTATTGGCCTTACATGGATAGTCATATTGAAGAACATGTTAAGAAATGTTATCCCTGTCAAATGTATCAAAATAATAATATAAAGGAACCATTATTGTCGCATAGGGTACCTAGTTTGCCATTTTCAAAGATAGGAATTGATATAATGGATTTTAAAAATAAATGCTATTTAGTTATTTATGATTACTACTCAAAATGGTTAGATATAAAATTGTTAAGTAATAAAAGTGCAAGCTCAGTAATTAATAGTTTAAAAGATATTTTTTGTGTATTTGGAATACCAAGTGAAATAATAGCAGACCATGTACCATGTGATTCGAGGGAATGTAAACAATTTGCACAAGAGTGGGGATTTAAATTCACTTTCTCTAGCCCTAGATATGCTCAGTCGAATGGCATGGCAGAACGTGGTGTACAGAGTGCTAAAAAAATATTACTAAAATGTCAAGAAGATAAAACTGATTATAGAGTAGCTTTATTAAAGTATAGAACTACACCTGTGTCGGGCACAACTTTAACACCAAGTGAATTGTTAATGAATAGAAATTTAAAAACAAAGTTAATTGTAAGTTCACAATATTTAGAGCCAAAAGTAAATAAACATATTAAAAAACAATTTGATAAGATTATAAATAGAAATGTAAAAAATTATAATAAGTCTAGTAGAATTAAAAAAGAATTTTATGTTGGTCAAAATGTATGGTTTAAAAAAGATATTAACAGAAATGTATGGTTACGTGGTATGATTCAGAGTTGTAATGCTTTTAGATCATATAATATATTAGATATGAATAATGTAAATTACACTAGAACTTCTTTACACATAAGACCAGCGGCGGTGTAGACTTTGTGGCTCACTTGAGTGCACTCTCACTGGTTGGATACCAGGGGTAGAGGTATTAATAATACGTGTAATAATAATAAGTTTGTAATAATAAGTTTAATTAGTGTTTTATAATATTAATATTAAAAGGAAGATGTGTATTAGATTAAAAAAAAAAAAAAAAAAAGAGGGATGATGTTAATTAGTGTTTTATAATATTAATATTAAAAGGAAGATGTGTATTAGTTTTTTTTTTAAAAAAAAGAGGGATGATGTAATGGAACGGAACGTCCCATCTAGAAATGTAAAATGTCAAAGTGACAGACGTCAGTGACGTCTTCCGTCTTGGCTCTGTGTACGCGCAGGACGACGTACGAGCAACTAAGTTATTAATATTAAATAATAAGAAAAGACTTATATTGTAATTAAAATAAATACTCTGAAGACCTCAACAGATATTTTATTTAACAATAATACACAGAGGTCCTTTCAGACATTTTCTCTCAAAGATTACAAAACATTACAGTTATAAATTATTTTATGTAATTACTTAATCTACTCTATAAACAACTACCATTTCGGAAAGAAAATCAAAATGACCACTGGTAAAAGAATTGAAATTGAAGAAAACCAGTTACGGCCTATTATGCCAAATAACAATACATTTCATATTATTTTAAATAAAATACAGATTCAGGTACGTACATAGAGAAATTAGGTACTAAACGCGGGATGTCAATCCAAATCCTAAATATGTGTAATTATGTATAATATACAGGGTGCCCTGAGAGCGACCGACACTCCCGAAATATCTTAGGAGGTTTAAACATCTACTTTATGCTCGTGAAAGATTTTTTCTCTAAGTGTAATAGTTTCGGAGTAATTGACTAACAAACATTCCTTGAATAACTGTGTGTTTTCATCCCTAAATCAGCTGTTCCTTACGTACAGGCAAGAGCAGGTCGACCTTTACATATTGGACTTTGTACCGTTCTTAAGTTCTATGACGTAGGAGCCAAAATTGTATAAAGCTCGACGTGCACCTGCTATGCATAGTAATTGTCACGGTTACCATAGTGACAAATAAATAAACTTCTGTCAATAGGTAAAATACTAAAACTAAATTATGAAAATTTCTAGTTTTATTTGTTATTTGTTAAATGGATTAGGCGTTTTGAATGGTGTTTAGTGTTTTACGAGTTCTTTAGTGGTTTTGAGTGTTGTGTGGCATAAGAGGCGCTCGTACACATCGAGAATTGTGTGTAGTAGGTACGTTCCGGTACGTACTTCGGTTTTTAATGTAAAAACTTTGATTTTTTAAGTGATAATAAGAATTTCAATGAATAGGTAGGCAGGTATGTGTGTGTCGTGGCCTACGGACTGTCCGTAGCGTAGTAGTTTCTGTCCGTGTAGGTATTTTCGCCGTATGCACTGTTGTTGTAGTATTAGGGATACCTACACGTAGAAAATTAGCAGGTCAGTGCCTTTTTTTTCAATAAACTATTTTTGAATTAAACTTGCACAAAACGCATGTATGTAAGGTACATATCATCAAACTTTCGGCTGTGTTCGTCGTTTTTTTCCTCCCTGTATATTTACAATAATATATTTATTGTTAATCATGTACTCTTTTTTTAGTAAGAAATAATAAGGCTTTTTTATTTTTTTATTTATTTAGTATTATATTTATTGTCTGGTACCCATGACACAGGCAGGTTAACTTACTTTGGGATGGGAGCAAATAGGCTACTCTTGTAAAACTGGTGCTGTGTGAATTATGAATGAAAAGTATTTAGGTAGGCTTCACCGCTTTTTATTCACTGATATGATTATGATTGGCTGATACGTATTGGTTATCGAGGAAGCGCTCATCCTAAACTCATATAAGGAACCCGATATAAGTGGTTAGGGTACCGCGTCGATCGCTAATGGCCTTTTTATTGCTACTTCATAAAAAGTACATTAAACTGTATATATTGGTTATATTTACTAAACACCTGCGTATGTCGGTGTTATGAGAACCAAAATGGAGAAATGAAATATCTATTATGTTAGGACTGGTGGAGTGGTTAGCAAGTTATTTATCAAGGATCGCGGGTTCTTTTTTTATGTCATACTAAACGCAAACAAGCAAGCGGGCCACCTGATGGAAAGAGTGGCCGCCCCTAAACATCAGTAATACCAGAGAATAATATATAGTACTACGTAGTAATACTAAAGTTGTACAGTGCCTTTGATCTCTGAACCAGTTAGAATCTCATGTCAATCCGAAGTTTTGTCACACTCATACAAAATAGGAATTGAGACAGATAGTGCGTGAGTTTGAGATGAATGAAACTGTTGAGAATAGGGGTGAGCTGATCGAAACGCCAAAGCTACATCATTTTAAAGAAAATTAGGGATTCTTAAAAACCGGGCAATCGGACCGTGTAAAATCAGTTTATGACAACACATTTATTAACACGAAATAATCCTGTAATCCCGGTCCGAACGACGGATGCAATTCGCGTCCACTCCGCAAATAATTGACCTAATTACAGGACGTAATCAATCACCGTGTTTGTGCCGGTCCGTGCCGGAACTGTTTATTCTAGTTTCGCTTTGTTAGCGCATAACCTAATAGCAATATTTTAGTTAATCGACGTTATCTATGCTAATATATAGCTGAAAAGTGTTTTGTATAATGTGCTGATCAAATTGAAAAATATTTATTATTAATTAATATTTATTAGATAGATATATGCTTTATTTACAAACCACAGAGACCAAAATACAGTAGGTACAGTCAGGAGCATGTCGACCTTTACATATCGGACTATGTATCATTCTTAATTTGTGTCATGAGCCAAAATTGTACTGCATGTGTAAAACTCAACTTACAGACTAGTGTTTTTGCAACAAAGCAGTGAAAATATTATTATGCTGCCTGACGATAATAACCGCCAGATGGCGTGTAGTGATCCTATCTTCGGTAACAGAGGGCGCGGGTATGATTAAAAGAAATAAGAGCAGAGAAAGATTTGGATTTTAAATTTAATGTTAAAAAAAGAAAGAGTAAAATGACAAAAAAGGCCGTAACTGGTTTTCTTTCGCCATTTCTTTTTACCAGTGGTCATTTTGCTTTTGTTTCAGAAATGGTAGCAGTTTATAGAGTAGATTAATTTATGCAAATCATTTATTACTGTATACTCTGACAAGAGAACGTGTTTGTGAAAACCTATTCTCTGAATAAAAGTTTTTTTTTTTTTTTTAGGCAATTTTCTATTAAAAACAAGACTTACGTAATGTTGAAAATTTAAAAAAAACTGGGGAACTATACCTGTAATCAAAAAAATACTTGGTTAACATCAAAAAAGATCTAAGTGAAGGTACAGACAGCGGAAGAATTCATTTTATACTATGAAAAGATTTCCAATAAAAATAATGAAAAAAAAAAAATTTTTTTTTATTTAAATTATAAAAAAAAAAATTTTTTTTTAATTATTTATAAAACAATTTTTACAATCTTTAACTTAAAATTATTTAAACTAATTACATTGTGATCCTTCCTTCCTTACTAAAAACGTGCAAAGACGGGGCAGGAAGCTCGTTTAGAAAATTTTTTTGAACTCCGTAAAGAATAAATATTTACATGACTGTCCTAATATATCAATCTGTACATAAAAAACATCGGTTGCATTTTCGCACAGCAAATGTAAACAGCGCAGCGCAGCGGTGGTGAGTGTTTTTACAAATGTTTACACTATGTACTGGGAACGGCAGGCCACAGCGCAAGCAGTTCGGTTACGGATTTGGTACAATAATTTAGAGGCGGGAGCGTTTTGTGTTTGATTGAGATTTTACTAAACTGCTGCGTGTGAGAACATTCATGAGAGATTAGCTTTTGCCCGCGGCCTTGCTCGCGTGGCCTACTAACAAATTTGCATATTTTTCTTCAGAAACAAATTCCGGTCCGGTTCGGCACTGTACGGTACGGTTCCATCCGGTCCGATCTGTTCCGGTACGGTCCGGTCGGTCCGGTCCTTATAAGGAACCTACATGTTTTTGGAATCTCTAGACCCAGCGGTTTGGACTGTGCGTTGATGATATATAGTTAAGTCAGTCAGTCAGTCAGGACTTTGAATTTTATATATATATAGATGGCCACGGCACGGGCTATTTGTTACATTAGTATTAGGACCTAAAGAGTTCAACAGTTATTGAAACATTACTGACTTTCCCAATGCCATTCGAACTGTGTTAAACATAACTTTGGTGTTGATCAAATTTTTGCATTTTTGGTATGTATGTCAAGACAAAATCCAGTCGGTCGAATAGTCGGTCTATTTTTTGTAATTTGTTTATGATTCATGTCTAGAACTATATGAATAAACTTAATTTCTAGTTGACTTTAATGATAAATGATGGGCATTATGAGTAGGGAAGAAAGTAATGTCGTTAGAAAAGTATTGGACATGAAAGTTGACGGAGTTAGAAATAGGGGAACACCAAAGAAAAGATTAATTTGTAAAGGATAATTAGAAATAAAGTTACGGTTTGAGATGACAAACGATAAGGCGAAGTGAGGCATGCAGTACTGACCGTGTAAGTTTAAGCAAGGGTAAGAAGAAAAAGCATAACAAATCATTACAATAACAGATTGATTATTTGTTTAACAGTTTTTAATAAGCGATATTGATAACATTAAACAAATAACAAAGCTGTTTCACCTTTATTATGAAGACTGCATATTTAATGTCAATAAATTGTTTTTATTTCATTTAAATGAATGTCTTAAGTAGCTAAACTTAATAATAAAATTTACTTTTTAATTTTAAAAACGCTCGGTTTATAACTTGAACCACAAGCACGTCCAATGACATATGGCCCAAACATAAACACAGAGCGTCAAATTGGGGACATGTAAGGAAAATAGCTGTCCGGTAGCGACGTTATATCTCTAATTTATATGCTAATTGACAGGATGTGCACGTGATACTGGTGTGGGGGGCAAGTAATTGGAATTCTTAGAGAATAGCCGGATCCAAGCCAGTGATAGTCAATAGGCGATCAAAGACCAGGATCGCGTATCGCGTTGTTGTAATTAAGGTAAATCGGAGCAGCCCGTCTGGGGAAGGACCTCCACCTTACAGAAGATCGTAGCCAAATAGCATTTGGTCTCGGCCATGTTGTGTTCCTACGGTGAGTAAGGTCTCCAGAGCTCTACTTTTTTACAGTTTAGGCAACGCGCGAGTGACTACGGTAACTGCTTACCATCAGGGGCCCGATTCTACTAAACAAATGCACCAATGGACTCTCAGTGGTGTCTCAATCGTGTCTCAATAGAATGTCGATAGTGTATCTGTGGAATGGTTTTTGACATTTGTTATGGACAATAACATAATGTTTAACTTATTGTTTAAGTCCATAAAAAATGTCAAAAACCATTCCACTGATACACTATCCGCATTTTATTGAGACACGATTGAGATGAGTGCATTTGTTTAGTAGAATCGGGCCCCAGGCGGGGCCGTATGCTTGTAAGTTTATTATTTTGGAACCTAGGTGGCGTTATGTGACTAGTGCAGAACTTATTAACTAATTAACTTATAATACACAACTAGTGAACAATGATGGTTTTACTTGCGAAATGACTTTGTTTCTTTATGTAAAACTAAACTAAACTATTGCTTGCGTATATCCCGCTTTTCCGTGGGAATTTAGGATTGTCTTATACATATAAAGTTTTCTCTTGAATCACTCTCCCTATTTAAAAAAAACCGCATCAAAATAAGCATACATAGGGGCTGACGTGAGACAGACAGACAGGGAAGCGACTTCATTTTATACTATGTAAAGTACCCTTGGTCCGTGGGGTCCTTGTGCTATAAGACTTTTTAAGGAAAAAACAAAAAGGTTAGTCGACATCACAGGAGACCGAAGAGCTGGCAGCTACCTCGGACAAATAATTAGTCTAGCTATTCAAAGGGGGAACGCTGCCAGTATCTTCGGAACCTTGCCTAAAGGGACTCCTTTTAATAATATATTTCAATTATATTTTTTAAGATTTTTAGTTTTAGGTTCATTATAATTTGTTTATAATAATATGTTTAGTTAAGTTTTAGTATGTGATATTTAAGTCTACAAAAAAACTTTTTCTCTATGTAAAGATGTAACTGATATTAAAATAATATATTTAATCCGACGTTCGTCGCTAGGTAAACGTGTACACAGCTGTCGCTACCAGGAAAAAAAATATCAAATATTATTCATAACTCTCTTTTCATCTGGATTTCTGTTTAAAAAATATATTTCTATATAGGTACGTACGTGTACATCTGTAATAGAACATCATTATAAATAATAATAATAAATATATAGGGACAATTCATACAGATTGTGCTAGCCCCAAAGTAAGTTTGAAACTTGTGTTATGGGATACTAACTCAACGATATTATATGTTATAACAAATACATTATATAGATAAACATTCAAGACCCGAGGCCAATCAGAAAAAGTTCGTTTTTCATCATGACCCGACCGGGGATCGAACCCGGGACCTCCTGGGTGGCGGTCTGGCGTGGTAACCATTACGCCACGGAGGTCGTCAATGTTATGTGCCATTGAAAATATTGTAACATTTAGTACAATTTTAGTATGGATTACTCAGTGCATATTGTGCATAACGAAAATAAACGTTCAATTGTTTTATAAAATGTGAGTCCAAATTTTGACGCGTACTATAGTGAGACTTTTTTGTCTCGCGTCCCTTCAAAAGAACTCAAGGGATTAGTGGGGAAAAAGTCGCACTAGTTTCTTTAAAGGAATTAATTAAGAGGCATCTGGGAATAATGGGGACAGCTCACAAGATGGTAACCTTGTCTGCCTGATTGTGGCGGAACTGCGAAGAAAAATACTTTTAATTTTTTTAATTATAAAAATACTGAGTTAATAATAACGGTCATAAGACCGTTTCGACTCACTCCTGTTATCAATTGAAACGGACTGTAAAGTAGGATAGATGACCAAAGAGATAAACGCGTAGGACACGGCTCTGCGCTTTCATAAAGCTCCGTCTGTGACGAGCTTAAAGCTTATAAATATTCAAGGGAAATCCGCACCGAGAAGCGTTTCCTGTCTCACGACATCCAATACGGCTTTTTAACAGCTGTTTTTCTTGTTTTGAACTTGCATTGACGTCATTAATGTTGGAGTCGAAAACGATACATTTGTGTATCGAAAACGATATACAAGACGTTGAGCGGGTTAAATCAAAGTGTGTCATGTGTCAGTAACAGAAAACAATTTTAAGGTGGTTCGATTCGCACGGCCAGCGAAATTCAACGTTTTTAACAAATCGCATCGCAGCACAATCTTTCATTACACATTCATAAGTATGCGATTCCCAACTATAAACACAATTTAACTACTGAATAATCATCATATAAATTATAAATAGTAATCTCTTTGTATTTGTGACAAATACAAATTTATAGAAGAAAAAATGCATTTGTCACGAATACAAAGAGACGCGCTACTATTTATAATTCAGAAAAGACCAACGAAATACCTAACTACTAAGGCCTACAGAAGGGTAGAAGACCGAGAAGAATGAGCCCAATGCGATGGACTGACCAAGTTCGCAATGCCCTCGACATCACTCTCCACGACGCCTTTCATTCTGCTACTGATAGAGGGAGGTGGTGGCAAATAGACCGCAACAAAGTACTGCATCAAAAAGATGATCACGACCCTCAGCATTGAGGAGACGACGACGACGCGACGCGAGGAGGAGGATACCCTACTCATAATTTACGTCGAGAAAAAGTATTTAAATACCTATATAATTAAGTTCTAACCTTCGAGTTTATACGTGATTGACAAAGAAACGTTTAAACTTTCTCATTAATCTATATATATAAAAGAGAAAATCACTGACTGATTCATCACGAAATCTCCGAAACTACAAGTGCCAGAAATCTCAAATTTTGCATGGGGGTTCCTTTTGGGGCGTAGGTGCTCACTAAGAAAGGATTTTTGGAAATTCATCCCCTAAGGGGGTAAAACGGGGGTGCAAAGATAGTATGAAACTTTGCCGTTTTTGAAGTTATTCAAATGAAATTAAGCATGAAGGTTCTTTATTGAAAGGCATGAAACACGAGCAAAATATTTTTCTCAAAAATCATCTCTTAGGGGGTTAAACGGGGGTGCAAAGATAGTATGAAACTTTGCCGTTTTTGAAGTTATTCAAATGAAATTCAGCATTAAGGTTCTTTATTGAAAGGCATGAAACACGAATAAAATATTTTTCTCAAAATCATCCCTTAGGGGGTTAAACGGGGGTGGAAAGTTAGTATGAAATTTTGCCGTTTTTGAAGTTATTCGAATGAAATTCAGCATGAAGGTTCTTTATTGAAAGGCATGAAACACGATCAAAAAAATTTTTCTCAAAAATCATCCCTTAGGGGGTTAAACGGGGGTGCAAAGTTAGTATGAAATTTTGCCGTTTTTGAAGTTATTCGAATGAAATTCAGCATGAAGGTTCTTTATTGAAAGGCATGAAACACGATCAAAAAAATTTTTCTCAAAAATCATCCCTTAGGGGGTTAAACGGGGGTGCAAAGTTAGTATGAAACTTTGCCTTTTTTGAAGCTATTCGAATGAAATTCAGCATAGCGGTAAATGAGTAAGTATGTGTTTCAGGATTTTTTCAAAATTCAACCCCTAGAGGGATGAAATGGGGTGACCTACTACTAAGGTTGCCAGATGTCCGGTATTTAAGCGTACAGTCTGGTATTTTCGAGGCCTGTCCGGTAAAAAATAAATGGTCATACCGGACAGAACAATGTCCGGTATTTTGAGGAAAGTCGGTACTACTGGTCACAAAGCGGCCTACAAAAGTAGGCATATGAAATCCATCAAACGCAAAACTCGCGCGCGCTCCTCGATCGCTATCTGTTTGTTACTAATTTAGTTGATTTATGTGATATTTTCTAAAGTAGAGAAGTACAAAGACGGGATTTTTTAAAATTCCCACAGGATCAGGAATAATAAATAAGACTACATGTGTATTATGGGGGGCGCTCAACCTAGAAAGCTGAGATTTTGTATTGAGGATCCCTTTATGATGTTGACAAGGATAAAGATGGGATTTTATGAAATTCCTACGGGAAAGGGAGTAATAGGACTGTAAGAGTATTATCGCAGGCGCTCAACCTAGAAAGCTGAAATTTTGTATAGAGGCTCCCTTTATGATGTTGACAAGGATAAAGTCGTTTTTTTTTTAAATTCTTACGGGAAAGAGAAAAACATGACTGCACGTGTATTATCGTGGGCGCTCAACCTAGAACGCCTAGATTTTGTATTAAGCTTCTCTTTATAAAGTAGACAAGGATAATAAAGACGGGATTTTTTAAAATTCCCACAGGATTCGGAATAATAAGACTACACGTGTATTATCGCGAGCGCTCAACCTAGAAAGCTGATTAAAAATTCCTTTTTCACAACTGGTTGCGAAACTCAGTTGCCATGGCGGCCGAAAGGGATTTTTTATAGAGATTCCCTTTATGATGTTGACAAAGATAAAGTTGTTTTTTTTTTAATTCCCACGGGAACGAACTTATTGCCATTTTCGCTTGACCACGCGGGCGGAGCCGCGTGTAACAGCTAGTAATACAATAATCTTAATATCTTCGCTTACCGCAATACGGAACTTGAACCGGTATGTAGATTAAATTTAGATTGTGTTGGCGCATCCAGAGTCAGTACGTCAGTACGTCTGTACTATACTCAAAGGTCATTGCCTTTATCACTCAGTTGTAGTTCGTCGTCCATACCTCATATTTCTTACACTGTATAAATGTAAGAAGAAATGAGGCAATAAATATATTATTCAAATTCAACATTTTTTTCAGAGAATAGGTTTTTGCAAACACATTCTCTTGTCAAAGAGTAGGTACATACAGTAATAAAATTCGGAAAACCGAAAACCGGTTACGGCCTTTTTTTCATTTCATTTATCATACATACATTATGAGACTTCATAGTATTTATTCATATAATTCATTTAATTTGAGAATACAAGATTATGCTTAGTTCAGCTACCATTCTCTCACGATTTTATTTTATTATTCTCTCTCATATTTTAATTTAACTTTTTGTTTTTTGTTTTAATGTAAAGTACAAAGAACTATGTAATTGAGATTGGAGACAAAATAAATGATTTGATTTTGATTTGAATTGCAACATTTTTTATTGAAAAAATATTTCCTAGCATCACTAATAGATTTGACTAAATCAAAACATACTGTACCTTCTAGTCCTCCACCGGGAGATCAAAACAGTTTCATCGCCATATTTTCGCCATAAGCCGTAATTCTTTGGCAGGCGTCAAAGTCAAACTTTTTAATTCAAATGCTATTACAAACACTTTCGAATCGTCATCTTTTTTTCAAAAGCTATATTCCCCGCTCGTATTCTTCTAAAAAGTACTATTAGTATGCAAAATTAAGTTTAGACGACGGTCTATGTATCACTAAGTGTTTTATTACTACACGGAGACTGGCATGCATTAAATTCGATTTTATATTGCTTTTAAGTGTCAATAATATTTTGATAGGATTAATATCTTAATTTTGTATTTTATTATGGCAACTGGCTAGGTTTATTTTACTAAACCTAGAGTCCTGTCCTGTCTGACCAAATCCGCATCGTTCTGGCCAGTTCTATGATGAATCTGGTGGTGAGTACCTTCGGCCATGTTGTGTTCCTACGGTGAGTAAGGTCTCCAGAGCTCCACTTTTACGCGAATAATACCCCGTCTACAGCGACTGCTAACCATCAGGCTGGCCGTATGCTTGTTTGTCACCTTAGTGGTATAAAAAATCAGATCGTATAAAAGATCAGGCGCGGGTTCGATTCTAACTGACAGCATTTGTATTTATTATAGAGTCTATGTTTTCTATAAATATATATAGGGACAATTCATACAGATTGAGCTAGCCCCAAAGTAAGTTCGAAACTTGTGTTATGGGATACTAACTCAACGATATTATATTTTATAATAAATACATATAATAGATAAACATCCAAGACCCGAGGCCAATCAGAAAAAGTTCGTTTTTCATCATGACCCGACCGGGGATCGAACCCGGGACCTCCTGGGTGGCGGTCTGGCGTGGTAACCATTACGCCACGGAGGTCGTAATGGTTACCACGCCAGACATCGTGTACATATATAAGTATTTTAGTATAATTTATCCGTTGTCCGGTACTCATAACAACAAGCGGGTTAAGCTTACCTTGGGACCAGATGGCGCTGTGTGAATTGTGTAAAATTTATTTATTTACTAGTGAAACCGGCGCAACTTCATTTGCGTGTATTTATTTGTGCACAGTGGTCTCTAATCATACTACGGGAATCGCGTACTTTTCGGGATAAAAACTACCCTATGTGTTATTCTAAGGTATCACCTACCTACATACCAATTATCATAAATATTAGCCCAGCAATTTGAGCGTGAAGAAGTAACAAATATACTCACAACTTTCGCCTTTATTATTTGGATTGTTGCAACTCTGCCTCCATTGTGCATGCATTTAGCATTCTTGATACGATTAGAATGCATAATAGTGCATTCTTTGATGTAGGCTAAGTGTGCAGTAAAACTTAAGCGGGCTATTCGTGATGCATAACGAATATCTGAACTGTTACTACGTATAACAATAACGGAATTTTGTTACAGTTAACAGAGCCTTACTTTCTCTTCTATAATTTTTTTTATTTTTATAAATAAATTAATATATAGGGACAATTCATACAGATTGAGCTAGCCCCAAAGTTCCAAACTTGTGTTATGGGATACTAACTCAATGATATTATATTTTATAACCAATACAAATATAAATAAACATCCAAGACCCGATGCCAATCAGAAAAAGTTCGTTTTTCATCATGACCTGACCGGGGATCGAACCCGGGACTTCCTGAGTGGCGGTCTGGCGTGGTAATCATTACGCCACGGAGGTCGTCAAAATTATATTTACAATGCCATTCCAGTTAAATAATAAAAATATATGACTACATGAATAGCAAAAAGGTTAGTCGACGTCACAGGAGTCCGAAATGAAATGAAATGAAATTAATAATATTTTTTTTGTTTTTAGTTCATATTTTTTAAGGTTTTTAGTTTTAGGTTCATTATAATTTATGTTTATTATATAGTCCTTTTTTTAGGTGAATTAAAGAGTTATGTATGGCTACATTGTGTCCGCGACTACGTACGCATGGGTTTTCCGTATAGGACAAAAAACTCCCGTTTTTCTCCTCTCAGGAACATTAGAACCAAGTTTCAAGTAAAGAACACACATCATACAAACTTCCACATTACTTTTCACCCGTTTCATATTTCCGGGATAAAAATTGCCCTATGTCCTTTCTCGGGTCTCCAACTATCCCCAAACCAAACATCTCAATCGGTTCAGCCGTTTTAAAATGAAGAGGTAACAAAGAGGGTTACTTTCGCATTTTTGATATTGTTATTAAAGATAAAGTTTTTTTTTAATTTCCCACGGGAACGACCTAATTGGCACTTTCGCTTGACCACGCGGGCGGAGCCGCGAGTAACAGCTAGTTGTTATTATAAATGAGTAAGGATTATTTCATTTTCTCTCCAAATATTACGTATACTGACCATCGACGTAAAAGCATAGACAAGCTGTGATTTTGTGGCATTGCAATGGCGCACATGCACACCACCACTCTTCAGTCTGTTGCGAGCGAGCGACAGAGGAAGAACCTCCCCCAGGTGGAATTCGAACTCACGACCCCTCGATATCCGGCCGAGTGCTCTAACCACTGAGCTACCGGGAAGGTTAGTAATAGTGGTGAAATTTGTCGTTCCTTTTTAAACTGCGTAAGTATAGTATAGTAGGGAGGAGCTCGATGGCGTCGCTGTGTGTCGCACTCTAATATGAACACGCAAGTTAAGCGACGTTGACCCTAGCCAGCGTTTGGATGGGTTTCGTTATCTCGAGCTTCTCCTTGCTTCGGAGGACACGTTAGGCCGTCGGTCCCGGCTGTTCTCGAAGGATCACAGTCGTTAAGCCAACTCGGTGACCTTAGAGCGGTTTGAAAACACCGGCCTCTGTCAATTCGCATTGTTGCAGCGTGGCAGAGTACGCTCTAATCACCTTCGATTGAAGGGAGACCTGTATCCCAGCTGGGATGATTATGGGTTGATATGATGAAGAGTATAGCTATATAGCTATTCTTAATTAACAAATAGCTTATTCGGGCAAATAGTAAACAGGCAATTGTAACTACAAGTTATTATATCATAAAAAAATATCCGATCCAGTTCTGTCAAGAAACGGTAAGTTGACTTACTTTCTCGCGAAAGGCAGGATGATGGATGAGCTTTTTGATGGAATTGTGGTGAGGTAAAGGACCAAAATATGTTATTATATGATATGAGTATCAATAAAATGTATTAAGTTATGTGGGTACGTTTGATATGGGTTGTCATGTGCAAAAAATCAATATAAAAATGGATTATTTTGTTTAGAAAGTCATGGTATTAACATTAGTTTCTTTTGGCATTTCCTCCCGTGAACATTCCGACATGCAGGTAGATCAAAAAAGTATCTAGACATTGTAAAAGACTTGTCTTCTTGTTGACTTGTTGTTGTAAGTAATCTCTTATACCGAGTTTTTTGTACTAGATTATAGTTTTCTGTACACACAAGATTTAGATTGGCCTGTAAACTAAGAATTTAGGAAGAGCGGGATCCCCTGCTACAAGCTTTAATAAGCTTAAAGGTGGATCCCAGAAACATGTATAATTAGCACACTAATAAGGCATAATAAAAGATTTATTTATTTAAGTGAATAAAGATATTTTAACTTTGAAAGTCAATAGCAAGTGACTTTATTATCTTTAAAAAAAACATAAAATTCATAATTTTCCGATTTTTTTATTTTTAATCTTTTATTTGTTTATTTAATTTTAATAAATTTCATTGAATTTATTCGGCATTTCTTCTCGTCTACGGTTCGTTCCGAAATTCTAGTAATAAAAAAATTGTAAAAGAGATATCTTTCCCCGCAAATATCCAGAAGAAAGCAAATTTCTGATTCTGATTTTGCATTAAAAATATGGAACGTAAAAAGCTAACGAAAAGCAGCAGCTTTAAGTTCTTTATGAGTAATCGTTGGGCTTCCCCCCTGGGAGGGGGACTGAGATGGGAGCTCAAGATACTCCTATTATCGGCCTATCGGCCTTTGTTACGTAAATAATTGCTTAGCGATAAACCAAGCCTCTTGAACACCGGTAAATTCAAGCTTCTGCTTATAAATATGCAAATCCGATCCGTGCTTCAGACAATTCATAATTATTAACGGAGAATATTTTGGGCGATAAACACTCAATATTGAGGCCTGTGTCTATTTCTATCAATATTCCCTTTTTGGATATTCCTATGAGAACGAGTCAGGCCTCATTTACGACCTCCGTGGCGTAATGGTTACCACGCCAGACCGCCACCCAGGAGGTCCCGGGTTCGATCCCCGGTCGGGTCATGATGAAAAACGAACTTTTTCTGTTTGGCCTCGGGTCTTGGATGTTTTATATGTATTTGTTATAAAATATAGTATCGTTGAGTTAGTATCCCATAACACAAGTTTCGAACTTACTTTGGTGCTAGTAGCTCAATCTGTATGAATTGTCCCTATACATTTATGTTTTTGTTGACCTGAGAAAATGTCGTGTCATGTGATATTATTGTTATATGACACCAATTTCCTTCATATATCAATTCCTCGTATAAGACCACCAAACTCACACCTGCCTGTCACTGTTCCAAGAAAACCAAATGTTTTCTCAATAATTATTCTGTACAATCGTGTGCTTTGTTTTTGTAATGATTAAGGCGCCGACCACACTGCGCACGGTCTAGCGGTCAGAGTTCCGAATTCTGCTGTCCGTCGTACTATGACCGTCGCGGTCTGACTGCTTTCGTTTGTGTAAGGTATACCATAGATTACGTACTGTGAACGCGGTACGCAACATCTCGGAACTCTGAGACCGCTAGACCGCGCGCAGTAAGGTCGGCACCTAAATGCACCTAATAGGACAAAGTGGTAGGACCACGAAAAAACAAAGGAATAAAGAAACCGATGGGTCGAATGCAATGTCGTTTAATGGATTGCAAAAGGAAGAAAATGTCACAGAAGTCCGCGTAATCACGCTCCGGTACTCTCGCTAGAACAATTGTATCGTCCTTTTCAATCGTGCTCGATTGGTATCTTTTTGTCTTGGAACCTTACTGGTTACTTGTAAAAGTACAAGTAACAATTGCAAGTTTAAGAGCTTCTTCTTGCATAGCGTAGGCGTAGGCGTTCGATGAACGTCGTAGCGATAACGCGACGCGCGCCTAGCGTAGTCTCGACGCATTTTCTGTATGCAGAGACAACGCAAGGCGTGCTTCGCATTATAGCAGCGTCTGCGCTGCGTATACGTTCATTGAAGATTTACGCTGTGTGAAGAGGCACAATGAACACACGGTTTATCTATACTAACATTATAAAGAAGTTTATGAGTTTGTAGCGAGTAATCTCTGCAACCGATTTTGAAAATTCTTTTACTAATAAAAAACCACGTTACTTGTGAGTGTGTAACATACGAGTATCAATTCAAAAAAGCCCGAAGAGCGAAACCGCGAGCTAGTTTTTAATATTTAGACAGACACGGCAAAAACCCCGATTGCTATCACTATTCCGGGCAATTATTTGGTAGCTACTACTATTCCTAGGAGCGGAATTATTGTCGTAGGTTAAAAAAGGTTTATTATGATTAATTAATTAAATTATATTTACCTTAGAGATGCGTAGAGTCCATCACAAAACAGTATATCTGAAAAGATAAGAAGATTTCATTAATATAATACAGAGAAGCTTAACATTTAAACACCAATCCAAAAACTGACTACGATTGCTACTGCCTAACTTAAGTCCTCCGTAATCCTCTTGTTTGACATAATTAACTTTAAAAAAAAAAAAAAAACGACTTCATTTATTATTAAATTTAAATGGGACCACCCTTGAGGTATTACCTATAAGCCGAAAAAAGATTTGTTCAAATCGGTTCATAATTGGCGGAGTTATCGCGTAACAAACATAGAAAAAAAAAAAAACATACGGGTCGAATTGAGAACCTCTTCGCGAAAGAACGCTACCGATATGAATAAACGAAGCTAAAATAAAGTCCAATGAAAAAAATATTTATTATTTTCTGTTAACAAGGCGTGTTATTTTAAAATCGTCAAAATTATATATTTATGCTCTGGGAAAACACAGGTCATGGGAATAGCAATGTGTTGACAGACGGAGGTGTATTTGACACCCACAACACACTATACATTATAAACGGTAATTTAATTTTTAGTATGTAATTAAATAAATAAATATATAGGGACAATTCATACAGATTGAGCTAGCCCCAAAGTAAGTTCGAAACTTGTGTTATGAGATACTAACTCAACGATATTATATTTTATAACAAATACATATATAGATAAACATCCAAGACCCGAGGTCAATCAGAAAAAGTTCGTTTTTCATCATGACCCGACCGGGGATCGAACCCGGGACCTCCTGGGTGGCGGTCTAGCGTGGTAACCATTACGCCACGGAGGTCGTCTTCAATTATATTTATACATAATTTGTATAAGAATTTTGAAAGCGATTAACTCCTGCTTGAGGAAGGTTATACTGGACCGAGTTCTTATATAACTTAGAACTACAAATGGACTAATGTAGTTTTTTGACTTTGAAAGACAAGCAGTGATAGGTGTTTATAAAACTCCTGTAATGACTATTCCTCCTATACGGAATGACTTATCAACGCTATTTAAAAAGACCTCAGAAAGAAGCTCTATAGAACAATATGAAAATATGACTTAATCGTAATTATATTTATTCGTAATATTTAAAAAAAAAACATTAACTTGAAAACTGTGCCGGTCAAAAAAGCCGGGCTTGCCCGTGCATGTTGTAGTGCCCAACAGGGTCCAATGTAACCTTAGCTCTAAGACCTTAGCATTAAGACTATGTGACTTTGGTACAATAAACATATTGAGTATTGAGTATAGATGGCGTTGATGAAAACAGGCATCTATACTCTGTACTATCTATAAGTTGACGACCTCCGTGACGTAATGGTTACCACGCCAGACCGCCACCTAGGAGGTCCCGGGTTCGATCCCCGGTCGGGTCATGATGAAAAACGAACTTTTTCTGATTGGCCTCGGGTCTTGGATGTTTATCTATCTATGTTTTTGTTATAAAATATAATATCGTTGAGTTAGTATCTCATAACACAAGTTTCGAACTTACTTTGGGGCTAGCTCAATCTGTATGAATTGTCCCTATACATTTATTTATTATTGATTTATCTATAAGTACTAATAATATTATAAAGAAGTAAAGAACTAAGAACAAAAAAAATTATGCTAATAAGTAGGTAAGCAACATCGTCGTTATGAAACATGGTACAAAATGAAAAAAATTCGAGTAAATCCTTTTAACCAGCGCAATATGTTTTTAGAAAACATGAACCATATTCACGGCTCTGCTCATCTCTTTCATTGGCTGACTATACGCTAGTAAATAAATATTTTAGTTTTATGTTGACTTACTGTCCATTTCAAATGTATATCACCATCATTATTAATGCAAGGGCACGTGTACACTCGTGTAATTATATGCATTCAGTGTCCCTTTCATTACAGCCGTGTGTAGAATGAATAGTGCCTTTACTTTCGTTCAAAAGGAAACTGTCAATGATACTAAAACTTTTAGGACAATAACACTGCCACGGTCAACGGGACGTCACCGAGAACGTCATGACGGAGCCGAAGTAGCGATACATAAAAAAATTATTTATTTCGTTAAACTAAGTTCAAAGCAAAGTAAGGTTGACTCCCTCTTTTAAAGTGTTAAATGTCCTGTGTCAGAGGAAGTCGCTCCTCCATATCATAAAGTACCTACAATATTCATGGTACATTATTCATACATTTACTATAGCCGTGTGTCTACCGCAAGGCCAAGCCGAGCCACGTCATCCCGTCCGACAAAATATAATTCGGAGGACGGGATGACGGTGCCACGCACGACAACTACGACAAACTGACTGAACCACCGAGATCGTCGCGGTGAACATACGATCGCCGTCACGTCAACGTGATCTCGTCCAGGAATAACGTGACGTACCGTTGACGGTGGCGGTGCACAATCCGCCTAAGGCCATTTGTCCATGCGTAAACTAGGCTTTGTCAACCTTGATTTCCCGCTGTCTACCTCTTTATAAGACAGGACGCCAGTCTTTTCCTTCAATATTGATCCATGTAAGCCCTTCTCGGCCTTCCCTACCTGTTCTAAAATATATCTTTCCTTATAAGATGTTTCTGATAAAGTTGTCCTAATAATATTGAATATTTCCTTAAGATCAAACTAGCCACACTTTTTTATGCAACTTCAATAATTATGTGTGTGTGGTGAACACTTATTTTCTCTTTCTTTTTATATTTACGCTGTAAGTGCTGTGTATGACAAAGTTTCCTTTGTGTGGTTTTAATAAATTGGTAGGATGGAGAGATTAGGAAAAGAGGAAGGGATGAAGAAAACTTATATTAAAGAAAAATGTTGGAAAAAAATGGTTGAATGGCGAGAGGGTGAAAAGTGAAGTGAATGACAGTATAATATAAAATAGACGTAGGTATAAAACATAGACAATATGAGTTATAAAAATATAATGTTTATCAAAAAGAGTTCGGTTTGTAATAATTGGTAATATACATATTTAATTGATAACGATTACTGTGTTTCATTCCCGAAAGTCGACTACATTCTACTTCGAACCTCAGTCGTATTGGTAATGAATCCAACTCGAGTCGCCGCGTGGACGAAAGAGCTTAAGTAGTAGAAAATTCCGACATTTTATTTATTAAAGTTATCAAATATTAATATCAATGTAGTTACGGAAAATTAATGGCCAAGAAATTTTTTATATAAATACGTGTAATAATATATTAATACGAGTAGTATGTATTTATAGTTTATAGATTCAGGTGTTTGAGGAGATCAAAGGTTCTTTGGCCTATGTCTGTGTTTCCGCCTTTCATTCATTTCGTATGTTTCCGCTGTGATGTCAGCTGCAAGCTGCAAGTTAACTCGTGAAGAATAAAATAAATAAAAAATATTCTTGGACGAATCACACAACGCCATCTAGTCCCAATCTAAGCAACTAAGCTTGTACTATGGGCACTAGATTGCTGATAAATATACTTAAATACTTTTTTTTGTAAATAAATACTTATTACACATAGAAAACACCCAGACCGAGGCAAACAGTTCATGCACAAAAATTATGTGCACTATGTTCGGATGAACTAGCTAATCTCAGAAACTACTGTTTAATTTTTATTTATTTAACCAAAACAAGTTGACTCCAATGCAACCGATGTTAAGCAGCAGTGGAGTCCAGAATGTGACCGGCACCGAGGACAGGAAGCACAGAAGCCAGAAGTACTACGAAACGTTAATCCGATATTTCGGCCGAAGTATCGAAAGAATTTTAACCGTGAAATACAAGGTATTTCATGGTTATTTTAGTAATTCCTTGAATTCTATCCATGAAATACCTTGTACTTTATGGTTATTTTAGTAGTTCATTGAATAATAATCATGAAATAACTTGTATTTCACGGTTAAAATTCTTCCGATACTTCGGCCGAAGTATCGGATTTACGTTTCCTCCAGGCACCGATAAGTCACATCTTATCGGCTTGAATTTTCAAGCTCCGTTTGAACACGAAATCTTATGAAGGAAATACGTAAGCAAGAACCGTGTACCACATTTTTTTTTGTATAATTGATAATTTTTCGTCCTGGATAGTAATCTTCGTTATTACGCAGGTTCAAAAAAATGCATTTATTTTGCAAGTAGATTTTCATAGGCTACGGTAAGCTTGTTTTCCACCTTAGTGGTATAGAAAAAAAAAGAAAATATATATATTATTGAATACGTGAACAGTCTTTTATGTATTGTTCACAGTGCTTGGATATTTTACATAATGCCTAATTAATCATTCTGTTCATGATATACACATGCATGTAAAGTAATCTAAACTAACATAGCTCTCTGTCTGCAGCATCATTAATATGTGTTCAGTATTCTTTTGTGAAAAATCAGCCCGTCGAACTTCACGGCGAATCGATTCTACAATAGAACAATAGCGAACAATTAAGAGAGCGAAGTTTACAGAAACCGAGTTCGCTGTCTTTGCTCCATGGTCTTATTGAGAGCTATATAATAGCCTATGATTTGTTAAACTGTGTGTTTCGATATTTTATTCATATTGATAGCATTATGAAAAGCGCGTATGCCGCACTGATAAATGTAAATAAATGTTATTATAATATCAATGAATTCCTAGAAGAAAATATATCTCATAAAAATAATACATAATATCTGTGAATTACAAATATAATAAACATACATACTTTTAATATAGATAATAATAATAATACAAATTATATAATACCCAAATAATTGAGTAATAGACATACAACGGCCCCTCTCTCATTGCAGCACCCATCAGGGTCCTTAATTGTTACTAGATTTAAGATGACACCTGTATACCTACATTAAGGAAGCAATAAATGATTGATTGATTGATTGATATAGAGAGGTAGCAGCTCAGTGCATTATATACGGCGTGGCATATCACCACGCACGGGTACGGCACGGTCGTCGTCACCGTAAAACGGCACGGTGGTGCCGCCATCGGCATAAGCCACATCGCAGCGCGGCGCCGCCCTAGCAATTTTCGACCTTGTTTAATGCGACAACCATAGCAAAAAGATATATAATTGCGTAACACAACTTTGGCTTGCTTTATTTAACCGCACTCTTGCCGGTGGTGGCGCCGTGCCGTTTTATGGTGACGGTGCCGTACCCGTGGTGATGAGGCCACGCCCTTACTCGGAAAGCAAATTACTGATGATTATCAACCACCACCACAGAATAATAAATTACCACCATCTTAAATCGAGATGACGAGAACAACAGTCCAAACATTATTTTAATTTATGTCAAAAATGGGCAGAAACAGAGACGAACCTAAGTCACGTCCACATGGATTTGTTAGTTATTATTACCAAGATGTTCTGGTGGTCTAATCGATTCCCGCTAATCGCTAGCTCTTGAACTACAGCCTTACTTACTATTGTATGCTTTGTTCAAATTGCTCTCACATACAAAGAGAGAAGTTAAATCACAAAACTTTTTCCTACTCCTTAAGTTATGTTCTTTTCAAATCCTATGTGAATTTCAGGAAGTGTCATATACTTTCATGATTTATATATTATCTCTTAACGACGCTTATCTTATTTCTATTTAAGATTGTTTGGTGAATGGTGCTAATATAACATTTTAATAACTAAGTGTATACAAGGTGATTTTTTAGTCACCAGCTATATTGAAGGAGGTCAAAGAGCCCATGAATATGACCAACTTTTACTATGGGGACCCATGTCAAATCGCAAAAAAAAAATCAGCACATTCATACATTTTGATCGAGTACGTACGAACATTTTGAATGAAACAGCAGAATTTTTTTTTCGCAATTTGTCATGTGTCCCCATAGTAAAAGTTGATTATTATCATCGGCATTCTGACCTCCTTCAATATTGCTGGTGACTAAAAAATCACCTTGTATTATTTTTGCATCTTGCATCCAGTGAGATGTAATGTGATTCTTGTATTAGATAAAAGTTTATATTCTTTACCACTAAGTTACATTTTATTATCAGTGTTTAATTCTAATAAATACGAGTATCTTCTTTCTGATTAAATTAGTTGTAAGTTCCAAGACAGCTGTAGTTTCTCCCCCGGGACGTCAATTAAGCTTCATCGCTTATTGTCAATCTGAGGTCGCCGTTGTTGATCCTGGCTGCATAGGAGACACATCGGTGGAATGTGTGGTGGGCTTGTCCCGAAATGCAACAATAGATCCCAAAATTCGAATACCTTCCAATATTACATTACAGAATTGTTTGACAGATTTTCAGAAATAAAGCGTTCGAAGACGAACGCTTCTGTTGAGGATGGTGGGAACTTGGAAAGACAGTAATAATAAAAAGAAGAAATCAAGGTGAAAGTTAGGGACAGAGAAAAGACATGAAAAACAAAGAGAAATAGACGTTTAAAAATATAGACAAAAAAGTATTATCAAAATATAAAGATATATAAAAGAGTTCGGTTTGCCACAGCTTCATTTCATATACAGTGCAATTAGTATCTTCATTATTCTTGATCACAAACTGAAACTAATATATATTGTAACTAATAAAGCAACAAAGTAATGCACAAGTTGCGTCCGTAACGGCAATACCCCATACGTGAGCCGTCAGCATAATGTCGGTTGGCCGTTTGTTTACTTGGGACTGGCTGGCTTCTTGAGATATACGGTAAATTAGTGACGGTAAGCATTAAGATGTCGAAATATATCGGGGAGAGCTATTATAGTACACACGTCTATACTAATGTAATAAAGTTTAAGTGACTTTTATTGGTTTACTAGCGGACCCGGCGAACTTTGTTCCGCCTTAGAGGTACTACCCTACCCTATCCTATTTCCTTCTCCTGGTTCTAAGCTACCTCTCCACCAATTTACAGCCAAATCGCTTCAGGCGTTTTTGAGTTTTTAATAGTGTAACTAACAAGACTTTCTTTTATATGCTGACCCGACAAATTTTGTTACGCCTTATACCCTACCCTACCCCTACCCTACCTCTACCCTACCCTACCCTAACGGGATAAAAAGTATCCTATGTCCTGCTCCTGGTTGTAAGTTACCTCTCCACCAATTTACAGCCAAATCGCTTCAGGCGTTTTTGAGTTTTTAATAGTGTAACTAACAAGACTTTCTTTTATATATTAGCTGACCCGACAAATTTTGTTCCGCCTTATACCCTACCCTACCCCTACCCCTACCCTATCTCTACCTTACCCTACCCTAACGGGATAAAAAGTATCCTATGTCCTGCTCCTGGTTGTAAGTTACCTCTCCACCAATTTACAGCCAAATCGCTTCAAGCGTTTTTGAGTTTTTAATAGTGTACTAACACGACTTTCTTTTAAATATATAGATAATCGTGTACTACTTATTATTGTAATGAAGTTTTCGATTTGTATAGTTTTTTTAATTAGTTTATGTTGCCGCCAAGGTGAGGTGTGTATGGTACGTGCCTTTAGGAGAAGAAACTCTATGTCAAAATAATAAACATAACGAATATTATGATATTCAAATATTTTAAAGATGAACGTTTTCTTGGATCATAATGCAGATTTGGCTAACGGGTTTCACCAAATACAAATAGTTAGATAAAATCAGAATCAGGTTTTGTAACTAAATTAAGCAAAATAATTTTCGTAAATATACTGAAGTGTTCATTACGCAAGTGTTTCATATTTTACTTGTCTTTAAGTTTTAAGTTTTTTTTAAAGTAAAGGTATGAAAGTATGGTAAAGCTTTTTATTACTTAAAGTTTGGCACCTACGAATATTATTATTCGTAGTTTGGCACCAAAAAAAATATTAAAAAAAAATACTTTTGCCTTTTCAATTTCCTGTGCAAATTATTAACTGTCGATGCATTGCCAGTTCATATTAAAATTTTATATTAAAATTTTTGCCTGTACGGAATTTTTTTTTATACAAAATGACAAAGAAACGATTTCGTTTCCACGGAGTCACTCTATAGTTTGTTAAAGTAAAGAGTATTTAAAAATCGGGTCCAGTTTGAAATGTTGTTATATTTTATAATCGAATTGACGAAAATAACATTACGACCCTAAAGTTTTATTGTAAAATACGTACTATGGCGCAATAAAGATATTGAGTATAGAGTTATAATCTTTGGTGTGGGAGCAATTGACTAAAAAAAAATGTCGGAACGAACGGATATGATTAATGAACATTGTCATATTCAGAGAGTTTTGGGGAGTCGGTGGCGTCGTGTCAAAACCTACAGAACACGTCAAGCAACGACGACCGCAGTCAGTAAATTGTTGAACTAAGTGTTCTAGAAGAGACGTTACGCTTTCGGTCTTGATTGTTCGTAAATCACGAGTCATTAATCCAGTTCGCCTGTGACCACGGCCGGTGCAACCTGGTCGAAACGTCAGGCAATATCAAGGTATGATCGCGTTAATTCCCGATATATTATTAATTTATAATAATGCAACGCGAAAGTTTAAAAGTTATCATTAATCCAAGTCTGCGCCAGGTAGCCTGGAAACACTGGCACATAACCTGCAGTTGATCCCGATTGAAACATTTCCCGGTGTAGCAGTAGAAATCTGCTACCGATTGTGCTAAATGAAACAAGGTAGGATTTAAAAAAAAAACGTACTAGTATTTCCTGTAAATCCCTGCAATTTTTTTTTCAAGAATTTTCCAAATCGGTTCATTAATTATTTCGGATGTAACAAACATACGAAAATATGTCGGGAAAGCCCCAAATGCTAACAGGGGCCCGATTCTACTAACACAAATGCACCAATGGACTCTCAATGGTGTCTCAATCGTGTCTCAAAAGAATGCCGATAGTGTATCAGTGGAATTGTTTTTGACATTTGTTATGGACTTAAACAATAACATAATATTTAACTTATGGTTTAAGTCCCCATCAAATGTCAAAGACTATTCCACTGATACACTATCGGCATTCTTTTGAGACACGATTGAGACACCATTGAGAGTCCATTGGTGCATTTGTGTTAGTAGATATCTTTTTTTATAAATAAGCATTATTCGTAATTAAAACACATTGTAATCTGCTTGAACTCTTCAAAATATTACTGCTGATAATTGGTACTTTAGAACTGATAATTGAGGGTTTCACCTTAGTCGAAATGAGAATCTCATTCCATTTAAATTAATTAAAAAAACTAATTGAAACACACGAAAAAAGAGTGCTGACAAAGTCGCGAGCAAGAAGTAGTCGTCCAAGACACGCCCAGTTGATCGAAAAAGAACATGTCAGCAATCTTGGGAATGCTTCTAATGTTTACTTAGGACCCCACATCTTAGATATACGTGTACTAAGTGACCGTATCAGGTGATTAAGTTGGCATGATGTATTTTTAGGACGCTGTCATCTTGTCAAGCGGACGTTTTCGGTCAAGATGACAATATGACACCGACTGCTCAATCGAGAAAAGGTGTACACAAAATGTATAAAAAGTTTACGGCCAAGCTCAACTCTATCATTGGCAGACTGTAAGAACCTAAAAAAAAATGTTGCCATGAATTTTTAATGTCCCATTCACAATTTTTCAGGCTGTAAATGAATAATAAGACAATATTGTGGCACAACCTGTTTTATAAATACTTAAATTTCCTGATGAAGTGTCAATATTTTTACATTATACCACCATAATAATGAACTGTAAACCTTATCAGAAGTACCATCTACTGAACATTATTTTTTATAACTGCTATTCGACTGGTAGTTCTATTTTTATGTCACAAACTTGGCAAACATGCATACGGCCCGCCTGATTGTAAGCAAGCATCACCGTAGCCTATACAATAGACGCTTGTAATGCGCTTTTCAATTTATTTGTTTCATATTGGTAACTCAGGACACAAAAAAAACAGTAATCATATTTTCCATAAAGATAAAAATGGCATTTCTCGACACTATTGAAAAGAAAATCATAAAATCGCAAGTCACGCATTATGACAAACATAAAAGGAAAATATCTAAATATTTAAAAAGTGACCTCACACTTGTCAGGAGATCAATAAGTCGTAACGTTTAAACTTTCAGAATATTTTTCATACCCAAAAAGTATTTTACTATCATCGTAAAAACCGCTATAAATTGATATTTTTTGGCGGAACTCCTCCGTATTATCGTAACCCTTCGGATATCGGTCAAAATATAGCAGTTTTTTATGATATACTCTTGTTAGTTGACCTTCAAGCCGTTTTTGTTGTATTTCGGGTAGATTAAAAAGGTTGAATTTGCCCAATATGGTTACCCCAGAGGGATATGGTTTGGTGTAATCTCTATACAAAGGGTTTCTGTTACAGTGAGAACGCATTTATCATATTGTTTGCACATTATAGTGGCAATTATTTTTTATACCACTAAGGTGACAAACAAGCATATGGCCCGCCTGATGTTAAGCAGTGACCGTAGCCTATGGACGCTTGCAATACCGGGGGTATCACTCGCGAGTTGCTGACCCTGTAGTGGAGCTCTGGAGACCTTAATCACTGTAGGAACTTAACATTATTTTTTACTGGTGTCAAATTCGAATGTTTATATGGAAATATGAGTTTAATTGGCGGATAGGGGAATGGTCGGTAGTACAGCCTAGCTACACTAACCGGCTAAGTCCGATGGACTCGCTGACCAACGACGGGTGTGGTCCTCCAGCATTTCGGGGGTTGTGCGGCGGGTTGACACCTCGCCCACGTAAAACCTATGTTGCTGGTGAAGCGTATCCCGTTAGCGTAGCGCTTCACTAGCTATAACGCAATAAATTTGCGCAACATTGTAAAAAAAAAAAATATAAGTTTAATTGTTTTTCTCATGGCAACATTATTTTTACGTTCTTACAGTCATCCAATGAAAGAGATGAACAGGTTCGTAAATATGAGTCAAGTTTTCTAAATATTACGTAAAGGTATTTACTCGAATTTTTATTTGACGATATTCATTACACTATATTATTACATAGTTACATATCGAAGCTTACATTATTTGTGTAAAAATCTTTAACAGTATCTCTTTTACAGAATAACATCTTAGACGACCTCCGTGGCGTAATGGTTACCACGCCAGACCGCCACCCAGGAGGTCCCGGGTTCGATCCCCGGTCGGGTCATGATGAAAAACGAACTTTTTCTGATTGGCCTCGGGTCTTGGATGTTTATCTATATATGTATTTGTAATAAAATATAATATCGTTGAGTTAGTATCCCATAACACAAGTTTCGAACTTACTTTAGGGCTAGCTCAATCTGTATGAATTGTCCCTATATATTTAATTATTTATTTATTTTTCAAAAATTTCTTTGATTCATTTCAACTTACCAAAAATCTAAAGTACGTTTCCAATAACTCTTGATGTATCAGTTTAAGGCAATTTAGTTCAATTTAACAACAATAGGTGTACTTAGCTGTATATTGCTATGTAGACACGCACCTCACGCTTCGACAATAAACAACAGCAATGAACGTATTAGAGCAATAATAACTGCCTATCTTACTATTGTAACTCGTTGGATACTCGAAAAGATAGATGAGTGAATATCTGCGCTTCCCAAAAGTTGACTGGTAGATAATGCTTTTGGCGTTAAGTCCGCCTTTTGTACCCATACATTGTGGTCAATAATAAAATAATAAATAAATATATAGGGACAATTCACACAGATTGAGCTAAGCCCCAAAGTAAGTTCGAAACTTGTGTTATGGGATACTAACTTAACGATACTATATTTTATAACAAATACATATATAGATAAACATCCAAGACCCGAGGCCAATCAGAAAAAGTTAGTTTTTCATCATGACCCGACCGGGATTCGAACCCGGGACCTCCTGCGTGGCGGTCTAGCGTGGTAACCATTACGCCACGGAGGTACGAAAAGTTTCGTTTAAGAAAGATAGAATGAATGGTTTACTTTTCTCTTAAATTTACATGTAAAAAAATAACTGACGATCAATAAAAAACAAGAAAGGTTGCAAAAGTTTAAAAAATAATGATGTAACTAGACCGAAACTTCATCCGCGTGGATTTTCGGCATGAGCAAAATAAGCCCCTTTTGCAATCCCTTCAACTAAGCTCCCTCTCCCTTGAAATTAACATTTTGTATGGGAAAATAAAGTGAAAATGTTTTAACTTTTTCGCAAAATTTTCTGTTTTGAATATCAAAGTATTTTCGAGTATCAGAAACCATTAAAATCGGTCCAACTATAGAGCTATAAGTCCAACAAACCCGAATTTGTTTTACAAATTAATATTCTAGTTTTACGAGTAGGGGTCATTCAGGACCCATAAGTAATTAGTAGACCAAAACTTGTCCACAAGTTGTCCAATACAATGGCGGTGCTCGCGTTAAAATATACCTCTAATTATAGTTTCGTATTGATAAAATTTAAGCCTATATTTAGTGAAACGTGATTTATAAACTTTGAATTTCAGTTATCTATGGTAATCTAATGGCGAATTGAATAGAACCTTGGCTTTTGTGTCATTTAGGACCCCATATTTGTATGGTTTGGTAAATATAACAAATTATATTAAGTAGCAGGTGTTTAGTATAACGTTTAGGCGCTAAACTATGTTCGGAAATGAGAAACTAATTAGACATTAGACGACCTCCGTGGCGCAATGGTTACCATGACTGCCCGCCACCCAGGAGGTCCCGGGTTCGAATCCCGGTCGGGTCATGATGAAAAACTAACTTTTCCTGATTGGCCTGGGTCTTGGATGTTTATCTATATATGTAATTGAAGAACTTTACATGTTATTAGTTTTTATAGAGAAAATTCATGTATATGGGACATAAATCATCAGAAAAATAAATTCTACGCGCCAATCAAATCAAACTCATTAATAACTTCTTGTAACACACTTTAAACGTTTGTGTATGTTTTAATAAACTCACTGTCACTGTAGTCTTGACGACTCGACAGCTTTTAAATGACTGGAATCATGTAAATGTCATCGCCAGCCCGGTCCATTCCAGTCCAGGGTTACTGGACTGGAATAAGGTAAACCATAAAGTAAACTTTACATTCAATGGTACAAAAAAATGAGATCCAACGAAAAACAAAGGATTAATCCTGAAGCGGAAAGAACAATATATGTATTTTAAAACGTAAGAAAAATCACCCGTCAAGTGATTAGGGAGAGGCAAATAAGACGCGAAGGCGTATACGACAGCCCGAACAAATTCCCAAACATATATAACATAAGATAGGGTTTTACTGACGCCGGCGGGCGATAAACTTCTCTGCTGTGAAACACACGCCGGAGTGAATCTGTTTGGAAAATATGAAGATATTTTCCAAACAGATCCACTCTATTTCTTTAAAGAAATCAATGTATTTGAAGTTATAGCAAGCTCAACAGACACATTTAAATGTATTACAGACTGAAATTAGTGCGTGAAAAATCCAAAAACTTAATATACGACGCTAAAATCCTATATTCGTCACAGAGTCGGTAGTCCGTATATAGGATGTTCTGAAATTATATGTTGCATAATGAAGTGGGACATAGTATCCGTTTCATAGATCACACTAAATTAGCAATTATGCATTTTTAAGCACATACAATTTTCCATACACACAAAAATAATAATCGTGTTCTGCCATTAAAGAACACAGCTTTTAAGCGGCATTCAAATTAAGTGGTAGGTATATTCATCACATTTCTGTACATTTCATACATTTTTACAGTATAAAATGAAGTGGCTTTCGCTGTCTGTTCGTTTGTATTTAAACTACTCAACAGATTACAAATTATAATCCGTTATAATCTAGTGGCGCTTGTTTCCGTCCCATGATGATAGTACGCAACGCACACATTGACACAGCTGTTGAGACTTGTGCATCGAAGATGCAGATACGCGAGTAGTTCCGCGCACGGCCAGCACGATACCAACATTATCTATTTTTCATCTACCGACCTTTTGTACACGTCCATTACATTTAAAAGTTTTAAATTCTCATTGTAAGTGATTTTTTGTAGATTCTATTATGAGAATTAATTTTCTTTAACCGTATAATTTATAATGCTATTATTATACAGCAAACGAAGTTGCGCAGGTATCGTTAGAAGAAAATAAATTCGTCACTTACATTTAAAAATATGATAAATGACGACCTCTGTGGCGTAATGGTTATCACGCCAGACCGCCACCCAGGAGGTCCCGGGTTCGATCCCCGGTCGGGTCATGATGAAAAACGAACTTTTTCTGATTGGCCTCGGGTCTTGGATGTTTATCTATATATGTATTTGTTGTAAAATATAATATCGTTGAGTTAGTATCCCATAACACAAGTTTCGAACTTACTTTGGGGCTAGCTCAATCTGTATGAATTGTCCCTATATATTTAATTATTTATTTATTTATTATTTATATGTGTAGTCGTCACAAAAATTCATTTAAATAAAATAAATAAATTCCGTTTATTCAGCAATAAATACATTAATAAAAACAAACAAAATGACAAACCCAAAAAATTATGCTGAAACGGTGTCGGTCAGAGTCGCGTTGTGTCCACTCAGCATTTGTCGGGGCACCATGCGACGCCACGACGCTGGTCTTCCGTAGACACCGGATAAATTACAAAAAACATACATATTACATATTTTTTTTAAAGTAGGTCCTTTAAGGTGTACACAACATACTCATAAAATGCCGCTATAAATAAAACCAGCGCTTAAAACCGAAGAAAGCATACGTACTACCGTTTTTTCCGTGTCGCGCCCGTATTATGTCAAACGCATTGGAAATGAAATATCGTTCCTTGTGTAGGACATAAAGGATATTAAATATTAAGGAGAGTACTTACAGATATTAATATACACGAATATGATGAATTTGTTTGTCAGTTAGCAACGGAGAAGGTTGTAGACTAATGATAGACAACTCTTGAAATTGTATTGAATTACGTTTTGGTATTCACGGACGCACTAGAGAGCTAACTAAATACTAAACTAAATGAAATCGGATTGTACTAACCAACTTAACCAATGTTTGGATGGGTTATGTTATCGAGCTTCTCCGTGCTTCGAAGAGCCCGTTAAGCTATCGGGCCCCTGTCGATGGAAGTTGTTAGGCCTTCGGGCGGCTTGAAAACACTGGCCTCTGACAATTCGCATTGGAGCAGCGTGGCAGAGTACGCTCTAATTCCCTTTGATTGAAGTGAGACCAGTATCCCTGCAGCGGGATGATTATGTGTTGATATGGATATGGACCAGCATTTAAGAATTACCAACGAAAAGAAATATTATAAGATTTTTTATTACTGTATTTTTTTATCCGTAAAATATGTTTGGTCGCTAAACTGCATGCTCTAAATATAGCAAAAAAAAACTATACAATTTTTCATACAATAGGCTAGTTGCCGTGAAAAAATGTAATTAGTCATGTAAATGTAACTCATTTTTTCATTTGTAAATTAGACCAAAAATGACAAAGATATAGCCCATTAAAGTTACGTGTGACGTCACGCCGTGAGACATTTTTTCGCACGGGGTAACGTCAAAGGCCCCCACTCCTAAATTTTTATGCCTTGTATCTTTGTTATTTTTTGTTTAATCGAAAAAAGAAAAAATACGTATCCAATATTTTTTTATAATCTGAAATACGGACTAAATATAATGTAATTATTTTGACCCTGAAAACAACCCTATTGCCATAAAAAATATAAAAAATCCAATTGATAAAGTAATACCGCGCGCCGTTCTATAGCTTGTTAATAGAAGGTTCTAGCAACTCCTCAGGCACGCATGGACGGCGTTCAAGGGTTGGATTTGCATCCCCTTACCCGGCGAATCAAATTAGAACTCGTTCGAGTCTACCGGAAAATTTGTTTATATGAATTTCTCTTTTGGAAAAAGAACTTATGTTATCATAACTTTCAATATCAAAACGAAGTGGGTTATCCTACTAATATTATAAAGGCGAAAGCGTGTATGTTTGTTACTTCTGCACGGTCAAATGGCTGGACACATTTTTGTAATATTTGATATGTATGTAGCTGATACCTTGGATTAACACATAGGATACTTTTTATCCCGAAAAGTACGCGATTCCCGTAGGATTTGGTCAAAAATCCGATATAGGTGATAAACGCGGGTAACACCGCGCGAGCAGCAGCTAGTTTAAGATAATATGAAAATATGTAAATGGGAATTCATTGAACACTTTTGTAAAAAATATAAATTATTGATTTAATTTTAAATGAGCCACATCAATAATGTATATTCCATATTTGGCACTAAGCTCCAAATAATCATTTGATTTACAATAAAAATCGATATGAAATTAAACATGAATCGAACATGAATGTGAGTAAATCACTTTATTACAATAAAGTATATACATTATTTCACAATAAGGTATAGCAAGCTAATTCGATCACGATCGTTGAATTTTACTGGGAATGTTTTGCCAAGTATTTTGGAATGTAATTTATGGGTATTCACACAGACTACTAACACGATAAAAGGTTAGTCCATTCGTAATACTAGGCGTTAATGTTTCATTAACTTTAGAAATCTATAAAATAAAGCCTAACTTTTAAAGGAACTACGTTGATTCTGAAAGTTCGCTCTGAATTTTCGCGAATTGAGATACACAGTAGATCCCCCAGTTTCTCCGGCTCATAAATTTCTGATACGTCACAGCGATAACGTGGCTCGGAGGTGTTATATACTTTGAAAGCGAGACGTTAGTCTCCAGAGACGAATATTGGCACGAGCACTATACTACGGTTGAGAATTGAATATCAATCAGCTGAAAATGATTGATGTTTATAAAGTTAGTCTATGCCTCGAGAGATTAGCATTCTTTGGGGATTGCAAAAAACAATTGATGTATCCGTTACATGGTTTATAACGAGGTTTACAACAATATAGACAAGAGGTTTTATACCAATCTACATACAAATTGACAGCTTCGGACGCTTCGGTTGTCGACTGGTTAGCAATGACTACTTTATCCCAAGGGCCGTATTTGAGATAGGTATCTCAAATCCGCCGCCACCCTAAGTTGGTACACTGCCCTGGCACCAACTGTCTAATTCAAGACTCTAGTGATTAAATAGTAGTCAAGTGAGCACTGAATTGCCTCACCAAACACCTCTTTTTTGACCATCACACATCTTCCAAAAGAGGTGTGATGGTCAATTCACATCAATTAGAAGAGGTGTTAGGAGTTTAATGTCATATGGAGGACGAAAAAACATTTTAATACAAATATCTTCTCTAAGGGTCAGATCTTTTATATAATCCTTGTCCATACACGTCGTCGTGTCCTCATCCCCTTTCCTATCGTAATGTCGCCGATACGTCTTCGGGACGGTAAAATGATTGGGCTCACAATTCAATTGGCTTATCAAAATATCCGTTATCGGGCTCCTGATGGACGCTATCAGTCCGATGACCCTAGCTGAGTGGATACCAACTAGAATTCGATGCCCTATTTATTTTGCAAGGTTTTAGATTAAAAACATTTTTACTTATAAGAAAAATTGTTTTAGAGTCGCGCTGAGCGCACGCCGACCGTTGGCGCTAACAGGAAAATGTATGAACCATCAAATTCAAACCTATTATTTACGACGACTTCCGTGGCGTAATGGATATCACGCCAGACCGCCACCCACCCAGAAGGTCCCGGGTTCGAATCCCGGTCGGGTCATGATGAAAAACGAACTTTTTCTGATTGGCCTCGGGTCTTTCGATGTTTATCGGGTATTTGGTTAGTATCCCATAACACAAGTTTTGAACTTACTTTGAGTCTAGCTCAGTCTATGTGTGATCTGTGTGATATTTCATTTCATTTATATTTCATACTAGCTTCTGCCCGCGGCTTCGCCCGCGTGGCCTAGTAACAATTAGCATATTTTTCTTCAGAAACAAATTCCGGTCCTGCACGGCCGGGTACGGTACGGTTTCATCCGGTCCGGTCGGTCCAGTCCGGTCCGGTCGGTCCGGTCCTGATATGGAACCTACATGCCAATTAGCATATTTTTCTACAGAAAAAAAACCGATCCGGTCCGGCACGGCCCGGTACGGTGCGGTTCCTTGTTCCTTCCGGACCGATCAGGTCTGATCCGTTCCGGTCCGGTCCGGTCGGTTCCGGTCCGGTCCTTATAAGGACCCTACATGACAAATTTGGCATCTCTAGACCCAGCGATTTGGGCTGTGCGTCCTCTCGCAACTACGTTTGCGCATATCTCGCTTTCCCGTGGGATTTTGAAAAATCCTTTCTTAATACATCCCTAGTCGTCGTAAGGAACCTACATGCCAAATTTGATATAGCCTCGCAACCTCGTTTGCGTATATCTCGGTTTCCCGTGGGAATTTTGAAAAATCCTTTCTTTGTACCCTAGACGTTGCCGTCGTAAGGAACTTACAGTCCAAATTTGGAATCTCTAGACCCAGCGGTTTGGGCTGTGCGTTGATATACCCTCGCAACTTCGTTTGCGTATATCTCGGATTCCCGTGGGAATTTTGAAAAGAAACATACACTAAATGTTAAGTTGAGCAAATCGCCACATATTAGTGAAAACCGCATCCAAATCGGTTCAGCCGTTTCTGAGATTAGCGTGTACAAACATACATACAAACATCCAAACATACAAACATACAAACAGACGGACAATATTTTTCGAAATTCTTGTTCTATTGCTTATTCTTCATCGCCCTAAACAATTTTTTTGGAAATATATTCAATGTACAGACAAACTTTTTTTACACTTTTATTATATTATAGATTTAGAGGTCTTATATGATTAGAGGTTTTATATTTAGAGTAGGTCTTCACGGACCTTTCTCTCGTCTCGTCCGCGCTGATAAATACGTGAACCAAAAACGCTTCCTAGAAGTTCATCAATATCGGCTGTCAGCGCCAACATTCAGTGTGCTGTCAGCGCCATTCTAAAACCAGCCTTCTAAAAAAGGTCTAAAATGTATGATTTTTATTAAAAAATGACAGCAAGACGGTTATTTCACTACCCTAGCCGTTCGAAAGACTTCGATAAGCTATGTTGTAACTTGGTCAGGTGGTCATATTTGCTTTCTGATACGCTATCAGCTAACGGTCGCATATTATATTTAAATATTTGTAATGTAGTTTAAATAAAGTATATACTTCTGCTAAGGAGTAATGTAAAGTAATTTTCCAATGCGCAAATATCTAAAAACTTATTTGCTTGCTTCGCAGTTTGCACACATCGATTTCTCGGTACGGAGAACCTTGAGATAACGAAACCCATCCAAATACTGGTTAAGGCCGACAATGCTTAACTTACGCGTTCATTTTACAGTGCGACATTGGCCATGGTAAATTTTATATCTATATTATCTATATTATTATTATAAAGAGGAAAAATTTGATTGTTTCGTTTTTATGCATTGAATAGGCTCCGAAACTACTGGACCGATTTCAGAAATTCTTTCACCAGTAGAAAGCTACATTATCAGGGAGTGACAAGGCTATAGCTTATCCCGAAATTCAAAGTCGCGGGCAAAAAAACTAGTAACAAATAAGATGCTCTTTTAAAATAATCTAAGTCGGTATTCAAGTGAACTGTTCCCCAATAGTGTCTATCTGCGATATATGGGCAGTTATGTTTGCCTCTACATTTCTCTTCCTAACCATTTGCTTCTCAATGGGACATATGGCTATATTATTTTATATATCTAGTATAACAAAGCATGTATGTTTATTTGAACACGGAATAATCTGAAACTGCAAAATGGTTTGGAAAAAATCTATTTTAATCAGGACGACAATACGTGAATCATTGAGCTTTTCCGTGCTTCGGAAACGTATCTTGTGTTGTCGATGGATGACAGTCGTTAAGCCATGTCGGAGGTCTTCTGGTGGCTTGAAAACACTGGTCTCCGTTAACCCGCATAATTGCAGCATCGCAGAATCACCTTCGATTCAATTGAAGGGATACACCCAGCAGTCGAAAATAAGTTAATACGATGAAATCCATCCAAACATTGACTGGGAATATCGTTGCTTAACAATGTTCGTTCTTGACTCGTGCAATGAACGGTTCCATATATCACTATAGAATAAAGCTTTCACTGGGTCACATGTCACAAAATGTTTTAATTAGTTCGTACAATGCAATCATATGGATTAAATCCGGTCCCTTGGTTGGGTTAAACCGGTTTTAACTGGATTTGATACAGCAATTGTTTCTTCACGTGGATACAGGCATACATAGAAAACATGGTCATAAGTATAGACAAGGCTATGGTAACGAGATTTTGCGGCATTGCAATGGTGCACATGCACACCAGAAGCCTTCAGTCGGTTTTCATAATTCCCACGGGAAAGCGAGATATACGCAAACGAAGTTGCGAATACTTTACTAGTTATTAATTAAAGATTTAATTAAGATTAGATTAACATTGAAATAGAGAAACATTTCCGCAGAAAAATCTTTCTAACAAGTACTTCCTCGTCAATAGAGGTCGCTTTCACAGTGTCTAGATAAGTTACAGATAACTAAATGTCAGATCTTTGTAGATTTTACAACGAAGATCATCAAACAACAAAAATCACTTCATTCATTACAATTAACATTTTATTAATTGACAGACCGGTGGTGGTGCGTTGGTAAGTTGGTAGTCATCCTACCTTCGGCACCAAAGAGCACGGGTTCGAATCCCGCTCAGGGCAAACATTTATGTTATGGCATTTGTGTTTTCTCCAGTCTGGGTGTTTTCAATGTATTATGAGTATATATTTACAATAATATATCTGTCGTATGGTATTCATAAAGGTGCTTCTTCACCGCGAGCATTCGCGCATAATGTAACATTTTAGATTCGACTTTGAGCATACATTACAATTCTACCTCCCTGACTGACGAGCATTCGCGCATAATGTAACATTTTAGATTCGACTTTGAGCATACATTACAATTCTACCTCCCTGACTGACGAGCATTCGCGCATAATGTAACATTTTAGATTCGACTTTGAGCATACATTACAATTCTACCTCCCTGACTGACGAGCATTCGCGCATAATGTAATATTATGATTCGACTTTGAGCATTAGAGTGTAATGTAACATTTATTTAACTAGCTTCTGCCCGCGGCTTCACCCGAGTGGCCTAATAACACTAGCATAGGTCGGTCGGGTCGAATCGGGTCGGGTATTTGTTTCTGAAGAAAAATATGCTATTGTTAGTAGGCCACGCGGGCGAAGCCGCGGGCAGAAGCTAGCTCAAATGTATACTAAATGTTACATTATGCGCGAATGCTCGTCAGTCAGGGAGGTAGAATTGTAATGTATGCTCAAAGTCGAATGTTACAATACACGCGAACGCTCGTCAGTCAGGGAGGTACTCGTTTTGTATCAGTACAGGGTGCGCATTGTAATGCTCGGTTCTCCTCCCTCACTGATGTAATGCTCGAATCTAAACGTAACATTACACGCGAATGCTCCCGGTGAAGGAGCACCTTAACACACAACCCACACAGTACCCTCCTCTAGACTTGACTTATAATAAATAACTAATAATAAGTATATTTGACGACCTCCGTGGCGTAATGGTTACCACGCCAGACCGCCACCCAGGAGGTCCCGGGTTCGATCCCCGGTCGGGTCATGATGAAAAACGAACCCTCGGGTCTTGGATGTTTATCTATATATGTATTTGTTATAAAATATAATATCGTTGAGTTAGTAACCCATAACACAAGTTTCGAACTTACTTTAGGGCTAGCTCAATCTGTATGAATTGTCCCTTTATAAAAATATAAAAATATACTTACTGAAACAAATAAACTCATTAGAATCGTGCGTATTTACAAATTTTCATATAAATTATATAATATGTATAAATGTTTTAATTACTGAGTTACATTTTTTTTTATTAATGTCATATTAATAGCGTGACAAATGTTCGTGTTCCACTTGACCGATTTAATTTTTACTTTCTACGCTTTTGTTTGAGTGGTTAGATCGATTAGTTAAATATAACTCATTTGGGGTCCGATTTTATGTTAAACAATAAATTGTGAAGTTTTTTTATTTGCAAATGTAGGTAGGTACAGACAGCTGTAGAAAACTAGATAGATATTGAATATACTTTATGTATTTGCAATTCACAACAGTAGGAAAAATGATGATTTCAAGTCGTGATGGAATGAAAAATAAACAAACAAACTCACTTTCTCATTTATAATATTAGTACGATAGAAAACATTTAGATTCGAAACCACATGGCATCACATAAAATGTTTGCCACGTGGAGGAATCGAACCCACGTCCTCAGATTGTCATCATCATCACCGTTATCATATTACAAAACTATATTTTAATCGGTATTAATAACAAATGTATGACTGCATTAAATTGCATAATTCAAACACGTGCATGCAAGTCATAGACCTTGGTTTACTCACAAAACAAATATGCAGTTATGGACTTTGTTTACAGATAAACCGCTAATAGAACTAAATAGATAAAACACTACTTAGAATGTGTATTTGATCCTATTTCTGGTGTAAGTGTTTGATTTTACTAATTGCTTCAATTTCCGTCTGTTAATGGGCAAAGAATTTTTATTCAAACAATGGAAAATTCTACGGATTTTACACTTAGCTACTTTTTTTCGCAGTGCAATTACAATTACAATGATACTGTGTGTATTAAAAACATTGAAAAAATAATAATGACAAAAAAGGCCGTAACTGGATTTCTTTCGCCATTTCTTTCCCCAGTGGTCATTTTGCTTTGTTTCCGAAATGGTGGTAGTTTATAGAGTAGCTTATTTATTTATTACAGATACATTGTAAGTGACTTGTCTAAGTGCCCGCGAGGGCCCACGGAATAAAGTGTTTCTGATTTGATTTGGTAAAAGTGCAAACCGATTTATTCATGACTAGCGGTCCGAACCGGCTTCTCACAAGTTTTGGTGAGGATTCCAATATTTAAAAAAATATAATATAGCCTATAGTGTCACCTGTAAGTAAGTGCAGCTTCCCAATGGTAAAATATTTTTTTAAATTCGTCGTCTAGTTTCGGAGCAAAGTCAATTTTCTTTTTCTCATTCAAAATTGTTATTGTTACGGAAAGTACATACATAAAATAAAACATGACAGCTCATTATAGTCCGCTTATGCACCTTTTATTAGTTGATTATTATATATGTATATATTTTATATGTATTATTATATGTATATATTTAATAAGTTTTTAGTTTATCTTCTGTCTTGCTGGATTACGGCCACAGGGTCGCATGTGCAGTAGTGAGTATACCTACTGCAGATGCGCCCTTGTGGTTGTAGCTTTTGAATGTGTAATTGTAGGTTTAAATATTTATTAGGTAATTTAGCTATTGGATAATAATTTTGTTTTATATCAGCGCCACATACCCCGTCTCTTTTTTCTTTTTTTTTTTCCACTTCTGATAGGTTGTCTGGAAGAGATTACTTTGTGATAAGACCGCCTTTTGTACTTCATTACTTTGTCTATTTTACTGTATGTTTGTATTTGAATGGTGCAATAAAGAGTATTGTATTGTATTGTATTGTGTAAAACTCACAATATTTTTATTCAAATATGCATACAACTCTTTCGAATCGTCACAGTTATCTAATAAATCTCAAATAACACCCAGACTAAACACGAATAAAAAAACTTCCAGACACCATAAGTCAAACCTAAAACGGCTAAAAGATGGCTAATCGTCGAATTGCGTGGTTGAATGCAGTATGTTGGCGACTGTCAAAATGCACAAGGGGAGAGCGTGGGTAGGGTTAGTTTCAATAGACAAATTCTTGCAGGACGACTTGACGTAACGCTGTATATTACACAGTCAAGAATATAATGGACGTATGCAGAGCGACGCGGATCCGCAACGAAAGTTAAGACAAAAAAGGCTGTAACCGGTTTTCTTTAATTGACAAAAAAGGCCGTAACCTGTTTTCTTTCGCCATTTCTTTTACCGGTGGTCATTTTCAATTGTTTTATAAACTGTGAGTCCAAATCCAAATTTTGGCGCGTACTATAGTCGGATAAACAGACAGACGTATACCTTAGTTCATTCCATACATAAAATATAATTAAATTGTATGTCAACGACCCCTTGCTAACGTGTTAAATTCCTGTAACTAAAAGTTAAATATTTATGTATTTGGTAAACATTGCACAGAACGTTGCATTTCTGTTTAACTGATCCATTTTAATTGACTATTATGTAAATAAATAATAAAGCCAATGCTGTTTCGCAGAATCATTTTTAATTAGTATACTTAATTACCATTATACGACATTGCTAACATTCCCACTGTTGTGTCTCCTGTAAAGCCAGTATTACCACCGATTGACAGTAATGAACCTCGCACACTAATCGGCTACAGACGACCAGGAGAGCTACAACGAAACTACGAAAAGAAGTATAGGAAATTTAACCATGACCAGGTATTTCATGGTTATACGAAATATCTTGTACTTTATGGTTATTTTAGTAGTTCGTTGAATTATCCCTCATCTTCTTTTTTGATTGTTTTTGGTTCAACTGCCATTCTTATTTTTTATATTTTTGAAAGAAAACATTTACCTGGCCTTTCAGCTCAGTTGGAAAGAGCACAGGGTTTGGAGAGGACGTGGAATCGGATCCCACCTGGCCCACCTGGGCAAGACAGTGGTGTTTAAAATAACAGTCATTATGGGAGCCCCCCCGGGGGGCGCCCCTAGACACAGTAAATTTTTGACAGCAAACAGCCGTTCACACTGAAGCTTCAGAAAAGAAGAATTTCAAGATTCATAGATTCCACATTTTTATTTAAAGAATATGTACTTACAAACACTTTCTCTTGTCAGAGAGTACATAAAAGATTTGTGTAT
Source organism: Endotricha flammealis (assembly GCA_905163395.2). Classification (NCBI taxonomy): domain Eukaryota; kingdom Metazoa; phylum Arthropoda; class Insecta; order Lepidoptera; family Pyralidae; genus Endotricha; species Endotricha flammealis. Next base: position 1,482,962 of record LR990871.1, on the reverse strand, counting down.
TAATCTACTCTATAAACTACTACCATTTTGGAATATTGAATATTCGTTACGGTGTGACAGTCATCCAAAACTAGGGCTGACGAATATGCAGGGGCGTACGAAGGGTAGAAACGCTAAAATAAAAGGGATTATAGGGGAATTACGTTGCCATGACAACCGTTTACCCTATGAAATAATGAGGTGATTCTTGCATAAAAAATATAAGTTTACCAAGTCAATTTCTAAAGGTCTGGTGCACAGAGAAATATTAAAATATGACATCTTAATAAATGTAATGTAATAGATCAAAAGCACTGGTGTGACAGCGGTTTCTTTATTTAAAGTGATAAAATAAAGTAAGATAAAATCATTTATATAGGGACTAAGACTAACTTATACACTTTCCCTTGTCGAAGTGTACGCACTGTACCCACTAATGACCACTAGTAAAAGAAATGGTGAAAGAAACCAAGTTACGGCCTTTTTTGTCATTTAAAGTGAAGCCGAAGACTAGTCCTTCGTAAAAGCCGAATGCTCATCGCTAGATGTCATAGTCCGAAAGCATGTATGTTCGAATCATAGTGCATGCCTCACGACGAGGTCAGATATCATCTTAATAATATGTATAATATCAAAGTGGAACTATTCGCTTACAAAGGCATGTTGAATTCTGCAGAAAGGAGTAATAACATGACATACATAGAAGGATATGAAACATGGTACACGCCTGTGGGTATAAGAGCGGACTACAGACTGGCGCGTTATTATACACGTGTAAACAATCGTTTCGATTATACGCGCTTTCACGCGCGCTACATTACGTGCTTCAAAAAACCAGACGCACGCGCGTCTGGTTTTACACGCGCTTATACGGGCGTATACGCATATGCCCGTATAAAACGCTAGTCTGAAACCGCTCTAAACATATTAATATGTATTGATAGATAGGTTGAGGATGTGGACTGTAAAAAAAAAAATCGAGTTAGCATTAAGTCGGTGAATATGTACGTCTACAAGTCAAATCAAAATGATAGAGGAGTCGAGAGACGATTTAGTTCTTACAAGAGTTACCGAGTTTCGTTTTAGACGAGTTGCTACTAACGACTTACGTTAGACTTACATGACACAACGACATGATAAGAATATCATCTATATAAATATATAAATCTTAAAAAAACACACAGACCTAAGACGAGAGTTGCGGGCACAACTAGTAGTAATATAATGTATTCCCTGAGGAGATCGGGCAAGTTTATCGTTGTAATGGAGGAACGTGGGCAAACTTAGTTCATTATATACTATTTGTTTGTTTCGCCAAGTTGACTTTTTTGATGAGAATTTCATCTTATAATAATAATATTTCGAGATTGGTGAACCAAGACAAAATAACTATTTTTGTTAAACGAAACTGAACCTTATTGAGGTACGGCCAATTAAGAGGTCCCTGCTCACCTCCACCGTGAATATGATTTAAGTTTTCTAAGTATTACGTGAAAGGATCCCGAATTTCTATTTATCAAACTCAGAAAACTTCAACAAAGTCCAAACAAAAATAAAAAGTCATGGCATATCATTAGATAGCTCTTTTAAAAACATGGAGGGTTACAAAACCATTTTTCGATCAATGATCCGTTTGAGAATTATTTACATACAACTTGCTAGTTTTGGATTAACATAAAATAAAAAATATGTCATGTTTTCCTGTTCGACCCACTGTTATGCACAACTATATCCATGATGTTGGGCACTAATCATCGACTACGTAGCGTTAATACATCAATATTAATACATAACGCAGCAAATACGGAACCATACACTGTGGGTGGCTCGACACACACATGCCCAGTGTTTTTTTTTATAATTGTGTATATAAAAACCTTTTATAAAACATTATTCGAGTTCATAACATGATTTTAAGATATTAGTATCGATAAAACACAAGATAGAAAGGTTTTTTATACATAAAAACATTATTTACTTATCTCCGTTTCAACATTAAATATACAAAAATCCATAGCTTGAAAAAGTATGTCACTCCCAGGCTTTCCTAAGCTTTCATATACATAAATCGATAAAAAAATAAAATAAGGAAAAATATCTACTAACTTTTTCACTTGCGAAAAACACATTTAAACGCTAGACTGTTAGGTTGGAAGTGACTTGGATGAAATACGGCTGAAGTCGGGGGCACAAGTTTATTTGTAAATCTTATACAGAATTTGGTATTTAAATTTCTTGATAACTCCCAATGAGATGATCGATCGAGGCTTCAATTTTCTGGGAACTGAAGCTGTATAAGTAATATGGTACTTTCTTTTTGTGTACTTCCAGTGGCTTTGAAGCAAAACACACTGCCCGCGACAGCGGAAGACGCGCGCTGTCATAATCGCGATAACAGCCGCGCGAATTATTCGTCAAGTCCCGCGTTTGAAACTGAGTTAGTATCATATCGGTGCATGTAACTCGCCTATGTAGCAACTGGTCTATTTATCAACTCGTAACTCTTGTAAGTTGTAAACTTGCGAGCGCGCGGGAGTTGGCACCTTCTGGTTTTGCCTTTTTTTTTGTCGTTATTCTCAGTTATTTAGCCGCGCCGCCACCTACACGAGTCGCGTTCAGTGTGATGTCGTTCGTACAAATATATGAAATACAGATGCTCCCGATTCGAGAGTGAGACGACCTAAACCTAAGGACTAGCCTCAAATTCGAGAATAATGGTATTGAGTATTATTTTCTGCCTGTGTATTGGAAATTGGAACCATTTTTTAACTGAATGTGACAATGTGACAGAATATATAAAAAAAAAATGCAGCAAAAATTTTAAAAATATGTCTGACTCGAATCAAACATGGCATGTAAAAATGCTTTTTAATATGGACGGTGAAATAAAATATTTACTGTATACATCGACATAACATTATGTATAGTAAGTATATCTCGATAACTGTATAGCGCAACATAAAAAAAATATATGAGAAAAAGTGTTAAAAAAGTGTTACCATTATAAAAAAAACTATGGAAATTCGCGACAATCGACAATATTAAAACAATGTTTTAATTATCATAAAATTCCTGTTCTTTCCTTCCTTCCTTCCCTATGGTGTTAAACTACGCACACTCTTTTGATACAGGTGTGATGGTCAATTCAGAACTCACACTATACTCTATCCACCGAAACGAGATAATGGAGCGTTGTCTCTGTCACACAATCCCATACAAAAGACAAGGACACAGAACGGTCAGTGGGCGTCAACTAAACAGATTTAAAGTAAAGGTGTATTCGTATGCGATGATTTTTGGAAACTGGAAGGAATGGGGCGTAGGTAAAACAATGTTTTAAATAAAATTATTCAAATTATATTAATACCACATGCCAGATCATTTTTCCCCTATTATCTCGTTTCGGTGGATAGAGTATAGTCGATAGACACGAATTGGACAGTTGGTGCAAGGGCAGTGTGCAATAAGGGTGGCGGAAGAGTATTCCAAATACCAACGGTGGTTTCCACGGGCCTAGTTAGATGGCCCAACCTAAGTGGTCATCTACCAATAGCATAGAATTAGCCTGGTGGATTTTCACGTAAAAACTTTCCTTTATATCTATGAATAAGAAGAAAACTTATTATGAATATATCTTATTGTTGTTACGATACAACTAACCATTCTTATTCTGAATGTATATTTGAAAAAAAAAAGGTGCATATAAAAAAAAGGTGGGTTGCACTCCGGGAGTGCCGGCAGAAGTGTTGTGCATTTTTGAATATTTTGGAATGGTTAGGGAATCTTACGCTTTTTCGATCAGGCCAAGGATCTGACGCGAGTTTAAATTTTTTTGAAGTTTTCACTTCAAAAATTCAGAATATGAAGAAATGGTTGGGTAGGATTTCCTTTGGCCAAAAAAATGTGGGACAGTTTAGGCTAACAATATATTGGAATTCGATATTTTTTTATTATTCTTGTATAATATGGACTAGAATTTAACCGACCGTTGTCAACACAATAGAGATCCAATTAGATTAATCTACCCATTAATAGGATAAAGACACGATTGGCCAAACACAGACGAAGGCCGACTTACGATACTTGTAGGTTAGACGATCTAATATTATTATCATTTAGCTTTACTAGGGAAACCCGCGCAACTTCGTGCGCTTTCGCTTCGTGCGAATTAAGTAATATAATATTTAATTTTTTACACCTTTAAATGTAGGTATATATGTATACCAGTATATTAATACGCTTTTTTTTCTCTTCATTTATAGTGTTACTAATCTTTATTTGTATTTTTTATTTCGTCATCAGATATTACAGATATTTTGTGTTAATTTTATATTTTCTGTCATTGTAATTTGTATCTTATTAATACCATTTAAAAAGAGCAAGTGCTAAGTTTCTTGCCAGTTTCTTCTTAGCACAAATCTGCCGTCTGAACTGGTGGTAGGAAAAAATTGAGACGATTCGAAAGAGCTTATATTAGGCCTATTTGAATAAAAATATTTTGAATTTGAATTTGAATTTCAGAAAATTCTTTCTTATCGGATGCCTACCATAATATCATATAAAGAGTGTGAGAAAATGCAAATCTATCATATGATGACCTGGATTTGATGGTCATCAAATCCATTCATTTCATTTCATTTGGAGACTCTAATTAGTTCATAAGCTTAGATGTAATTAAAAATTATAATAATTTTAAACTTATATACCTACCAGTAAAAACAGATTTGAGCCAGCGGTCTGCTCCTATCTTTAACACCGATTTAGCATTTTATATTTTAGATTTAATTTTATGTTGAGACAAATTAATGGCACTATTTATTGACATTCCGCGTACGTAATGTTGTATGTGTGTACCTAGTTTTAAATTCTATGTTGAAAAAAAAAGAAAGTACGATATATTTTTAAATGACAAAAAAGGCCGTAACTGGTTTTCTTTCGCCATTTCTTTTTACCAGTGGTCATTTTGCTTTTGTTTCCGAAATAGAAGTAGTTTATAGAGTAGATTAATTTATACAAATCATTTATTACTGTATACTCTGACAAGAGAACGTGTTTGTGAAAACCGTGAAAACCTATTCTCTGAATAAAAAATAAAAAAATAAAAAAAAGATTATTATATCATACTGGTTCCTCAGACCAAATAAGAAGTCAAGACGGAGCGCTGCGAACAATGATGTGAAGCAGGCAAAACTATGCCTCGCCCTGTCCATATACGCCCCTAACGCACACATTTATAACCAAACTATGCCTCGCCGATTAGTTTGAGCTAGTTCGTCATTGACGTATGACATCCAAACAATTTAATTAATTAATAATCAAAAATGCCGAATTGTGTGGTGAAAGGCTGCAAAAACAATTCCTCAAAGAATAAAAAGCAAGATGGAATCACATTTCATACGTAAGTAAACATAAAAATACATATTTTTAACAAATCAATTTTAATAATTATTATGACAGCTTGGAATAAAAAAACTCCACAAGTGTTGCCGCTAATAAGCGTCACAATAGTCCCAGTTTATTGGGGTAGTTATTAATGTGACGCGAAACGTAACGTCATTTTCTTTTACTTATTTTTATTTTTACTGTTAGTTTTCATAAAATTATTGTAAGTGTAAATAGGCGTTATTTTTTTTTTGGTTTTTCCATGTTTTATCATCACTTCAAAAATATTTATTTTTAAGATTCCCGAACCGAAATAAAGATATTAATTAAATTTCTAAATTGGAAACAATTTCTAAAATGGTGGACAGTAAAAGGCAATATTTCAAAAAATTTACCCAACATAAAGGCCATTAAAACCAATGTTTGATACTACTATTGTTTTATTTTATTCCCCTATCTCGTCTGAATACACAAAAAATCTCATAAAAGTGAGGTATCCAATTAAAAAAATTGCTAACTTTTTTACCTAAAAAAAAAAAAAAAAAAAAAAAAAAAAAAAAATTTGGGTAATAATTTTTTACTGCACGGCAACACTCCCTAAATGCACACATGTTTACAAAACCGGCTTCACATCATTGTTCGCAGCGCTCCGTCTTGACTTCTTATTTGGTCTGAGACTGGTTCCAAACAGTTCGACTATCGAACTACTGGTAGGACTAGATGAAAAACATTACCTGTTTTGTAACTTAGCGATAAGAAGAGTGGAGGGTCATGCCTGGCACAAGCGTCCATTGCTTAAAAGGAACCTCCAGTCCAGTCTAAATGTAAATTTTGTTACCCAATAAAGAATTTTGATTTTTGAAAGAACCCACCCACCAAGTTTAAGGAACCGTTTTTTTTTTTATGAAATTCCCCCGGGAAAGTGGCATACATGCAAACAAAGTAGTTAGCATATAGTAGATTTTACAAGTGCACAAAACGAATCATTTCTATCCGAGACTAAGGCGAGGGCTGATAGTAATGTCGAGGATAGAAATGGTTTTGTGGACGAGTTATAAACTCTGCTTTTCACTTTGATTGCGAGGAAATAAATAAAAAAACGCACGAAAACCAAGACCTGTTTCCCATTTCCCGCCGCTTTTTTTTTTAATCTTACGACATTGAAATTAGGCTTGGGCTGCAGACCTATACAGCCTACTTTTAAATTAATTTTGTAATAAAATAATTTTCTTAAATTAATTAAATAACCTACCGTACTTTAATTTAAATTTTAATATCTTTTATGACTTAAAAAACATATAAGGCAAATAAATTAAAGTAAATATTATAAAATAACAAATTCTATCTCTGAACTTTTTGTTGTGTTTGGCTCTATGGCTTATTTCCTTTGCCTTAATATAGATACATTTATGAGTAGATACGTTTTTGCCCTTGTGCACAAAATTCGATTTTGTGCAGCCTATATCCTGCGCAAATAAGCATTTTCTGAGCATGAGAAGTGAAAAAAATCCTACTTTTTCATTCTTTACTCTATTTTATTTGTTGAATGTACTTTTCTGTACGGTTGAAAAGTGCACGTCATTACTTTGATTGGTATTGTCACGCGACTCTATAAAATGGTTCGGCCTTGCCACTGATTGCCTGTTTACACACAATTACTGGCTTCGTTTATAAAAATTGTTTCTGTATTACCAATATTAAGCGATTGCTTCGTGACTTATGTTTTTTTTAATTGTTTTTTCTTTAATTCTACGTTCACACAGCGTCACATGGTTCAAAAGTAATCTAGGCTTATACTTGTGTTCTGGGTACCGGATAACGGATATATTATTTTAAAAATATACTTACTTATATAGAAAACACTCAAGACTGGAGAACAAACACAAGGTCCATCATATTAAAGTTTGCACTGTGCGGGTATAGATAAGCGGCAGAAGACCAGCTTGATTGACCAGCCAGCCAGAAGACCAACTTGAGCATAATGTCTGGTGTTGAAATAAGCTTCAATGCTCATTGTCAATCTGAGGTCACCGTTGTTGATCCTGGCTTTACAGGAGACACAGCGGTGGGAATGTGTGGTGGGCTTGTCCCGAACAGAGAGTAGTGGACGCTCTAAGTTCCTCTAATTAAAAGAGCAGTGGAGCCTTTAAGTACAATTCCGGGACGGACCGCACGCCGCAGCTGCAGACTGCAAGAGACATACTTTTTTCAATGTAGCTCTGTGGAAGTAATTCCAAGAGGGGCGACGCTGCTGTTAGCGGCATTATCATAGAGATAAATAGCAACTAGTAGTGTCGCTTGCAGTCTGCAGCTGTAGTCTCCGGCGCTCAGTCCGTCTTAGAATTGTACCTACCTTCAAAGTCTTTAAACCCTTTGAAGACAAAGATAACCCAGTTGGATGAATGAGGTTTGATGATGTAAATCCAGCTATTGTTATAGATTATTACCAACCTAATGGTCCAAATGCCCCCATAATTGCGTTACCACAATGGAGGTCGTGCATAAATCGAGAGTTTTTTGCGTAAAAATTACAGTAACATTAAACAGATGTTTTCGCGTATCTTCATGCCGTTAAAACAGAATTAGGGTAGATAGTACCTATTATCGGTAAGTGGGTAATAGCAGTTTGTTGTAAATATTTGGAGCTGTTAAAGAATTTTTGGATTTAAATGCTTTGGGTGTTATTCTGTGGTTAATAGGTTAATTTTTGCAGACAATAGATTTTTTTAAGTAAACATAAAATCGCGACTAAATACTGACTAGGCCCATTATGTATGTACAGTCAGGAACACGTTGAGCTTTACACTCGTAGTACAATTTTGGCTCTCATGACATAGAACTCAAGAATGGTACAAAGTACGATATGTAAAAATCGATCTGCTCTTGACTGTACGTTGTTTTTACCTTTAAGAATTTATCACATTTTGTTTGATACGCGTATTATGTACGATTGTTAACGCATGTAATAATATGTATAAAATGTTGATAAGTCAAATAAATAAAATATGAGATAGAATTGGAAAAGCTGGAAATTAGCGCTGCAATCTATATATATATAAAAGGAGAAGCTGACTGACTGACATATCAACGCAGGGCCTGAACTATAAGCGCTAGAAACTTGAAATTTTGCACAGGGGCTCCTTTTAATAACGGGGAGCACTAAGAAAGATTTTTTCAAAAATCCCACGGGAAAGCGAGATATACGCAAACGAAGTTGCGAGGGATTTACTAGTGTTATATTATAAACAAGCTGCAAAAAAATCTTGAAGATTTTATTAACAATACGAAAAATACTATTCTCTACCAGTCAACCATAAAAGCAAAATAACGCAGAAGATTATTTTCAAAGTGGAAAACGAGTGAAATTTTTGTGATCGTCAACCGTACCACGCCATGGCACTAGAGAAATTTTCATTTTGTTGAATTTCAACGTTTTGGATAGTATCCAAATGAGAAATAATAAATTTTGCAAAAATCGTCCTGCAGTTTCCAAGTTATACAGGCTGGCAACAAAACACGTGGTGTCTAGTACACTCGGGACCTAAAAATTAGGAGTTTCACCATAACAATATTTTACAGTATATTTAAAAGGAAACTTTTTACATAGATAATATTTTTATTCTAAATTGCTAGACATCGCTCGATGAGTAAAAAAATATACAAGTTTTATACTACTATTTAGATATTCATTTTTTATTTTTTTTCTAAGACATGATAAGTATGATAACACTAGAAAGTAAAAAATATTATAGGTAATTCTGTACGGCGGCGGCGGATGCCCATGGGGGTCTTATTCAATTTGCTTAGCTTAGTATTTCTTGTGGAAATCAAACAGCTATATTACTCGTCAACACGGTTGACTCTCGCAGAAATCGATGTTCTAGTGCATAAAAACAATAGATTTTTAATCCTTTTTTTAATTGTGAGCCCAAATTTTGGTACAGTCAAGTGCAAGTGGAGCTTCACACTTGACTGACTTCACACTTGACGTGCTCTTGACTGTACGTGACAATAATTTATAATGAATGGGATATTATTGAATGAATGGGAAAATGTAGAAATACATATTTTTCATATGTATTATTTTATTTGTATGTATATATTTTATTTAATATAGTAAAAAAAAATATACAAATAGGACAAATAAAAAAAACGTTGTATCTCAGAAAATAACGTAAACAAGATAATGTTCACAATAAATCCTGGATAACGTTAAACCTCTCACATTACGCGACACGCCTACGGTGTTTGACTTTTGCAAACACACCAAGTTTCTGAAGGCTGTGTGTATTTCATTTTTCACCCGCGGCTTCACATTCAAATTGGTCAAAAACCTCTTGACTGGTAAAATAAAATATTTTTCCATTGTTTTTAATGAACTTTTTGATCTTGAAATATTTGTGGAAGTTCAGGGAAGGTTTAAACGGTAAGAAAATATAGGAAAATTTGCGAAAATTTTATTTTCCCACACAAACGTTACGCAGACGTAGTTGCGCGGGTAACAACAGTATTTAATGAGGAGCTTGATGGCTCCGCTGTGTGTCGCACCCTTAAACGAATCACAAGTTAAACAACGTCAACTCTAGCTAGTGTTTGAATGGACCTGCCGACTGCCACTTGTTTCCTGATTGATCCATTTATATACGAGTATTACTTTGGCTTTATTTTACATGTTTTTTGTAGAGATCAAGATATTTTTTGTAGAGGCGTCGTTTTTATAAATAAAAATATAATATTTGAGATCAAACCTCTTCTAAAGTTCAGTAGACATAATTCTATTTGTAAATGGGGCCGTTGTCGCCCTCATTTGCATGCGTCCTCCGTACGGTGCTAACAAATCGGGTAGACGCGCCATCGCTCCCATATTAGCTTATATTTGTTCATTAGTAGCGACAAAATTATTTTGTCATGTCTACTTCTTACAATATGCAATATATTCCTTATTAAAAATTTGTTGGTGAGCAGGCTCCATTTTCCTCTCTGTTTTTTTAATTTTTTTATATCACAAAGGTGTGCATACAAGCATACGGCCGGCCTGATGGTAAGCCGTCACCGTAGCCTATAGACGCTTGCAATACCGGGGGTATCACTCAAGCGTTGCCAACCCTCCCAACCCCTTCCAAGTGGAGCTCTGAATACCTCACTCACCGTAGGAACACAACATGGCCTAGACCAATGTTATTTGGCTACAATCTTCTGTAAGATGGAGGTCCTTCCCCAGGCGGGCTGCTCCGATTTGAGCGGATTATCCGCTGTGCCCTACCTCTCTTAGACTCTTGTGCCAGCTCCTTAACCTCTCTATGAGACATGATGCCTGCCCTTTCCATCACTCGATCCAAGCTCTTCTAGGCCTTCCTCTTCCTCTACCACCCTCAATCTTTCCTTCTAAGATGTTTCTGATATTCTTGTCGGTCTTATAAAATGTCTCACTACTTTTCTTCCAGTTTCTATTTCTTTAATCAAAGTTCTCCTTTCCCTTACTCTCCGCAGTACTTTGTCATTTGCAATCTTTTCTGTCCATATTTTTTTTCATTCTTCTCCAGCACCACCTTTCATCTCATCTCTCTAAATTTAAAAGCCGAGCTCTTATCAGTGTATAAACTCCATTTTCCTCTTGTGTCAGCTCCCTTGCCTTTCCATAACACACGACGCCTGCCTTTTCCTTCACTTGATCCATATGAGCTTCTCCACCCCTCAGAAATTAAATGCTATGTAATTATCAGGTTACAGGGTTCGAAATGAAGTCGGTAGCATAAATAAGTGGAACGTCGCAACGACAATTTGTCACGTTATCCCGAATTGAGGACGAAATGCAAATTTACCTTGGCTGTTGGCACCTACAATCTGTTACAATCTGTCGTTTCGAAGATCTATATTTCCAATCTCAATATTGATGCATAATTTGTAGCTTACAAGCTCATATTCTTTTATGGCAGAGTATAAAGCGATATTAGGTCATGTGATAATAAGCAAAAGAACATATTTTATGGCAGAGCAGGACAAACGAGCTAACAGGTCACCTGATGGTAAGCAATCATCACTGCCCGTGTACAGTCAAGCAGTGAAAGAAATAACCAGGTTAGAGAACTAAGAATTAAGATTTTATACCAATAATGTAAGCATATTTATAAGGCGTTACCTCTTTTATAGGTTGACTATGAGTAAGATGAAAGGTTACGTAAATATGATAAAGTTCTAAATATTCACGAAAGGATTTACGAGAGGCAGGGCACAGCGGATAATCCGCTCAAATCGGAGCAACCCGTCTGGGGAAGGACCTCCACCTTACAGAAGATCGTAGCCAAATAGCATTGGTCTCGGCCATGTTGTGTTCCTACGGTGAGTGAGGTCTCCAGAGCTCCAGTTGGGGGGGTTGGGAGGGTTGCAACGCTTGAGTGATACCCCCGGTATTGCAAGCGTCTATAGGCTACGTTGATGCTCACCATCAGGCGGGCCGTATACTCGTTCGCCACCGTTGTAGCAAACACGCTAATTTTTATCAATATTTCACAATAAAATATGGAATTACAAAATTTCATAACGATGCTACATTATTAGCATGAAAATCTTCGTACTTAGTACTCTAACTCTTTCATTGACTGTACTAAAAGGACAACATAGGCCTCTGACTGTACAAACCAAGTAGGATGAAAGGAAAATGGAGCTTCTCCAAAAGTGAAAGTGATAAATCGCGCCAAGTCTAAAGCGTTCCACTTATTTGCGTGTGCACTGACAAGTTCATTTAAATCTACATGTAGCCTGATAATTATGGAGTGCCCATAAATTGAACTGTCACAAACATCTGTAGGAGGGGTGCGAATGACATGGGATTTGCCGAGATGCAACATTGTTAAGATATATTGGAAATTGTGATGGGATTCACAAAGGTCTGTTTGGGAATGATCAAAATTTATCTTGAAATTTACTTATTTGTGTCTTTTTTTTTTAAGTTAGGCCCAGAACAGACGGTTAAATCCAAATTTGACGAAACTGCAACTTCTAGTTACTGTGGATTTGCATTTGAGTTTCTGTCATAGACTCCTTTGACGGACCACACATGACGCAACCTTTTTGAAATCGGTATGAAACGCATCGCAAATTAGTTTCATTGAAACCGGCGTGCAGGAAACTCGAGATTGGGCTTCATCGTTGTCATTTGTTTTTCGATACTTATTGTCGATTGCATCAAGAATTTTGGAATATTCTGGGCCTAGTGTTACAAAGCTATGACTTTTGTTTACGCTATTTGACGCTGGACGGCGCGATCTGCCGGAATTATATGATTTTTTGCGCGCCGGTCTTTTGGCGCGTCGTGTGCGTATGACTATTTTCACAGACAAAAAAAAATATTTTTATTTTTTTTATTAACGATATACAAAAGATATTAAGTAATTATGTACATTTCGTAAACCGCTGAGGTTTGTAACAAAATGACCATTTTGTTTTGCTTCATAGTCTTCATAAGTCTGTCGCTTTTACACATTAGTCATCAATTTCTAAGTAACAAATGATATTGAATTTCTTATATCCACAATATATGGTGTACAATTATTTCCCCGAAAAGCCTTATACTAAGGCTTTGAATAATTATAAGTCTTCGAGCCATATGCTATCAAAGGGTTCGCATTCAACCGTGAAATTGTGTATCGTAGCATATAAATGTGTCGAAAATAGAAGCACTACTGAATCAATTCAAAATTATTATGTCTTTGTGTTAACTGCCTCGCAGTCAATGTCTAATCTCGATCTCTGAAACATAACTAATAGCTCCATAATTACTTATAGCAATCCAAAAACGAGTGAGCGAGATGGCGCAATACATAATGTAAGGCGGCATGACACTTACTCAGTCGTGTATAAATTGTTATAAGACGTTGTGACAACACATCCCTGCCCTGATCCGAAGCATCATCGGGCTCATACAAACCTAGAATATAATAGCAAAATATGAAATCCCCATTTTACACAATTTGTTTGTATTGGTTCATAGACAACTTTCGCCCAGTTTCCATTAAAATCACATTGACGTTCGAGATTTATTTTAAACCCATCCAAATATTGACTGCGATTGTCGTTGCTTCACTTGTTCCATGCCATCGGGCAGTATTAATAAGGCCATCGAAATCCTTAGCACCATCTCTATCACTTCCACGCGAACGCGCCGCGTCCTCCCGATAATTCCGAACACGGAAGCATTTACAAAAGCTAAATCGAATTACTCGCAAAAATTACTATAGACTCGAGTCTATTCGTCGATAAAAGTTAATGGACTAGCACTTAGTCCGGGTAAAGTGTATAAAATATTGACAGAAAGGTAAAATATTCGGATAAAGGGCGTCAGAAATGATAAATATACTATATTTAATCTTAAGACTAGCGAAACCCGCGCAATTTTATTTACATGTCCCGTTGTCGTGTTAATTTCGGAAAATCCTGTATAAGAATGCATCTCTAATTCATTATTTAGTTAGATGCTTTAGTTAGATGATATTGGAACGCACTGACAGTGTAGGGCAAAAGTCAAAGCGACAAGGTGTCTCGTCCTCCTTGCGACAGCGTTAGGACGTTGGCAAACGAGCATGTGGGCCACCGATGTTAAGTAATTATCGCCATGGAGCACTAAATATAATAATAAGTTTAAACTATAAAATAAATACACTGGGCGTCAAAAATAAGTAGTACAGTTTTAAAATTGCAATTACTCTTAAACTATTGAAGTTAGAGTTTTGAAATAAAAATCAATCTTTAAAAGACGATATTATGCATAAAGTTTTTATTAAATGAAAAGAAATTGTCTTTTAACTTTTTTTTATTTCAAAGGTCTAGCTTCTGTAGTTTAGGAGATATTGCAATTTTAAAACTGTACTACTTATTTTTGACGCCCAGTGTAGTTACAACCGACGACTTACAAACATCATTTATTCATAATAATACATGGCGCAGTCGGTATGATAAAAATACAAAGCTTTTGAGACATAGCCTTTTTAAAAAAGGATACCTATTTACCTAAGTTTTTTTTTGGTTTAATGATTTAGTATTCAGCTGTCTTTTGAAGCCAGACGCAGTTGAAATGTTTGAGCACATCTCTGAAAACTTTTCTGTACGTATGGAATATAAACTTTTATTCAAACTTTGAACAAAGGTCTGTGCCACATATTATATTCAACAAATAGCGCCGGCTTTAGTCTGCATATCTACTCAATTTTGATTGTCAATTTTTTACGGTAATTACGCATTTTAATTTTAATTCTGCATACATTGAGAGTATTGAGATTGAGACACAAGCTATCTCTTTTTTTCTTCTTTAGTTTAATAGTGACAGCTATAATTTATATAATGTGTTTCAGAAACTTGCTGTCAGTGTCGTTTATTTTCTTACCACCAGTACAAACGTCAGATATGTACTAAGAGGAACTGGCAAGAAAGAAACTAAGCTCTTCTTAAATTCTATAACACAAGTTACTATAACTATACCAAAAATTTTATGCTGTCAGGCGTACACAACTCAAGCAAGCGACACTTTATGTGCGGGATTTCTCTTTTCCTTAGATGTATTTTTTTCTAGATTTTTTTTACATTATTCTATTTTACGAATGCAAGCAAATCCACTAGCATAATCATGTTAACCATAATCATAGGAGCTTGAACAATGGCATTGTATTCCGAGTGACCGAGTTACTGCATAGTTGGGAGAGTGGAGCGCTGGTATGTGGTGTACGGTTCGACGCAGCAGTGTTAAAAATATACATAATACTATGGTAATATAGGGGTGGTTTTTGCACAGCTGTGGGACCAGAATAGCTAATCTTCCTGAAGTGAAGTGAAGGCACGATGTGAGACAAAAGAAAAATAAAGATAAAGTGGGAATTGGGGCCGAATTGCCGAAACTGCGTCACACGGGACCCGCCGCGGGTTCATGCCAGCGACGGGCACTTTGTGAATGAACATGAATGAACCCGCGACGGGCCCCGCGTGACGCAGTTTCGCCCCTAAGAGGTCGACCACACACTCGTTTTAGCTGAACTTCCTGAGAGTGTTGAGCTATGCTAGAATATTATCTAATGGGAATGTGTGTCGCATACTAAACGCACACACAAGTGAAGGAACGTCGACCCTAAATAGTTTAGATGGATTTCGTTATCTCGAGCTTCAATGTGATTCGGAGGCTTTCGGAGGGCATGTTAAGTCGTCCGTCGGCTCCGGTTGTTGTCGCATAGACAAATCGTTAAACTAATTCGCTCGCCTCCAGACTCCTTGAAAGCACTGATCTCCGGCAATCCGCATTGAAGCAGCGTGGCAGAGTAGCCATATCCCTGCAGTGGGATGATTATTTGTTGATATGATGATGTGGTTATGTAAATTTCTATAATGTCATATTCGTCAATGCTCTTTTAGAATTTACAAGTAGGTATAATATTCTCCCCTCGTAAAATAAAACAATATTAAGTTTCTACTAAATAAATTTTGAATTCATTCATAATCATTCATTCGTTCATTCAGAAATAATTCGGTCAATTTTCATTTTTTATAGAAACAATAGCGAATCAGCCTGACATCGAATTTATGTAACATCAAGTAACATGTAATACTATACAGACAAACAGCTAGTCGCACAAAGACATTTTAAAGTTAATGTTTTTCTTATATTTTCCCAAAGGCTGGCAATCTAGCTGACTTTTGGTCAACATTTTTCTTATTTGGTGCAAAAAAAAATAATATAAAAAAAACTTACGTGACCCGTCTCCGTTTAATTACTCGTTATTTTTAATGCTGCTTGCTTACCTATAACAAAAAAATAAAACATCAATTTAGATTACAAGTGTAAAAAAGACTGACCCCGCTAGAGGCTGCCCCCTCCTTGCTAGCCGCTATGCCAAAGTCATGGCCAGGCGCCTGACTCTTGAAAATAATTCCATTCATCTATACTAATATTATAAAGAGGAAAGATTTGATTGATTGTTTGTTTGTTTGCATTGAATATGCTCCGAAACTACTGGACCGATATCAAAAATTCTTTCACCAGTAGAAAGCTACATTATCAGGGAGTGACATAGGCTATACCTTTTCCCGAAATTCAATGTAGTTCCCACGGGAACGGGTCCGGAACGTCACGCGGACGAAGTCGCGGGCAAAAAAGCTAGTAGACTATACTTGCGTTCACTAAATACTGAACTAAATGAAATCGGATTGTACGGTCAATAAATCTACACTAATATAAAGAGGAAACATTTGAAAGTGTGTATGTTTGTAACGAATAAAGTCAAAAACGATTGCACCGATTTCAAAATTTCTTTCACCGTTGGGAAAGTACTTTATCCCCGGGTAACATAGGCTGTTATATTCTCAAAAAAAATCGGAATCATTAGAGTAAAACCCGCGCGAAGCAGGTGCGGCGCTAGTAGTTATTAACACATAAAGGTGGGTCCAGATATGATCTTTACCCCGTACCGTACCTCCGTTTCGCATCAGAGCGTCGCGATCCAGAACGCTAGTTTGGACGCGCGTTCGGAACGGTGCGGTACGGCATCGCAATACGGAGACAGGTACGCTCTGATCCATCGCGAGTCGGTTTTCTCGCCCCGTTCAAAGGCGTTACGGAGATACGGGCTATTTTTACTTTGCGTCTAGAGTTTTTGGATCGCGACGCTTGATACGATTCGTGGTACGGTACGGACAAAAGATCATATCTGGACCAACCTTAAAGTTTGAAGAATTGAAGAACACTAATCAGGATTTGTCATTATGCTTGCGTCTGAAATGGTGGTAGTATATAACGTAGTTTATTTTGTTTATACATATATACAAATTGTAAATGACAAGAAAAAGTGCCTGTGAATGTCTAATTTGTGAAATAAACTTCATTTCATTTCATTAAATTTAATTTTAAATATTATTGAAGAGTTGACCTAGCTGGCCGTAACAAATAGAGCACAATAACCACAAAGAACGCCCTTTAATAAATCAGATAAAACATAATTTATACGTTAGAAAAATCTTATTTATCTAAAACAATTGTTATTCCACTTGTGTCCCGACAGTACATCTTATCTGCCCATCTGCCCTTGAGCAATGACTTTACTGCGCCATGAATCACCGCTGCATCTTAGCCATGCAGGAAATTACGTACGTGTGAATGCGACTATACGTTTTAGTACATTTGAAATTATAATTAGAAAATTCGATTCAACGATCTGTTACTAACTTGGAAAAACAATTTTTTTGGCTAAACTTTTAATGAATCAGCCACTATTCTCGTAACAAAAAAACCGTCTCATGTCAATTTCACTCACACGCTGTCTCACTCATACAAAATAGGAATTGAGCGAGACAGTGCGTGAGTTTGAGATGAGATTGAAACTGTTTTTGTTACGAGAATAGACCCGCTGGTTTGTTGTTTTCTGTCACTTTTACTTTCAAGATAAAATTACAGCGATATGTAATTTGAAGGGATAGTACGTGAACACTTCGATATAGATCCATACATTTGAAATTAATCGCTCGACCAATAGATTGTATGTGGTAGAGGCGTACATCTCTATTTATACTAATACAAATTATTAAGAGGAAAAAATTTATTGTTTGTTTGTATTGATTAAGCTCCGAAACTACTGAACCGATTAGAAAAATTCTTTCAGCGGTGGGAAGCTACACTATTCCCGAGTGGCATAAGCTATATTATAATTTATATACCCGAGCGAAACCGGGGCGAAAAGCTAGAATTCGATAATTTAGTTACCTACCTAACAAAAATTTTACATAATTTTACGTTCAAAACTTCCAAAAAACATTAAATCCTTTTTGTGCTTTCGACGAAATTTTGCGTAGAACTTCTACGAAATCCGGATCAAACCGGTTAGAGGGAGGCTTTGTAGCAACGTGCCCCTTACATAATTAAGCAGGATAAATTTCCGTGACATACCCCTCGTAAGTCGAGCCTTCCTTCATCTTTCACCCTCATTCCATAAGATCGGAAAATCTATAATCATGACATATATGACGTGTGTTTTGTTAGGAAGCTTATATCTATACGAAAATATAAAATACCTTGTCTTGTTTAAAAATTTCGAAGTCTATGGTCTCTTAGGCGCTTGCAAACGTAGATACTTGTTGTTGCCGTATTATAAAGTTAATGACGCGTTAAATTATGTAGAACTAAAGAGATGGCGTCAGATTTAATGAGGAATAAAAATTAAAAATTTGTTTCTGAAAATGACTGTCGAGAAATGCCCATACGCGCAATCCCGGTGTGATTTCCGCGCAGTGCTATTCAAGTTCTTGTTGTGAATTTCAAAAAAACCCCTTTTTTAAAAATTTTTTTTATTTAAAAAAACCCTTGCTTAACTCATCGTCAACATCTTAACGTATCATCTCGCGGGTAAAACCACGGACATTAACTAGTAGAAGTATAGCTAATAGAAAGATTTATACAATACAGTTTCCACAAGAATGTATGTCCATCCCGACAATTGCATTTTGTTTAATTTGTCCAACCCACAGTACAAGAGGGCTACTACAACTTTGTTAATTAATATTCAACATTCGTTCCAACCATAGATATTTAAAAGTACAGACCTGTCAAAAAAAAATCGCAGCTTCAAAATTTAACAAGTTTTTTTTAATTTTTTTTTATTTTGTCCCTTTCGAACTTCATTGCATTTGTGGCAAACCAAACTGCTTTATACTTTACATTTTTCATTTTTTTGTGTCTCCTTTCCTTCACTTTGTAAATTATTTACAAAAGAAACATATTTTCGTACATAACTCTTCTTACAATGCTAACCATCTCCGTAAGAGAATTCTCCCCAGGAATGCTAGAAACAAAACAGGTTTTAACTTGACTTAAAAAAATGACTTATCTTTTCCTATTAATATGCGCAACAGTTTGTCCTGTCTTTATCATTTTAAACTCTCTGACTTCAAACTAGGGCTTTGGGGTAATACTTAAAGGGATTACAAGCTCACCGAATCTTTATTTCTCGAATTTTCCCCTTTCAACCCTTTACGGGGTGACATTTTAACATTTGAATTTTGACAGTTAATAATTTAAACCCGGTGTTCCAGTGGCTAGCAATCCCTACTTTACCCTAAGGACCACGGATTCGAATTTTGCAAATGGGACACTAGTGTTAGAATTTAGAATGAAACCACATTGATGATGATTTAAAACATTGGTTTGTAAAGGTTTAAAACAGTGTAGACAAGAGGTTTTATATCAACGTTTGATTTTGTATGCGTTTGACGCAGCGTCTATCTATACATACGGAAGTTTGGAGTTTTATTGTTTTTTCTTTAATTGCCTTAGCCTTACTTAGCCGGCCAGATGGGCCGCAGGTCACTGGGGCCAGGAATAGGAGCGAAGAGACATCCTTTATAGTGTCTCGTCGCTTCTACCATAAGAAGAAGAGAAGAGTGAGAGCTGATTTCAAACCATGAAGCCGGCAACACGCAACTCGCCGTGACCTTTCAAACTGGGTTTACCGTGTAGCACATGGAACACAGGTAGGAAAATTATAATTATTTTATGAATAGAAAACTTATCCGTGACGAACTGACATACAAAATGCGTACTATTAACTGATCATGATAAATGAGAGCCGAGGGTCCGCATTATTCATCGGCATCCCATTTGGAAGGGTCTGCGGGGGCGGGGCGTAAACAGCCACTAAGATGACGTAAATTACTTATACATAAGCTTTACATAAGTATAGAAAACTTCCTGATTTCCTTACAAAATCTAAGGGCCTGTTTCATCAGTTCATATTAACACACGAGCTGTTACCCGCGACTTCGTCCGCGTGAAATGTTCAAATAAGGATAACTCCTTTTCCTGTCTTGCGATTTAAATGAAACAAAGCCTATATTCTGCTCCAAGCCGAGATCTCCCTGTAAAAACAGGATTATAATCCGTTCAGTAACTTAGAAGAAGTGCGCGTTCAAACAGACAGACAGAAAAAAAAATTCGCTTTTATTACCTTTCTCTAACTGTTCCCTCTCCATTTTTGCCAAATATGTTCAAAGTACAGACATATCGGGGTCTACTGTTTTTTTATATGTATGGATAATCATCCTGCAGGGATACGGGTCTCTCTTCAATCGAAAGTGAGTACTCTACCACACTGCTTCAATGCAGCTAGAGATAACGACACCCATCCAAACATTGGCTAGGGTCGATGTTGCTTAATATGCGTGTTCGTTTACAGTGCGACACACAGCGACGCCATCGAGCTCGTCACTTGTCAGTTAAAAACTGTTATAAATGCATGGCAGTCCCTCATTTTGATATTATTATTTATTAATTGAAACTATCATCTTAACGAAAAGAGGTCCACTGCTGACTGCTGGCCTACCCCGAACGCTTCCAGCAGTTGAAGTATGACCTGGCAGCGACCTGCATCCAACGGCTTAATACCACTTTCCTTAGATCTTCCGACTACCTTGCGTGCGGCCGTCCTACGCTGTATGGAAATTGCGCTTAATTGACGTGATTTTCTGCGCACTAACTAACACACTACTTCACGACAACAGTTTTTTGAGCGGCAAGTTAAATAAATTATGCTTTAAAAACAAAACGCATAACGAATTAAAATAATCGACCTTGTAAATTCGGTACTAAGCCAGGAATTCGGCAAGTAAATCAGAGCTTGCTTAGCATAAAACGTAAAATTACCATAATTTAAATATTTATAAAAGGAGGACTCCGCATTTATTATATTGAATAACAATGAAAAAATACTTTCAGAGATAAATGGAACAGATTTTATGTGGTATAAAGCCGAAAATCATGGATACGTTACACACGACAGAGAAAACAATATACAATTTTGATATGAGTGCAAAGGACAGAGAAATTGATCCCGGTTTAATTAGTAATAAAAAAATCGTGGAGCGTAGATCTTCACGGCAATTTTACTGTGAGGGGGCGACAGGGATAATGCCTTGGAAAGTGTCTTGCACGTTGCAGCTGTGAGCATAAATAAGGATGCCTTTGATACGTTAAGTGTTAAGGCAGACTTGCGACTTTTTACACTTTCAGGTACTCTAGTTTAATACCTAATAACAACTGGTAGGAAATAAAAGATACTCGTTTGCCTTTGCGATGAAGGTTGATATGCTTACAATACAATAAAAAAAGCCAAGTACGAGTGGGACTCCGAGTTTGGTAGAAACTTGTGGATATTGAAAAACTAAAAGATAAACTGGATTGAAGAAAACTTATTTTGTCGTTAGAAAACTATTGTCGTCATATCTACATCGCATATCGTCGTACCCAACGAATATGGCCACAAACGCCAAAATGGCTTTTTATTTTTATTACGTAATTGAATTCTCCATCCCATTTCCCATGGTTTGAGTTCAATTTCATTACATATCGCATAATAAATACTCTAATAAATCAAGTTTAAAATAAGCCACATTTTGTGACATCCAACGGCAACGGCGAATACGGCAACATCCGCCATAAGGACCTTATTCTTGGCGGGAAGCGGACGAACGCGGGGGCGAAGTGGAGGCGCAGCCGCCATTGTGCCGTTATTCCGCGGCGGGTCGTTCTCAGTGTCGGACGGTGGTCAGCGCGACTGTTGCCTACGTTTAATTTATTGTTTAGGTTTCATTTCTTTATATTAAGTACTGCTTGTTTTATAAAATGAAACGACGAGGACGTCAGTTAGTCGACACAGTTGCGAAAAAAGATAATATTAACATTAAGTAAAATTCGCTAATTTAATATTTACAATAGTGTTCCGCCGAAAAAAGCACCAGAGGCGAACGTGGCAGTTTTCCACGGAATTGAATAATTAGCGTTTCTAGGGAAATTATGAAGTCCTTATGTCCTTTGTGTCCTTATTCCACGTACTATTATTTAAATATCATATTTTTTTGTGTTTGAACCCTTTTTCTAAATTTATTTTATTATTTTTGATCAAAATTTAACTATATAATTTTATTTGACTTCTTTTCTATACTTCTAATTATTTGAAAATAGGTATTTCTCTCTAATTTAATTATGGACTCTTTTGGCGGTTAGGGCGTTATACGGCTCGAATTTTTTCATGTAAACACTATTTTCAGATACCACCGCGCAATATCCTGACAAAGAAGACGCCGGCAACAGCTTGTTTACAATATTATCAAGATAGAATTCCTATCTAAACGCTGTATTAAGGACTATCCAAACTCATCCGGGCCGGGGCCGGGACGGGTAGAAAATGTATGCAACTACCCCTGCCGGCCCTGGACGGGCCCCGTTTAGGGTTGTCATTGCATCCATTTTCTACCCGTCCCGGCCCCGGCCCGGCGACGGCTCGGTTGTGTTGGAATAGTCGTTAACGCACTTTCGCACTCCATTTAATTCTCCTTAAAAATGACATTAACAAAACACTGAATAGCTATACCTTCGTACAGCGTTTATCAGTGGGGTAATAGATATTATAAATGTAAACATATGTATACCGGTCTGTCTGTCCATTTGTCACCTTTTCATGGCTAAACTACTGAACTAACTTTGACAAAATTTGGTATGGAGATGTCTTGAACCATGATGATGGACTTTTGTTAGGATACTTTTTATGTTGGTATATCGTACCACACCATCGAACGAAAATCTTAGGCTGCGCAGGCGAAGTCGTGGGCAGCAACTAGTACATATTAATTATTTTAGAGACCTCCACTAAATTTTGTTTTTAATACTTCAAAATATTGAAGAAAAGAACGTTCACTTCTACAAGTTGTTCTCATGGGTCATCACGAATCGTCTCGCTCGCAAGTTCGATTACTTCCAGCCTCCCGAACAAGCCGGATTCCAAAAAGGCTACAGTACCACAGACCACATCCATACGCTGCAGCAAATTGTACAGAAGACCGAGGAATACAATCTGCCACTATGCTTAGCGTTTGTGGACTATGAGATTTCGATTCGATCGAGACGTGGGCCGTGCTACGGTCTCTCCAACGGTGCCGCATAGACTACAGGTATATCGAAGAGTTGACGTGCTTATACAAAAACGCCACTATGTCAGTCCGAGTACAGGAACAGAACACGACGGCAATCTCATTGCACAGAGGCCGACCGCTCTGGAAGATGCCTTCAAGCTTCTGGAATGGAAAGGATTCGGCATCAAAGTCAACGGCGAGTATATCACTCACCTTCGATTTGCGAACGACATCGTGGTCATGGCGGAGTCGCTGGAGGACCTTAGCACCATGCTCGAAAACTTCAATCGAGTTCAATTAAAAATGAACATGGACAAGACGAAAATCATGTCGAATGTCCATGCCGCGCCCGCCCCAGTCTCAGTTGGGAGCTCGATCCTCGAAGTTGTTGACGAGTATGTATAATAATAATAATACAATCCAATTAGGTACGTTCAACTTCGAGAAAGAGGTCAATCCACGAACGACTCGGCTGGGCAGTTGTCGGGAAATTACGGCATATCTTCTCGTCCAAAATTCCTCAGTGCTTAAAACGAAAAACCTGCGACCAATGTGTGTTACCAGTGATGACATATGGATCCGAGACGTGGTCGCTCACTATGGGCCTCCTAAGAAGGCTCGGTGTCACTCAGCGAGCCATGGAGAGGGCTATGCTCGGGGTTTATCTACGAGATCGAATCAGAAATATGGAGATCCTTAGCAGAACCAAAATAACCGACATAGCCAAACGGATCAGCAAGCTGAAGTGGCAGTGGGCAGGGCACATAGCGCGCAGAACCGACGGCCGGTGGGGCAAGAGGGTTCTGGAATGGCGACTACGTACCGGAAAGCGCAGCGTAGGACACCCACCTACAAGGTGGTCAGATGACCTAAAGAAAGTCGCAGGAAGTTACTGGGTGCAGGCCGCTGCCAGCAGGTCGCATTGGAGGCGTTTGGGGGAGGCCAATGTCCAGCAGTGAACTTCTTGTGGCTGAGATGATGATGATGATGAAGAAAAGAACACTCCTAAACTAACAAAAGAGAACGAAATATATCAACCTACCCAATTGATAGAGATTCAAAACTTACAACCAATGATGACTAAAGAACAAATTCTGGTTGCTCCTAGGGCTTTTTCTTTAAGATTCTTTTGTTTTGTTGAGGACTTTGTTGTTTTCTATTGTTTACTTTTAATTTTAAAACATTAATATTATTCTTAATAACTAATAGATATATTGTTATGTCTTGCTGTTTATTATATATCTTGCTACCTGCCCACTTCATACAGAAATTCGTTACCCTAAGGTTGCCTTGAAAAAATTGCTTTGAGCAATAAGGCTGCCTTGTTGCATATACACTAGTTTGTAACTTTTACTGTTTACTGTATTACTTGATTGTATGTTGCAAATAAAGCTTATTCTATCTATCTAATTTTAAGTACTAAATTTGTTTTTTTAAGTTTTTCTTGTCATTGGATTTTAACTTAGCAGTACTACTTACTCATACTTACCAAATGTTCTAAAAGTCTGATTTAGTTTTAACAATTTTTGCGTTTTAATAATTTTAGAATTTCTTTTTAGTATTTTACTTTCACGTACCTACTTACAAAACGCCCAATTTGACTTCAATCGAGAATTATTTTATTAAACTTTAGTTAAACAATTTCAAATAGGCCTAAAAGCATTTGTGGCCTTGTATTTTCCGTAGAAAAAAGGCGTAATGTCGCTTACTGCTAGAGTCAATACATAATACTCCGGCGAATAAAGACTTAAGGGACAAAATGAATATAAATATTAGATTAAGTTAATGAAAACAGCTTTTAAACTAAGTGTAATGTATTAATACACCTCACTAGATTTTAACATTCTCAATATATTCATTACCTTCGAAAGGAATATAAAAAAACCGCCTCCTGTAAAGTACGCTTTTTGCAATTGCGCCCTTATTCGATGGGTACGACGATATTATCGCATTAAAATTATACAGAATTAAAATTAAAATGAGATTTCATTCAAATCAAAAGCCCGCGTGCGTCTAATCCGGACTATTCAAAAAAACCTTAAATGTCGATTTTATGATGTTACTAGATCCTGCAAGCGGTGTTACCCGCGTTTAATTTTATGCACTCCCAGCGCCATCTATATCAGATTTTTACCAAATCCTACGGGAATCGCGTACTTTTCGGTATAAAAAGTACCCTATGTGTTAATCCAAGGTATAAGCTACCTACGTACCAAATATCATAAATATTGGCCCAGCCGTATGAGCGTGAAGTAAAAACATACACATAACTTTCGCCTTTATAATATTAGTAGGATTAATCTGAATAAAATAAACATTTTGAAAAATCCCATCACTTATACAACACTTTACGAAACGTGAAGATGATGATAAATATCTAAACATATAATAAAACAGTAGACCCTGATATGTCTGCTGTACATTGGACATATTTGGCAAAAATGGAGAAGGAGCCGTTAGAGTAAGGTAATAAAAGCAAAAAAATATTTTTTTTTTGTCTGTCTGTTTGAACGCGAACATCTTCTAAGTTACTGAATGGATTTTAATGCTGTTTTCACAGGAAGATAGAGCTCGGGATGGAGCGGAATATAGGCTTTGTTTCATTTAAATCGCATGTCAGGAAAAGGAGTTATCCTTATTTTAACATTTCACGCGGACGAAGTCGCGGGTAACAGCTCGCTAACCAATAAGTTTACAATATTCCGTAAAAGATAACGTTATTATGCAACACTTAGTTTTAACACTCAATTTTGATTTGATTTATTGTTTGGGGCGTCGCGTAACGATAAGAGCTCCGATAAGAGACTATTAGAAATTCAATAACCACTGTACTTAACCTAAATTCAACAATTTATCACCCGATATTTAATAAAACGAGCAATAAAGATAGAAAATATTGACAGAGCAAACCCCTTTTATAGTTCTATCGAGGGATATTGTGCGAGCGATTTGAATAGGTAGATTGTATATTTTATAATCAACGATAGATATTCCGGTTCAATATACTTGGCACATTTCATGTGAAAATTCAAAGATGATGTTTGCATGAATTCAATTTTGTTACCCTTTAGGGTTGCCTTGATAATATTGCCATTATCCTAGTCGCCAACTAAGCTGATGGTAAAATCCGCGCGAAGCCGGGGCGGTCCGTTAGGTTCAAATAAACCATATTCTTTATATCTTTCTTATATTGGGAAATCCATTGGTTGCGCCCCTGGTGTAACCTAAGTCACAGCCCTGACACTCCATACAACGCGCGTGAAATAATTACCTATGCCTACTGCGTAGGCCAATGTCGTCTGCACACGTGAAAACGCTAAAAGCATTATCTACCAGTCAATCTTTGGGAAGTGCAGATATTCACGAATGCGGCTTAAAATTATATGACATACAATAAAATTAAATAATATATGTAATACAAGGTAAATATTTTTGTGGAGTGGTAGAGCAATTATTATGAAATGGGCTAGCTCGACCGGGGAAGTACCACCCTCTCACAGAATATCGACGTGAAGCAGCAATGCGTTTCGATCGGTGAGTGAGAGATCCGAGAGCCCTTCTCTATCCCCTCTTTCCTCCTCCTTCTTTCCCTTCTCTTCCTCCTTCCTTTCCTCCAACCTCCTTGGTGGACAAGGCATTAGTAGCGCCCCTGGTGTTACTGATGTCCATAGGCGGCGGTGACCGCTTTCCATCAGGTGGCCCGCTTGCTTGTTTGACTGTATGACATAAAAATATAAAAAAACTCTCCACGGCGCGGATGCGCATGTGTATAATAATATGTTGTTATTATATACGATATTGTTTGAATATCCTTTTTCCTATAAGTCCAACATAAACGTGGGACATCTAAGTCCCGAGCTTACGCAGACCATTTCTTAACCCTACGATAATATTTCAATACACAACATTAGACCGTTGTCCGGACTTAAATTTTCGTACGATACCTATATTTCTTCTTGGGAGAATATTTTCTTATTTTTGTGTGCTTCACGCAATTTAGTGTCAAGTATCAACTGTGGATAACATGGTGTTAGTAGTTTTCAGGCCAACTTCGTCAACAACTGTGACTTACCGACTACGACCCTAACGACTGAGTCGACAGCAGTCGGGACAGACAAGTTAACGTCTCCTTTCAATACGTCTTACTTCGTCTATGTTTCTAATTCTCACACTCTCACGTATTATAAAAATACAAATACAAAAAAAAAAAAAAATAGTTTTGAGTTCGAATATAGTTTTCCGAGAAACGATTCATACGATAAAAATAGTTTGGACGATGGTCTATGTTGGTCATACAGCATGTTGTTACAAGAGGGATAATCTTTATGGGATAAAATCTGCATAAGGGTTAAGGTCTATTTGACCTTTAAAAAAGGGATCGTGTGTGACAAATTTTTACGTTCACTCACACATACGTTTATGATGCTAAATTAGGAATATGATATGAATGTCATGTACAGACTGGGAACATTTATTTTAAACCAAAAAAAAATGTAGTCTGAAGGAATTCAAATTCAAAATATTTTTTATTCAAATATGCCTAATATAAGCTCTTTCGAGTCGTCGCAATTTTTTCCTACCACCAGTTCAGACGGCAGATTTGTGCTAAGAAGAAGAAAAGTTCTATGGAGTGCCTATGGAGAAAGTTTAAGACCCACCGGAGAATAAGGTCAAGGAATAGTAAGATTTTTTTATATCATACGACTAGCAAACATACAAAGAATAAAACCAAGAAGGTTACTATATTTTTTTTATGCCACAAAGGTGGCAAACGAGCATACGGCCCGCCTGATGGTAAGCATCACCGTAGCCTATAGACGCTTGCAATACCGAGGGTATCACTCAGGCGTTGCCTACCCTCCCAACCCAAACCCCCAAGGCAATATTTTCAAGGCAACCTTAGGACAACGAATTTCGGTATTGAATATTATTTTTGTTTACGACAAGTCGCAAAGTCGCGTGTGTGTATCCTACCCAAGCGGGGGCTCTTTGTAAGTTAAATTATGCAAAGCCAAGAGGCTAGTAAATGCCGACGATGGAGTGACAACGGACCCCTCATGCATACAGAGATGCTGTTGAAATTATCTTTTTAAATTAGACATCACTGTTATGGAATATAGCAATTGTATGGGGATTTATATTTTATACCACCAAGGTGGCAAACAAGCATACGGCCCGCCTGATGAGAAGCAGTCACTGTAGCCTACGAATGCTTGCAATACCGGGGTTATCACTTGCGCATTGCCAAAATTTTCCGTAATCAAAATGTAGATTTTTATAAATTTTCATTGAACTACATTGAGAATTACATGAGTAAACTTAATTCTTACTACGTACCTGATGGCAAGTGGTAACCATCTATGAACACCAGCAAACACCAAAACATTTGTACTAATGTTTGATCCAATACGCCAATGTGTACACTTAAAGCCAAATAGGTATGAGCAATATTAGCGGCATATCAGATCCCATTATAGAGATGGGTCATTGAAACATCCTGTATGCTGGCGCCAGCTCAATTTAGTAATGTGTAAGTCATTTAGCAATGTAATCCATACTAATATTATAAATGGGAAAGTGTGTGTGTTTGTTTGTTTGTTCGTCTTTCACGGCAAAACGGAGCAACGAATTGATGTGATTTTTTAAGTGGAGATAGTTGAAGGGACGGAGAGTGACATAGGCTACTTTTTGTCTCTTTCTAACCCCCCACTCTGCTAAAATGGGAGGTGGAAGTTTGTATGGAGCATTCCGCAATTTTAAACGTAGAAAGCTAAAAATTGGTATGCGGACTATTTGTGACGAACAAAAAAACCGTGCATTTTTTTTCTGGAAATCTGCCCCCAACCCCTTAAAAGAGAGGTTGAAATTTTATATGGAAGTTTTCGCAGTTTTTAAGGTATTAAACGCAAGCGAAGCCGCGGGCAAAAGCTAGTATGTAACAATTAAAATTGACCTATGTACCTAACCCACTGTATTACATGTATTTTAGTTTTAAATAGAGTAGACGCTTAGTCGTGGGACAGGCTTAGTGGTGGGACAATTCATTTTTGTATACAACTAAGGTGGCAAACAAGCATACGGCCTGATCGTAAGCAGTCACCGTAACTCGTAACCTATGGATGCTTGCAATCATGTATCACTCTCGCGTGGCCGATCCCTGTAAAAAGTGGAGTTCTTACTCGCCGTAGGAACACAACTTTTTTTTAGGATAAATAAATATATAGGAAAATATCACAAAGATTGAACTAGCCCCAAAAGTTCGAGATTTGTTTTATGGGATACTAACTCGACGATAATACATGTTATAACATACGATAATACATGTCACAGTCTCGCGCGCAACGGCGATCTAACGTGACCTGCGTGGAGGTCATTTAAAAATTAAAATGACCGCGAACGTGTTAAAGTGTTCTACATGTAATATAGTGATAAACGAGGTGCTTGCATTTATATGCAATAAATTGGATGTTATGGATGAAATTAGCTTAGGACAAATATGTATCAGTGCTTTTTCTACGGAAGACATAATAACGGCCAAAAATCTACTTTTTGAATCAGTACCAACAAAAACAATGAAGAAGATGAGAAAAGGAGATGGAAAAACCAAGCGAGATATTGATGACGTGATAGGATTGATAAAAGAAATTGACCCTGAACAAATTCCAATATTCGTTGCAAAAGATCTGCATAAACTACCCCCGGTTTTGTTTGATCATGTGGACGTTACAAGACTTTTAAAAGATATTGTTAAGACACAGAACGACGTATGTAAGATAAAGAACGACTATGTCACCTCGGAGCAATTTCAAGAATTAAGGTCAGAGCTAATGTCATTAAAGAATGCATCATTTGTAAATAATATGCCCGGTTATGTTAATACTCGACGTGGGGGGGGTATATGCATGCTGGACGATTCTGAATGTGTAAGCGGCCCTGTTGGACTGCCGCCCGTATTATCGACGTCTATATCAATAATTACGGGGGACCTCTCAACCTCATCACCAGATAAAGGTGCAGCCCTCACATCGCCACAAAACATATTTTTGGACATAAGTAGTGAGAAAAACACAATGCCACAGACAGAATATCGAAAGATCATAATAAACAATAATGAATCAGCTGTTAAGAATAATGTAATCAGCTGCCAGTCGCCGCCACCGCCGCGACTAACTACCATGACGCGCGCGGCCGCGCGCGCCGCTAAGTCCGCCGCCGCGCGCACTTATGAGTCCGCCGCCGTGTGCGCGCCCGAGTTTGCCACCGCGTGCGCCCCCGAGCCTGACGCCGCGCGCGCGCCCGAGCTTGCTGCCGCGCGCGCCCATGAGTTTGCCGCCGCGCGCACCCACGAGTCCGCAGCCGTGCGCGCGCCCGAGTTTGCCACCGCGCGCGCCCCTGTGTCTGCTGCCGCGCGCGCCCCCGATCCTGACGCCGCGCGCGCGCCCGAGTTTGCTGCCGCGCGCGCCCACGAGCTTGCCGCGGCGCGCGCCCCGAGGACCGCCGCCGCGCGCGCCCCCGAGCCAGACGCCGCGCGCGCGCCCGAGTTTGCTGCCGCGCGCGCGCCCAAGTTTGCCACCGCCCGCGCCCCCGAGTTTGCCGCCGCGTGCGCCCCGGGGACCGCCGCCGCGCGCGCCCCTGTGTCTGCTGCCGCGCGCGCCCCTGAGCCTGACGCCGCGCGCGCGCCCGAGTTTGCTGCCGCGCGCGCCCACGAGTTTGCCGCCGTGCGCGCCCCCGAGCCAGTTGCCGCGCGCGCGCCCAAGTTTGCCACCGCCCGCGCCCCCGAGCCTGACGCCGCGCGCGCGCCCGAGTTTGCTGCCGCGCGCGCCCACGAGTTTGCCGCCGTGCGCGCCCCCGAGCCAGTTGCCGCGCGCGCGCCCAAGTTTGCCACCGCCCGCGCCCCCGAGCCTGACGCCGCCCGCGCCCCCGAGCCTGACGCCGCGCGCGCGCCCGAGTTTGCTGCAGCGCGCTCCCCCGAGCCCGCCGACGCACGCGCCTCCGAGACTGCCGCCGCCGCCGTGCCCTCCGTGCATTCACAACAAAGGAGTATGGCTGAAGTTGTGAGGGAAGGTATATGGAAAAAACAAACACCGAAGGAAGAATGGATTACTGTACAACGGAAAAGACTACGAAATCGCTTTATAAGTAACAGAGGTAAAGCAGTGACGAATGCAGATGCAAAATTTAAAGCGTCCGAAACAAGAATTCCATTGTATATTTATAACGTTGCGAAGGAGGTGACCGTATGTGATATATTGAATTACATTGAAGGTAAATCGAAGATAAAAGTGAGTGTAGAAAAAATGGAAATGAAGCAAACAAAGGATTATAATGCTTTTAAAATCTTTGTGCCCAGACAACAACAGAATACTTTCCTGGAGGAGAATTTTTGGCCTGAGGGAATAGCTTTCCGTCACTTTGTTGAATTTAGGTATAAAAATAAAAACTAATTATGGATGTCACAAATTTTAGTATGGTCACTTTTAATTGCAAAGGACTAGTAAGGTCCTTGGAATGTATAAGACGACTATGTCGTGACGCAGATTTGATTTTTCTTCAAGAAACTTGGATTTTACCGCATGATATACCTAAGCTTGGTGAAATATGTCCTGATTTCGCATATACGGGGAAGTCAGCAGTGGACACTAGTGCCGGTATAGTTCGCGGTCGAGCTCATGGCGGTGTCGCCTTGTTGTGGAGAAAAAACGTGTTCCCATTGGTGAGCGTCATAGATTGTTTGAGTGATCGCTTAACAGCCATAAAAGTGCAATTGCAAGATCGTGATATTTTAATAATTTGCGTGTACATGCCAGTAAATGCGCCGGAAAATCTAGTAGAGTTTACTCATTGTCTTAGTGAGATTTGCGCGGTTGTTGATAGTACTTGTGTCGAGTGTGTGTATATACTTGGGGACTTCAACGCTCACCCCGGTAAGTTATTTTATAATGAACTCACCAACTTCTGTGATGAACAATTGTGGCGGTGCGTTGATACTGATTTTTTGCCACTGGACACTTACACTTTTGTGAGCGATGCACACGGCAGCAGGACATGGTTAGACCACTGTCTTATGACTAAAGCTGCTCGAGCCACTTTTGATCGCGCAGAGGTTCTATATGATACTTATTGGTCGGACCACATGCCATTAAAAATTGTTTGTCATATTAATATACAGAAACTTAAAGCGATAGATAAGGCTGCTATTTGTAATAGGGTAACTGGGGTGTCTTGGGGCGAAAGAGATCAAAAACAAATTGATCAATATTATATTCAATGTAATAGTATGTTGCGTAATGTTGATTTCCCTAGCCAACTGAGTGAATGTTGTGATTCCATGTGTTACAATAATAATCACACTGTAATAATAGATAAAATATATGAGGATGTAGTCAAGATATTAAGTGAAGCGGCAATATATTGTAGTAAAACAAATAATAATAATAATCGTCAACACAAAAAATATATTTGTGGATGGAATAAACATGTTAAGAATGCACATAGTAAGGCTAGGCAATGTTTTGAACAATGGACTGTACTCGGTAAACCTAAGGCTGGCTATTATTATAATCACATGTGTGAATCTCGAAAAGAGTTTAAAACAAAACTGAGGTGGTGTCAGAGAAACCAGGACAAAATCAAAATGGATGTTTTGGCCCAAACTCATGGTAAAAAAGATTTTAAGAGCTTCTGGAAAAGCACCAACAAGATACAGTCTAAGCCTGGTTTACCTATGAGTGTGGGGGGTGTTCGGGAGGTGGGGGATATAGCCAATCTTTTTAAAAAACAATTTCAAATACAGTCTTCATCTAGTATAGTAACACCTGATTGCTGTACAGGTGTCAAGGTGTCAGACCAGAGTATAAGTTTCTCTGCCCGTGAAGTTACTTCCGTTATTAAGGGCATGGTGAGAGGCAAATCTCCGGGACACGACGGCCTTAGTATAGAACATTTGCAATATGCAGGAAAGCACCTGCCCAGGGTATTGGCTATGTTCTTCACGCTCTGTATTCGCCACTCACACCTGCCTGCGAATCTCATGCGGACCATGGTGGCGCCAATAATTAAAAATAAAACTGGTGATGCATCAGATGCCTCTAACTACAGACCCATATCATTGGCTACAATAACTGCCAAGGTGCTGGATAGTCTGCTTGATAAACATCTTGAGAAACATATAAAGCTCCATGACGCACAATTTGGTTTTAGAGCTGAGCTGTCTACGGAGACTGCAATTTTAACTCTCAAGCAGACTGTCCAGTATTATGTTGATCGAAAAACACCTGTATTGGCATGTTACTTGGATCTTTCAAAAGCCTTTGATCTGGTGTGCTATAATACTTTGTGGCAAAAGTTGGAGAACGACACTACTGTTCCGTGTGAGATCACTTGGCTACTTAAATATTGGTACGGTCACCAAGTTAATGTTGTTCGATGGGCAGGAGCATTTTCTGAGGAGTACAGGTTGGAGTGCGGCGTGAGACAGGGGGGGATTACGTCACCGCGCCTCTTCAACCTGTACATCAATAATCTAATTGCGGGGCTCAGCAGTACCAACCTGGGATGCCATATGGACGGTGTCTGTGTTAACAACATCTCGTACGCAGACGATATGGTGCTGCTGTGCCCAACAGTGGGAGCCCTCAGAAAGTTGCTTGCTATATGTGAGGGGTACGCCGTGGCCCATGGACTCAGATACAACGCTAAGAAGAGCGAGTTAATGATATTTAAAGCAGGTACAAGTCGTTTTTCAAATATACCGCCGATAACGCTGTCTGGCACTCCTCTAAATACAGTGGAAAAATTTAAATATCTGGGTCACTGGGTTGCTGCGGACCTCAAAGATAACCTAGACATAGAGAGGGAGCGTAGGGCGCTGTGTGTTCGCTGTAACATGCTTGCACGCAGATTTGCACGTTGTACAAACGATGTAAAGGTAACACTGTTCCGAGCATACTGCCAGACCTTTTACACGTGCAGTCTGTGGACCAGATATACGCAGGGAACATATAGTGCTCTCCGTGTACAATACAACAACGGGTTCAGAGTGCTGCTCGGGCTGCCACGATACTGCAGTGCATCTGCAATGTTTGCGTCGGCGCGCGTCAACGATTTTTACGCCATTATGCGAACCCGCTGTGCTTCCGCGTTGGCGCGGTTGCGTGCCAGCTCAAACAGCATTCTGAGCACCGTTGCTAGCAGGTGGGATGGCCTGCTACTACGCCGTTGTACTCAGCTGCATGCCGGCTCGTGATTTGTGTTTGTTATTGTTGTGTATGATTTTACTAACACTAGTTTTAAGTTTCAATGTTACTAATATTTTTTATGGATCTCTGGTCTGAAAATAAATGAATAATAATATAACAAATGTATGGATAAACACCCAAGACCCAGGTCGATCAGAAAACTATTTAGTCATGACCCGATCGGGATTCGAACCTGGGACCTCATGGGTGGCGGACCGGCATGGTAACCACGCCACGGAGGTCGTCATCAAATTAATGATTTAATTCCTTTCTATCGTGTTGTTTATAGAAATAAGAATCGTATTTGCAAGCTTTATGCTATTAAAATATGCTAATCACTTGTATTAACAGCTTAGAAGGTATTAACACAGCATTAGTCATTCTGTGTGCACTAAGTTTATGACTAAACTATGTCAAAGGATGACTAAATCTATTTGCAAGGTGTGAACGTTGCTGTTTGCGACTCACCCTTTATGTGAGACTTCGTTCGCGTGAAATTCGAAAGCCATTTGAATCTCTCTTCTCTCTCACCTTTCTTGCACAGATTTACTATTTGACGAAGAGCATTGTGCTATGAATATTGTAACGTTCAATTGCACATTATTGTATTTTTTTATACCACAAAGGTGGCAAAAAAGCATACGGCCCGCCTGATGGTAAGCATCACCGTAGCCTATAGACGCTTGCAATACCGGGGGTATCACTCACGCGTTGCCAACCCTCCCAACTGGGAGTAATTCAAACACAATCGTTGAATTTTACTGGAAGTATACTAGATATCTGTATAATCCGTTCTAATATAGGCTACGGTGATGCTTACCATCAGGCGGGCCGTATGCTTGTTTGCCACCATTAAAAAAAGTAGCTAAAGAAAATTGTAGTAACATAATGTTGTGTGCTATACATAAAGTGATATGTAATCGATTCATTCTTATTTCATATAGGTTTATATTTTAAATCAGATGATTTTGGAGCTATTGGAGTAAAGTGGAATGAATAATACTACTAGGGAAGATATATAAAGCTTGACATGTACTCGACTGTACCGCTGTTTAGTCACAAAAATATTTTATGTCATCAATGAACAAACACAATAAAATTACGTTATTATCATTATTATCTATATCCACATTATATTAATTATTATATATCTACATAACATTATGTGTAATATTCAATATTGCGGTCTCGTGGTCACAGCTGTCGACATCAATTTATAGGCTTTATATTACAGTGACGAGCGATAAAAATGAACCATCTTATCCCAAATAATGTGTTAATAAAAAAAAATATTTTTCGTTATTTCATTCGTTCATTAATCAATTTTATTATTAAATTTTCGTTCGGTAATTTTTTGTGAGTACTCAGATTAGTTTGTTAACTTTTAATATTCTCCGAAAGTAGCGGTGATAGTTTAAATATTTTTAATGATGCTTGTGCAATATTGATTTAACATAATAACAGAAATGTTAAAAAAATTAAATTACTTAAGAATCTACAAATATCTCTAAACTCACTGTGAGTGAACTCACTTTTTTCTGTGAAATTTGTATTCTGCGTGTTAAATTAAATGATACGAGACATTTGGTACTTATCACATATAATATGTACATATACATAAATATAATTTGGAATCAGCGAGGTGTGATTATATTACAAATATTTTCGTTTTGCAAAAAAATAATTAAATTGCGACGAATTGAATGTCCTACTAATATTATAAAGGCGAAAGTTATGTGCATGTTTGTTACTTCGTCACGCTCAAATGGCTGAGCCAATTTTTATGATATTTGTCATGTAGGTAGCCGATGCCTTTGATTAACACATAGGGTACTTTTGTCCCGAAAAGTGCGCGATTCCCGTAGGATTTGATCAAAAGTCTGATATAGATGGCGCTGCTGTGCATAAATAAATACAAAGTTCCGGGTTTCACTAGTTTATAATATTTTCGTATGAAATTATGACCCGTTTTTTTGCTCGACACTGTAATAACGGCAATGAAGCGGTTCCCCTCCGCTGTCTAAATGATCTCCATGTCATCATCATCTTAAACTTGTGATTTTGGAACCCCAGACAGAGAGCATTTACCGCCATTTTTGTAATAATAAAGACATACAGGCTGCGGCATAAATATGTTATCATTTTAATAACTTGTCTTGTCACTAACTTTGTTGACATTTTCACTTAAAAGAATTCAGCTATTAGCGATTTACAAAAGATTTGAAGATATTTATACAGGCTGCGGCATAAGTATGTTGTCATTTTAGTAACTTGTCTTGTCACTAACTTTGTTGACACTTTCACTTAAAAGAATTCAGCTATTAGCGATTTCCAAAAAATTTGAAGATATTTATACAGGCTGCGGCATAAATATGTTGTCATTTTAGTAACTTGTCTTGTCACTAACTTTGTTGACACTTTCACTTAAAAGAATTCAGCTATTAGCGATTTACAAAAGATTTGAAGATATTTATGCCGCTGACTGTAGTCAGCCATTTAAGTTTTCATAATATTGCGCGAATTTTATTGACAAAATTATTTATCAATAATAATCAAATTGTACTATCTAGATGTAATTACAAAATTCGTTGTTCTTAAACCTCTACCCTGGTTATCTCTTTCATTGATTGACTGTACATATGAGCTAAAGATTAAAGACGCTAGCAGCAAAGCACCTTATCTTAAAAAAAAAACTATTTTCCATAGACTAAAAATAGAATTTATAGATGAAAACCCCTAAATCCATGGAGTGTCAGGATTTTACGGTTCCGTACACGACACAATTCGACACGAGGGGTGCACAATGTAGTTTTTATGTGTGTTTTATGACCCAGGTTCGATACGATAGTGTGAGAGTCGAGCGCGGAAAATCTACATTCAACTGTGTTTATAACGTGACGGAAACACCGTGTTATTGGTGTTGTCGAAAAAAATCGTGTTAATGCAGTCAAATTATCTAGTAAGTTATTACCAAAGACAGTACATAAAACTGTATAATTTTTAAGAGTCTATTGTACTTTTGGTTGTAAATTTCAAATAATAACGTTAGGAGACAACGCTACGCGATAAATGGATAGAGGTCATCCAGAAATTTAAGTATTACAACCTCATGTTAATTGTAACTGAAAATAAATAATATTCTATCGGTATCTACATAATTAAATAGAATCAGATAGTAATCACTTTCTCAACTTTTCGTGCGTCAAAACATCGAATACTGCATTAAAATCCGTTGAGTAGTTCAAAAGATCTAAGCGAACACAGCGGAAGCGACTTCGTTTTCATGTAAAGATATGGTAGACATTTAGCGCCGAGCTCTCGCACTACACATAGGTTTCATGTTCGTATTTGCTCTGTTTATTCAGTTATATTTTGTTATATTAATACATTTACTTTGTGATTTGTTTTGGGTGGAATCGACTCGTAAAAATCGTTGATATTACCCATATACTTTTTAACCCTTGTGAAGTTGGCGCCACTTTTTAAAAAAAATCAATTTTTTTTTAGAGTTCCCGGTAGCTTACGAATAGTTCTGGAGTTCTCTCTAGAAAATTCTCATAGTTCCGCGCAAATTTTCGAAAAATCGTCAAAAAACAAAATCGAGCGCCAACTTCACGCAGCGCCGCTTTTTTGTTTAAATGGAGTTCTGAGCGGCAAAATGCAATCAGAAGGAAGAGTTCTGGAGTTCTTGGTAGTTTTTTTTAATAGTTCTGCAAATTAAAAAATTTTTTTTTTTTTTTAAATTTTCAAAAATTGATTTTGTCGGAGTTCTGCATGGGGTTCTAAAGGGCGCTACGATAGTTCTAGCGAATGCCGCAATCAGAACTCTCGTACGACTAATTTTGACATAGTTATAAAAAACAGTCCACCATTTTGTTTTCGAAATTGGTTTTTTCGGAGTTCTGCCTGGGGTTCTAAACGGCGCTACGATAGTTCTAGCGAATGCCGCAATCAGAACTCTCGTACGACTAATTTTGACAAAGTTATAAAAAACATAATGTTTAAAGTCCACCATTTTGTTTACGAAATTGGTTTTTTCGGAGTTCTGCTTGGGGTTCTAAACGGCGCTACGATGGTTCTAGCGAATGCCGAAATCAGAACTCTCGTACGACTAATTTTGACATAGTTATAAAAAACAGTCCACCATTTTGTTTTCGAAATTGATTTTGTCGGAGTTCTGCATGGGGTTCTAAACGGCGCTACGATAGTTCTAGCGAATGCCGCAATCAGAACTCTCGTACGACTAATTTTGACATAGTTATAAAAAACGTAATGTTTAAAATCCACCATTTTGTTTACGAAATTGTTTTTTTCGGAGTTCTGCTTGGGGTTCTAAACGGCGCTACGATAGTTCTAGCGAATGCCGCAATCAGAACTCTCGCACGACTAATTTTGACATAGTTATAAAAAACGTAATGTTTAAAATCCACCATTTTGTTTACGAAATTGGTTTTTTCGGAGTTCTGCTTGGGGTTCTAAACGGCGCTACGATAGTTCTAGCGAATGCCGCAATCAGAACTCTCGCACGACTAATTTTGACATAGTTATAAAAAACGTAATGTTTAAAATCCACCATTTTGTTTACGAAATTGGTTTTTTCGGAGTTCTGCTTGGGGTTCTAAACGGCGCTACGATAGTTCTAGCGAATGCCGCAATCAGAACTCTCGTACGACTAATTTTGACATAGTTATAAAAAACATAATGTTTAAAGTCCACCATTTTGTTTTCGAAATTGTTTTTTTCGGAGTTCTGCTTGGGGTTCTAAACGGCGCTACGAGAGTTCTAGCGAATGCCGCAATCAGAACTCTCGTACGACTAATTTTGACAAAGTTATAAAAAACATAATGTTTAAAGTCCACCATTTTGTTTACGAAATTGGTTTTTTCGGAGTTCTGCTTGGGGTTCTAAACGGCGCTACGATAGTTCTAGCGAATGCCGAAATCAGAACTCTCGTACGACTAATTTTGACATAGTTATAAAAAACAGTCCACCATTTTGTTTTCGAAATTGATTTTGTCGGAGTTCTGCATGGGGTTCTAAACGGCGCTACGATAGTTCTAGCGAATGCCGCAATCAGAACTCTCGTACGACTAATTTTGACATAGTTATAAAAAACGTAATGTTTAAAATCCACCATTTTGTTTACGAAATTGGTTTTTTCGGAGTTCTGCTTGGGGTTCTAAACGGCGCTACGATAGTTCTAGCGAATGCCGCAATCAGAACTCTCGCACGACTAATTTTGACATAGTTATAAAAAACGTAATGTTTAAAATCCACCATTTTGTTTACGAAATTGGTTTTTTCGGAGTTCTGCTTGGGGTTCTAAACGGCGCTACGATAGTTCTAGCGAATGCCGCAATCAGAACTCTCGCACGACTAATTTTGACATAGTTATAAAAAACGTAATGTTTAAAATCCACCATTTTGTTTACGAAATTGGTTTTTTCGGAGTTCTGCTTGGGGTTCTAAAGGGCGCTACGATAGTTCTAGCGAATGCCGCAATCAGAACTCTCGCACGACTAATTTTGACATAGTTATAAAAAACGTAATGTTTAAAATCCACCATTTTGTTTTCGAAATTGATTTTGTCGGAGTTCTGCATGGGGTTCTAAAGGGCGCTACGATAGTTCTAGCGAATGCCGCAATCAAAACTCTCGTACGACTAATTTTGACGTAGTTATAAAAAACGTAATGTTTAAAATCCACCATTTTGTTTACGAAATTGGTTTTTTCGGAGTTCTGCTTGGGGTTCTAAACGGCGCTACGATAGTTCTAGCGAATGCCGCAATCAGAACTCTCGCACGACTAATTTTGACATAGTTATAAAAAACATAATGTTTAAAGTCCACCATTTTGTTTTCGAAATTGGGTTTTTCGGAGTTCCGCTTGGGGTTCTAAACGGCGCTACGATAGTTCTAGCGAATGCCGAAATCAGAACTCTCGTACGACTAATTTTGACATAGTTATAAAAAACAGTCCACCATTTTGTTTTCGAAATTGTTTTTTTCGGAGTTCTGCCTGGGGTTCTAAACGGCGCTACGATAGTTCTAGCGAATGCCGCAATCAGAACTCTCGTACGACTAATTTTGACATAGTTATAAAAAACGTAATGTTTAAAATCCACCATTTTGTTTACGAATTTGGTTTTTTCGGAGTTCTGCTTGGGGTTCTCAACGGCGCTACGAGAGTTCTAGCGAATGCCGCAATCAGAACTCTCGTACGACTAATTTTGACATAGTTATAAAAAACAGTCCACCATTTTGTTTTCGAAATTGGTTTTTTCGGAGTTCTGCCTGGGGTTCTAAACGGCGCTACGATAGTTCTAGCGAATGCCGCAATCAGAACTCTCGTACGACTAATTTTGACATAGTTATAAAAAACGTAATGTTTAAAATCCACCATTTTGTTTACGAAATTGATTTTTTCGGAGTTCTGCTTGGGGTTCTAAACGGCGCTACGAGAGTTCTAGCGAATGCCGCAATCAGAACTCTCGTACGACTAATTTTGACAAAGTTAAAAAAAACATAATGTTTAAAATCCACCATTTTGTTTACGAAATTGGTATTTTCGGAGTTCTGCTTGGGGTTCTAAACGGCGCTACGAGAGTTCTAGCGAATGCCGCAATCAGAACTCTCGTACGACTAATTTTGACATAGTTATAAAAAACATAATGTTTAAAGTCCACCATTTTGTTTTCGAAATTGGTTTTTTCGGAGTTCTGCTTCGGGTTCTAAACGGCGCTAGGAGAGTTCTAGCGAATGCCGCAATCAGAACTCTCGTACGACTAATTTTGACATAGTTATAAAAAACATAATGTTTAAAGTCCACCATTTTGTTTTCGAAATTGGGTTTTTCGGAGTTCTGCTTGGGGTTCTAAACGGCGCTACGATAGTTCTAGCGAATGCCGCAATCAGAACTCTCGTACGACTAATTTTGACATAGTTATAAAAAACGTAATGTTTAAAATCCACCATTTTGTTTACGAAATTGGTTTTTTCGGAGTTCTGCTTGGGGTTCTAAACGGCGCTACGATAGTTCTAGCGAATGCCGCAATCAGAACTCTCGCACGACTAATTTTGACATAGTTATAAAAAACGTAATGTTTAAAATCCACCATTTTGTTTACGAAATTGGTTTTTTCGGAGTTCTGCTTGGGGTTCTAAACGGCGCTACGATAGTTCTAGCGAATGCCGCAATCAGAACTCTCGCACGACTAATTTTGACATAGTTATAAAAAACGTAATGTTTAAAATCCACCATTTTGTTTACGAAATTGGTTTTTTCGGAGTTCTGCTTGGGGTTCTAAAGGGCGCTACGATAGTTCTAGCGAATGCCGCAATCAGAACTCTCGCACGACTAATTTTGACATAGTTATAAAAAACGTAATGTTTAAAATCCACCATTTTGTTTTCGAAATTGGGTTTTTCGGAGTTCTGCTTGGGGTTCTAAACGGCGCTACGATAGTTCTAGCGAATGCCGAAATCAGAACTCTCGTACGACTAATTTTGACATAGTTAAAAAAAACAGTCCACCATTTTGTTTTCGAAATTGTTTTTTTCGGAGTTCTGCCTGGGGTTCTAAACGGCGCTACGATAGTTCTAGCGAATGCCGCAATCAGAACTCTCGTACGACTAATTTTGACATAGTTATAAAAAACGTAATGTTTAAAATCCACCATTTTGTTTACGAAATTGGTTTTTTCGGAGTTCTGCTTGGGGTTCTAAACGGCGCTACGAGATTTCTAGCGAATGCCGCAATCAGAACTCTCGTACGACTAATTTTGACAAAGTTAAAAAAAACATAATGTTTAAAATCCACCATTTTGTTTACGAAATTGGTATTTTCGGAGTTCTGCTT
Organism: Endotricha flammealis; assembly: GCA_905163395.2. Classification (NCBI taxonomy): domain Eukaryota; kingdom Metazoa; phylum Arthropoda; class Insecta; order Lepidoptera; family Pyralidae; genus Endotricha; species Endotricha flammealis. Next base: position 1,440,576 of record LR990871.1, on the reverse strand, counting down.
GGGGTTCTAAACGGCGCTACGAGAGTTCTAGCGAATGCCGCAATCAGAACTCTCGTACGACTAATTTTGACATAGTTATAAAAAACATAATGTTTAAAGTCCACCATTTTGTTTTCGAAATTGGTTTTTTCGGAGTTCTGCTTCGGGTTCTAAACGGCGCTAGGAGAGTTCTAGCGAATGCCGCAATCAGAACTCTCGTACGACTAATTTTGACATAGTTATAAAAAACATAATGTTTAAAGTCCACCATTTTGTTTTCGAAATTGGGTTTTTCGGAGTTCTGCTTGGGGTTCTAAACGGCGCTACGATAGTTCTAGCGAATGCCGCAATCAGAACTCTCGCACGACTAATTTTGACATAGTTATAAAAAACGTAATGTTTAAAATCCACCATTTTGTTTACGAAATTGGTTTTTTCGGAGTTCTGCTTGGGGTTCTAAACGGCGCTACGATAGTTCTAGCGAATGCCGCAATCAGAACTCTCGCACGACTAATTTTGACATAGTTATAAAAAACGTAATGTTTAAAATCCACCATTTTGTTTACGAAATTGGTTTTTTCGGAGTTCTGCTTGGGGTTCTAAACGGCGCTACGATAGTTCTAGCGAATGCCGCAATCAGAACTCTCGCACGACTAATTTTGACATAGTTATAAAAAACGTAATGTTTAAAATCCACCATTTTGTTTACGAAATTGGTTTTTTCGGAGTTCTGCTTGGGGTTCTAAAGGGCGCTACGATAGTTCTAGCGAATGCCGCAATCAGAACTCTCGCACGACTAATTTTGACATAGTTATAAAAAACGTAATGTTTAAAATCCACCATTTTGTTTTCGAAATTGGGTTTTTCGGAGTTCTGCTTGGGGTTCTAAACGGCGCTACGATAGTTCTAGCGAATGCCGAAATCAGAACTCTCGTACGACTAATTTTGACATAGTTAAAAAAAACAGTCCACCATTTTGTTTTCGAAATTGTTTTTTTCGGAGTTCTGCCTGGGGTTCTAAACGGCGCTACGATAGTTCTAGCGAATGCCGCAATCAGAACTCTCGTACGACTAATTTTGACATAGTTATAAAAAACGTAATGTTTAAAATCCACCATTTTGTTTACGAATTTGGTTTTTTCGGAGTTCTGCTTGGGGTTCTAAACGGCGCTACGAGAGTTCTAGCGAATGCCGCAATCAGAACTCTCGTACGACTAATTTTGACATAGTTAAAAAAAACATAATGTTTAAAATCCACCATTTTGTTTACGAAATTGGTTTTTCGGAGTTCTGCTTGGGGTTCTAAACGGCGCTACGAGAGTTCTAGCGAATGCCGCAATCAGAACTCTCGTACGACTAATTTTGCCGAAGTTATAAAAAAATTATGTTTAAAGTCCGCCATTTTGTTTTCGAAAATTGTTTTTTTCGGAGTTCTGATTGCGGCATTCGCTAGAACTCTCCTAGCGCCGTTTAGAACCCGAAGCAGAACTCCGAAAAAACCAATTTCGAAAACAAAATGGTGGACTTTAAACATTATGTTTTTTATAACTATGTCAAAATTAGTCGTACGAGAGTTCTGATTGCGGCATTCGCTAGAACTCTCGTAGCGCCGTTTAGAACCCCAAGCAGAACTCCGAAAATACCAATTTCGTAAACAAAATGGTGGATTTTAAACATTATGTTTTTTTTAACTTTGTCAAAATTAGTCGTACGAGAGGTCTGATTGCGGCATTCGCTAGAACTCTCCTAGCGCCGTTTAGAACCCCAAGCAGAACTCCGAAAAAACCAATTTCGTAAACAAAATGGTGGATTTTAAACATTACGTTTTTTATAACTATGTCAAAATTAGTCGTGCGAGAGTTCTGTTTGCGGCATTCGCTAGAACTATCGTAGCGCCGTTTAGAACCCCAAGCAGAACTCCGAAAAACCCAATTTCGAAAACAAAATGGTGGACTGTTTTTTATAACTATGTCAAAATTAGTCGTACGAGAGTTCTGATTTCGGCATTCGCTAGAACTATCGTAGCGCCGTTTAGAACCCCAAGCAGAACTCCGAAAAACCCAATTTCGAAAACAAAATGGTGGACTGTTTTTTATAACTATGTCAAAATTAGTCGTACGAGAGTTCTGATTGCGGCATTCGCTAGAACTATCGTAGCGCCCTTTAGAACCCCAAGCAGAACTCCGAAAAACCCAATTTCGAAAACAAAATGGTGGACTTTAAACATTACGTTTTTTATAACTATGTCAAAATTTGTCGTACGAGAGTTCTGATTGCGGCATTCGCTAGAACTATCGTAGCGCCCTTTAGAACCCCATGCAGAACTCCGACAAAATCAATTTCGAAAACAAAATGGTGGACTGTTTTTTATAACTATGTCAAAATTAGTCGTACGAGAGTTCTGATTTCGGCATTCGCTAGAACTATCGTAGCGCCGTTTAGAACCCCAAGCAGAACTCCGAAAAAACCAATTTCGAAAACAAAATGGTGGATTTTAAACAATACGTTTTTTATAACTATGTCAAAATTTGTCGTACGAGAGTTCTGATTGCGGCATTCGCTAGAACTATCGTAGCGCCCTTTAGAACCCCAAGCAGAACTCCGAAAAACCCAATTTCGAAAACAAAATGGTGGACTTTAAACATTACGTTTTTTATAACTATGTCAAAATTTGTCGTACGAGAGTTCTGATTGCGGCATTCGCTAGAACTATCGTAGCGCCCTTTAGAACCCCATGCAGAACTCCGACAAAATCAATTTCGAAAACAAAATGGTGGACTGTTTTTTATAACTATGTCAAAATTAGTCGTACGAGAGTTCTGATTTCGGCATTCGCTAGAACTATCGTAGCGCCGTTTAGAACCCCAAGCAGAACTCCGAAAAAACCAATTTCGAAAACAAAATGGTGGACTGTTTTTTATAACTATGTCAAAATTAGTCGTGCGAGAGTTCTGATTGCGGCATTCGCTAGAACTATCGTAGCGCCGTTTAAAACCCCAAGCAGAACTCCGAAAAAACCAATTTCGTAAACAAAATGGTGGACTGTTTTTTATAATTAAGTCAAAATTAGTCGTACGAGAGTTCTGATTGCGGCATTCGCTAGAACTCTCGTAGCGCCGTTTAGAACCCCAAGCAGAACTCCGAAAAAACCAATTTCGTAAACAAAATGGTGGATTTTAAACATTACGTTTTTTATAACTATGTCAAAATTAGTCGTACGAGAGTTCTGATTGCGGCATTCGCTAGAACTATCGTAGCGCCGTTTAGAACCCCAAGCAGAACTTCGAAAAAACCAATTTCGTAAACAAAATGGTGGATTTTAAACATTACGTTTTTTATAACTATGTCAAAATTAGTCGTACGAGAGTTCTGATTGCGGCATTCGCTAGAACTATCGTAGCGCCCTTTAGAACCCCATGCAGAACTCCGACAAAATCAATTTCGAAAACAAAATGGTGGACTGTTTTTTATAACTATGTCAAAATTAGTCGTACGAGAGTTCTGATTTCGGCATTCGCTAGAACTATCGTAGCGCCGTTTAGAACCCCAAGCAGAACTCCGAAAAAACCAATTTCGTAAACAAAATGGTGGATTTTAAACATTACGTTTTAAACATTACGTTTTTTATAACTATGTCAAAATTAGTCGTACGAGAGTTCTGATTTCGGCATTCGCTAGAACTATCGTAGCGCCGTTTAGAACCCCAAGCAGAACTCCGAAAAAACCAATTTCGTAAACAAAATGGTGGATTTTAAACATTACGTTTTTTATAACTATGTCAAAATTAGTCGTACGAGAGTTCTGATTGCGGCATTCGCTAGAACTATCGTAGCGCCCTTTAGAACCCCATGCAGAACTCCGACAAAATCAATTTCGAAAACAAAATGGTGGACTGTTTTTTATAACTATGTCAAAATTAGTCGTACGAGAGTTCTGATTTCGGCATTCGCTAGAACTATCGTAGCGCCGTTTAGAACCCCAAGCAGAACTCCGAAAAAATCAATTTCGAAAACAAAATGGTGGACTGTTTTTTATAACTATGTCAAAATTAGTCGTACGAGAGTTCTGATTTCGGCATTCGCTAGAACTATCGTAGCGCCGTTTAGAACCCCAAGCAGAACTCCGAAAAAACCAATTTCGTAAACAAAATGGTGGACTTTAAACATTATGTTTTTTTATAACTTTGTCAAAATTAGTCGTACGAGAGTTCTGATTGCGGCATTCGCTAGAACTCTCGTAGCGCCGTTTAGAACCCCAAGCAGAACTCCGAAAAACCCAATTTCGAAAACAAAATGGTGGACTTTAAACATTATGTTTTTTATAACTATGTCAAAATTAGTCGTGCGAGAGTTCTGATTGCGGCATTCGCTAGAACTATCGTAGCGCCGTTTAGAACCCCAAGCAGAACTCCGAAAAAACCAATTTCGTAAACAAAATGGTGGATTTTAAACATTACGTTTTTTATAACTATGTCAAAATTAGTCGTACGAGAGTTCTGATTGCGGCATTCGCTAGAACTATCGTAGCGCCGTTTAGAACCCCAGGCAGAACTCCGAAAAAACCAATTTCGAAAACAAAATGGTGGACTGTTTTTTATAACTATGTCAAAATTAGTCGTACGAGAGTTCTGATTGCGGCATTCGCTAGAACTATCGTAGCGCCGTTTAGAACCCCAAGCAGAACTCCGAAAAACCCAATTTCGAAAACAAAATGGTGGACTGTTTTTTATAACTATGTCAAAATTAGTCGTACGAGAGTTCTGATTTCGGCATTCGCTAGAACTATCGTAGCGCCGTTTAGAACCCCAAGCAGAACTCCGAAAAAACCAATTTCGAAAACAAAATGGTGGATTTTAAACATTACGTTTTTTATAACTATGTCAAAATTTGTCGTACGAGAGTTCTGATTGCGGCATTCGCTAGAACTATCGTAGCGCCCTTTAGAACCCCAAGCAGAACTCCGAAAAACCCAATTTCGAAAACAAAATGGTGGACTTTAAACATTACGTTTTTTATAACTATGTCAAAATTTGTCGTACGAGAGTTCTGATTGCGGCATTCGCTAGAACTATCGTAGCGCCCTTTAGAACCCCATGCAGAACTCCGACAAAATCAATTTCGAAAACAAAATGGTGGACTGTTTTTTATAACTATGTCAAAATTAGTCGTACGAGAGTTCTGATTTCGGCATTCGCTAGAACTATCGTAGCGCCGTTTAGAACCCCAAGCAGAACTCCGAAAAAACCAATTTCGAAAACAAAATGGTGGATTTTAAACATTACGTTTTTTATAACTATGTCAAAATTTGTCGTACGAGAGTTCTGATTGCGGCATTCGCTAGAACTATCGTAGCGCCCTTTAGAACCCCAAGCAGAACTCCGAAAAACCCAATTTCGAAAACAAAATAGTGGACTTTAAACATTACGTTTTTTATAACTATGTCAAAATTTGTCGTACGAGAGTTCTGATTGCGGCATTCGCTAGAACTATCGTAGCGCCCTTTAGAACCCTATGCAGAACTCCGACAAAATCAATTTCGAAAACAAAATGGTGGACTGTTTTTTATAACTATGTCAAAATTAGTCGTACGAGAGTTCTGATTTCGGCATTCGCTAGAACTATCGTAGCGCCGTTTAGAACCCCAAGCAGAACTCCGAAAAAAACAATTTCGTAAACAAAATGGTGGATTTTAAACATTACGTTTTTTATAACTATGTCAAAATTAGTCGTGCGAGAGTTCTGTTTGCGGCATTCGCTAGAACTATCGTAGCGCCGTTTAAAACCCCAAGCAGAACTCCGAAAAACCCAATTTCGAAAACAAAATGGTGGACTGTTTTTTATAACTATGTCAAAATTAGTCGTACGAGAGTTCTGATTTCGGCATTCGCTAGAACTATCGTAGCGCCGTTTAGAACCCCAAGCAGAACTCCGAAAAACCCAATTTCGAAAACAAAATGGTGGACTGTTTTTTATAACTATGTCAAAATTAGTCGTACGAGAGTTCTGATTGCGGCATTCGCTAGAACTATCGTAGCGCCCTTTAGAACCCCAAGCAGAACTCCGAAAAACCCAATTTCGAAAACAAAATGGTGGACTTTAAACATTACGTTTTTTATAACTATGTCAAAATTTGTCGTACGAGAGTTCTGATTGCGGCATTCGCTAGAACTATCGTAGCGCCCTTTAGAACCCCATGCAGAACTCCGACAAAATCAATTTCGAAAACAAAATGGTGGACTGTTTTTTATAACTATGTCAAAATTAGTCGTACGAGAGTTCTGATTTCGGCATTCGCTAGAACTATCGTAGCGCCGTTTAGAACCCCAAGCAGAACTCCGAAAAAACCAATTTCGAAAACAAAATGGTGGATTTTAAACATTACGTTTTTTATAACTATGTCAAAATTTGTCGTACGAGAGTTCTGATTGCGGCATTCGCTAGAACTATCGTAGCGCCCTTTAGAACCCCAAGCAGAACTCCGAAAAACCCAATTTCGAAAACAAAATGGTGGACTTTAAACATTACGTTTTTTATAACTATGTCAAAATTTGTCGTACGAGAGTTCTGATTGCGGCATTCGCTAGAACTATCGTAGCGCCCTTTAGAACCCCATGCAGAACTCCGACAAAATCAATTTCGAAAACAAAATGGTGGACTGTTTTTTATAACTATGTCAAAATTAGTCGTACGAGAGTTCTGATTTCGGCATTCGCTAGAACTATCGTAGCGCCGTTTAGAACCCCAAGCAGAACTCCGAAAAAACCAATTTCGTAAACAAAATGGTGGATTTTAAACATTACGTTTTTTATAACTATGTCAAAATTAGTCGTGCGAGAGTTCTGATTGCGGCATTCGCTAGAACTATCGTAGCGCCGTTTAGAACCCCAAGCAGAACTCCGAAAAACCCAATTTCGAAAACAAAATGGTGGACTGTTTTTTATAACTATGTCAAAATTAGTCGTGCGAGAGTTCTGATTGCGGCATTCGCTAGAACTATCGTAGCGCCGTTTAAAACCCCAAGCAGAACTCCGAAAAAACCAATTTCGTAAACAAAATGGTGGACTGTTTTTTATAATTAAGTCAAAATTAGTCGTACGAGAGTTCTGATTGCGGCATTCGCTAGAACTCTCGTAGCGCCGTTTAGAACCCCAAGCAGAACTCCGAAAAAACCAATTTCGTAAACAAAATGGTGGATTTTAAACATTACGTTTTTTATAACTATGTCAAAATTAGTCGTACGAGAGTTCTGATTGCGGCATTCGCTAGAACTATCGTAGCGCCCTTTAGAACCCCATGCAGAACTCCGACAAAATCAATTTCGAAAACAAAATGGTGGACTGTTTTTTATAACTATGTCAAAATTAGTCGTACGAGAGTTCTGATTTCGGCATTCGCTAGAACTATCGTAGCGCCGTTTAGAACCCCAAGCAGAACTCCGAAAAAACCAATTTCGAAAACAAAATGGTGGATTTTAAACATTACGTTTTTTATAACTATGTCAAAATTTGTCGTACGAGAGTTCTGATTGCGGCATTCGCTAGAACTATCGTAGCGCCCTTTAGAACCCCAAGCAGAACTCCGAAAAACCCAATTTCGAAAACAAAATGGTGGACTTTAAACATTATGTTTTTTATAACTTTGTCAAAATTAGTCGTACGAGAGTTCTGATTGCGGCATTCGCTAGAACTATCGTAGCGCCCTTTAGAACCCCATGCAGAACTCCGACAAAATCAATTTTTGAAAATTTTCAAAAAAAAAATTTTTTTTAAATTTGCAGAACTATTAAAAAAAACTATCAAGAACTCCAGAACTCTTCCTTCTGATTGCATTTTGCCGCTCAGAACTCCATTTAAACAAAAAAGCGGCGCTGCGTGAAGTTGGCGCTCGATTTTGTTTTTTGACGATTTTTCGAAAACTTGCGCGGAACTATGAGAATTTTCTAGAGAGAACTCCAGAACTATTCGTAAGCTACCGGGAACTCTAAAAAAAAATTGTTTTTTTTTAAAAAGTGGCGCCAACTTCACAAGGGTTACTTTTTATTGTCACACTTATTAATATTTTTATTATTATTGTTACATTCCTCACTAAATGTATATAGAATTTCAATATTTAATTTAATTTAGGAGAAATAGAAAAATACGTTTTTAAAAGACCTGCTGTACTGTTAATAACAGATAAACAAATATACATTATAAATATATAGGGACATATCACACAAATTAAGCTAGCCCCAAACTAAGTTCGAAACTTGTGTTATGGGATACTAACTCAACGATACTATATTTTATAACAAATACATATATAGATAAACATCCAAGGAAAAGTTTCTTTTTCATTATGACCCGACCGGTGATAGGATTCGAACCAAGGACCTCTTTGGTCCGGCATAGTAACCATTACGTGTAAACATGCTCCTCTTGTGCCTAAAAAAAAGGCTTTGGGAAATCCGGCTTACATTTTCTAAATTACTTTTTGTTTGAATAATAAGAAGTAATTTGATCGCACAAAATGTGTGTCGTCTGCCTTGCCCGTTAGAAATTACAGGCGTGATGCTATAAGAAGCCTTGACGTAACTATGTCTTTATTGGCTGACTTGTATAATGTTGTTTTTGTAACGCTACCATGTATCGATTGCTTGTCTCATTTGTTTGGATTAAGGTTGGTTCACACAATTCGAGAAATAACATTAAATATGTCATATCGATAAATCAGTCTGCCAATAGGTGGTGCTGAAACGTTTGGGGGAGGCCTATGTGGCTGAGAAGATGATGTTGATGCTGTTAGATCTTATTCTTTAGTAGGCGAAACACACGCGAAATTCCCCAAAACCAGGTTACGACTTTGCCGCTATCAGCATCGTCTTAGCACGGGGTGACAAGCGTTAAAAACAAATGTACTAAAACGTTGAATGATGCCACGAGACCGCAACACTCGGCGGCAACGCGAGCGATTTTCGTAGCATGGGATGACACGGCACTGACCGGTACTGACCGCTAAATGGAGGTATTATTAGAACTAAATGACCAGAAATATCAATGAAGACCTAATTTCAGAAAGAAATTCTTCTTTTTCACTGTTTACTCGCTATAGTTACAAGCATTACTCGCATCGTGTAAAGAAGCCTTTACCGATGAAGGTGATCGGGGGTGTTATTCAATACCTTAAGTCATGGAGAACAAATTGCCTTCGTAGCATTATTTCACGAATAACATATACAAGTAGAAAACAAACATTACAAAATACACTGGGCGTCAAAAATAAGTAGTACAGTTTTAAAATTGCAATATCTCCTAAACTACAGAAACCTTTGAAATAAAAAAAGTTAAAAGACAATTTCATTTCATTTAATAAAAACTTCATGCATAATATCGTCTTTTAAAGATTGATTTTTATTTTAAAACTATACTACTTATTTTTGACGCCCAGTGTATAATGGATTTTGTTTTATTGAAATAATAAATTTCTTTGTAAATAAAAATTCAAAGCCATTTAATCGACTCTGCCTATTGAATCTTACACTATTTAGCCATATACATACGGTCCGTCACCGACCGTGCGGATACTGTCCACGGACGCGTCATTTGTCGAATGCGTGCGTGCAAACTACAAAAGTACAAAGTCAAATCTTGTTTCTCTATAAGTGACCTATAAATGACGATGGGCGTATTTTGAATATTTTGTTATGTCTACTCTGCTTCATGCAATCGTCAATCATACTACAAAACTCAGTTTTCTTTCAACCAGCCGCGCGCATCGCATGACGAACGCATGACGGGAGGCGGACGCGACGTTGCCGTCCGTGGTAAAACAAGAAACCCCTCAGGGACTCGCGAGTCCTCATAGTTTTGTCATGACTGTCTGGCCCTCAGTCCAGCCGTCCGTCTGTCCGCGGTCTAATTTCGAGACGCTTAATACTAGACATCTGTAATTTAGCATTTAAAGACAAATTAGGATAAAGTCGCAAATGTCCTAAAGTGTGGTTTTAAATTGTAATGTCATAATTATTAGTCCCACCCCAAAAGAAGAGATTTATGTATTGTAAACTCTATTATTATCGTTTTAAGGACTATTATAATATAATTTATTATATAGTTTTCGTAACAGCTGAAAGTAAGTATAGGGTCCGATGAGGTCCTATTCTTGATATCAATTCCAATGTCAACAATTGAGAGTTGGATCTGGACCTGATTGTGATCCTCAACCAATCAAAGATATAAACGAAAATATTTCTGTAAAACTTATATTTAAAAGGTAAAGCGCCCAATTTGTAGTCACTAGAAGATTTATCTGTTATATAATAAATCATGAAATCTTAAAAACAGATGTTATTAACAAGTAGCCAAAAAAAATACAATAGGTTAAAAGGATGATATTAACGTTTTTTAAAAATTCTAGACTTAATTTTTATAATTATTTATTCATACTAATATTTTTATAGAGGTAAAGTTTGTGAGATTGTCATATGGGCAAATGTAAAATTATTTTACCAAGAGAATTGTGTCATGGACCTACATACCTGAAAATTTCCACACGGGCGAAAGCATGGGTAACAGCTAGTTAGAAATTGTGACAAATCACACAGATTGAGCTAGCCCCAAAGCATCCCAAAGTAAGTTCGAAACTTGTGTTGTGGAATACTAATTCAATGATACTATATTTTATAACAAAAACAAGCATCCAAGACCCGCGGCCAATCAGAAAAAGTTCGTTTTATTCGATTATATCTTAAAATGTTTTCGTACAATTCATTTTATTGAATTAGTGCAACTTCCTAGGTTTAAAATCGATATATACCATTTTCTAGATGTCTTTATGTATGGGACTCATGGCCATGTCTTATCGAATTACGGTAACTTGGTTAAGCGTCTGAAGCTATGGCTTGCTGCCAGATGGCACTAAATTAAGCCGGCCATTTATAATTCATATGGTTTCGGTATCAGAGTTTTCTTGGCGCCTTAAACTGTACAGTTTACCCTAAATAAAGCGGAATATACAAGACGACACTTACATTCAGTTTCTGAAACGCATTTTTAAAGTTAATTTTTAAAATTATGAATGGATGTATTTTAGAACTTTATGTCGTTCAAGATTTTGAATTAAGTACTTGTTAGTTTCAAATAAAACACGATAATATGATTGCAGACGTGTTCATATTTATCTGGTATTCTGTGTGCCTGTTTGCCGCCTCATTGTTATAAAAACAAACAGAAATATCGACATATCTTCATAAGAGTTTCATCAAAACACATTTTGTTCCCCCAATGTAATCCACCTATACTTAAAGTGCCGATAAATTCGAACCTCCCTATTGCAGGGGCCCTGCAAGTGGGGCTAGGGGAACACACAATAAGTCAAGTTGTAAGCAAAAGGGGATCTCCCCCAGCGATGCACAATCGAACGCTATGAAGATTTCAATAAAAAATCTTGCAGGATTTTTGTGATGTTTTGTTTATTTTAGTATGTAATTATAATGTTCGCGTCCTTACCCGCTAGATTCTATTTCAGAAACTAGCTAAAAGTAATTTCATGTTTTAAAAAAATTGCTCCACTGGATCTTCGGATCGGGACAAGCCCACCACACATTCCCACCGATGTGTCTCCTGTGTAGCCAGGATCAACAACGGCGACCTCAGAATGACAATAAGCGATGAAGCTTATTGACGTCCCGGGGGAGAAAGTACAGCTGTCTTGGAACTCACAACGAATTTAATCAGAAAGGAGATAGTCGGAGTAGGAAGTAGGAGTGGATCTTCGGATCACCGGTTCCACTGCAGGGATACGGGATTGGTACTCTAAGAGCAGCATAGCAGATCCAGTGGACCTAACAACCAATCCTGAACGATGTATTAGATTGTTACGTATAGCTATGTACCTACTCTTGGAAGACTAAACTAGCTTTAACTATTTAGTTAAAGCTAGTTTAGTTTAGTATTTACTAAACTAAATGAAATCGGATGATACACTAAGAAATTAGTAAAGTATAAAGTTTTAAGAGAACTAATTAGGATTTGCTGTTAACTATAAATTGAAATTAAAATTGCGATTTCGTTGCAGAATAGCCCAGCGGGTTAACATTGTTATCCACTGGTTAGTCTTATCAGTTGGAAAGTTATTAATAATAATACGGATCACGACAATTCCATTAAACAATTACTCACGATGTCGTCATGTCGTGACAATCAATGATGCTTGATGAATATTTTATAAAAAAAATATACAAATTAAAAATCCTAAACACGTTTTAAACAGTCCTCTTTTTGCATAATGTTATTTAATATAACACTGATGTATGTACATAATTAATTCTCTATATCAACCCATAATTATCAGTGGGATTGGGTCGCGTATCCCTGCAGTGGGCAGGTTTATTCAAATAGGCATAGGTATTACAAGCACCTTCGAATCGTCACTATTTTTCCCCTACCACTATGGGAATGGGATTAGAGCGTACTCTGCCACGCTACTCCAATGCGGATTGGCAGAGGTTTTTTTTAAGCCGCCCGAAGGCCACCGACTTTAAATAGTACTAATTACGCAATTAATTTTAAATAGATATTATTAAGAATAAAAATAAAAATCGTGATTTTATTTAAGAGTAAGCTTGTCGGTGTAACAAGCATAGCAATGTTTGCGTCTCTACCGTTTCGTCTCCAATTTGCAAAAATGCATTCACATTTCTTATTTTACAAATATTCTAAAAAAAATGATTTCACATAATATTTATATACTTAATCTACATTTAGTTATTATAGCGATCACTCGGCTGATGAGAGTTTTGTTAATTAAACACATACATAAGGGTGTGTCCAGATTCGCGAACCTGTGCTGAAATGGCCTGTTTGTGGCCTAGGCATTTTCCCGACGCGAAAATTTGGCGCGCACGCGGCCGCCCGCCGCCGCCGCATGCATGTAGGTACGTTGTGGACTAGAAAATTTTATTTGCTATAAACGAATTCAGTCACAAATTTTCGCATCTTCTAAATACGCCCAGTTGTACAGTATTTCAGCACGGATCCACTCCAGCAACTACCTTGAAATTCAAATTAGATCATTAAATCGTTTGTGCTTATTGTCTGACTGCCCGCCGTTGGCCTTTTCACATTAAAAATACTATTATGTGCGACAGACAACCATAAATTCACGAATCTATACTTGTCTTATAAATGCAGTATTTGCATCGCGCAGATACGAGTTGCTCCCGAATTCGCGAGCGGTTCATTCCCGATGTATTCGACAGATATGGACACACCCTAAAACAAACATAGCACTAATCCTCATATCTCAAGCTATTCCAATCATTATCCTTATTTATTGGTATTCCGATAATGAATAGAAGGCTACACGGGAAAAATAATAAGGCTTTTCTTAGTATTATACAAAGAAAATATTTTTTGATATTGTTTTAATAGACAACGGAGAAGAACCGAGAAGCTCGAGATAACGAAACCCATCCAAACGCTGGGGTCGATGTTACTTAACTTACGTGTTCGTTTAGGCCAGTGTTTTCAAGCCGAAAGGCCACTGACTGCTTTTCTATGCCGATAACAATTATATTAAAATATTAGTTTTATAAATCATCATCATCATCATCATCTCAGCCACAAGAAGTCCACTGCTGGACATAGGCCTCCCCCAAACGCCTCCAATGCGACCTGCTGGCAGCGGCCTGCATCCAGCGGCTTCCTGCGACTTTCTTTAGGTCGTCTGACCACCTTGTAGGTGGGCGTCCTATGCTGCGCTTTCCGGTACGTGGTCGCCATTCCAGAACCCTCTTGCCCCACCGGCCGTCGGTTCTGCGCGCTATGTGCCCTGCCCACTGCCACTTCAGATTGCTGATCCGTTTGGCTATGTCGGTTATTTTGGTTCTGCTACGGATCTCCTCATTCCTGATTCGATCTCGTAGAGAAACCCCGAGCATAGCCCTCTCCATAGCTCGCTGAGTGACCGCGAGCCTTCTTATGAGGCCCATAGTGAGCGACCACGTCTCGGATCCATATGTCATCACTGGTAACACACATTGCTCGAAGGTTTTTCGTTTTAAGCACTAGTGTGTTTAAGCATTAGTTTTATAAATAGTTTTTAATTATTACTTTGCATTGAATAAGCTCCGAAACTACTGGACCGATTTAAAAAAATCATTTTCCGTTGGCAAGCTACACTATTCCCGAGTAACAACATAGGTGGCAGACAGTCAGGTTTTTAGTCGGTATCCCTCATTGGATAAAGAGGCGAGCCCGACAGACCCCCGTCGCTTCCCCAAGTGGCGGGACATGCAGTAATGCATTTTCCTGTCTTTAAACAACAAAAAAAAGGCTATATATGTAGGGTGGAGGTCCTTCTCCAGACGGACTGCTCCGATTTGAGTGGATTGTACGCTGTGCCCTACCTCTCTTATTCTTAAAAAAAATAGGGACTACTAAAACCCATACGAAGCCGGGATAGGCCGCTAGTAATCTATACTAATATTATAAAGAGGTAAAGTTTGTGTATTTGTTAAATTGTAAGGGGTAATCTCGGGATCTACTGAACCGATTTTAAAAATTCTTTCACCAATAGAAAGCCACATTATTGCTGAGTGTCATAGGTTATATAAAAAACCAAAAAATAAAAAGGCTTTTAACATTATGCCCAACGAAGTGGGCACGGGTCAGCTAGTTAATAATACCACAGAATAATAAATAGTATACTACACCGCTAAACTCATGTAAATATTTCCAAATTCGCATATAAATTTACTTTGTATACGAAATGGTAAACAAACAAAGTATAAATTAGTAAGTAAATTTAATGTACATACTTACAGGCTTTGCGAATAAATGTTTCAATGAAACGTACCTGAAAATGGAATAAGCAATTTAATATACATACAAATGAAACAATATACAAATGACTAGGTGGACTGGTCTGCTCACTCTTGTCAGTATCGATTGTCAGAGTCCCGTACCCAAAAAAGGATGCATCCGAGTACCCCATACTTGTAGTTCTATAGAACTATTGGGATATCCACCAAGCTTTATTACTATTACATGCTTTAGTGCTTAGTACTGATGGGATGCTAAACACAAATATGAGGCCTCAACAGTTCTAGAACTACTAGAGATAATGTCATTCATGGACCAAGAAAAAAGGGGGACGGAATCTTGCTAAGAAAGAATTGAAGCACCCTAATGGCGGCGACGTAAATATGTGTGAGTGTGAAATGGCTGACCGGCACGCACACATTCACATCATAGTAAGCCGGCCGGTTCGTACGTATAAGCGAGGTGGCTTACTATGGGTGCTACACTTTTTTATTTTCAGTGATGGTGTCCGCCTGTTTTCCTATGTCCATGATGTCATTGTTATTATTATATTCGTTAGCTTTTATGTCATAATTTTTATTGATATCTAGCCCTGCCCAGTCCATAGAATAAGCACACTAAAATATAGATTAGTAACATTAGTAAGTACCTACTCAAATCTTTTATATTTATTTACGAGCTGGTACCCGCGACTTCGTCCGCGTGAAATGTTAAAATAAGGATAACTAACTCCTTTTCGTGACATGCGATTTAAATGAAACAAAGCCTATTCTGCTCCATCCCGAGCCTATCTTCCTGTGAAAACAGCATTAAAATCCGTTCAGTAACTCAGAAGATGTGCGCGTACAAACAAACAGACAGACAAAAAAATAAAAAAATTTTTTTTTTGCTTTTATTACCTTACTCTAAAATCTAAATGTTCCCTCTCCATTTTTGCCAAATATGTCCAATGTACAGACATATCGGAGTCTACTGTTTTATTATATGTATAGATAGATTTGTATGTTTTGTAACATAAACAACATAAATAACGATTAATACTATTTTGTTGAATGACTAAAATTGTATGTTAATCCACGGAATATACCACAGTGTTCTTGATTAGACTTATTAAGGAACGAGGTCACCTATGGATTGCTTCAGTTCAGGGCATAGACATAAAACCTAAATAGACGACGCTAACATACTATACGTGTCGAAAATAAAAGATAGTACTGTACGACTGCGGGGATGCGGATAAGGCTTTGTCAGAAGGGATGAGAATAAATAAAACTAGAGACGTAAACGATGATTCCTTTAAAATGTTAATGGCACATTTCATTTGATGCTGTTATTGGTGTAATCTGATGTTATCACTGAATTAGCAAAGGTAGTGTTAGTGATAGAATAGAAGTGAGAAAAGTCGAAAAACTAGTGCTCAATGTAAAATAAAATGTAATAATAAAAGAAAGTGATACAGAGCGATCGACAAAAGTACAAGAAGGAATCAAAAAAAAAAATGATAGATATCAACTATAAAAAGTATTAAAAAAAATGCTATCAAATAAAAGAGTACACTTTCAGCCTGATGGCTAGTTCGTAACAGGTAGTAAAGGGTTAACTTGAGATTTAAGGCGTCATAAATTTCAAACCATTTTAGTGCATGTATTTGTTCGATAACAGGAAAATATATTAATACTGTGACTACTATCAAAAGTTAAGCGTCTTTTGATATATTCGTCTTATCCACTTGCAGTATCTACTTAAAATTATATCTGTGTTACAATGAAATTGTGTGGGAATACAAAATTCATTCATAAATTCTTTAAAAGGCTATTATGTGTTATCGGTCAATAACAAAACTGAATTAGTTTTAATGATTTTTAAAGATTTTAGTGGTCACGCGACATTATTTATTTTCTTATCATACAATTACGTACTCTAAGTACGTAGCTGGTTGAAATATCATTACTATTTTAGAATGAAAATTTTATAATTTATTATGTACTAGCTTTTCCCCACGGCTTCGCTCGCGTTAATTTTATGACATAGATGATCTCGTTTCATAACAAAACCTATAGCGCGACTTGTGGCGCCATCTGTTAGCCGATACAGCGCCCTCTATAGTAGAAAATTTATTTTCCCATTGGAACGACATACTTTCACGGGATAAAAAGTAGCCTATGTTGGACTCTGTATCCCTAACAATATGTATGCAAATTTTCATAATGATCGGCTGCTTAGTCAAGCCGTGAAGGAATAACAAACAAACAAACTCACTTTCTCATTTATAATATTAGTAAGGAGTATATTAATTAATATCGATGAAATGTGATCCAGTCTTGCGTTTTTTTACAGCAATAAACTAAACAACACACCATATTGAGAAAATATTTACACTAAATATAATGACAATATCAGTTGGTACACCTGCCAGGGTTATGTACCCCCCCCCCCCCCCCCCCCCCCTCCGTGTCTGTGTCAAGCACTGATAGTGCGTGAGTATGAGATGAGATTGGAACTGTTTTTTTTTATACCACAAAGTTGGCAAACAAGCATACGGCCCGACTTATGGTAAGCATCACCGTAGCCTATAGACGCTTGCAATACCGGGGGTATCTCACGCGTTGCCAACCCTCCCAACCACCCAAGTGGAGCTCTGGAGATCTTACTCACCGTAGGAACACAACATGGCCGAGAACAATGCTATTTGGCTACGATCTTCTGTAAAGTGGTGGTCCGTTACGTATGATATGTGATAAAAACCATAACCTTTTGGCTCAGAAATGGACTCGACTATTCAAACGATATACGTACTCATGGCACGAGTGTCATCGAATGTCACTATTGTCGATCAAGCAACAAGCTTTCATATTTTTTTTAAAAAGCTTTTAAGCGTTTTTTGATATCATTACATCTTTTGACTGCGACTAAAAGATTTAACTCTCCTAGCTCTTGTCAGACTGCATTAACCCAGCTAAATGCATCGGATACTCCGCTCCTATTCACGACAGATGTTACTAATTGGACTTAATTCGTTATAACTGAAGTAATTGAAGCAGCACCAGACACAAAAGATTTTATACTAAAGGGTTATTTAGAATTGCTATTTATCACGCAAGAATTTTGATTTCTTTCTTTAGGGTTCCATCCTTACATGTTATTGTTGAACAAAGTCCCCCCCCGGTCTGTCTGTCTGTCTATCGCGATAAACTCAAAAAATACTGATTAGCCGAGTAACGACAGCAAGTTAACAAAAACGCAACCAGATATTCTGACGGTTACAATAATTCATGGCCCCAGTTTTTATTATTTACTAGCTGTAGACTTCGTTCGCGTCGCGTGGTTGTCGAAAACACTATCGCGCTATGAATAATTTTCCCCGTTTTTGCAACATTTTTCACTGATGCTTCGCTCCTATTGGTCGCAGCGTAGTGTTATATGCTTAAAGCCTTCCTCGATAAATGGACTATCCAACACAAAAAGAAATTTTCAATTCGAACCAGTAGTTCCTGAGATTAGCGCGTTCAAACAAACAAACAAACTTTTCAGCTTTATAATATTAGTATAGATTTATTTACACAATTGACATTCGCTAACCCAAAGCACTTATAACCTTAACCTAATTAATTAAATTATATTAAATAAAATCAATTAAATTTGAATAAATACAGAATTTAGAAATCGATAAAAAATTCTACATAATATTCCAATCTACGACTGTTGACCGGAAGTCCTGAGGTTCACGGCAAAAAGATAAATTTTGAAGTTAACCTTTCACATTTTTCTTTAACTTCCAAAATAATATCTTATACTTCAATGATTCGAAAATAACGTGGAGGGACAAAAATAACGAGCAAAATGGTACTTATCTGAATGGGAATTAATCATCTTGAATTATGGAAAACGAAGTCTTCGATGAGCGCTAGAAATTGCTTTTTTCCATTTTTCTAAATTCACCTCAATGATTTTCCAAAGAGGACTTGTGACGAATAATCTTAAGCCTGGGCCACACGATTTTAAACTAACTGACTGTCTTAGCAAGTGGTGAAATCGGCACTAAACTAGTCGCCAACACGGCTGGCTCTCGCAGAGTTAAAACGAAGTTCGAAACTCATATTTATTACTCAGTGCATAACGACAATCGATTTTTAATTGTTTTATAAACTGTAGTCCAAATTTTGGCGCGTAATATAATGTTTTACTATCATATAAGACTAGATGACCCGCGGCTTCGTCCGCGTAAAAATTAGCCTATGTTGGGATCTGTACCCCTGACAATATGTTTACAAATTTTCATAATGATCGGCTGCTTAGTCAAGCCGTGAAGGAATAACAAACAAACAAACTCACTTTCTCATATAAAATATTAGTATGATTACATGTATATTTATTCATAGACCTATGTCTATGTAAATATACATATAATCTATACTTCAAACATTACATTTGACAGCCCAGTAGAGCACTTGATAGTGAAGTAGTGAGTGACCCTAGTTTCGGTACCAAAAGCGGACGCGTGTACCAATCCAACCCCTTACGGGGCGAACATTTTATGCAATGACATTTTGTTTGGACTGTGCTTTTGAGTATACTCTACCACGCTTCAATTTGGCGGGACTTACTTTAAAACCCCCTAATAAGGCCTCTTATGGTCAATGATTAACAACAACTTTTGTTAATGACAAACGACTAATTAATACATAACCTTACTTACTTTTACCTTATTATAAAACAATCCATATAATATCCGTATGACGTCACTTCACACAACACCATTCACATCACAAACACACAACTTCAAATTACTTTTAATCACTTATTCATTGTATAAACAACATTACGATACAAATTTTAGAATTGAATAATAACACGAGCACCTCCTTACGACAACAATCAAACAATACTGGCTGGCTGGATACCGGTAAAACACACTATAGCCATCCCTCTCGGCAGATGTTGTAATCTTTTAACAATCAAACGTCTATCTCCCTCGCACAACAGATGTTTGTATGTCAAACACCTGGCGATTTCTGATGCCTTAGTACTTCATCGAATGAAATGGATACCGCTAACGGGTTTTCGATTATTTTTTTGTTTTTTTTTCGGGTGTATGGAGTGCAGGTAACAATTTGAAATAAAATTATTTGTAGGATTCTGGCGCCAAGTGACAAGAAATTTAATTTTTGTACATTTCAATGTTTTATTCATATTAATTAAATGTGAAGCAAACATTTGTTAAATTGCACAGTGATTGGAGTTTATGAGCAAGAAGTATTAAAGTGCATTATCGTGTTAACTTTTCAATCTGCCTTCTCTGAAGAATCATCTTTCCAAAATAAAAGAAGAACGGTCATCTTTTATTTTGGATTCAGGCCCAAACCCGACAGAAAAGACAAAACTAATTTTTTAATGTATTTATAATTAAATGACGATACAGTACTTATGATATGTATATTAGTGACCTGAAGATGCAGCTAACACCAAAATATTGTATTGTTTTTGTTCAGGCAATACATAAAAAAATTCAAAATGCATATTTTTTTACAAAATAACTATGTAACTAAAAATGACGATACATACAGTAAGAGAGTATGAAGCGTGACAGTCCTTTGGCGTGCACTTAACTGTACTACATGCTAAAAGTAATAATTTCGGTGCAGTAACACAGTCGTCAATTTGTCCATTTCAAGCACCAAAAGATTTAGTGATCTGGCACTATTCCAGACCACAGATCCTAACTTTCACGCAAAAACTGGACAGATTTCCTTGAAATTTTGTACACAGGTAGTTTTTGTAACAAGGATTAACAGATTGTGTTGAGATCTATGTCATAAATGGGGAAAAGCTAGTAAAATATAATATCGTTGACTTAGTATCCCATAACACAAGTTTCGAACTGACTTTGGCGATAGCTCAATCTATGTGAATTGAATTGTCTGTATATATTTATTTATTTATTAATATGTACACCATGACTAGATTACGTGCCAGTGAAATCCTACTTTCTGAATGAAAATATTTTCTAAATTGTAATTTTTATTAGTACCATTTCAAAAGTGCAAGCTTCTTGCCAGTTCTCATAAATCTGCCAACTGGTGGTAGATAATTTTTGACGATTCTAAACAGCTTGTATAGACCTGTTTGAATAAAAACATTTGACTTTTGACGTATAGAATAAATTATGTACAACACGTCTAGAAAACGTGCCTGTGCAGGCCTCTGAACATCAAGTATGTATCCAATAGAAACCTAATGTTTGTCATTTTCTTCATAATTACTTCTTTATAATTTCGTCATAATTGTCCTCAAATCTCAGTTGTCAATTACTGAGCGCGCAAACTAAATAATGAGCGATTACATGTACAAAACACCAACACATTTGGACAAACCCAATGGACTTGAAGGCTCTATTCAAAAGGGCTAAGTACTCGATGCCTCTAAATAACGATTTCATTTTCACTATTGACAGAACGGTCGTACACTTTAGACCAGGGGCCCGATTCTACTAACACAAATGCACCAATGGACTCTCAATGGTGTCTCAATCGTGTCTCAAAAGAATGCCCATAGTGTTTTAGTGGAATAGTTTTTGACTTTTCCTATGGACTTAAACAATAACACAATGTTAACCTTATTGTTTAAGTCCATAACAAATGTCAAAAACTATTCCACTGATACACTATTAGCATTCTTTTGAGACACGATTGAGACACCATTGAAAGTCCATTGGTGCATTTGTGTTAGTAGAATCGGGCCCCAGGGCGTGAGGTGGATTACCGCTCACTCAGCGATGGCATTTGTTTTTTTTTTTTTCTCGAGTCTGGGTGTTTGTGTGTAAAAGTATATATTTACAATAATATATCTGATGTCTGGTACCTATAACCAAATACTATAGAAACTCTAATACGCACAGCTTCGGAAGAATTCGGACAAGACCGCGACACTAGCGCCCCTACGGCATGAGGGCGGCATGAGGTGAACGATTTCAAAACTTTTGTGCGTTTTGTATGGAAATGTTCACCTCGTGCCAACAGATGTCGCTATTTCGGAGGTTGCCAAGTCATTGTATGAGAAACGTCAAGAGCTGTGCGTATTAACTCGGTAGTTTCTATGGTATTTGCTATAACACAAGCACAAGCTTAGCTTACTATGGGACCAGGTGACGTGGACCTAGAAAAAAGGGTGGACACCATCACTGAAACTAAAAAGTAAAGCACCCATAGTAAGCCACCTCGCGTATACGTACGAACCGGCCGGCTTACTATGGTGTGAATGTGTGCGTGCCGGTCAGCCATTTCACACTCACTCATAGTTACGCCGCCGCCATTAGGGTGCTTCAATTCTTTCTTAGCAAGATTCCGTTCGCCTTTTTTTCTAGGTCCATGGATTACGCTGTGTAATTTGTGTACGAATTCCTTTTTAGGGTTCCATGCCCGTGCCAACTGGACTCTTACTAAGTGCTTGTTTGCCCTTGTCTATAATAAAAACAATAACCTTTGTTGGAATGTGTTAACATTATGTGGCGTTAGCTCAAACAATAGAGCGGCACGTACGCATTGAAATTGATACCAGTAATATAAGAATGAGTTTTTTTTGTATCACGTATCAATATAATCTTGTTTATTCGCTGTCCATTATCCCTTTGTTTATGTGTGTCTATGGCATTTGCTGGTCACTGACATTTGGGTCACAATATTTTAAGATTTTGTATGACAGAGGGTACTGCCAGACCATCTACCGAACCATCGAACAATCCGGTAGCGGACCATATTCGTGCGCCACACGATCGAACTTTTGTGAATGCATTTCTTACAAAAATCCATTTCTTAGAGTGTCAGAGCATTTATGACATGGTCTATCTCGACCCGGAGAAAGTACCACCCTCTCACAGAATATCAGCAATCCGTTACGTTCGACAAGCAAAGGCAAACAATGAAAGTGATGTATCAAAGAACAAAACAGGTTATGTAGAGAACTAAGAAAAAAAATTTTATGCAAAATAATCCTTATGTTGCTTTGAAACATACCCGCTACTATTTTGGGATTTTAAATAACTATTGATAAGTAAAAATTCGTATTAATCCTTTTATGGAATATTTTTAAAACTCGATCCTTTTTTTAATACCACAAAGTTGGCAAACAAGCATACAGCCCGCCTGATGGTAAGCATCACCGTAGCCTACAGACACTTGCAATACCGGGTGTATCACTCACGCGTTGCCAACCCTCCCATCCCAATCCATTGTGATGATTCGAAAAAGTTTATATAATCCTATTTTAAAAAATTACTTTGACATTTCACAGATTAAAATCTTGAAAGATCCCTCCAAAAATATAATTGTGATCATACTAACCATAGCCTTGTTGGCTACATCTTGCATCTCACTTCTTAGTAGATTTATTATCAACGATAGTACCCACTTACTATGTTATGGGCTTATTGCCAAATGGAACAAAAGAAAAATATCATAGACAATAAATTATTGGACTGCACTGAGGGCTTGATTGATCAATCTTAACTAGCTTGGAGTTCGGGTATACACCCTACTTATAAGAGCAATAAAAACTGCAGACCAAAGTGACCCGGGAGCATCTGTATTCTATATTTTTGTATGAACGACATCACACTGCGAAGACCATTGGGCCCTCAAGACGGGCCATCCCCGGCTCGCCGTCTCAGCTGAGTCCACGATTTTGTTATACCAATATGTATAAACATGGTAAATTACTGCTTTATATGTAGTAACTAACGTCTGAAACTCAAATGGCGAACGAAAACCAGTTAGGACTTCTTTATATCATAACATTTTTTTTCTTGGTCTCTCTCTCAGAAAAGCCGAAACTATAGTTCCTTGTTTACACGGAACCTTAAAAATAGTGAAATGAGGATCGCCCTGCTTGCCCAGCTCGGTCGTTGGTTGATGTCCGTGTGGACCAAAAGCAGCAAAGTGAAACACCTATGTAATTTAAACCATTCGAATCAATCTTGCATACCATTTCCCTAGTTTGTCATATCCGTTATGTAAAGAAAGTATGATAATTAGGAAATGTTTATATTTAAAAGCGTATATTATTGTATTGCATATTGAAACTTTGTTGAATCGCAGTTTTTAGAATGGTGGAACATTTATAAAATGGACTAGCTTGATCAGGAAGGTACTCAATCACACACACAGAGTATTAGCGTAAAAAAGCATCTTAAAAAGTCCAACTTATCATATAAATAAATATATAGGGACAAATCACACAGATTGAGCTAGCCCAAAAGTAAGTTCCAAACTTTTATTATGAGATACAACTTAACGATACTATATTTTATAACAATACATATATAGATAATCATCCAAGACCCGAGGCCAATCAGAAAAAGTTCGTTTTTCATCATGACCCGACCGGGATTCGAAACCGGGACCTCCTGATGGCGGTCTGACGTGGTAACCATTACGCCACGGAGGTCGTCGATATTCATAATATTGAACCCAATAGTTAGTCTAATCTAAGGACAGATAACTGTTTTATTTTACCTTACTATCAGATGTATTTTTTACGGATGTCGCTAAATAATATATTTTATACAACATCCTTATAACAAAAAGTACACAAAAAACACATGTAACTTATCAATAATCTGTGAAGCGTCTTTCTTTCATTGTGTGGTCTCAAATATCTATGAGATTTGCCATTGACAGAATTGTGTGAAACGGTAATAAAAAACCGAAGTGCACTTATCGCGGGCGATATAATTGTTCTTCTGTTTAGTGTTTTTTTGTACAGTCTATTATTTCTTGTCAATGGTTTATCGGTGGTCTAATGTAAAAAAACTCAAGTTGTTGATTATGTTATGTATTATTTACGACCTTTCAAAGAATTTGTATTTTTTTATATTTTCTAACCACATTTGTTACAAATATTAAAAATGCAAAAATTTGTGAGGAATGTTTATCTTACTCTACTCTTTCACACATATTTTTTATGTCATACGATAAGCAAACAAGCGACTAGGTATTGTATTGACAACAAGGCGGCCTTATTGCTGAAAGCCACCTTTTCAAGGCAACCTTTAAGAAAACCCAGTGAAATAGGATATACAGGGGAGAAATTTCTTACAAACAGGAACCCCTCTGTCTACTGCACAATAAAAAAAAAATACAAAAGGTTAATTTTTGTTTAAACTGGGTTTAGGGCACTTTAGGGTTCACTACCTGATTTTAGTTAGAAATGTTTAAAGTGTAACTTTCTAAGTATTTAAAAAAAGGATGAACCTAACACCCGATGTGGTAAAATGTGAACAAAAAATAACACGTGTTCTTGTGGTCATTTTGTAGTTAATTTTTTTTAATCAAATAAAGTGACAAACCAGCTTATTAACACTTACCATAACAGAGATTTTATTTATTTAAACTTTACAATATTTGGGTACAAAAGGCGGCATTATCTACCAGTCAACCTTTGGGAAGTGGATATTACTACATACTTATTACTCGATGCTTATCATATTATTTCATATCTGTATGAATTGTCAAAAAAATGGATTTTATTTATATTACGCGGACGAAATAGCGGGCAACACTTAGTATGATAGAAAACGGAAACAATATATATACAACCGCATAGTAATAGCAGACAATTGGTCTGATGCCTCATGCGTTATTCGAAGAACGATCCCGCATTCGGTTCTGGCGGGAGGCCTTCATATTTATGAGACAGAATTTCAGCCAATCCCAATTTATGCTGCGATGTTACTAAACAAAATCGAATCTGAGATTTTTTTTGTAGTTGACAAACAAGCTTGTAATATTTATTAGTACCTTTCAATACTTCCTACTCCGACTATCTTCTTTCTGATTAAATTCGTTGTGAGTTTCAACACAGCTGTGGTTTCTCCCCCGGGACGTCAATAAGCTTCATCGCTTATTGTCAATCTGAGGTCGCCGTTGTTGATCCTGGCTACACAGGAGACACATCGGTGGGAACGTGTGGTGGGTTTGTCCCGATATTAGTACCATTTTAAAAGAGCAAGTGCTAAGTTTCTTGGCAGTTCTTCTTAGTACAAATCTGCCCTCTGAACTGGTTATAGCAAAAAAATTGTGACGATTCATAAGAGTTTGTAATTTGAATAAAGACATATTCATTTCATTCCAATTTCAATCTGATTTGTTCAAAGAAATAATCCAAGGTAATCTTACTAATATTATAGGGCGAGAGTTATGTGAATGTTTGTTGATTCTTTACGCTCAAATGGCTCTGCCAATATTTATGATATTTGGTATGTAGGTAGCTGATACCTTGGATTAACACATAGGGTTTTATCCCGAAAAGTACGCGATTCCCGTAGGATTTGATCAAAAGTCATAGATGGCGCTGCTGTGCATAAATACACGCAAACGAAGTTGCGCAATAAATAAAATGTACACTATTCACACAGCGCCGACTGGTCTCAACAACGATATTATATTATAGTATTCTCCCACGGATTTCTATGTATAATAAATCTTTAAATGAAAATAACATCCGAACGTCTAGTGCCCTCTGAAACACCGACCCGCTCGGGATAATATACCCCATCCAAACACTGACTAGGGCCGACCGGTGCTTATCTTGCATGTTCATTTAACTGCGACAGAAAGTGAAGCCATTGAGCTTCTCACCCGGCGGTATTATGATTTATTTATTCAAAATTCCACATTTTATTTTCTTTCAAAATCTAGATTTTGGGAATCCAGTTAAATTGCGTTATCTTATGTTATCTTTTATTCATTGCTGCATATTTTATTCTTTCATATTTACAAAGAGCTTTTATTAGGGTTCCGTTGTGAACTGGGAATAATTTTTTCGCGCCCATCCCATGGTGTGGATGTGTGCTGGTAAAGTTACTCTTTGTGGTCCAACGTTTCCAATTGTTAGTAGCAACATTTGATAACAAAAACTTATTTGAAATGTCGCAATTTAAGAATGTTACCTAATGTTATCATGCTGCATTCTGTTGCCCCACAAAAAGCTTGCTGCGGTGATGCACTATGCTGCATCCGCACCGCTTTTTTTTGCACTTTTTGTTATTGATGATGTTTTACGAAACATTTTAGGAGAGGTAGGACACAGCGGATAATCCGCTCAAATCGGAGCAGCCCGTCTGGGGAAGGACCTTCACCTTACAGAAGATCGTAGCTAAATAGCATTGGTCTCGGCCATGTTGTGTTGCTAGTGGTGTGTACCGGTGATTAAGGTCTCTAGAGCTCCACTTGGGGGGTTGGGAGTGTTGGCACCGCATGTGTGATATGCTTGTTTGCCAACTTTGTAGTTACCGAGTCATAGCAGACGAACTAATGAAATGTTTCTTTGATTCATCAAAATGTCATAGAATATGGCATTCTATTGTATTGTAAGCAAGTAAATCGTAGCAAATACGGAATCCTACATATATTTATACAAAATTCGCGTTTATAGAAAAAATAATCTTATTTAGAACAATACTTGCTAACATGAATACGAAAATTACAGACCACAATTTATAAGACTACAGCCTGTTTAATATCTCAGGTTATAGCGAGAACTGCCTAAGGCTATTTTTTCTCATATACAGCCTACATTCTCTATTAAAACAAACAAAAACCACCTTTATTTCTACACATTACGATACAAAATCCTAGTAACTTACGCACTATGTGTATCATAATCAAATAGTATTCAAATTTCGGCGTTAAGTACAAGTTATAAGGTTTAGTTTTAAACGAAAATGGTTGTGTTTTAAGATGTTTTGGATTTAATTTATATGGGACCGGTAAAACCAGTGTCTGACCAGCCGTAGTACTGGGTTGCTCCGCAAGCAAAAAACAACTACAGTTCAAAAGTTAGGTTATAAGATTCTTGATTTATGCTTTACAATTGTAAGATTATTCCATCTATCTATACTAATATTATAAAGAGGTAAAGTTTGTGTGTTTGTATATTTGTTAAATTGTAAGGGGTAATCTCGGGATCTACTGAACCGATTTAAAAAATTCTTTCACCAATAGAAAGCCACATTATTGCTGAGTGTCATAGGTTATATAAAAAACCAAAAAATAAAAAGGCTTTTATGTGGTAGTCGGTTTTGCAAAGTAAATCGGAGAAAAGACGGTCGAATGAAAGCGTTTCTTACGAACGCCTGTACTAAAAAAGGATTATTAACATTATGCCCAACGTAGTGGGCACGGGTCAGCTAGTCTTCTATATACAGTCGCCTCGAGGATAGCAGAACCATCTTTAGCATGATTTTTGGTTGCAACATCCAACATCCTAGTGGACACATGTCATGTGGCTCTAATAAACAAAAACCCTGTTTGGCAACAAAGAAAAGGGCGCAGCTGACAAAAATCCGCTTACAAGATGTGCAAGCGATTTTTTTCTAAAATGGTCCTCCTATCTTCGAGGCCACCGTACATATAAGGGTCTAATTTATTAATGAACTTCTTTTTAACACATGACGATATAGGTTACATATAATCGTTTAAGCAAGAAAATAATGGTCTAGTATTCAATTTAAGAGAGGTAGGGCACAGCGGATAATCTGCTCAAATCGGAGCAGCCCGTCTGGGGAAGGACCTCCACCTTACAGAAGATCGTAGCCAAATAGCATTGGTCTCGGCCATGTTGTGTTCCTACGGTGAGTAAGGTCTCCAGAGCTCCACTTGGGGGGATTGGGAGGTTCGGCAAAGCGTGAGCGATACCCCCGGTATTGCAAGCGTCTATAGGCTACGGTGACGGCTTACCATCAGGCCGACCGTATCCTTAATTGCCACCTTTGTGGTATAAAAAAAATAATAATAATAAAAGTGAATATATCATGGCTTTATCTAGTAAGCAACATTTTTCTAACTACTTACAATACATTTTTTTTTACTGAAGACTAGACCATTATTTCCTTGCTTAAACGATCATAATGTAACCTATATAGTCATGTGTTAAAAGGAAATTCATTAATAAATTAGGACCTTATATGCTTTGTTTTGCCTGACTGAGAATCAACGCACAGCCCAAACCGCTGATCCTAGACGACCTAGAACTAGAGAGACCTGAAACTTAGAGGGTGGATTCTTTGTATGACGTAGGTGTCCGATAAGAAAGGATATTTCGAAATTCCCACGGGAAAGCGGGATACACGCAAACGATGAAGATAAAAGCTCGATGACGTCGCTGTGTGTCGTACCATAAACGAACACGCAAGTCAAGCAAAGCAACGTCGACCATAAAGTTTGGATGGGTTTCGTTATATCGAGCTTCTCTTTTATTCGTTTTTAGATTACGAATGAAACGATTTACTTCTTACAAAGGTTATGAGTTGCGTTGTAGACGACTTACGTTTGCGCCGATTTCACACTAACACTTTTTTTCCTATGCACTTTTTTTTCCTCTCGAATTATGAGCCTTCTAAAGTCTCGTGGCATTTTGCCGTCCCTACTCACTCTGTTCTTGTGAAACTTATGAGAAGTTACCATAACTGCACTGCATTTCTTTTCATACCTGCAACAAAAAAAAACAATTATATTACTTTTAATAAAATTACTTTATTGTAGTTTATTATTTAAACGAGGAGCGACGCAGTAAAATAAAATCGTTAAAAACAAGTTATTTAAAAAACAAGGTCTTATGCTGTATACATAGGTATGTATTAAAATAAGAATATTTTATTAAATCAACAGCTACAACACACATGTGCTAATTTCTAATGAGTATACAATTTTTTATTATAACTTGATCTGTGTGTGGCAGTTAACAAAATCCTCCCTATGCGTGTTCTACCGCTTGTATAATGGGGTTTGTTCCGAGGAATTGTTTGACTTGATGCCTACGGCCACTTTCTACCATCGAACTGCTCGTCACCGACGGGGAATCCAACCTCACACGCTAGAACCAAAATGCTCGCGTACTGCGCTGTTTTAGAGGAGTTTCCTCCCGCGAACGCTGAGGCTGTGGAATGAGATCCCCGCCGAGGTCTTTCCTTTAGACTATAATATGGGGTTCTTCAAAAGGGGCATTAAAAGATTTTTACAGGGTCGGCAACGCGCGAGCAATACTTCCAAGGTGTTGCAAGCGTCCATAGAAAAAAATCATCTATCAACTAGCGAATTTAGTGCAACTTCGTTTCCGTAAGTGCAACTTCGTTTGCGTAAGTGCAACTTCGTTTGCGTAAGTGCAACTTCGTTTGCGTAAGTGCAACTTCGTTTGCTTGTATCGTATGCTTTCCCGTGCGAGTTTTGGTAAATCATTGTATGTATGTATTGTACATATAAACCTTCCTCTTGAATCACTATATCAATTGCTAAAAACTGCATTAAAATCCGTTAAGTTTTAAACATCTAAGCGAACAAACAGCGGAAGTAACTTCATTTATTTTTTATACTACGTAAAGATATTGGCAAACGAGAAACCGCTAAGAAGAAGAATCAAATATTTCATTAAATTTTCAGTGTCCAACAAAAATTGATCACGAAATTGGTGGGACCACGAAATTTATGGACTTCCAGTACGCCACAAAGGCGACGAAGTTGTGAATCGCACCGAGAAAGTTGGACCATCGGGTAATTAATTTTTGGTAAGGAAAATATGAACGTATCCAAGCTTTCAATTGTTCGAAAACTTGGCCCTTTATGCCTTTGAGAATACCATATCTATTTAAGTTTTAGAGGGCAAGTTCCGTAGAGATTTCTCTGAAAGTTCAGATGAAAACATCTGTAATAGGTCTCAGGAATTTTCGTCTATTAAATAATACCAACATATTAAGTACTCACTTAATCTGCCGTCTCGCTGTCGGTAGAAACTCATTTATTTATTTAATTACTATTCAATTATGTATAAAGGGTGGTATGGAGTGTTGTGTATGGTGGGAATTTCAAAAATAATAATATAATTTGAAGAAAAATATTGGAATATTAGCGTAAAATCGCATTTGATGGAAAGCATTACGTAAAGCCTATATCCAGCAGTGGGGTAGGCACAGACTGATAATAATGATGAGTTGGTTTTTGAAGACAACAACCAACTCAATCTTCTGGGTATACTCACCAATTTCTGAAAATCAGTGATTTGCTCCCCGAGTAAATAATGCTCAGGGAGGCGATTCTCGGGCGTGTGCGTTACATAATGTCGAAATGGAGATATCTCGAAAAAACATGGAGGATGTCGTTTGCAAACAGATTTCCGTATTCTCAGCATCTCACAGTAGACATAATGTCGTGCCCCAGCGTTCGACAAGCAACGAGTGGTCGACAGCAGTACATTGGATATCTCACACATTACGTCTGCACACTGCACATTACGCACATTACGTCTGCTCTGCACACTACACATTACGTCTATTTACAGCTGCTGTCTTACTTGGCACATATTCTCACTACTACTGTACTACTACCATGTCAAGATTAACTGTTTATTTCTGTCATTTTGTGTGCCTTGGACAAATAAATGATTTATTTATCTATCTATCTACTATCATTGACGTAATTGAAACCTTTCCCCACACGTACGATAAATACTCATTTTATTCTCAACTGGCTATATTAAAAAACCTTTTTCAGGTATAAAAGATTTTATTTAGTGAGAGGGTACAGTCAGGTGCGTGTTCAATATAGGGAATATCAGATTGCAGTATCGAAAATAGGCCCCGTGGGCCCAGATGTTCGAATATTGCGAATGAAAAAAACATGGGAGACTGTACTGAGAGGACATGACGTAATAAAGTTAGATTTGAGAATAATATAACAATAGTTTTACACATTGGCTCACTTTTTCTCGTTGTGAGATACCGTTAGCTCTCGTAATTTAATGTGATGTTTACTGTGATTTCGTAAAATAATTTAATATGAGTTGCAGAGAAACTGGAGTTTAGGGGAGGTCTAAGTCCGGCAGTCGACTTCTTGTGACTGATATGATGATGATGAAATGACAAGATCCCTAACAGTGTCAATGTCTCCACTCCAGAGTGTCGTTCTCAATTTTATACACGCTGTCCTTACATATGGCATTTCGATGCATTCAAATTTATTTCGTTTTGAATATGAAATGTATTCCTAATGATCAATTCAATGTTGTGAATATTCGGAATATTTAAATTTTCGTTTTGATAATATTATTTATAGAATAAATTGCCTGTGATATATTAAATTAATTTTGTTTTTTTTTGTGTAAATGGATGTCTCTGTATTCTTTTGAGAAATAAAATTCTTAAATAATTTAACTCTGGCATTAGCTAGGATTTGCAGATTGAGGTTTAACAACTGTCATCTATCAACAATAGTGTTAATAGATTAGATACACAATTTTATTGTTAGTTAGGAATCTATTCTTCGAATCTCTTTTAGGACGACCTCCGTGGGTAATGGTTATCACGTCGGACCGCCACCCAGGGTTCGAATCCCGGTCGGGTCACGATGAAAAACGAACTTTTTTTGATTGGCCTCTGGTCTTGCATATTTATCTCAGTTTATCTATATTGTTATAAAATATAGTATCTTTGAGTTAGTATCCCATAACACAAGTTTCGAACTTACTTTGGGGCTAGCTCAATCTGTGCGATTTATCCCTACATATTTATTTATATTTTCACTCACTTCATTCACACACCGACCAAAATGTATTGTTGCTTCACGCCGGTATTTTGCCTGAGCGTGGTATACTTCTCGATCGAACTAGAGCCATTTCATAAATTGCTCTACCACTCCAACAAACTGAACTGAACATACTATCGCATTCTACATTAACGCGACTACAGGAAAATCGAATATTAGATTGTTAAATTACCAGAGCTGGCAAAAGCCCGTCTTAAGATAGTGTCCTCTGAGGTACGAATAATTCGTCCTGACAATTCCCTTAAACTTTTCACTCCTCTTCTACACTCCAGATTTATGTCCAATTACTTTTATTCTTTAAGATTCAAGGCTTTGGAATACGCTGCCGGCTTCCATCAGATACAGATGAAAGATAGTATTTGTCTAATTACAATATATTAGATTAGACTAACAGCTACGCCGCGAACACGCCGCCATACGGCTTATACATAGATTGATGGCAGTAATTAAGAAATGTATTAAAATAATTAATATCTCTACGACACAACACACAATGATTACAATATAAATAGAAATAAGTGTCGATGTACAGTTTAACCAATGAAAGAGGTAATCAGAGTCGTAAAATGTTTTTTTTTTTTTAAATATTACTATTACTTTACTCAATCAACGTATTCGATTTTTTAATTAACAATAGCATACTATGTCATTAAAAAGTTTCATAACGTTACATTATTAGCGGGTAGAAGTCATTGTTCTTATTTATATACCCTGGTTTAATATAACATCACTCATATATCAATAGATGTAATGTTCGCAAACTCTCACCTATGAAATCAAAACCGTGACTTATATTGACATCAAATATATTACAAAATTTTCTCCATCACATTAAATTATGCATAAATTTTGTTACAAACAATCAATTAATAATCTAGACACGCAGTCCCGGTACGGCCCCATAAACTTCCACCTTATAAAACTTATAATTAATTTGGTAAAAGTCAATTAAGAATTAATAAAAGTAAATGAGATTGCCTAAGTACTAAACAAAACATTTTATGAAAGTAGCAAAGTTCGGAGTACCCATGGGACGGGGTATAGGAATAGATCAGTTAGATAGGAGGAACTGTGTTCGAATTCTTCTTTGTATTTAAGAGCCGCGCTCTTCGTTTTAATTGAGTTTAAATAGTGGTTGAAAAAGAATTAGCAAGTTAAATTAACCCATGTGTCGCATCGCAAGTAATTTTATTTTCTGGTTTTTGATTCCTAAAATGCCTAAATCTCTGACGACTAAAAGTACAATTTGCAAGACGGACCGCACGCCACAGACTGCAGCTGCAGACTGCAAGCGACTCTACTAGTTTCTATGTATCACTATGAAAGTGC
This sequence comes from Endotricha flammealis, assembly GCA_905163395.2. NCBI lineage: Eukaryota > Metazoa > Arthropoda > Insecta > Lepidoptera > Pyralidae > Endotricha > Endotricha flammealis. The sequence goes on along the minus strand of LR990871.1, from coordinate 1,406,883 downwards.
CGCCGACCGCGGTATTACCGTGCTTGGAAACACTTTCATAGAGCTACGTAGTAATAAGTATGTCGCTTGCAGTCTGCAGTTGCGGTCTGCGGCGTGCGGTCCGTCTCGGAATTGTACTTTTAAAGTTGAAAGAGAATGAAAGTTCCGCCGACTGCAGTATCACCGTGCTTGGAATTACTTTCATAGAGCTACATCGAAATAAGGATATTAAGTATGTCGCTTGCAGTCTGCAGCTGTGGTCTGCGGCGTGCAGTCCATCTTGGAATTATACCTTTAAGGACAGAGACAAACTAGACATCCAGTTTTAAGTTTGAAAAAAAGGTCACTTCGCGTTGCCAGCTGCAAAGTTTAATTCCTATTTCAGTATGTAGCCCAAGCGTAATTGGTATAAAATCTCTTGTCTACACTGTTTTAAGCATCGGTTTCAAACCAACTTTCTAAACCGTATTAATACAGACTTCAGACTAGATTATTTTGTTTGGTTTCGTTGCACTCTGGCTGGATCTATGAAAGTAATGTAGGATAATAATGATTTCCAAGAATATATCACATTCTTTCCAGTTGACATACTGCATATTAAACACTGTTACATAAAGTAATTATGACTTGAGTACAAATGACATTTTATGCAGTCGCAGCGTTAATTGAGAAACTGCGAGATTGAAATGCAAACGGCTTAATTACTTCGCAGTACTTTAATTTATTTATGGTGTTGAATTGCACAAAACTTTAGTAAAAAAATTATCGGTGACGACCTCCGTGGCGTAATAGTTACCACGCCAGACCCGACCGGGATTCAGTCGGGTCATGATGAAAAACGAACTTTTTCTGATTGGCCTCGGGTCTTGGATGTTATCTAATATGTATTTGTTATGAGAGAAGATGGTGTTGATGCTTTTTTTTAAACACGCTATTTATTTGGTTTTCTCACAAAATTCACAGCAAAGAAGCGGACAAAATTTAGTTATTCTACTCGTAATTTGCTGACAAGGTGGCTTAGGTCTATCGAAGGACATAATTGGGTAGGGTCGTAGTCCGTACATTATAACGAAGCCATTAAAAATTTGAAATTAAGATCCTGACTGTGAAAGGTGACACTTTGTTCTTCTCTCACCAATTAGTCCAAGTACTTTACCGCCTATTTTAATGACTAAATTCGTTGTGAGTTCCAAGACAGCTGTAGTTTCTCCCCCGGGACGTCAATAAGTTTTATTGCTTATTGTCAATCTGAGATCGCCGTTGTTGATCCTGGCTATACAGGAGACATAGCGGTGGGAATGTGTGGTGTTCCGGGATTTTTAACTTCGTTTAAACCAAGGGCAACATTTATAGCAATTATTATATAAAAACCTTATAAAAAACCATTAATAACGTCTTATATAAATTGCTGGTAGGTATGTGATAATAATTTTTCTCATCACACAAAAGAATTCAATCGAAGTAAGCATTTAATATCCATTTTTGTTCTAACCATTATTACGGGTAATTAGGATGCTGAAAAGGTCGTGACTCGGCTTTATAAAGCCCTCTGAAAAGAATAACGAGCTTGTAAATATCAAGACATTTCCTTATTATTTCCATAGGCAAAAAAAGTATGGACGTTGCACACGCTTTTTGTAACATACGGTCAGGGTCAATGTTAGGGGAACACGTACGTAAATGCTATTATTTTTAACATTCTAAAGGTTAGTTAAATAGCCAAAAATATTAGAAAACGATTCAATATTTTTTTTTATATGAATTATCGCCCTCTGTGTGCCCCGCCTCTGGATGTGAGACATGGACTATGACCCAGAGCGACAGGGAATGATTATAGGCGTTTGAAATGTGGTACTGGAGAAAATGAAAAAAATTAAATGGACTTAAAAGATTACTAATGATATGAAAAAGTGCTGCGGAGAGTGAGTGAAAAGAGAACTTAGATGAAAAAAATAGAATCTAGCTAGAAGATTAGGCTAGGACGATTACACGAGTATAACTGCAGACGTTAACAAAATATTAGAATATTGTCTTCATTGTTTAGTTAAAATTTTGAGGTTAATGCCCTAAAATCTAAGCTGTATTAGAATTTAAGGTTAATGGAAAGGAATATTCGCGCTGACACCGAACAAAAGTTCGCAGATGACAAGCAGTTTCAGCAATTTTACAGAAATATTCTTTTTTACGCCTAAATTACATAGCTGGCCAATTTTTTTGCAATTTTGTGAATTTCAATTTTGCATTGCAAGCTTTTATTTGTTTTAACTATTGATTGTTCTTAATTGTTCCGTTTCATCTGCACTTATTACTTTGAAAATCTTTTTGTAAGAAAAATTTCACTTCTCCACCCAAGATTCGGACCCAGGTCCTTTCGAATCCCACTTGGGGCAAAGAGGTGAAATTTGTCATCCAAAAATGTTTTCATTCTTAATCCATTGGCTGGATTATTCACATATGAAAAATGCTTTGCCTTTTCTTAACGGGCAAATGTAGCCATATCTGCGATCTTTCTTTACTACACCGGGCAAATGCTTCTAAAATATATATTTGGATTATTAATAAACAAAAATCCCTAAAGGCCCATTTAGAAGACGACGCGACGCCAGTTTCTTGTACAACTCGAGGATAGCAGGACCATCTTTAGGATGATTTTTGGTTGCAACATCCAACATCCTAGTGGACACATGTGGCTCTAATAAACAAAAATCCCGTTTGGTAACAAAGAAAAGGACGGAGCTGACAAAAGATCCGCTTACAAGATGTGCAAGCGATTTTTTTCTAAAATGGTCCTCCTATCTTCGAGGCCACCGTACATTCAAGAGCAATAGTTGCATGCAATCTTGTGGGAGCAACGATTGCCTTTCAAGAATTTTAAGCAACTGTCATTTGGACGATGCATGTTGCATTGCTATAACATTATTGTATGCAACCGGCAAAAAACTGGCGTCGTGTAAATGGGACCTAAATGATATTCCTACATTTGATAACCTTATTAGATTTGATGGTATCAACAAAAATACATATTTTAATACATTATGCTTAACACAAGTCATCACTACACGATATTGCGAATTTACTACGTAGCTCGAGAGTATCAAAAAGAAATTACATCGTATAATAAATCAGGTTAAAGAAAATAAAAAATAAACGAGAAATGTTCGTGTCATGTCGCAAGATAGTCGAGACAACTTCTACGGTTTGAAATATCAAGATTTTATTTGCTACGTTATTTCTGTAAAATATTAAGAACTACAACGTAAAACTCTTCAATTGTTTCTGTTCCCATAGGAGATTCGACTAATCCCTAAACACCTATTAACATCTTATAGATGCTGCACATATTTATGCAGCATCTATAAGATGTTAATAGGTTAGTTGTGGTTGTCTCTCTCAGTTGTCGTTGTCATCTTGGGGGACTGGTCTGCTCGCTTTATTAACATCTACATATTCGACATATTTAGGATTTGACCATAGCGCTATTTGGATCGACATCCCGCGTTTAGAGCTTGATTTCTGTATGTACCTGGATCTGTATTTTTTTAATTCTTATAAATGTACTTATACATTGTAACAAAAGAGTGAAAGAAAAAAAATTGCTAAATGACAAAAAAGGCCGTAACCGGGTTTCTTTCGCCATTTCTTTTACCGGTGGCCATTTTGCTCGTGTCCGAAATGGTGGTAGTATATAACGTAGTTTATTTTCTTTATACATATATACAAATTGTAAATGACAAGAAAAAGTGCCTGTGAAGGTCTAATTCCTGAAATAAATCATTTCATTTCATATGCTTTTGAGAGGCATTCTGGCTAGACAAAAAACGTTAGGAGGTCTTTGTCCAGCAATGGGACAGTTCTGACAGTTTAGGGCTAATAATGATAATCAACATATCAACGCATAACCCTTCCACTTTTGGGATATGTTGTGTAGTATTTATTCATTCAATTACCGTTTTTCACGGAACTCTAAAAAATCTTCAAATGAAATCCAAACGTACCATACAATGATAATAAAAGAAAATGCTCCGGCTTATACTTATGCGAGGACTATGAGAAATGCGGCAGGACACTGCAGGAATGCCATTATTTGCGATTATATCTCCCTGGCCGAGGTTAAGGACTATTTTGCATTTTCTCGACTTAACAAGGTAACGCTGGGGACAAAACGGCCCTTTTTATCCGATGCCTGTGGGAATAATGGTCTTTAGCGGCCTTTGCAGCGCAAATTTTATGAATATTATGTATTCTTATGGTTCGTGGATAAATTTATTTGTTCATTAGCTCAATTTTCTTTTGGTTTTGTTGCATAGTAAATGTTTTTTTGATTCTGAATATGAGGATCTTGATAGCGTGGCTGTTTGTCACAGTTTAATACCGAACACCTTAAGCAACATCATCCCTGGTCAGTGTTTGGATGGATTTCGTTATCTCGAGATTCTCAATGCTACGTAGGGAACGTTAATACGTCGGTCCTCTCAGATGGATGACAGTCGTTAAGTCAAGCAGGTGGCTTTCATGTGGTTTAAAAAACCGACCTCTGCCAATCCGCATTGTAACAGCGTGGCAGAGCAATGGAGACTAGTTCCCAGCAATGGGATGATTATGGGTTGATCCTACTAATAAGTTTGTGTGTATGTTTGTTACTTCTTCACGCTTATATGGCTGGACCAAATTTAATGATATTTGGTATGTAGGTAGCTGATACCGTGGATTAACACATTTTTATTTCGAAAAGATGAAAATTGTATGATTTGGTGATGCGGTTCCTGTATGATTTGGTCAAAAGTCTGATACTCAATGGCGTTCTATAAAGTAGGTGCTCTACTGTGTATAATACACGAAAACGAACTTGTGCGGGTTTCCCTAGTATGATATAAATATGATAAAGATAGTCTACTTTGTGACTGCGACACCCAGACTAGATTATCTGAAAATTTACTAAATGTATTTACCTGAAACAATTTAATATTCAAAAGCTGGCTTCACCGGTTCAGTGTTTAGTTCTGTAAGTCAGCCATCAGCCCACATCAAAGGAGCTTTCGTTTGGTGCTTTTGATGTCCGTTTTATTGTTCTTAGTAAGAAAGGAGATAGTTTTGTAAGACAAGACTTATTGCTTATAAAGCTTTACGAATTGTACTATATTCATTTATTATTTACTGGCGATACGTTTACGTGTACAGTAAGCGGCATAAATATGTTATGACTATAGTACCTTGTCACTTTTATACAAGGTGTTGATTGTTATAAGTCGCCAGCCATTTTTATGAAACTGTTTGACAGCTTGACGCGAATCTGCTGTCAGTAGTGTCAGATACTAAACGGAATCTGGACCAATGTTGTGTTTATACGGAAAATTACAATTTACTATATCGAAGAATTTTCCTATTTTTTCTATAGAGGTAGGGGTAGGGTGGGGGTAGGGGTAGGATGGGGGTAGGGGTAGGGTAGGGGTAGGATAGGGTAGTGCCTCTAAGGGGGAACAAAGTCCGCCGGATCAGCTAGTTGCAAACAAAGCATATTCTATCGATGAAAACAATAAAAATTGAACCTATAAAAATTCGATATCGGTGAAAAAGATCAGTCCGGTAGTTAAATAATACATTACTCAGATAACAAGTATGTTTAAAAGCCAAAAGAGTTTAATAGCCCTAAAAAGGAAATGCGCACAAAATGGATGGATAAAGTTAAGCCTTCAAAGAATTTGATTGTAAATGTAGCACAAACTAGTAACTATCGCTGTATACATAGCACAATGTCTTTTGTGACAGAGGGATTTGTCTATTATAGATAGATAGATAAACCATTTTTTGACATTGGAAATGTTTTTTCGTTCGCTCTAGTGTAGGCTCCAATTTCACGAAAAAGTGCGATCCCCTTATATCTCGGAGAGTTGTGAAGATATGATATTCAGGAAAGGCTCAAAAGACGCGTATTCACGAGAGCTGTAAGGTGTATAACGAATTATTTGAGAAAGTCAAACACGAAAAATGTTATAGCCGAAATTGTGAAATTAAAAATCATTTTCTCTCCGAATTTTTGATTTTGGCGCTCGATATTTTAGAAACGAAGAATGATATAAGAAAATTGAGAAAAACTCCTCTGGACAATTTAGTCAGCTATAATTTGAGCCTAAAACAAAGATGATCGGGTTAAGGGTTTGCCCTGTAGCCTAACCTTTTTGAAAAAAGTCTTTATCGTCGCTCCGCGACAATATTTTTTTGAATTCCGTAGATTCATTTCCAATGTGCTCGATAGTCGTATGAGGCACGAAATCTGTGAATTTTTCACAGTCAACAGTCTTGGGATAGGCCTCGCTTTTCTCACGCCACTGTACTCGGTCTTGTGCTAATCTCATCCAGTGGGGTCCCGCAATCCGCACAATGTCGTCTGACCAACGAGCTGGTGATCTGCCTGTTGGTCTCCTCTCCTGCCTTGGCCACCACTCTGTCATTGCTTTGGTCCAACGGCCGTCGTTGTCCCGTCTGGCCAAGTATCCTGCCCATCCCCACTGCAGATGCGTACACCAACGTCCTCAACTGACAAAATACATAACATTAACTAGCTAACAATGGAATAGTTAATAAACATCAAAGAATTACAATGTGGAACTTTATCTATAACCATTGGCACATTCGCATTATTATCCCTTCGGTAGAGTGGCTAGATATTTTATCCCAATCGCAGGTTCTAATCCCAGACAATGAGAATGGCATCGTTGTGGGTGTCAAAGTGGAACGATTACGTAAGTTATGCAGCGATAACCATCGTCAATACTTGGATGGGTTTAAAATTTTTCGGAAAATCAAATCAAAATCCATACTATACTATCCATACTTCCATACTAATATTATAAATGCGAAAGCGTGTTTGTTTGTTTGTTTGTCTGTTTGTCCTCGCTTCACATCAAAAGTAATGAACGGATTGATATGATTTTTTTATTGAGGATAGTTTAAGGTCTGGAGTGACATGGGCTTTTTATCCCGGAAAAACATCTCATTCCCACGGGAAAATTAAGTATAACATTATTGTTTCATAATTTTTTAACGAGTTTAATAAATTTAAGGTCTGGATTGTGGACATAAGGCTACTTTTTTACCACGGGATAAAGAGATTCCCATGGGATTTTTTTTTACATTTTCCCTTGACCACGCGGGCGGAGCCGAGGGTAACAGCTAGGAATGTATAAATCTTCCTCTTGATCACTTTATTTATTGCCGAAAACTACATTAAAATCTGATGAGTAGTTTCAAAGATCTAAGATCTAAGAGCGGAAGCGACTTCATTTATGGGAAGTCGCTTCCGCTCTTCGCTTAAGTTAAGGTCCTTTGGGGACTTAGGATCTTAAGTCAAGCGAAAAGCGGAAGCGATTTCATTTATGTAAAGACGTGAAAGTAACTCTCTGGTACCTTCGTCACGTTAAAACGGCTGAACTGATTGAGGTAAAATTTGGTATGGGGACAGTTGGAGAACCGAGGAACAAAATAGTATACTTTATAACCCAGAAAACACCCCATAAAGGGGTGAAAAATGGGATGTAAGTCTTAAATGTTATCTCTTCTTGGTCGTAACGCTCTTGACAGAACGGTCGTAATCGTCATGTAGAGACTTGGCCTGGGGCAGATGTAATGCGCCTCACGACATCTCGCCATTTCTCCCTGTTAGAGGTCATGCGGGTGCACTTATGCACGGGACCGCCCATGGCAGATTTTATTTGGTCGGTCCATCGCATGGGTGACCTTCCACGCGGTCTAGTGCTTTCCACCTAGACGACGAGGCGTTCTACGGACGTGCTGTTCCTTCTTGACACGTGTCCAAAGAAAGTGAGGATTCGAGACTGTACTGTGTCAGATAGACGCTGCTTGATACCAAGTTCTTGAAGTATGGACACATTTATATCAAATTCCATCCATGTTATCTATACAACAAACCGCTAAAATCCCATTTCAAAATACATTGTATACATCGACTTTCTTGAAAGTACTTTCCTCCCATCTTGATATCATCCCGTTAAGTGCCCTGCCCACCATCTTATTCCCATTATAGCTACGACATTGATAGGGTTGACACTTTAATAGATACTGGAAAATTAAATCAAGAGTCCCTTAGAAGCACTTTGTCCATAAATTAATAGGAAAAGTGCTGGAACAAACGAAAATAGATATTTTTTTAACTAGAGATAGGTACCTGCGTGTCTGAGTGCTGGAAGAAACGAAGTTTAAGTTTGTGTGCATAATTTATTAAACGAAAATAGATAAGTAATTTTTATTCTAAAGATTATACCTATATGTAGTTACTTGTCTGTTTTCAATCGAGCTATCTCGCTCATTTCATATTCTGTTTGAGCGAGACATTAGATCGTTACTTGGCTTCAGATAGTTGCACAAAAACGTTTTAAAATTACTCCTGATGTACCAACTTCAAAATGTTTTTCTGTGTCTATCTATTGGTATCTGATTTTTAGGGTTGCGTAGTAAATTACAAGGAACCCTTATAGTTTCGCCATGTTCGTCTGTCCGTCTGCGGTCTAGCGCCTACACGCTTGATGCTAGAAATCTGTAATTTGGTATGTATAATCATATTAATAATGCTAACAAAGTGGTAGAACAAAAATTTAAAAATATTTTTTGGTGGGGTGCCTCCCTACAGGTAAAATGGAAATGAAATTTTTTTTCGCACCGACCCCATCTTGTGGGGTATCGTTAGATGGGTCTTTTAAAAACATCGAAGGTGTGGGAAGATCATTTTCCAATACATCAATTTCCGTTTTGCACGGTGGTCCCCACTCTATCTCAGAAAGTCTTGTGTTTAAAAATTTGAAAAAAAAACATGGTAGTAGTCCATTTAGTGAACCTACAAGAAAATCTATAACGGTTAAGGTGACACCACTAGTTACCGAGTAATAGCCGACGAACTTATGAAGTAAAATTTCTTTGACGAAAACGTACAAATGTCACAGAATATGGCATTGTACTCATCTGCAAGCAAGAAATGCTTAGCCAATACGGAACCCTACATTGTGCGTGACCCGACACGTACTTGCCCGGTTTTTATTTATTTAATTTAACAACGATGACGTAATTTTTAATATGACAACTGTAAAAATTAATTATGAGTGTTGCATTAATAAACCGTTTGACAATTTTAATTGAGAGAATAAGCTAAATCATCTTTACTTAGTATAAAATGAATTCGTTTCCCGCTGTCTAAAGAAATCTAAAGAAACATTTTTTTTTTAAGGACAATTCATACAGATTGAGCTAACCCCAAAGTGTCTGTATGTATGCTTATATCTTTAAAACTACAAAACTGTTTTTGATGCGGTTATTTTTAACAGATAGAGTGATTCATGAGGAAGGTTTATATGTATATTATTTTCCGAAATTCCCACGGGAAAGAGGGGTACATCCAAAAGAAGTTGCCCGGGTTTAGATAGTTAACTTTGCAGCGGATCCCTTATCAAGTACAGAAAAGAGTACGACGAAGTAATGCAATGACGACTGCCATTTTCAGAGTGTATAAGATGTTAATATCTCCCAAACCGTTAATGTTAACTTTTATTAAGTGAAAAGTTTTCAGTCTTTGTTTTTAAATACACCCAAAGGTTTTATTATTTTTGGAACTATCTTGCGGTGTTTTTAATATTACCACTAATGGGGATGTTTTTTAGGTCAGACTTTAAATTTTTTATGTAAAGAAAGGTATCTACCTATCCTATCCTAGGAACGGAGTATGGGTCGTCCGGCGGCTAGATGGGTCGATGACATCAGGCAGGTTGCTGGAAGAAAGTGGATTGAGATGGATCAGGATAGGGAAGAATGGTGTAGAAAGGAGGCTTAAGCCCACCATTCACACGCCGATTGGTCCGGCGGATTGGTCGGCCATCGGACTAATCCGCCTGTGTATGGAAGCAACGAACCGGTACGCCAGACTATCAAATGGGTTGGCGTCGGGCTCGCAGGTCCGCGGTTGCGAGCCGCGAGCGCCTATCGAATCCCACATGCCATCGTGGAGGGTTCGTGCAGTGTATGGACAACGCCGGATTGGTCCGCGGTCGGAATGGTGGGCTTTATACCGAGCAGTGGGTCGAGGAAAGCTGACGATGATGATGACCTTCTACTAGCTATTTTCCGCGGCTTTGCCTGCGTGGGCTCCTTCGGGTTAATAATATTGCCTACGACGACATATGATACTCGCAAATAACGTGGCTTACAAACTCACAAACTTTACCTATCTATACTTTTTTATTGAAAAAACTCATTTTGATTTTTTAGTTTATTTTTTATGATTAACATGGTTCTGTGTTGTTACTTTGTTACAGATGGGTAGGCAAATTATGTTCTTATATTACGTACCTAACGTAAGTTAAAATCTTTTATACAACATTACATTTCATAAAAACTTTTTGTTCAAGGGCAAATTTCACCACTACCAAATAGCTTATTTATCAAATAAACTGACAGTTTTTGACAGTATGCATTTTACATTTTATTACATTTGCCTATTAAAAAATCTAGTTTTATAAATAAAAATAGAAGAAACAAAAAAAAATATGCTGACAACCCTAATACACTCGATACCTCGGAACATCTATTTGTAATAACTGTTCCGTTTTCTTTTCCAATATCTTTAGCAATAATCGATTATTAATAATCTGTGGTTTTTATTGTTAGCAACTCGGTATACAATTGCCATGTTGCGGTTTTATTTTAAATTGTTCTTAGTGTTAGAAGTGTTTTTTTTTTATAGGAGTTGACAAACGAGCTTAGGTCACCCTGATGGTAAGTATCCGCCTATGGAATAAGTCACATTTTAAATTACAAATTATACACAATTACACACACAAAGAAAGTCTTTAATAATAATAAAAATTAAAAAAAATACTTCATTTAAAAACAAAATAGAAACGTTACCATCAGACATAAAGTAAAAAAAAAGCAAAAATGTTGTCAGCATTTGAGAATTAAAATTGCCATGAGACCTCTTAGTACTAATGTTACTCTTTATCTCACCTAAAAACTCATTGCGGTATACATTGCTTTACTTGCCAAGTTGACTCATAGAGCTTCACACTACCAGAGGCCACGGCTCAGAAGCGATGCAGTAGCATCTGTATTTTATATAATTGTGTGAACGACATCACACCACACTAAACGCGGCGGCGTCACTGGCGACGCGCTGCTCAGTTATCAGTTTGATCAGTTATTTTGTTCTAGATTTTTCCTTGTTCAGTGTCCGTGATAGTAAATTTGACCTTACGGTCAATGAACCAATGAAACACGTTTAGTTACTTTCAATAGATTTATGGATCCTGTCTGACAACTCAATTGGCTCTCAATGAATATGGACTTGTGTTTGATCACGTAAATTACCACACTATACTAAAGTGGTGATGCCATACCTTGGTGCACAGTTGCACACTGGGTGATGAGTAACACCAAGCCATACCACCCTGATGGCAATGACACATAGGTGGGCCCGTGGGACCCTATATCCGGCACTGCAGTGACAGACAAGTGAGTGGCAGGCAATGCAAAATTTTTTTTTTTATTATCTCTGCTTATTTTCTTTATTTTCTTTGGTTTTATTCTTACAACATTTTGCAATGTTTGCATCTTAAATAGTATTATGGTGTTTAATAAAATGGTTAAACAGTTGAGTTTATTGCGACACTTCAAGATATGTCATGATTTTTCTAAATTCCCACGGGATAGCAACGACTAAGCAAACTATTGCAAACAAAGTAACTCGTTTTTGTAGCGTATTCAATAAAATCATTTTTAGTTCCAAAAAAATTCATTATTAAGCAATTGTTCACAGTTCTCATAGTGAATATAATATTTAATACAATATTTTCGGAATTCCAAAAACGGTGGTGCAATTGTCGAAACACAAACCCCAAGCCAACAATTTATTGCCTATTGTGTGACACTACAGGAAGGCCCCGGGGCCTGACGGGATTTCTAACAGAGTCATCAAGCTCTTTCCCGCCCATCTTATACTACTCCTGACTGCTATCTTTAACGCAGCCCTCAAAAATAGCATTTTCCCCCAAACTTGGAAGGAAGCCACCGTCATCGGCATTCCAAAACCCGGCAAGCCCAAGGATCAGCCCTCGAGCTATCGCCCTATCAGTCTTCTTAGTTCAATAGGAAAAATCTATGAGCGCATAGTTCTCGCACGTCTCAAAGATTTTTCCCTTGCCAACAATCTCTTGCCTAACGCGCAGTTTGGTTTTAGAGCCAAACACTCTTGTGTCCAACAAGTGCATCGCATAGTCGAACACGTGTTGGACCGGAGAGCGAACAGATCCCGCCCGCATAAAACGGGCGCTCTCTTCTTTGACGTGGCAAAGGCGTTCGACAAAGTTTGGCACAACGGGCTTATTTATAAGCTCTACAAACTCAATACGCCAAATCGTCTTGTGCTCATCATTCAAGACTACTTGTCGAACCGCTCTTTCCGCTATAGGGTGGATGGGGCACTATCCCCCCCTCACACCATTAGAGCCGGAGTACCACAAGGGTCCGTGCTCTCGCCTCTCTTATACACGCTTTACACAAGCGACTTCCCCGAATTCAGACCCAGTCCACTAGCGACCCACACCGCTCTCTTCGCAGATGATACTGCCATCTACTGTTCAGCCCGTAGTATTCCCCCAATTATAGACTCGCTCCAAACTGCCGCCAATACTCTTGGCGACTGGTTTAGGAAATGGCGCATCGAAGTCAATCCTCAAAAAAGCGCCGCTATCCTCTTCGCTAGAGGTAGCACCCCAAATCCCTCCTCCAGAGTCAAAATGTTCGGACAACCGATCCCTTGGGAAAGGAAAGTCCGCTACCTAGGCGTCACACTCGATAGGGGACTCACCTTCCGCGATCATATTAAGATTGTCCGCAACCGCGCCGCTTTCGCGCTAGGCCGACTATATTATCTGCTCAATGGGCGTAGTAAACTCTCTCTTAGAAATAAGGTGAGAATTTACACAACGTGCATTAGGCCGATAATGACTTACGCGAGTCCAGTTTTCGCCCACGCCGCGCCCTCTCATATCCACAGGCTGCAAACCATCCAGAATAGGTTTTTGCGCAAAGCCATCGGTGGGCTTTGGTTCATTCGGAACAAAAACCTCCACATTGACTTAGGTGTGCCGACCATCTCGCACCACCTAAAGCAATGCTCAGTCAGATTTTTCGACTCTCTCGACCATCACCCCAATCCATTGGTGAGAGCCGCAGGGGATTATCCCGCTCCGGCTGACACCATTAGGTCCAAACGTCGTCCGCGGCACGTCCTCAACGACCCGGACGACGCCATTACAGTCGCCATCGAGGCGTACAAACAATTAGATTCCGCGACACAAAGTAGACACACACGTCCGTCATATCGGCCCCGCCGGCGGGGCCGCGCGTCGCGCCACCCTATAGGGACTCGGTTTTCGCGGTACCGGCACGTGCCCGGCCGCTTCTCTCCAATCCGTTCGCCTTCCCCCAGTGTCGCCATAGGCCGAGGTTCGAGCCCCCCTCTGGGGCGCCCCTAGGCAGACACTGTAAATTTTTTGCGGTGAGAGCCCTACGCTCCCGCAACAGTCCGGTGTCTCAGTAAAGGGTGTCAGTACACCCGAACTGATTAGTCCATACAAAAAAAAAAAAAAAAAACTACATTGAATCTTTTGTTGTTGAATATTGAGGCAATAATTTTAGTTTTGTTTTGATATAACGCAATGTACCACGAAGCTACCTCTAAACTGTTATGTTATTAAATACAAATCATGCCGATTTCATTTTACTTTCATAAGTATTCTTATATACCTACTTGTCACAACACTCACAACAAAAAAAAAACTGCATCAAAATCGGACCATCCGTTTGATTGCTACGATGCCACAGACAGATCCACATATACACAAATACATAAATACACAGATACACACGTCAAACTTATAACACCCCTCTTTTTGCGTCGGTAGTTAAAAATAAGAGCCACTAACTAAAAAATTATAAAAAACGATAGTTTTTTTGGGCGGATCCTTTTAAATCAATTTTACACTAGAAATGCCAGTTTGATTTTAAATGAAAGCTAATTAAATTAACTACAATTGCAATCAATAATATTTGACGTGGGATGCGTATTTTAGAAGATATTTCAAAGAATAAGTGTACATTCCGAAAAACGGAACTTTTTGGAAAAAAAAAAGCCCATTTTCGAAGAACTGTATCTTATTGGAACCAATGGCTGTATAGAGCTCGCCCTAATCCCATATTATAGCAAATTTATTCTACTTAAAAATATTCATACTCACTATACCGGTCAGACTCTTCCTTCACTGAGATATTAAGCAAAAACTGAAAAAAACCGAAAATTTCATAGTTTTTTGGGCATACCGTCGCTCGCACAGCACTTTGAAAATTGCAAATTTGGATTTTTAACACAAAAAATTCAGAACGACACGACCTTTTGCGAGCACTAATGTACATCTCAAGAGCATTCCAAAGAACCAAATCTCTTCAATAAAAATTACCTTCTCTACATATTAAATGCTGGAGATACTACATTTTGGGCAATCACTAACTGGCTATGATTTATCCCAGAGTAGCAAAACCAGCGCTACTTTTAATGTTTCGTATATATTATATGACAAACCGCATCAAAATCCGTAGATCTAAGCCTTCTAAGCATACATAGGAGCATATAAGAGGGACAGATAGACTAGGGAAGTAGGGAAGCGACTTCCTTTTAAACTATGGAAAGAAGATACCATTTTTTTAAAGTCCCCAAGTGTCAAGACAGATAATATGGTTAAATAATAACAATACAAGTATGACCTTCTCCATCTTAAAGCAGGTTAAGCCGGATAAGGCCGCCGTATATCTTGGAGCTCCGTAAACGAATGTGAGACAATAAATTCTTGCCTAAATCACTGTCATTACACAAAAGGCTGACCGTTGTCCTTTCATAAGTACTGGACGAATGTACATTCGTAAAATACAGGATTGTGCAAAAAATATGTCTAACTGACTGACGGTGAGTAGCATGAGAATTAATTCTCAAGCTATCAAATTTTTTGAGTTCTGTAGTAAACTAACAAGGAACCATTATATTTTCTCTTATTTTTTTTATTGAATTTAATCTATAAAAACGTAAAAATGTTAAAGAATATGACATTGCATTTGTCTGCAAGCGTCTTATTTATATCATTAACTTTAATGTTAGATTAGTTGAATAAAAATTTGTAGATTTGGCACAGAGTGAAGTTGGCACTAGCTTTACAGAGCTTGAAACGCGTGTATTCCGGCACTGGAGAAGGCTAAAATGCGTCACAATCATGCGGCCAAGATAGATTGTTTATTTGCTCTAATACTTTATCTTAAGATAAAATATCGCTCGCTTTTAGTTATGGAAGTCTGATAAAAGATTCGAGTGAGTATATTAACGTATCTTAACCGTTTGCGGTAGATTGTCTCAGTATCGAGTCATGACGCCCCGAAGAAAGATAGAAAAATTTCTTCAGAAAAGGAGGATTTTGAAGTCAACACGCACACATGCACTTTTAATAAAAGTTCCTGATCACAAAGTTCAAACACTATGCAGTTTAACCAATGTTTGCTTTACTTTACACTATTAATACTATGATTCAAACGCTGAAATACACAGAAATTAACAATCACGAGCTATCGTAGTTGGCGCCACAATCCCCAAGAATACTTATAGTTTATTTATTCATAGACGGATGTGACAATTTCATTGTAAAATACTGTAAAAAAATATTACAATTTTTAATAGACTTAAGGTACCTTAACAAGATTAAATTAGAAAGATTCCCCAGAGGTCTCCCTTGCTTCCCTCTGTAGTCCTAAACTGCTCGGCTTATTAAAGTTTATGGAGCCAACTCACCCCAGACGTATGGTTGGGGCGATTTACGTTTGTTTTGTAAATTAAGAAGAATAGGTCAGGACTTCGATTCCCAAACCTTTTAAGGTTACGAAGACAAATAAATCTGACCGTGTTTAACGAAAACTTTGTACGTTTAAAATACGGTTTCTGAAACGCATTTTAGAATCACTCTCTTTCTTTTTTCTTTAGTTTGACAGTGACAGCCATACTATAATATTATCATCATTAACTTTAAAATAGTTTTGAGCAATTCACCGTGTCATGTACAGTGTACTGAAAAGACCTAACCGACTTAAGAACAAATGTGTTTATGGAACTGATATATAATTATAGATATTATAATACTTATTGCGATTGTATAAACAAATGCACTCCAAGAGTAGACGCATAACTTCTAAATCTTCTTCTAAATCTACTTTTTAAATATCCTCTCTGCTCCCCCCTCCCCTCCTCCAAACACACAGTTTGAGAAGCAATGCTCAGAAATCAAGTGTCTCAATAAGAGCGAAGAGTTAAATTACCGCCAACAGACGTGACTCTTACTTTATTAGTTCCATGGGATCGATACTTGGCACTTATTATGGCACATGGTATAAATCATTGGAACGACCATAAAAATAGGACAGACATGTTTTTAAAAGCTGTTAAAACTGCCATTGTACAAGCTTATGGATGAAAATTAAACTTTCAAAAGCGACATTAAGATTATGGGATATATTATAATGGAAATTCTTAACAAATTTGAGTTTGAAAATGACTAAAACCCACAATATACCCAAAGGAAGCTGGTTCGAATCCCGTGCAAGGTGTGACCTGTGTGTGCATAAACATGTTTGTCTTATTCTGGATGATTTTCTATGTATTATTTTATCAGCACTTCAGTCAGTACCCATAGCACAAGTTTTGCTTAGTTTGGGGCTAGATGGCGTTGTGTGAACTATGATAAATATTTTTGTAATGCGATTTCTCACAGAGATTCCATGTAACATTAGATGAGACGTGGTTTAACAAAATTTCCACGAGATAACACCAACTCATTTGTTGTTCCCCTTGTATTAATAAGAAGCTACTCTATAAACTACCACCATTTCGAAAACAAAGCCAAAAGACTACTGAAATGTCGAAAAGAAACCCAGTTACGGCCCTTTTTGTCAATTAATACACTTTATGATCATACAAGTATGAAATACCTCCAGTAATCTAAAATATACAAAATAAATATGAATAATCATAGAAGGACATAAAAACTGTTTTATATATATACTAGCTTTTCCCCGCGGCTACACTCGCGTTAATTTTATGATACAGATCTTGTTTGACAACAAAACAACCCATAGCGCGACTTGTGGCGCTATCTGTTGGCTGATAGCCCATCCCATACCGCTGTATGGGATGGGCTATCAGCATCAGCATATCGGCTATCAGCATTTTTTCTACTATAGAGGGCACTCCCTCTATAGTAGAAAAAATATTTTCCCATTGGAATGACATACTTTCACGGGATAGCCTATGTTGGGCTCTGTACCCCTGATAATATGTATCCAAATTTCATAATGATCGGCTGATTAGTCAAGCCGTGAAGGAATAACAAACAAACTCACTCTCTCATTAATAATATTAATATGATATGAGAATTCTCCGAATATCAACAAAGTATTTTAACTTCTATATAGCAATTATTGTGTTTACATTTCAATTGAAGATCGTAGCAATATCGAGTCAGGAGACCAAATATAATTGGCTTATAACTTGTATTTGATCAAAACTGATATTTAACTACTAACATAGTTTGTATAAATGTAGGAGCTGTAGAGATAGATTTATTTGTAAATATGATACTTTATGGTCGTTTAACGTCTTCGATATGACGTTAAACTGTTGCAGTCTGTGTGGTAAGAAAAAAATATGACGATTCAAAAATAAATAAATAAATAAATAAATATAGGGACAATTCATACAGATTAAGCTAGCCCCAAAGTAAGTTCGAAACTTGTGTTATGGGATACTAACTCAACGATATTATATTTTATAACAAATACATATATAGATAAACATCCAAGACCCGAGGCCAATCAGAAAAAGTTCGTTTTTCATCATGACCCGACCGGGGATCGAACCCGGGACCTCCTGGGTGGCGGTCTGGCGTGGTAACCATTACGCCACGGAGGTCGTCAAAAAGAGTTGTAACATGCCTTTTTGAATAGAATAATTGACTTAGTACACTTTCTCTTGGAAGAAGTGTGACAGTATTGTAGGCTCAGTTGACTACACTAATCACTATACCAACCACTAGGGTGGCGGCCGGCGGCAGAGTATTATAAATACCAACTTTTGTTTCACACAAAATTTCATAAGTATTTAGATATGAGTTTCAATTCTATGAAAGACTCAGTAGAGCTGGCTTTTAATACCATAAAAATGCATTAAATAAAAAGTCCTTGGTTCAAATTCTCCGAGTAGTGTTTCCGTGCACAGAAACGATTGTTACCTCATACCCTAGTTAAAGTTCCGAAAGTAATTAGGATCTAGGTTAACCAGGCTATCCAATTAATCTAGTGGTTCAATTAAAACTACTATAAGAAAGAGAATTCCTAGTTAGAACAAAAACCTATTGAAAACGAAGTCTGCGTTTCTTTTCAGTCGATTGTGATTCAAAAAACAATTTGATGTTTTATTTTCTAATGCCTCTGTTAATGTAATGATAATGTCACATTAAATTTTGGCAGTCACTATTAAACTGAAAAAATAAAGATACAACTTCAGTAATGTGAAATTAAGAATAAAATGCGTTTATACAACTGGTTGAATATTGATAATATTGATTAAGATTTCTTTATTGTCTAATTTTTGTTCACTTATTTGTGTTTTGGAGATGATAAGTGATTTAACCATCTATAATCTTTCTCCCAACACATCACTGAGTTTTACCACAGAGTAGTTTTATTGCTTATTGTCGATCTGTGTATTATTGTTAATCCTGGATTAACAAGAGACACAGTGGAAAGGAGTGGTGAAATAGACCCATTGACCGAAAACTCTATCCTCTTTACTGATGTTACCGCTATTCTTGTAAATCTATGTTATAAAAAAAGCAATTATGTTAATTGGAATCTCGAAAAGCACAACAAAAAGCAATTAGTAGTATTAAATGCAAGCAATTATACTTAACAATTGGGGAAATAATTTGTTTGTCTCCGACAACAAATAAGTAATTAACTGAAATTACTTAGGACACAAGAATTTAGGGAGATATTTCGCTAAAGTAACGGATATGCTGATGAACCTTGCCTTAAACGTCTGGCCTCTATTTATTTTTAGAGTTCTGGAATTATTTTTAGGATATGGAGAGTCTGAGGTTAGTGCTCGAACAGTTTTGATTAAATACATATAGCGTAGGGCGGCAGCCTGTAAGGATCAAGATCAGACGACCTAAGTCGCAGCAGGAAGCCGCTGGACGCAAGTCGCTGCCAGCCGGTCATATGGGAGCATTTGGGAAAAGATTATGTCCAGCAGTGGATTTCTTGCGGCTGAGGTGATAATAATGATGACACTCGGGAATAGGTTACCAAAGGACGTAGGATTTTGTAAATGGGAGCTTTACTTTGAAAATACTCTGCGAGGTTGTGATCCATTTAAGACCCACTTTGCGTGTACCTCGTATCGAAACGCTTATGAGCCCACCGATGCGACCTATCTCCTGTAAGGCAATAAGCAGTGAAGATCATGACGTCCTAGAGGAACCACATCTGTCTTTGAACTCACAAGAAATTTTTAGAATAAAGTCAGCTCTCATGAGGTAAGCTGGTAGAGTTTGACGAACGATTCGATGTAGCAGGTATAAAATTGCTTTCCGCTCCAATACTCCCCGATCCGGGAGCCATATTTTTAAAAAGATCAATCAAAAACACCCTGAATGTAAGGACGGATATAACACGTGGAAATCGACAGTATTTGCCTACCCCACTGGTAGACAGGTGTTACGATCAGTAAATCAGCGACCCAGAGAGCCGGAATACAATAAATTATAAGAGTTCACTGACTGGAAACTTCCACCAAATGTCCCAGTGACGGATTAATGAAATTTCCAAAACTTTTCCCAGGGCATTCATCGCTTTGTTAGTCAAGCAATTAAATTTGAAACATCAGTTAATAAAATGCTCTAAGAATATAACTTGAGCCCTTAAGACGAACAGATCCCTGGATGAAAATGTTGCCGAAAGTTAGTATCTTCATGCTTCCATGCAAGTAGAAAATTTTAATAATTTCTTGACCGTTTGAACTTTATATAAAGTCGTCTGAGCCACTTTTGCTATGTTCCTAAAGTAGGACAGTTATATTTATGTTATCTGCTATTAAATTTTACTTTAGTATTACTGTCTTTCCAAGTTAATTACTTTTTGCTAGTCTGGATTTCTATTTTGTTTTATTACTATTTAATTTTAAAAGGTCTATTTTAAGGATTTTAAAATTTTTTCTACATCAAAAAGTGCTTTTTTTAACGTTCTGAGAATTTATTAAAAACAGCCTGGAGAATTAATGTAATTACAAAAGTAAATACAGGCAAACTTTTCGGAAACGATACAACGTTAAAGTAAACAAATCTAGTATTTGTTGGCTTTACTAAATCAGCTTTCTTTTCTTTGGTAATATGGTAATATGTAATTGAAAATTCGTTTAAAAGATACAATTTTTTTATCACTGTTGAAGAGAAACTAAATCTCGCAAGTAACTATAATAATATATCACGATTACAAAATATCGATAACGTTACAAAAACGAAAGTAACTCGAATAAAATCACCTACATCATATTTTTCCATAGATCCTGTTTATATTTTTAAAGAAATATCCTCGTTATCTCATTAAAACTTACTATAAACATAGGATTTTTAAAAACACCTCAATGCTTTGTATTATTTCTATCGTTTTTTTTTTAATTTTAAAATAGCCAAAACATGCTGCAAAACACTCAACTTAGGGCCGATTGTTTGATCAGTAGTTAAGTATACTAATGGTTAAAATTCGTAGCAATTTTTAACAATTAGTTAGTTTTTACAACGAATTTTAACCATTAGTTTACTTAACTACTGATCAAAAGGCCCCGTCTTAGATCAACGTACTTACAAAGGTAATTAATGCTTAAGCAAACTTTTCCGAAAATAACCGTTTTCATGTTATAAAACTTTTCATATCCTTTCGAAATTTTCCAAACAAATGTTTCATATTGTCTCCTTGGAGGAGTCCCTAAAATTTGTGATTTTTGAAAACACCCATGAGATGAACGTAATTACGTAGGCAAATAATGTACAAGGCGAACTTTTCCAAAACGTAACAAACTCTGGGCGAAGTAATCATCGGGGCCAACAGAAATTCCATTCGTGCGAGCATTAATCATGACATGCTTATCTCGAGTTCACAGTGGTTAGCGAAATGGGGGTCATTACGCGTCATGTTAAATTGGCTCCGTCTTATCTCATAGCAATAAGATCTTTGTACAGTCAAGTATTAAATCTAAATATCTTCATAACTGTATCGTTTGATATTTGGAACTTTATCGAAGACTCGAGAACATCACTTTAACCGTTTACAGTTAAATTATTTTAATCAATCAAGCTGCCAAGAACTGTATTATCTTTTTTTTCCAACGGACGCTTCAGAAGTATTCCCAAGGGAGTACATATATGGAGTTTAATGCGCGCGTGATTGGCGCGTGCCTGGTGTCCATATTTGTCGGTAGACCATGACCTTACTTGCCACCACCATAGTGGTATAAAAATTTATGGTGGATATAATGTTGTCTATGTCTAAGTAATTATTCCCAAAATGGACTTACATTGCAATTGCGATGGAAGTGGTTCCAGTTGGACTTTCTGATGGACTATATGCATGAGATGATTTTAAAATTTAAATAAATCCTAATGGATTTCATCTTGCTATAAGTTGCATGTACAAGGGAAGGGAGAGGAGGAAGATCATCACAGACAGTGGTGCTAATTCTGTTGTACATTTAACTAAACTAATTATGACAGGACCAAAGGTGTTGTTGTCCTTTCTTGGTTTACAAATTAGTGACAAGGATAGCAACACTTCTAGTCCTGTCAAAATTAATTTAGTCTAGTTAAATGTACAACAGATGTACAACAGCACCAGTCAGTGAAAATAAAATGGAAAAGACAACGAACAACCGTGTGATGCGAGAAATGCATGGAAGTGGAAATTCTTAATCATTGTGATTATTGCTAGGAGAAACAAAGACTTTATCGTGGTCCACAAACGGCTAATTTATAATTACACCAAACAGGATTTGTAAAGTACCTATTATAAAGGTTAATTGATTCTAAATGTAATTAGAAACTCATGTAATCAAAGATTTGTGTATTTGTCCAGGTTTGTTTATTTGGGACAGTTGACAAGACCACGATTAAATTAATTAACAAGACACACACCGATTTCCTCGTAATGAATCTTTTAACCTTGTAAACCTGTGATAGCCCTTGTAGGAACCAGCTTATAAAGCAGCTGTTAGTTCAAAGCTCGTTGTGTACTAGTTTTTTTTTACATTTATAGAAGGAGAAAACTAGTGGGACATATTATAAGACACGACGAGTTTATCAGAAACATCTTGGGAAGGTCATTACGCGTCATGAACCTTCTAATGCGGGTTGCAGACCAAGAGCTAAAGCTAAGTTAGTTTCGAGTTAGTTTAACATACATTACTCGTTGTGGTCTGCACCCAAGTTTTAAAAATCATATCAGCTATGCAGACTAAGCTGAACTAAGTTAGCAATGACTTAGCTTAGATCTTGGTCTGCAACCAGCGTAAGGAAGGTACGAAACAGGGCAGAAGAGTAAGAGGAAGCCCGAGAATATAGATGACATGGATCAAGTGACGGAAAAAGGCGGGCGTCTTATGGTAGGAGGTGAAGGAGCTGGCTCAAGAGAGAAGATAATGGAGGCTACTACATCGACAAGAGCGCGGCTCTTAAATTTAGAAAGAGAACAACTAAGCCTGCAGCAGGAAAGAGGCGGGAAGACCCACCTTTCATTATCACTAAGGATACACAACATGCCTGGTGATCGAGTGGCTAGCAATGGTGACTTTATCCCAATGGCCGCGGGTTCGAATCCTAAGGCAAACACGTACCCATAGTACAAGCTTAGTTGCTTAGTTTGGGACTAGATGGCGTTGTGTGATTCGTCCAAGAATATTTATTTATTTACCTTTGTTAAGTTTTGGTGACACTGGTGACAAAATTTCTGTTCTCAAGATTTGGGCTGGCTAAATCAGCCACTCAAGACGATTCTCATATCTATTATGCGAAGTCTGAGTATAACCTTATAATTTAAGTCTTTAAGGTTATCTGACGGAAATTACTTAGCGATAAGGCTGTCTTTTAAATACAATTGTATATTGTTACTTTGCAAGAGCTTTGTATTGTATTGCAGAATTACGTCATCAAAGCCACAGATACTTAACAAAAGTGTTTTATCCACGCGAACGAAAATATTAAGTCTTATTCATTCTAACGGTGTTATTTCTTCTAATCCGTGAAGATCAAAACCTAATCCTTACTAAACAGGCAGTATTTTTTGTTTATTTTTAATTCTATTGTCATATATTTAGTATTATTTTTAGTTTCGAGAATAAAGATTGTAATTGTCCCAGATGGTCTAATCTATACTAATATTATAAAGAGGAAAGATTTGATTGTTTGTTTGAAATGAATAGGCTCCGAAACTACTGGACCGATTTCAAAAATTCTTTCACCAGTAGAAAGCTACGTTATCAGGGAGTGTCATAGCCTTATAGCTTTTCCCGAAATTCAATGTAGTTCCCACGGGAACGGGTCCGGAACTTATCGCGGACGAAGTCGCGGGCAAAAACTAGTAATGTTTAACTGTAAACTGGTAACTGAGAGAGAACTCATAACTCCCACGATACATGCACAGCCTAGTGTGGGGTTACTGGAAAAGTATTTACTGTTCTATATGATGCTGAAATAACGTTATTTGTACTAATATATAAATGTGAAAGTGAGTATATTAGTTTGTTATACATGTCTTAACTATGCAGCCGATCATTACGAAGATTTGTATACATATTTTCAGAGGTACAAAGAAAGACATACTTTTTAATCTAAAAATGATCTCATTCCAACGGGACACCCAAAAATAGCATATTTTTCTACTGTAGATGGTGCAGCACGGTGCTGCAATCGCCAAATTCTAATAATTGTCGACGTACGTCGGCCAACAGATGGAGCCATAAATATAGTTTGGTTTTCATTAATTAATTCCATCACTCGATATTTATAGGCAAAAGTATCGAATATACAGATTTTCACATGCGATTTCAATCATTTCGGAGAAACCTGAATTTTATAGGAAGCTATAAAAAAAATTGAAACTAATAAATAGAGTATTACTTACTGCAAGTTATTTTTATATTGCAAATACTTACGGATATATCAGGGGGAGATAAGGGTATCTGATAAAACTCGTGGTTACTGATTAAAATGTTTGTACAGATCTATATGGATGGGTGTGCCGGCCAGTTGCGAAATGCACTTTGCAAAGTATGTCTTACTAGCTTTTTCCCGCGGCTTCGCTCGCGTTAAATAAAACAACCCATAGCGCGACTTGTGGCGCCATCTGTTCGCCGATACAGCGCCCTCTATAGTAGAAAAAATATTTTACCATTGGAACGACATACTTTCACGGGATAAAAAGTAGCCTATGTTGGGCTCTGTACCCCTAACAATATGTATGCAAATTTTCATAATGATCGGCTGCTTAGTCAAGCCGTGAAGGAATAACAAACAAACAAACTCACTTTCTCATTTATAATATTAGTATGGATTTGTTTTATGGTACTTGCTTATATATGACGGTCCATATAGGTGGATAACAAACCAGCGGGTCTCTTCTCGTAACAAAAATAGTTTTAATGACTTCTCAACTTCTTCTTCACCCGCTGTCCCGCTCAATTCCTATTTTGTATGAGTGAGACAACGATTGATACCTGGATCTGTATTTTATTTATTCTTATAAATGTACTTATACATTGTAACAAACGAGTGAAAGAAAAAAATTGCTAAATGACAAAAAAGGCCGTAACCGGGTTTCTTTCGCCATTTCTTTTACTGGTGGCCATTTTGCTTGTGTCCGAAATGGTGGTAGTATATAACGTAGGTTATTTTCTTTATACATATATATGTAAAATGACAAGAAAAAGTGCCTGTGAAGGTCTAATTTCTGAAATAAACGATTTCATTTCATTTCATTGAGATTGACACGAGATTTAAACTTTTTTTGTTACTAGAATATACTAGAATTCCTCAGAATTAATTCTTGTAACTAAAGATGCATTAGTTCATCCAATGCTAATAAATTGAGAAAATTAAATCCTGTGATTTTTTTCTAATCTTCAAACTTTTACATACTTTAGATTTAGATATTCATAATTTTATAATAGTTTGGACAAAATAACTCGCATGTCCAGTA
Source organism: Endotricha flammealis (assembly GCA_905163395.2). Classification (NCBI taxonomy): domain Eukaryota; kingdom Metazoa; phylum Arthropoda; class Insecta; order Lepidoptera; family Pyralidae; genus Endotricha; species Endotricha flammealis. The sequence goes on along the minus strand of LR990871.1, from coordinate 1,381,512 downwards.
AACTACTACAATAAACACATATTTACGTCATCCTATAAAAGGTACAATAACAGTATACTCTTTTTAAAGATAATAAATTTGAAGATTAATCCAAACCAACCAAGGAAAGCGAGATAAATCTGCAGGATGCTGTAAAATGTATGTAAGAAGTTAATGGTACACAAGACGCCCTAAACTATTGTAGGTAGTTGAATAAAAGCAAGCTTTATAAACTGAAAATTTATTTATTTTTGCATTCACAACGGCCCCCAGGAGCGTAGTGCGAGAATCAACCAAGATAGTAAACTCAATTTCTTGAAAATAACCTTGCTGCAATGTTTTGAACCATGAATTTGTCGTGATATAAGAAAGAAAGTTGTTTAATTTTTAACTTATATGCAAAAAACTTAATTATAATTGACGTACAATAAAAAATGTAGCTAAGACAACAAATAGACTTATACTCATGCCTTTTTCTTATCACTGGAGATACAAATAAATGTTTTATGTCTCCAAAATTTCAGCCTGTATTTATCGACTGCTGAACAGAGGTTTCTCCTCTAGAGAACTCTGCCTTGAGCCACTTGCATCTATTGATAATTGTCTTGGAAGTTGGAACTGCTAATGACATTAAACGAAGCCGGCTTAATTAATTCGTTTAAATTCTGACAATAATCTAAGACACAGATTTGTTGTTTCATAATCTGATATAACCATAAATTTATTAAAATGCTATATTATAGACCCTTACACCTACGTTATTTACTTACTTCCCCAACTTTGCATAATTACCCCAATAGAATAGCCCTTTTTGTTTGCACCCTGACAGCGAACCGACCTTTGTGAAGGTAAACTTTTGTAATTACATGATGTTTCCAGTTCTAGTTTATTAAATTTCAGAACATTGTTTGTCATTACAATTCTTGGTACTGATTTGTAAAGCCTAAAAAGTCCTTTTTATGTTTCTCATTATATTACTGTTGGTACATCAAAATATAGAAACAGAACTTCAAATAGCTAAAGACGAAAATAATGAGACGTTAGAACAGGTACAACAAAAAAAACATTGTTCTAAGAACTCAAGTTTACATAAAGAATATCTTTTATTATACAGAGATGGTATCCGAACGGTAAATTTTAAATTAATTTGCCAAATTCAAAAGGAAAACAATCCGCCGATGTAATTTCTTTTCATATTTCAAGGCGTACACGAACATTAAGAATTTCATTACATAACAAAGACTCTAAAATCCAATCCCCCGTCCTGTTACCCTAATACCAATCGTCCATTGCTTTTGTCCTCACTTTTGTAAGGACAAAGGCAATCAATCGTTACATACGTAACCATCCATTTTATTCCATCATACATTTTTCTAACGGTCTCTTTAAGGTTTCAGATAATTCGTTTTACGAGCTCTACACTGTTGGGAAATCGAGCTATGAGCCTGACCCTCGAAATTCCCCGCAGTTCGGGTCTTCAGGCCGAATTCATTTCATTATTATTAATGGCACCTCCGACGTTTCCCTTAATTTTGTTTATTTTTCACAATTTTTCACCAACTTTTCCCACGCTGTCCTCCACATTTACGTTCATTTTCGTTTTTTAGTGATATTAATCAAACATTGCCTTGGTCTGAATTAAAAAATTATGAGTTATTACATCTCTTTCGAATCCCTGACAGCCCGGTGGTGCGTAGTGATTCTATCTTCGGCACCAGGTCGCACGTTCGATTCCCGCTCGGGGCAATAATGTATGTGATGGCATTTGTTTGTTCTCGAGTCTGGGTGATTTCTATGTATTATAAATATTTTTATATATATTTTCCGTTAAAAGACCGAAAACGCTCAGTGAGCGGAAAAATAGCTCACGACGCGAATTCGTAAGAAAATTTCGCGTGATATCGGTGTTATGATCACAAGATTACCCTAACCAATGATTGTCCGAATACCAACAGATATTGGTGGGTTAGGTTAGGGTTATCTTGTGATCATAATTTTTCTTACGGTTAAATCAACGCGTTGTGAGCTATTTTTCGCTCACTGAGCGTTTTCGGTCCTTGAGCGTTTTCGGTCCTTGAGCGTAACATATATAAAATTCAAAGTCCTGACTGATTTAACTATTTATCAACGCACAGCCCAAACCGCTGGATCTAGAGACTCCAAATTTGGAATGTAGGGTCCTTACGACGTCTAGGGGTGTACTAAGAAAGGATTTTTTTTAAATTCCCACGGGAAAGCGAGATATACGCAAACGAAGTTGCGAGTCTTTTACTAGTAATTAACATATCAGTTGTCTGGTATCCATAACATAGCTTACTTGGCGCTGTGTGAATTCTGTTCAATGTATGTATATATGTCAACTCTATATAATGTTTAAATAATGTTTCTGTTTGTTTTGGTAGCGTGTTATGTACATAAATTAAATTATTTGTCTATATAAGCAGAAATCAGAAACTTTAACTTAGGAAGGACCTGCCCCCTTACTCTTGAAGATAATTCCGCTCGATCGCCATTGGATTGTTAATTTTAGGTACTCTTTACAACTAAACTAGCGCTAGCTAAATACTAAACTAAATGAAATCGTATTGTATGCTAACCAAATAGTTAGTAAAGTATAAAATTTCAAGGGTACGAATAAGGCATTGTTGTTAATTTTGCATTTGAAATTATACAGAATAGAAATTAAAATCGCGATTGCTATGCAGAGTAACCTAGCAGATAATTTCTATTAGGCATTCGAAAATAATCTTGATACATTTTTATTGTAAAAGTCCTCCACAATTTGTTATTCAAATCATGTGACATAGTTTCCCTGGAGTAACATGGACATGAGAAGGGTTTTGCAAGTAAAAGCTCACGTTCCAGATCGCCCTTGGCATTCAGTTTGAAATCGTCAAATAAGCTAAATTAGCATCGCGGGCTATCCGTCACTGTCTTAACCGCAAGACATGTTATTTGTTGCCAGGCGACTGGATAAAACCGGATAGGCGTTTTGAATGCATGTCCGGCCTAATTAAACGGTGGTCGGCTATGGGACTGGGAAATAGTAGTCATTTTCTTATTTTTGTGTGCTTTCCGCAATCAGTGTCAACTGCAGGTGTCAGTGTTTATAAGTCACCTTACGGTCACTGACTTGACTTGACGACTGTTATCTATCGACAACAGACGGGACCGACAGCTTAACGTGTCCTCCGAAACACGGAGGAGCAGATTTTTTAAACTAGTCCAAATATTGACTAGGATTGTCGTTGCTTTACTTGCGTGATCGTTCCACTTTGACACGCACAACCAGGCCATCGAGTTCCTCAAGTAGTAATAAATGATTAATAATAAAGAAGATCATTATTAATTTTACTTTCATTTTATTATAATACCAATAACATTTTCGGTACATAAATGATCAAAATAATTACAAACATGTCTATTGTCCAGCCTTTTCACCAAATGTCCGGCCAATCCTGACGGTCCTTTTCAATTTGAGGGGCAACCCTACCACCAGGGTTGCCTTTGGAGTAATTTCATGAAAGCCAAGATGAAATAGCGGTAGGAAATGCATCATTTTGGGAAGCTTCTAAAGACGTTTACACCATAAAACGAAATTGAACGGAATTCCGTTGTATTTAATTATAAAGTACATTTAATGTTGATGAGCCCTCTGTATACAGCTTTAATGAGTCAATGCGAACTGAAAGTATTTTAGAAGTGACATAAATTTAAATTTAATCCTTTTCTAATAGAAGGAAACAAAGCTCTCCTTTGTGCTAAATTTGAAATCAAAGGAGTCTGATTTATTAACTGCATATTAGGTTTGGCACAGAGTAGGCTATAAGTTTGTTACTGGAGGCTACCAAGCAAGCGGCTTAACTAATGGAAAAATGTTACCGCCTTCTATAAACATCAGTAATACCAGAGCCACTGTGCTATAAATAATAAATAAATAAATATATAGGGACAAATAACACAGATTGAGCTAGCCCCAAAGTAAGTTCGAAACTTGTGTTATGGGATACTTACTCAACCATACTATATTTTATAACAAATACATTATAGATAAACATCCAAGACTAAACCAATCAGAAAAAGTTCGCTTTCCATCATGACCCGACCGTGATTCGAACCCGGGACCTCCAGGGTGACGTGGCGGGCCGGCATGGTAACCATTACGCCACGGAGGTCGCCAGAATCATCAAACAAAGAACAACAAGGACAAAGAATCGTTCATTTCGTTTGGAGAGATCCGAAAGCGCAATTCCTTACCCTTCTCCTTTTTCATTCTCTCTCTATTCTGTTCCTTGTAGCAGACCAACGCATAGGTCATCATCATCATCATCTCAGCCACAAGAAGTCCACTGCTGGACATAGGCCTACCCAAACGCCTCCAATGCGACCTGCTGGCAGCGGCCTGCATCCAGCGGCTTCCTGCGACTCTCTTTAGGTCGTCTGACCACCTTGTAGGCGGGCGTCCTACGCTGCGCTTTCCAGCACGTAATCGCCATTCCAGAACCCTCTTGAACCACCGGCCATCGGTTCTGCGCGCTATGTGCCCTGCACACTACCACTTCAGCTTGCTGATCCGTTTGTCTATGTCGGTTATTTTGATTCTGCTACGGATCTCCTCTTATGAGGCCCATTGTGAGCGACCACGTCTCAGATCCATAGGTCATCAGGTGGTACGCATTGGTAGCAGCTCAGTAATATTGATAGGAGGTGGCAACCACAATTCATCAGGTAGCCCGCTAGCTTGTTTGCCTACGGCGTGACATAAAAAAAACGAATTACTACATTTTTTGGAACACCAGAACCTACATTCGTTTCAAAACGTTTTGCATTCCTCCTAGCTGTTCTAGGATTTACTTTGATTACTAGAACCTGAAAACTTGCGAGCATATTAATTGGGACGCCACCGCATCTCTAGAATGTTCCGATAAAGTTTTGAAAGTTCTGGAATATTTCAAATAAGATGTTGGAATAAAGCGAGATATTTTTTTTTTATGGAATAAGTTAGCAAAATGAACAATGCACGTAATATACAGCTTTCTGAAACGCATTTTGGTTCCACATTAATTCTCAAGCTATTTCCTTTTTCTTCTTTCATTTGTCAGTGACATCCATAATAATGTGCCGACACACTTAAGAGCGATTCAATATATTTTATTAAACACTGCTCACACGAGATTAGGAGCCCGATTACATATTTGTATGTGTAGAAACTGAATGGACACGCAAATTAAGCAACGACGACTCCAGCCAGTATTTCGATGGGTTTAAAATTCTCGATGCTTCGTAGGGCACGTTAAACTGTCGGTAACAGTCAGGAAGCCAAGACAGTGAGAGTGGTGTCACAAAACATTGACACCAGATAAAGAAAAGTACTGGAGTGGTAGAAAACGAGATACGAGCTTGTTTGCCACTTAATAAAAATCGATTCAACTTCATCTCAGATAACTCCGTAATAAGGCCATGAAATATAATGTACTTGTTACCAATTAGGTATTCAACAAGGGATATATTAGGTAAAAAGTTTATCAGAGCTACAAGAAAAGTTAGTTCACGCAATTTCTATAACATATAAGTAATATTTTCTTGTGGTTTTTAAAAGCAAGATATGTTCCGTGAATATTTTATTAATATTTCAGTAATTTTTTTGAAGATGAGGTGGCAAACAGACAATGGGACATTTAACATTTAAAACTACAACAACATCGCGATTTCACTGGTAAACAGGCATCATTTATAAAGAAAAAAAAGTAATGTATTTTTTTAAATGTAAATCTATACTAATATTATAAAGAGGAAAGATTTGATTGTTTATTTGTTGGTTTGTTTGCATTGAATAGGCTCCGAAACTACTGGACCGATTTCAAAAATTCTTTCACCAGTAGAAAGCTACATTATCAGGAAGTGATATAGGCTATAGCTTATCCCGAAATTCAATGTGGTTCCCACTGGAACGACGGGCCTCACGCGGACGAAGTCGCGGGCAAAAGAGCTAGTAAATAATATTTACATATTATGTAAGTTTTCATAATATTGAAAATATCCACACTACTAATATTATAAATGCGAAAGTGTGTTTGTTTGTCCATCGTTCTCTTCGAAAGTAACAAACGGATAAACATAATTTTTAAAAACATCTTATTCTCATGGGAAAAAATATAGGATCACTCGGGCGAAGCCACATGTAACAACTAGTATATAATAAACTTGAATAAGAACATTGGAATCAACATAAAGCTGATTTGGTTCTATTTTCAGAGACAAACAACTCGTAAATGTTAACAACAGCGGTATTTATTTTAACTAGAGAACATCATGTCTTTAATCATATAATCCCAAATTGGGTAAACAGAGTCTTTTATACTTTCATAATAATGATGTTTTATAAGATAGAGAAATGGAATGTTGTCGAAGTAAATTTATCTTTATTCAAATAGGCCTATAACTACACTGGGCGTCAAAAATAAGTAGTACAGTTTTAAAATTGCAATATCTCCTAAACTGCAGAAGCTAGACCTTTGAAATAAAAAAAAGTTAAAAGACAATTTAATTTCATTTAATAAAAACTTCATGCATAATATCATTTTTTAAAGATTGACTGAAAAAAAACTTAATAAATAAAAACACTATTTTTTTAAACTGTTGGCTTGTACTTTTGTTTTTTATTGTTTTCTTTATTGCTGATAAATCAATTGCAATTCAAAAGCAAATGTGTCTTCAGCGAGTAAACTTTACTAATCATGCCTCTTTCACCAGAAGAATGTGCAAGAATCATAACTTTTCTCGAAGTAGGCATCAGTATGCGTCGTACTGCAAGAACGGTGGGTGTAACTCTAAGAACGATCCAGCAAGTAAAGCGAAGATACGAAGAGACTGGAAACCATCTAAGGAGACCAAGTAATGGCAGACCCAGGTGCACTAGTACCCGAGAAGACCGCTTAATTGTCTCTACTGTGTTAAGAAATCGTCACCTTAATGCAGTTGAGGTCCAGCAACAGCTTCTTCAGACCCGAAGAGACTACGTTAGTGAGAGTACAGTGAGGAGAAGACTTGCTGAAGCCAACCTGAAGTCGTACAGGCCAGCAAATGGCCCCAAACTTGAGACAGGGCATCGAGTAGTAAGACTACGCTACGCGCGTCAACACGTACAATGGGGCGAAGAAGAATGGACAATAGTTTTGTTCACAGATGAGTCTCGGTTTTCTTTATTCACTTCCGATGGAAGGCGGAGAGTATACAGGCGACCTGGTGAGCGATACATTCAAGGTTGCATCTCGGAAAGAGTTCAATACGGTGGGGGCTCTGTACACGTATGGGCTGGCATCTCTTCAGAGGGTCGCACAGAGCTGGTGGTCATAGAAAATGGCACTCTGACTGTTGAAAGATATGCATTAGAGATCCTTAACGAGTATGCAGGGCCATATTTAGCAAATATGGGTGATGGAGCTATACTAATGCATGATAACGCCCGGCCACACACCGCTCATCTCGTACAAGAGTATATTCAGGAGGTTGGCATCAGCTTGATGGCTTGGCCATCAAGAAGCCCAGATCTTAACCCGATTGAACACGCCTGGGATGAGCTTGGGAGGCTAGTCAGAAGACTCAAACCACCCCCCGCCACCCTCAGGGCTCTAAAACAGGCCCTGATAGAAGAATGGGTGAATATTCCCCAACACCGCCTCCGAAACTTAGTGTTCAGCATGCCAAACCGGCTCCAAGCTGTCATCAGAGCCCGAGGCGGCAACACAAGTTACTAAAGTGGAAACAAGGCCCAAAACGTAAAAATTAAGTTCTTGATAGTTCCTTCAAAATGGTTAGCTTTTTAGTTTTTTCCTAATTTTCAGTGTAAAACTTTACTAATGCTAAATAAAGTATTATTTTTAGAAAACTTTGTTAAATTTGCTATAAAATGACTTTTATTTCAAAACTCTAACTTCTATAGTTTAAGAGTAATTGCAATTTTAAAACTGTACTACTTATTTTTGACGCCCAGTGTAGTTCTTTCGAAAAAATAAATATAATAGGGACAAATCACACAGATCGAGCTAGCCCCAAAGTAAGTTCGAAACTTGTGTTATGGGATACTAACTCAACGATACTATATTTTATAACAAATACATATATAGATAAACATCCAAGACCCGAGGCCAATCAGAAAAAGTTCGTTTTTCATCATGACCCGACCGGGATTCGAACCCGGGACCTCCTGGGTGGCGGCGTGGTAACCATTACGCCACGGAGGTCGTCACAATTTTTCCTACCACCAGTACAGACGACAGATTTGTACTATACTGTTCGAAACGACAATCGATTTTCAATTGTTTTATAAACTGTGAGCCCAAATTTTGGCGCGTACTACAAGAACTGGCAAGAAACATAGCACTTGCTCTTTTTAAATGGCATTAATAAAAAATAACATTAAAAAAGATTTCAGTAGAGTAGAAGTGGGTTCGAATCAAACCTGGGGTAAAGTAAGATAAATACATTTTGAATCTCAAAACAATAAGTTTTATCCCTGAAACAACAATAAAATATGACACGCTTGCTCAATTTATATTATTAATATTTATGGTTAATATATTTGTGTAAACATTTCGTTAATGAAATGTAATATTAATTACTGTGCATTTGCCGTAAAATTAATTCCAAATAGTTATTTACTTGGATAATTAATAGACCACAAAGATACCTAATTATGACAGGGTTCAAATTATAATTATTACTAGCTGCTACCCGCGGCTCCGCCCGCGTGGTCAAGGGAAAATGTCAATATATTTTCCCATGGGAATCTCTTTATCCCATGGGAAAAAAGTAGCCTTATGTCACTCCCTAGACCTTAAATTATCCCCAATAAAAAAATCATAGGAGGTGAAAGGAGGACGCGTTGCCCCCCCCCCCCCCCAAGTGGAGCTCTGGAGACCTTACTCAAAAACACCGTAGGAACACAACATGGCCGAGAGGCCGAGACCAATCCTTCCCCAGACGGGCTGCTCCGATTTAAGCGGATTATCCGCTGTGCTCTACCTGTCTTAAACGTTACCTCTCTTTCTCGGAGCTCAAACCATCCCTATTATATGTATCCCTTAACCGGTTAAGTAGTTTTTAAAACACTAAATTAAGTTAAAAATTCCTAAAATTTCCAGTCTCTTAGCAGTTTCTCTATGTCCAAATCCTTTTTTTTTTTGGAACGTGTATGACATTTAAAATTAACAAGTTTCGAAAACCACATTCGAATCGATAAATTTTATATGTCGTACGCATACTGAAAACAAGGATTTGATTGTTGGTGAAAACGGGCATACGAGAAACAGAATTATGAATTAGTAAGCACATAAACATTTACCCCTTAACTAATAAACGTTGTGTAATGCGTGAATACAATGTTTTGTCACTTTCACACTTCATTTAATTCTCATCAAGATAGACAGGGACACAACAGTTAATAACTATATACTTGTTAAACTACGATTATTAGTAAGGGGGTTAATCTAGTAACTATTCCAAGAGTCTATCTACCCCTTCGACAGAATACGGGCGTAAAAATCAAAACACGAATGAAATGTCTCTTATCGTCCTATTAGGGAGGCCTAAAGGAATCTCTATTGTAGTTGGAAAATGATGGCCTTCCCCAATGTCTCTAGGGCTTCGACCGGGTCTAAGTTAGCGGTCTAGGGTCATTTATTAGATATACTGAATCTATTTTATCTTTCTATGTTTTATTTTAAGTTAGGGTTGATTTTTCCAACGACGACTATCATCTCTTTACATTATTTTGCAATTTATATACTACATTGAATGCATATTTAACATTAAGTACGCATGTTGTATCGGTACTTTGTGTTTATACCGCAAAGGTTGCAAACAAGCTTACTGTCCGCCTGATGGTGAGCGGTCACCGTAGCCTATGGACGCTTGCAACACCAGGGGTATAACTCGCTCGTTGCCTACCCTGTAAAAATCTTTTAATGCCCCTTTTGAAGAACCCCATATTATAGTCCAATCTAAAGGAAAGACCTTTGTGTATTGTGGTGAAAGATATTTAAATAAATAAATATTTTATAATTTTTGGGTTTTTTTTTATACCAATAAGGTGGCAAAGATAACAAGCATACGGCCCGCCTGAACCATTCTTCCTATACACGCTATCGGGCTGTATCGGCCTGAAATCAGTCGTGTTAAAAACAAATCCCACTTATTTTTACAAAATTTATTGTTTTTAAGTGTAATTTTGGTGTTAATTAGACGTGATTAAATATGGTTACCTGTACAGTGCCTAGATGTAACTCAAACAAAAAGGAAAATCCACAAAATTATATATCTTGCTTGCACACATGTACATTACACGCACACTAGTGTATTTTGTTTTTGGTCTCGCCTCAATCAAACCATTGCCGATCTATAGGTACGCTAGTATATACTAAATCTATGCTCGCGCGTTTTCCCCGAAAAGTACGCGATTCCCGTAGGATTTGATCAAAAGTCTGATATAGATGGCGCTGTTGTGCATAAATAAATACACGCAAACGAAGTTGCGCGGGTTTCAATAGTAAAGTTTTGTTCTTTTCCACAATTACCTTTTCACGTCCTATTACCCTTTTTTAACTTTAGGAAATGTACGTATGCCAGTTATGTCGGTCTCACCTAAAATAACAAGTTGTTCCCTAAACTAATACACTGGGCGAAAATTAGGTCTTGAATGAATTATAATTAAAATAAAATTATGAAGACAGAAAAAATATTACACAATTCGCACAGCGCCTATTAGTTCCAAGCAAAGGGCCCATTTAAGGGTTTGCGACCATAAGTTCGCATCGTACATATCGGACGCATCGTTTCAAACGGAAAGCCATTCAAGTGCGTCCAATGATCCGCATCGTACGGATCGCACGACCCATCGGCAATGCCGAAGCTGCCGATGACATCATACGGAATGCCGAATAGTGGACGCACGACGGACAACGCGGAGTGAGTGAGCATCTGCAAATCCGAAAGCTGCTGATAATGTGGACGCGTTGTAAAAAAAATCAGTTTGATTCGTTGCGTCCGATACGTACGATGCCGACGTATGGACGCAAGCCTGTAATAAACGTCACAGGTGATTCCACAACGTGTAACACGCGACAGGTAGACAATCCGACATTTCTGTCCCATTCATTTGTGTCTATGCCAATGTCAATTACCTATAAATCCTTAGACCGGTTTCAGACTAGCGTTATTGTACGCGCGTATACGGTCGTTTCGGCATACGCCCTTACACGCGCGATACATTACGCGCTTCAAAAAACCGGACGCGCGTATACGGGCATATTTCGGCGTGTTCACGTACCGGTATAGTGGTGTCGTGTCAATATTAACATCGGCTCGCGCTTATACGAGCTTATAAGCGCGTCAACGCTCGTACGAATCACGCATGTGGCAAAAGGCGCGCCTATATGCGCCTACATGCGCTTCCAATAACGAGCTTATACGCGCGTACAAAACGCTTGTCTGAAACCGCTCTTACTATACTAGTCGCCAACACGGCTGACTTGTGCAGACGTAAAACGAAGTTCGACACTCATTCTTATTACTCAGTGCATGACGACAATCGATTTTCAATTGTTTTATAAAATGTGAGCCCAAATTTTGGGGCGTACTAATTATAAACACGAAAGTATTTGAGGATGTATGGATGTTTGTTTCTTTACGCAAAAACGTCTGGACGGATTAGGATAGTTATCTCGGATATCAGTCTGGGAACAGGAGCAAAGGGATTTAGCGTGTAAAACCGCGGGCATCTTGTCTTAAATATATTTGAATGCAAATATTTAAAATAGTTTAACGTATAGTTAAAGAAAACGATGTTACGGTTAATGTCTCGTGACTTACGTTGTGATGCGGCTAGCCTTGAGTTGCAACTGAAAATTAGTGTTTTGCTCACGGGAGTTTTGTAGAAAAAGAGATCAATACTTAGGAGAAAAGATTAAATAAAACCGGACAAGTGCGAGTAGGACTCGCCCACTGAGGATTCCGTACGTAATAATTATAAATAATCGCGCATTTTTTCCGAGCTTTTCCCACCAACTATGTTTTAAGATTAAATTACAAATGTATAAATTTGTGATTTTTCAGACAGACGGACAACAAAGTGATCTTTGGGTTCCGCTTTTCCTTTGATCTACGGAACCCTAAAAAGATTAAAACGGCCATTCTTCGATTAGCTAGATTTTGTGCGTCCGGGCTTGTATATTCGTATTATTATCAAATTCAAAAAGGGAAATATTTTTATATGTTAGTTAGCATCTATGTCTAGCTGGTAACAAAAACATAGGCCCCGATTACATAGTTATCTGGCTAAATTAATTTCACAAACCTCTGTTCTCTAAGCACCGTGCCTTGTCCGCACCCCAAAATGTGGTTAAAACTTGCTTGTAACTTTTATGATGTACGGATTTTATTTTTTCCATTCAACATTTTAATGAGTATTAGGCAACGGGTATCACATGAAAAAATATCCACTCAATAAAATCAGTCTGTAAATAATTATCATTGAGTAACCGCATGTCCGAACTAAAGTTATAATTGCCGTGACGTTTTCTTTTCGAGGGTGCACATTCCTAATTACGATATTTGGCACATAACTACTTGTACACGTCTCAAGCCCTCAGTTTCTGCCGCGGTCTTGCAGCAGGTGCAGGTCTTTTACGTTAGTGTATAAGTCAATGAAGCACGTTAGTATATAATTACCGTATCCTTCGTTCAAAACTTTTCTAATTACCGTTTACTTAATTTTATACTAGATTGGTTTAGGTAGACTCTAATTGCTTACATAAATAGAGACAGTGCTTTGGTCTCAGTACGGTGCTGTAATGCAGTATTTCCATACTCTGCAGGTTTTCGAAAATTTTATGAAAAATCGGCGTTTTCTAATTACCGTATACCAATTACCATGTATTTCTAACTACCGTTGTATGAAATTATTAAACTTTTGCTGTGCCGATTTAGTTCCAAACTCCTTCCATTTCCTCAGTTACTCCAGCTACTTTCATGTCATTTCTCACGCCATCACTTCATCTCTTTTTTGGCCTACCCCTGCCCTTCCATCCATCCACATTCATTCTTGGCACCCTCTGGGTCACATGACTGTCCAGACTGTCCACCCTGCGCATCATATGGCCAAACCATCTCAGTCTCTGACCTCTCTTATCGGTTACAGGCGCCACCTTTAAACTCCCCCTTATGTGTACATTCCTGACTTTGTCCCTTCTCGTCACTCCACACATCCATCCACCTCAGCATCCTCCAGCAAAATAACCCGAAGGAATAAGTATGGACTGAGCGTTGAACCCTGGTGCACACCTACATCAACAGAAAAGCATTCTGTTGTACTGACGCGGGACCCGGTCGTAGGCCTTTTCAAGGTCCACGAATACAATATGTAGGTTTTTGTGTGCTCTTTTGTACTTTGTTGTGCCTCCATTATTTTCTCCCACAGCTTTAATGTGTGTGACATCAAGTTAATCCCCCTGTAGCTATTGCGCTCCTGGACATCCCCCTTTCTTTTAAAAATAGGTACCAAGGAACTGTCTTGCCATTCCTCTGGGATGACATCCTGAACCAACAATTCATTAAGAAACAAAGTGAGCCACTTGCATCCATAATCCCCTAGAACCTTCCAGACTTCTATTGGTATTGTGTCCGGGCCAACTGCTTTTCCATTCTTCATTTTCCTCAAGGCGTTCTTTACCTCTAATTCATCTACCTTAGCTATCATGCCTATATCTATGTCATTAAGTTTTCTTTTCCATCATAATCATTCTCAACATTAAGTAATTTTTCAAAATATCCCTTCCATCGGTCTATAATGTCACTATCTTTTACCAATGTTTTACCGCATTCGTCTTTCACACATTTTACGTGACAAATGTCTTTCGATCTTTGATTGCGCTGTTTAGCCATTCTGTATAGTTTTTTCTGACCTAGTTCATTATCTAATTCATTATATACTTTTTCTTCTACCCCGGATTTGGAACTCGCAACCACCACCTTTGCCCGTCTCCTCGCCTCGTTATACCTCTCCCTCAATTCAGTTTTCCTATGATCATGTCACGTAACTCTGCCATTCCTTGAATGCACTCTTTTTGATTTTTAATGCTTTTTGGACACTTTCGTTCCACCACCACGTTTCCTTTTCAATTTTCGCCCACCTCGTGTTTCCCCAAGGACTTCTTTTGCAGCAGTTCTTATTGCTTTAGCCATTTCCTTCCAATTAGCATCAACATTCATACCTCTTATCGTGTAGTTGTGTCTATACATGTTATACATGTCATTTTTATTATTATTTTAAATAGACATAATGATCTTGTCTAATTACCATTACATTAAGTAATAGATTTATCTAATTACCGTACCCATGAAATGTTTAAGTCTCATTAACTCGGAAACCGCTTTTAATAAACGAATGCCATTTTAATTGTTACATTCGCATGTTTCATGAGTTACATATTTCAATCCTTTTAAAACAAACTAGAGAAAAATAAAAAAGGGTACGGTAATTAGGCGAAGAACGCCTAATGTCGAGAATGACCGAAAAGTGTCTTTGGACAAAGTTAAAAAGTACATTACTTATAGCGACTTTTACGGTTTTAGTTTTAAGTTTTAACGTTATTAAATATAATAACACTTTTAACGACCTTGTCTAGACCAACATTGCAGTCGATCGTGAGTTATTGCTGTTTCATACTTTCCTCCATACTACATTTAGATTTTTTTATGATTGAGGAGGGCAAACAAGCGATCCTCTGACTATCGGTTTTCTTTAAGCTAGAAAGGTGGCAAACAAGCTTACGGCCCGCCTGATGGTAAGCATCACCGTACCCTATAGACGCTTGCAATACCGGGCGGGGGTATAACTCACGCGTTGCCAACCTTCCCAACCTCCCCATGTGGAGCTCTGGACCACTCACCGTAGGAACACAACATGGCTAGGATCTTCTGTAAGATGGAGGTCCTTCCCCAGACGGGCTGCCCCGATTTGAGCGAATGATCCGCTGTGCCCTTGTATTGTATATTGCAAATAAAGTATATTCTCTCTCTCTCTCTCTCTCTCTCTCTTAAAGGTGACTAGACGACTGTCCAATTCGAGTCTCTAATCACGAATGTTGCCAAGTGAGCCCTGAAACCATAACACCTCCAAAAGAGTAACAACATCATATCGAGGACGAATTATTACACGGCCAATGAAAGAGTTGAGCATGGTCGTAAATATGATTCGAGGTATCTAAATATAGCCTGAACGGATTTACTAGATTTTTTATTTATCAATAGTATTCATATTGTATTTTTTTTTTACTAGCCTTGTCCCACTGCTGGGCAAAAGCCTAAAGATATTGTACTATGTAATTAAAAAATTTCAGAACGCTGCTTAAGTTATAATATAAAAATCTTAGATCTCCTGGTCACTTCTTTCATTGGTTCATCATATCAACCCAATCATCCCACTGCTGGGATACGGGTCTCCCTTCAATTGAAGGTGATAAGAGCGCACTCTGCCACGCTGCTAAAATGCGAAATGGCAGAGGCCGGTGTATTCAAACCGTCCTAAGGCCACCGACTTGGTTTAACGACTGTCATCCATCGACAACAGCCGGGACCGACTTAACGTGCCCTCCGAACCACGGAGAAGTTCGAAATAACGGAACCCATCCAAACGCTGGCTAGGGTCGACGTCGCTTAACTTGCGTGTTCATATTAGAGTTGGATGCGATGCGATGGCGTCACATCTACGTAATACTAAAACTTTTTATTTGAAAAATAAATCTTCGAAAGTCTTTCATACTCTGATGATTAACGATAGCATTAAAAGCTTACTCAATACGCTTTTCAAAGCTCTAATTTAATGTTAGTAACACTGTTTATACCAGTTATTAAGGTACCTATATGCTGGGATTAATGTACTTTTTGTCTAGCTCAGCGGTCCCCAAACTTTGTGTTTGTGACGTAATATATCATTCATCAAATGGAGATTACTTTAGGAAGTTGGAAAAGTACTGAGGAAGAGCTTTTGATATCCATCCTACGTATAATAATACTAGCTGTTGCGCGCGGCTATGCCATTAATTATTTTCCCATGGGAATAAGACGTTCTTCCCTTAACCTATCCCCAAAAAAAGATGTCAATCCATTCGTTACTTTCGACGTGAGAGAAGGACAAACAAACACACTTTCGCATTTAATATTTGTATGGATCTTAAAAATCTGTCGGTTTGTTATGTTTTTTTATCTCTTTCGTTTGGCAATCGTACTTCAGACGAAGATTCCATTAAATTTCTAATCACGAGCCCAAGTGGACTGGACGCTATCGTTTTTGGCGCCAAAATCCGTATGTTATGTTAGTCGGTCTTATGTTCATTTTTCAACTATATTTTTACATTTTAATGTACAGAGTCAAAAGTGCAGTCATAGCTTCAATAACTGCAATTGCTTAAAAACATATGACATCACTATTGCACGTTGCTGTAGTCAAGTTACGTTACTGTACGTGCGAGTGAAATTATATTACTTGCAGTGCATTATTTCGATTTTATGGCATTGTGTCGCTGAACATAAGTCATATGTGTAGATTCGCGTGACCCTGACTTAACAAAGAATAAGTTATATTTAGTTGAAACAAAGGCGACTTTGACACAATAAGCTAATATTGCGAGAAACATCTCAAATTATAATTATCATCTTCTCAGCAGCTCATACAGCTGGCTGTAGAGAAGAAACTGGTTTCTGAAACGAATTTTATTTTAATTTCACAAAATCTCAAGCCATCTCTTTTTTCTTCTTTAGCTTGACAGTGACAGCCATAATTTTTAGCTTGACAGTGACAGCCATAATTTTATGTGTCATTAACACTATAAATGCGTTTTAGAAACTTGCTGATAGTCACTTAAATTAAATTAAATCACTTATTTTGCAAGTAGATTTACAAGATATATTTTTGCACACTACTTTTACAACAACCATTTGCCTGTCAAGTCTCTTTGTATAACAATTTTTTCCCCTGTCAAGAGTCCTTGTAAGTTTCGAGTGTCCAAGTTGTCCCCCGTGGCTCATACACTTTGGGCACATCTGACCCAGCCCTTTGTACTTCATTAATTGAAGCCCAAGGTTGTCACATAGTGTTCTCCTGGGATCGGCCATTACTGACTTCGCTGTTAATGTTGCCATTTTAGAAAATTATACAATCGTAAATGAAATCTAAGGAAAATAATTACTAATGTCATACCACCATAATTGTCTATTTATTAGTAGTATAAAATACTAAGCGGACCGACCTGGCTTCGCACGAGGTTTACTAAAAATGCAATTTTTTTTAAAATATAAACTCCTATTAGACATAAGGGACGACCTCCGTGGAGTAATGGTTACCACGCCAGACCACCCACGAGGTCCCGGGTTCGATCCCCGGTCGGGTCATGATGAAAAACGAACTTTTTCTGATTGGCCTCGGGTCTTGGATATTTATCTATGTATGTATTTGTTATAAAATATAGTACCGTTGAGTTAGTATCCCATAACACAAGTTTCGGACTTACTTTGGGGCTAGCTCAATCTGTGTGATTTGTCGGAAAAAAAAGGAAAAAGTAGTAAGTTTCCCAATTAAATAAATTTATTTCTATTGGTCACTGAGATACTTCAATGCCGTGCCCACAAACTCGCCAATGAACAATTCAATAAATCTATTTTTTCAATAATTAGCGCATGTGTAACGGGTGCATACTTTAACATTTCATGTCATCATATCAACCCATAATCATCCCACTGCAGGGATACGAGTCTCCCTTCAATCGAAGGTGATTAGAACGTACTCTGCCACGCTGCTCTAATGCGGATTGGCAGAGGCCGGTGTTTTCAAACCGCCCTAAGGGCACCGACTTGGCTCCATCGACAACAGCCGGGACCGACGGCTTAACGTGCCCTCCGAAGCACGGAGAAGCTCGAGATAACGAAACCCATCCAAACGCTGGCTAGGGTCGACGTCGCTTAACTTGCGTGTTCATATTAGAGTGCGACACACAGCGACGCCATCGAGCTCCTCACATTTTGTTACATTTCATGTAAATGTAACAAAATTCCCAGTGTGGACGTGCACACTACGCGCACGAACATTATGTGCACGGGAAATTCTTTAATTGCGTGTTACATTCTACGTTACAGCATTTGGTACATCTTAAAAAATCTCCTTCAAAATAATACTAATATTACAGAATGAGAAAGTGAGTTTGTTTGTTATTCCTTCACGACTTGACTAAGCGGCCGATCATTATGAAAATTTGTATACATACATTGTCAGGGGTACATACAGAGCCCAACATAGGCAAATTTTTACGCAGGCGAAGCCGCGGGTAACAGCTAGTTAACTATAAATACAACACCCTAAGATGTAAAAAAATACAATATCAGGCAGGAGTCGTCAACACGGGGCCCTAAAACCCCAGCGGCACTTCGCTACGTGCTCAAGTGCCGATACGGCGTCAGTGACCACTTCACTCCCGAACTTCAAGAACGAATTTGGAACAAAATTTGCATTTTACCAACCTAGTGTTTTACACACCCAATATTCCTGTGAGCAGATTAGATGATATACAGAGTGTTACTGTTCTAAGACTATGTTCATACTGTTTTTTTAAGAAAAATTATACCACTAAGGCTAAGGTGGCAAACAAGCATACGGCCCGCCTGATGGTAATCGGTCACCGCGGCCTACGGACATTTGGAACACAGGGGGTTATTTATATCGTAAAAAATCTCCTTCAAAATACAACACCCCTAAGATGTAAAAAAATATATATCAGGAGTCGTCAACACGGGGCCCTAAAACCCCAGCGGCACTTCGCTACGTGCTCAAGTGCCGATACGGTGTCAGTTTCCACTTCACTACCGAACTTCAAGAACGAATTTGGAACAAAATTTGCATTTACCAACCTAGTGTTTTTCACACCAAAAATTCCAGTGCGCAGATTAGATAAAATACAGAGTGTTACTATTTCTAAGATTATTGTAATCCAATAATCAATTTCATGTATGTAAATTGAAATCCATGTCCGTTGCAATAGAATTATAAAAGACTTATCTATCTAAGATTTAGTTCTTATTTTGTTAATCTTGTGAGAAATTTTTTGCGACATTCTATTGTATGTAAAAATGCTAATTTTAGAATTTATATGGAAAGTGGCGCTATGTGCTAAAATACAGGTTTTATACCCATTTCGGCAATGGATGCTGTATTTTAATGTACTAGCGTTACATACAGTCGCGTAAGTGAAAATAAATTGTGATATTTATTTTTTAAATAATTTTATTATTTATTATTATAGTTTAGTATATCATAAATAGTCATAATGTATGGAGATTCGGGACTTCGTAAAGTCAATTCGGTGACCTTTCTTGGACTCACTGAACCCTATTAACACACAGTGAAGCAAAGTGACCAATCGATTGGAGATAGCTGTGAGATGACAGTAAGTAAATTGATGACGAATTGAATACCCTTATTCAAATTATAAACGCGTAAGTTTGTGGTATGTATGTTTGTATCACTTTCACGCGAAAACCAACAAGACAAGACAGATTTACTTGAAATTTGGTACACAGCTATATAGCAAAATAATTGTTATCCCGTGTATCATTCCGGGAACGCATGTAACGGGATTCAGCAGTTAAGGCCCTGATCGACGGACGAGCCTATACCGCGGTTTAAGAAAACGACGGTTCTACTCGCGGCTCGTTAGTGCTGATCGACTAGCGAGCAAAACAGTCGCGCCTGAATGAGAGAGGTAACATGTCTTGTTCCGAGTCTGGAGCTTTGTGTATCTCGCCATCTCGTTTTTACATTACGAGCCGAGTAAAAAATATAGCAAACATCACACCGACGAGCTGCGAGCCAGGCTCGTCGGTGTTTAAAACCGCGGTTTTGCAGTGATACACCGGCGAGCTTTACCGCCGAGGTTTTACTCGCTCGTGTGCATCACTAGCTAATACTAAATTTAAACATATTATGTACATAATATTGCCTAATAGTTACTAGCACAAAGAAAAATAACACTAACAGCTCTCTAAAAGCGTCTAGATTCTAACTGCGTCAAAGACAGAACTAATTAAACCTTAAAGTTATGTAAGTGAAGGAGAAATTAATTAAGGAAATAAAAAAAAACAGGTTAATACTGCTAGCTAAGAGATACTAAATTCTTATAGCAAAGAAATAACTCTGAAAAAATGACAAAGTAATTAAGACTTGCGCCATAAAAGATTTCATTGTGAAACGTAATATAGGTAATTATGATTGTTAGACAAGCCAAGGGTTCGTTTCACCCATAGATTTAGTATATATTTACTAGCTATCTATATACATAGATCGGCAATGGTTTGATTGAGGCGAGACCAAAAACAAAATACACTGGTATGCGTGTAATGAACATGACTGTGTGCAAGCAAGATATATAATTTGTGGATTTTCCTTTTTGTTTGGGTTACATCCAGGCACTGCACATGTAACCATATTTAATCACGTCTAATTAACACCAACATTTAAAAACCATTTTTATAAAAATAAGTGGTATTTGTTTTTAACACGACTGACGTCAGGCCGATAGCATGTATAGGAAGAATGGTCTCTCTCGCTATCTATCTCGCTCTAACAAACGCGTATGCTATGATGTATCTCTTGTCCATTGCCGATCTATACGCTAGTAAGTAAATACTAAATCTATGGTTTCACCATTTTGAAGTGTGAAAAGTATTTGTTTTTGCATATGGTATATTCACATGTCGTGAAATGCAAAAATGCATGTTACTTTCAACACACATTGGTACTAATTCTGTTGTACATTTAACTAGACTAAACTAATTTTGACAGGACCAAAGGTGTTGTTGTCCTTCCTTGGTTTACAATTAGTTTCAATTCTGTATAATTTCAATCTTAAATTATTGGCTAATGCTAATTCGTACCTTCGAAGTTTTATACTTTACAAACTATTTGGTTAGTGTACAATAAGATTTCATTTAGTTTAGTATTTAGTTAGCCTTAGTCTCTAGTCTGTAAAGAGTACCAAAACGTAACAATCCAATGCCGATCGGAATTATTTTCAAGAGTTAGGCCCCTGTTCTGTCCAAGTCCATAAATATTAAATAGGTTAATAATTATGTATTAGTAACTAGAATTACGACCTTATATGTATAGTATGAAGGACGTAGTATTGACGACCTCCGTGGTAATGGTTACCATGCCGGACCGCCACCCAGGAGGTCCCGGGTTCGAATCCCAGTCGGGTCATGATGAAAAACGAACTTTTTCTCATTGGTCTCGGGTCTTGGATGTTTATCTACCTATATAATAATGTGTTTGTTATAAAATATAATATCGTTGAGTTAGTATCCCATAACACAAGTCTCGAACTTACTTTGGGACTAGCTCAATCTGTGTAATTTAAAAAACAAAAACAAACAAAACAATGAAATCCATGAATTCCATAGACATTTGCAAAACTTGTCCCAAAAAAACTAACTCCAAGCAATATCTTTACCTGAAGAAAATAGGCTGAACATCTGTAAATTAGGCTTTAGTGCCCAAGTTGGAATCCAGTCTTAATGGCCAGGTATTTAGGTAGATAATCGTGTGACGTATTT
The DNA here is from genome assembly GCA_905163395.2 of Endotricha flammealis. Lineage (NCBI taxonomy): Eukaryota > Metazoa > Arthropoda > Insecta > Lepidoptera > Pyralidae > Endotricha > Endotricha flammealis. Next base: position 1,359,879 of record LR990871.1, on the reverse strand, counting down.
AGGCTAGTTTTTACTGCTGAGTAGGGTTGGCAGGCTGAATTAATTTGTCGCATTTTTTTGTTTTATGAATCTCTCTCTGTCGTCCTTGAGTCAAGTGTTTTTCGTCTATACTGTTACATTTAGATTTAATTTATCACGGATTCTGATACTAAATAAAAATACGGTAAGTTGCAGAATCACACGTTAAAATTAATGACACATTATGTTCCAATCTATTTTGTTTTTCTCCTTTAATTTAACAATGATAGCGTCAGATTGAATGTGTATTTAAAATAATATCATTTTTAATTTTCTTACATAGAACACACCCAGACTTGTGGCCGTGTAATGTGTAATCAGTTAAATATAAATTCGTGCAGCCGTTATGTATGAAGTAAAATATTGAAATGGGAGTCTAAAAACGTATGTTTGGCAAAAACATGCGAAAGTTTTTTTGGCAGCCCTAGTTCAATAGTTAAGAGTTAGTGCGTTCTATTATACCGTGGCCGTTGTCCTCAATCTCGGCAGTTCTCTGGTTATTACGACCCTAGACAGTCAGCATAATAAATAAATATATAGGGACAAATCACACAGATTGAGCTAGCCCCAAAGTAAGTTCGAAACTTGTGTTATGGGATACACACCAACGATACTATATTTTATAACAAATACATAATATAGATAAACATGCACAACTCAAGCCAATCAGAAAAAGTTCGTTTTTCATCATGACCCGACCGGGATTCGAACCCGGGACCTCCTGGGTGGCGGTCCGGTGTGGTAACCATAATGGACCCTTGTGAAGTTAGCGCCACTTTTAAAAAAAAAACAATTTTTTTTTAGAGTTCCCGGTAGCTTACGAATAGTTCTGGAGTTCTCTCTAGAAAATTCTCATAGTTCCGCGCAAATTTTCGAAAAATCGTCAAAAAAAAAAATCGAGCGCCAACTTCACGTAGCGCCGCTTTTTTGTTTAAATGGAGTTCTGAGCGGCAAAATGCAATCAGAAGGAAGAGTTCTGGAGTTCTTGATAGTTTTTTTAATAGTTCTGCAAATTTTAAAAAAATTTTTTTTTTGAAAATTTTCAAAAATTGATTTTGTCGGAGTTCTGCATGGGGTTCTAAACGGCGCTACGATAGTTCTAGCGAATGCCGCAATCAGAACTCTCGTACGACTAATTTTGACATAGTTATAAAAAACCTAATGTTTAAAATCCACCATTTTGTTTACGAAATTGGTTTTTTCGGAGTTCTGCTTGGGGTTCTAAACGGCGCTACGATAGTTCTAGCGAATGCCGAATTATAACTATGTCAAAATTAGTCGTACGAGAGTTCTGATTGCGGCATTCGCTAGAACTATCGTAGCGCCGTTTAGAACCCCAAGCAGAACTCCGAAAAAACCAATTTCGAAAACAAAATGGTGGACTGTTTTTTATAACTATGTCAAAATTAGTCGTACGAGAGTTCTGATTGCGGCATTCGCTAGAACTATCGTAGCGCCGTTTAGAACCCCAAGCAGAACTCCGAAAAAACCAATTTCGAAAACAAAATGGTGGATTTTAAACATTAGGTTTTTTATAACTATGTCAAAATTAGTCGTACGAGAGTTCTGATTGCGGCATTCGCTAGAACTATCGTAGCGCCGTTTAGAACCCACAGGCAGAACTCCGAAAAAACCAATTTCGTAAACAAAATGGTGGATTTTAAACATTAGGTTTTTTATAACTATGTCAAAATTAGTCGTACGAGAGTTCTGATTGCGGCATTCGCTAGAACTATCGTAGCGCCGTTTAGAACCCCATGCAGAACTCCGACAAAATCAATTTTTGAAAATTTTCAAAAAAAAAATTTTTTTAAAATTTGCAGAACTATTAAAAAAACTATCAAGAACTCCAGAACTCTTCCTTCTGATTGCATTTTGCCGCTCAGAACTCCATTTAAACAAAAAAGCGGCGCTACGTGAAGTTGGCGCTCGATTTTTTTTTTTGACGATTTTTCGAAAATTTGCGCGGAACTATGAGAATTTTCTAGAGAGAACTCCAGAACTATTCGTAAGCTACCGGGAACTCTAAAAAAAAATTGTTTTTTTTTTTAAAAGTGGCGCTAACTTCACAAGGGTCCAACCCTTGTGAAGTTGGCGCCACTTTTTAAAAAAAATCTATTTTTTTTTAGAGTTCCCGGTAGCTTGCGAATAGTTCTGGAGTTCTCTCTAGAAAATTCTCATAGTTCCGCGCAAATTTTCGAAAAATCGTCAAAAAACAAAATCGAGCGCCAACTTCACGCAGCGCCGCTTTTTTGTTTAAATGGAGTTCTGAGCGGCAAAATGCAATCAGAAGGAAGAGTTCTGGAGTTCTTGATAGTTTTTTTTAATAGTTCTGTAAATTAAAAAAAATTTTTTTTTTTGAAAATTTTCAAAAATTGATTTTGTCGGAGTTTTGCATGGGGTTCTAAACGGCGGCGCTACGATAGTTCTAGCGAATGCCGCAATCAGAACTCTCGTACGACTAATTTTGACATAGTTATAAAAAACGTAATGTTTAAAATCCACCATTTTGTTTACGAAATTGATTTTTTCGGAGTTCTGCTTGGGGTTCTAAACGGCGCTACGATAGTTCTAGCGAATGCCGCAATCAGAACTCTCGTACGACTAATTTTGACATAGTTATAAAAAACGTAATGTTTAAAATCCACCATTTTGTTTACGAAATTGTTTTTTTCGGAGTTCTGCTTGGGGTTCTAAACGGCGCTACGATAGTTCTAGCGAATGCCGCAATCAGAACTCTCGTACGACTAATTTTGACACAGGACTCTCGTACGACTAATTTTGACATAGTTATAAAAAACGTAATGTTTAAAATCCACCATTTTGTTTACGAAATTGTTTTTTTCGGAGTTCTGCTTGGGGTTCTAAACGGCGCTACGATAGTTCTAGCGAATGCCGCAATCAGAACTCTCGCACGACTAATTTTGACATAGTTATACAAAACATAATGTTTAAAGTCCACCATTTTGTTTTCGAAATTGGTTTTTTCGGAGTTCTGCTTGGGGTTCTAAACGGCGCTACGAGAGTTCTAGCGAATGCCGCAATCAGAACTCTCGCGCGACTAATTTTGACATAGTTATAAAAAACATAATGTTTAAAGTCCACCATTTTGTTTTCGAAATTGGGTTTTTCGGAGTTCTGCTTGGGGTTCTAAACGGCGCTACGATAGTTCTAGCGAATGCCGCAATCAGAACTCTCGTACGACTAATTTTGACATAGTTATAAAAAACGTAATGTTTAAAATCCACCATTTTGTTTACGAAATTGGTTTTTTCGGAGTTCTGCTTGGGGTTCTAAACGGCGCTACGATAGTTCTAGCGAATGCCGCAATCAGAACTCTCGTACGACTAATTTTGACATAGTTATAAAAAACATAATGTTTAAAGTCCACCATTTTGTTTTCGAAATTGGGTTTTTCGGAGTTCTGCTTGGGGTTCTAAACGGCGCTACGATAGTTCTAGCGAATGCCGAAATCAGAACTCTCGTACGACTAATTTTGACATAGTTATAAAAAACAGTCCACCATTTTGTTTTCGAAATTGTTTTTTTCGGAGTTCTGCTTGGGGTTCTAAACGGCGCTACGATAGTTCTAGCGAATGCCGCAATCAGAACTCTCGCACGACTAATTTTGACATAGTTATAAAAAACATAATGTTTAAAGTCCACCATTTTGTTTTCGAAATTGGTTTTTTCGGAGTTCTGCTTGGGGTTCTAAACGGCGCTACGATAGTTCTAGCGAATGCCGCAATCAGCGGGCTTATTCGCTAATTTTGACAGATGAAAGTGATTAACACTGTAGTGATGATCACCGAGCTCAGTGACCAACCGAACATTGCGTTGATTTGGTATTCAGTATCGCTTTCATGTCACGTGATCTTTCGGTGATTTATGATAACTTTGAGTGCTTATCGACATGAAATTGTTACCACACTAGCTATTACCCGATTTATTTGATATCCTTGGTTACACGAAATAACTGAACGACACTAATGCCCACTTAGTTTTTGCGGCTAATACGTTCGCCACTTGAATTGTCAAAAATGTTAAGTGGAATTATGTGCAAGCGCATAACATTCGAAAACCATAAAAACATCCACTTATACCGGAATTTTTAAAAATAATATTTAGAAGTGCTTTTCTTTGAAATATTGTTAACAAATTATACCATGCTCCGAGTACAGTCTTGTTCGTTGCGTCGCTTGATTTGTTTGTTTGTGTACGAAATACATCTAATTAGCAAGGTGAGTAAAACTTTATTGAAATTAAAATTTTACTACATATGTTTATGTACTAGCTTTTACCTATAGGTATATAATTTTACGATTTTATTCTATTTTAGAATGCCGGCTAGCAGGCGCATCTCCCAAAGGCAGCTTGAGGTGTTGTTGGCTTTTGCAGAGGCCAACAAAGACATCGCCTTAGGGCGATGTACCCGCGGGCCTCAGTCAAGCCAGATAACACAGCGAGCCTGGGAGACTATTGCCAACAAACTAAATTCTGTGGCAGACGGAGTCACTAAAACTGCAGAACAGTGGCGAAGGGTAAGTTAATTACACTGTTTTTGAATGTTGTTAAAAACCTTAAAAGCTACCTTTCTTTTTAACACCAACATAATATTTTTTACAGTACTGGGTAGAGTGGAAAGCGAAGACCAAGGCAAAGGGTGCAGATATCCGGCGCAATGCTTCTAAAACAGGCGGAGGGCCCAATAAACTGACACCCTTGAATGAGTTGGAGGAGCGCATACTCCAACTCATAGGTCGTGTATGTGTGGAGGGCTTGCCCGGAGTGCGGATGCCATTTCCTGTAAGTTACATTATCGAAGCATCTTATCAGCATATCTTAGTAATGATTATAAGTCTCAACAAAGTTACAAGCCATTTTCAATGTGTATTCCTAATAATAATATTATAAATATGAAAGTTTAGATGTTTGTTTGTGGCTCAATGAATATGAAACAAACTGTTCTTGGCTGAAATTTGACAAACAGGTAGATAATGCTCTAGAACTTTATTATCTAAGTTATGTTAATCTATTGTTATGCGTCTGACAATGTACATCATAACTATGTTGGCCAACTAAAAGGACTTGTACTTACTGAAATTGAACACATATATAACTATCTATCTTTATATGTCTTGTGTTTATTTTTAAAAATAAAGATGAATGTATTTGCTTCTTTGCAGATTCCTTCTGAAACTCAGGAAACCCCTCCCTCTCAGCCTAGTACATCTCAAGTCACTGGCTCCACTTCCCAAACCTCTCCTTCAACTTCCCAAATGGAAGTAGAATGGTTGGAAGATGAAGATTTCCAATTGGAAATATTATCTTCTCAACAACCGCTTCCACAATCTTCACCGATCCCACTGACTTCCCAGACTGGTACTCCGTCAATACCAACACCCTCACCACCTCCACAGTCTTCGCAAACACAACCTCAGTCTTCGCCTCCACATCGGCTACAGACTCCATCCCCACAGCAACAACAGTCTCCACCTGCGCAGCCGGTCCAGTCTTCACCACGACTTCGTAGCCGACAACGCCGTAAGTCGACTTTTTTCATAATTGTTTCTCACAGGGTGAACAATAGATCATTTATATATTATTATAATTTTAAGTCACCCATCATCATGTCTGTCTGTCAGTCAGTACAGGCTAATCTCAGAAAATACCATATGGATTTTGATGAAATTTTCACTAATAGATAAGTAAACTGATTCATGAAGAATGTTCAGTATACTTATAATGATGATTGTCAATCAAAGTCGGAAAAACATGCCTTTTGAGAGTTCAGTTGTCAAGTATTTACCTACCTACAGTACCTACTTATTTCTAATTACTATTTTTTTTCAGTCATACGCAATCGTGATGTGCCTCAATGGGCTCGCAGTTTAGAAGAGAGGAGAATAGCCATTGAGGAGATGCATGCGAGAGCGCTTGAGGCATTGTCAGCTACACTGGAGAGAAGACTGGCAAACATTGAAGATAGGTTAAGGGAAATATGTGATAAGTTAGGATAAGGAAATAAATAATTTTAGTATTCAAAGTTATGTTTTATTAAAGTAAAAAACCTTTTTATATAACATTCAAATATGTTGTTTCTGTACAAATTTCAATCCATTATTATTTATTATTTAAGCCTTTTATTTCTGTACTTATTAAATGTACATTGCATTGAAGTTAGTATGTTAGTTCACATTACATTACATGTATGCTTATAACTAGGTTAGTTTGTTGTTAGTACGGTCCCTTTAAGGGTAAAAGCCTCGTCCAGTCCATGCTTAATATTATAAATGTGAAAGTGTGTTTGTTTGTCTTATACATATTTACACTAATATAATAATTTACACTAATAAATATTAAACACTATATTCCTCTCCACAATCTATTTACTAAAATGTCTCTTGCACCATCAACATTGGCTGGAACTGCAACAGCAGGCTGCAGTGGCTGATCATTTTAAAAATGCTAGGAGCATGCAGCAAAATCTTATACATATTTACACTAATATAATATTAAACATACACTAATATAATCTTAAACACTATCTTCCTCTCCACAATCTATTCACTAAAATGTCTCTTGCACCATCAACATTGGCTGGAACTGCAACAGCAGGTTGCAGTTGCTGGTCATTGTCCCTCTCAGCAAGTGGCAGCTCGGGCAGTGGAGTCCTTGAAGCATTAGCTATGTTGTGTAGCACTACACATGCATTCACTATTTTTCCACTCCGTGTTGGATTATAATGAAGCACTCTGTGTGCTAACAAACATCGCCAACGTGCTTTTAAGACTCCAATACACCTCTCAACCGTATTTCTTACACGACAGTGAAGAGTCGTGTAATACTCTTCAGGTGTCCCAGGAGCAGCTCCAAGAATAGGTGTCATCATGTATGGGCGCTGAGCATACCCAGAATCACCTATAATGAAAGCAAAGTTATGTAATTGACAACTGCTTTTTATATCCACTGAATATAGGCCTCAAAATTGAACATTGCCGATAATAGACAAAAGCACAATCAATTGTAGGTGTTATGTATACTTAAAAAACAAATAAATGTTTGATGAGGCATGAGATTTTTCTATGTAAAAATTGTTTTTTTTAATAGGATATTAGACCATACTTGAGGTAAAATTCAGCTTAATACCTCCACGGGTTCCTAGGAAAGTGTCTTAACAAACAGACAGTCAATGAAATGATTCAATAAGAGCTCTTTTTCCTTTTGTGATATGGAACCCAAAAAATGACAGAAATAATTGGATTGGCATAGAATAAAATCTTAAGTAAGTAATTTACCTAGTAACCAGCAGTGTTCCCCATTATTGTGCAGTTCTTCCATATATTGTTTTATGGGGGATTGATTCCATACAAAAGAATCATGTGCTGCCCCACCAAATGATGCATCAGCATATAAAATATTTAATTCCATGTCACAAATCTGTAAAAATATAGTTTTATTGCAGTAACACATATTATTATTATTTATACAACATACAACAGATACAACTAACTAAGCCTGTATACTGTTTTGACTAGCTAGTCTAGAATTATGTATTCAATTGCTATGTAAACGATGCTTGAACAATAATATGTATACTGTCCACTGGCCTATCCCCTCTCATCTCATATGTATACTGCTAAATGTGGTTATATGTAAATAATAAAATAATAACAAATAAATTATAATTATATTAGTGTACATTACTTGTCATTCTTATATTAAATCTTGATGCTCTATAACCCCACTAGGAAAAATATATGAAATCAAATATCTATGCATTTATTTTATAAAGAATTAGAACACTTACTATTAGGACATTCAATGAATGATAACTTTTTCTATTAAAAAAAGTTTCTTCATGCTCCACTGGTCGTATCAATGCTACATGAGTACCATCAATACACCCAATTATTCCAGGGAATCCAAACTTTTCCATAAATCTGAAAAGATAAAAGTATTTATCATAGGTATCAATAGCCACAAAAAAGAGATTGAGATTGCTGATTTTGTAATTTGATATTGCAATATTTTCAATTCTTTTATTAAGTAATTGAATAAGTATTTTTTGTAATATAATAATATTTACTTTGCCATTATATTTTCCCTTGCTTCACGTGTAAATGGAAATTTTATGTGATTCCTCAAGATGTCCGGATTATTGAGTGCGTTGGTGACCTCATGCAAACATCTACTGAAAGTGGGTTGGGACATGTTAAATAAATAAGATGACCCAACACTCTTTTGATATGACCCCTGGGCATAAAAAGATACAACAGCTAACACCTAAAACAAAATCAACCAATCAGTTTGATCACTGTAAGAAAGAGAATATACATACATTTGTTTACATTGCATACCTAAAATATTCTATTGCAACTTCAAAATTTTAGTCCACTTAAATTAGGTAGGTAAGTACTATACAAATGTCGCTTTTGTGCAGCCTTGCATGGTAAGAATGCTGCATAAAGAACACTTATTGGCATCATGTATAAAACTTACTTTGAGCTTGTGGGGCACTCCAGTATTTCGCCGTCGGTGTGTCATATACGGGAGAAGCTCCTCGGATAGTGTTATGAAAACTTCCTTGGACAAGCGAAAGTGAGCCTCAAATTCTTGGTCCGGCAAATTCATGGGATCACTCAAAGTTCGCCTTGCTCGACGATCTCTTCGCAAGACATTCATTTGTCTCTGTTCTTCAGCGATACCCAATAAATACGCGCGTGACATTATCTAAAATTTGCAATAAGTAATGGCAGATTAATAAGTTATTAACTATATTAAAGTTAACTTTATATAATGAAAATTGGAAATTAGATTTTATTTACATACTAATTATTCTATTTCACTTTGTTCTTTATTTTATATTTGTTAATAACAATCACAATAGACACAAACGTATAATACTTACTAAATTAGCGATTATTATGTATCTAATATTACGGTGATGATCACTTTACTCCATAAAACACTGCTATCCCACAGTGGTTTTCACTTGTAATTTGACAATTTGAGTGGTCCACTGTTAAACGTCAAAATCATGTACACCGAGCTTACTGAATACCAATTAATGAAAGTCGATAACCTACAGTGGCTATCAAGCGTCACTAGTGATGATCACTGAGCGGGACGCCATTTTAAAATTTTTCAGTTGCGCACCGAAGTTACGGAATACGAAATGTGTGGTTTGACAGTTGGTAGTTGGAAACTATACTCGGTGATCATCATTTTAAACTGTCATTCGAGTTAGCGAATAAGCCCGCAGAACTCTCGCACGACTAATTTTGACATAGTTATAAAAAACATAATGTTTAAAGTCCACCATTTTGTTTTCGAAATTGGGTTTTTCGGAGTTCTGCTTGGGGTTCTAAACGGCGCTACGATAGTTCTAGCGAATGCCGCAATCAGAACTCTCGTACGACTAATTTTGACATAGTTATAAAAAACGTAATGTTTAAAATCCACCATTTTGTTTACGAAATTGGTTTTTTCGGAGTTCTGCTTGGGGTTCTAAACGGCGCTACGATAGTTCTAGCGAATGCCGCAATCAGAACTCTCGCACGACTAATTTTGACATAGTTATAAAAAACATAATGTTTAAAGTCCACCATTTTGTTTTCGAAATTGGGTTTTTCGGAGTTCTGCTTGGGGTTCTAAACGGCGCTACGATAGTTCTAGCGAATGCCGAAAACAGAACTCTCGTACGACTAATTTTTACATAGTTATAAAAAACAGTCCACCATTTTGTTTTCGAAATTGGTTTTTTCGGAGTTCTGCTTGGGGTTCTAAACGGCGCTACGATAGTTCTAGCGAATGCCGCAATCAGAACTCTCGCACGACTAATTTTGACATAGTTATAAAAAACATAATGTTTAAAGTCCACCATTTTGTTTTCGAAATTGGTTTTTTCGGAGTTCTGCTTGGGGTTCTAAACGGCGCTACGATAGTTCTAGCGAATGCCGCAATCAGAACTCTCGTACGACTAATTTTGACATAGTTATAAAAAACGTAATGTTTAAAATCCACCATTTTGTTTACGAAATTGGTTTTTTCGGAGTTCTGCTTGGGGTTCTAAACGGCGCTACGATAGTTCTAGCGAATGCCGCAATCAGGACTCTCGTACGACTAATTTTGACATAGTTATAAAAAACGTAATGTTTAAAATCCACCATTTTGTTTACGAAATTGGTTTTTTCGGAGTTCTGCTTGGGGTTCTAAACGGCGCTACGATAGTTCTAGCGAATGCCGCAATCAGAACTCTCGTACGACTAATTTTGACATAGTTATAAAAAACGTAATGTTTAAATCCACCATTTTGTTTACGAAATTGTTTTTTTCGGAGTTCTGCTTGGGGTTCTAAACGGCGCTACGATAGTTCTAGCGAATGCCGCAATCAGAACTCTCGCACGACTAATTTTGACATAGTTATAAAAAACATAATGTTTAAAGTCCACCATTTTGTTTTCGAAATTGGTTTTTTCGGAGTTCTGCTTGGGGTTCTAAACGGCGCTACGATAGTTCTAGCGAATGCCGCAATCAGAACTCTCGCACGACTAATTTTGACATAGTTATAAAAAACATAATGTTTAAAGTCCACCATTTTGTTTTCGAAATTGGTTTTTTCGGAGTTCTGCTTGGGGTTCTAAACGGCGCTACGATAGTTCTAGCGAATGCCGCAATCAGAACTCTCGTACGACTAATTTTGACATAGTTATAAAAAACGTAATGTTTAAAATCCACCATTTTGTTTACGAAATTGGTTTTTTCGGAGTTCTGCTTGGGGTTCTAAACGGCGCTACGATAGTTCTAGCGAATGCCGCAATCAGGACTCTCGTACGACTAATTTTGACATAGTTATAAAAAACGTAATGTTTAAAATCCACCATTTTGTTTACGAAATTGGTTTTTTCGGAGTTCTGCTTGGGGTTCTAAACGGCGCTACGATAGTTCTAGCGAATGCCGCAATCAGAACTCTCGTACGACTAATTTTGACATAGTTATAAAAAACGTAATGTTTAAAATTCACCATTTTGTTTACGAAATTGTTTTTTTCGGAGTTCTGCTTGGGGTTCTAAACGGCGCTACGATAGTTCTAGCGAATGCCGCAATCAGAACTCTCGCACGACTAATTTTGACATAGTTATAAAAAACATAATGTTTAAAGTCCACCATTTTGTTTTCGAAATTGGTTTTTTCGGAGTTCTGCTTGGGGTTCTAAACGGCGCTACGATAGTTCTAGCGAATGCCGCAATCAGAACTCTCGCACGACTAATTTTGACATAGTTATAAAAAACATAATGTTTAAAGTCCACCATTTTGTTTTCGAAATTGGGTTTTTCGGAGTTCTGCTTGGGGTTCTAAACGGCGCTACGATAGATCTAGCGAATGCCGCAATCAGAACTCTCGTACGACTAATTTTGACATAGTTATAAAAAACGTAATGTTTAAAATCCACCATTTTGTTTACGAAATTGGTTTTTTCGGAGTTCTGCTTGGGGTTCTAAACGGCGCTACGATAGTTCTAGCGAATGCCGCAATCAGAACTCTCGCACGACTAATTTTGACATAGTTATAAAAAACATAATGTTTAGAGTCCACCATTTTGTTTTCGAAATTGGGTTTTTCGGAGTTCTGCTTGGGGTTCTAAACGGCGCTACGATAGTTCTAGCGAATGCCGAAATTAGAACTCTCGTACGACTAATTTTGACATAGTTATAAAAAACAGTCCACCATTTTGTTTTCGAAATTGGGTTTTTCGGAGTTCTGCTTGGGGTTCTAAACGGCGCTACGAGAGTTCTAGCGAATGCCGCAATCAGAACTCTCGTACGACTAATTTTGACATAGTTATAAAAAACGTAATGTTTAAAATCCACCATTTTGTTTTCGAAATTGGGTTTTTCGGAGTCCACATAATTTCGTAAACAAAATGGTGGACTTTAAACATTATGTTTTTTTTAACTATGTCAAAATTAGTCGTACGAGAGTTCTGATTGCGGCATTCGCTAGAACTATCGTAGCGCCGTTTAGAACCCCAAGCAGAACTCCGAAAAAACCAATTTCGAAAACAAAATGGTGTACTGTTTTTTATAACTATGTCAAAATTAGTCGTACGAGAGTTCTGATTGCGGCATTCGCTAGAACTCTCGTAGCGCCGTTTAGAACCCCAAGCAGAACTCCGAAAAAACCAATTTCGAAAACAAAATGGTGGACTGTTTTTATAACTATGTCAAAATTAGTCGTACGAGAGTTCTGATTTCGGCATTCGCTAGAACTATCGTAGCGCCGTTTAGAACCCCAAGCAGAACTCCGAAAAACCCAATTTCGAAAACAAAATGGTGGACTTTAAACATTATGTTTTTTATAACTATGTCAAAATTAGTCGTGCGAGAGTTCTGATTGCGGCATTCGCTAGAACTCTCGTAGCGCCGTTTAGAACCCCAAGCAGAACTCCGAAAAAAACAATTTCGTAAACAAAATGGTGGATTTTAAACATTACGTTTTTTATAACTATGTCAAAATTAGTCGTACGAGAGTTCTGATTGCGGCATTCGCTAGAACTCTCGAAGCGCAGTTTAGAACCCCAAGCAGAACTTCGAAAAAACCAATTTTGAAAACAAAATGGTGGACTTTAAACATTATGTTTTTTATAACTATGTCAAAATTAGTCGTACGAGAGTTCTGATTGCGGCATTCGCTAGAACTATCGTAGCGCCGTTTAGAACCCCAAGCAGAACTCCGAAAAAAACAATTTCGAAAACAAAATGGTGGACTTTAAACATTATGTTTTTTATAACTATGTCAAAATTAGTCGTACGAGAGTTCTGATTGCGGCATTCGCTAGAACTATCGTAGCGCCGTTTAGAACCCCAAGCAGAACTCCGAAAAAACCAATTTCGAAAACAAAATGGTGGACTGTTTTTTATAACTATGTCAAAATTTGTCGTACGAGAGTTCTGATTTCGGCATTCGCTAGAACTATCGTAGCGCCGTTTAGAACCCCAAGCAGAACTCCGAAAAACCCAATTTCGAAAACAAAATGGTGGACTTTAAACATTATGTTTTTTATAACTATGTCAAAATTAGTCGCGCGAGAGTTCTGATTGCGGCATTCGCTAGAACTCTCGTAGCGCCGTTTAGAACCCTAAGCAGAACTCCGAAAAAACCAATTTCGTAAACAAAATGGTGGATTTTAAACATTAGGTTTTTATAACTATGTCAAAATTAGTCGTACGAGAGTTCTGATTGCGGCATTCGCTAGAACTCTCGTAGCGCCGTTTAGAACCCCAAGCAGAACTCCGAAAAAACCAATTTCGTAAACAAAATGGTGGATTTTAAACATTAGGTTTTTTATAACTATGTCAAAATTAGTCGTACGAGAGTTCTGATTGCGGCATTCGCTAGAACTCTCGTAGCGCCGTTTAGAACCCCAAGCAGAACTCCGAAAAAACCAATTTCGAAAACAAAATGGTGGACTGTTTTTTATAACTATGTCAAAATTAGTCGTACGAGAGTTCTGATTTCGGCATTCGCTAGAACTATCGTAGCGCCGTTTAGAACCCCAAGCAGAACTCCGAAAAACCCAATTTCGAAAACAAAATGGTGGACTTTAAACATTATGTTTTTTATAACTATGTCAAAATTAGTCGTGCGAGAGTTCTGATTGCGGCATTCGCTAGAACTCTCGTAGCGCCGTTTAGAACCCCAAGCAGAACTCCGAAAAAACCAATTTCGTAAACAAAATGGTGGATTTTAAACATTAGGTTTTTTATAACTATGTCAAAATTGGTCGTACGAGAGTTCTGATTGCGGCATTCGCTAGAACTCTCGTAGCGCCGTTTGGAACCCCATGCAGAACTCCGACAAAATCAATTTTTGAAAATTTTCAAAAAAAAATTTTTTTTTAATTTGCAGAACTATTAAAAAAAACTATCAAGAACTCCAGAACTCTTCCTTCTGATTGCATTTTGCCGCTCAGAACTCCATTTAAACAAAAAAGCGGCGCTGCGTGAAGTTGGCGCTCGATTTTGTTTTTTGACGATTTTTCGAAAATTTGCGCGGAACTATGAGAATTTTCTAGAGAGAACTCCAGAACTATCCGTAAGCTACCGGGAACTCTAAAAAAAAATTGATTTTTTTTAAAAAAGTGGCGCTAACTTCACAAGGGTGAAAACAGGACCTAAGTTCAGAATGCTCTTTTATTTTCGTACCTACCTAGTTTTGAAATTTGAGGTGCAAAGTCGCAGTCTTTATGTTAGTTAGTAGTGTCCATGGGGTAGTGTCCGACCGAAACTTGGGCTTCGGGCACTTTCTGCTTTCGGTCAAAAAACCGAACAAGTGCGAGTCGGACTCGACTCGGTTCCAATATCATTGTCTTCACAAATGGCTTAAAAATCCCTTCAGCCTTTGTAAATATTTAATCTGGATTATTAATATCTTTTCAATAATTTTATAATAAGTTGCATCCCGCATACCGTTTCAAATGTCCCAAAGGTAAACTGGAAGACAATGCTTTGGCATTAAGTTCGCCTTTTGTATACACATTATGAAATTGTGTGCAATAAAGTTTAAATAAATAAATAAAAGGAGTTTCTTTCTTTTTATAGAAAAAAGGGATAAAAATATAGGAGTATAAGTTGGGATGGGCTTCGAATCCGAACTTCTGACTCACTGCTTCCTCACATTCTGTGGTACTGCCCGGTCAAACTAGCTAGATGAATGACCGGGATCCAATTTACTTTAAAAATCAACAAATGATTACATCCTAACTACTAATACTATGAATATTATGAATACTAATATTATGAATGAGAAAGTGAGTTTGTTTGTTTGTTTGTTATTCATTCACGGCTTAACTAATCAGCCGATCGTTATGAAAATTTGTATATATATTGTCACGGGTACAGAGCCCAACATAGGCTTATTTTTATCCCGTGAAAATATGTCGTTCCAATGGGAAAATATTTTTTCTACTACAGAGGGCGCTGTATGCTATCGGCTAACAGATGGCGCCACAAGTCGCGCACAAACGAGATTTATGTTATGTCATAAAATTAATGCGAGCGAAGCCGCGGGGAAAAACTAGTATATATTATATATTGTAGTTTGTTCAACAATATCATATTACTTATTCAATGACAAATCTATCTAGTCATATATACATACACCCTTGTGAAGTTGGCGCCACTTTTTTAAAAAAATCAATTTTTTTTTAGAGTTCCCGGTAGCTTACCAATAGTTCTGGAGTTCTCTCTAGAAAATTCTCATAGTTCCGCGCAAATTTTCGAAAAATCGTCAAAAAACAAAATCGAGCGCCAACTTCACGCAGCGCCGCTTTTTTGTTTAAATGGAGTTCTGAGCGGCAAAATGCAATCAGAAGGAAGAGTTCTGGAGTTCTTGATAGTTTTTTTAAATAGTTCTGCAAATTTAAAAAAAATTTTTTTTTTGAAAATTTTCAAAAATTGATTTTGTCGGAGTTCTGCATGGGGTTCTAAAGGGCGCTACGATAGTTCTAGCGAATGCCGCAATCAGAACTCTCGTACGACTAATTTTGACAAAGTTATAAAAAACATAATGTTTAAAGTCCACCATTTTGTTTTCGAAATTGGGTTTTTCGGAGTTCTGCTTGGGGTTCTAAACGGCGCTACGATAGTTCTAGCGAATGCCGAAATCAGAACTCTCGTACGACTAATTTTGACATAGTTATAAAAAACAGTCCACCATTTTGTTTTCGAAATTGATTTTGTCGGAGTTCTGCATGGGGTTCTAAAGGGCGCTACGATAGTTCTAGCGAATGCCGCAATCAGAACTCTCGTACGACTAATTTTGACATAGTTATAAAAAACGTAATGTTTAAAATCCACCATTTTGTTTACGAAATTGGTTTTTTCGGAGTTCTGCCTGGGGTTCTAAACGGCGCTACGATAGTTCTAGCGAATGCCGCAATCAGAACTCTCGTACGACTAATTTTGACATAGTTATAAAAAACGTAATGTTTAAAATCCACCATTTTGTTTACGAAATTGGTTTTTTCGGAGTTCTGCTTGGGGTTCTAAACGGCGCTACGATAGTTCTAGCGAATGCCGCAATCAGAACTCTCGCACGACTAATTTTGACATAGTTATAAAAAACATAATGTTTAAAGTCCACCATTTTGTTTTCGAAATTGGGTTTTTCGGAGTTCTGCTTGGGGTTCTAAACGGCGCTACGATAGTTCTAGCGAATGCCGAAATCAGAACTCTCGTACGACTAATTTTGACATAGTTATAAAAAACAGTCCACCATTTTGTTTTCGAAATTGGTTTTTTCGGAGTTCTGCATGGGGTTCTAAACGGCGCTACGAGAGTTCTAGCGAATGCCGCAATCAGAACTCTCGTACGACTAATTTTGACATAGTTATAAAAAACAGTCCACCATTTTGTTTTCGAAATTGATTTTGTCGGAGTTCTGCATGGGGTTCTAAAGGGCGCTACGATAGTTCTAGCGAATGCCGCAATCAGAACTCTCGTACGACTAATTTTGACATAGTTATAAAAAACGTAATGTTTAAAATCCACCATTTTGTTTACGAAATTGGTTTTTTCGGAGTTCTGCTTGGGGTTCTAAACGGCGCTACGATAGTTCTAGCGAATGCCGCAATCAGAACTCTCGTACGACTAATTTTGACATAGTTATAAAAAACAGTCCACCATTTTGTTTTCGAAATTGATTTTGTCGGAGTTCTGCATGGGGTTCTAAAGGGCGCTACGATAGTTCTAGCGAATGCCGCAATCAGAACTCTCGTACGACTAATTTTGACATAGTTATAAAAAACGTAATGTTTAAAATCCACCATTTTGTTTACGAAATTGGTTTTTTCGGAGTTCTGCCTGGGGTTCTAAACGGCGCTACGATAGTTCTAGCGAATGCCGCAATCAGAACTCTCGTACGACTAATTTTGACATAGTTATAAAAAACGTAATGTTTAAAATCCACCATTTTGTTTACGAAATTGGTTTTTTCGGAGTTCTGCTTGGGGTTCTAAACGGCGCTACGATAGTTCTAGCGAATGCCGCAATCAGAACTCTCGCACGACTAATTTTGACATAGTTATAAAAAACATAATGTTTAAAGTCCACCATTTTGTTTTCGAAATTGGGTTTTTCGGAGTTCTGCTTGGGGTTCTAAACGGCGCTACGATAGTTCTAGCGAATGCCGAAATCAGAACTCTCGTACGACTAATTTTGACATAGTTATAAAAAACAGTCCACCATTTTGTTTTCGAAATTGGTTTTTTCGGAGTTCTGCCTGGGGTTCTAAACGGCGCTACGATAGTTCTAGCGAATGCCGCAATCAGAACTCTCGTACGACTAATTTTGACATAGTTATAAAAAACATAATGTTTAAAGTCCACCATTTTGTTTTCGAAATTGGTTTTTTCGGAGTTCTGCATGGGGTTCTAAACGGCGCTACGAGAGTTCTAGCGAATGCCGCAATCAGAACTCGTACGACTAATTTTGACATAGTTATAAAAAACAGTCCACCATTTTGTTTTCGAAATTGATTTTGTCGGAGTTCTGCATGGGGTTCTAAAGGGCGCTACGATAGTTCTAGCGAATGCCGCAATCAGAACTCTCGTACGACTAATTTTGACATAGTTATAAAAAACGTAATGTTTAAAATCCACCATTTTGTTTACGAAATTGGTTTTTTCGGAGTTCTGCTTGGGGTTCTAAACGGCGCTACGATAGTTCTAGCGAACGCCGCAATTAGAACTCTCGTACGACTAATTTTGACATAGTTATAAAAAACATAATGTTTAAAGTCCACCATTTTGTTTTCGAAATTGGTTTTTTCGGAGTTCTGCATGGGGTTCTAAACGGCGCTACGAGAGTTCTAGCGAATGCCGCAATCAGAACTCTCGTACGACTAATTTTGACATAGTTATAAAAAACAGTCCACCATTTTGTTTTCGAAATTGATTTTGTCGGAGTTCTGCATGGGGTTCTAAAGGGCGCTACGATAGTTCTAGCGAATGCCGCAATCAGAACTCTCGTACGACTAATTTTGACATAGTTATAAAAAACGTAATGTTTAAAATCCACCATTTTGTTTACGAAATTGGTTTTTTCGGAGTTCTGCTTGGGGTTCTAAACGGCGCTACGATAGTTCTAGCGAATGCCGCAATCAGAACTCTCGTACGACTAATTTTGACATAGTTATAAAAAACATAATGTTTAAAGTCCACCATTTTGTTTTCGAAATTGGTTTTTTCGGAGTTCTGCATGGGTTTCTAAACGGCGCTACGAGAGTTCTAGCGAATGCCGCAATCAGAACTCTCGTACGACTAATTTTGACATAGTTATAAAAAACAGTCCACCATTTTGTTTTCGAAATTGAATTTGTCGGAGTTCTGCATGGGGTTCTAAAGGGCGCTACGATAGTTCTAGCGAATGCCGCAATCAGAACTCTCGTACGACTAATTTTGACATAGTTATAAAAAACGTAATGTTTAAAATCCACCATTTTGTTTACGAAATTGGTTTTTTCGGAGTTCTGCTTGGGGTTCTAAACGGCGCTACGATAGTTCTAGCGAATGCCGCAATCAGAACTCTCGTACGACTAATTTTGACATAGTTATAAAAAACGTAATGTTTAAAATCCACCATTTTGTTTACGAAATTGGTTTTTTCGGAGTTCTGCTTGGGGTTCTAAACGGCGCTACGATAGTTCTAGCGAATGCCGCAATCAGAACTCTCGTACGACTAATTTTGACATAGTTATAAAAAACGTAATGTTTAAAATCCACCATTTTGTTTACGAAATTGGTTTTTTCGGAGTTCTGCTTGGGGTTCTAAACGGCGCTACGATAGTTCTAGCGAATGCCGCAATCAGAACTCTCGCACGACTAATTTTGACATAGTTATAAAAAACATAATGTTTAAAGTCCACCATTTTGTTTTCGAAATTGGGTTTTTCGGAGTTCTGCTTGGGGTTCTAAACGGCGCTACGATAGTTCTAGCGAATGCCGAAATCAGAACTCTCGTACGACTAATTTTGACATAGTTATAAAAAACAGTCCACCATTTTGTTTTCGAAATTGGTTTTTTCGGAGTTCTGCCTGGGGTTCTAAACGGCGCTACGATAGTTCTAGCGAATGCCGCAATCAGAACTCTCGTACGACTAATTTTGACATAGTTATAAAAAACAGTCCACCATTTTGTTTTCGAAATTGATTTTGTCGGAGTTCTGCATGGGGTTCTAAAGGGCGCTACGATAGTTCTAGCGAATGCCGCAATCAGAACTCTCGTACGACTAATTTTGACATAGTTATAAAAAACATAATGTTTAAAGTCCACCATTTTGTTTTCGAAATTGGGTTTTTCGGAGTTCTGCTTGGGGTTCTAAACGGCGCTACGAGAGTTCTAGCGAATGCCGCAATCAGTACTCTCGTACGACTAATTTTGACAAAGTTATAAAAAAACATAATGTTTAAAGTCCACCATTTTGTTTACGAAATTGGTTTTTTCGGAGTTCTGCTTGGGGTTCTAAACGGCGCAAAATGGTGGACTGTTTTTTATAACTATGTCAAAATTAGTCGTACGAGAGTTCTGATTGCGGCATTCGCTAGAACTATCGTAGCGCCGTTTAGAACCCCATGCAGAACTCCGACAAAATCAATTTCGAAAACAAAATGGTGGACTGTTTTTTATAACTATGTCAAAATTAGTCGTACGAGAGTTCTGATTTCGGCATTCGCTAGAACTATCGTAGCGCCGTTTAGAACCCCAGGCAGTACTCCGAAAAAACCAATTTCGAAAACAAAATGGTGGACTTTAAACATTATGTTTTTTATAACTATGTCAAAATTAGTCGTACGAGAGTTCTGATTTCGGCATTCGCTAGAACTATCGTAGCGCCGTTTAGAACCCCAAGCAGAACTCCGAAAAACCCAACTTCGAAAACAAAATGGTGGACTTTAAACATTATGTTTTTTATAACTTTGTCAAAATTAGTCGTACGAGAGTTCTGATTGCGGCATTCGCTAGAACTCTCGTAGCGCCGTTTAGAACCCCTAGCAGAACTCCGAAAAAACCAATTTCGAAAACAAAATGGTGGATTTTAAACATTACGTTTTTTATAACTATGTCAAAATTTGTCGTACGAGAGTTCTGATTGCGGCATTCGCTAGAACTATCGTAGCGCCCTTTAGAACCCCATGCAGAACTCCGACAAAATCAATTTCGAAAACAAAATGGTGGACTGTTTTTTATAACTATGTCAAAATTAGTCGTACGAGAGTTCTGATTTCGGCATTCGCTAGAACTATCGTAGCGCCGTTTAGAACCCCAAGCAGAACTCCGAAAAACCCAATTTCGAAAACAAAATGGTGGACTTTAAACATTATGTTTTTCATAACTTTGTCAAAATTAGTCGTACGAGAGTTCTGATTGCGGCATTCGCTAGAACTATCGTAGTGCCCTTTAGAACCCCATGCAGAACTCCGACAAAATCAATTTCGAAAACAAAATGGTGGACTGTTTTTTATAACTATGTCAAAATTAGTCGTACGAGAGTTCTGATTTCGGCATTCGCTAGAACTATCGTAGCGCCGTTTAGAACCCCTAGCAGAACTCCGAAAAAACCAATTTCGAAAACAAAATGGTGGATTTTAAACATTACGTTTTTTATAACTATGTCAAAATTTGTCGTACGAGAGTTCTGATTGCGGCATTCGCTAGAACTATCGTAGCGCCCTTTAGAACCCCATGCAGAACTCCGACAAAATCAATTTCGAAAACAAAATGGTGGACTGTTTTTTATAACTATGTCAAAATTAGTCGTACGAGAGTTCTGATTTCGGCATTCGCTAGAACTATCGTAGCGCCGTTTAGAACCCCAAGCAGAACTCCGAAAAACCCAATTTCGAAAACAAAATGGTGGACTTTAAACATTATGTTTTTTATAACTTTGTCAAAATTAGTCGTACGAGAGTTCTGATTGCGGCATTCGCTAGAACTATCGTAGCGCCCTTTAGAACCCCATGCAGAACTCCGACAAAATCAATTTCGAAAACAAAATGGTGGACTGTTTTTTATAACTATGTCAAAATTAGTCGTACGAGAGTTCTGATTTCGGCATTCGCTAGAACTATCGTAGCGCCGTTTAGAACCCCAAGCAGAACTCCGATAAAACCAATTTCGTAGACAAAATGGTGGACTTTAAACATTATGTTTTTTTATAACTTTGTCAAAATTAGTCGTACGAGAGTTCTGATTGCGGCATTCGCTAGAACTCTCGTAGCGCCGTTTAGAACCCCTAGCAGAACTCCGAAAAAACCAATTTCGAAAACAAAATGGTGGATTTTAAACATTACGTTTTTTATAACTATGTCAAAATTTGTCGTACGAGAGTTCTGATTGCGGCATTCGCTAGAACTATCGTAGCGCCCTTTAGAACCCCATGCAGAACTCCGACAAAATCAATTTCGAAAACAAAATGGTGGACTGTTTTTTATAACTATGTCAAAATTAGTCGTACGAGAGTT
The DNA here is from genome assembly GCA_905163395.2 of Endotricha flammealis. Lineage (NCBI taxonomy): Eukaryota > Metazoa > Arthropoda > Insecta > Lepidoptera > Pyralidae > Endotricha > Endotricha flammealis. Next base: position 1,338,338 of record LR990871.1, on the reverse strand, counting down.
CTGATTTCGGCATTCGCTAGAACTATCGTAGCGCCGTTTAGAACCCCAAGCAGAACTCCGAAAAACCCAATTTCGAAAACAAAATGGTGGACTTTAAACATTATGTTTTTTATAACTTTGTCAAAATTAGTCGTACGAGAGTTCTGATTGCGGCATTCGCTAGAACTATCGTAGCGCCCTTTAGAACCCCATGCAGAACTCCGACAAAATCAATTTCGAAAACAAAATGGTGGACTGTTTTTTATAACTATGTCAAAATTAGTCGTACGAGAGTTCTGATTTCGGCATTCGCTAGAACTATCGTAGCGCCGTTTAGAACCCCAAGCAGAACTCCGATAAAACCAATTTCGTAGACAAAATGGTGGACTTTAAACATTATGTTTTTTTATAACTTTGTCAAAATTAGTCGTACGAGAGTTCTGATTGCGGCATTCGCTAGAACTCTCGTAGCGCCGTTTAGAACCCCAAGCAGAACTCCGAAAAAACCAATTTCGAAAACAAAATGGTGGATTTTAAACATTACGTTTTTTATAACTATGTCAAAATTAGTCGTACGAGAGTTCTGATTGCGGCATTCGCTAGAACTATCGTAGCGCCCTTTAGAACCCCATGCAGAACTCCGACAAAATCAATTTCGAAAACAAAATGGTGGACTGTTTTTTATAACTATGTCAAAATTAGTCGTACGAGAGTTCTGATTGCGGCATTCGCTAGAACTATCGTAGCGCCGTTTAGAACCCCATGCAGAACTCCGACAAAATCAATTTCGAAAACAAAATGGTGGACTGTTTTTTATAACTATGTCAAAATTAGTCGTACGAGAGTTCTGATTTCGGCATTCGCTAGAACTATCGTAGCGCCGTTTAGAACCCCAGGCAGTACTCCGAAAAAACCAATTTCGAAAACAAAATGGTGGACTTTAAACATTATGTTTTTTATAACTATGTCAAAATTAGTCGTACGAGAGTTCTGATTTCGGCATTCGCTAGAACTATCGTAGCGCCGTTTAGAACCCCAAGCAGAACTCCGAAAAACCCAATTTCGAAAACAAAATGGTGGACTTTAAACATTATGTTTTTTATAACTTTGTCAAAATTAGTCGTACGAGAGTTCTGATTGCGGCATTCGCTAGAACTCTCGTAGCGCCGTTTAGAACCCCAAGCAGAACTCCGAAAAAACCAATTTCGAAAACAAAATGGTGGATTTTAAACATTACGTTTTTTATAACTATGTCAAAATTTGTCGTACGAGAGTTCTGATTGCGGCATTCGCTAGAACTATCGTAGCGCCCTTTAGAACCCCATGCAGAACTCCGACAAAATCAATTTCGAAAACAAAATGGTGGACTGTTTTTTATAACTATGTCAAAATTTGTCGTACGAGAGTTCTGATTTCGGCATTCGCTAGAACTATCGTAGCGCCGTTTAGAACCCCAAGCAGAACTCCGAAAAACCCAATTTCGAAAACAAAATGGTGGACTTTAAACATTATGTTTTTTATAACTTTGTCAAAATTAGTCGTACGAGAGTTCTGATTGCGGCATTCGCTAGAACTATCGTAGCGCCCTTTAGAACCCCAAGCAGAACTCCGAAAAACCCAATTTCGAAAACAAAATGGTGGACTTTAAACATTATGTTTTTTATAACTTTGTCAAAATTAGTCGTACGAGAGTTCTGATTGCGGCATTCGCTAGAACTCTCGTAGCGCCGTTTAGAACCCCAAGCAGAACTCCGAAAAAACCAATTTCGAAAACAAAATGGTGGACTGTTTTTTATAACTATGTCAAAATTAGTCGTACGAGAGTTCTGATTGCGGCATTCGCTAGAACTCTCGTAGCGCCGTTTAGAACCCCAAGCAGAACTCCGAAAAAACCAATTTCGAAAACAAAATGGTGGACTTTAAACATTATGTTTTTTATAACTTTGTCAAAATTAGTCGTACGAGAGTTCTGATTGCGGCATTCGCTAGAACTCTCGTAGCGCCGTTTAGAACCCCAAGCAGAACTCCGAAAAAACCAATTTCGAAAACAAAATGGTGGACTTTAAACATTATGTTTTTTATAACTATGTCAAAATTAGTCGTACGAGAGTTCTGATTGCGGCATTCGCTAGAACTATCGTAGCGCCCTTTAGAACCCCATGCAGAACTCCGACAAAATCAATTTCGAAAACAAAATGGTGGACTGTTTTTTATAACTATGTCAAAATTAGTCGTACGAGAGTTCTGATTTCGGCATTCGCTAGAACTATCGTAGCGCCGTTTAGAACCCCAAGCAGAACTCCGAAAAACCCAATTTCGAAAACAAAATGGTGGACTTTAAACATTATGTTTTTTATAACTTTGTCAAAATTAGTCGTACGAGAGTTCTGATTGCGGCATTCGCTAGAACTATCGTAGCGCCCTTTAGAACCCCATGCAGAACTCCGACAAAATCAATTTCGAAAACAAAATGGTGGACGGTTTTTTATAACTATGTCAAAATTAGTCGTACGAGAGTTCTGATTTCGGCATTCGCTAGAACTATCGTAGCGCCGTTTAGAACCCCAAGCAGAACTCCGATAAAACCAATTTCGTAAACAAAATGGTGGACTTTAAACATTATGTTTTTTTATAACTTTGTCAAAATTAGTCGTACGAGAGTTCTGATTGCGGCATTCGCTAGAACTATCGTAGCGCCGTTTAGAACCCCAAGCAGAACTCCGAAAAAACCAATTTCGTAAACAAAATGGTGGACTTTAAACATTCTGTTTTTTATAACTATGTCAAAATTAGTCGTACGAGAGTTCTGATTGCGGCATTCGCTAGAACTATCGTAGCGCCGTATAGAACCCCAGGCAGAACTCCGAAAAAACCGATTTCGAAAACAAAATGGTGGACTGTTTTTTATAACTATGTCAAAATTTGTCGTACGAGAGTTCTGATTGCGGCATTCGCTAGAACTATCGTAGCGCCCTTTAGAACCCCATGCAGAACTCCGACAAAATCAATTTCGAAAACAAAATGGTGGACTGTTTTTTATAACTATGTCAAAATTAGTCGTACGAGAGTTCTGATTTCGGCATTCGCTAGAACTATCGTAGCGCCGTTTAGAACCCCAAGCAGAACTCCGAAAAACCCAATTTCGAAAACAAAATGGTGGACTTTAAACATTATGTTTTTTATAACTTTGTCAAAATTAGTCGTACGAGAGTTCTGATTGCGGCATTCGCTAGAACTATCGTAGCGCCCTTTAGAACCCCATGCAGAACTCCGACAAAATCAATTTCGAAAACAAAATGGTGGATTTTAAACATTACGTTTTTTATAACTATGTCAAAATTTGTCGTACGAGAGTTCTGATTGCGGCATTCGCTAGAACTATCGTAGCGCCCTTTAGAACCCCATGCAGAACTCCGACAAAATCAATTTCGAAAACAAAATGGTGGACTGTTTTTTATAACTATGTCAAAATTAGTCGTACGAGAGTTCTGATTTCGGCATTCGCTAGAACTATCGTAGCGCCGTTTAGAACCCCAAGCAGAACTCCGAAAAACCCAATTTCGAAAACAAAATGGTGGACTTTAAACATTATGTTTTTTATAACTTTGTCAAAATTAGTCGTACGAGAGTTCTGATTGCGGCATTCGCTAGAACTATCGTAGCGCCCTTTAGAACCCCATGCAGAACTCCGACAAAATCAATTTTTGAAAATTTTCAAAAAAAAAAATTTTTTTTAAATTTGCAGAACTATTTAAAAAAACTATCAAGAACTCCAGAACTCTTCCTTCTGATTGCATTTTGCCGCTCAGAACTCCATTTAAACAAAAAAGCGGCGCTGCGTGAAGTTGGCGCTCGATTTTGTTTTTTGACGATTTTTCGAAAATTTGCGCGGAACTATGAGAATTTTCTAGAGAGAACTCCAGAACTATTGGTAAGCTATCGGGAACTCTAAAAAAAAATAGATTTTTTTTAAAAAGTGGCGCCAACTTCACAAGGGTTATACATACCATTTAAAAAACATTCTAAGAACAAAGATTCTGACTGTTATATGAGTAATCATACCTACAAAACTACTAATACCTACCTTTTAGTACTAATACTAAAAGCTACAATATGAGAAATCATCATTACATAGTGTAAAATGAAGTCTCTTTTGCTGTCTGTCTGTGCGTCTGTGTCCCTAGGCTAATGGAGAAGAAAAGCATTTTTAGTTTTATATGCCATAAAATTGTACAAAAAATTACGAGAATAACTGTGTTTTTATTTTTTTTCTATCTTCAAAACTGACCGAGATATTTAAGTGCAAAGTTACCATTTTCGGTCGAGCCGCTGAGCGAGCGCGATATCGTTGATGACGTCACTAGGACCATATCCGCGCGAGCGACTCAGGGATTTCAAGCATTTACCCGAATGTGCCTGTCGCGCGCGGAACTACTGTGTTAATTTTAAATAAAAAACAATAAAAACATCATGAGTTCATCAACTAAATATTGTATTGTGCCCCAGTGTAAAAATACGGCAACAAAAACACCCGAAAAGTTGTTTTTTTACGTGCTAAAACACCCAAAAATGAGAAAAAAATTGATATTAGCCGTCGCGTTTATCCATCTTCTCGTCAGAAGAGCACATCCATTGGAACTACAAACGTCAGAATATTGTTGTGATTGTGAGGATCATTCATTTTCTATTCTATTCTATATTATATTCTAATGAGTCCATACAAAACACAGAATGAAGTATAGTTTTTACACTGAGTTAGGTTTATTTAAAACAGCTGTTTACACTTGATTTAATATTACGAAAGTAGGTAGGTATAAAAAATGTAAAACGCGGGGAACGGGGTAGACTCGGTGGTAGGCGCTAGTTGACGATCTGTTGTATTGTATGTATGAAATCGAAATCATTTCCAAATAATCTCGATATCAGCCGTGATTATAGTACCTACGCCCACAAGTGCTAGACCTAGTCACCCACCTGTATTTTTCCGGTGGGAAAAAAGTACCTAGCCCATGTCACTCCACTTCTCCAGACCTTCTCCAGACCTTCCCCATAAAAATTTATTACTTTCGACGTGAAAGAAGGACAAACAAACAAACACACTTCAGATTTTATAATATTAGTATGATAGGTACCTAAGTACTACCCTACCTTTTCATTTTAACTCCGCTAATTTTAGCTGCATCAAAATCTTTATTTCTTATAAAATATTCTGCCACCATCATATCGTGGACTATGGGAAGGTTGTCGGATTAGCCTTTTTGAAATCCTTCTTCCATTTTAGTTCAAACAATAATATACAAAATACACTACATAATTAATCAGCATTATTTAAAATCAATAAAAAACACCAGAGCGCACTAGAGCAAGCAACTTTTACCCGCGAAAATGTACTACGGACGTATGAGCCGGGCGCCCCCGACGCGCCGTATGGATGCGATGACGTCACGCGCTGTTCGCGGGGACGACGAGATTTAAAAAACCTGCGTAAACTTCCCAAGCTTATAACTTCGTTAATATTGCACCGATCGATGTGAAATAAAAACTAGAATAATGTGTAAGGTGTAGACTTTTATTCTACGTACTCAAAAGTGTAATATTGTAACCTTGTTATCTTCTCCATTGTATGCTTAATCTTTAAAACTGCGCGTTTTTAAGTATATTACATTCAAAAATTCCCACGGGAAAGCGGGATACACGGGTCTCGTTAGTTACTAATAGTCTGTGAGGTTGTATGGGATAATCTTTGTGTCTATTGAACCGATTTTACCAAAAGAAATCCATGTTATTTGTGAGTCTCACAGCCAGTTCTTGAAACGCGTTTTAATTTTAATTCCACATTAAGTCTCTAGCCATCCTTTTCTTCTTCAGTTTGACAGTGGGAGCTATAATTTAATGTGTCATTAACTTTAAAAACGCATTTCAGAAACTGGCTGTCAGACTATAATAACACGAAAAAACAATTTTGGGCGCTTGGGGGCAATTACAAAATTAATTATGTATGTAAACTAAATATCGACTACAATATTGTTACCTACCTATCTTTAATTTCTAAATATTTAGAATAGATAAGTAGTAATTTTTATCGTTTATTGAATAATTTCATTGATAACGTTACAATCAATACAAATTCTAAAAATTACTTACCTTTATTTATATCGGCATCCAATAAATAATACTCCAATATTATATCCTACGTTGAGTGGTACACATAATTTTACAAACGCACTGTACTACAACAAAAACAGAATTTCTTGTTCACCCAGATGAATCACCGAAGAATGCAATGCACTTTAACACAAACAATCACACAGAAACACAACAAAACACACATCTACAACACAATTTCTTATTTATAACGAGTTTCGATACGATTTTATAACATTTTTCGATTATTCCACGCACCACAAAAGTTTTCGTGGACGAAAACACGCGACGCGGTATCACTTCGTAAAACCCAGCGAATGACTGCTTGAATAGCGTACAAGTATAACCTTACAAAATAGAAGAAGCCCACGCGGCTGTGGGCGCGCGAAACAAACTGTTGCGCTCCCCAACTTGGCAAGGTTGCCGCGGCGTAAACTCTAAACAGTAGAAAAAAGTTTTGTATAACATTACGATACACAGTTACATACGTTTGTTTTGGGTTTGCATTTAAAATTATGGCACCGTACGTGTTTTAAACTTAGTTTAAAACGTCAATAAAACGTTTGTTTTCGTTGTGGTCACGGCGGCCGTGCAATAACTCGCACGTGAAGTTAGCCGCGGAACGGACTCGCTTTTGCTTAGCACGAACGAAAGTGTTGCTTACTTCAAACCGGTTCGAAATAGGGAGGGGACACTCACACTAGTTGCAATTCAATTCAATGACGTAAAGTTGTAAAAAAATAACGGTTATGCCTTTCGTATAGAGATGAGAATGAGATGAACTTGTAATTATTCACGTCACGACAGTTTAACTTCTAACTCTTAAAAAGTTGGCGCATTTCTTCGTGACTTCTGATTCTTTTCTATACTAGGTCGTGCCGATAAAAATATTATGACCATTTTTTATTAGTTTTTTTTGTTATTTTGTTACTTACTACTTAACTGCTTAACAGCCAGTTTCTGAAATATATTTTAATTTTAATTCCACATTAAGTCTCAAGCTATTTCTTTTTCCTTCTTTAGTTTGACAGTCACAGCCATAATTTGTGTCATTAACTTTAAAAATGGTTTTGGGACACGAGGACATACATAATGTATCTGGTTTTATTGTCAATTACCTACCTTTTGATGAAAAATCGCTACTATGATGACGGCCCGGGAGACCTGTACCAGGACCCCCTGGTCTGTACCAGCCATAATTTGTGTCATTAACTTTAAAAATGGTTGGGACACGAGGACATACATAATGTATCTGGTTTTATTGTCAATTACCTACCTTTTGATGAAAAATCGCTACTATGATGACGGCCCGGGAGACCTGTACCAGGACCCCCTGGTCTGTACCAGCCATAATTTGTGTCATTAACTTTAAAAATGGTTTTGGGACACGAGGACATACATAATATATCTGGTTTTATTGTCATGTAATTACCTACCCTTTGATGAAAAATCGCTACTATGATTACGGCCCGGGAGACCTGTACCAGGACCCCCCGGTACAGACCAGGGGGCCCTGGTACAGGTCTCCCGGGCCGTCATCATCATAGACACGAGCACTTTAGAAGCTCATTACGAGCACTAAGGTATAAGAGGTAGCTAAAAAAAACTTAGGAATTTGTAGGAAAGTAATATTTTAATATATTTTATGTGCTTTCATGTCATTGTTTTATATGTCACTAAGGTGGCAAACAAGCATACGGCCCGCCTGATGGTAAGCAGTCACCGTAGCCTATAGACGCTTGCAATACTGGGGGTATCGCTCACGCTTTGCCAACCCTCCCAAACCCCAAGTGGGGGGCCGTACATAGTCAATAAAATAACTAAAACAAATAAAAGTTTTTGCCAAAATATAAAAAAAAAAAAAACCCGCCGTAGAAACGCAACATGGCCGATACCAATGCTATTTGGCTACGATCTTCCGTAAGGTGGAGGTCCTTCCCCAGACGGGCTGCTCCGATGCGGAACGGATTATCCGCTGTGCCCGACATCTCTTAAAAAAAATGTTTTCATGACAGTTTATTATATGTATATTTTAGCTACATAATAAAATTTAATTTAATATATTATTTGATAACGTAGTACTTTTTACTAATGGTAAATAGCAGTGGGTACTATAATATTGATTTTTGTGCGTCCTCCTCTAATCTAATGTTGCTGTGTCCAACAGGGTCTATAAAATGTTCTTATATTTGAAATTGTCATGTCATCCTGTCTTTATGGTCTGCAATAAATATTGAGTACCTATTGAGTTTGACAGCTCGGTAGCAGTAGAGCGGTGGTAGTGAAGGATCACTACCACACCAACGCACTACCGGGTACTAATACTAATCGAACGATGGCAACATTGGAACCAGGTGATGAGGTGACGCTGTGTATTTTTTTTTTTTTAAGTTTTAAGGTTTACAAAAAAAATAAACACAAATATTACCTCTTCATAATATTAAAGAATACATTTCATAAATCTACAATGTGTATTTTCTTTTGTTTATTATTCCTTAAAATTCCAGGAACTTCCGACGTCTGGCTAATCACGCCCAACGTAGATATGGAACAAAATACAGTAAGCTGGCTAAAATTATTTTAATAACAGCACTGAATCGGAGCAACTAGTATTTTCAACGTTGCGAGCATTAGTCGCACACAAAATTATGCAGCTTTTTGAGCAACTAATTTACATACCTTTGCATATGAATGACATAAATTTACTGTACGGAATAAGAATGGTATTATTTTAAGGTAAAACTATTATGACGGTTTGTTTAAAGTGTAGATAAGTCATTAGTTAAAATGTCAACTAATATTATAAGCTCCGAAACTACTTGAACTTGACCGATTAGAAATTTCTTACAGTTCAGAAGTCACACTTTGACGACCTCCGTGGCGTAATGGTTACCACGCCAGACCGCCACCCAGGAGCTCCAGGGTTCGATTCCCGGTCGGGTCATGATGAAAAACGAACTTTTTCGCCTCGGGTCGGGGATGTTTATCTATATATGTATTTGTTATGAAATATAATATCCTAGAGTTAGTATCCCATAACACAAGTTTCGAACTTACTTTGGGGCTAGCTCAATCTGTATGAATTGTCCCTACATACATATATTTTTTTATTTTATTATTTACTATGCCCGGGTGACAGTTATATTCTTAAAATAATTAGGGATCCCTACTGAAACCGCTGATGGGCGGCTAATATGTCAATAAAGTCAGCAATGTGCTTCACAAGTCAGCACAGCTGATAATATGATGATGTATTTTGATTTGATCGAATGAACCTTTTTTTTTTTCATTAAAAACCAACACGTTTCTTTATTTGATGGTTATAATCGGCCGGAGTAAACAGCACGCTAAAATTTACTGTGTGCTAACTTTGCTATTTGCCAATCTGATTTTAAGGATGACATTTGAAGGTAACTAATCTATCCTTTGTTATTAAACATCATTGTTACTTTTAGATATATTAACTTGACTTTATTTTTGCGTTGAAATAATAACTTTATTCAAATATTTCTGTTGAATAAAGTACGAGGACAATAACATAACTTTTAGCTGCTTTGGCAATTTTTCAAGCCGCGTTTTTAAGTTATTTCATTTCATTGTTTTGTATAAAGTTAAACATTTTTATGACCGTTTTTACCATGAAGTAAGTACTAAGTTCTTCATGGTTTCAACAATTTCCTAAAATTTTAGAGTCTCTACAGATTTTTCTATCGTCCGAAACCTTGCTTTTGGGAACTTGGGAGGGCTGGCAACGCGTGAGTGATACCCCCGGTATTGCAAGCGTCTATCTATACGCGACGGTGATGCTTACCATCAGGTGAGCCGTATGATTGTTTGCCAACTTTGTGGCATAAAAAAATTGTCATACACGTACCAAAAACAAAGATTTGAATATAGAGAAAGCTGAGACTTTTAAATTTTAGGAATTTTTGATGAAAGAAAACGAGCATTAGATTATTTTAATGCCAGAGGAGGTGCTAGCGGGTTGATGTTGATAATCACCGCTGCCCAGGACACCCACGACTACAAGATCTTGAATGCGTTGCCCACCTATGAATGAATGAAAAAGGAAGGTCTGGGGAAAGAAAGTAAAGATAAAAACTATTGTTTTATTTAAATAGGATAACTTAGAGCAAGTTCAGATGACAAGCGCTCAACGCGCGTTTTGATAACGCGCGTTTACAACTACATACATTTTATTCAGGCCGTACACAATGTTAACGCGCGTTTTAATAAAGCGCGCGTAATAAAACGTATGTAGTTGTAAACGCGCGTTATCAAAACGCGCGTTGAGCGCTTGTCATCTTCTGAACTTGGTCTTATTGTTTAAAATACAAGACAAGATAAGTTTGGAGTTAATAATTATTGTTTAAGAAAATGAAACGTCAAGATAACTTAGCTATAGATTTGTGATAAAAGGTGCATAGAATGCTTATCGTTATTTTTTATCAGTTATTATAGATTACAAGCTAAGATAATCTTACCTTTATGACTACTATCGTCTGGTGCATTGTAAGAACAGAATATCAAAGTGAAATAGCGGTGATATGATATGTACGATGAGCTCTCATCTCACTCATCGTACAAAACATAATCATAACAGGACTAATCCGTCCTGGAGGGCTACTACGAAACAAGAATTTTAACCATGAATTACAAGGTATTTCATGGTTATAATTGGTTGTTAAATTTACTATGATGCAATAAAGTATTGAGTATTGAGTATAATTCAACGAACTAGCAAAATAAACATAAAGTAAAAAGTATTTCATGGCTAGAATTCAAGGGATTACTAAAATAACCAGGAAATACCTTGTCTTACATGGTTAAAATTCTTCCGATACTTCGGCCGAAGCATCGGATTTACGTTTCGTAGTTTTCTGCTTCTTATATCCTGTTTCCTTCCACTATCCCTACCTTTTTCATTGCTTAAAAAATTAATAATTTAGATTGCAATCATAACCAAGAATCATAATAATATTTTGCAAGTAGATTTACAGAATTTTTCGAATTAATCATCACACCACGCCACGGCATTGTTATTAATTTATTTTATTTTCTGTGTATCAAATAATCATTTTTTCTCTTTCTTTCGAAGCCATTAAGCAGTGCAAGAGTTTTTTTTAATACCACTAAGGTGGTAAACAAGCTTACGGCCCGCCTGATGGTAGTCACCGTAGCCAATGTACGGTTGCAACGTGTTGCCGACCCTGTAAAAATCTTTTAATGCCTCTTTTGAAGAACCCCATGTTGTAGTATAACTAAAGAAAATACCTCGGCGGGATCTCATTCCACAGCTTCAGCGTTCGCGGGCGCGGGAGGAAATTCCTCTGAAACCGCGCAGAGATTGTGTTGAAGGCATATACACATATCAACAATGGTTGAAGGTGCCAACATCACGGCACACATCTTTACTGTTAACGGTCAGCAAAAACAAATCTCACAGACAAAACGTTAAAAATAGAACGATAAATCAAAACGTTCGGTCCAATTCATTCACAAAATGGCGTCGGTAAGGTGCGAAACCCATTCGTTCTCCGGGTCTCGTGACTAATTAGGGTGGGCACTCGGTGACGTGTGGCAAACCTTTTGCCCATTACAACTTTACCTCCACTAATTAAACGAAATGTGCTTCGTCCAGTACGAAATGCTGTGTTTACGTTTGCCTGTATGAGTAAAATTTGTAAGGGTATGAGACCGCAGTTCGTCTGTTTGATTTTAAATAATTACATGTACAAATAGGATAAAAAATATTGACGTGTTGATAATCTGACTGTATAAGTAAAGTACTAATTTAGAAAGAGGTAAAGTTTTTGAGGTTGTATGTGCTAATCTCTGGATCTACTGGACCGAGTTTTTAAAATTCGTTTTACCAAATAGCCATGTTTATTGGGACTGCAATAGAAATATATTAACCAGAAAAAGTCCACTGAAGACACAGGCAACTGTATGAAAATTAAACATGAAAATACTGATTGCTGACAGCAATAAGGCCCCCTTGTTGCCAAATCACTAATCTGTAAGTTATCCTACTGTATTTTTTGTCTGTGTTTTACAAATGTGTAAAGCATATCCATATCTATTAAATCATCAAATAACTTAAACAATAAAAAAACCGTTTTATTTATTTCTTCCTATTAATTTATTAGATACAAAAATTGTCAACGAAAATACATTATTTGCAGGAGAAACTTCCTATCTAAGTATCATTCTAAATACAAAAATTGTGACGAAAATTGTCAACGATTAAAAAACATTTTTTGATGGAGAAACTCTATAAAGCAACATCACGAAACAACACTGTGAAATTTAATTCAAAGCTCATTTATACAGGATTAAATTGGAAAAAGGATGGTGTTGCTGTCAATTTTCTCGTTGAAAAGATAAATCCCAAACATTACAAGAGTCCTTTCATTAAATTTAAAGAGAAACTCTGGGTAATTAGCCTTGTTTAATGGGTACAAACAAAAAATATATAACCCAATAATTTTTATATTTTCTAAGGCGATGGTAGGTATAATGTTGCCTACTTTAAGAAGTTTTTTATAGCAACATTAGCGGTTTTTTGCCTATTGACAGCCCGGTGGTGTGGTGGTAGTGAACCTACTTGGAGCTCCCAGAGGGCGTGGACGTTCGATTCCCGCTTGGGTAAATTCCCTTGTCTGGTACTCATAACACAAGCATACAGCCTAGTTCACTTTGGGACTAAGTGGGGTTGTGTGAACAGTATAGAATTTGTTTATTTATTTGATCTGCTCACAAAAGCGTTTATATATAGATATAAATTAATCTATTACCTACGCACATATTGTGTCATTATAAAATTATGTAGTTAACTTACCTAAGATAATTATATTAATTAATACTGACACTAAAATGATTAAATAATTTGATCATAGCTAATTTCTAGCAGATTTCTAGTCGGTGCTGTCTGTACCTAAGTAGAGAGACACATAAGGTCTTTGCACTGTCTCCACGTTAATCCTATAGAGATTAAAATAATATTATAACAAGATTAATATTAATCCTCAGAACTAAACAAATAAAGTACTTACTTTAAAATAATTTTGATAATTTTTATGAAATCTCACCTGTATTTCGAACGCCTGACAAAATTTAAATAGCAGTATGCCTCCAATTTACACATTTGCTTGTATTACATGCTCAGGTTTTAATTAAATCACTCTGATTTTAATTAATTCTATAACGCTCTAACTATTATTTATTTAATGAATTGGTTTTCGTTTCGGTTGTGATATTTCAGTACGGTTTCTAGTTGAATTAAATAACATCTTGTATTCGTAATTTAGTTGGTGAAAACGAGACTTGTCAAAGAAAATATTTTTGAAAGAAAAATATATTTCACCTGGCTCCAGGTGGGATTTGAACCCATGTCCTTTCGATATCCGGCCGAGTGTTCTTCCAACTGATATTTTCAAAATACCTAGTTGAACCGAAAACATCATTATAATAGTCAAAAACATTGTTTTCAAATACGTCGATTAAGAGATAAGACGGTATAAAAATGTGGATGTCTAATAATAACGACTATTATAATATGCTTTGTCAAATATCGTTGGATCTTTTCTCATTATAGGAACACAAAGAGGACAGCTCCTAGAAATAATTCCGTAAGGATAATATTTTTAATATTTACTTTTGCCTACGACTCCGTATATTTTTCTATACTAATATTACAAAGAGGAAAGATTTAATTGTTTGTTTGTTTGTTTGCATTGCATAGGCTCCGAAACTAGTGGACCGATTTCAAAAATTCTTTCACCAGTAGAAAGCTACATTATCAAGGAGTGACATAGGCTGGAACGGGTCCGGGACTTCACGCGGACGAAGTCGTGGGCAAAAAAACTAGTTAACTATAATTTCGAAATAGCGACATTACTCTGTCTTAAATATTACTAATTGGAAGTATTTCGGTTTAAAAAGAAATCTATAACCTACTATAAAACAAAGTAGAGTACAAAATGAAAATAATGATTAGGTACTGAGTACAAAATGGGGTTCGTTTTAGGCAGCAGTTGATTTCGGCGCCAATTTAGTACAAGCAATAAATCATAGATGGCGCTGTTTTCAATTTTGCTACGACATTCTGTTGCTTATCGATCGAGACTTATAATTACTCTCTGTCATGTATTGATAGTGTTTTCAAAGTATTAAGGTACCTATATTTTTTATTTAATTATCATAAAATCGAGCTATTAAAATTTTTATAAATTATTTCATCGAAAGCTAGGCAATATGAATTTCCCAAGAAAACAGGAGAAATAACACAGCGTTCTTGCAATTTTTTAAATAAAAATATTTGTGCAATCTCTAAACTTCTTAATATTATTATAACTAGTTATTTTTTACTTTATATAATAAACCATTTGTTCATTGCTTTTTGGTGAATATTGTAAGAAAACCTAATACAGACATTCAGAATCCCGGTAAGCCCATGTTAGGTAAGGATTACACGATCAATCAACGTCACAATTCAGGATTCAAGGCTTTCAGCCAGCTTTTAGGCTTTTGATGTTTAGAACCTGAAAAATATAGTAAATAAAACTTAAGTAATATAGTGTGTTCAGTTTTTATAACCTGTTTGAAGTGTTTGATCACTCTTTGTTATCGTTATTTTGGTAAATTTCTTTTTGATGAAACTCAAGAAAAAGGGGGTTTACCGTTGTATAATCTTTGCATAGTATAAAACGAAGTCCCTCTGTCTGTCTGTCTGTCCCTATGTATAGTTATGCTTATATCTTTATAACTTAATCCGCTCAAATCGGAACAGCCCGTCTGGGGAAGGACCTCCACCTTACAGAAGATCGTAGCCAAATAGCATTGGTCTCGGCTATGTTGTGTTCCTACGGTGAGTAAGGTCTCCAGAGCTCCACTTGGGAGGGTTGGGAGGGTTGGCAACGTGTGAGTGATACCCCTGGTATTGCAAACGTCTATAGGCTACGGTGATGCTTACCATCAGTCGGGCCGTATACCCGAACAGCGACTAATTCAACGAAGGAAAAGTGAATACGAAATGACGAAGTAGGACGAAAGTACACTATCGTTTTCGCTCGACTTCGCGAGAGTGTAGAGCTAGCATAAGATTTGAAACGGATAGTATGTAAATCACTACATAGTATAAAACAAAGTCGCTTTCTCTGTCCCTATGTCCCTTTGTATGCTTAAATCTTTAAAATTACGCAACGGATTTTGATGCGGTTTTTTTAAATAGATAGAGTGATTCAAGAGGAAGGTTTTTATGTATAATACATTCCAAAATTCCCACGGGAAAGCGGGATACACGCAAACGAAGTTGCGCGGGTTTCGCTAGTAATCTATATAACAATATTGTTAAAAATGTTTGTAAGATATTTACAATATTAGCAATAGAATAGGAATTTCGAAAAAAAAAATCCGTCTGTATGTATGTCATCATATCAACGCATAAACATCCCACTGCTGGGATACGGGTCTCCCTTTAATCGAAGCTGATTAAAGCGTACTCTGCCACGCTGCTCCAATGCGGATTGGCAGAGGCCGGTGTTGCCAAGCCGTCCGAAGGCCACCGACTTGACTTAACGACTGTCATCTATCGACAACAGCCGGGACCGACGGCTTAACGTGCCCTCCGAAGCACGGAGAAGCTCGAGATAACGAAACCCATCCAAACGCTGGCTAGGGTCGACGTCGCTTAACTTGCGTGTTCATTTTAGAGTGCGACTCACAGCGGCGCCATACGCTCCTCACTGTTTGTATGTATGTTTGTAGTTTTGTACACGCTAATCTCAGAAACGGCTGAACCGATTTGAATACGGTTCTCACTAATACGTTGCGGTTTGCTCCACCATTGACTTCACTTAACATTTAGTGTATCTTTTCAAAATTCCCACGGGAACGGGAATAATAGGCAAAACTACTCCACGCGGACAAAGACGCGGGCAAAAGCTATTAGATAATATTTTCAGAAATAAGTAACATGATTAAATAGTTTTTTGGTTAATTAATTAAGTTTTCAATCATTCATAAAATTAATTAACAGAATGCAGTTTCCTGTTAATGTATAATGTAAATTAATTATTAACAGTTTCACACCCCGATTATTGGATTGATTAAAATTACGAACGAATGAATGGTTTGCAGAAATAAACTAAAACTGTTACTAACGCATCTGGCTAGGTAATTTTGTTGAAGCATTGCAAAGTTTTTAATTAGGTCTGTTTACTGTTGTAATAAAAAAGGAAAAACCTAAGTGCGTGTCGGGCCACGCACAGTGTAGGGTTCCGTATTTTCTACGCATTGCTTGTTCGCAATAACATAATCTATGTAATTTGTACGTTTCCTATTTTGTATGAGTGAGGCATTCGAGTTTGAATCTATTTTTGTTACGAGAATAGGAGGGCAGGTAACATTGTGTGAATTGTGTACAAAAATTAATAAAAAAACATGTTTAAAAAAATATATTATTCAATTACATTTTTGTACCAGTTGATAGTAAAAAAAACAATTTATTTCATAGTACGACGCCATTATAACAAATAGACATTATATTAATAAAAAAACGTCATAAAAGCTTTTTACAATATTATTAGGAAATATTGTTACCGACTACAATTTACTTTTGATTAACATGTAAATTAAAGATAAGTATAGTAGCTAATTAATCAAACAAATAAAATACTAAGATTGAAAGCTTTTTTAGTTCACAACCTTTACATTGTTCTTTGAGCTTTAAACAAGTAATATTCGACACTAAACGTTTAAAATTAACCTGTCAACTAAATAAATAAAATAAAAAGTTATATAGGTACTTACTTAGGTACTCTTAACTCTTAATTATTTTAACTTAAGAATAATTAGTACACAACACATATAGGGTGAGGTACTACGCACACAGGGCATTACAACGCGTCAACACGCTGTAGATTGTTTCCTTGTTCGATGCAGACGCCCACGTGAAACTATTCAAAAAATGATTTGAAAAACAATACATAGGTACATGCCAATCCGCATTGGATCAGAGCGTGGCAGAGTATACAATCCCCTTGAATTATAGGGATACGGGATCCCTGCAGTGCGATGATTAAGTTAAGAGTTGATTGACATGACGAGCATCATTGGCTAGTCGCAGCTTAAAGCTACAGTTACACATGCTCATTTCAAGCATGAAAGCATGCTTCTATTGAGCAGTTGCTACTTTGTAGCATGTGTGTTGGAATGTTGCTCAAAATTAGCATGCTCATTTCGAGTTTGCTTAAAAATCGACAGGCGTGCGATTTTTGAGCTACCTGCGGCGGAAGGGGGCGTGCTACAAGCACGTCAAACAGATTTAAAACGAGCATGTTTATTGCTAACTAATGTGAAGGTGTATGATTAAAATTAGCATGCCTATTGCTAGCAAATGTAAACTGCTCATAAGCATGCTCGTATTGAGCATACTCAATGGCACGCTTTTTAGCATGCTATTTTAAAGCATGTGTAACAATAGCTTTATAACACGCCGCCGTCTGCATAATCCTTAATCATATTAAAGTTTTATCACAGACATTGCTATGGTGATAGTTATACTGTGCTATGGTAACACAATTATTATAAGCACCGATTTTTATAATATAGTTAATTCACTGCGGTTAATAAAAAGAATGGTAACATTTTAAATGTACATTACGTACCTAATATATTTTTAATGGCTATAAAAGTACATATTTAATTCAATATTACTTATAAATAACTTATTTAAATTGTAGTGTGTACGGTGAGTGAAAACAATAAATAAGCTAGAAAGGTCCAAAATATGTAGAATAGCCAATCAGCCAGTATTAGGTTGGTTTTAAAAAAATTGTCTGTACTTCAAGGCATCTTATCGATATATAACATGGCGAAGTCAGTAACCGCCAACCTAGACTAGCGTGGAGTATGTCCTACCTAATACGCCTTCGGGTGAAGGGAGGTCTCCCATCAGGTCCCAACGAAGGGCTTACAGTGGTGGATGATAATAATTCCAATTGTCTTCCTAATAAATGTTTTGATCATTCATCTAAATTCACACCATAAAACAAAATAGCAGTAAACCATGGTATTTTATCATCCAAATGTCGTGTTAACAATAGTCAATGAGCATCGATAAATTTACCGATAAAATTCACAGCATGTAACACAGATATAATTTAAAATAGATGCCACCGTTTACAGCGAATTATTGTATTTCGATGTGGCGTCGTATTGCACAAAACAACGTCGCACGACGCATGCAAAAACTTGTGAATTAATTCACAAGGTTGTTGTTTGGTAACCCGAAGCATTGAAGGGAGAAGACAGAGATTCGCGTTGTAGTTTTCTGTGTAACACAGAATGTGTTCAAGCACTTATTATGGCGTATCCACACACTCGGCAAACAACGGCGAACAGCGAACACAAACAGCAAACACGAACGTGTGGACAGCTGTTTGTCTGTTTTTGTTTGTGTTTGCCAGTGTTCGGCGTCGGTGTCGGTTTTTGTGCACAAATCAAAGGGTGTTCGACGAACATGTTTGGGATGTATCCACATGCTTGTGAAGCAGTCAGTAGTCTTGCCAAACGAAAGCTTTGTTTCCTATCCGGCCGAGTGCTCTCCTTCTTTTTCGTTTAATTTCACTTTCCTTTTTTTTAATCAAAATAAGTCATGCCAAAAGTGATCGCTGCCACCACAAGTTCGTCGTCCGCCATGTTTGCTAAACCGGCATCCGGCATAGACTGGCACGTTCGCCAAGCGTGTGGATACCGCGTTTGTGTTCGGTGATTGTGATCGGTGTTTGGCATATGGTGTTCGGTGTTTGGGGTTTGTGGCGAACAGCGAGCGTGTGGAGGCCCCATTAGAGTTAGGAGCGTTAAAGATTACTTTGTCTTCTCCAGATGACAGAGATTCGCGTTGTAGTTTTCTGTGTAACGCAGTATGCGTTCAAGCTCTTATTAGAATTAAGAGCGTTAATTACTTTGCCTTCTCCATCAATAGCATTAAGGGCTTATTATGACTACCTACTTATTAGTTGCTGTGATCGGCATTTTTATCCTGCTTTTCGATTCAATTAAATGTCAAAAGTGGCAAAACCAAGCCCTAAGATCTTGCGGAATCTACTTTGATTTGTGTCTGTGACATTTATGATGTACAATCAGTTCAATCATGTACCATTTGTTGGCACTATGCCAGTATCCTAGAAAATATGAATTTCTGCATCGCATGTACTTTGTACTATTTGAAATATTGCTAAGCTTATTTTTCCGAGAGCTCTGTATCGATAATACCAAAGCAGTTTGACTATGCAGTAATAAAACAAATACAAGATTAGTTAATAGTTACTTCGTAAGTAAAACAATTATTTAGTTTTATTGTAGAGGTGAAATGTTTTCCTTTGGTTTTTTTATACTACGGTAGCAAACAATTTTACAGTCAGTCTGATGGTAAGTGGTCACCGTAGCCTATGGACGTTCGCAACACCAGGGATATCATTCGCGTGTTACCGACATATAGAAAACCGTTTCACTTCCTTTTTGAAGCATCCCGTATTGTACTTCCCTGGGAACATCCTAATTATTCCCGGAAGGAAATTCTAGTTCTGATTCTTCTAGCCAGTCTTCTGCTCTAGTTCTTCAGAACAATCTTTTGGATGGTGGAGAAATAGAAGAAGAGAAATAGAGAATTTTGGACATGTCAAATTGTGGTAAAATATTTAAATACTAAGCTTAAACTTAACCTATTATTAAGTATACCATCATTCATAATACTCATAACGTCATCAACTTAACATAAACACATTTTGTTTCCATATGCAAACGAGTACTTATCATGTATTATTGACGACCTCCGTGGCCTAATGGTTACCATGCCAGGCCGCCAGACCCAGGAGGTCCCGAGTTCGAATCCCGGTCGGGTCATGAAAATAACTTTTTCTGATTGGCCTCGGGTCTTGGTCTACATATGAATTTGTTATAATAATATAATGTCGTTGAGTTAGTATCCCATAACACAAGTTTCGAACTTACTTTGGGGCTAGCTCATCTGTGTGAATTGTCCCTATATATTTATCTATTATAAAAAGTTAAAATAATAAAAAAAATAAGATAAAAGAAGTATTACAATGAAAAGTACCAGTATGCTTGCAGCCATATTTACAGTCCCTGCTCAACAGGGAAGTGAAACTAAACAGTAAAAAAATAGGTCATTGAAACTGAATAGGGAATTGAACAGCAGTAATATGTAAAGGACTGTGTGTAAATGTGTTTTTAGGCAAATAAGAACAGCTTTGTGAATTAGTTGATCAGCTGTCATCTTAACAACTATAACTCTGTTCTGATACTACAAATGTTGTAGAACTCCCTCTCAGGTAACAGGTACTCTTGTGTTAATTGTTTGAACTTATTAAAATCACAATAATTGTCGCTATCACAATTGGAGAAACGCATTATTTTGACTGTAGACTCTCCAGCTTGAGGTAGATAGACCGGCTGAAACAAATAGAATGACTTTGTTAATACATTTATGACTTATATGATTATTCTTAACTACCTATATAATGCCTTTTGCTTCAAATTGCTGTTTCTTCCTTCAGTCCTTTTCAATACTTCCTACTCGGGCTATCTTCTTTCTGATTAAATTCGTTGTGAGTTCCAAGACAGCTGTAGTTTCTGGCCCGGGACGTCAATAAGCTTCATCGCTTATTGTTTATCTGAGGTCGCCGTTGTTGATCCTGGCTACACAGGAAACACAGTGGTGGGAATGTGTGGTGGGCTTGTCCCGATCTACCCTACGTCTATGCGGACATTGTCATTATTTAAGGATATTCCCAAAAGACTAAAAACGTGAACCTCCAAATATTTAGAGGTTGGAATGCAAGATTTGACTGACTTTAAAAACCAAACCATCTTTCTGAGGCCAATTAAACCAGTTTCCTTGTGACCATTTTTTACCATGTAACAAAATCAGACTTATAAGTCTCAAGTACCTAACTATTAAATTACTAATAAAAAAAAACAATTTACTTAATTTCAACAAACACAAAGTGTGTCCTGTGACTGATTCGAAAACCTCAAAACTTCTCTAGTTTGTACTCTCCTATTTCAAAAAAGAAAAAAATCAAGACTAGGTACTGGGCTCTCATCAGCACCACACCAGCTCGGCACTTGGCTTTAATATGATTAAGGATTATGCTCGGCACCTCTGCTACATTACACTTACCAAGACTCTGAATTCTCCATCTCTGAACTTGTACAACTCCAATGCAAACACAGCTCCATATTCGGGTATGCTCTGGTTAGTTTCCACTTTGCTGACGTCCATCAATGAACCGACGTTGAAGTCATGTGCTGAGTATAAACGTAATCTCTGGTTAACTGGTTTCCCTGATGATATAGCTGTTCCTGCCTCGATAAAGGCGTTTAGAAGTACTCCTGAAATGATAAATACAATTTTATGAGACACACACTCTACGAATTAAAACTTGTCCTTTTTGCCACATTCTGTAACTTTAGATATAGTTTAAATAAAATTTTATGATAATTTAGAAAAGAAGTCTAATCACAAGCAATTTTTGCTTAAATGTTGTGTTCCTACGGTGAGTAAGGTCTCCAAAGCTCCACTTGAGGGGGTTGGGACGATTGGCAACGCGTGAGTGCGTGAGTGAAATCCCTGGTATTGCAAGCGTCTATAGGCTACGGTGATGCTTATCATCAGGTGGGCTGTATGCTTGTTTGCCACCTTCGTGACATTCTGGAGGCTACTGTCACTTGAAATGTAAACTAGTGTAAGTTAATGAATAAATATTCTTAATTTTTCATGAGAATCGTGGTAGAAAATATCAAGGATTTCTTATAAAATTCTATTAGATTATGAAGAATTGGACCATGATAAGGTCTTAGGGAATCCTAAAAATAAATATCATCTTAGGAGTGTTGAATTATCGGTGTCAGTTTGAAAGAAGTTATTTATTTTAGTGTGACACGTAACATTGAAATAGTAAAACAGAAAATAAATAAAAGTACTAAGTTTATAAATGACATGTGATACATACATACAGGAAAAGTATTTATTTATTTATTTATTTATTTATATAACTTTATTGACCACAATACACAAAGTACTGATACAATTGGCGGACTTAATGCTAATTGCATTCTCTACCAGTCAATCATTGGGAGTGCAGAAATTCACAATTGCGGCTTAAATTAAACGAATAAGATATTAATAAAACAATAAATGCAAAGAAAATAAAATGAATAGATAATAAATACAATAATAAAATACATAAGTAATAAATATAATACATAATAGATACAACTTACATACAAATAATTGATGAAGTAAGTATTCACTAAATGTAAGTAGCTCTAATAAGTTTATATTCTTTGCAAAACTAGAGGTTAGTCCCCTGACCTAACAGCGCATAGCAGAAAGCATTCGACCATGAAGGATGATATTTTTAACAATGGTATTTCTTTTATGTCGTGAGGAATTTTTAATGGGAACCATAAAGTATCCACAATTTACATGCATTTATTATCATACTAGCTTTTGCACGCGGCTTCGCTCGCGGTTAATTTTATGATTGAGATCACGTATAGCGCGACTTGTGGCGCCATCTGTTGGCCGGCAATTGGAATTGCGGCGCCATCTATAGCAGAAAAAGTATTTTCCCATTGGAATGACATAATTTCACGGGATAAAAAGTAGCCTATGTTGGGCTCTGTACCCCTGACAATATGTATACAAATTTTCATAATGATTGGATGATTAGTTAAGCCGTGAAGGAATAACAAACAAACAAACAAACAAACTCACTTTCTCATTTATAACATTAGTGAGGATTTTCTTACATTTTCCTCAAACGATAACTTCGACCTATGCTAAAGATAAGTTATGTAGTGCCTAACTATCCAGAAAAGAAGACAAAGGAAAGTGAGGACAAAGTAGGACGTACATTCCACACTCTCGTATTCGCTCAATTTCCCGAAGTGTAGATAAAGCATTAGAAACTTTATTAGTTAGGTTTGCAGAGCTCCACTTTTTAGTGGGTCGGCAACGTGCGAGTGATACCCTCGGTATTGTAAGCGTCTATAGGCTACGGTGACCTCGTACCATCAAGCCGGCCGTATTTTTGTTTGCCATCTTAGTGGTATAAAAAACTTACCTCCACCGATTTTTCTCATCTCATCAGTTCTGAAATACAGCCTGTAGGCTAATCTTGCAGCTTCGCTTAATCTAGGCAACAAAGGTTTAGCCCACTCCGGAATGTCTAAGCCTAGTCCAACCTGAAATTGAAAGTAAAACTTGAGACTCAAAATTTTGTTGTTTCCCTTGAATTTTGATTGTTGAAACGAGAAGTAAAAACTATGAATCGGTTTTTTAATATTTTTAAACGATAGTCTAACGATGAATTGATCAAAAGTATTTTAAAGTTAATAACAAATTATACTATAGCTGTCACAGTTGTTGAATTAACGAATCACACAACGCCATCTAGTCCCAAACTAAGCAACTAAGCTTGTACTCTGGGTACTAGATTGCTGATAAATATACTTAAATACTTTTTTATTGTAAATAAATACTTCTTATACATAGAAAACACCTAAACCAAGGCAAACAGACATGTTCATGCATACAAATATTTGCC
This sequence comes from Endotricha flammealis, assembly GCA_905163395.2. Lineage (NCBI taxonomy): Eukaryota > Metazoa > Arthropoda > Insecta > Lepidoptera > Pyralidae > Endotricha > Endotricha flammealis. The sequence continues at coordinate 1,314,576 of LR990871.1, read as the reverse complement.
TTGCGCAGGATTCGAACCCGCGGCCCCTGAGATTAAGTGACCATTGCTAGCCACTCGACCACCGGGCCTGTCGATGTATGTAGGTATATCGTTTTGAGATTGCGAAAAAAATTATTCTGTGTCATATTAAAAAGATAAATATAAAAATAAACACTTTACACGACCAATATTCGAATTAGGGATTCGCCCGCGGCTGCCCTTGGGAACTCGACCAAAATAAGTCTAGATAGTAATTTTCTAGACTATTGAAAACCTATCAGAACAATTTGGATTGTTGAAATCCGACACTGCATCGAGTAAACTTTACCTCAGTGTTTCGTTTCAGACTTCAGAGACTGGGGTATGTTTTGGAGGCATTTCACTTCACCTTACTCTAAATGAAGTTTGGAATTTACTTATTTGTTGTTATGGTGAATGAGTGGTTATTCGCTTATTTAAAGTAATATACTCGTTTAACTTAATCACCCTTTCCAGGCTAAGATGTTGACGAATAATATTATTTTATATCTCGAAAAAAAAACTTCTTATAAGTAAAGCTTAGAAATAAAAAGTACTTTTTTTAATCGAGGACACACCAAAATTGCTTCTTCATGGCACAAATATATTTTTTTCCTTCATATTATATCTGCTATCAGACTTGCAGCTATAATCAGATGTGTTGTAAATTTGATAGGTATTGCAAGTGCACATCCAGCCATGTGTCGTCTCATATATATATATTTATTTTTCATTTATTTTTTTCACCCCTTCACTTCATTGAACCCGTATCGAGCGAATTGACGCGAATTTGCATCGAGTTCACCATTTGTGGGCGACGATCTCGAATGTTGTCAACAGATATTTATCCAAGATAGTGACAGTAACTTAAAAAATTGACACCAGTTAACCCACATTTGACACCAGTTAACCCACATTTGACACCAGTTGCATTACATAGAGCAGTAGTATTAATTCTTACCTGACTCTTGAATAGATCGAAGAGTGTTTCAAATAACAGTGGGTTTTCAGTGAAATTCCTTCCAGTTTCAGCCATGATCTTCGGTATCAAGTCGTCATACTGAAGAAACTCTTGCTGTAGAGATTCTGTTTTGGCTTCTGCCATCAGAGACCTGAATTTTTCGCAGTTCGAGTAGTAACGGAGCTGAAAAAAAAATACCATCGTGATTCACTCGTCACAACAACGCCGCTTTAGGCCAACCGTCGAAGAGAAAAAAGAGGCGTGATTTACGTGTAAAGAAATGATTTTTTATTTAATTTTTTTAAATTAAAATCAATATAAATATGCATCTGTCTAATATTAGTTTGATTAAAATGTTATTTACTAATGACTTTAACCTTTAAAACTGTAATAACAATTGATATTTCCTTGTTATGTTATCTAGGTTTTTTTTCATGCCCTAGACATTTTGGCACTGGCTAGACTATTTTTACTGTCGAATAAAAAACATTGAATAGACACTAGACTTGTTTGTGAAACATCCTAATGTTTTATTAGTGTCTAACAATAACATAGATTTCTTGAATGAGAATACTTTTGGCACGAGTAACTTGTAAGTATTTTAACAGTTAATGTAACATTAATATAGCTGTCACTGTAACATACAGTAAATGAAATGAAATGAAATTCGGAACACACACAATAGATAATGAATATTTTGTTTCCCGCCTACATATGTACTAGGCATGCAACAATTAAGTGTTTATATTATACAATAAACAATTCTACATTACATCTGACGACCTCCGTGGCGTAATGGTTACCACGCCAGACCGCCACCCAGGAGGTCCCGGGTTCGATCCCCGGTCGGGTCATGATGAAAAACGAACTTTTTCTGATTGGCCTCGGGTCTTGGATGTTTATCTATATATGTATTTGTTATAAAATATAATATCGTTGAGTTAGTATCCCATAACACAAGTTTCGAACTTACTTTGGGGCTAGCTCAATCTTGTATGAATTGTCCCTATATATTTATTTATTTATTACATTTATAAATACTTTTGAAATGTCTAATATTTTAAAGATAAAAATTCATTAATATTATAAAAACACTTATTAACTAGCCATTTAAATAATTTGTGTTTAAAAATTCTAAAATTAAGCATTGATTTTCATCTAAAAGTAAATAAAAAGAGCTTAAGTCTTAGAGTCCAATTAAAATGCGTTTTGGATATTGGCTCCAAGCCTTAGCCTTAATTTTCGTTTAGATTTACACGATGCATGTCAATTATTGGTATAACATTATTGTATAAACTGGCATCGTATAGATGGGCCTTTAATAAATTCCACGATGACAATAGTTGGAACAGGAAAGTTTTAAAACGCAGGCAAAAAATATTGCCAGCGGCAGCAGGTTTCAAGCCCCGCGGGAACCACTGTATTTCATATATTTGTGTGAACGTCAACACACTAAACGCGGCGCGGGCCAGCAAGCGTCTTCCGCTACACAGTGGGACAGTTTAATTTTTTTAAACAAAATGAGTATCGATAATTTTTGCGTTGCTATCGTGATAATTGCTAGTGGTTGCGTTGCGATGGCGAAAAAAAACAGACTGTATGAAATTCGACTTTGAACCTGTCACTTGATCGTAAAACTTGAACTTGTGATTTGTTATCGATAATATGCGGATATCGATTTACGATTTGCTCCTCCAATGACACGAGTAACCTAACTTATCAATAGGTTCATCATTACGACATTCATTGTCTTAATCCATCGTCCCGAGCACGTTTTTCGTACGTTCTTTCTTGGAATGAAAATATTAATGGATCATGTCTAAGGAACATTTTTAACGCGTCAATGACGAGCGTTTGGTATAAGTCCGCAGTCAAAATCAGTAAAAAAAAGGACGGGTTGCACTCCGGGAGTCCGGGAGTGCCGGCAGAAGTGAAAACTTAAACTTTGTGCATTTTTGAATATTTTGGAATGGTAAGGGAATCTTACGCTTTTTCAACCAGGCTACGGTTCTGACGCGAGTTTAACATTTTTTACCCAACTAAAAAAACTACCAAGCGCTGCTAAAGAAGTTTTCACTTCAAAATAGACACCATTTAGACGCAGAAAATTATTATACGTTAACATGTTAAAATTTTATAGTTTTATGCACTGTGTTTGCCCATGTGTATAGTTTTTGATATCATTTGAAGTGGTTTAACGAAAATTCAATGATGGTTTAATTAGTTGGTCATACCTTATTGTGATTAAAAAGCAAAAAAGATAAATAGTTAATTTGACATAGACACCACAAGTTTACATTTCATACAACGTTGTGATGAGAACCACAACGCCTTTCTTCCGGGGATATCAGATTTTAAAATTACATTTTTTTAATTTATGTAAGAGGTTGGCAGACTAGCATGCGGGGCACCTGATGTTAAGTGATCACCGCCACCATGGAACACAGAGACACCGGGAGAGTCCCTGTGCCGCTGCCGGCCTTTTAAGTGCATGTATGCTCGCTTCCTGAAGGTTCCCAAGTCATAATCATTTGGAAACACCGCCGCCTGGCAGGAGTTGGTTCCAGATCTTTAATGTTGCGTTTTACCCTGATAAAGTTATTTGTTATCGTTTCATGTTTATTTCATATCAATTCATAATTGTTTGGAGTTTTTATGCCAAGTATATTAGAACGCAATATAGTAATCAAATCACACATGGATTAAACGAGGAACCTTGTTTACGCTCATTCAATATCTGCTAACCTATGCCCTGATCATCTTCAGAATAATAGACAAATTAATCTATTTTAATCTCAATATTACTCTTTTGACCTCTGTGTAAGGAAAACGTAATTAATGGCACATTATATGACAAATTAATTTCGTGCTCCCGCCACCATAGTCTGATATTGGGACAAAAAAAAATTACTTAAAAATCTTTTATGTAAAATACGCAATTAACATCAGGTGGGGTGGAGTCACTTTGTTTGGCAAAATCATACTAATATTATAAATGAGAAAGTGAGTTTGTTTGTTTATTTGTTGGTTTGTTTGTTATTCCTTCTCGGCTTGACTAAGCAGCCGATCATTATGAAAATTTGTATACATTATTGTCAGAGCCCAACATAGGCTACTTTAGTTAGATCCCGTGAAAGTATGTCATTTCAATGGGAAAATATTTTTTCTACTAAAGAGGGCGCTGCTTGGGATAGGCTATCGGCCAACAGATGGCGCCACAAGTCGCGCTATGGGTTGTTTTGACATAAAATTTACGCGAGCGAAGCCGCGGGGAAAAGCTAGTAAAACATAAAAGATAAGAACCAGTAATTTTATATAAATTCAAGAAATTTTTTCCACGATTCATACCAACCCATAATCATCCCAATTGCGGGGATACGGGTCTCTCTTCAATCGAAAGGGATTAGAGCGTACTCTGCCACGCTGCTCCAATGCGCATTAGCGAAGGTCAGTGTTTGTTTTCAGCCCGCCTGAAGACCACCGAGTGTCATACATCGACTACAGCCGGAACCGACGGTTTAACGTGCCCTCCGAAGGGCGGAGAAGCTCTAGATAAGGAAACCCATCGAAACACTGGCTAGGATCGACGTTGTTTGACTTGGGTGTTTGTGAGTGCGACACACAGCGACGTCATCGAGCTTCCTTAATTTATGGACAAACTCCATTGACATAAAAGTATAGACAAGCTGTCCGGTACTGAGATTTTGCGGCATTGTGATGGTGCACATGCACACCACCACCCATCAGTCAATAGCGACCGAGCGACAGAAGCAGTGGTGTCCAATGTCCAATTGACAAAAAACAATCTGTTAAATAAAAATTGTCAATTGGACACCACTGCTTCTGTCGCTCGCTCGCATCTGACTGAAGGGTGGTGGTGTGCATGTGCACCATCGCAATGCCGTAAAATCTCAGTACCGGACAGCTGGTCATACTTGTATGTCGATAGATAGTAGGAGAAAAAGCCAAAAAGAATTTTTATGCCTTAACTCGAGTATCTGCCGCAACCTGGGGTTTAACTTTTAGAACGTTAAAAATGGTTTATACTGCGACGTACCTGGGTTGTATAACATATGGTTCAGCGGTTTTCGCGGATCGTGTAACAATTGGGGCCGCGCGAAGAAAATTATTGCAAAGTCAGCGTCTTGCCTTGATATTTTTGTGTAAGTCTTACAGAACTGTCAGCACGGAGGCACTCCCTGTGCTGGCTGGCGTAATACCCGTCGATTTGGAGATACAGCGTCGCGCGTCGATGTACTATAGATCAAAAGAAATGACCCCCGCGTTCCTTAAGACACGTGATCGTGACAAAATAAATATACTATTTAACCCGTTAGATGACGTATTACAGAATCTTCTATCGGAATGGCAGGAAAGGTGGGAGACTTCCGTAAAAGGCCGCCATCTGTATCTGTTCTTTCCCTCGGTGAGAGACAGATTAAAGAAAACCTGGCTAGAGGTCGACCATCAAGTAGCTCAATTTTTAACGGGACACGAAAACTTTAAGGCCAAGTTATTCTATTTCAAGGTTGTACCTTCTCCTTTCTGTGAATGTTCTACCGCGAATACCAGAGTAGAACAAACAGCTCATCACGTTCTGTGGGAGTGTGATCTTTGGCATGACGAACGCGTAATCACGTTGGATTCTTTACATGTCACTTCGGGCGTAGTTTATTATTCTGATCTCGTAGCAAGCAGAGAGAATTATCAGGCATTTAGAAGGTTTTGCAATACATATTTTTGGAATCAAAATAGTAAACAACAGCTCATAGCATTAGGTCCCAATAGTAATGTAACAATAGACCGTGGTGCTCGGCAATCGAGCCTCACTTGATTTGCCATCTCTCTGGGTATAATGCCTTTTGCTTCAAATTGCTGTTTCTCACGTAGTTGTTTAGGAGGGAAGTCCTTTCAATACTTCCTACTCCGACTATCTTCTTTCTGATTAAATTCGTTGTGAGTTCCAAGACAGCTGTAGTTTATTCCCCGGGACGTCAATAAGCTTCATTGCTTATTGTCTATCTGAGGTCGCCGTTATTGATCCTGGCTACACAGGAGACACAGTGGTGGGAATGTGTGGTGGGCTTGTCCCGTTTGTATGTCGATGACAAATTAATTTGTTCATCGTAATCACGAGGCACGAGCGCGGGGCACATTGACCAAATACAGATGAAGTTCTACTGACATATAAAACGTGGAGATAAAAGGTTATCATCGCTCATTAATTTCGGCAATTGGGTATATAAGTATTTAAAAGGATTTCCTGGTATTTTTTAAGTAAATGTAAGCCAGTTTCTGAAACGTTTAATTATAATTCCACATTAAGTCTCAAGCTACCTCTTTTATTTTTCTTCTTTACACCCCTTCCACACGGCCCACTTCTAATTGGCCAATTTGTATACCTGTCCTTTTCTTTAGATATCACCAAGAACAGGACAATAGATTAAATTGGCCCAAAAATTGGGTGCGTGTGGATAGGGTGTAAGTTTGACAATGACAGCTATAATATAATGAGTCATTAACTTTAAAAATGCGTTTCGGAAACTAGCTGTATGTGTGCTAAGGCTACACGGGGTAGGTTCATGTAAATCGCTGTTTGACTGACTGGCAAAATTTAAAAAAACACAGCACGTTAACAATGATAGATATAAAGAATAAATAATAAATAAATATTCTTGGACGAATTACACAACGCCATCTAGTTTCAAACTAAGCTATAAGCTTGTACTGGGTACTAGATTGCTGATAAATATACTTAAATACTTTTTTTTGTAAATAAATACATATACAGACATAGAAAAAACCCGTATCAAGACAAACAGACATTTTGTCTTGATATGGGTTTTTGCTAACCACTCGACCACGGGCCTGTTGAAGAATATGCTTTATTTTTAACACACAGACTTTATATATTAGAATACAAACAAAACATAACACGGTGAACACAAAATAGTTTACAGACTAGATAAGGTTAAGTGTATTAGCCACAATGATTTTTCTTGAATCTTTCCTGTCCGCATGTTCGAAGGTTGGAAGCCTGTCACAGAGTGACGAACTAAATATTCGAAGGTAATTTTAGAGCAGGTAAAAATGACAAGAACAGACAATTTTGTCTTTTATTGTCTAACTTCGTTTATTTCGCTTCGCGGGTAATTTTCCGAGCAGTGTAGAACCATTAAATAATCTATAATATAAAAAATGAATCGCTAAATGTGTTGCTAAGCGCATATCTCGAGAACGGCTGAACCGATTTGGCTAATTCTTTTTTTAGAATATTCCTTGAAGTACGAGGATGGTCGTCACGGAGAGAAAATTTTAAAAATTCTTACAGGAAATGTGATACACGCAAACGAGGTTGCGCGGGTTTCGCTAGTAACAAATAAATATTATTGGACGAATCACACTATGAACGCTCCAAACTAAGGAACTAACTGGGTGTTAGCTATGATCATGACCATACTTTTTTGAAAAAGGTATCAAAACATCAGCACAAGTGTATCAAGATACTATTCCTGAGAAGGTAGTTAAGCCCCTTAACAACACCATGTTCAATAACCAAGAATGGTCCTGCAGGACTCGGCGCCGGGTCACAAAGCTCGGTCCACGCAGTCTTGGTTGGAAAGCCATGTACTGTGGTGTGGATACTAGATTGCTGATAAATACACATAAATCATTTTTTTTGTAAATAAATACTTATTAGAAAACATCCAGACTAAGGCAAACAGACATATCCACACAAAATGTTTGCCTTGCGCAGGATTCGAGCCCGCGGCCCTCGAGATAAAGTGACCATGGCTCACTCGACCACCAGGCCTGTCCATCCATTAGATATATTTTACTGCTTACGAAGCAGTCAAGAATTACCTACTTCATAATCAATTTTATTGGAGACGAGCTGTTACCCGCGACTTCGTCCGCGTGAAATGTTCAAATTCGGATAACTCCTTTTCCTGTCATGCGATTTAAATGAAACGAAGCCTATATTCTGCTCCAGGCCGAGCTCTATCTCCCTGTGAAAACAGGATTAAAATCCGTTCAGTAACTTAGAAGATGTGCGCGTTCAAACAGACAGACAGACAAAAAAATAAAAATAATTTTTTTTTGCTTTTATTACCTTAGTCTAACGGCTCCCTCTCCATTTTTGCCAAATATGTCCAATGTACAGACATATCGGGGTCTACTGTTTTATTATAGGTACTAGCTGACCCGTGCCCACTTCGTTGGGCATAATGTTAAAAGCCTTTTTATTTTTTGTTTTTTTACATAACCTATGACACTCAGCAATAATGTGGCTTTCTATTGGTGAAAGAATTTTTAAAATCGGTTCAGTAGATCCCGAGATTACCCTTTACAATTTAACAAATACACAAACTTTACCTCTTTATAATATTAGTATAGATAGATGTTATTGGCCATAGAGAAACAGGTAATCAAAGTCATGGCTAATAGGTAAAAATTTACATACACATCTAACTAGTTATATAGCCAGTTTTCCTTTTAGGTGACTGTTTAATTTAAGGTTTTTTTATATCCTTAAATTATACATAGTATAACGTCTGATTATTTTAATTACCTACATTTTAATTACGACCTCCGTGGTGTAATGGTTACCATGCCAGACCGCCGCCCAGGAGGTCCCGGGTTCGATCCCCGGTCGGGTCATGATGAAAAACGTAACTTTTTCTCATTGGCCTCGGGTCTTGGATGTTTATCTATATATGTATTTGTTATAAAATATAATATCGTTGAGTTAGTATCCCATAACACAAGTTTCGAACTTACTTTGGGGCTAGCTCAATCTGTATGAATTGTCCCTATATATTTTTTTTTTATATTTTTTTTATTATTTTAATTGTTATTTGTTAAATATATGTTTATTGTTAATTTAGCTGTAAGATTACCGAATAAAATATAATAATTTTACATTCTTCACTCACTGGTTTGTTCATTGCCCTTCAATAATATAAATACAAAGAGTTTTCAATGGCGAATATCGACGCCCATTGACCTATTTCAATGAAACTTCATGAGTAAAAGTTTTCAGGTAAGATTAAATTGTAAATAATATTCAATAGAGTTTATTATGAGATTTATTTTATATCACTAAGGTGGCAAAAAATACGCCCCGCGTGATGTTATGTCACCGTAGCCTATGGACGTGCCTATTATGCCTATGGACGCTTGCTACATCAGAGGTATCACTCACGAATTGCCGGCTAATTTTGTACAGATAGTATCTAATCTATAACCTACTTTTTTTTTAAAATTTCTTGCAAACAAGCAAGCGTTGGTTTGGTTGAGTAGAACAAACAGCTCATCACGTTCTGTGGGAGTGTGATCTTTGGCATGACGAATGCGTAATCATGTTGGATTCTTTACATGTCACTTCGGGCGTAGTTTATTATTCTGATCTCGTAGCAAGCAGAGAGAATTATCAGGCATTTAGAAGGTTTTGCAATACATATTATTGGAAACAAAATAGTAAACAACAGCTCATAGCATTAGGTCCCAATAGTAATGTAACAATAGACCGTGGTGCTCGGCAGTCGAGCCTCACTTGATTTGCCATCTCTCTAGGGTATAATGCCTTTTACTTCAAATTGCTGTTTCTCACGTAGTTGTTAAGGAGGGAGGTCTTTTCAATACTTCCTACTCCGACTATCTTCTTTCTGATTAAATTCGTTGTGAGTTCCAAGACAGCTGTAGTTTATTCCCCGGGACGTCAATAAGCTTCATTGCTTATTGTCTATCTAGGTCTAGGTCGCCGTTGTTGATCCTGGCTACACAGGAGACACAGTGGTGGGAATGTGTGGTGGGCTTGTCCCGAAGCGTAGGCCCGCTCCAAGTAAGGCCATAGGAAAGAATTTGGGCCTCCAGAACTCTCTCGCACCGAACGAAATGTATTGCTGGTGAGTTATCCCAAAGTTATCGTATATCTCGCTTTCCCGTGGGAATTTTGTAAAATCCTTTCTTAGTACACCCCTAGACGTCGTAAGGAACCTACATTCCAAATTTGGAATCTCAAGACACAACGGTTTGGGTTGTGTGTTGATATGTAGTTAAGTCAGTCAGGACATTGAATTTTATATATATAGATAGGTAGTTACATAGTTACATTACACAGTCACATCCATCACGTGTTATCGATGCATAATTTTCTGCACGCGTAACGTAAATCCTAAGTACCTACTATTTTATACGCTAAAGTATGAAAAAAAATGAAATAATAAATTTTTTGACGAATCATTCAAAATATTTGTATAGATTTAAAGATGTTAATGTTACTCATTCACGAAAACACAGCTTGATATATTTTTTGAAATGTTTTAATTAGTACGTACTTTTTATTTCGTAGGTATATCATTTCGGGAACGGGAACGACAGGATTTGGCGGGCTATTTTCAATTTTTATTATTTTTTTATACCACAAAGTTGACAAACAAGCATACGGCCCGCCTAATGGTAAGCATCACCGTAGCCTATAGACGCTTGCAATACCGGGGGATCACTCACGCGTTGCCAACCCTCCCAAGTCCCAACCACCCCCCCCCCAAGTGGAACTCTGGAGACCTTACTTACTCACCGTAGGAACACAACATGGCTGAGCGAGACCAATGCTATTTGGCTACGATCTTCTGTAAGGTGGACGTCCTTCCCCAGACGGGCTGCTCCATTTGAGCGGATTATCCGCTGTGCCCTACTTCTCTTAAACTTACATATACTTACATAATCTTCGGACAGTGGTACAGCAGTATACGGCACAGGTTGCCAAACTTTGCCAACACCTTCGTCCCACTGCTGTTCCGTCTCGGGGGGGTATAAAGCAGCCATGGCCAACTGTACTGTCATTTTAGTCCTCTCCTTATCAGTACTTCTGATTGCTATCTGATCATTGAGGTACAAGTTCGAGAGCAAGTTGTAACCCTGAGAACCGTATCGTGAACGAATGAATTTTCCGATTTGATACGCTCTGCGTTTGCCCACCTGCAACAATTGAGATTTTTATGATGAGTTATTTCACAAAATCAAAACTCATCCCTGGCTGAGAAGCTCGATGGCGTCGCTGTGTGTCGCACTCTAATAATAATATGAACATGCAAGTTAAGCGACATCGACCCTCGCCAGCGTTTGGATGGGTTTCCTTATCTCGAGTTTCTCCGTGCTTCGGAGGGCACTTAAGTCGGTCCCGGCTGTTGTCGATAGATGACAGTCGTTAAGTCAAGTCGGTTGCCTTCGGGCGGCTTGTAAACACTGGCTTCTGCCTATCCGCATTGGAGCAGCGTGGCAGAGTACGCTCTAATCACCTTCCATTGAAGGGAGACCCGTATCCCTGCAGATTAATGATTATGGGTTTATATAATAATGATTATGATGATGAATACTCATCCCATTGTAGGGGTCTCCCTTCAATCGAAGGAGATTAGAGTGTCACTCTGCCACGCTGCTCCAATGTGGATTTTTCAAAGTACACTATCTTGGATACGGAGAAACGAGATAAGAGCGTTCAATTCAAACAAAACATTATTTAATTAATTTATTTATTTAAACTTTATTGACCACAATATTTGGGTACAAAAGGCGGACTTAACGCTAATCGCATTATCTACCAGTCAACCTTTGGGAAGTGCAGATATTCGCGAATGCGGTTTTAAATTTAGATTTTTGGAAATTCATCCCCTAAGGGGGTAAAACGGGGGTGCAAAGTTAGTATGAAACTTTGCCGTTTTTGAAGTTATTCGAATGAAATTCAACATAAAGGTTCTTTACTGAAAAGCATGAAACATGAGGAAAATATTTTTTTCAAAATTCATCCCTTAGGGGGTTAAACGGGAGTGCAAAAATAGTATGAAACTTTGCCGTTTTTAAAGTTATTCAAATGAAATTCAGCATCAAGGTTCTTTATTGAAAAGCATGAAACATGAGTAAAATATTTTTCTCAAAAATCATCCTTTAGGGGATTAAACGGGGGTGCAAAGTTAGTATGAAACTTTGCCGTTTTTGAAAATGAAATTCAGCATTAAGGTTTTTTGAAAGGCGTGAAACACGACAAAAATATTTTTCTCAAAAATCATCCCTTATGGGAATAAACGGGAGTGCAAAGTTAGTATGAAACTTTGCCGTTTTTGAAGTTATTCAAATTAAATTCAGCATGAAGGTTCTTTATTGAAAGACATGAAACACGAGTAAAATATTTTTCTCAAAAATCATCCCTTATGGGTTAAACGGGGGTGCAAAGTTAGTATGAAACTTTGCCGTTTTTGAAGTTATTCGAATAAAATTCAGCATGAAGGTTCTTTATTGAGAGGCATGAAACACGAGTAAATATTTTCCTCAAAAATCATCCCTTAGGGGGTTAAACGGGGGTGCAAAGTTAGTATGAAACTTTGTACCGTTTTTGAAGTTATTCGAATGAAATTTAGCATGAAGGTTTTTTACTGAAAGGCATGAATCATGAGTAAAATATTTTTTTCAAGAAATCATCCCTTAGGGGGTTAGACGGGGGGTGCAAAGTTAGTATGAAACTTTGCCGTTTTTGAAGTTATTCGAATGAAATTCAGCATGAAGGTTCTTTATTGAAAGGCATGAAACACGAGTAAAATATTTTTCCCGAAAATCATCCATTAAGGGCGGTAAAACGGGGATGCAAATTTAGTATGAAACTTTCCGAGTCTAAATATATAAAAGAAGAAACTGACTGATTGGTGACTGACATATCAACGCACAGCCCAAAACGCTGGGTCTAGAGACTCCAAATTTGGCACATAGGTGCCCTTATGAAGTCTAGGGGTGCACTAAGAAATGATTTTTCAAAACTCACATCCTAAGAGGGTGAAACGGGGGTCCAAAGTTTGTATGAAGAAACTAGATTAGTTAGACCATTTTATTTGAAAAAATGAGTAAGTACGTGTTTCAGGATTTTTCAAAATTCAACCCCTAGAGGGATGAAATGGGGTGACCAAGCGTCTCCACGTGTATTATCGAGGGCGCTCGACCTAGAAATCTGAGATTTTGTATAGAGATTCCCTTTATGATGTATACAAGGATAGAGACGTGACTTTTTTTAAATTCCCACAAGAACAGGAATAATAAGACTACACGTGTTTTATGGGGTGCGCTCAACCTAGAACGCTCAGATTTTGTATAGAGGTTCCTATTATGATGTAGACAAGGTTGAAGACGGGATTTTTTTATTCCCACGGGAACGGGACAAATTGGACTGCATGTGTATTATCGTGGGCGCTCAACCTAGAACTCCTAGATTTTGTATTAAGCTTCCCTTTATAAAGTAGACAAGGATAAAGATGGGATTTTTTAAAATTCCCACAGGATTCGGAATAATTAGACTACACGTGTATTATAGTAAGCGCTTAACCTGAAAAGTTGAATTTTTTATAGAAATTCCTTATATGATGTTGACTAAGATAAAGTCGTTTTTTTTTTTAATTTCCACGGGAACGAAATTATTGGCATTGTCACTTGACCACGCGGGCGGAGCCGCGGGTAACAGCTAGTAATTACATAAACTAAACATAATAAACACATAAATAAATATCACATAAGAATACATTACTAATATAATACTTACTATAGATACAAAATATTAAATAATAGACTACGTTGACGACAATTCATCTTCATCCTACGTTACATTGTTTGTTGGCAGGTAGGTACAGAGTTTTACGTAAAAACTGACCTTCAATTTAGGGCTTACTGCTCATTAAACATAATAAACTGTCACGGTACAATAATGAATTATCTCAGACAATTGTAATTATTGTTGTTTGAAAAAAATAATCTATAAATAGAACACAGAGGCCTATGGCCATTATGGCAATCGTTAGGGTCCATTCACACGCCACGTACTTTTACGTGCGAGCGTAGTACGCGCTCAGCGCTCGCGTCGCGATCGCTAAGTGCTCGCGTCGCGATCGCTAAGTGCCCGCGTCGCGATCGCGTCGCGCACGCGAGCGTTTGCTTTTGATCGTTATAAAATGTACACTATTAAAAAATTATTAAAGTTCAAATTTCTTTAAGCCCCTACAAAGAGTTCTGTTTTTACGCGATGTTTACGCGACGCCCGCACGTAAAATTCGCGCCATATGAACACGCTTATGCGAATCATAACTCAAGTAAAGCAACGATGACTGTATGTAGTACTTGGATGCTTTAAAATTTTTAATTTTCGTCGTGTTTCGGAGCTTATCTGACGAAATCAGCCGTGTAGTCAAGTCAGTTACAGTTGTCTTCTTCATTTTTTCCCTATTCACATTGTATATAACGTCGGTAAACAAAATTGTAACATTTAGTGTGGGAGCAAAAATCTGATGTTTTATAATGTTACAATTTGTTCAATAACTTTATATAACATCCTCATGAGAGCATCTTTAGAAACGGATAGTACCTACACATTGAAACTGTGGGTTAAGAGAAGTATACGTACATTTGTAAGTCCCTCGAATCCCTCGATCAGTGTGAGATTCTTTAATTTACTCTTTTCGTTGCTTAGTGCGAACTCGTCTGCATCTGGTGTCCTCTCGCCGTGTCTGTTCACCTGGTAACCAAATTTTAATTTAACTGAAACATTATTCTATTCTACTAATCTATATATATAAAATTCAAAGTCCTGACTGACTGTCTTAAGTATATATCAACGCAAAGCCCAAACCCGTAGGTCTAGAGATTCCAAATGTTGACTGTAGGTTCCTTATAAGGACTGGCACAGGACCGACCGGACCGGAACGGATCGGAATTTGTTTCTGAAGAAAAATATGCTAATTGTCAGTAGGCCACGCTGGCGAAGCCGCGGGAAAATGCTAGTAATATTATAAAGGCGAAAGTTATGTGTATGTTTGTTACTTCTTCACGCTCAAATGGCTGGGCCAATATTTATGATATTTGGTATGTAGGTAGCTGATACCTTGGATTTTTTATACAAATACGCGATTTCCGTAGGATTTGATCAAAAATCTGATACAGATGCGGCGCAGCTTTGCATGATTTGATTTAATAATAATAATATTCATTTATTTCAGACCAAAAATCCATATTTTGTTGTATTAAAAACTAGGGTTAGTACCACACATGTCATATTAATAACATATTTTCGAAATAGTTTCGAAAGAGCTTATATTAAATAAATAAATATAAATAAATATATAGGGACAATTCATACAGATTGAGCTAGCCCCAAAGTAAGTTCGTAACTTGTGTTATGGGATACTAACTCAACGATATTATATTTTATAACAAATACATATATAGATAAACATCCAAGACCCGAGGCCAATCAGAAAAAGTTCGTTTTTCATCATGACCCGACCGGGGATCGAACCCGGGACCTCCTGGGTGGCGGTCTGGCGTGGTAAATTAGGCCTATTTGAATAAAAATATTTTGAATTTTTTATTATTATACCTAATCTAGACTACGAATAACACTTAGTGAGTTAGATTAGACATTGCAAACGAAGTTGCGCGGGTTTTACTAGTAAATAAATTAACCCTACACAATACACACAGTACCACATGGTTATAGACCTGCTTGTGTTATGTGTACCTACCAGACAACGGATTAAATTGTTAATATATATTACACTAAGGATAACTCCTTTTCCTGACATGCGATTTAAATGATGCAAAGCCTATAATCTGCTCCATCCCAAGCTCTACCTTTCTATGAAAACAGCATTAAAATTCGTTCAGTAACTTAGAAGATGTGCGCGTTCAAACAGACAGATAGACAAAAAAAAATTTTTTTTTTGCATTTATTACCTTACTCTAACTGTTACATTTTTGCCAAATATGTCCAATGTACAGACATATCGGGGTCTACTGTTTTATTATATGTATAGATATACTTAAAATATGTAGAAAACACTTTAGAACACAAATTTATACCATCACACAAATGTTTGCTACGAGCGGGATTCGAATCCGCGCTCTCTAGTGTCGAAGGTAGGATCACTACCTACGCAGCACGCGTTATAATCATCACCATCATCTCAGCCACAAGAAGTCCACGACATAGGCCCAAAGTCTCCAATGCAACCTGCTGGCAGCAGCGGCCTGCATCCAGGGCGTTATAGAAATATTGATCGAAATCTCATACAAGTTAAGATAAAAGATTTTAAACCCACATTTTAGAGTAAAATCGAGTCACGTAGGATTGTAAGTAGTATCAGGTCTCTCGTTCTAAGTCTAGGTAGTCCCACTGGACTAATATTGGAACACTATTTTATAACCTACTTGTAAAACCCGCGCAACTTCGTTTTCGTGTATTTATTTATGCACATCAGCACCATCTATATCAGATTTTTTAAGAGAGGCACAGCAGATAATCCGCTAAATCGGAGCAGCCTGTCTGGGGTAAGACCTCCACCTTACGGAAGATCGTAGTCAAATAGCATTGGTCTTGGCCATGTTGTGTTCCTACGGTGAGTAAGGTCTCCAGAGCTCCACTTATTTGGCAACGCGTGAGTGATACCCAAGGTATTGCAAGCGCCTATAGGCTACGGTCATGTTTACCATCAGGCGGGCCGTATGCTTGTTTGCCACATTTGTTGTAAAAAAAAAATTTTTTTTAGCAAATCCTACGGGAAGCGCGTACTTTTTGGGATAAAAAGTACCCTATGTGTTAATCCAAGGTATCAGCTACCTATATACCAAATATCATAAAAATTGCTATTTGAGCGTAAAGAAGTAACAAACATACACATAGCTTTCGCCTCTATAATACTAGTAGGATTTTTATGAACTTAAATCAAATTATTTATTCCGAGACTAGGCCTTTCGCAGGTACTTTCCCTAGTTACAAGTTGTATTATTAACTAAATCAATACATATTTTAATCCTGTTTTCACAGGGAGATAGAGCTCGGCTTGGAGAAGAATATAGGCTTTGTTTCATTTAAATCGCATGACAGGAAAAGGAGTTATCCTTATTTGAACATTTCACGCGGACGAAGTCGCGGGTAACAGCTCGTATAAAATAAATTACTTTATAAACTAACATCATTCATGACGACCTCCGTGGCGTAATGGTTACCACGCCGGACCGCCACCCCTGGTTCGAATCCCGGTCAGGTCATGATGAAAAAGAAACTTTTCTGATTGGCTTCGGGTCTTGGATGTGTATCTATATGTATTTGTTTTAAAAATATAGTATCGTTGAGTCAGTATTCCATAACACAAGTTTCGAACTTATACATTGGGGCTAGCGAAATGCCGAAAGAAAACCAGTTACGGCCTTTTTTAATCTTTTTTTTTTCCAATCGTTACATAATTATAAATTTACATGCAAATATAAGGAATGTCATACAAAAAATACGACATAGAATTACAGAAGCCTTTATGTCTGTTCGAGTATTTTTTTATTATTTTTTTATGATAGGGGAGGACAACATAAATTTTTAAATTCTAATAGCTATGTTGATTAACATACCACAATAGCAAAAACCAGCTCATGGTCAGGTTTCTCGTTGGGTATGGCGTGCCCAGACAAGGTCTGGAACACCAGAACAGCTACTATCAGGTACCGGAGCATCATTCTGTAACAAAATGGAATTTGTAATATTTTTTTGTTTAGTACCATATTAAAAGAGCAAGTGCTAAGTTTTATTGCCAGTTCTTCTTAGCACAAATCTGCCGTCTGAACTGCCCCCTTAGTTTTGAAGATATTTCCGCTCGATCGCCATTGGATTGTTACTTTTAGGTACTCTTTACAGCTAAACTAGCGCTAACTAAATACTAAACTAAATGAAATCGGATCGTATGCTAACCAAATATTTAGTAAAGTATAAAATTTCAAGGGTATGAATCAGGATTTGCTGTTAATTTTGCATTTGAAATTATACAAAATTGAAATGAAAATCGCGATTGCTATGCATAGTAAAGTAACCTAGCTGATGGTAGAACAAAATTGTAATATGCCTGCCTATCGAAAGTGCTTGTAATATGCCTATTTGAATAAAAATGATTTGATTTGATTTGTGACGATTTGAAACAGCTTCTATTAGGCCAATTTAATAAAAATATTTTGACTTAAACTTTGTCGAAATTGTGATAATTACGTCACGCCAATTTCACGCTCAGACCTTGTTCGTTCTCCGTTGTAATAAAAAAAGTGTTTGATTGGATTTGATACAAGGCCATGGACGGATCAACGTACGGAAATGTTACACGTAAAATTATTGCGCACGTTTCCTTAAGAAAATTGAGGTTTATCATACTAAAATTATAAATGAGAAAGTGAGTTTGTTTGTTATTCCTTCACGGCTTGACTAAGCAGCCGATCATTATGAAAATTTGTATACATATTGTCACGGGTCAACATAGGCTAAGCTTTTTATCCTGTGAAAGTATGTAATTACAATGGGAAAATATTTTTTCTACTAAAGAGATGGCGCCACAAGTCGCGCTATAGATTGTTTTGTATGTTATTAAACGAGATCTACGTCATAAAATTAACCGCGGGGAAAAGCTAGTAATGAAATAAGTATCTCTATGTAAAAAGCTGTTGTATATGATCGAAGATAAAAAGGAATAAAAAAGCAAAAATTACAAAAATTCGTTTTGTCACTTTCGCACTTCAATTATTTGTCCCCAATGACAGTGACATAGTGACAGGTTGTATATTAAAATGTTTTCTCTATTATTATATATTATAGTTTATATATTTTCAATTTTATTTTCTCTCACCGTTGGTAAATTACACTAATCCCGGATGACTTAGGCTAGATTATATATTTCCTTAACAAAACTTCAATCATGTAATCCAAACACAAATACCATCACATAAAATGTTTGGCCTGAGCGGGAATCGAACCTGCGCCGTCTGGTGCCGAAGGTACAATCACAACTTTACAAGTAATCACAATTCACAACCAACGCGCCACCGCGCTGTCAAAAACTGGTCAAAAACTGGCAAAGTCGGGAAAACGCAAATACATGTTCCGTGTATCAGTATAAAATAATTTTAATGTTTGATATGATAAGGAATAAAATTATGTAATAATAGTATTGTTATCTTAAAATAACATTAAGACTTGTACACTATTGTACACAATCGAAATCTATACATCTATACAATATTATAAATAGGAAAGATTTGATTGTTTGTTTGCATTGAATAGGCTTTTAAACTACTGGACCGATTTCAAAAATTCTTTCACCAGTAGAAAGCTACATTATCAGGGAGTGACATAGGCTATAGCTTTTCTCGAAATTCAATATGGTTCCCAAGGGAACAGGTCCGGAACTTCATGCGGGCGAAGTCGCGGGCAAAAAAGCTAGTTGTTAATAAATCTATTTTCGTTTTAATATTAGTATCGTACTGTAAAAAGGCTTAAGGTGGCTTAAGTTTGTAAATAAACTTAAGTTTTTAGGGTTCCATAGAAATGGGAGTGAAAACGAGGGCATTTTTTTTAAACATATGGGGCAGATCATAGTCAAATAGAAAATGGTCTCGGCCATGCAGCCATGTTGTGTTCTCACGGTGAGTAAGGTCTCGAGCTCCACTTTTTACAGGGTCGGCAATGCGCGAGTGATACCCCCGAGTGAGCAGCCCGTCTGGGGAAGGACCACCTTACAGAAGATCGTAGGTAGCCAAATAGCATTGGTCTCGGCCATGTTGTGTTTCTACGGTGAGTAAGGTCTCCAGAGCTCCACTTAGGGGGGGTTGGGAGGGTTGGCAACGCGTGAGTGATACCCCTGTATTACAAGCGTCCTTACGCTGGTGACCGCTTACCTTCAGGCGTGAGGGCGTGACGTATATTTGTTTCCCAACTTAGTGATATATTTTATTTTATTACCATAACAAGTAATCATAAAAAATGATCGTGTCTTTACAATGACAGTACTTGGGCACGTGTTCGTAACAATTATAGCGTTTTAAGATGAGTAAAGTGCAAGCTGTTATCGAAGCAGGTCGTCGACAGACGTATGCATGCCACTAGATAAAACCAGAATTGTTATCTGAAGAACAATTTATAATAATTACATGTTTATAAAAATTGCTCAGCAAATTCTGTCCAGAGATATCTGGTTGACTTTGAAGAAAGAAAGAAAAATTGATTATAATATTATGTTAATAATTATTTTATTAATTGAATGAATAAATCGTAAATTGTATTATAATTTTCAGTACATATTCACACATATACACATAAAAATGTTTTGTTGTGTTGTGCTTGTGACCTAGTGTGGTCGCGTGACCAATGCGCTAATAAAAACAAAAAGGTTAAATTCAATTCTCAGTTATTTATGTAGGAGCCATCGATTTATTCACGTTTGTATGTTTTTTAAGAGTAATAAATTCATAAGGAGTCGTTCCTAGTGTTCGGTACCTTTAAACACTAGTGTGTTCAAGGCGGTGACGCGGCTGTGTTAATTTTATTGTGTACAATCAGGAGCACGTTGAGCTTAACACTTGCAGTACCATTTTGGCTCTTATGACGTAGAACTTAAGAATGACACAAAGTCCGATATGTAAAGGTCGACCTGCTCTTGACTGTACAATATGTGTTTTTTTATTGTTTTCACCCCGACTGTCTCCGATCATAGCAAAGGCCGTAACCGGTTATCTTTCGCCATAATTATTTTTTATCGGCGGCCATTTTGTTTGATTCCGAAATGGTGGTAATTTATATCGTAGTTTATTTTATAACAATCAAATTATGTATATTGAACCCAACTCCCGCTAACGGTGTTTCCGAATGACTATGAATTGGGAACCTTCAAGAAGCGAGAATACATGCACTTAAAAGGCAGCGGTGCACGGACTCCCCCGGTGTCTCACCTCTCTGTGCTTCATGGGTGGCGGTGGACCCGCACGTTTTCCAAACTCTTATTAAGAATCCTCCGAATGAGCGTAGCGGATAGCTGAACTAGGCATTTCAAATTCACGGTTAGACAGACAACACAGGTGATTATACATTTAAAAAACCGGGCAAGTACGTGTCGGGCCACGCACAATGTAGGGTTCCGTATTTGCTGCGTTTTGCATGCCTTCAGTTGAGTCCAATATCAAACTCCATCACATTTATAAGTTTTCATCAAAGAAATTTTGTTTTTATGTTCGTTGGCTATTACTCGGTAACTAGTAGAGCCTACTTATCCGTTATAGTTTTCACTGAAGGTTCAGCATATGGACTACTACCATGATTTTTTTCAAATTTATAAACATAAGATTTTCGGAGATAGAGGGGGGGGGGACCACCATGCAAAACGAAAATTAACACGACAAATGTAAATAATTCCGAAACGGATCATTGTATCGAAAAATGATCTTCCCACACCCCCAATGTTTTAAAGAGACCTATCTAACGATACTCCACAACACGGGGTGGGCGCGAAAAAAGAAATCATTTTTACTTTACATGTAGGGGAGGCACCCCCAAAAAAAATTATTTTCAAAATTTTCTTCCAGCACTTTGTTAACATTGTTAATATGTGTATACATACCAAATTACAGCTTTCTAGCATCAAGCGTCTAGGCGCTAGACCGCGGACAGACAGACAGACAGACAGACAGACAGACGGACATGGCGAAACTATAAGGGTTCCTTGTAGTTTACTACGGAACCCTAAAAAGGCATTGAAAAGAGATATTTTATTTCCTTATACAATGTTTCCTCAACTGTTATCTCAAGGTAATCATCTCGTTAAACTACGTACAAATAAATTCTAAAAAAATATTTAATACTAGCGAAACCAGCGCAAATTCATGTATCTCGCTTTCTCGTGGAAACTAACGAAATTCCTTGCTTATCGGATGCCTGCGTCATGCAAAGAACACAGTCTTCAAGTTTCAGTTCTCTACGGAAACCCCTTACGTAATTTTTTTTATACCACTAAGGTGACAAATAAGCATACGACCCATCTGATGGTAAGTACCGTAGTCTATGGACGCTTACAATACCGGGGGTATCACTCGCGCATTGCCGACACTGTAGAAAGTGCGAGCCTTGAAACGACGCACTTGTCTGGTCTGGACGTCCTTTTCTGTCCATCAAAATTGTGTAAATTTTTTTTCCACCGTATTCTGAATAGTAATTAATTACTTATATTAATTTGTATTTAATTACATGAAATATGTTTTGCTCACCGATTGAGACGCAATTTTAGCATCCAGATAACACAGAGGACAATGATACCACGATAGACAAATAGTTATTTTTATATGACAGAATAATATAACACGTGAAAAATGTGTAAATAATGACCTTATATAGAGGTTATCAAAGTATAATATAAAAAGAATTATTATATTAATAACTAGCTTTTTTGCCCGCGACTTCGTCCGCGTGACGTTCCGGACCCGTTCCCGTGGGCACCACATTGAATTTCGGGAAAAGCTATAGCCTATATCACTCCCTGATAATGTAACTTTCTACTGGTGAAAGAATTTTTGAAATCGGTCTAGTAGTTTCGGAGCCTATTAAGTTCAAACAAACAAACAATCAATCAAATCTTTCCTCTTTATAATATTAGTAAAGAAGTATCGATAGATAAGTGTACTTAATATAAACATTGTGATAATAAAAATACTTTGTTTATTGTGTAGTAAGTCAACCAATGAAAGAGATGAACAGAGAACTAAGAACAAAGATTTTTATGCTATTGTATTTTTTATGCCACAAAGGTGGTAAACATGCGGCCCGCCTGATGGCAAGTGGCAAGAATAGTAGAACAGGTGGTCTTATTGTAAAAGCAAACTTCAGGACTACCTTAGGGCACAGTATAATATATAGTACTTGCTTAGGGTAGGTAACAAGATAAAAAAATAAACTAATAAAAATAAAAAATAAACAATTTATTCCTAGGATATTACACCCATATTTTACAAATAAACTAAGTTAAATTATTTAACTTAGTTTTTTTGTAAAATATGCTTTTATACTGGGTCAGATGTGTCATTGGGTCTGTCAGGTAGCTGTAGTAAAATTCTTTAAATTCTTTGAAAATCTTTTAATAAATTTGTGTGATGTATACATACTAACAATAGTTTTTAAGTTTTATGTATTACTAACCCATGATCCGATGTTGGTCCAAATGAATAATAATTATAATTATAAGCAAAATTATAATATTTATAATAAATAATTATAATTATAATAAACTACTACCACTTCGGAAACAGCAAAATGCGGTAGTCATTTAAGTAAGGCCGTAGCTGGTTTTCTTTCGCCATTTCTTGCGAAAGAAAATCCGACACAGAGTAAAAACAACAACAATTTATAAATTTTTTTTCACAAAAAAAATATGAAAATCTGCGGTGTGTCATATTAATTGTTTATTTGCAATGTATATTATTGGAATCAAAAAGTAAACAACAGCTGTAATGTACAATAGACCGTGGTGCTCGGCAATCGAGCCTCACTTGATTTGCCATCTCTCTAGGGTATAATGCCTTTTGCTTCAAATTGCTGTCTCTCACGTAGTTGTTAAGGAGGGAAGTCCTTTCAATACTTCCTACTCCGACTATCTTCTTTCTGATTAAATTCGTTGTGAGTTCCAAGACAGCTGTAGTTTTCTCCCCCGGGACGTCAGTAAGCTTCATCGCTTATTGTCAATCTGAGGTCGCCGTTGTTGATCCTGGCTACACAGGAGACACATCGGTGGGCATGTGTGGTGGGGTGGGCTTGTCCCGAAATAATAGTTGTGTTACACTCAAAATAATAATAAAAGAAATAAAATCAATTCACAATTCACATCGCCTTTAACATTTTTATTATTGTTTTACAACTGTACGTACACGTCTTCAACACGCTAAGTTTTATTTTGAGAATGGTTATCGAGTCTTAACCTACTGACATTTAAGTTATGTTATGCAATTTCAAAACATGTAATATTTTTAATGCTTACCTACCTACTACCTACTTTTGAGGTTCTCAAATTTATTTCAGCTCTCGTATTTAAAGCCTCTGCCAATCCGCATTGGAGCAGCGTGGCAGAGTACGCTATAATCTGCCTCGATTGAAGGGAGACCCGTATCCCTGTAGCGGGATGATTATGGGTTGATATGATGATACTTTGGAACTTTATTTAACTTTTTAATAAGTTATTCTCCAGACCAAAGCCTATCCCAAAAAAAAAATCATGTCAATCAACCCGTTAGTTACTTTCGACGTGAAAGAAGGACAAACAAACACACTTTCGCATCTATTATACATATAACAAAACCCGATATGTCTGTACTTTGAACATATTTGGCAAAAATGGAGAGGGAACAGTTAGAGAAAGGTAATAAAAGCGAAAAATTTTTTTTTTAAATTTTTTGTCTGTCTGTCTGTCTGTTTGAACGCGCACATCTTCTAAGTTACTGAACGGATTTTAATGCTGTTTTCACAGGAAGCTGGAGCTCGGCTTGGAGCAGAATATAGGCTTTGTTTCATTTAAATCGCATGACAGGAAAATGAGTTATCCTTATTTGAACATTTCACGCGGACGAAGTCGCGGGTAACAGCTCGTTTATAATATTAGTATGTATTTACTTATAATGCTCGGCATATCGAGACTATATACTTTATGTCACAGAATGCATGTACTTACATTATGTCTTAAATTGTTTTCTCTCATGTTTCTAAGGTCAACTTCGGGACTAATAAAAATAGCGGTGGACAACGATTTAAATAATTTTGATTAAATTCTTTTAGTTCAATGACAGTGTATAGTTTTTTGATTACATAGCTGCTAGGTAGCTACTACGAACTTGTAGTGGCTCATAAATGGACTGGCTCGACCGGGCCAGTACCCTCACAGTCGGTCAAATATTTTGTATTTAAATAAATAAATAATAAATAAATATATATGGACAATTCATACAGATTGAGCTAGCCCCAAAGTAAGTTCGAAACTTGTGTGTGTTATGGGATACTAACTCAACGATATTATATTTTATAACAAATACATATATAGATAAACATCCAAGACCCGAGGTCATTTAGAAAAAGTTCGTTTTTCATTATGACCCGACCGGGGATCGAACCCGGGACCTCCTGGGT
The DNA here is from genome assembly GCA_905163395.2 of Endotricha flammealis. Classification (NCBI taxonomy): domain Eukaryota; kingdom Metazoa; phylum Arthropoda; class Insecta; order Lepidoptera; family Pyralidae; genus Endotricha; species Endotricha flammealis. The sequence continues at coordinate 1,289,620 of LR990871.1, read as the reverse complement.
GGCGGTCTGGCGTGGTAACCATTACGCCACGGAGGTCGTCATAGGCATATTACAAGCTCTTTCGAATCGTCACAATTATTTCATACCACCAGTTCAGACGGCTTTGTACTAAGAAGGACTGGCAAGAAACTTAGCACAAGATTCGTGTCATAGATGTTCTTGGGTAGCGGTGATTACTTTACCATCAGGTGACCCGCTAGCCTGTATGTCTCTCACAAAAAAGTGTAGTTTTTCATTCAAGAAACTACTAGAATGTGTTATCCATATATCCTCCATATACCTCATAGTAGTGCCCTCAAAAGGGCCCTACTTTGAGGTCCTTTCATAAACTACATCATAATAAATTATATAGCTTATGCTTTTTGTTAACATACTTAGGTTTAAGTTTGCGAAATAATTTTATATTTTGTCTATATTCTTGATTGTAATGGTGTACTCATTGTCGAAAAGCCAAATAAATAAATAGAATAAAAATAATGGAACCTTATTCTGTGCTATATGAACTGCTTACTATTTGATGTCGTAACATTTTTCGAGGTTATAATTTATAGTTTCTTGTTGTCTTGACTTCACATAATAATAAATGCATTTTGATGAATAACACTTAAGATTTTTTTGTTTGTTTCATTATAAGAAAAACTAAAAAAACGAAACAAAACGGTTTTAAAAGAAAAAAACCCAATCAACGAAATGTCAATGAAAAAAATAAAATTTATCAATGAATAAAATGATTAAAAACAAATGATACTCACATTAAATAAATATTAAACTAATCACACAATAAATATGACTAATTAAAAACTAATAAACTAAACTAAATCGTAGAACAGGCTATCGTGATGCGAGCCCGCGTCTGACTGAACTAATCATTGCGAACTTGTCATTATAGTTTGTACCTATTTGATGTTACAGGAAATATATTAATTACGATGTTAGAAACAATGTCTAAGAATTTAGTTTTTTTATAAAATGACATCAAAACCTTTGCTGGAGACTGGTCCGTAACACCTATGGACAGGGACGTGTAGAGGGAACCAGGGGAGGATGTGGGGCATGCATGGATATTTAACTTATCCCACTTGTTAACAGTCGATGGGCCAGCTTTTATTTAACTAAAAGTTTGTTATTTTACGTAAACCTTGGTTTTTTAAAAACAAGAAACAAAATGAATATAGTTCTGAGTACGAATTAAAATTTGGCATTATCTCATTTTAATAAACAGAAATTATACAGAACTGGTTGTTGAATGTCATCTACGTCGTCTGTTTTAAAGAAATTTACAAAAAATGAGATTTTCTATTGGTAAAAGAATTTTGAATAGGGTAACATTGGCTATTATATTTTCAACTAATTAGGGGTCCTCAGTAAATCCCGTGCGAAGCCGGTCCGGTAGTATTATTGTAAACTATATTATTTATATGTACTTCAAACTGTTATTATTGTTTTAAAATTATCACCAGATCAAATTATTGCTATTTCAAACTAACAGATTTTTCAGGGATTCTGGAAATAAATATAGTTTTTGTGTTAATGAAAACAACCAACAACTTTCCTTACAGACAAAGCATTAAGTTAGTAATTGCAAAATTTTAAAGTAATTGTCTTATTCCTGAGCTGCTATCAGTATGCAAGTCCACTACGCCGTTTTCATTAGCACGAAGTTAATTGGTCGTGTTAAAACGTGCAATGGATACCAAAGTTGCGTTTTTAATCGTCTTCACTTCTTTTCGTGTACTTCCCGCAATTAGTATCAACTGCGGGTAGCTTTTTTATACCACTATGATGGTAAACAAGCATACGGCCCGCCTGATGGTAAGCAGTCACGTAGCCTACAGATGCTTTTGCAATACCGGGGGTATCACTCGCGCGTTGCCGATTTGAGCGGATTCTCCACTGTGCCCTACCTCTCTTATGTCTTAGCTGGTGTTGTTTTTAAGTCACCTTTAAGTCACAACGGTCTCTGACTTGGCGACCGTTACCTATCAACAGTCGGGACCGACAGCTTAACGTGCGTCGGGTTGGCTTCACTACTATGGCACAATTTATTTGTATTTTTTTACTTACAGTATAACGTCAGTTCGCCTTGAAAGTTATGCACCAGTGGAGTCAAGACTCATAGGAAATGTGGATGAGTAACATCGTCAATCAGGACAAGCCTATAGTCTATTCATCTGAGCATGACACTAAACGTAAATCATAAAAAATGCAAAATATTTATTCAGAGAGAAGGTCCTCACAGATGTCGGAGGCCAAGACTCACTTTGGGTCGCTGAGTCATCAGAGTAAGTAAGGTTCTCACAGATATTTTATCTCGTCAAAAGATTACAATCCATGAATATAGAACGAACAACAATAATATTTGAATATAGAACAAATATTTGATTAATCTATTCTATATACAACTACCATTTCGGAAAGAAAAATATGAAAATTCATAGAGAATATTGTTTTAAGTATAATTGCGTGTAAACTGTGTGGTGTACACGCGGCGGCGCCCAGACAGCGTCTGTGCGCGAACCGCTAAAGCCGCCGCTCCGTAACGTGGACATACATTTTCTCTAAGGTGGCAAACAAGAATATGGCCCGCCTGATGGTAAGTGGTCACCGCAGTTTTAGACGCTAGCAATACTCGCGCATTGCCGTCTCTGTAAAAAGTGGAGCTCTGGAGACCTTACGACCTTACTCATCGTAGGAACACAGCAGCCGAGACCAATGTTATTTGGCTACCATCTTCTGTAAGGTCTTTCCCCAGACGGGCTGCTCCAATTTGAGCGGATTATCCGCTGTGCCCTACCTCTCTTAAATAACACATCTCATTGGATCGCGCATACATTTATTCCTTCCACGAATATCGCTCGCCTGTTTCGTATATCGTCGCATGTGACATCTCATTCTCTCATCTCGTTTAATATATATCTTTTGGTCCTGTTTGCTACCGAGCCGCAGACATCGTGCCAGCGGTCAATTTCTAAGAGGGTCCTACTAGAACTCTGCCTTTTTAAACACATACTGTATTGTTAATAGTATAGCATTAGCCATGGAATTCTTATCTAAGATATTTAATGATTTGCTCTTTGGGAAATCCGGCTGGAAAACGTTTTCCTATCGAGGAAATTACACGTAGTTTTCCTCAATAGAAAAACATTAAAAGTTGCCTCTAAGAATAAAATTATACACTTTGACCTAAATATCTATTACATATAATATTAATAATAAATATTTAATTGAACTGTTTTTGTCATTTGAAGAATTATTTTTAAAATTCAAATCTTTTATTAATACAGTAGGTTCATGGACACTTTCTCTCGTAAAAGATTACGTTACAACAATATTTTTTTATGTAAATAATCTACTATGTGAACTACGTACCACGATTTCGGAAAAAAACCCAATTCGAATTATTGTCTGCTTCAAATTAGCTTGAAAAAAATAATTTTACTATTACTATGACCCAAATCACACAAATTGAGCTAGCCCCAAAGTAAGTTCGAAACTAGTGTTTTGGGATACTAACTCAACAACACTAAATTTTATAATAAATACATAAATAGATAAACATCCAAGACCCGAGGCCAATCAGAAAAAGTTCGTTTTTCATCATGACCCGACCGAGATTCGAACCCGGGACCTCCTGAGTGGCTGTCCGGCGTGGCAACCATTACGTTACGCCACGGAGATCGTCAAATCCTATGTTTTTTGTGACTATTAAATTGAATATTAAGGCTTATTAGTCCATTCAAAATATAAACAAAATAAATTAAAGATTCTGAGTGTACATACAATAACATTGCGAAATCAGACCTTATGTATATCATGTTAGAATATAAATTGGATTATAATTTTGTAAGTATACTCTCCAGTACAATTCCAAATGTTTACTTACTCAAAACTTTGTTCAGTAACTCTTACGTCTTTAAAACAAATTGGAAAACAGAGTAGTGCTATAAAGGTGGTGACATGCTCATAAGCTGAAGCGATTGCAAAAAAAGATGAAATTAAAATACAACAATAACATTGTTATTGTATGAGTCCATAAAAAATGACAAAAACTAAACTGATAGACTATCGACATTTTTTTGAGACACGATTGAGACACCGTTGAGAGTCCATTGGTGCATATGTGTTTGTAGAATCGGGCCCCTGGTTGTTCGTCTATTCAATTCATTTAATAGACGAACAAGCAGGGGCCCGATTCATCACAGGTATCATTAGATAAAATATGATTTACTTGCAATACACAAACAAGGCGAAACAGTAAAAGTTACAGCCTAGTCATAGAATAAGTAATAACCCGAGGTAGAGGTGGACACTCTCCGCCCCTCACCGGACCGAGTTACCGCACCCCGGGAGCCCCTCGAGGAGCTCTCAGTCGCAAAGGTGTGCGTTTAGTGAACGAATGTGTATACGTGTGCGCATACGTGTGCGCGTGTACAGACGACATTGGCATATGTAGTAGAAATAGGTAATTATTTCACGCGCGTTGTATGGAGTGTCCGGGCTGTGGCCTAGTCTATATTCTCCGCGGTATGACGGTAAGCTGTCGCACACTTTCTTTTGGAAGAGGTGTAATAGTCAGTCAGGCACAGGGCACAGATGATATAGCCCTAGCTTGTTGCAATGGCAGTATACCAACTTAGGTGCCGGCGGCGGAGGAAGAGTTTCTCAAATACCAACGGCGGCGGCATCCAAGGGATAAAACAGGTACTATTATATTTGTTATATGGCGGAGAAGGTGGCAGTCAGTCAGGTTTTAAGTCGGAATATCCCTCAAGTGTCCTTGGGAGGGAAGAGCCTAACAGACCCCCGCCGCTTCCCCAAGTGGCGGGACATGCAGTAATGAATTTTCCTGACTTTAAAAAAAAAGGTACTAAATATTTTTTAGATTCTGAGTATCTTGGAAATCGCTCCGCTTGTTACTTTGATCAAATTTCGCTTCCAGGGAGCAGGTTCAGCAAACATACAGAACGGAGATGGGTTGTTTAAAATTCCGTTGTGTTACTTACAGAACGTTTCTGAAACGTATTTTAATTTTAATTACGCATTAAGTCTCAAACTATCTCATTTCTTCTTTAGTTTGTCAATGACAACTATAATTATAATGTTTCATTAACTTATAAAAATAATTATTTATTAGCTATAGAACAGTTTCAAAGTAGTGAATTTAAAATAGAAAAAATATATTACAATGAGCCCAGAGTAAGTAATCGAAAAATATATAAAGAACCGGAAGCATGCAATTTTTATGGAGAAAGAACAAAAAAATATATAATACCTAGAATTTATAATAAAATTCCTGATTGCAATACTTGTAGTAGTGTTAATGTTTTAAAATCAACGTTAAAGAAATCTATGTTAAATAATATAATATAACTTTATAACTTTAGATATATAAAAGCTCAAAAATCAAACTAATAGTATGTATGTAGTATATAGGCTATAGCTATCTAATATCTAGATTAAATGAGTGCAAATGTATTTCGCCAACAAACTGTTATACAGTTTGGCGATTTTTAGTTATTAAGATATTATGTACATGTTTTGCTAAAATAAAAAATAAAAATAAATAAAAAAATATTGATTTTATTATTAACATAAATGGTTCATTAAACAATAATGGTTTGTGAAAGAAATAGTATTTTATTACCTAAGAATGTTGTGTAGTGCGTCGTATCGGAAGGCGAAAGTTGTTTTTTTTTTTTTTTTTTTTTTTTAATTTATTTTAGCAAAACATGTACATAATATCTTAATAACTAAAAATCGCCAAACTGTATAACAGTTTGTTGGCGAAATACATTTGCACTCATTTAATCTAGATATTAGATAGCTAAGGCCTATATACTACATACATACTATTAGTTTGATTTTTGAGCTTTTATATATCTAAAGTTATAAAGTTATATTATATTATTTAACATAGATTTCTTTAACGTTGATTTTAAAACATTAACACTACTACAAGTATTGCAATCAGGAATTTTATTATAAATTCTAGGTATTATATATTTTTTTGTTCTTTTTCCATAAAAATTGCATGCTTCCGGTTCTTTATATATTTTTCGATTACTTGCTCTGGGCTCATTGTAATATATTTTTTCTATTTTAAATTCACTACTTTGAAACTGTTCTATAGCTAATAAATAATTCACTTTATCGTGCACTGGCAGAATATTACACTTTTTGAAAAGGATATTATAATTATGTCTACATGATTCTTTCGTTTGTTTATCCACTAGTATTTTAAGAAATCGAATTTGTAAGTCACAAATTTTATCTAAATATGTACGGAAAGTCCTGCCATATATACTTAACCCATAACTGAAAGTAGCATCGGCCAGTGCATGATACAGCATATACAATATCCTTCTGTTACTTATATATTTAAGAGATTTCATCTTGTACAGTATTCCCCTTAATTTACCACAAACAATATCAATATGTTTATTCCAATTCATTTTACTGTCTACTGTTAGCCCCAGATACTTATATGTATTCACAAATTCTACGTTACAACATTTACAATTATTTTTGTTTCTGTGCAAACAATCATATGTATGACCTATAATTTGTATCGGTCCCCCTAACTTGTTTTTTAGATATGGCGAATGAATTAACATACATTTAGTTTTGTTTATATTTAATATTATTCCATTATCGTGTGCCCATCTAAGCACATTTTCCAAGTCTTCCTGTACACACTTTTCCACTGCTTTCACGTCCCTATCGGCGTACATTAGGCACGTGTCATCCGCATACATGTATACTGAACAGTTTTTGACTACATTTGGCATGCTATTCACGTGCATAATGTACCCGACAGGCCCATATACAGAACCAGTTGGAACGCCATACATAACATGCGCTTCTTTACCCGTAGTGCCATTGACCAATGTACTAAGTGTTCTATTGCTCAAATAACTTTTGAACCATTTATTCATTGGACCACGGACACCGCACTCCTCCATAGCTTGGAGTAGGAGTCCGTGGTCCAATGTATCAAACGCTTTTTTGAAGTCTATAAATAACGCAATTACATACTTTTTTTCATTAAGGTTATTATTTATATCGTCAATGAACTGACTGAGCGCTGTAATCGTACTTTTATTTCTTCTAAAGCCATGTTGCACATTTGATATTATTTTATTTTTTTCTAAGAATAATTTAATTTTTTCTACAATAATCTTTTCAACAATTTTATTTATTGACGACAGTATAGCCACAGGTCTATAATTAGTGAAGTCCATATGGTTACCCTGCTTATAAATAGGGCGAATTAATGAATACTTTAATTTATCGGGATACAATTCATGTGACACGCTAATGTTTACAAATTTTGCCAATACGGGACTGATTTGTTTTTTAATCAATTTTAAGTCTTGGACCCTAATACCGTCTGCTCCTGGCGACTTTCTAAAACTTAATTTATCTATAACCTTTTCTATATCACGCGCTGATACTTGTTGAAATCTCATTGACACGTTACTAGAAATAACATACGAATTTCTATCCAAAAATTTTTTGTCACATTTATGTTTAATCTTATCTATTTCCTCAGTGAAATATTTACTAAATTGCGTGCAAATATTATGTATACTATCCTTTTGCCCTAGCGATTTCATTATAACCTGATCTAAACTGTTTGTTGTACTTCCTAGCCATTCTTTGATAAGACACCAAATTTTTCTAGTATCTCCTTCGCAGTTACTTATCTCATTTTTTCTATATTCATTTTTTTGTGTGTGTGTGTATGTTTGTTACTTCACGCTCAAATGGCTGGGTCAATATTTATGTTATTTGGTATGTAGGTAGCTGATACCTTGGATTAACACATAGGGTACTTTTTATCCCGAAAGGTACGCGATTCCCATAGGATTTGATCAACACAGTTTTCTTCTTTGTTGTGTGTCAGTGTTTCAAAGTCACCTGATGGTCACCAACTTAGCTTAATGACTGTCATCGACAGGCAGCTTACCGTTCTGACAGATGGCGTCATTGCTAACTTGCCTATTCATTCAGTTTCAGGCGGTTGGAACACGAGCATACGGGTCATCTGATGGTAAGAGCCACTGGTCACCATCGCCCATGGAGAACAGAGAAACAAGAGAATTCCCTTTTTCACTCCAAACTCTTTAATTCTATTTCCTTCTTTATTTTTCTAAGTAAAGCAGAAGAAAAGATTTTGGTCTCAAAACAAAGGACATTCTAGACAAATTCAGAGCACCTAAAATGATATTGAATCTAAAGTGCTTGTGTTAGTTCTATTGTGTTATGTCGTGTATAGAAAATGCATCGAGTACTCCAGGGGCCACACATTCTTTAAGACTCGATTTACATTGCTGACGGAATGGAAAAGAAGCGAAAATTTACAACCAATTTGTATACAAAAGCATAAAGTATTTTATTTATTTAGATTTATTTATTAAATTATCCCAACGTCATACAGGTTATAACACCCAACGCGACAATGTAGTTAGGTAGACAAATTGCCAATATTGTCAAAAATAAAATTAAAATTAGCATTTAAAATTAAAATTATTTATACATTAACAAACATTAATAAAACTGGGTCCTGTGCTTTGCTTGCTTACAAATGAGTCAAATATCATATTCTATCACATTCCTAAGTTTTCATCAATGAAAGAAGAATGGTCATCTGTGACCCAGCCCCGACAAAAACGAGACATATATCAGTTTTATTGTTATAAGTGCGTCGGCTATTACTCGGTAACTAGTAGAGCCTACTTAACCGTAATAGTTTTCATTGAAGGTTCAGCATATTATGGACTCCTAAATACAAGACTTTCCGAGATAGAGGGGGGAGGGGGTGCTCCCCTCCCCTCTCGGAAAATCACCGTGCAAAACGAAAATTGATACGAAAAATGTAAATAATTCCGAAACGGATCATTGTATCCAAAAATGATCTTCCCCACGATGTTTATCTATCGACACCCACTTAAAGTGGAATTAATTAAAATGTGTTTGTGAAACTAGCTAAAGATATTACAAAAGTAATTATTGCTACAGTGTGTGTGAAAAGCTGGAGCTGTAATAGGCGTGGCATATACTCATAAAACTGGCACTCTCCTGAACTAAGTCCTGCTTATTTTCCTGTTTCAAAGCGCCAGTCGATTTCACAATTCAATTTGAGCAATCGTAGGAGAGAGGACGACAAACACTACAACTTTATATATATATATAAAATTGTGTTGTTTTGTAAATAGACTAACCTGCGCTACTTCTTTTGCGCTTTTCCGTGAAAATTCTTTTTATTTTTCAGGTTATATACAACTCGCCACGTCCCAGCTTCACACGGGTTTTACTAAAGATCTCTAATTTAAAAAAAATATATAATATAGCCTATGTTACACGGGGGTAATTCACCTTTCTAACGGTGAAGGAATTTTTGAAATCCGTCCATTGGTTTTTCAGTTTATTTATGTATTATAAACATACACATACACACACAAAAATATAAAAAATCTTTCCTCTTTATAATATTAGTGTAGGCTACATACACAGAAACAAAGCATGGAACATGCTATATCCTTTTTTATGATTCTTTGGTTAATAAAAACCGGGCAAATGTGTCAAGTGTGTGTCGGGCCACGCATAATGTAGGGTTCCGTATTTGCTACGCTTTGCTTGCTTGCATAAGAGTGCAATGTTATAATTCTATGATATTTATGTATTCTTTACCTGTAGGTTTTTTTATACCACAAAGGTGGCAAACAAGCTTGCGGCCCGCCTGATTGTAAGCGGTCACCGCCAATGGACGCTTGCAGCACCAGGGTTAACGCGTTGCCGACCCTGTAAAAATATTTTAATGCCCCTTTTGAGGAACCCCATATTACAGTCTAAAGAAGAGACCTGGGTGTGTCAGTTTACTACGGAACCCTAAAAAATGGAACTGGCTTTTTATTAAAGCAAAGACTAACAAAGCGTAGAACAAAAGACAGCGTCTATTGTGTGAGAGATTAGTGTTACAGGCTTTTCAATAAGAAAATACGAGGAACAATAGGAGTTTTCATAGCCCTATAGCGCCATCTGGTTTGTATGGCTTACAAACAGTGAATATAAAAAGAGTTTCTTTATTTTACTTAAGCGTATTTACACAATATGTATTTGTGTGAACGAATACGTATTGTGTAATTGTCACACTTAGTGCGGCATCGAGCGGTGGCGTACTAGACCGCGCGTACATTTTGTTTTCCACGCTGCGCCGCCCCGGCCGCCGCGTAAACCTCCCTTTGTCGCGTGTCGTGTATTGTGGCTTCGTCGTCGTTCAACATTTTCTTACATTTTTTTAATACCACAAAGGTGGCAAACAAGCATACGGCCTGCCTGATGGTAAGCAGTCACCGTAGCCTATAGACGCTTGCAATACCGGGGGTATCACTCACGCATTGCCAACTCTCCCAACCCCCCCAAGTGGAGCTCTAGAGATCTTATACACGGTAGGAACACAACATGGCCGAGACCAATGCTATTTGGCTACGATCTTCTGTAAGGTAGAGATCCTTCCCCAGACGACGTGCTGCCCGATTTGAGCGGATTATACCACTCTTGCGCTTAAGTCGTCGCTGATAGCTGCTAAAATTGACAAAGGCAAGTTTCGATCTCAGGTGCCATCTTGCTCATAAGAAATGTGAAATGAACGAGATAGGAGTGAGTTTGAGACTAAATTTTACCTTTTTATGTTTTCAAAATAGACCCACTGGCTATAAAGCTTTCTTGTCAACGACTGACAGTAACGTTGTTTGTCACGTTTAAAAATGTGCGTTATAATGCCCATGACAGATGATAGTGACAGATGTACCTTATCAAAGTTCCTTAAAACTCATGTCATGAAACAATCATTGTTGAACGAATTATTCCCTCCCCCAGTGGCCTATTTCGAAGAATGGTCGATTCTAAGCAAAAGTTTGATTACTTTTCTTGTGCGTACAAATTCTATTTGTTTTTTTTCTGGTGTTATGATACTGGGAATGAATGGAAATGTTTAAAAAGGACAACAAAAATCAAGCCACCTTTTTTTTTGTTTTTAATTTAATTTTTAAGTTTCCTGTTGCAATAGCCTCAGAAAACTTAACAATTAAATTTACGGTGCAATAACACAAAAAAAGTAATCAAAATAATCCATTTTTTATGTTTTACAAAGTCTATTAGTATTCGCATAAATAGCTTTTTTCATACATATATTTTTTTATGTTTTACCCATCGACATACATATATATACATCAATGGTCTTATCCCGCTTTCCCGTGGGAATTGAGGCTTTTAAGACCGCCGAGGACAGAGAGACGTGGAAGTGCATAGTGCATCACGTGATCTATTGATCACGGGGTATTCCTCAGACGACCACGACCACGACTCGGAGGTAACGATTAAAAGAAGTCAAGTCAAATATTTTTTATTAAAATTAGGCCTATTACAATGCTCTTCGAATCGTCAAAAATTTTCCTACCACCAGACCCCAATCGCAGTCTCACTCTACAAAATAGGAGTTGAACGGGACACCAAGTATGTGATTGAATCGAAATAGAATCGGTTTTTGTTACGAGAATCAGCCTCCTGTTCAGAAGGCAGTTTTGTACTAAGAAGAACTGGCAAATAAGTTTAGCATTTGCTCTTTTTTAATAATAATAATAAGAAGATTGTCATTCAATTCGTGCTTCGGTGGGCACGTTAAGCTGTCGGTCTTGGTTGATGTGGATAGATGACAGCCGTTAAACCAAGTCGGTGGCCTTAAGGCGGTTTGAAAATACCGGCCTCTGCCAATTTGCATTGGAGCAGCGTGGCAGAGTGCGCTCTTATCCCCTTCGATTGAAGGGAGATATACCAGCAGTGGGATGATTATGGGTTGATATGATGATGACAATCAATGTTATAATAGCAATTTTGGGAAGTGTAGTATCGGAGGTGTTTGTTGTACGATAATCGATTTTAATTCAAGTGACACCGGTTTCATTCGATTTAATATGCCGATGCACCGTCGTCGTAAATAGGGAGATTACCTTACAAAGGTGATAGTGATGTCCAATTTTATCGATATTTATGTTATCGATAAAACTTTTCTTTCCCCGTCTTTCCTTTTTCATTCCTCCATAGATGGGCAACGCATCCAAGATATTGTAATGGATGTCTATGGGCAGATGATGCTTACCATCAGGTGACCCGCTGGCTCGTTCGTCATCCTCTGTAAGATAAAACATATTGACGTGCAAACGTGCGTTGCGTACTTGCAAAATAAACGATTTAATTTTTATTTTATTTTATTTTATACTATAAAAAAAAGATGCGCTCCAGAGAAGGAGGTAAAAATTATTGTTTTTTTATACCACACAGGTGGCAAACAAGCAAACGGTCGGCCTGATGGTAAGCCGTCACCGTAGCCTATAGACGCTTGCAATACCAGGGGTATCACTCACGCATTGCCAACCCTCCCAAGCCCCCAAGTGGAGCTCTGGAGACCTTACTCACCGTAGGAACACAACATGGCCGAGACCAATGCTATTTGGCTACGATCTTCTGTGTGATCTTCATTAATGTACTTATAAAAATGTATTCGAAAAACCAAAACAAAATATACTTAACGAGAAACATCTGTTAATGCAATGCCAACGGTTATATTGTTTTTGTTACTTATCACTTTGTTAGTATTAAAACACTGTCTGAACTACTCTACTCAAGTGTCTATATTTTATCGTTTCCCAAGAATTTAGATACGGTTAGTCGTGTCTCATGTAAATTATGTCAAAAGAAAACGACGAAAAATTTATCATTATATGTTCTACTAAACTTTTCCCGCGGCTTCGGTCGCGGTTAATTTTATGACATAGATCTCGTTTGACAACAGAACAACCCATAGCGCGACTTGTGGCGCCTTCTGTTGGCCGATACAGCGCCCTTTATAGTAGAAAAATTATTTTCCCATTGGAATGACATACTTTCAAAAGTAGCCTATGTTGGGCTCTGTACCCCTAACAATATGTATGCAAATTTTTATAATGATCGGGTGCTTAGTCAAGCCGTGAAGGAATAACAAACAAACAAAAAAACACTTTCTCATTTATAATATTAGTTAGGATGGGTGCAATAAGTACTAGTCGTTATCTGCTGTTTCGCCCTCTTAAAAATTAGCCTATGTTGGGCTGACCCCTGACAATATGTTTATAAATTTTCATATGTAATGATCGGCAGCTTAGTCAAATGCTTTAGTCAAAACTCACTTTCTCATTTATAATTAGTATGATTGATCTTGCTAAAAACGAATTGATTTCAATTATTCTATTTAAACGAATTTTTTTTCATGTTGTCCATTCGCTACCGATTACCGTGCATGAGATATAATCCGCTGACAGAGAGACGGGTGGATGTACCGTTTTCACCCTTCCGAAACACCCTAATGATGGATTAATTGTTCAATAGATGGCGGTGTGCAATAGTTGAATCGCGCTATGGTTTCGTTTTCGGAAATGAATAAAGGTTATATTTTACTTCCTTTTTTACTAGACTTTACAGAACTTAACAATATTTCGTAATTTTTGTATCGAGTACCATAAGTGCATCACTTATTGGTGCTCTAAGATAAAGGAATAAATTCATCGTCAAGGACCACCCCATAACCACTCAATAACCTCCTTATTACCTCATTTCTCCATAACCGCCCCGTAACCACATCGGGTCTCCCTTCAATCGAAGGTGATCAGAACGTACTCTGCCACGCTGCTATAATGCGGATTGACTAGACTTAACAACTGTCATCTTTCGACAACAGCCGGGACCGACACGACTTAACGTGCCCTCCGAAGCTCAAGATAACGAAATCCATCCAAAGGCTGGCTAGGGTCGACGTCGCTTAACTTGCGTGTTCATATTAGAGTGCGACACATAGCGATGCCATCGAGCTCCTCACACCAACCACACCATAATTCATTTATTATTCATTACAAAAACATGGTTTAAATAGGTATACACAATTAATTTAAAAAAATGTGATTCACAATTCGCAGCTTTACAATGAAATGAAATGAAATGAAATTGTTTATTTCAGAAATTAGACCTTCACAGGCACTTTTTCTTGTCATTTACAATTTGTATATATGTATAAAGAAATAAACTACGTTATATTTAACAATACAATACAATCCGTGTACATTGTAAATTTTGTTTGGTGCAACAAAAATTACAATGTACACGGACATACAATAGGCGGCCTTAACGCTACGTAATTTCTTCCAGGCTCTGATAGTAATAGTGGCACTATTTCTGTTTTTAGGCTGACTATTATTACAAAACTCATGGAAAAAGGAAGAAGCCTTGCTAATATTGTAAACGAGAAAGTAAGTGTGGATTTATGTATGTTTGTCTTTCAAGCATAAACGCCTTGATAGATTTGATAGGCTGGATTGACAGTCAGATATCAGTTCAGGAACGGGAACCATGGGATTTCGCGTGCATCAGCTATTTATTACGTAATCCGATTTATTATATAATCCTACTAATATTACAAATAAATAAAATAAAATTTGTTCATCATATCAACCCATAATCATCCCACTGCTGGGATTCGGGTCTCCCTTCAATCGAAGGTGATTAGAGCGTACTCTGCCACGCTGCTCCAATGCGGATTGGCAGAGGCCGGTGTTTTCAAACCGCCCTAAGGCCACCGACTTGGCTTAACGACTGTCATCCATCGACAACAGCCGGGACCGACGGCTTAACGTGCCCTCCGAAGCACGGAGGCTCGAGATAACGAAACCCATCCAAACGCTGGCTAGGGTCGTCGTCGCTTGACTTGCGTGTTCATATTAGAGTGCGACACACAGCGAGGCCATCGAGCACCCACACGCCATCGAACTCCTCAAAAAAAAATTGTTAATATCAGATTATTATTGCTAGCCCTGCCCATTCCATAGCGTGATCTATTTTTGTCGGAAGGTTGCCTTGAAAAGATTGCTGTCAGCAATAAGGCCGCCTTGTTGCAAAAACACTAGTCCGTAAGTTTTATGTGTGTACCTAACTGTATTGTCTTATTTTTTTTTCTCAGTGTTTTGCAAATAAAGCATATTCATTCATTCATTCATTCAATTATTTTATTTTATTAGTTAGGCACACAAACAGATATAGACATTAAAGCACATAGTTTGATTACAAATAAATGTTATAACTAGTCTATAATCCACTATAATGTACAGAGTTTGACAAAATATATGAGGATTGCAAGTTATGAATTAAAATATGGTTTTAAATAAATACAGTACTAAGTTTAGATATTATTATATGCGTTAATGCATAATTAAAATCCATATTAAAATAATTTACAATTTGATGTCACAAATCAATCAATAAAATCGAGAGTTGGTGCGTATGTTAGTTACTTCTTTACGCTCAAACGGCTGTGCCAATTTTTATCGATTGTTTGAACGATGATTCTGTGAAAAGTCTGATATACAATACATCTTTAAATAATACAACATACGGAAAGCTTATAGCTTATATGTGCAACAAGGCGGCCTTATTGCTAAAAGCAATCTTTTCAAGGCAACCTTAGGGTAACGAGTTTCTGAACGGTCAATAGCAAAATTAAAAATAATTGGCAAAAATAAAGCGCGGGTAACACCGCAGGAGCTAATCTGATTTAATTAAATACTCAACATTTTTTAAATTCGAAAATATCTATATCTCTTTCACATCACTAAAGATAACTTCAGGGAATCGGGGCAAGGTAATACGAGTATATTGAAGGAAAATATATGTGAGTAAAATATACGTAAGAGCCTTAGTCGTTGCATATTTTGTATGCATCTTAGAATACACGCTATATAAGTATTGCAACACGCTGATAAAAGTATTGGATGGATGCCTGCCTCTTTTATGGCATACTCTTAAAGACCCTAAAATAAAAATTCATAACTTTGCTGCCATAATTGTAACTGGTACAGTCAGCCAATGAAAAAGGTGAGCATTGCCGTAAATATGATTTTATTTATACCACCAAGGTGGCGTGAGTGATGCCCCCGGTATTGCAAGCGTTTATAGGCTATGATGCTTACCATCAGGCGGGCCGTATGGTTGTTTGCTTTATGGCATAAAAAAAACTATACTTTTTTTTTATCGTCAGAAAAATGCTTTGGGACTGTGGGACTTACCACTAAAAACTGACGGGATGCCACTGGCCCCCTAAGTGACGGGGGCCACGGGTACTGTGATACATCCGCGACCACGCCAGGGCCGTCCGGCCAAAGTCAAACTGACCAGACCCGCTCCCCCGGAACGCCCCGTCAGCAGCACACCGCATCCAGGTGCACTGCCGACACCGAGGACCATTGCCCCCTCAAGAAAAACTAGACGAACGTTAGTACTTATATCTCAATGCCTTTTATTAATATTGTCCAAATCCCGTATTCTTAATATGTAACAGTAAAAAAAAAAAAAAAATTTTTATCCTTAATAAAGTCAACTGTAGGTACTCATTCATATATAAACTTTCAAGTATTTAATGTTGAACCTGAAATCTTTTTGCCCCCACTCCAGAATATAATAATATGATATGAAATTTCAAAATTTCAAAATATTGCTTGAAGGGATGTACTTGAAAATTTGTAATTGCATACTATATTTTTCTTGGCGGCTCTGGAATATTTTTATATTGTGTATTGTATTTTTTTGCGATTTCTATGAAAACACAAATTGTAATGCCTTATAAATATTCTTTAAATAACGGTAATAAATTTAAACATTAAACACATACAATAATAGAAGCGAACTACGCATTTTTAATTGTAAAATAAAATAAAAATATATGTATATATTTTTTTTCTTTTAAAAATAAAATAAATAAAAATAAAATCATTTATTTGCGAGATTAATACAACCCATTGGGCATGCAAATACAGTTACAATACTTTCACACTTTTAATAGATTCATTATGTAGATTTATTATTATCATTATTATTTCATTAGGCAAATTTAATGTCATAGAATCACATAAACAAATATACATTAGTCACAGAATAGTATTATTGATAAATAAAGATAATGATGATGATGGATTCAGTCAAATAATTTCGCAAAATATTCTTTAGTATTGTAAAATGGTCTGTTTTGAAAGTATTTCTTAACTTTGTTTATGAAGGATCTCATATTGTCCGATTCCCTAATATCAGGTCTTAGAGCATTAAAAACTTTTAAAGACATATAGTTCAGGCTGTTATTAAAATTAGTATAATGAGGATGAGGCTTTACCACCCTATCATTATTCCTGAGGCAATAGCGTTGAGAGTCTGCCACACGTGCTAAGTTATTGCGGTTCTGGAAGACGTGTATGCATAGCTGTTGCAGGTACATGGAGACTACTGTCATAATTTTTTTTGCTGGAAACATTGTTCTATGTGTGGCTGGGACTCTAGCACACCCCTCTATTAACCTGATAGCTTTCTTTTGTAATAGCAGTACTTTGTTAATTAGGCACCCATTTCCCCATACTTCTATGCCATAGCGCATAATGCTCTCAAAATATGCAAAGTAGATGTTTCTTAATGTTTTCTTATCCGTAATTTTAGCTAGACTTTTAAGACAGTAACATGCACTGGCCAATCTTTTGGTTACTTTTTCAATTTGGTTATGCCATCTTAGGAACGGATCCAACTCAATTCCGAGAAATCGAATGCATGCTGATTTATTAATCGATATATTACAAATATGATCCGGACTGTTAACACTACGCCTAAATATCATGTAGTAACTCTTTTCGTCGTTTATCCTGAGGCCATTGGCTTCAAACCATTCTGTAAGCCCTCTCCAACTTGCTTGTATACAACAATCCAACTCAGAGAAAGAGTCTGCACTTAGTATCACACTGGTATCATCGGCGTACAGATAAGGCGTTCCATGTGCAAGAGAAAACGGCAGGTCGTTGATGAAGATAAGAAAGAGTAGGGGTCCAAGAACTGAGCCCTGTGGGACGCCATTTTCCACTGTGGTGAGACCGGAGTGGACGGTCTGCTCCTGACCATTGATGTCAGTAAACTTTAATTCGACATACTGTGTTCTATTGGTCAGGTAGGATCTAAAGAGTTGAAGTGCTATACCGCGCACGCCATAGTATTCCAGTTTGTTCAGCAGTATTTCATGACTTACGCAGTCGAAGGCCTTAGATAGGTCACAGAAAATACCACCACATTTTGAGCCCTCATTTAAGGAGTTAAGTATTTCCTTTACCAGTTTTATCACCGCAGAGCCAGTGTTTAAATTTTAACGGAACCCAAATTGATGATGAGTTAGATACCCATTCTCCTCAAAGAACTTTTCCAATGTGGCGTGTAAGAGTTTTTCGAATATTTTTGAGACAACAGACAGTAACGATATCGGACGATAGTTATTAATATCAGTTTTTTTACCTTTCTTATGAATAGGAACAACTTTTGCCCGTTTTAAGAGATCTGGGAAAGAACCATTAGAAATGCAGTTATTAAGCACCATGCAAAGAGGGACGCTAAGTATATCAATATGTTTTTTAATAATAATTGTACTCAAGTTATCTGATCCACAAGAATTTGTATTTTTTAGTGTATGAGCTATTTTAATGACTTGCGGTTCAACAGCAGGAGCAATAAATAAGGATTTAGGCTCGCGAATGGTCACTTTTCTTAAAAACTTAACATGACTTTGATTTTTAGGATCCACTGTGCTTCTACCAACTTGGACAAAAAAATCGTTAAATTTACTTGCAATTGCACTGGTATCCTTCGTTAGAGTATTATCGATTTCTAGCTTCCATTCCGTTGTTCTTGTAGCAGTTTTTCCTGTGTTCTCTTTTATAACATTCCAGGTCGCTTTTATTTTGCTCCTAGACTTTTCAATGAATTTATGAATGTGTAATTTTTTCGCAGTAAGTAAAGTCCTTTTTTTTAAAAAGTGGTTTTGTATTTTTTATAAATTTGTTTATCCGAGTCGCTTTTGCTATACCTAGTTTTTAAGTATAATTTTCTTTTTTTCCTACAGGAAATTTTTATACCTTTTGACATCCATTTATTGTGTTCTTTACATTTTAAATTTATTGTTTTTAGGGGAAAATATCGATCAATCAGTTCTGACAAAGTATTGTTAAACACTGTTAGCATTTCATTACAGTTCAGATTGTCGAACTTATTTCTCCAATCAATTGCACCCAATTCCTCACGAAATGCCATGGTGTCCTTTTTTGAGAAGTATCTTTTTTTTACTATTTTCTTAGATACCTTATTGCGTGGGGCCACATCTTTCAATGTTACCAGCTGTATATCATGGTCAGAGAAATGACAGGCTAGGACAAATGCCTCAAAATATTCACTATTCGTAATGATATTGTCAACAGTTGTAGAAGTTTTGTCTGTCCGTCTTGTGGGCTCAAATATTGTTGGCCTTAAATTGTGTTCTAACAACATCTGTAGAAAAGCTTTAGCGCTGCTAGAATCCTTATCATTAATGTTGATATTGAAATCCCCACCAATTACAATATCATGTGATGGCAAAGCATTCAACAGTAGCTCCAGTTGTTCCATAAATAAGTTACAGTTTGAGCTGGGACATCTGTACATTCCCAGTAAAATAAGTTTATTTGATGGGTTTATTTCTATGGAGATAGCACATACTTCAAAAATTTTATCTACGTGATATTTAGCTACATCCATAACTGTGTACGTGCTGATATCCTCTCTAACAAATATGACCACTCCACCACCCCTACATATAGTGCGTGATGCTTCCGCTGCAACATTATATCCTGGCAGTTTAATGGAAGTGGCTTCGTTTGGCTCTAACCATGTCTCAGAAACGATTAGTACTGCTGGTTTGATGTCTATATCATATTCAAGAAATGTTTCCAAATACATTAGTTTGTTTCTTAATCGATTAATGTTGAGATGCATTATAGATACGGACTCAGTCTTATTATCATCTTGGGGTTCCTTATTCATAAAAAAGTTTCACTATTGTAGAACCGTTCATTAATCAGTCTAAGGCACAGGTTAAGAGAAGTGGCTATTTTATATTTTCCTTTATTATTCAACTTATATCCATCCCATCTGTAATCACCATATGCAAGATTAGCAGATATGTTTTGCAGATACGCGTCTTTAAAGTTTGAGAGTACATTAGACAACTTAAAATTAACAGTCTGCACGAACTCATTATATTTTTTTGACCGGCTATTTACACTATTTGGTATGGTACAAACTATAGTATTACAATGAGATAGGTCTCCTACAGCTTTCTTTATACATTTTACTACTAAGTCTGAATTTTTTGTGTTAAAGTCACTTCCACCACACATTATAATCACACAGTCTTTTTTTGTGAAATCCCTTGTTTTTTGAATAATGTCCTGGAGTACGCGCTCAGTAGAACCTTGGTGGATGATGTCAGCGCTGATGTCGTAGTCATTCCTCCGTATACGCGATAAGGCAAAGGGTAAATCGCTGCCATGCAAATCTGACAATAGCAACAGCCTGGGCTTGGTCAGAGGTTCCGGCGCTGTGTTTGACAGTACCCGTTGATCAGTAACCTTTTGGATATCGATTAGTGGCATATCTTCGGACTCCGTGATAGTCTTGGTATTGCTGGAGTGGTGTTCTTTCATAGTTTTTTCGAAAGTTTGGGCGTTTCTTTGCAGAGTCTTAATTGTTTGCTGAATTCGACTAAGCGAAACATCTTTTGCCTTCAAAGTTTCAAATTTTGACTGCAAAATTTCGTATCCTTTTATTGTTTTACTAAGTTTTTTCTTGAGGAAGTTTATTCTTTGTTTTAGGTTTTGGGACGTATTTTGAATTTCTTTTATTTTATCTAGATTCAGACCAGATTCAGGTATAAGATACGAGTTTAACAAGTCATATAGTTCCCTATTTTCATTTTGCAATTCCTCGTTGCGAGTGGCTAGGGCAAAATGTTCCCTTTCGTGTTCTTTAATTTTATTTTTAAATGGTGTTATGATTTCCAAGTTGTCTGAATCTAGGTGTCCCACTATTGATAGATCTTGCCTTTTTAGATCAGTTATTTTATTATTTAAACTAAGGCACTCGCTCTCTTTTTTCGATAATAATTCTTTTAATAATTTATTTTCTTTTATTTGTTCTTGTAATTTTTCATTGATAATGTCTTGGTTTTCCGACAGTGTTTTTAGTTTATTTTGGAGTCCTTTGTTTAACTTTTGAAGTTCTTTTAGCGAATTATTTTTACTTGAATAATTAATCTCGTCGTCGCTGTGAACGGAGGTTCTGTCGGTAGGCCTATGAATTTTATGTCGAAGATTCGTTTTACCTGCTGTCCGGTTTTTATCATCCATCTTTAATGCTTTATTGAAATTTATCAATGTTAATTTGAATATTGATACAAAAAGTGTTTGTGTTTGTGGCGAGGGTCCGGGATCGAACTCACAACTCCGACTTCTAAGCGTCGTCAAGTCTACCGGTTTATAATAATGCGCCACCGGTTACTTAGTATTACTGACGAAATATCACTTGTCTTGTTACGTCAGTAGGTCAGAAATGTTTAATATCACTGTCTCCCTTTCATGGTCTTCTTTATACTTTTATTTCTATCTATCCAACGCTTACTTTATTACTAAATATATTTTTCGTTTCAAAAAGACATTTCTTGTGATGCAGCCAGCGAGGCTCGAACCGGCATCGCTCAGGTTCTATGGGCAGCCTATTAACCGTAGTTCCACGAGTTGTATAATCAGTGGTGTCGAAATTAATGTTATCTCTCAAGTGTAGAGCTCCCAAGTAAAAAGTTCGTTAGATAATTTTTACAATTTACCCACACAATTTTACACTATTAATTATTACACCAATTATGAAAAAATTGTTTTATTGTTTCAATTAGCTTTTAATTTTTAAATGTTTTATTTCAAGTTTTTTTAATGTACACTTATAACACTTGAGGTTTTTAATAGAATATTATAACAACAATTTGTTTTTATTTGATATGTTGCACTGTTTTTATTTTTGTTCAATTTATGATTTTTGCACCACTTCACACACTCAGTTTATAATTTTTTTGATAGAATAATTGCACGACTATAGTTTTTTAACGTGTTTTTGAACCAATAATTACGACTTATATTTACGACTTATTGGTTCACTGAAAACAAACATAGGCGTAACGTTATGTGTTCGTCCTATAAGAAGTGAACACAACATGCTAAAATAATATTACTTTTCAGTCTGGTACACAAAATGATTTGACACAATTTCAAAAATCCGAAATTAATAACAAAAAACAAATAATAAAGTAAAATAAGAAGTGCATCTGCACATTTTTGTTACTTCATCATCATTGGCTATAAAATGGCGCGAATATGAATATTATAGGTATAATTTTACAAAAGATCAATATCGGGACAAGCCCACCACAAATTCCCACCACTGTGTCCCCTGTGTAGCCAGGATCAACAACGGCGACCTCAGATAGACAATAAGCAATGAAGCTTATTGACGTCCCGGGGGAGAAAACTACAGCTGTCTTGGAACTTGGAAATTGGTCCAGCAATTTGAGCGAAGCCGAAAGTCATGTGTGTTTGTTCTTCACGCTCAAATGGCTGGGATTATGATATTTGGTATGTAGGTAGCTGATACCTTGGATTAACACATAGGGTACTTTTTATTCCAAAAAATACGCGATATCCGTAGGATTTCATCAAAAGTCTGATATAGATGGCGCTACTGTGCATAAATAAATACACGCAAACGAAGTTGCGCGGGTTTCACTAGAATAATATAGAATTATCGATTAAAATACGGTTTTTAAAAGTTGATAATTCTAAAATGACATACGTGTATGACATGATATTTATTTTTGGTACATGTATGTAAATAATCATTTGGACATATAAAAAAAACCTGATAAAAGACTTTTAAATTTTAGAAATTGTCGGTGAAACCGAGCATTTTACAAATTCAAGGAACAATTTGCACAGAGTAAATATGAAACCTCTGTGCTACAGAGTATAATGTGTTTCTAGTTTGAAATCAGGGACAATTTACGTGCCCTTATGTGTGCACCGCCCGTATCAAAATGCTCTCTTTGAGTACTCATAAAACAGTATTTAGCGAATGACATTTCTGTATGGATTAAAACTAATGGTTTTTCATACTTGTATATTTATTTTTTGTTAACATTGAAAATAATAATAATGTAGATGGACAAAAAAGGCCGTAACCGGTTTTCTTTCGCCATTTCTTCTACCGGTGGTCATTTTGCTTTGTTTTCAAAATGGTGGCAGTTTATAGAGTAACTTACCTATGTTATAGTTGTAATTATGTTGTAAAAGACGTGTACTAAATGCCGCTACAGAATAAAATATTTTTGACTTTTACTTTAAAGTATAGTCAACAATGAAAGAGGTGACCAGATTGTATTGTTATTTTATAACACAACTCCGCGTATTTTGACAGGTCCGGTGGTCGAGTGGCTAGCAATGGTCACTTTATTCGGATCCTTTGTTCAGATCCTGCGCAAGGCAAAAAAGCTTATTTGCCACCTTATTTAAATATAAAAATAAATTTTAAATTACCTATATTAAAATTAATTATTTAATGTTAAAGATGTAAATGACTAGAGAAAGTCTAGAATAAACGATTTGTTCTTCTTAGAACACTCTAAATTTCTAAAATTCCCTCATATTTAAAATTTCTAAAATTCCCTCATATTTAAAAACTAAGTAAGCATAGTTTACTTAGATTACTTATTCCCTAGGTCTTAGTCTTGAAAATGCAAATTGGGAACTCAATTAAGTTTGTGCTGGAATTTTCTGGGTAATGCAATGCAGAACAGCTCATTATGCATGCATGTCGATAACTAATATGAATTTTAGAGTTTAATTACATTTTCTAATGACAATGTAATTCTAAATTCTATGTTATACAACCCTGCACATCCTACTAATATAATATAGGCGAAAGTTGTGTGTGTGTTTGTTACTTCTTCACGCTCAAAATTAAATAGCTATTTTCATGATATTTGGTATGTAGCTGGATTAAGAGAGGTAGGGCACAGCGGATAATCCGCTCAAATCGGAGCAGCCCGTCTGGGGAAGGACCTCCATCTTACAGAAGATCGTAGCCAAATAGCATTGGTCTCGGCCATGTTGTGTTCCTACGGTGAGTAAGGTCTCCAGAGCTCCACTTGAGGGAGTTGGGAGGGTTGGCAACGCGTGAGATATCCCCGGTATTGCAAGCGTCTATAGGCTACGGTGACGGCTTACCATCAGGTCGATCTGCCAACTGTGTTGTATAAAAAAAATAAAAATAACTTGGATTAACACATAGGGTACATTTAATCCCGAAAAGTATGCGATTCCCGTAGGATTTAATAAAAAGTCTGATATAGATGGCGCTACTGTGCATAAATAAATACACGCAAACGAAGTTGCGCGGGTTTCACTAGTTGTAAATAATTAATTCAGTAACCGTAGTATAAGCTTTCCTCAGTTTGGTACTAGATGGCGTTGTGTGATTCGTCCAAGAATTGTATATTTATTATGGAGCTAGAACTCATTGAATCTACTCTTTTTTATACCACTAAGTTGGCAAACAAGCATACGGCTTGCTGATGGTAAGCAGTCACCTATGGACGCTTGCAGGAATTCAGACCGGGGTTATCACTCGCGCCTTGCCGAACCTTTAAAAGTAGAGCTCTGGAGCCCTTACCAAATACTATAGAAGACTAATACGCACAGCTCTTGACGTTTCTCATACAATGACTTGGCAACCTCCGTTCACCTCATGCCGCTAGGGGCGCTATAACATTTTGCATACAAAACGCACAAAAGTTTTGAAATCGTTCACCTCATGCCGCCCTCATGCCGTAGGGGCGCTAGTGTCGCGTCTTGCCCGAATTCTTCCGAAGCTGTGCGTATTAACTCGGTAGAGTTTCTATAGTATTTGCCCTTACTCACTGTAGGAACACAACATGGCCGAGAGCAATGCTATTTGGCTACGATCTAAACTAACTCATTAAAATTGCCAACAAATCATTGCGACGATTTTGGCAAACTTTCCCAAATCGACTTTTGCAAGTGCCACTGTAATAAATTGTACGAAATAGCCTTAAGTTTCCGCTAATCGTGATTCTGAAGGCACTGCGTTAGCAATTAGTGATTTCCACTGAAATCAGAGGGAGATAGCAGAGTGTAAGCATGTAGTTAGCACTGTAAGACGCAAGCCTCGTTTAGATGAGCGAGTAAGCTGGTGTATCCAATTACAGTTAAGTTCTTTTCAAAGTCCGAGTGTATAAGTTGTATGTACTAGCGAAACCCGCGCAATTACCTTTGCGTGTATCTATAACGTTCCTTTTGACTTTTATTCTTTAATTTTTTCCTTCTCGTTCGATATTTTCTATGTTATGAATTACTAGGTTGTGACTTTGTGACCGTCTTGTTTGTCAGTCATATGATGTAAAAATTTGTTCACACTACACTGTGCAACTAAAGTTAACTGTCTTATCTACACAATTTTTTACATAAACTAACTGTGTAAGTATGTATTAATTTAGAAAATTTGTCGAGTAAACTTGCCCATTGAAATGCGGCACATGTAAATGGGAGATTAACTTTTGTGCGTGACTCATTCCCCAGTTACTTTCCAACTTAACAGCTGTTAGAACGATTGATACAGATTTATAATAATTATTCCATTAGCCTTTTATTTTAATTAAATTTCCATTTGAAAACCTAGCAACGCGCAACGCAGCATACATTTGATTTAATTAAATTGTTTGTTGAAAATAAATGTTTATATTATATATTATTATATTAATAAAATATAATATTGATTTATTAATTATTTTTAGTTTTTAAAGAGGTTTAATTTACATTTTTATGTTTCGTGGAACGCAAATAAAAAGACGAGTAGAGACATCTATCGAGCAAGCCTGACAACGTATAGTTCGCTATACGTCGCATAGATGGCGTTACTTGTAGTTAAATTTCTGAAAATCGCTAACTAAAAACTTTATTTTTCTAATAAAATGAAATTGAAATTAGATTGTTATTATATCAGTAAGTGGTATAGTTTTATGCAAGTAGTTGGGAAACGAGTAAATAGTAAGGACTAAAATAAAATAAATACAAAACTTGTGAAATCCATGTTAATATTATAAATGTGAAAGTGTGTTTGTTTGTTTGTCCTCTCTTCACGTCGAAAGTAATGAACGGATTGAGAATTATATTTTATTGGGGATAGTTTAAGGTCTGGAGTGTGACATAGGCTACTTTTTATCCTGGAAAAACATCTTATTTCCACGAAAAAAAAATAACATTATTTATAATTTTTTAACAGGGATAATTTAAGGTCTGGAGAGTGACATAGGCTACTTTTTATCCTGGAAAAACATCTCATTCCCTCGAGAAGATGTGTCGCTTGAAACTCAACAGTTAGCCTATTTTAAAAGCCATCTTATCATTAAAGTATTTTAAGATTTTTATTCATTGCAAAATATTGTAAGAATAAATCTATATTAATATTATTTGTATTTATGTTTTAAAATGAATCAACTCAAAAACCTGGACCGATTTCAAAAATTCTTCCAACGTCCTGAAGCCACTCTATTCGCAGGTACATAGGCTATAATGCATTTTCACAAAAAATAAGGATCTTAAAACCCATTCGATTCCGGGACAGGACGATAGTTGAAAAATAATCCTTACTAATATTATATGTAAATGAGAAAGTGTGTTTGTTTGTTTGTTTGTTATTTCTTCACGGCTTGACTAAGCAGCCGATCATTATGACAATTTGCATACATATTATTAGGTTTAAAGAGCCCAACATAGGCTACTTTTTATCCCGCGAAAGTCTGTTGTTCCAATGGGAAACATTTTTTTCTACTATAGAGGGCGCTGTATCGGCCAACAGATGGCGCCACAAGTCGCGCTATGGGTTGTTTTGTTGTCAAACGAGATCTATGTCATAAAATTAACGCGAGCGAAGTCGCGGGGAAAAGCTAGTTTAAAATTAAAAATAAATACTTAGATGGAGCAAATTATGTGTCCACAAGCCAGTGACCGGTGGCCATTTTGCTTGTGTCCGAAATGGTGGTAGTATATAACGTAGTTTGTTTTCTTTATACATATATACAAACTGTAAATGACAAGAAAAAGTGCCTGTGAAGGTCTAATTTCTGAAATAATCAATTTCGTTTCATTTCACAAATTTTTATCTTATAAATAAATCAGTTGAAGTACTGTTATATTTAATCTGTGGCCTGGTGCAGTTGATGCAGGTGTTTGGGGGAGGGGGCGAGGGGGGTCACGTGAATTATTATTCTCATAGGGATGGGGTCAGATGCTGAACACTGCATCACGTAGGTTAGTGATGGGATGCCATTTGTTATCGATAAATAATACTTTTAGCTTCCAAGGAGAATTGTTTCATGTTTTACTAGCAAAACCAGCACAACTTCGTATGCGTGTATTCCGCTTTCCCGTGGGAATTTTGAAATGTGTTATACAAATAAATTTTCCTCTTGAATCACTCTTTATATTAAAAAAAACCGCATTAAAAGCCGTTGCGTAGTTCTAAAGATCCAAGCATACAAAGAGACGGAGCTCCATGGCGTCGCTGTGTGTCGCACTCTAATATTAACACGCAAGTTAAGCGACGTCGACCCTAGCCAGCGTTTGGATGGGTTTCGTTATCTCGAGCTTCTCCGTGCTTAGTAGGCTGTTGTCGATGGATGACAGTCGTTAAGCCAAGTCGGTGGCCTTAGGGCGGTTTGAAAACACCGGCCTTTGGCAATCCGCATTGGAGCAGCGTGGCAGAGTATGCTCTTATCATTTTCGATTGAAGGGAGACCCGTATCCCAGCAGTGGGATGATTATGGGTTGATATGATGATGATGAAGACACGGACAGACAGAGCAACTTCATTGTATACTATTAAAAGGTTTACGCTTTAATATGAAGTGGTAGAACTGAAGGCTGAAACGTGTATTCGTGCGTCGATTCCGGTTGCTCTCGATGGATGACAGTCGTTAAACCAAGACAGAGGCCTTCAGCACAGACTACTAAATAGTTACTACGTCTTTTAGGTGATTTGAAAACGCTTCTGCCAATCCGCATTGGAGCAGCGTGGCAGAGTACTCTCTAATACCCTTAGATTGAAGGGAGACCCGTATCCCAGCAGTGGGATGATTATGGGTTTGTATGATGATATTATGACGGAGTGGTAGATCATTTATGTTTCGTGATCGATTCCTCTTTATCGACTTACATTTTAAATAAGACGATTGTCTGGAAAAAATTTGCCAAGTACAAAACGGAATATCTACAAATCTAAATAATTTCTTTATTCAGATAATACAATTCATAATACATTATTAGATAATTACATTTAATTAAACCTTCCTTAAAAATAAATTTTACAATATTATTCCGAACTTTTTTTATAATTTTATTAATAACTAGCGCTTCGCACGGGTTTTAAAAGAGATCTAGGGCACAGCGGATAATCCGCTCAAATCGGAGCAGCCCGTCTGGGGAAGGACCTCCACCTTACAGAAGATCGTAGCCAAATAGCATTGGTCTCGGCCATGTTGTGTTCCTACGGTGAGTAAGGTCTCCAGAGCTCCACTTGGGGGGGTTGGGAGTAGAGGTGGCGTTAATGGTTGAATTTATTTATTGGTTGAAAGTTAATTGTAAATTTTTTTATTGGTTGATTTTAATGGTTGAAAATATTGGTTGATATTTTTTGCGTGTCGATATTTTTTGGGTGTCGATATTTTTTTCGTGTCGATATTTTTATTCGCTAATATTTTTATCAGAAATATTTTGAGAGTTAAATTTAACTATAAATTACGTCTAAAATATTCAATGAACTTTCCTTCATAGGTACTTTAAGTAACGTAACCTGCCTTCACAGTTTATGTGCAAATGTTTTCAAAATTATCACTTTTACTTTTTAATTTAAAACTAACAACAACACAAACTACAAAAAAAAATTACACTTGCTTATGTTGTGACGTTGTAACTGAAATGACCGAATTCGAATCTATACTGAATAGGTAATCAAATCAACCATTCACGATCACGTTCCACCGTTCAGTTAAAAGTTAAAATTAAAAACAACAACGCGGATGATAGGTTGAAAATATCATTAACCATTCACGATCACGTTCCCCCGTTCAGTTAAAAATGGTTAAAATTAAAAACAACCACGCGGATGATAAGTTGAAAATATCATTATGATAACTCTTACTAATGTGTCTTATTTCAAGCGCTAAAGAGTTTACAATTGAACGTCACAAATTTTAACACAATAAAAATAGGAAGAAAAATTACGTCTCTTTAAACTTGATCCTTGCTTGAAGACATTAAGGTTCAAATTTGAATGCAGTTGAATCTTACAACTCGTCTCCCTGTCTCTCCGTGAACGGTTTAGCAACAACGCCCGCCTGGCGGGCGCGGGCGGACGGCGCGGCGGCGCGGGCGATGGCGGCCGGCTGGCTATCGCGCCTGCGCACGCCAGGCGGGATACTGATATTTTTATTGGTTAATGATATTTTTATTTATTGAAGTTAATGGTTGTTTTTTTTTATTCGTTAATTTTAATGGTTAATGGTTATATTCATCACCACTAGTTGGGAGGGTTGGCAACGCGCGAGTGATACCCCCGGTGTTGCTTACGTCTATAGGCTACGGTGACGGCTTACCATCGGGTCGACCGTGTGCTTGTTTGCCACCTGTGTGGTATGAAAAAAAAAAAGATCTCTGATTTTATTGAAAAAAAAATAGCCTATATCACTTGGGGATAACGTAGCTTGCCAACGGTGCCAACAAGAATTTTTGAAATCGGTCTAGTAGTTTTCGAGTTTATTCATTACAAACATACACACACACAAAAATGCAAATCTTTCCTCTTTATATTAATGTAGATTTATTTACAAATTGATTTCAATATACATACTATTTCAATTTCTTGCACACGAAACTCGGCATCCCTTATCCTGTTCTGTTCTCGCATACTTGAGTACTGGATACTACTATTCGACTGCTCGTATTTGTATAGAGCTAAAAAACACATTTCACATTTGAGTCATACAGTTATTGATTGATAGAAAAAATACATGCGACTAAAAACCTAAAAAAATATATAAAAACGATGTGTAAACTACACGACTCGAGAATGACTCTTGAACAAATTGATTAATCTTTATTTTCATAACGAAAATGCACCTTGTGTATGTTTAATTTTGATAGTAGTATGTTGTGAGAAAATCAAGAGTTCAAAGTTAGACTTTTTTATTCTAAGACCTAATAACAATTTCTTTCGCATCGTTACATTTTTCCTATCACCAGTTCAGAGGGCAGGGTCACACTAAGAAACATGGAGTTTAATACTAAGCCAAATCTATACTTATTTACATCGATGAATTTATTTCTAGAAAGATTTTTGAAGTGAAAACTTCTTTAGCGGCACTTTTTTTAGATGGGTAAAAAATGTAAGATGTTAAAATTTTCATTTCTGCCGCCACTCCCGGAGTGCAACCCGTCCTTTTCTATGTCTCTTAAGAGTTGGCTAAATCAAGACACGTGGGACTGACCACAGCTATTCTAATTAAAAATGTACAAAGATTCAGTAATTCTTTAACAGAAAGGTGGTATTACAATCTCTATATCCATACTGATCAGTGCTGTTCCAATTGCATTAGAGCAGCCACACGCGTGTTGTCGCTTGAACTGAGCTGTGGTTAACTTGCTTTACTGATGAATTAGGTGTTCATTAACTTACACTGTGTGTGACTATTGTTATGAAAAAAAAAATCTTTACTAGTTTCGGCTCGCGCCTTCGCCCGCGTGGCCTTTAGATTAATATGTTTATTTTATTTATGAACCAATGAAAATAAAACAAACACTTAAAATGAAGTGGAGCACACCGTAACGTATTAGTGATTAGCATGCACGGATTTTACTATAATATTTATTGATTTCTTTATTTTGACAGCATGCTCGTGCGTTGGTGTTGACCTACAGGGGCCTGATTCTACTAACACAAATGCAACAATGGACAAACATAATGTTTAACTTATTGTTTAAGTCCATAACAAATGTCAAAAACTATTCCACTGATGACACTGAGACACGTTTGAGACACCATTGAGAGTCCATTGGTGCATTTGTGTTTGTAGAATCGGGCCCAGCACCAGAGAGCGCAGCGTAGGTTCGATTCCCGCTCGGGGCAATCATTTGTGATGGCACTTGTGTGTGTTCACGAGTCTGGGTGTTTTTCAAATTCAAATTAAAATTTCTTTATTTGCATAAAATATAGGTACAATTCTTAATGTTAGGTAGTATTATAGACGCCATATATTTAGCCTGTCAGCAAGCATGCAAATGTTTAAATAATTAATTAATGAATTTATATTAAAAAATATACAATTATAAAACAAAAATAAAATATCCAAAAGCAGAACAATTCAACAATTTTTTTATGTATAATAAGTATTACATTTACCTACTTATCCGTTTTCTGGTACTCACAACACAAGTACCAGAAGCTAGAACTACCGCCAGGAGAAAATCACAACACTCTAGTCTAGATTGTAGGTTTTATATTGTGCGGAGAATCTGGAATCGAATCTGCGTTTCTTTTTTAGAGAAATCACTACGCCGCCATCCGGGTATCTGAGCTTTAATTAAGCAAAATGCTAAGCTTTTGGCATAACTGCGTCAAACGTCTGATATCGGCAGCTTTCATTACTTTGATAGATGGGCCTCGCCCGCCCTACGTTTGCTTAATAAATAAGCTTTATACCCCAAAAGTTTAAGACTTCGCAGAGCCTCCTTTACCCGACAGGTTTACAAAAATTTTTATTTAAAAAAAAGCAAATAATTAAATTTAACTATTACAATCCTTACTAAAACTACACTCGAGAACAATGAATGTGGGTAAAGAAACATGTCATTTTTGTACAACAATATGATTTTCTTCCTAATTTTGTTTTAAGGCGAGATCAGCAGTTATGTAATTTATGTAATTTTAATAAATAAAATGTAGTGACTTATAAATTTTGTTACTTTTATTTAAGTATATTGTCTATTAAACACTGTTTATTTTATTAAGCTAGCATTCTTAGTTTCCGAGATTTATAGGTTTCTTTAGGTGACCCACAATCATTGCTCTCGGGTGTAGTTTTAGTAAGGATTGTAATAGTTAAAATTTGTGAGAATTTAGCATATTTTTTTTCGTTTTTTTCTTTTAAATCCGCCATCGGTCGTTTGACCATAATCGGATGAGGTGAGTGAAGTTATGGCGGGTGAAGGAGAAGGAGCCAGTGCCCCTAAATCCTCTTAAGCAGATGTGGTCTCTCTTCAGACCACATTAGAGTTGCCCACGAGCACGGCAGCTAATGGATTGCGATGATGCGATAGTTCCATAACATATCGACCTCTATATTTCTCAATCTCCTCCTGGACGGTAGGAATGTTGGTATATTCATGTGTTTCATTGTTTTTCACGAACCATGGTGCATTCACAATTGTTCTGAGGATGTTCTTCTGTAATCAGTAATGATGGTTCTGCGGCAATGGGTAGGCAATGGTCACCAGGAACCATATACCGGAAAGGAAAACGAGGTTTGCTTCTTTTAACATCAATGGACTGTATTTATTCTTGAGTACTATTTCTATCTTCATTTAAAACAATACTATTTCTTTCTTGGTAGTGTAGCTCGGTGTTGTTCACTCTCTGAAGAGCTGTGTTGGACTGTAACAGTACCGAGCTACCCTGACATATTTATAGCCAATATTTGGCCCTCATGCGGACCAATCGGAGGCGAGATAATTTTCGTGTAATTTGCGACAATTTCCGACGACATTTCGGGCAAAAAGTCACTATGCACATATCGCTTATCGCGCTCTACATTCTACAATTAGTAACTTATAACTCCATATTCGTGGTTATTCTAACTAACTAACACGCTGTTTCCATATAAGCGATATATTAACAGTAACTACACAAAACTAATATCCGAAATAAACACGTAAACCTTAAATTATACATGCAAAACGTAAAAGTGGATACGAAATTGATCAATAACGTCGTATTCTTAACGTTTACATCGCTAATGTTATTGATCACACATACTCTATGACGTAACCAACCTTTTACACATTAATTGTTAACTATCCGTACATATTCAAGACAGTAAACACACAAAACAATTGAAGATCATAAGCCAAAATTATTACCAATTTCATTTACTAGCGCCACGGCAAGATTTTACAACTCAGGTGGACGAATTCTCGTGGCGCTGCTTCAGGCAAAACTTTGCAACTAAAAGCCTCAACCTAAACGTGTATATCCAATCGTACACGTAAATAGTGCACGTAAATAGTGAAAATATCCATGTTACATCTAATTACGTAATCTAATTAGCTTATTCTAATGTAAAACAAAGGTATTTAAACTTAAACTAAATAATCACATAATTCCGATCATCAAAGTGTTCAATAGAACCATAAAACTAGGGTAAAACATAATTAAAACATAATCAATTTATTTATTTACAAAATCGGCTCGTGTCCGCAACATCCTCCCCTCGGCGAAGGACTCCGCAGCCCCTTTCCCTCGTTGGGAGGACTATGAGCCGTCTAACAGGTCCCCTGAAGATTCCACCACGCGTGCGCACGTCAACACTGCGAACGACGCCGTCTGGTCCCGGGTAGACCTTCTCTACCTGGCCCCGTGGCCACACGTTGCGAGGCGATTGGTCGTCGGCGATTACGACCACATCTCCGACCTCTATGTTCCTGTTTTCGCGGCGGATGTCGTCACGCGGTCCTAACGCGGGCAAATACTCCTTAATCCAGCGTGACCAGAACATATCTGCTAACGCTTGTGCCGCGCGCCACGCCCGTCGGTCGGCCAACTCGCTCCTACCTAAAATCGGTACACCGTTCGCGGTGCCTAACAAAAAGTGGTTAGGAGTGAGAGCCTCCTCGTCGTCTGGGTCGACTGATACGTGTGTGAGTGGACGCGAATTTACTGTATACTCAATTTCCGCGAGGAGCGTGGACAATGCTTCCTCTCGAGGCGCTCGCTCGTGTAAAACGACCGCTAATGCCGTCTTTACACTACGTATCATTCTTTCCCAGGCGCCGCCCTGATTCGGACCACCGGGGTCAAATACCTTCTTCGCGGTTACATATTCGCCTAACGTTTCGCGCCATTCTTTCATCGCTGCATTGAGTTCTATGTCAGCGCCGCGAAAGTTAGTACCGTTGTCTGACAGAAAAGTACTTGGCCATCCCCGGCGGGCCGCCATACTCCGCATCGCCATATAGTGGTTTTCCGTGATTTCCCTAAATGCGAGAGGGTGAGTATCCCGGTGCGCCTCAGCATTCCTGTTCCTAATACTGTGCGCCATAAACGGTGAACTCTTTGCCCCGAATAGCATAGCCGTCATACGATACTTTCGTGGCGGAGACGTGCGTTCGTTGCCGCGCCACAGAAAGTGTTGAGCCGCCTGATCTTCCGTTCGTATTCGTACACGCAGGAACATTTCTCTAATGTCCGCGGTTACGGCGACCGGGCGCTCCCTAAATCGATATAAGATCCCGTTCAACGACTGCAACATATCCGGTCCCTCTAACAACGCGTCATTATGGCACGTGCTTTGGGACTTAGCCGCCGCGTCAAATACCATTCGAATTTTATCCGGTTTATGCGGGTTAACTACCGCAAAGTGCGGTAAGTACCAAAGTCGCGGGTTGTTCTCGCATTTGTCATAACACGGAACCGCGTATCCCTTGTCTAATAGTCCGTCTACCTGACTAGTATACGCAGACCTAAAAGTTTCGGATTTGTCCATGCGCCGCTCAATATTCTTCAATCGCTTGTATGCCATATCGTGGCTGGGGGGAAGGGCTATGTTTT
The DNA here is from genome assembly GCA_905163395.2 of Endotricha flammealis. Classification (NCBI taxonomy): domain Eukaryota; kingdom Metazoa; phylum Arthropoda; class Insecta; order Lepidoptera; family Pyralidae; genus Endotricha; species Endotricha flammealis. Next base: position 1,254,709 of record LR990871.1, on the reverse strand, counting down.
CGTTCGCCCATGGTAAACCGACCTCATAGCGTCCCTGGACCCTCGTCACCGTAGACTCAAACATTTCTACGGCGCGTTCCTCGGCTTGTATCGGTTTCCGATTTAACGCAATTCCCAGCGAGTCAATAGCGAAATGTCTTTCAATAATGCTATTCAACTCGTCATCACAACGCGACGCGGTGCGTGCATGCATCACTCTCAAATCCTCATTCATAACCCACCTCGGTGCGGTCCCATGAATCACCCATCCTAATTTCGTGAGCGACGCCGCGGGCTGCTTTGTTCCGTTCGTAAGCAGTCGGCGTGTCACTATTAAGTGCCAATTATCCGCACCTATTAAAATTCCCGGACTCGCGTTTGCGTAACACACGTCGCTCTCCGACAGCTGTTGCAGATGCGGGGTAAGTAAAACGTCCCGCCGAATAGTTTGGCTTCCCAGGGATATGTTACGGACCGTTCGTGCCGTTACTGAATAGAAATTATTTTCCGCCTTTCCCCGTATCGCTAGGGAAACCACCCTACTGGCTGGCTCCCGCTGTGTCGATGTTACGCCGTGTATACGCAACGCTCTCTCCGGCCCTGTGGCCCCGATCGCGGTAGCTAACTCGTCGTTAACGAGTGTGATGGTAGAGCCCTCATCGAACATGGCAAACGTATCCACCTCTCTACCATCTTTGCCCCTAATCACGATCGGACAAACTTTAAGTAACACCTCGGTGTTCCTACTTAAGTGCGTGACCGCGGTTATTGCACTATCTTCTTCAATCGCCGCGGGCGCGTAAGTCACGTGTAATAAAGCGTGATGCGGCGATCGGCACTCGCCTATACCGCACCTTTTCGCTTTACACTTGACTCTTCTGTGTTTGTCATTCAGACACAGGAAACAGACGCCTACTTCCTTCGCCCACTCCCATCTTTCATGCGTCTCCATTTTCACAACTTTTGGACACCGGAACGTATCGTGTTTAGCTCCGCAACACAAACATTCACGTTTGCGAACTTCGTTAGCGTTCGCGGTTGCATACACCCTAACCCGTGATCTGTCCGCTCGCCCGCGCGGAAACGCCACTGTCGCGTTCCTGTTGGCCGGCGTTGCTACTGATTGCGCCGTTGTCGCTGCGGTCGACGGCGAATATGAGTACCGCACCCCTTTATTCGCTTCTTGCATTAGATAGCGTGATAATGCTACTATCAGCGGTACTTTAGAGTCATTGTGCTTGGCGGCGTGATCGCACCACCGCATCCTAATGTTCTGACCCAATTTGTCCGTAACCTGCCGCGCTAACATTGGATTTTGCAGGTATCCGTACTCATCCACGCATGACAAGACCGTTACGATACTCTGAAGGCGTACTGCAAAGGTGTTAAGGTCACCTGCGGTAGTGCCCAGACGCGGCAACTTTTTAATGTCCTCAAGTGCCCTATCAATAATGGCTTCTGGTTGCCCGTAACTCTGTTCCAGCGTCTGCATTACGACCTTCGGGTCGGTCGCCGTATAAAGTTGCGCGGCAACTTCCTCACGCGCCTGCCCGCGTAGGCACGATCGGAGCCGATCTAGGTTTTCTGCTTCACTAATTCGATGCAGTTTTGTCGATTGTTCCATCGCGGCTTTGAAAGGCATCCATTCCACAATGGCGCCGCTGAATATCGGCAAGTCCCGCAATCGTGACGGAGCGCTATCCCTAGACAGCTTCTCCAAAACGTCAGCTAACCTATCTGCCCCGAAGTCCCGAGACCGTGCCGGCGTCGGCGACTCGTCTCTACGCGGCGTTGCGCCAAAAGTTACCCGGGTAGGTATAGCTCTATCGCCCGATCGGTCGCGCCTATGTTCCTGCGCCGTCGGTGAACTATCCCGATATCCCGTGGTTTCGACATCAACGCGCTCCCCTCGTATGTGAGTGTTATGTAACCACTCCGAGAACCGTTGTTCAGCTTGCCCAGTCATCGGCTTGGGATTCTGCTGCAACCAGTCGGAAACGCGACGTTCTGCGTCCGCTGGTTCGTTACCGCCTACACTATCGCGGTCCGTCTCCTCTCTAATGGTAGCGACGTCCGCAGCTAACCGTTTCTTAATCAAATCCGCTTGTAACTGAAATTCCCTACGCTGTAGATCCGCCAGCTGTTCTTCGGCTTCCAACTCGGCTTGCCTTATTCGTGCAACCGCTGAAGTCGTGGAACGCTGTGATCGCACAGAAGGTGCCCTACTTTCCCTACGGACTGGGCCTATATCGGTCGCGGTTGTAGTCATCGCGGCGTTCGTCCGCGCATCTTCTACGTTCGCGATGTTACCTATCGCGGCGGTCGCTGCGGCATTCGCAGTCGACGGCGACGCGGGTGGATCCTCATACGCTCTCATACTACGCGTAGTTGGCATACCCGTGCCACCTACTACCCTAACACTTGACAACTAACACTTAACCTTACTACACTACGTGACGAGAGTCTTGCACGGCGGCTCGTAGTCTCGTCGATCCGAAGTACAACGCAACCGTTTGGCTGCCTGTTGCTCGACGTCGTCGCACCGTTGGGTGATCTTCAATAAAACCCGTCGGTCGCACGTCGCACCGTTCGGTGTTCTTCGGATATACCAGCTTCGATCGTAAAACGACCCAAGGTCGACGCAAAGTATACGTGCTCGCTACACCTAACGGCGTTCGGCAAGACACATATCAGCGCTACGTTCTGCGCTGTGTGCGTCGCCAATATGCTTCGCACAACTTTACGTCGACGGACGACTTCGATCGTAAAACGACCCAAAGTCGACCGCAAAGTATACGTGCTCGCTACACCTAACGGCGTTCGGCAAGACACGTATCAGCGCTACGTTCTGCGCCGTGTGCGTCGCCAATATGCTTCGCACAACTTTACGTAGAGATCTTCACGTCGAAAGACGCCAGGTTTTTCACGTCGAAAGACGCCTGCGTCTAAAGACGCCTTGTCAAACCTCGAACCGTGATCCGGCTCGAAGGACAAACTGATGGGTTCTGCGGCAATGGGTAGGCAATGGTCACCAGGAACCATATACCGGAAAGGAAAACGAGGTTTGCTTCTTTTAACATCAATGGACTGTATTTATTCTTGAGTACTATTTCTATCTTCATTTAAAACAATACTATTTCTTTCTTGGTAGTGTAGCTCGGTGTTGTTCACTCTCTGAAGAGCTGTGTTGGACTGTAACAGTACCGAGCTACCCTGACATATTTATAGCCAATATTTGGCCCTCATGCGGACCAATCGGAGGCGAGATAATTTTCGTGTAATTTGCGACAATTTCCGACGACATTTCGGGCAAAAAGTCACTATGCACATATCGCTTATCGCGCTCTACATTCTACAATTAGTAACTTATAACTCCATATTCGTGGTTATTCTAACTAACTAACACGCTGTTTCCATATAAGCGATATATTAACAGTAACTACACAAAACTAATATCCGAAATAAACACGTAAACCTTAAATTATACATGCAAAACGTAAAAGTGGATACGAAATTGATCAATAACGTCGTATTCTTAACGTTTACATCGCTAATGTTATTGATCACACATACTCTATGACGTAACCAACCTTTTACACATTAATTGTTAACTATCCGTACATATTCAAGACAGTAAACACACAAAACAATTGAAGATCATAAGCCAAAATTATTACCAATTTCATTTACTAGCGCCACGGCAAGATTTTACAACTCAGGTGGACGAATTCTCGTGGCGCTGCTTCAGGCAAAACTTTGCAACTAAAAGCCTCAACCTAAACGTGTATATCCAATCGTACACGTAAATAATGCACGTAAATAGTGAAAATATCCATGTTACATCTAATTACGTAATCTAATTAGCTTATTCTAATGTAAAACAAAGGTATTTAAACTTAAACTAAATAATCACATAATTCCGATCATCAAAGTGTTCAATAGAACCATAAAACTAGGGTAAAACATAATTAAAACATAATCAATTTATTTATTTACAAAATCGGCTCGTGTCCGCAACAAGTAAATAATAATAATAGTCATTTATTTCAAGCAACAAATATTTTTTTAACAAATTATTGGCCATTACTAATATTATAAATGAGAAAGTGATTTTTTTTTTTTTATTTTTTCATGGATTTTCATTCATCAGGCATTATCAGCCGATCATTATGAAAATTTGCATACATATTGTTAGGGGTACAGAGCCTACTAGGCTACTTTTTATCCCGTGAAAGTATGTCGTTCCAATGGGAAAATAATATACAATAATATAAACACTATGTAACTATTTTACATGTAATGTCGGCGACATGTACCGTGCTTTCTCCGTAGGTAGGCGCCCGCGGAATCTCCGAAACACGACGCCCTGCGGCGAGAAATCCTCCTTTAAGAAAGTCGCTAGATGGTGGGTGGGAACTCTCACCACATATTAAGAATTCAAATTCAAAATAGTTTTATTCAAATAGGCCTAATATAAGCTCTTTCGAATCGTCACATTTTTTTCCTACCACCAGTTCAGACGGCAGATTTGTGCTAAGAAGCTGGCAAAAAACTTAGCACTTGCTCTTTTAAAATGGTATTAATAAGATACAAATTACAATGACAGAAAATATAAAATTAACACAAAATATCTGTAATTTCTGATGACGAAAAAAATAATAATAATGCAAATAATTAAAGATTAATAACACACAATTGAAATTCACTTTGTGGCGGGATTCCAAATGTAACATGGTATGGATGCTTGTTATTATTTCTCGCAAAAACGACTTGGTAGATTTGCTTGAAATTTAGTACACGAATTCTCTTTGTACCTGTTCACGGATTGACGTCCGGGACAAAAACTAGGTTAAAACTGTCCGTTTTAACCTAGTTTTTGTCCCGGTTATTTACCCGCGGGCATCATGTGTAAAGATTAAAGTCCGTCTCCTTAGACAAATCATGTTGTAATTTTAATTACAATATACAAACATACAATATTTACTTTGGCATATGAAATCGGAAAACGGGGGACATGTGATTGAAATAAAATGAGTGATATTGGATATTCTGAACGATTCTGTATTGGTTTAGCGAGTAAGGGTTTCGTGATTCGTATGCTTTATATCTTCTACGAGACCTGTAACCATTTTTTGTTAAACTCGTACGTTAGTACTATTATGAATTCTGTGGTCGCAAAATAGCGCGATTCAGAAACTGCACAGCGCCATCTATTGAATATTTTTTTGAAGAGAAAACTTCTTTAGCGGCGCTTGGCACTTTTTTTAGATTGGTAAAAAATAAAATAAAATAAAAATACGACGGAATAAAATAAAACGTTGATGTTTAAGTTTTCACTTCTGCCGGCACTCCCGGAGTCCAACCCGTCATTTTTTTAATGTTGGAAGCTTACCACCTGATGATAGAAAGTGGTCACCGCCGCCTATGGACATCAGTAACACCAGGGGCACTACCAATGCGTTGCCCATCTCTGACGAGACTTCTAATGTACCTCTTAAACAGTCCCATGTCATAGTCCGAAGGAAACAAAGAGGCTGGGAGCTCATTCCACATCCGTATAGTGCGAGAGAGAAACGTTCTTTCGAACCTTCGCGTGCACACCAAGAGAGGGTCAACGTAGTGGGGATGAGCATCCAGCCCACGGCGGGTAGCGCTTGTGGAATTGAGATGTTGACACCTTAGGTGTAGACAGAGTAGGTATACCACTTTTGTCACCATGTCGTTTACTTAGTTTTTTTTTTCGCGCCGACCTCATCCTGTGGTAAAATACACTGGGTGTCAAAAATAAGTAGTACAGTTTTAGAATTGCAATATCTCCTAAACTACAGGAGCTAGACCTTTGAACAAAAAAGTTAAAAGACAATTTCATTTCATTTAATAAAAACTTCATGCATAATATCGTCTTTTAAAGATTGATTTTTATTTCAAAACTCTTGTGTTTAGAAATCTGAAAAAAAAAACATGGTTGTAGTCCACATAGTGAACCTATATGGAAAACTATAACGGGTAAGAAAGCTCAACTAGTTACCGAGTAATAGCCGACGAACTTATAAAGTAAAATTTCTTTGATGAAAACGTACAAAATGTGGAATATGACATTGCAATCATTTGGAAGCAAGCAAACCGAAGCAAATACGGAACCCTATACTGTGCGCGACCCGTCAGGCACTTGATTGGTTTCTTCTTCTTCTTTAAATTGACAGTGATAGCCACAATATAATGTGTATACTTTAAAGATGGCTTTAAGAAGGCGTTTAAGAAGAACGTGTTTGTGAAAACCTATTCTCTGAATAAAAGTTTTGAATTTGAATTTGAATTTGCTTTAAGCAATTCACCCATTAAAGAATATGATATTACACTTACTTGTAAGCAAGTAAACCTTATGAAATAACCTACACTGTGCCTGGCCTGGTACGCATAGTGTAGGTTTTTTTATTCAAATAGACCTTTCGAATTATCATTTTGGGTTAAACCCGCGGTTTAAAAATCTGTGTAAAATTGGGTCAAGCTAAAAACCGATCATATATTATATGCTCTACGTTATGTATTTTAACAGCACACAACGTGGCGCCTCACGCAATTAGATCAGTTATATGGACATACCTCTTTCTACTGATATTTAATATGGAATATTTAAAACCGCCTCCACCTTATAGAAGATCGTAGCCAAATAGCATTGGTCTCGTCCATGTTGTGTTCCTACGGTGAGTAAGGTCTTCAGAGCTCCACAGCTCAGGGTTGGGAGGGTTGGCAGCGTGTGAGTGATACCCCCGGTATTGCAAGCGTCTATAGGCTACGGTGACGGCTTACCATCAGGCCGACTGTATGCTTGTCTGCCACCTGTGTGGTATAAAAAAAAAGCCTGGTGTTGCGTTAGTAGGAAGTGATCTTCGGCACCGGAGATCGTTTTTTTATGCCACAAAGTTGGCAAACAAGCATACGGCCAGCCTGATGGTAAGCGTCACCGTAGCTATAGACGCTTGCAATACCGGGGGTGTCACTCACGCGTTGCCAACCCTTCGAAGTGGAGCTCTGGGCGTGGCGTGGGCTCGATTCCCGCTCGGGGCAAAACTTCATGTGATGACATATTTGTGTTTGAATTGAATGGGTTTAAAATCTCGAGCTTCTCCGTGCTTCGGTGGGCACGTCAAGCTGTCAATTCCGACTGTTGTCAATAGAACAGTCGTTCAGGCAAGTCATTGACCATTAGGTGGCTTGAAAATATTGACGCCAGCTACTCTCAGGTGACACATTCTTTCTTTCTTTTTAATTAGGTTTATTAGAGAAAAAAATTGAGTTTGAAATTATATCATTTTTCAGACCTTATCTACCCTAATCCGACGAAGATATCGGATCGCAATTCATCAAAGTCGGACGAGGCATGGTATCGATAATTAGTGCATACTGTGCGTCATACTTCTACATGTTGTTTCATACGTCATCAATACATTGTTTAAAGCAAAGTCTTGTCATTCTGTCTGTATATCTGATGACGTCTACGGAGTTGTAGAGCGTTTATGAAATAGGCTAGTTCTAATCTGTACAGGCATGTAAGGACGACAAAAGCCACAATATGTGCTGTGGTTTAGTGCATGTCTGTACTTATTTTTTTTAAAGATACTTCCAAAAACTTAGGCCGACTTAGACAGGCCCATACCGATACTTATATGATACTACAAAAAACATTCGCGCGGTAATAATTCATACCATAAGCGTGGAAAATTTCGCTGTGCGGACAGGCCCATACGGTCAGGCCACTAATTTTGGCTAAGCGGCAAGCCGCTATGTCGTGGCATCTCATTGAGTCACTCCTATGTTTTGTACTCCGCGCCCGCTGCCATCGAGTGCGGTGTTTCATAGCGTAATTTAGCATTTATTCTGTGTGCTTAGTACGAGTTTTTTTGTTCACATTCGATCATGTCGACGTAAACAAACCGACAAAATAGAGAAGAACTCTCATGTTGCGAATTTATAAGACGCGTGCTACATATCAAAATTATGCGGCTTACTTGCTCGTTTCGAAGTGAGTAACCCGGCCAATTTGGATATGTAACACGCGTCTGATAAATTCACAATATGAGAGTTCTTCTCTATTTGGTCGGCTTGGAAACGTTAACACGTTCAAATGTGACCAAAAAACTCGTACTAAGCATTCAGTACGCTTAAGCCCTGTATTTACTTAGATTAGTACGAGTGCAGGTGCTTATTGCAGGTGATTAGTAGAAAATACTTGTGGTGTGGACAGCGACTGATTAGTGATTAGTTGGCTGCGTAGTTTAGGACTATACGTTCGCCGCTCTTTCAGAACCGAGTATGACATTCGGTTTAGAAATTTGTGAATTCAGTGACGTATTCAAGAAATTCGCTGGCTATTCTGCGGTTACCGTTCATATTAAACAAGTGGCCAAATTAATAATAGTTACAGACCGCATGTCTTTTAATATTACACATCACACAAAACACAGGCGCATTATGTACGTCAGGCGTCCGCCCGCCTGTGATTATGGAGCGTGAAATGCGTTTATCATGTACACACGGATATTTAAGAGAGCGAGCAATTTGATGGTTGAGTGTCAAACTTAACACTTTATGGTATAGCATTTAAAGGCAAAGCACACAACGGCAGAGCATCTATATTTCATGGATATCAAATTGAACATGCAGTCTTTCTGAATGGTAGAGCAGTTAAGAGCACACTGCCAGCGGCAGCTGGTCAGGAGCGATGTGGAAGCATCTGTGCATCCAGTCCACTTAGGGGGGGTTGGGAGGGTTGGTAACGCGTGAGTGATACCCCCGGTATTGCAAACGTCTATAGGCTACGGTGACGGCTTACCATCAGGTCGACCGTATGCTTGTTTGCCAACTGTGTTGTATAAAAAAAAACTGTATTTCACATATCCTACATGAATTGCGACTGTGGAGCCCCAGTCCTAGATAATTCATACTGAATAGCTTGCCCACTGTGCCCAACTGAGTGTACTCGGAAGGACTATCTCATGCCAACCGATGAAGATGTTGCCGCTGCCAGGTACTGGCCAAATCTGATTCAATCTGTGAGTGTCATTGACAGAAAGAATTTATTAAATTGTTCACCATAGTTGAGCGTCATGTGTCTCTCTAGTTTCCGAGATAATCGTGAATTAGATAACACTTACTGGATAGATGCACAAGCACACTCTAGAACACAATGCTAATATAATTTCTAAGTTGAAATTCTACGCTACATTATGTGCTTGTTAGGAAATAAACATATATATTTTATCGAGGATGGTTCTGTGCTGATATTTATCATTAGACCAGCCCGGTGCGGTGGTGCGTTGGTAGTGATTCCATCTTCGGCACCAGAGAGGTTCGATTCCCGCTCGGGGCAAACATTTATGTTATGACATTTGTGCTTGTTCTGTAGTCTGGGTGTTTTCTATGTATTAAAAGTATTTATTTAAAACAATATACTTTTTATCTTCGGGACCAAATGGCGCTGTGTGATGTGAATTATTATTAAGAAAAAAAATTAACAGATTTCGTGCTTTACACGACTATCGTGCACATTGGAAATGAATCTACGGAATTCGAAAAAATATTGTCGCTGAGCGACGAGAAGCTCGATGGCGTCGGAGGAGCTCGATGGCGTTGCTGTGTGGTGTGTCGCACTCTAATATGAACACGCAAGTTAAGCAACATCGACCCTAGCCAGCGTTTGGAAAGGTTTTGTTATCTTGAGCTTCTCCGTGCTTCGGAGGGCACGAGCCGTGGGCACGACCCTTTCTTTATAAGGCAGCGGGAATATATTTCCCACAATTTTTTTTTGGATTTTTTTTGAAAACGAATCTAGTGATCGAATTTATTCCTATGGCAACAAATTGTGGATTTCATTATTATTATTTTTTATCTAGGAGTTAAGAACGGACGTCATAAGATTTTTTTTTTCTGTGACAGTTACAATTTTAAAAACAACGAATTTCGACATCTGCTGTAAAATCTTTATGCATCTTCAAATTTTGCGACTTTCGAAGATAAGTTGTTATTAAACTTAATGTCTAATGTATATTGCATTTGGAATAAGTTTAATTTTTCATTACGAGGCTTTTCTTACACGCTTTTTTTGTGGTGTAAAAATATTCCCTTTGCCCGTGGGGTGACCAAATTCAAATTCAAAACTTTTATTTAGAGAATAAGCTTTCACAAACACGTTCTCTTGTCAGAGTATACAGTTGTAATAAATGATTTTTATAAATCTCGCACGAGACGAGCCAAGCGGAGCGCTAGGGCACTACCTACCTTTTCTCGAAACGTTTCGTCGTTTTTCTGAACCTCATAACTTTGTTTTGGATGATGCTAAAAAGTTAAAAATTTCAAGATATAATGTCACCAGTACAATCATTAAACATAAAGTTTGAATGTCGTAGCTATTATACTTTAGATTTTATTAATGTCTTAAAACCCCCGATTTCGTCACTTGAAAGTGTAGAGTTTGTGAAGTTAGGCCTTGTAGAGGTAGGGCGTGTAGAGTTAGAAGCTTGGCTCTACATGAGATCTGATAACTTTTTGACAATGCGAGTCATTATGGTCTCGTCTTGGCAACATTTTACATGAAAATGTTTTTGGTGGGATTAATCTACTCTATATACTACTACTATTTCGGAAACAAAAGCAAAATTAACACTGGTAAAAGAAATGGCGAAAGAAAACCTGTTACGGCCTTTTTTGGCATTTTTAAAATATCGTGTTTTTTTTACCATAAAATTTAAAACTAGGTACATGCAACAATACGTCAATAAATAGTGCCATTAATTTGTCTTAACATAAAATTAAATCTAAAATATAAAATGCAAAATCGGTGTTAAAGATAGGAGCAGACCAGGCCCGCAAGGCAGCAACCGTTCTCGTGTATTTTCGAGTTGACGTGAGAGTCAGCCTGCCAGCCCCCAATACTGGGCTCACCATCAACAATATTATGAACAATATTGAAGGGAACAACAGTAACCCGACCCACAACGCCACCGCCAGTTTGGACAATTTGCGAGTATGACGTGCCCGTACACATTAACATCCTTGTCACCAATTATTTAATCTAAATTATATTAAAATGTAAATGATATAAAAAACAGCCCCATTTGGATGACACTACGACGCGTGTACATATTATAATATTGAACACAATTTTTTATTTATGTAATTTATTGAACATTGACTGGCTTTTCACGACAAGTTTTAGCATTTCACCTTCGCAAGGGGGCCAGGGAGACCTTTCATTTAGATACTCGTTGATAGTATAGTACGCTTTACTGGTTAAGAATTTTTGACATTTTATTTTAATCGATTATTGGGCAATTTTTTTTTATATATTCTGGAATTTTATTATACATAATGCAAACTTTGAATCATAAATAACTTGCCCGCTTTCCTAAGCCTGAATTTAGGAACAGCTAATTTATTTCTGTGACGCGTATTGAAATTATGAATATCCACACCTGGTTATAGTCATGAATGTTTTTACGAACAAACATGATGCTGTCAAGAATGCACTGTGATGCCACCGTGAGAATATTAGTGCTTTTGAAAAACTCGCGAAGAGACTCTCGGACCACGTTAATCCTATTTCCTTTTTTGCTTATCACAGACTATCTGGCAAATGAGTAGGAGCAAATACTTAACGACTAGCTGTGCCCGCGGCTTCGCCCGAGTGGAATTGGGCTTATGACTATAATAGTATAGACGGATTTAACAGTCTCCTATTACTACAGCTATAGTTTTTCCCCGAGACGTCAGTGTTCTTTATTGCTCATTGTCTATTTACTCGCCGCTGTGTTTTATTTAATTTTATCGTACCTAATCAAAATACCTAATCGCTGCCCCCCGGGAATATTCCCGTATTCAACTATAACCATAGTTTTCACTTTTTGACAGATTCTTTATCTTAAGGTCCCATTACACCTTGACAATTTATTTCAGATTTTTTTTATTGATATTGACGGAATTAGGACTTTTCCACACCTATTGTAACGTACATCACAATGACATTCGTTAAAATTTTATGTTCTTTAATGTACCCGAAAAAGGATGTTACATTTGATTACTGATATCTGTAGTTCGAGATTTGTCGGCAGTGTATTATAACCTTACTGTTCGAGACATAAATATTCGTAAATGTTTCGGCAAGCGCAAATACGATATTATTCGAGTAAATATTTTTGTTTTGTGTTTTTGGTAAAGTTCTAATACATTTTATTTAAATGAAAACAACTAACGTATTACTTCGATTCTGTGTGTGATTTGGCTACAGTGATTGTATCTGTGACCTGTTCATCGCTCAACAAATTCTTCTAACAAGTCAACGGTGTTTAAACCAAATCCCGACCCCCACGTTCGTAACATTTGGTGTCAAAAGTAGGATTTGGAGATGCTAGTGACTCCGAGGAAAGAAACTGCCGGGGTCAGAACGAGGGCACAGGAAGCCGCGGAAGTCATGGCTACTGCCCGACAGGACCCATCAACGGACCATCGGAACACGCCTACCGACTCCATCGACCAGGACCAGGCGACATCAACTATGCAGGCCCCGTCCACTAGATCCACCCATCCGACCTCGTCGCCAGCTTAAGAGGCTAGAGCATCTGCATTCGACTTTAATAGATTAATGCAGATTATGGACTACATGTGCCAGGGGCAAGAGAAAATGCGCCAAGAGCAGGAGGAATGGCGTCAAAAATTACTGCATGCCGTAGGTTCAGTGGATGATAAGGTGGAAAACCTACAAATCAAATCAAATCAAATATTCTTTATTGTAGACACACGGGTTATAACGATCTTAAATAGTGTATGTGTATCACTGTGACCTGTCTTTAACAGACATACAACAATTTAAATTATTATATAAATACAGAAGAATGTAGACCAAGTAGAAGAAAGGGTTATCAATCTGGAGGACAACTTGGACATTGGACACCCTAAAAAAAGATGTCGATGGCTGCGGAAGGGGCTTCTGCGAGTGGAGACTACAACAATAAGTTAAACATTATGTTATTGTTTAAGTCCATAACAAATATCAAAAACTATTTCACTGATACACTATCGGCATTCTATTGAGACACGATTGAGACACAATTGAGAGTCCATTGGTGCATTTGTTTAGTAGAATTGGGCCCCTGTCATGTCGAGTGGCTTTGCTATAGGCAGCCGGGCGCCTCTAGTAGAAGTTTCAACCTACGACGGCACTACATCCTGGACCGCCTACCATCAGAAATTTAAGACCGTGGCCAATGCTAATGATTGGATGGAAGAACAAAGGTTGACAACTCTGACAGTTGCACCTTGGGGGATCGCCTCTTTCGGTTCTGGAGGCGCTGCCGTCCTCGGGGAGCACATTCAAGGAGCTAATGGAGGCACTGGAAGCAAGGTACGGCGAACAACATCTGGAGCATGTCTTCCGTGCTCAATTACGAGACTGAACTCAGCGTTCGGTAGAAGAGCTGCAGCAGTGGCCCTTGGAAATTGAGATGCTTGTCCGCAAGGCCTACCTATCTATACTACAGCGTTTCGTCGATGGGATCAAAGACATGTAGATTAGGGCTGCGGTATGGCTTCGCCATCATGTCTTATTAAAGGAAGCCCTAGCGCAAGCCCTGGAAGAAGGTGAAACCCTGCGACGTGATGTTCGACCAGTTTACAAAGTACGGGAAGTAATGGAAAAAGTGCGGGAGATAAAGACGTCGTTCCAGCCGAAGAAAAAGACCGGACCTAAGTGCTTCATACCTAAGTGTATGTGGAGAAACAGGCCATTTGCAGTTTGAAGAAGGAGCCTCAAACGGCTAAACTTGCTGAGGAGTTGAGCAAGATGCAGAAGCAATTTATGGAAATGGCAAAGAAGATGGATACTTCAGCTTCTGTTGAGAATCAGGAAAACGACTAACAGCCAGGGCTAAGGGACGGGTGCTGGCTGGAACAGAAGAAACCCCGAGAATGATCGTCTCACAAGCTAGCAATGGAAATAGTTTAAGAATACGGCACTCGGTGAACCTGTTCACTGAGCGGCGTATCCTTGAACTAGCGTATCCTTAAACAGTTATCTTGCAGTCTCTCCTGAGAGACTGCAAGATAACTGTGGACACGGGTGACGGGAGCCTCTAGGACAATAATAACGCCGAAACTGCAACTTCATGCAAACCATGAAGAGGCGCAACAATACCACTGATGTCCAACTTATTTCCGCTTACGGCCAGCATATAAAATTTCCCCTAGAACGGGTCTAGGGGAAATTTTGGTCACATTGCAAGTGGGTGAAACATTATACACTCACAACGTTATCGTGGCTGAAATTATGGATGACTGCGTATTGGGCCTCGACTTCATGAGAACTTCTGGCAGCCAGGACAATAGTCAATGGGAACACGACTGCATTTGTAAGTTGAGGGACTTCCATACATTCCGGGCAGTGTTGGGGAAGGTTTGTTAGTCACCATGAAACTTTTGCGGCTTTTAAAGGTTTTCAAGAGATTAAATTGAACGAAAGCGACTAAAAAATTCAGGCAAAGAATACAAAGGATGTCGCTCTAAAAAGAAATTCTAAAAGAGTAATCGTTTTTTGTTATTTTAATATTAAAATAAAGATTTTAACTGAAAAATAGTGTTTTTTTACAATCAATATTTGTTATTTGCTCTAACTGCAAACTGTTATTACATAAAATATCTAATTACCTAGATTCGACGAATAACACGATTACACAACAATACGTCAATGCGTTTGTTTTCACTGATACTCGAATAAAATGGCTTTAATTCGTTACGTTTACCCAGCGCAATATTGAGAATAACGAATAATATCGTAATACTTTATTATTGTGAAGCTAGAATCTTGGAATTTACTTGAATACTATTGTAATGTAGCTTAGCGTCGTAAAATACACTTACAATTTCTGGTAAAATTAATTTTATTAATAATTTAAATACCAATAATAATTAATAATCACAAAATGCATATCTTTATTTCCCAAAAAATTAGCTTTCTTTTGGTATATGAATGGTTTCTTTACCTTGTGTATTTTTAAAGTTATTTAGTAAAAACAGTTTTTTATTTTTCCTGTAAAATTTAGATTTTTCGATAACCATAATATTCGCCGGGGACAGCGTAATGTAAAATCAGTATGAAAAATTAAAATTAAATTAAAATTGAAATCGTCAGTTCAGTTATACTAAAAAACTTTCATAGTGCGATTCAGAATCTAACAGTGCCATCTAGTGAAATTGAGAGGAACAAAATTTTAAATGGTTAACTCAAGTAAAAAAAAACTTTCTAGAATTAGAATTTAAAAATGGTCGTTATGAGATATCGGGTGATTCCGACTCTGCAGTGAGTGACAATTTTAAAATTTTTAGGCTGTTGAAAATTTAAATGAGGGTAACTTCTATTCCTGACATCCGGTTCGATTCGGTTCGGTCCGGTTCGGTTCGGTTCGGTCTGGTTCGGTCCGGTCCGGTTTAGTCTGTTGTCGGTAGTTATGGTGTGCCAAGTCTCAAGTTTGTAAGTGCGAGAAATATTTTTTTTCTCACATAGACAGGGTAGAGACCTTTAAATGACCATAACTTATTTTCCTGACATCCGATTTAAATGCGACAAAACCTATATTCTGCTCCAAGCCGAGCTCTATCTTACTTAAGTTAAAACAGCATTAAAATCCATTCAGTAATTTAGAAGATGTGCGCGTTCAAACAGACAGACAAACAGACAGACAAAAAAATTTTTTTTTAGGTTTTGTTACCTTTCTCTAACTATTCCCTCTCCATTTTTGCCAAATATGTTCAGACATATCGGGGTCTACTGTTTTATTATATGTGTATAGATTTACAAATAGTCAACGAATTGGAAGACATATTTTGTCTTCCCGATGTATCTGATGATGGTTTTGATACTGTATTGAACGATCCTAAAAAACTATAACGAGCCTAATGACGGGCCTATGGTACCGACACCTGATCCACCTAGCAGCATAATACCTCTCGAAAGTCGAACCTAGCAGTTCATCTGTTGATTTTTCCGTCGTCCCATTCCAACGCGATCGTTCTAGGCGGGCAGCAAGATTTGAAATTTTACCCAATATATCTGGTACTCAGCAGACCTCAGAACCTCAAGCCACACGGGCAGAGGGAATATTTTTACCACCGTGTTTACATTACATAAAACATTAAAAAAAGCAATCTAAAAACATAGTTTTTTTTATCTACCCTAGATGCTTATGTCCTATAAAGGGTTAAGCCATCGGTCGCGGCTGTTATCGATGGATGACAGTCGTTAGGCCAAGTCGGTGGCCTTAGGGCGGTTTGAAAACACCGGCCTCTGCCAATCCATCATTGGAGCAGCGTGGCAGAGTACGCTCTAATCGCCTTCGACTGAAGGGAGATCCGTATCCCAGCAATGGGATGATTATGAGTTGATATGATGATGATGATGAGCGACGATAAAGTCGGGATAAGGAAAAGGTTACAAAATAAAACTATAACGTTTTTGACTTTGTTCAAAAAGGTTAAGCTACAGGGCAAACTCTTAACCCGATCATCTTTGTTTTAGGCTCAAATTATAGCTGACTAAATTGTCCAGACGAATTTTTCTCAAATTTTTGATATCATTCTTCGTTTCCAAAATATCGAGCGCCAAAATCAAAAATTCAGAAAGAAATGATATTTATTTTCACATTTTCGGCCATAACTTTTTTCGTTTTTGACTTTCTCAAATAATTCTTTTTGCACCTTACGGCTCTTGTGAATACGCGTCTTTTGAGCCTTTTATGAATATCATAACCTGACAACTCTCCGAGATATAAGGGGATCGCACTTTTTCGTGAAATCGAAGCCTATACTGAAGCGATCGAAAAGACATTTCCAATGTCAAAAATCTGTCAACCTATAACAACATTCGCAATTGCAACTCAACCAATGACAATGATTCCACGGATAAAGGATCAGTTCCAACACGGACCGCAGGTGATACTATGGTTGGCTGCTGCGACCGCAGTGCTGCCTGCGGTCTTATTCCAAGTGCGGCAGCGTGCCGCGTCTGCACAACGCAAAGGACGATGCCTCAGTCACTTTAGTTCGTGCGAGACAGAAAGTCGCTACCGGAAGGTTACCAAATGCTACCGAAAGTTCTGCGGTTCGCGACACATTGCTGCTGCAGCCTGCGGTCGCTGCGCGCCGCGGCCGCTGGCCGCAGTGTCGCTGCGCTTGGAATCACTTTCAAAGAGATACATCGAAACTAATATGTCGCTTGCAGTCTACTGCTGCAGTTGCCAGCGTCCGGTCCGTTGAAATTGAAATTGTGCCTTTAGATACCAATAGCAACATAGCAAAAAATTTCAGTGTTCGTTTGTTAAAAAAAAATAGACTATTCACCAAATGAAGTGTTCATTAAATATGAATGCTTCTATATCGATACGATTCGAGTCGATATCGAGGGCGTGATGCTACGATGGATTCTGTAAGTGGATCAAATTACTGCTGATATTGAGAAATTTTCTTCTGCAAATACTAGCTTATAATTCAGATAGCCCTGGAAATAAACGCTTGTAAAGGGAGGTGGAAAAATTGGAATCTGAAGTTTTGACTTTGGGAGAAAAGGTAAAAATGGACAGACTAACTGGACGCCTATTCCAAGTTTTGACAAGAGGAGGCTCTGGGCTGGACCCCTACTCCAACCATCGCTATCCAGAACCTCCTCTTACTAGCAAGGATAAGGTCTAAATAGAGATTCATACAGTTTTTACATATAGACAGTTTAACAAAAGTTCCTATAAAAACCAGAACGAAATTTCGAAATTTGGAATGTTTATTGCATGAAAATTAAGCAACGAAGAGCTCAGACAGTATTTTGATGGGTTCTAATATATTATTGTGTTCATAGACGACCTCCGTGGCGTAATGGTTACCACGCCAGATCGCCACCCTGGAGGTCCCGGGGTCGAACCCCGGTCGGGTCATGATGAAAAACGAACTTTTTCTGATTGGCCTCGGGTCTTGGATGTTTATCTATATATGTATTTGTTATAAAATATAATATCGTTGAGTTAGTATCTCATAACACAAGTTTCGAACTTACTTTGGGGCTAGCTCAATCTGTATGAATTGTCCCTATATATAGATGATCATAATTATAATATTTGCTACCTTAGTGATATATAAAAAACGTGTTTTGCAGACCGTGTATATTTTACACTACGCTGGGCCATAGTAATTGGAACAACTTTAAAATTATATTTTTAATTTAGTATTACAGAGATTTTTTTAAACTGTATTATGTCTTTTTGCATACTTTTGCGAATGACAAAATTACCATGCAAATTAAGCAACGAAGAGCTCAGACAGTATTTTGATGGGTTCTAATATTTCAATATTCTTTGGAATTGCAAGTAGCTGTTAAGTATGATTGGTTTGAATTTTGTTTTGATATCGACAGATGACAGTCGTGAGTAGGTACAAGTCACCGTCAAGTCACAAAACAATTTTGTTCCTATCCGAAAACCTAATTTTCGATTAATCCAATTAGCCTGACATTATGACACCTAATTACAATATGGAACGTTCAAAACCTAATTAGTGTTTCTAAAATGTCCAGTACTTTTTAATTGTAATTTGCTAAATAGGTCTCCCATATGTGTTCTTTATAACGACGACGTAATGGTTACCACGCCAGACCGCCACCCAGGAGGTCCCGGGTTCGATCCCCGGTCGGGTCATGATGAAAAACAAACTTTTTCTGATTGGCCTCGGGTCTTGGATGTTTATCTATATATGTATTTGTTATAAAATATAGTATCGTTGAAATTGAGTTAGTATCCCATAACACAAGTTTCGGACAAACTTTGGGGCTAGCTCAATCTGTGTGATTTGTCCCCTATATATTTATTTATTTATAATTGTTATTTATAACAGTTGTTGCCCCCGATTTCGCCCACTTAGGCTGTTTCGAGTTGATATATTCTATCATCCTTAGCCACAAGAATGTTTCCCCCAAGTAGCACAGTCTATACTCTATAGCATGTCCGGTTGGCAAACGGCTTTCTGTGACTTTCTTTAGGTCGTCCAACCACCTTGCCGTCCTACGCTGCGCTTTCCGGTGCGCGGTCGCCATTCCAAAACCCTCTTGCCCCAGTGGCCATCAGGTCTGCGCGCTATGTGCCCTGCCCATAACATACCTATAACACTTACAAATAACATGGTTTTCTATTGGTAAAAGAATTTTCAAATTCGGTTCATTCGATCCAGAGATTACCACCTACAAACTTTATCCTACAAATATTATAAAGGCGAAAGTTATGTGTATGTTAGTTACTTCTTCACGCTCAAATGGCTAGGCTAATATTTATGATATTTGGTATGTAGGTAGGTGATACCTTGGATTAACACATAGGGTACTTTTTATCCCGAAAATTACGCGATTCCCGTAGGATTTCATTAAAAGTCTGATATAGATGGCGCTACTGTGCATAAATACACGCAAACGAAGTACGCGGTTTTCACTAGTAATCTATATATATAAAATTAAAAGTCCTGACTGACTGACTTAATTATATATCGTCGCACAGCCCAAACCGCTGGGTCTAGAGATTCCAAATTTGGAATGTAGGTTTCTTACGACGGATCTAGGGGTGTACTAACAAAGGATTTTTCAAAATTCCCACGGGAATGCGAGATATACGCAAACGAAGTTGCGAGTATTTTACTAGTATTAGAATATATGAACAGGTATTTTTATGTCAAAATGAACAAGGTTAAATTTTTCCCTATTCTTTTAGGGTGATCCGTTTCGGTCCGCGGGGGAAATTTAAATTTTTTGGAGTTTTTTACAAATTGCATCTCAATCATTGATAGAATTTTCGTAAAAATTGATTTGACGACAACAAACACAATATATCTACTGAATAATTATCATATAAATTATAAATATTGGCTCTTCTCATTATGAATGTGCATAATGCTCGTTTATGAAAAAGATGCATCGTGGACATTCATAATAAGAAGAGCTAATATTTATAATTTATTTGATAATTATTCAGTAGATATATTGTATTTGTTGTCGTCAAATCAATTTACACGAATTCCATCAATGATTGAGATGCAATTTGTAAAAAACCCCAAAAAATTTGAATTTCCCGCGCGGACCGAATAGAATAGAATAGAATAGAATCTTTATTTGCATAAAACATGGTAGTTTAGGTGACAAAAAATATAGCGGGTATGGTACATCATGTTTTGCTTAACGAAACGGATCACCATAAGACTTGTGTCAATTAACCTCATTTCCTGAATATCGATTTGTCGGCGAATTATACCAATATTTACATCCAATCAATCACTGATATAATTCCGTCCACGTCTATGCCGAAGTATATTTTGTTTTGCCTTTCCATCAAACCTGAGGCGAATACATTATATATTTTAACTTCGCGGAATCTTAATAAAAGGGAATTGAATATCAACGAAATCAATTTTACGGCGTCTATAGAGTACTTTTTATTGTATTTGGAAATTTATTTAAGCTTCTTTACCACCATTCTTTTGGGTAGGTACTTTTAATACAACACGCAGCATTTAACAGAAATATTTATGGAGAAAGACATTTAAGGGTAGCTTAATGTGTTATTGACAGTACCAAATAAAGTCATTTCAATCCTTTCTGACGCGACTTTAGATAGATAGATAGAATATGCTTTATTTGCAAATCACAAAAACAGGACACAGAATACATAGATAACTTTAGTATTTGTTTACAAATGTAATGTCCAAATTAACATAAATTTTCTTTTGCTATTGAATACCAAGCTAAAAAAGTGACGGAACAAAATCTTGACAAATATTTTTTGTGGTGTAGAGGAGCGCTCTTTACTTGTACGTCAAGAGCAGGTCGACCTTTACATATTGGACTTTATACCATTCATAAGTTCTACGTCACAAGAGCCAATATTGTACTGCAAGTTAAAGTTCGACGTGGTACCTGACTGTACGTAAAGAGCGGTCCGGTCCGTGAATTTTTTTTCGTGGCCTATCTAACGACACCACACACCATAGAGTGATGGTGTGGGGTGATTTTAGATAAGTTTTTTACTTTAAAACTATTGGGGTTAGTAAATAATTTTTCACCTCACAAGCTCGGAAAGAATCTGTTTGTCATTCGAAATCTGAGCGCAAAAGTGCATTTTGTGCCCTAGCGTGGAAAGTATTTTTAAAATTCGAACCTTATATTCTTTAATTTTTTATACCGCGAGTCCTCTGAAAATGCATTAATACTTATTTCATGCCAGTGCGCCAACCTTATTTTTAGAATAATCGAACTGGCCAGCACGACACCGCATGAAAAAAAATAAACACTTATTTAATATATTATTTGCGTTTTTCTTGCACCTAGGATTTTCCTCGCTGTAGTGAGGTGAAAAATTTTGTGTTTCGCTCGGCAGCAAAGTTATTCTGCGTCTCGTACCTTTGAAACCCTCGCTACGCTCAGGATTCTATATTTGAACCACTCGCTTCGCTCGTGGTTCAATCCTAGAATCCTTCGCTAGCTCAGGTTTCAATTTAAGTACTCGCGCCAAAAAACAACTTTGCAGCCTTGCATAACAAATAACTATTTTCACCTCACAAGCTCGGAAAGAATCTATTTGTCATTCGAAATCTGAGCGCAAAAGTGCATTTTGTGCCCTAGCGTGGAAAGAATTTTTAAAATTCGAACCTTTCTATTCTATAATTTTTTTATACCGCCAGTCCTCTAAAATGCATTAATACTTATTTCATGCCTTATTTTTAGAATAATCGAACTGGCCAGCACGACATCGCATGAAAAAAAATAAACACTTAAATAATATATTATTTGCGTTTTTCTTGCATCTAGCATTTTCCTCGCTGTAGTGAGGTGAAAAGTTGTGTGTTTCGCTCGGCAGCAAAGATATTCTGCGTCTCGTACATTTGAAACCCTCGCTACGCTCAGGATTCTATATTTGAACCACTCGCTTCGCTCGAGCTTCAATATAAGTACTCGCGCCAAAAAACAACTTTGCAGCCTTGCATATAAAGTAACTATTTTTTGGGAATTATTTCAATAAACTATATTTTAGTAAGGCTTTGGCTAATCTTTGTAAAGGACACTAAGTTCTAGAGACCTAGTAGCGGTCGAACTGACTATCACTCAGGAGGACAGCAACAGGGAGAAGGTGTCCCTCATCTCCAGCTACACACCTAGCGAGATGGACTACAGGCCGCCCTCCTCCGAGCTGGAAGAACTCATCAGAACATACAAAGGTAAGAGAACTTCATTTATAGTAGGATGCGATGCGAACTCACACAATTTATTTATTTATTTATTCTTTATTTCAGGCAAACACAGTGTTTACATAAGATGTTAAAAATAAACAAAGGGCCCATAGATATATACCTTAAAACTAAAATACATATAAATATAAAAAACTTTTAAAATAAAACTAATTGACACGCAGTGTCGGACGCGTATCAGTCTGCTGGGTGTTCGGTAGCCGACCTCGGTATCGCCGGAACATCACACCTTTCGGCCAGAACTCCTCACTCATGTAGGTCGACAGTTGGTGGGTCGGAACTCGCACAACAAAGGAATTAAAATTCACTCTGTAGCGGGACTCCAACCGCTCGACCCCTAACGTGAGGTTGGTCTTCACGCGCATGAACTCTATGACGTCCTCCTTCTTTGTAGAGTGATGCAGCCGGGACACGTACAGCAGCGTCGACGGAATGGCTGGACGCAGCAGGTGTTTTGGTCCTGTCGGTGCTGATCCGCACTTGTTCCTGGAAGACGATTTCTTCCTTCTCTCCACTTTTGTGAAACCGTCTTCATCGCACTGAACCCTTGGTGGGACCAGTAACACAGTCTCGGGTTCCTTCCCTCGTGGACTTCTAGATGACGAAGGCCGCTGAGATGACGGGACAGCGGCGGCGGCGGCGGCGTAGGCGCGTGGTTGGCTCGGTGTCGCAATACTCGCAATCGACGTGACCCCCGGCGAGGCAGGGGAGCGGGCGGCGGGGCGCGGAGCAATGAAGTGTGGGGCAGCACCGACACAAATGAGAAAGGAGAGAGTTATCTAGACTTCTTATTAAGGTACGATCTCGAAATCTTAAATATCGGTAATGATCCGACGTTTATTACGAGGAATAGGAAAGAAGTGCTGGACATAACATACGCGACCAGGAACTTCTATAGGTACGTTAGGGAATGGAAAGTCAATTCAGAAGATGTGTTCTCAGACCACAGGATGATTACTTTCCGTATAGACGCTAGGAGGGAAAGACTCAAAGTCAGAAATAAAAGGAAAACTGACTGGGACAAGTTCAACTTAGAGATGAGAAACTGGCGACCCACAGCTCTCGAGTTCACGACCCCAGAAGCGCTGAATAAAGGAGCAGAGGAGCTAGAGAGCACACTAATAGCGGCCTTCAACGAGGCTTGCCCACTAAAAGAAATTCGCGACGGCAAAGGACAACCGTGGTGGAACAAAGAACTAACGAAACTTAGGAAGAAATGTAGGAAAACCCAAAGGATCGCTCTGTCCAAGAACGACGATCATAGCTGGGAGGCATACAGAACAACTAGGCGAGAATTCAACAAACTGCGACAGAAAGAAGAGAGAAGCAGTTGGAAGGGATTCTGTGAAGGCATAAATAGATACTCTGATGCGGCACGGTTGACGAAGGTTCTTTCAAAAGATAGCTCCTGCCAACTCGGCTGCATTAAAGTTGATGACAAGCTAACATCCGACCCCAAAGAAGTGATGGAAGCCATGCTGGCATCACATTTCCCAGGGTGCGTGGAATATGTAGATAGAGATAACTCCTCAGTCAATGAACCGGAAGACTGGAACATGGCTCAGGAAACAATAACTTTAGATACGGTAGAATGGGCGGTGAGGACTTTCAGCCCCATGAAAGCTGCAGGACCAGATGGGATATTCCCTATGCTCCTGCAAAAAGCATGGGAACACATAAAGTATTTGCTGTGCAACCTACTAAGAAGCAGCGTGGCTCTAGGATATATCCCCCCTAGATGGAGAAAAGTAAAGGCAGTTTTCATACCAAAACCAGGGAGGAAGTGCTACAAGGAAGTTAAGTCATTCCGATGCATAAGCCTCTCGTCCTTCGTTTTGAAAACTCTAGAGAAGATAATAGATGGTAACATACGATCTCGTATTGCAAAAAGCAACTTCTCACTACACGGAAACCAGCATGCATACGTGGAGGGAAAGTCTACAGAAACAGCCCTACACAACCTTGTTCTAAGGATCGAACGGGCGATTAGCAGGGATAAAGCCTATGCGGTGGGATGTTTCTTTGGTATTGAGGGCGCATTCGACAAGGCTCATTTCAGTGCGGTGGAGGGCGCCTTACACAGGGTAGACATACCGCTGACATTAGCTAGATGGGCTATCACCATGCTAAAGAATCGTATCATAACAACGACACTAGGAACGGACACTAAAACAGTGGTAGCTAGTAGGGGTTTCCCACAGGGGGGATGTTTATCTCCACTCCTGTGGTGCCTTCTCATAGATGACCTGGTAGGCTCCATCAACAAACAGCATATATACATGCAAGCATACTCAGATGATGGAGCAATCTTAGTCTCTGGAAAGGCGCTAAGCACAGTAAGAACGACAGCAATAAAAGGACTGAGGATGGTCGCGGATTGGTGCCAAGACAAGGGGCTTGGCCTCAACCCAGACAAGACAAAGGTGATCCTCTTCACTAGAAAAAGGAATAGAATGGAGTTGGAAACTATTGAAATAAGAGGTGCAACACTAGAAATCACCGAGGAAATAAAGTATCTGGGAGTAACCCTAGACAGAACTCTGAACTTTAATACGCATATAAGGACTCAGAGCAAAAAGGCCATAATGGCCCTCACTCAATGCAGAAGGGCTGTAGGAAAGATCTGGGGATTAAAACCTAACATCTGCCAGTGGATACACAAAGCAATCATACTTCCAAGACTACTCTACGGGGCAATTGTATGGTGGCATAGAGCCAACATTTCAACGAACCTACGTGAGCTGAGGAAAGTACAAAGGGCTGCTAATCTAATGACCACGGGTACCATGACATCCACACCAACGATGGCACTGGATATGGCTCTAGGACTAAATCCGGTACACACTGAGGTCAAAAGAAGAGCAGCAGAGCAATGGTACAGGATCACTGCCTGCAAAGAATGGAAGGCACGGAGCATGGACCTAGGCCATGCAACGATAGAAGACGCATTAGGTAGAGACATGTCACTACTTATGACAAATAACGACCTAATCAAGAAACAAAAGACCTTCAACAAGAAGTATAGAATACACATAGGTAAAAGATCAGACTGGGAAATTGACACATCGAGCTCCCAGCTCATCTGTTACACAGATGGATCCAGAATGAGAAGCACAGGATTAGCTGGAGCAGGGATACATATACCCAGTAATCCGGCTAAAGATGTGGCCATAGCATTGGGTACGTACGCCAGCGTTTTCCAAGCGGAGGTTCTAGCCATAAAGGAATGTGCAGAAATGGTGCTGACTGACTCCAGGTTAGAGACGCAAAGCACCATTATCTATTCAGACAGCCAAGCAGCAATCAGAGCATTGGCCAAGGTAGAGACCGTTTCAGGGCTGGTCAGTGAGTGCAAGTCTGCCCTCAATAAACTAGCCGAGGTAACGGCGGTCACTGTAGCATGGGTCCCAGGCCATCAAGGAACATTAGGGAACGGAAGAGCAGACGATCTCGCAAGAAAAGGTGCCAGCTCGAGACCTATAGGACCGGAGCCCCAGCTCCCGATATCAGCCACCGTCACTAAGGGAGTGTTAAGCGAACTTATGAAGCGCGAGGCACAGGACGCTTGGGCAGGGAGTAACAGCTGCAGACAAGCAAAATTGTTTGTAAAAGAAAAGAACCACAAAAGAACACGGTCACTACTATCATTAAGCCGGGAAAGACTGGGCATAGTCATGGGCATCATCACGGGCCATTGCAGACTTAACCGACATATGTCCCTCATAGACAACAGCATAGATCCCGCTTGTCCCGAATGCGGTGAACCAGAGACCAGCCAGCATTTCCTGGCTGAATGCACACACTACAGCAGGCTCAGGTGGGAAACTTTTGAAGCCGATAGGATCGAAGAAGGAAGACTATGCGACCTAGACACTGGTCGCATTGCGGAGTTCTGCAGAAGGAGTTCAAGGTTTTCGGGGGGGAGGTCATCGGGGCCACAGTAACAACCGTACCCACACGGGAATAGGGTGTAATGAGTCCAACAAGCGACTTGAACACCCGCCTGTGCCCCGCAGGCGTCCCACCCTACAATAATAATAAAAGGACACTAAAGTGTTTTTCAGATAGCATGGGTACGGTGACGTGTGAGTTATTCCATTTCACGCATGTTTATTCGAAACAAAAAACCGCGAAGTACAAAAAGAAATAGAAAAAGAGTGAAGAATAAGCGACTACAAAAAAGTAGTAAATTCAAATTTTCATTATTAATGATATAAATGATTCATTTATTTTTAATTCCCTGTAAATTCCCTTCAAATCCCAAATGTCACCGTACCCATGCTATCTGAAAAACATTGTAAAGTTCATAAAAACTACTTCGACACTGTAAAACAGAAAGTACAATAAGTAAGGCAAAATAGAAAATAACACAAAGTATATAAATAAATCTTTATTTCCTCTCACAGCTTAATTCTAGAGTGTACATTTGTTGTCTTTACATTTATATGTATATGTGCTATAAGAGCGAGTTATTTATATTGCATTTTATTTATGGTGCACAAAAGTAATAAAGTTTCAGTGCAAGAAGCCACTGCATATCCAATAAATGAAATAATAATTCTATCAACCGTTCACAAATGGATAAAAATATACGATTTCCGCAAATTATTATTTGGTCTAAATCATAAGAGTTTGAGAAGAAACGAAAACGTTATGACGACCTCTGTGACGTAATGGTTACCACGCCAGACCGCCACCCAGGAGGTCTCGGGTTCGAATCCCCGTCGGTTCACGATGAAAAAACTTTTTCTGATTGGCCTCGGGTCCTGGATGTTTATCGGTGTGTTTGTATATCGTTGAGTTAGTATTCCATAAAACAAGTTTCGAACTTACTTAGGGGTTAGCTCAATCTGTATGCATTGTCCCTATATATATATTTATTTATTATAAATAGGTCTTTGTCGTTGCTTTAGCTTAAGTGTTTTTTGAAAAATTCATGGCCGGTCGAAGAGTGACCATAATTTTAATTTGTGAAATAAAATAATTTATTTTTATTTCACAAATTCATTGTACTGCTGATATAGAATCACCTAAAAAAATTTGGCGGGGTGTCCAAAAGTAACCTTTAATAATGAAAGAAACAATAACACCAGATGGTCAGGCTTAGCTTACTTTGGGACCAGGCGGCGCTGTGTAAATTGTGGAAAAAATATTTTATTGCATTACCCGCTATCTCTTATAACTTCAACCAGGACTTTAGAATTATGAAAGAATTTGAATGACTGCGCTCACTCAAATCTAATTCGAGAAATCCCTCAAAATCCCATGGGAATGAAAAGGTGAAAATATTGAATCGTAGCTGGTAATTGAATGATTCTTATCAAATATTATATTTTATATTGGCTTTCGCTCCGGGTTTGCTTGTGAAATAACAACTGTCAGTGTCAAAATGAATACGCAAGTAAAGCAACGATGATGCCATCTAGTATTTGGATGTGTTTGCAATGTCATCATCAACATATCAACCCATAATCATCTTGCTGGGATACGGATCTCCCTTCAATCGAAGAGGAAGAGCGTGCTCTGACACGCTGTTCCGATGCGGTTTGGCGGAGGACAGTGTTTTAAGCCACCTGAAGACCACCGACTTGGCTTAACGACTGTCAACCATCGACAACAGCCGGGCCAGCTCCTCGTTTGAGCAGCTCGATGGCGTGAGGTTTGCAATTTACAAACAGGAATCATATAATTTGCAAACCTTAGCAATATGGCGGCCATATTGCTGAGAGCGATCTTTACAAAATATTAAAGTTATGATATACAATAAATAATTGACAAAAAGAATTTTACAAAATGACTTTCTATAAAGTGATATAATCAAAAGAAAGTATTATTGTGGGTATTTGTACGAGTATCACAAAAGTCTATAACTAAAGAAAAAAACAGTTTTCAATATAACTTTGGCAGTTGGTGTAAGTTCCTCAAGTGTATAGACGTGCACTTAAGTAAAAGTTTTATTAAAATCGGTCCAATAACCGCCGTTTTCTTCCGAGTTTGTTCTATTATCGAACGTCGAGTTTGTGGCTGGACTTAAAAAAAAAAGCTTAAAAAAGTTTTTAATGTTAATCTATGACATTGCAGATCATATATGATATAGAGTTGTAATAACCCCTTTTAACAAGAATCAGTACATTCCGAAATGCAATGTAAACCAAATATATCATTCCAGTGGCCATTAAGGAGGCTCAATGCCGGGAAGCTTGGAGGAAATTGGTTCAGCAGTCGTGGCATGATAGTTACGACCCTCGGTCTTGAGAAATCGACGAAGAAGAAAAAGAATTTAAACAGCAAGAAATGTCGCTGAAGAATACTTGAACGATGATCTGTGATGGTCTCGGAATAAGATCTTCTAACAGCCAGTTTCTGAAAACCCATTTTAATTCCACATTGAATTTCAAGGGTTCTGTAAACAAAGCTTAGCACAAATCTGCCGTCTGAACTGGTGGTAGGGAAAAAAAAGTGACGATTCGAAAGTGCTTGTAATATGCCTATTTGAATAAAAGTATTAAATATTTTTTGAGAGTGCATTTTTTTTTTGCGATGTTTATCAGTAGAATAATTTTAATGTGCCTCTAATACGTTTAATTTGATTATAAATAACTTTATTCACTTATCAAAGAACAGATATTTGAGCACCCGACAATATGGTAGATTAAACATTGAAAAGATCTTAAAAATAAATTGTAGTATACTTCGTTAGGGTTGAACTACACGACAGCCAATTAAGAGGGGCTACGAGCAGCTCTCGAGAGTTCCCGAGATCCCATCTCAGATTGTTATTGGGTTTTTCTCTGCCTCCTCACAACTCGAACCGGCATTATGAACCAATATCCAATTGGAAATTGAATTTTTATATTTTTAGAATGCTCCGAGGTGGATATTATAAAACTGATATAATTTGGAATAGACAAAGACTAGTGAACACCGCGCAACTTCGTTTGCGTGTATTTATTAATGCCCTAGCTGACCCGGCGAACTTCGTATCGCCTAAAGAACCTTCATGCTGAATTTCATTCGAATAACTTCAAAACGGCAAAGTTTCATACTAACTTTGCACCCCCGTTTAACCCCCTAAGGGATGATTTTTGAGAAAAATATTTTACTCGTGTTTCATGCCTTTCAATAAAGAACCTTAATGCTGAATTTCATTTAAATAACTTCAAAAACGGCAAAGTTGCATACGAAATTTGCGCCCCCGTTTAACCCCCTAATGGATTATTTTTGAGAAAAATATTTTACTTATGTTTCATGCCTTTTAATATAGAACCTTCATGCTGAATTTCATTCGAATATCTTCAAAAACGGCAATGTTTCATACTAACTTTGCACCACCGTTTAACCCCCTAAGGGATAATTTTTGAGAAAAATATTTTACTCGTGTTTCATGCCTTTCAATAAAGAACCTTAATGCTGTATTTCATTTGAATAACTTCAAAAACGGCAAAGTTTCATACTAACTTTGCACCCCCGTTTAACCCCCTAAGGGATGATTTTTGAGAAAAATATTTTACTCGTGTTTCATGCCTTTCAATAAAGAACCTTCATGCTGAATTTCATTCGAATAACTTCAAAAATCGGCAAAGTTTCATACTATCTTTGCACCCCCGTTTTACCCCCTAAGAAATGAATTTAAAAAAAAAATTTTACTCATGCTTCATGCTTTTCAGTAAAGAACCTTCATGCTGAATTTCATTCGAATAACTTCAAAAACAGCAAAGTTTCATAATAACTTTGCACCCCCGTTTTAGGGGATGAATTTCCAAAAATCCTTTCTTAGTGAGCACAAATGCCCCAAAAGGAACCCCCATGCAAAATTTGAGACTCCTGGCACTTGTGGTTTTGGAGATTTCGTGATGAATCAGTCAGTGATTTTCTCTTTTATATATATAGATAGCAGCACCATCTATATCAGACTTTTGATGAAATCGCGTACTTTTCGGGATAAAAAGTACCCTGTGTTACTGTAGGTATCAGCCACCTACATATCAAATATCATAAATATTGGCCCAGCCATTTGAGCGTGAAGAATTCACAAACATACACATAACTTTCGCCTTTATAATATTAACTAGCTTTTCCCCGCGGCTTCGCTCGCGTTAATTTTATGACATAGATCTCGTTTGACAACAAAATAACCCATAGCGCTACTTGTGGCGCCATAGCATCCCGGGCTCTGTACCCCTGACAATATACAAATTTTCTTAATGATCGGCTGATTAGTCAAGCCGTGAAGGAATAACAAACAAACAAACTCACTTTCTCATTTATAATATTAGTAAGGAAGTAAGGATATTGGCCGAGCCATTTGAACGTGAAGAAGTAACAAACAAACACATAACTTTCACCTTTATAATATTAGTAGGATTCAAAATGATGTATCACAAAGTTGGCAAACAAGCATACGACCCGCCGACCCGCCTGATGGTAAGCATCACCGTAGCCTATAGACGCTTGCAATACCGGGGGTATCACTCTGATAGTCAAGTGGAGCTCTGGAGACCTTACTCACCGTAGGAACACAACATGGCCGAGACAAATGCTATTTGGTTTTGTGAGGATGGTTACATAATTGAAACCGTGTGAAGCCGGGACACTTATTATTACCATCGTAATATCATATCGACTTATCAAAATGATCGTTCAATTAACGGAAAACCCATTACGAGAGGAACAAGCCGATAAGCCTCTGTAAGACTGTCGCTAAATGACACATCAAATCCCTATATATGGCCCATTTGACTTACAAACGGATTGGACCCGGAATATATTAAAACGGATAACGTGTGTTAAACATAGTTTACTTGTAAATTGATTTACGGGCAGCGCATACGACATATTCGAGATCTGCGGCGCGCAAGAAGTCTCGGATTTTTCACAGATTCAACGCATACGGCACATTTATTAATGCAGATGGCAGACTTGTTGGCGGTCTCAGAGGAGTTTCCTCCCGCGAACGCTTAAGCTCTGGAATGAGATCCCCGCCGAGGTCTTTCCTTTAGACTATAATATGGGGTTATTCAAAATGGGCGTTAAAAGATTTTTACAGGGTCGGCAACGCGCGAGTGATACCCCCGGTGTTGCAAGCGTCCATAGGCTACGGTGACTGCTTACCATCAGGCGGGCCGTAAGTTTGCCTGCCACCTTAGTGGTGTTAAAAAAAAAGACTTATACCTAGTATCTGAAACGAATATTTAAAATTTATTAAAAAATTAAAGAGAGGTAGGGCACAGTGGATAATCCGCTCAAATCGGAGCAGCCCATCTGGGGAACGACCTCCACCACAGAAGATCGTAGTCACAAGTAAGGTCTCTAGAACTCCACTTTCTACAGGGTCGGCAACGCGCGTGTGATACGGGGGTATCACACGCGCGTTGCCGACCTTGTAGAACAATACCGGGGAGTATTGCCCCAAATAGATGATACTTTTCGATCGCTCTACCCTCTCTTTGATATTTGGTGATTGTACCCAACCCCCCCTTTTGATCCTTACGTGATTAATGGCCGACCACTTACCGTGATAAAGCCGCGGATTAGCAATTAATATTTTCGAAATGGGAAAGCCATAAATAACTATATTACGATATCAAAAATAGATAATGTATTTAATTGATTAACATTATCTTATTTTATCTAATTAATGAATAATGATTTAATTGTTGTTGCATTCGGTTATAATATTTTAAATTACTTTTATTCAAGTTATTGTGTCTTACAATGAAGGCTTGGGTACTTGTGTTCTTCTTTGCTGGGGCTTATGCCAAACATGAAGAATATATTGGGTGAGTAGGAATAAAAATGTATAAAAGAAATTATTAAACAATATTATGTTATTATAACTTTTGGATGTTTCTGACACAAACATTACGTAAATAAAACCGGGAAGTACGTTTATTTAGAGATTAAACCATCACAGCCACTTATACATATATATTACATCTTTAACATTAAATAATTAATTACAATTTTAAAGAATACATACCATTTCGGAAACAATTTAAATTACCACCGGTAAAGGAAATGGCGAAAGAAAACCGGTTACGACCTTTTATAACCATTAGATATGTGGCTACAGAAACAGTTCTTATTGGATCTCTATTGTCTAAATATTGGTAATCTGTTCGTATGAGAACTGGTAAGGTAATCTTGTTGGTTTTGGGTATTGAGGTATGATATGGTAAGTAGGTATGGTAATTGTGAGATGCTGTAGCGTGGCCACAGATATTTTTAATTTTATTATTACAATTTTTTACAAAAAATATGCAAGCATGAAAATCGGCAGATTGGCCTAAATATTAGTCCTTTCTAAGAACGACATAGGTTTAGGAAGTTTCCTGGAGTCTTTGTGCTCCATGGACGCCGGTGATGACTTACCATCAGGTGACCCTCGTTTGTGCAAACTCATAAAATTGTATATAATTTTCCAGGTGGAAAACGTACTCCGTGCTACCATCAAGCCAGGAACAGCTCCAGAAATTAGGGTCGTCCATTGAAGTTTACCAACTGGACTTTCTTAGCAAACCCACGGTAAATCGTGATGGTGTTATTCTAGTCAACCCAGAAAACCAGGATGGATTCACCAAGTTCCTTGATGATGAAGGCATTTCATATAATATCCACAGGGACGATGTGAAAGCGTAAGTATAAGATGGTCAAAATGGTGTTAAAATGCTCAGAAGTTTCCGGCGACCGGGACCGCCATTAACTGGGACCGCGGTGATTTATATGTAATAAAAACTTGAACGATTGATTTTCTTATTCATTTAACGCGGTCCCAGTTGGTTAATGGCGGTCCCGGTCGCCGGTTAACTCAAAATTAAAACCAAACGATTTAAATTGGAATTACTAACATACTATAGGATAGGGTATATATAATAAGTCTTTTAATGATAAAATGAGTCTATGTTACTTGTATTGAATAAATAAAAATAAATAAAATCTATTTAAAAAAAAAACGACTTTTTAAAAAAAAATATGCATTATGTACAGTCAGCGTATGCAAAGGGTGAGCAGGGACGCAATTTTTTCTAAATATTGCATGAAATTTTCTAAATATTCATCAAATCAGAAATACTTTATTCTGTAGACTCTGGCAGGCACTTAGACACGTGACTTACAATGAGTATCTGTAATAAATAAATAAGCTATTCTATAAACTACCACCATTTCGGAAACAAAGCAAAATGACCACTGGGGAAAGAAACGGCGAAAGAAACCCAGTTACGGCCTTTTTGTCATTCCATTTTTATTTTCAATGTTTTTAATACATACTGTATTCAAAAGAATACAAAATTAATATTAACAAAATGAAAGAAATACCATTAAAAAAAAACCCTAAAAAAAATAATGCCATTAGTAAAGTGGTTTGTATTGCATGAAGATTTCTAAATATTTCGTGAAGGTATTACGCGAGTTTTCGTTTATTAATAAGTACTATTCATATTGTTATTTGTTGCAAAATTAATTACGATGCTTATGCCCGATAACACCAACAATTTCTAAAATTTCAATGACATATAAAACTGTCAATAAAAATGAGGTTATTAAAAATCGATAATTTTATAAGTCATACACGTACCAAAAACAAGGATTTGGACTTAGTGAAAGTTGTTAGGAAACTTTTAAATTTTAGGAATTATTGTTGGTAAAAACGGACATTACATAATTAATTTGAATCTTTGGTCGTTTCTAATACAAAGTGGATCGGCCTAAAAACAAAACAGAATCAATAAAACGCCGCCATCGCCGATTGTCATAACAGCTCATTTAATTTTAATAAAAAATAAAAAAACAGTATTATTAAAAGGAAATTAAACATGACACTACATAAATGATCATGTTTTATCATTGGCCCATTGTCATTTCCACGTAATAGGGATTAGCGGAATTAACATCCTGTCAAAAGTGATATGATTGATGGCATTTCAACTAATTTGTATCTACAATAAAATATATCTTTTTACCTCAATTTAATTTAATCTTAATTTGTATCTACAATTATAATGAAATAATATCTTTTTGCTTGAATTTAATATAGGTATAAAATAAAATATATCTACTTCATTTGGTTACAATTTTGATAGATTTAAAGAAGGTACTTTTATAAACTAATTAGAGAAGATAAATTTAGTACAGAGGTTCCTTTTACCTCACTGAGACGTTACGGCGACATCGCCGGCCACGTATCGAACAACATCTCCACGAGCGAAGGAATCGCGACGATAGTGTCGTCATGCCTGCCATATAATTCTAAACATTGTCTTAGAACGTGTCTCCACACGGCGATTTTCATTCGGACTTGTCAAATCAAATCAAAAATATTTTTATTCTGTACGTCTTTACAACATAATTATAACTATAAAATATATAAGCTACTCTCAAAACTACCACAATTTCGGAAACAAAGCAAAATGACCACCGGTAAAAGATATGGCGAAAGAAAACCGGTTACGGCCTTTTTTGTCCATCTACATTCTTTTTTTTTCTCTTTTTTTTTCTCTTTTTTTTTCAATGAAAATTGTCTCTCAAATTGTCACTCGTCGCAATTCTCTCGCTCGTGGAGATGGTCCCCAATCAATTCGTATTGATAGACTCATTAGGCGACGATTTAGCAACGTCAACGTTTTGGAAGCGTCAACAAAAAGTCACTTTCTGGAGACTTTATACCTGACGACGCGCCAAAATGGAAATTTGATCCTAGTCAATTACGTGTTTAATATTTTTCCTATATTATTTTCAGTGCTTTGGATTATGATGATGAAGTCATGGAAGCTGAAAGACGCGATAACATCGCCAGAAACGGCCGGGAGATGCCTTACGACAACTATCAGAGATATGGCGTGGTACGTAAAAAATACAGTTTGTGCACACGCTCTATATTTATCAGCTTTCTACATAGTAGTACAATCTTTAAGACTACATAATATAAGATCGCTTATTCACAGATACTTTGAGTATTACTTTGAGTTTATATTTATTAAGTAAATAAGAAGGTATTTAGGGACAAATCACATAGATTGAGCAAGCCCCAAAGTATGTTCGAGATTTGTGTTATGGGATACTAACTCAACGATACTATATTTTATAACAAATACGTATATAGATAAACATCCAAGACCCAGGCCAATCAGAAAAAGTCCGTTTTTATTCATGACCCGACCTGGATTCGAACCCGGGACCTCCTGATTGGTGGACCGGCATTATTACCATTATGCCACGGAGGTTGTCTATTCATTCGGAGACTATTCCTTCACATGAACAATTTTTCTAGTTATTCACAACTTGATATAAAATAAAATAAAAGTGACAATTAGGACAGAGAAAAATATAATCATAATATTAAATTCATTTATTTCTCCCACAATATATACAACATAATAAATGCAACTATACAATACAATACTTGTTACCATATTTATTACAGTACTAGCTTCTGCACACGGTGTTACCCGCGTTTAATTTTATGCAATAGCGTAGTTTTCGGGATAAAAAAGTGTTAATCCAAGACATCAATTACCTATAAACCAAATATCCTCCATTATAATATTGGTAGGATTAATTTGCAACGAAGAATAAAATTTATCTATTATACCAATTACTTTTCCAGATAGAAGCATACATGGAGGACATTGCAAGCCGTTTCCCAGAGACAGTGACCCTCGTTGACGCTGCATATTCTTTCGAAGGCCGCCGTATCAAATATCTGAAGATTTCCACTACCAACTTCGAAGATAGCAGTAAACCTGTGATATTAGTTGATGGTGCAATGCATGCTAGAGAATGGATCACTCCTCCAACTGTCACTTATATGATCAGAAAGCTGACTGAAGACGTGACTGAGCCAGATCTGTTGAACAACTTTGACTGGGTCCTGTTGCCTGTCGCTAATCCTGATGGATATGAGTTCAGTTTTACAGTAAGTATAGTCTATAAATTATTTTATTTATAGATATATTGATATGTCCTGCTGTTTAATGTGTTTTGCTAGCCCTGCCCAGCTGCCCACTCCATACAGAATTTTGTTACCATAAGGTTGCCTTGAAAAGATTGCTTTGAGCAATAAGGCCGCCTTGTTGCATATACACTTGTATTGTTTGTAACTTTTACTGTTTACTGTATCACTGTGTGTTTGCAAATAAAGCTTATTCTATCTGTATATCTATCTATATAAGTTTTTTTACTATATCTGCAAACAGATGAAACAGTGATATTTGATAAATAAATAAAAAAATAAAAAATAAAACTCATTTGATTGAAGGTAGATTCGTGGCTAGCAATGACTACATTATTTCGTGGGTCAGGTTCTAACTCTGCACAATATAAACATTTTTTAGCATGAACATCTGTTTATTTGTCTTGTTCTGGATGTTTCTTAGGACAAAAAAAAAGTAGTTATGTATATCAACTATCTAGTATCCATAAAACAGTTAACAAAGTTGACACTCTCTTTTTCAGACCAACCGCTGGTGGCGTAAGACCCGTTCCACAGATCAGCATCCCACAAGCGGTACTTGCCCAGGAGTTGACGGCAACCGTAACTATGACTTCAACTGGAACACTGTCGGAGTTAGTGTTAACCCATGTGGAGATACCTATCCTGGAGCTAGTCCGTTCTCCGAACCAGAAGTCAGAGTCAGCCGTGACATTATGCACGAACATCTAGCCAGAACTGCTATGTACCTAAGCATACATAGCCATGGCAGCATGGTTCTATACCCATGGGGACACGACGGCAGTCTATCACACAATGCATTAGCACTTCACACTGTTGGAATTATAATGGCTGATGAGATCTACGAACAGCAACTGCCCCACTTCCCAAGATACGAAGTTGGAAATTCTCTTCTTGTAATTGGATATAGCACTTCTGGATCCTCCCAGGATTATGCTCATATTATTGGTATTCCTCTAGCTTACACCTATGAGTTGCCTGGACTCGTTTCAGGTCTTCAAGGATTCAATTTACCTCCACGATACATTGAACAGGTTGCTAAAGAGACTTGGGCGGGTATAGCTCTAGGTGTAAGAAGGGCTGGCGAACTATTTGTACCACCAATCGCTTAATAAGAAATGAAATAATCTTTTAAGATCTTTTATGTTGTTTTATTACATAACAATTTTAAGAGCAGTAACTCAGCTATGTTACTCGACTACGGTAGAGGCTCCCATTGTTCATTGTGTTCATAAAGACTGTCATTTACCGACACTAGGTGCAGCGGACGATAATAATATAGCGTGTTTTTTTTTAATTCTAACAACGTACTGTGTTAAGTTCAATGCTGCCTAATTTACAAGTTCTATCAATTTGATTCTATCCTTATCTGTAGTATGCTCTCCATCGTTTGAAAGGCAACCTTTAGGTACTAGTGGATTAATAGCGTTTGACGATGATGATGAATTCAATCAGAATAACTTTGATTGGAACAAAATTATAAAGTTACTATCAGTAAATTTGTAATTTTGAAATTACAAGATTAGTTGAAAATACTGATTTTGTATGAATCGACTATAGTCCACATCTTTCAACCAAATTTTCTATTTATAAACAAGTATTAGCAAAATTTTTATTGCAAACAACCTCCTTTCCCCAGGGTATTCCAAGTTACACCACGCGTGAGCTTCTTAATTAAATTTTCATCAAAATAGTCACAATTCCACGTCTTCCAACTCTACAAGTTGAGAATGCGAATAGAATATTCTGAATTGGAAATTGATCCTGCGGTGCGCTAGAAACTTTTACCAGGAGCGATGAGAAAATTCCAATTAATACCAAGTTTACATTCGACGGAAAATACGTTAACGAATATGCAATATTTGAAATTTCACTTGATTCTCACTAATTATAATGTTTTCATTACTTTCAAGTGTTAAGAGTTGTTCTAAGATTTTTCTTTTCATCTTAGCGTCCGCGCGTCCTAATCAATTACCTGATTGACGGGGTCCAATACCTAATCATTAAAGTTTACTGAAGACACTGATTTTCGCATGATTTTAATGCTCTTTGTTTTGTACTAACTTCTGTCTGAGGTTTTGCCTGCGATAGCTAACTGCTGATAACTTGGCAGGTGTGCAAATTTTTACCCTTATTTTCCCCTTAAGAATGTAAACTCTGATCTCTGGGGTATTTTAGTGCGCAAATTGAAATATATATTTAAAATTGTCCTATCACTCTCAGTTTTTATTAAAATCTCTTTGTGTGAATAAAAAAAAAGTCAATTAACAATTGGGAATCTGTATGATTTATTAACAACAAGATGCAGAATGCAGCCAAATGGAGTTTTTTTTTTTTTTTTTTAATAGCCATGTATGTCCCACTGCTGGGCAAAAGCCTCCCCTTTCTCCCTCCACACGTCCCTGTCCAGAGCTGACACGAACCAGTCCCTATCAAAGGTCCCGATGTCATCCGACCATCTCATCCTTGGTCTGCCCTTCTTTCGGTGCCCGTCGCGTGGTACCCATGTGGTTAGAGTGCGAGCCCATCTCTCCCCACCCATACGGCAGACGTGACCAGCCCAATCCCATTTCAGCCTAGCCGATTTTTTGCCAACATCCGTGACTTTTGTCAAAGAGCGCAGCGTTGTGTTTCTAACCCGGTCAGCGAGTTTAACACCTAAAATACTGCGCTCCATTGCTCTTTGGCAAACCTTCAATTTGGACCATTGCTCTTTTGTGAGTGACCAAGTTTGGGCACCGTAGGTTAGGATAGGCAAGATGCACATGTCGACGATTTTTTTCTTTAGGCATAGCGGAAGGTTGCCCTTTAGTAGCTCTTTCATCGACCAGAAACTTTTCCACGCGTTTTCTATCCTGCGGTTGATCTCTTTCTCTTGTCTGTCGATGAAAGAGACTACTTGTCCGAGATATATGTATTCGTCAACGTATTGTATATCTTGCCCATCTACCGTTACCCTGTGTTTCGTGCCTTTGGTCATGAGCTTTGTTTTGTTTTGATTCATTTTGAGTCCAACTTGAAGGCTAGCCGTGCTCAGTTCTTGGAGCATGATTTCGAGCTCTGATGCGGATGTTGCGAAGATCACAATATCATCGGCAAAACGGAGATTTGATAATCTCCTTTCGCCGACCATAATGCCCCTAGAATGCCATAAATCGGCTAGTGTTTTAAACACTTCCTCGAGTGCGCTGGTGAATAATTTGGGCGAGAGAGGGTCTCCCTGTTTTACGCCCCGCATTATTGGGAAAGACGGACCCGGACATTGTAACTTGACATCTGCTGTGCTGTTGTCGTAAATCTGTTTAATTAACCCTATGTAAACCTCGTCGATATCCTGGTTATACAAGGCTGAAAATATGGATCGGTGAAATAAGCTGTCAAATGCTTTTGAGTAGTCGACGAAGGCCAGGTAAAGGGGCTTATTAAATTCTAGGTGTTTTTCTATTGCTTGGTTAACAGCTTGTAGGTGGTCGGTAGTGGAATACCCCGGACGGAAACCAGCTTGTTCGGGAGGTTGGTGCTTATTTAGTGTGAAGGCTATGCGGTTTTGGAGGGCTGTGATAAATACTTTATAAACGTGTGATATCAGACTGATGGGGCGGTAATTTGATATGTCCTTTCTGTCCCCTTTTTTGTGAAGCAAGATGATGTTGGAGTGACAAAAACCTTCTGGTAATTGACCAGTGCACAAAATAGAGTTGCAAAGATTAGTTAGGTGTGGAAGCAATATGTGCTTGCCAATTTTCAAAGCTTCTGTAGTGATGCCATCTGTACCAGGACTTTTGTTATATTTAAGTTTGCGTAATGCAGTTTGTACTTCTCCATGTGTAAATGGTGATATTAAGTTGCAGCAAGAGTGGGTTGGAAGATTTTGCACCTTGGTCGAATCGGAATATAATGCTTTATAAAAGTCCGTACAAATCCTAATTATGCTATCCCTATTTCGGCGCTCTTTGCCATTTTCATCTGTCAGGCCCGTGATCCATGATTTTCCTGTCGATATCCCCTGCCTAGCCAATCGCAATGACTGATTTGTTTTTAATGCGATTTCCACTCTGTCTGTGTTATGTTTTCGTATATCATCTCGAATTCTTCTTTTCACTATCTTATCTATTGCTCTATATTCCTTGGAACAATATTCTAATTTGCTCCTTTCATTTATTAAATTTAATGTTTCTATTGACAGATTTTTCTGGGAAGATTTTCTTGGTTTTATGTTTTTGCTTGCTATTTTTATTCCTTCCACAATTTTATTATATTGTCTTTGGGGGTTATCATCTTCTTCTATTGGTAGATTGTTGAAAAAATTTGAAAGTTCCAAGTTATACTGTTCGCTGTAATTTAAAAGAGTATCTTTACTGTGTCTTTTGACTGTAGAAAATATTTTGGCACGAAAAATTTTGTTGTTTAATTTTACTTTAAAACGAAGAGGTCGGTGGTCTGAACTGAAGTTAAATTTACTTAAAACTGATACATCTTTAATTATATAATTATGTGATGATAAGACGTAGTCAATTTCGTTTCTATAATTACCGTCGGGTGTCACCCAGGTCCAACGTCGATGAAGAGGTTTTTTAAAATAGCTATTTGATATTTGTAGATTTTGTCCGAATGCAAAGTGTAGTAGTCTGGTACCTCTATCATTGCGAGTTCCGCATCCGTGTAGGCCGATAATTTGCCGGTTATCTGATGCCAGGGGCATGCCTATTTTGGCGTTAAAATCGCCCATCACTATTGTCCAGGTTCCTCTTTGTTCTTCGCAGGCCTGGTTTAGCTGGTCGTAGAAATCTTCTACGGTTCCATCCGTGTGTGAAGAAGTCGGTGCGTAAACTTGAATGAGTGTTAAGGTTTCTTTGTCTGAGATTTTAAATTTTAGCACTGCGATCCTTTCTGAATATCCTTTAAATTCGACTATATTATTTTTCCATTTTCTGTTTACAATAAACCCTACCCCATTTAGACCTTTTGTTTCCCCCATATGATATAAAATATATTTGTCCATTTCTATTGTTTTTTCGCCTAGCCTTCTTAGTTCTGAGAGTCCTGCTATATCCCAGTTGACACCTTCCAGTGCATTTTCCATTTCTATTAAACGCTCGTCCTTCATGAGGGTGCGAACATTAAAAGTTAATATATTAAGTTGATCGGAGTCCTTTTTCACATTTGCCTGGGTCGTCCGACGGTGATTCGAGCCCACCCGGAGATTCTTAGCACCCCTGACCCCAGGGTGGACCGTAATGCCGTCGTCACCAGGCCCATTCCTGGAGCCGCCGGGCACTTGGGGCCGTGTTTTTGAGGGAACTGTCATAAGGGGGTTTGGACCATAACCCACCGCGCTGGTCCAGTGCGAGTTGGTGGGTCGTCAGAGCCTCGTCCGTTAATCAGCAGCGAGCACCTCGAGCAGGTGAGGTTGACTTGAGCGAAGAGATGTTATTTTCGCTCCTTGCCCACTGGAGTGCGGTATAAAATTAAATGGAGGTGAAACATAGTTTCATAATAACGACATAATAAAAGCAGCAATTTAGAACAGTACCTAAAGCACAAAAGCTCGGTCAAGATAAAGTTAGCACCCAACAATTAGTTGTTGAAATCACAAGTCTGTTAAAGTTTAAGTACGTTTTTCCA
The DNA here is from genome assembly GCA_905163395.2 of Endotricha flammealis. Lineage (NCBI taxonomy): Eukaryota > Metazoa > Arthropoda > Insecta > Lepidoptera > Pyralidae > Endotricha > Endotricha flammealis. The sequence goes on along the minus strand of LR990871.1, from coordinate 1,212,849 downwards.
CTACAACATCCGAGCTTAGACGACGGGATGAGAAAATATAATTTCACAGAAATTATCATTTCTGTTTTCGATTTTATATCGATAATATATGCAACTTAGTTACTCAAGAAATTATATTTTCCCTTGCCGTCATCTAAGCTCGGATGTAGTGGAAAAACGGTTACTTATTGGAATTATTTATTATCACAGAAAAACTAAACGGGAAGCTTTACTCCCCAGTAGTTCGCATACATTTTGTAGCGAACTACATTTCTACTGGGCTAGAGTGAGACAGAACACAGCGACTCCATCGAACTCCTCCAGACGAACTGAAGTCCTCAAAAAAGCGGCTGGAGGCAAATGGATGCGGAAAGTAGAGAATCGCATTCATCTGGTATAGGTAGACAGTACACTGACAGATATTAATGATGATGACTGGAGTAGTAGAGAGTTTGTGAAATGTCGTAGCATGAGCGGGGAAGTACCACCCTCTCACAAAAAATCGGAGTGAAACAGGAATGCGTTTTTGTTTGGTGAACGAAATAACCAACCCAACTCTTTTTGTACCGTCCACCACGTAGTTTACGTGGGAGGATAATACACTTGAAGTATAGTAGTTTCGTAGTAGTTGAATTAAACACAATGTGGCAGAAAAACTTGTATTGTCTCTCAGTATGTTATAGCTACTGTTCATATAATATATAGTGTTTACTTATTTTATACCTAAATAATTGGTCGCTGCAGTGTGCGCGAAATAAAATGCTAGATAATCACAATGTTACGGTTGAGACCGTACACTTTTTCTATCTAAATATCCGTCCGTCATAGAGAATCACGTACTTTACATGTCAAATGGAAACACGCCCCAACATTGTGCGGTGTTGGAGTTTCCGACATACGAGTTCCAAACACGACACAGTACAAATACTTTGAACACTGAGATTCTGTAGGGGATAATATAATACATGTTATATTAAACTTAACAGAATTAAATATTTATTCTTACCTATTACATCGATATTCTATGAGAGGGTGGTACTTTCGCTCTTGTCATCTTAATTTTATTTTACTAACAGGATTAGGATAATAATATAAATTCTAACTACTATTTATTCATATTATACTACAATAATTTCTATACGTATTAAATAGCAGGGGCATACCGATATTCTGTGAGAGGGTGGTACTTTCTCTTTTGGCATCTTAATTTTAGCTTACTAATTAATAATAATAAAAATACTAACTTATATCTTTCCATATTATACTAAAAGGATAAACTATACGTATTAAATAACAGCGCCTAGGCAGTTCAGTAAAAAACAAAAAAAAGGGTTTTTTAACCTTAAAAATATTGGAGGAAACATAAACTTCAAGAACCCAAAAGCCACGTATGAATCAAAGCTCGTTAGCTTAAAGCTTAGCTTTTCGTGAATGCACTAAGCTTTGAGATGCTCGCTGATAGAGTTTAATCACACAAATGGCTCTGCAGATTGAATGCAGCTATTAATCTTGAGTTCACTTTGATTAAAGTCATTTTCTGAATTGGCAAATTGCCAGGGATTCATTGTATATTTTTTTTTATGTTTCTATTTTGTTTTTAATCGGCAACTGATCAAAACAGTTAATTTACATAATATTCTTTATTTCACATCTATACTAATATTATAAAGAAGTAAAGTTTGTGTGTTTGTTAAATTGTAAGGGGTAATCTCAGGATCTACTGAACCGATTTTAAAAATTCTTTCACCAATAGAAAGCCACATTATTCCTGAGTGTCATAGGTTATATAAAAAACCGAAAAATAAAAAGGCTTTTACGTGTTAGTCGATTTTGCAAAGTAAATCGGAGAAAAAACGGTCGAATGAAACCATTTCTTACGAATGCATGTACTAAAAAAGGATTGTTAACATTATGCCCAACGAAATGGGCACGGGGCAGCTAGTAAATTATAAACAATAATTACAGTATTAATTCTAGATTTGTACATCTAACTTATCTCTTTTGTCTCTCGTTGAGCTTATCTCTTTAAAAGATTTCTTCCCCACTGAAACGCCAATATTAGAAAGCCAATAAGAAAGAAGAAGACGATGGAAAATTGAAAATTGTAGCGCAATGTGTAATAATTAACTTTTATTTTACTGTGGTGTTTATGGAAGACTACTTGTCGTTGTCGCCACAACATTATGCTGAGTGGGGGCCATTTTGTTTTATGACGCACTTAAAATTATAATTAGGTACTTGTTTTTTTTAATTTTGTGTGCCTTTACAAATAAACGATTTATCTTGTCGTCTGGTAGAATATTTGAGAAATTTAATTATGCGGGTTTTGGAAACGAATGAGTGGTATCCACAATAAGGCATAGATCACGATTTGTGTAGGATACAGTGGCGACACTTCTAACAAGCTGCATGATCTGCGAGACATGTTTTTTTCTAGTTAGCATCTTTAATCTTGTCATGTCGTTTCAAAAAAAAACACCAGCTAATTTAAAAACTTATTATAACCTAATACAAAGCTATGAAATACCGGTAATTTTGCTGCTTATCTGATTTCGTGGTTTTTGTTGTAGAAACTTGCGTAGTGGCAGTGGCACAAGTCTTTCTATAAAAAAAAATGTAGAAATTTAAACTTTCTTTTCCATTAAAGCAAGCAAGAAACAAACAATAAATGTTATGCTATAAAATCGAGTCAGTATTTAGTTAAACAACCGGAAAATGCTTTGCAATTTGAATCTTTAAATGCAACGAAATGCATTTTGGAGAGCGTCGTGGACTCTTAGAGACGCCTTAAGATGAGAAATTTTAATGAATTCTTGCCATCTTTCAATGTTGCCACTTCAAAACTGGATGTGGTACGTTGAAAATATAAACAAGCAACCTCTCTGGCCGCCCCAGTCCGTCAAACGTAGTCGCGAAAGACCAAAAAGGCAATGGTGCGATGAGCACTGTTACTTGGACGATTGGCCGGAAAAGGTACAATTATGAGAAAATCGGAAAAGTTGCAGTGAGACACAAATGGCTGCTAAAGAAAATCTCTTTGGAATCGGTCCCTCATGTCTGAGGATCGTGGTCAACTTCAGAGTTGCATCTGGAGCGGAAGAATTGTCTCCACCATGTGGTCGATGACAAGTCATTGATCGGTCCATCTTGTTGGGAAACGACCGCGCGATCTTTTGCTATTGGTGATCCCAACCACAATCAGCTTTTCCAGAAATCCATCGCCTCTGCGCATTGTGTGCCCAAAATAGGAACGTATGTGCTGTCAGCCTATGGTAGACAAGTCAATTTCTAGAAACAGGCTCTAGGAGGACACATTACCTGCTACTAGGGTCCCAGTTGACTGATAAAAGAAAATAGAAAGGTCTAAAAGGAAAAGAAAAGGAGTTGTAAAAGTGTCTTAAGAGGAAAGTGCCAAGCCTACGAACGAACGAGGACGTCCTTTGTCCATAAAGGTTTATTTATTAGTACAAACTTCAAATTTTTGAAATTATTTAATAAATTGTGTCCCGAGCTACATTTGATATGGGTTAATGATATAATAGCCTTTAAATAGAATTTAAAGATCTTAATCGTCAAGTAGAAAATTCCAAAAGAATCGTAAATTTCAGAAAGGTAACTCTTCTAGTACTGAAATATCTTTGCAACCCCCGCGGAGCAAGCTGCAGGTAATTAACTGGGGATGATTTTAATGAAAATTATTATTGGCGCCGTCCAGCTGAGAGACTTGATTATCATAGACTGAATACCTACAATGAAGGTTACTATTAAAAGATTGTATATATTGTGTTAGCAAAAGTAGCTCCGGATTTATAAATTTAATAATAGGATAAGTAATAACTTTATTCGGCTATCTCTATGTTGTACGTGTTTTCATAAAATCCTGTTTATTCAAAGTTAAATGAAAAAAGTTAAAAAGTAAATACTAAAGTCAGTTTGAAACGAAATATAATTTTTTAAAGAATTTCAATAATGTCATTTTTATTCTAAGGATATAAAAGTACTCAAATTATTAAAAATGATAGATTTATTCCTAAAATCTAATTAGGCTTAATTTGTTTGTGGGGCAAAAAGTTCCCCTGCTTTTCGGACTCCAACAAGGACACCTTCCCAAGTTTCTTTAGCAACTTGTTGTATATATTGAGGAGGTAAGTTGAAGCCTTCATGGCCATAAGAGAGACCAGGTAACTCGTAGGTATGTGTTAGAGGCACACCAATGAAATGAGCGTAGTCTCTGGATAAACCAGAAGTGAAACTGGATTACCGACTTGATATTTGGGAAAGTGATGCAGTTGGTTGGCTGTTATCCTATCAGCCATGGCAACTCCTACAGCGTGGAGAGCAGCGACATTGTGTGAAAGAGTGCTATTGTGTCCCCAAGGGTACATCAGACTGCTAAAACTGTGCATGGTAAGGTACAATGTAGTCCTGGCAAGATGTTCAAGTAAGAAGTTACGCACAACTCTGGTTTCAATTTCGGAGAATGGTCTGGCTCCTGGATAAGTGCCACCGCAGGGAAGAACGTTTACACCAACGGTGTTCCAGAAGAAATCGTAGTTTTGGTTGCCGTCGACACCCGGGCAATCAATATCTGAGGGATGGGTAGAACGAGTTTTGCGCAACCAACGTTTTTTCTGGAAAGTATATTCATTTTGAAAATTTTTAAATGTAATATCTAGTTAGTTTGTTTGTAGTAGGTAATAAAATGTACATATTTGATTCCCAAAACTTCTATAAATGATGTAATATTTAAAGTAAAGGAATTAGTAAGGACTACTAAGTCAGTTTGTACGATATAAATCTTTAAGAAACAATTAGTTACGCCATTTTCGTTTTAAGGATACTAAAAAAAAACTCAAATAAAAAAAAGATAGATTTAATTTTGAAATTTTACTTTTATGCTTAATTTGTTGGTGGAACAAAAAGTTCTCCTGCTTTCCTGACGCCAACAAAGACCCCTTCCCAAGTTTCTTTAGCAACTTGTTCAATATATTGAGGAGGTAAGTCGAAGCCATTATTGCCGAGGCCAGGTAACTCGTGGGTATATGATAGAGGCACACCAAGGAAGTGAGCGTAGTCGTCGGATGCACCAGAAGCAGCACCAAGAAGTGAAGCTGCGTTACCGACTTGATATTTGGGAAAGTGAGGCAGTTGGTTGGCTGTTATCCGATCAGCCATGGCAACACCTACAGCGTGGAGAGCAGCGGCGTTGTGTGAAAGAGTACCATTGTGTCCCCAAGGGTACAAGATCAGACTGCTAAAACTGTGCATGGTAAGGAAATAAGATCATACTGCTGAAACTGTGCATGGTGAGGTACAATGCAGTCCTGGCAAGATGTTCAATCAAGAGATCACGAACAACTCTGGTTTCAATTTCGGAAAATGGTCTGGCTCCTGGATAGGCATCACCGCAGGGAGAAGAGCTAACACCAACAGTGTTCCAAAAGAAATCATAGTTTCGGTTGCCGTCGACACCCGGGCATTTAACATCTGAGGGATTGGTAGAACGAGTTTTGCGCCACCAACGATCGTTCTGAAATATAATTATATTTGTTTAAATTTTGAATATTACAATGGTATTATCCCAAAATTCCTATATATTCAAAGCAAATAATATATATTTTTTATAATTTTTAGTTGTGCCATTTTCATTTTAAGGTTATGAAAAAAAAAACATATTAAAAAGTCCATAGATTTATTTATTCTTCAAATCTAATTTTTAGACTTTATTTGTTGGTGGAACAAAAAGTTCTCCTGCTTTTCTGACGCCAACAAGTACACCTTCCCAAGTTTCTTTAGCAACTTGTTCAATATATTGAGGAGGTAAGTTGAAACCTTCCACACTTCTAGAGAGACCAGGTAACTCGTAGGTATATGACAGAGGCACACCAATGAAGTGAGCGTAGTCTTCGGATGCACCAGAAGCAGCACCAAGAAGTGAAGCTGGGTTACCGACTTGATATTTGGGAAAGTGAGTTAATTGGTTGGCTGTTATCCGGTCAGCCATGGCAACACCTACAGCGTGGAGGGCAGCGGCGTTGTGTGAAAGAGTACCATTGTGTCCCCAAGGGTATAAGATCAGACTGCCAAAACTGTGGATGGTAAGGTACAATGCAGTCCTGGCAAGATGTTCAAACAAGAGGTCTCGAACAACTCTAGTTTCAATTTCGGAGAATGGTTTGGCTCCTGGATAGGTATTACCGCAGGGAAGAACGCTAACACCAACGGTGTTCCAGAAGAAATCAAAGTTTCGGTTGCCGTCGACACCCGGGCATTTAACATCTAAGGGATTGGTGGAACGAGTTTTCCGCCACCAACGTTTGTTCTGAAAAATATATAATTTTGTAAATTTCATAAAAATCATTTTTATTTTTTGATTATCTAGTACACCTAGTACTAGATAATCAAAAAATAAAAATGATTTTTCATCGAGCTGCGTCAAAATAGTTAATGATACTAGCCCACCAAACATGCCCACAGCTGTGTCTTATGTATAACTAGAATGATCACCTGTTATTTAATTCCTGTTACTGGTATAAAGACTGACAAAAAAGCTTAATTAATGTCCTGGGAGAAACCTAAAACTTTAAACTCACAGTGAATATATTCAGAAAGGTTACAAAAATAGAAAAAAAATGTTATGATTTCCCTTTTGAGTAACGCAAGAGACAATCAGAGGGGTAAATCAAGTAGCAATGTAATTTGTATAGTTCTAATCGTTGTACTTATCTCAAAATTCCTATTATATTTAAAGTTAATTAATCAGAACTAAGTCAGTTTGGAATGATATTATTTTTTAAGGAATTTTTAGTTATACCATTTTCATTCTAAGGAAATGGAAAAAAAATCTCAAATTGAAAAATCGACAGATTTATTTATTATTTAAATCTTATTTAGGGACAATAAGTTCCCCTGCTTTCTTGACACCCACAAGAACACCTTCCCAAGTCTCTTTAGTAACTTGTTTAATATATTTAGGAGGTAAGTTGAAGCCATCGTTGCCGAGACCAGGTAACTCGCAGGTATATGTTAGAGGCACACCAATAAAGTGAGCATAGTCTTCGGATGCACCAGAAGAGCCATAACCAAGAAGTGGAACTTGATTACCAACTTGATATTTGGGAAAGTGAGGCAATTGGTTGGCTGTTATCTGATCAGCCATGGCCGCACCTACTGTCTGAAGAGCAGCGGCGTTATGTGAAAGAGTACCATTGTGACCCCACGGGTATAAGATCAGACTGCCATAACTGTGGATGGTAAGGTACAATGCAGTCCTGGTAAGATGTTCAAATAAGAGGTCTCGAACAACTCTACTTTCAATTTCGGAGAATGGTCTTGGTCCTGGATAGATTTCACTGCAGGGGCTAGAGCTAACACCAACAGTGTTCCAGAAGAAATCAAAGTTTCGGTTGCCGTCGACGCCCGGGCATTTAGAATTTAAGGGATTAGTAGAACGAGTTTTGCGCCACGAACGATCATTCTGAAATATATTATATTTTTAAACAGTATAAATATTGTGAAAGTTAGTTGTAGTAATAAAAAAAATACCATCGAGATAATAATATGTCAAAATAAGTAATGATATCAAAACTAGCCCACCTCACTCACACTCACAATCACAAATGTAATTAAGAAGAATTGTGATGATTTTTCTTGTTAGCAACGCCAGAGACTGAAACTGGAACTGAAATGCCTTATGTTTATAAGCCATTTCATAAGGTAAATTAAATGGCAATGTTATTTGTATTGTTCTAATTTTAGTATATGCACGACAATGTTATATCTACTTACAGTGTTTATTAACAAAGAAAAAGAGGTAGTAATCGTCACAAAAAAATATACTTATTCAATTTTTTCACGATCATAAAGACATCTTTATTTTTTTTCTGTTAATGAACACTTCTGTGAAATGTGACTTACTGTGTGAGAGTACTCGTATCCATCAGGATTCACTACTGGTAGTATTACCCAGTCGAAATTGTTTAGTAGATCAGGTTCAGTGACATTTTCAGTCAATTTGCCGATCATGTAGGTTACAGTGGGAGGAGCGATCCATTCTCTGGCGTGGATGGTACCATCTATTATGATCACGGGCTTTTTAGTGTCTTGGAATTTGGTGGTGGAGATCTTGAGATATTTGATGGGGCGACCTTCGAAGGTATTTGCAGGAGTCACGAGGGTCACTGTATCGGGAAATCGTTTGGCGATATCCTCCAAGTACCCAATAATCTGAAAAGATTTTTTTGTAGCTGATAGTGAATACCTTTGCATGCAGTGACTTTATTCAACAATAACGAGATGAAGTTAAAATAAATTAATTGTAACAAATGAAACATCACCATCTGATTCCAAGCTAGGCTTAAAGTCTTTGTCCATGATCCAGTCGATATAAATGAATGTGAAGATCTACAGATATATACGAATTATGAATTGGTATCATCTAGACGTAAGATTAAACAGAACTGTTAATTACGTAAAAAAAAACTTGATAAACTACAACAATAATCAAGTAACATAACATCAAGTAATAACCCTGCAAAGAGCAGTACATTATCATGTAGGAGAAATTATAATTACCACTCCGTAACGCTGGTAGTTGTCGTAGGGCATTTCCTTGCCATTTCTAGCAATGTTCTCGCGTCTCGTTGCTTCAATGACTTCATCGTCGTAATCAAGAGCACTAATAAATAATAAAATAAATATTATCATTCATAACATAGAATTTTTATACGTTTTTTATAGTTTTCCAAATAGTTATCCTTTACAAAAAGAATCTTTTACTCACGCTTTCATATCATTCCTGTGGATTTTGTAAGATATGCCATGATGATCCAGGAATTTGGTGAATGGTGCCTGGTTCTCTGGTCTGACAAGGATAACCCCTTCACGGTTAACGCTTGGACTGCTCAAGGCATCCACTTCAAGGTCAATATTAGCTAAGGCCACAAACTGTTCCTTGGTAGATGGCGTTACAGAGTATGACTTCCACCTAGAGACAATATTTGTTTAATTGTAATTTACTACAATATTGAATTATTAAGAAATTTGATCTAATTTGCCCCGCTTTCCTTATGGTCCGGCGGTGAGCATGCACCAGCCCATATTATTACTTTTTGGAGGAACAATTCCTCCTTACATTGTTTGGTTACGTCTCAAAGAGTTTACATAGTGTTTTGAATGAAAGCTTCTGAACCAAACAACTGTAGGAAACCGCTTTGTTGCTATTACACTGGTCTAGTCTATAAACTGTATTTTTTATTGTGCAGTGCAAATAAAACATCTATCTAACAATACAAAAAAAATGCATCTATAAAATAGTAATGTTTGCTACAGAAAATTAATAAGAAGAATACTCACCCAATATACTTCTCGTGCTTGGCATAAGCCGCCACGAAAAAAAAAACGAGTGTCCAGGCCTTCATTTTGCTAACAATATAAGAGTTCCAACTACATAAATTCCTGCAGATGATTGAATTATTTGTATCGATGATAATTTTTTATTAGGTTTAAGATAAATAAAAAATATTTTTATAAAGAAATCTTTTGTGTCAGATTCAGTAATTTTTATTTCATAGGTAACTTTATTTTAATTTGGAAATAATACACCTTAATTTACAGTTTGCACAAACGCATTTTAAAATTAATTCTCCCTTTAACTCTTTTCTAATTTTTAGTAATAACCATGATTTAATTAACTTTAAAATGTGCTTGCTCAACTCCCCATTAGCCGTTGAGGACTTTTAATATGAAGTAGTAGGAGAAATATTCCGTACCCCTCACTCACTGAACGAAACGTATTGCTGCTTAACGCCGATATTGTGCAAAATGGTGGTACTTGACTGTCGAACTAGACCATTTCATAAATAAAATAAATAAATCAATATATAGGGACAATTCACACAGATTGAGCTAGCCCCAAAGTAAGTTCGAAACTTGTGTTATGGGATACTAACTCAACGATGTTATATTTTATAACAAATACATAATATAGATAAACATCCAAGACCCGAGGCCAATCAGAAAAAGTTCGTTTTTCATCATGACCCGACCGGGGGTCGAACCCGGGACCTCCTGGGTGGCGGTCTGGCGTGGTAATCATTACGCCACGGAGGTCGTCGTGTATACTCTACCACTTTGAAATTATCCTAAATTAACTCTTTTTAAATGACAACACTCTTGAATGCGTCAATGCCTATAGACAGAATTTGCACTACTTCTAAAAAATTATTGAACATGACTTTATATACATATTTTATAATATGTGGTAAAATGCACATAGTCTTTTTTATGATTGTTTTTATAGTTGTTGCGGTGCTAACCATTATTATTCCAAAAATATTTTAAATGAAGTATGTCGCCTTCAATTTAATTTAATTTCGTTGTATGTACAAATAACTTAATGAGAAATAACATAAGTAATAACAATAAGTAATAACTTTTTAAGAGAGGTAGGGCACTGCGGATAATCAAATCTAAGCACCCCGTTTGGGGAAGGACCTCCACCTTACAGAACATCGTAGGTAGCCAAATAGCATTGGTCTCGGCCATGCTGTGTTCCTACGGCGAGTAAGGTCTCCAGAGCTCCATTTGGGGGGGTTGGGAGGGTTGGCAACGCGTAAGTGATACCTCCGGTATCGCAAGCGTCTATAGGCTACGGTGATGCTTACCATCAGGCGGGCCGTAAGCTTGTTTGTCACCTTAGTAGTATAAAAATAAACCGGGCAAGTACGTGTCGGGCCACGCACAATGTAGGGTTCCGTATTTGCTACGCTTCGCTTGCTTGCAGATGAGTATAATGCCATATTTTATGAAATTTGTACGTTTTTGTCTTTTTTTACTTCATAAGTAATTTGTAAATTTTACTTCATAAGTTCGTCGACTGTTACTCGGTAACTAGTAGAGCCTACTTAACCGTTATAGTTTTCCTTGTAGGTTCACTATATGGACTACTACCAGGAATTTTTTCAAATTTCTAAACACAAGACTTTCGGAGATAGAGGGGGGGGGACCACCGTGCAAAACGAAAATTGATACGTTAAATGTAAATAATTCGTTCTTCGTAACGGATCATTGTATCGGAAAATGATCTTACCACACCCTCAATGCTTTTAAGAGACCTAACAAACGATACATGGGGTCGGCGCGAAAAAAAAATTTCATTCACACACTACACGTAGGGGAAAAACCCCAATAAAAAAAAAAATAATAATTTTATTCTACCACTTTGTTAGCATTGTTAATATGCGTATACATACCAAATTACAGCTTTCTAGCATTAAGCGTCTTGGCGCTAGACCGAGTACGGACAGACGGACAGACGGACAGACGGACATGACGAAACTATTAGGGTTCCTTGTAGTTTATTACGGAACCCTTAAAAAACGACAACCACGACCAATATTTTTAACTTTCTTTCTCACCGCATTAACCAGCCACCAACGTTGGTGAGTGATTGGTAATATTTAAAGAATTGTCAGTAAAATTAATCCTAATTCATTCAATTATTTTCAGGCTTGTATAGTAATTACGATTGAAACTAAAAAATAGTAATTTTAAAAATAAAAGGTTTATTCTTATATTATTTTTTTGCATAATTTGTTGGTCGAACAAAAAGCTTTCCTACTTTTCTGACATCAACAAAGACATCTTCCCAAGTATCCCTAACAACTTGTTTAATATATTTATCTTATTTATCTATCACCGTACCCACAACCGTACCATACCGTGATGCTTACCATCAGGCGGACCGTATGCTTGTTTGCCAACTTTATGGCATAAAGTTAATGTACTCTATAAGGTACCACTATTTTGGAAACAAAAGCAAAATGACCACTGGTAAAAGAAACGGCGAAAGAAAACTACTCCGTTATGGCCTTTTTTGTAATTTAACAGTACATATGAATTTTTAATTAAGTTCAAATACAGGTACATACTAAAACTATGTCAATTCAAATAGCATTGGATAGGTTCTGTAAAATAGGCAAGTAAGTAATCATGAAAAGAGCAGACCAGTCTCCCAAGACGATAACCTTTCAATTGATATTTAGGTATTATGAATTGGTTATCATTTACGTTGATATATAAGACAAACAGGGGGACGTCTAAATGTTTGGGGGAGCAGTGGACTTCTTGTGGCTGAGATGATGACGAGATTAAAAGAAATGTTTATTAGTAAAGAAAAAAAAATTGTTTATTTGGTAACATGATACAATAAAATTATACTTATTTACACAACAAAAGTTACATAATTATAAATGCACCAAAAGTTCCGCCTCTCAACATGTGTCATGTACCATAGGATGTTCCACGAAGCTAGTCTTCTGCAGATACCTATAGGATATAAATACTATAATAATAATAATAATAGAATAAAAAACACAGCAAAAACATTAAATTCCAACCACCCTATTCTCGTAAAAAAACAGATACTCTCGATTCAAATTCAATTGCCGTGCCGGCCCGCCACCTAGGAGGTCAAGGGTACGAATCCTGATCGGGTCATGATGAAAAACTAACGTTTTCTGATTGGCCTGGGTCTTGGATGTTTATCTATATAAAAAAAAATCTTTATTGATTCTCTCAACTGCAGAGTAAGTGTCGCTGGCCCTAAATGTAAAAAAAAATCTGCTGGTCATCAGTAAAGTAAAAGCAAGGGGTTGAATTTTGTATTATACACTCAAGTGTATAATACAAAAAGTATAGGATCCAGTATCAACCCTTGAGGTAGGCCTATGTCCACTGGAAGCTTTTCAGAGCTACCTTTAGTTCCATCACTGTAGGTTACTCCTACTACTCTTTGATATCGACCGATAAGATAATTACTAAACCATGTTTTTTCTGAGTTAGAATCGAATCCATGTCTTTTGGTACAGCAGGGCTTGCATGCTGCTGGTTGATTAAATTAAATGTTATAGAATTATAATGAATCGATTGGTATAATTACCAACGCGTCACGCTGGTAGTTATCGTTGAACATTTCCCTGCCATTTCTACGAATACCAATGTTTTTCTTTCTTATTTCTTCCATGACTTTATCATCGTAGTCAAGAGCACTACAAATAATAAAAAAAGTATTATCATTTACAACATAGAAATTTTTTACTTTTTTATTAGTTTTCCAAATAGTTTTTTTATGCAAAAATAAATCTTTAACTCACGCTTTCACATCATCTCTGTGAATTTTGTAAGAGATACCATTATCATTAAGGAACTTGGTGAATGGAGCCTGGTTCTCGGGGCTTACTAGGATGATACCTTTACGATTGACCAGGGGATAGCTCAAGGGATCAACTTTATGCCAGTACCAGCCAGTTAAGGCCTTAAGTTGTTCATAAGTAGATGGTGTTACGGAGTACGATTTCCACCTGAAGATATAAAATTCACGTTTATGAATTATTAGTGAAACCAGCACAACTTCGTCTGCGTGTATTTATTTATACACAGTAGCTCCATCTATATCAGACTTGATGAAATCCTATGGGAATCGCGTACTTTTTGGGATATAAAGTACTCTATGTGTTCACCCAAGATATCAGCTACCTACATAACTTTTGCTTGTGTAATATTAGTAGGATGACGCAAACAGTATCGATTTTATTTTATTTTAAATCTAACTAGTTAAACAGCTAAATACAATATTCTTTATTTCGTCAATTTACCAAGATTTTTTGACGAGACAAGCCCACCACACATTCTCACCGTTGGGTCTTCTATAGACCCAGGAACAACAACGGCGACTTTAGATTGACAATAAGTAATGAAGCTTATTGACGCTGAGGGGGAGATACTGCAGCTGTCTTGGAACTCACAACGAATTTAATCAGAAGTAAATTAAATGGTGTAGGAAGTATTGAAAGTATTTCCCTCCTTAGCAACTACATGAGAGACAGCAATTTGAAACAAAATGTTAGTCTAGAAAGAGATAAAGCCAATCTAGGTAGTCTGATACTCACCCATTATACTCCTCATTCTTAGCATAAGCCGCCACAATAAGAACGACGAGTGTCCAGGCCTTCATTTTGCTTACAATATAAGAGCTCAAATTAAACTTGTAATATCAAATTCAAATTCAAATTCAAATCATTTATTGCATACTACATACAGGTGTTATAAATATAGTAATTAGAGCAAAGGGTTATTACAATGTAGTGCCCCGCAGGGGCGTAGCAATAGAGAGAGGGAATTGTATGGTATGTATCTTATCTATTTTAAGTTTATCATTACTAATCTTTATACACATAAAAAAATTTGGTTCTTAAATTAATTCTATTTTTAATTTTTTTATTTATATTTATTGGGGTTGACCATTTTATATGTATCTATTTATGCATAATTTTGTTTTCATTAAAAAATTCGAATATATTATAGTAGCATTTTTCGATCAGAAATAATTTTAATTGTTTAATAAAAGACGTTTCAGAGTCTATATCTTTTAAATGGTTTGGTATGTTATTATATATTTTTATAACCATGGAATGTGGTCCCGAAGTAAATATTGTCAGTTTAGAAAATGGCTGTTTTATTTTGTGCAGTCCCCGGTTATTTCTTTTGATATTTTTAACTGGCGAATATAAATTTAAGTTTTTTCTTACGAATTTGCAAGATTCAAGGATGTATATAGATGTTAAGGTTAATATGCTGTATTTAACAAAATAAGGTCTGCACGATTCAGTTTGAACGATGTTTGCTAAGATTCTAATGCACTTCTTTTGGAGAACAAATATATCCTGCACATCGGTACAATTTCCCCATAGTATGATCCCGTAGGAGAGCAGGGAGTGAGCATATGCATAGTATGCTTGGAGTGCCGTTTTAAAATTTGTTACTCTTTTTAAATTATATAGCGCATATGTAAAGGAAGATAATTTCTTTGTTACCCTTTCTACATGTGGTTGCCAGTTTACATTTGAGTCAAGGTCGATTCCTAACAGTGTTGTTGATTTTACAGTCTCTAAAGCAGTATTCTTATATTTATAATTTATATTTAAAGGTTGTTTTTGATAGGGTTTAAATTGTATGATTTTGGTTTTTTTTAAGTTAAGTTCTAAATTGTGGCATTCAAGGAAGTTTGTGATTTTATCAAGGGTAATATTAAGTTTTGTATCTAGTTCCGTTGTGTTTGAGCAGGGTAATTGCACTGTGATGTCGTCTGCAAAAAGGGTACATTGATTTTCTAGGACTGTTGGCAGATCATTTATATAGATCAGAAACAAAGTGCATCCAAGGACAGTTCCCTGTGGGATCGATCCATTGAGCCGCACATGTTCAGATCTAACTTTTTGTATTTCCCCGGTTTTAAAATCTGTGTTTTCGATTTCAGTTAATTGCGAACGATTCTGTAAATAGGATTTAAACCATGCGTGTGGTGTTCCTCTGATTCCGGTTTCATAAAGTTTGTCTAGAAGTATGTCGTGTCTCACTCTATCGTATGCTTTGCTCATGTCGAGTAGTAAACCTACAGCATACTTTTTTGTGTTAATGGTATTTAGAATTTGTTGTATGAATTTGTATACAGCTAGGGTGGTTGATTTGTTTTTACGGAAACCGTGTTGGCTACAATGGAAGACGTTGTATTTTTCATAATATTTGTATATTTGCTTTGCCATTGCTGTTTCAAATATCTTGGCTGAAGTTGGAATAAGAGATATAGGTCGATAGTTATTGGGATTTGACTTTTCTCCTTTTTTATGAACAGGCTTTACTATTGATATTTTTAAGGCATCTGGAAATATACCTTCATTAAAGGATTGGTTTACTAATGTTGTGTAAGGGATTGTTAACTCATTTGCGCATTTTTTGACAAGGCTTGGTGGAATCTCGTCTATGCCAAAACTGTTTTTATTTTTTAAGTTTTTTATAATTGCGTATATTTTTTGAGGAGGTACGGGGGACAAGTAAAATGAGTTTTTTGTTTTATTGTTTAGTTTTTGGTACATGGTAGGTTTTATATTAGTATTGCTGATGGACGCGAAAAAATTATTAATAATATTTGCAACTTGTTTTGGTTCCGAAATGGTTGAGTTTGAAATTTTTAAATTTAGGTTACTTCTAGTTTTATGTGTATTTTTGTTTGTTTCGGATTGTATAATTTGCCACATAGTTTTTGTGCTGTTTTCTGAGTTTTGATATTTCTTTGAGTTAAGGATTTTTTTTGATGTTTGGATGGCTTTTTTTAATGTCTTATTATAGGTCTTGTATTGTTTTTTTAAGATTGTGCTATTTGTCTGTGATATAAGTAGTCTAAGGTGTCTTTTGTTACGACAGGATGTTTTTAATCCGGTTGTTAAATAGGTATTTTTTTGATGTATTTTTAATTTAATTGTTTTTATTGGTATATTGTTATTTAAAGTAGATACTAGGATTTTATTAAAGGAGTTATAGTTTTCGTTTATGTTTTTTTCAAGTGATATTACGTCGTCCCAGTTAATTTCTTTCATAACGTTTTTAAATTTTTGTATATTTGTATCGTTATAAATGCGTTTTAGGATAGTGTATGTTTGAGGTAATTTTGATTGTAGGGGTAAAGTTAGTTCTACTCCTCGGTGGTCTGAAAAACCGAATTCTTCGACATGTATTTTAAGGTCTTTATGTTGGTGTTTAAAGTTTATAAAAATCAGGTCAAGACAAGACGCGCTATTTATTGTAACTCTGGTGGCATCTTTAACTAGCTGATGGAAGTTAAATTCTAGCATAACGGTTGAAAGTCTTTTTTTAGCTTTGTTATTTGTTAGAAAGTTGACATTAAAGTCGCCTCCTATGATAATGTTTTTGTTTTTATCTTTAATTATGAGCATTTTTAACAGATTTTCTATGTGTGAATAGAATACTTCAACCTCTCTATTGCTATTTGGCCAATATATGTTAATTAATACAATGTTAATTTTTGGTATTTCGACAGCACTAATTTCGAAGACTGGTTCCAGAGACATCAGTTCTATATCCGGTCGCTCGATGTATTCGATCGAATTCTTCAACAAGATGCATACTCCACCTCCGTCTTGGGTTCTTCGGCAGAAGGAAGAGACTGTTGAATAGTTATTTATTTTAAAAAGTTCCAATCTCATCTCATTGAGCCATGTTTCAGTAAGGCATATCGCATGGATGCCTGGTTTATCCTCCAGTAGTGCTTCAAGAATGTGAATCTTATTTCTAATGCTACAAGCATTTTGGAAGATTATGTGAAAGTCATTTCCTATATATAAATTGTTGCAGACGAGTCATTTGTATGGACAATAATTTGTGATGGTGGTACTTCCTCGGTCAAACCTATTTCAATAATACTACTAATAATGCGTTAATCCAACATAATCGAAGTGGTAGACACTTGAATGTCTGTAGACAGACGGTGCACTAATCCGAAAAATACATGAACGTGACTTTATATATTTTATAATGTGTGGTAAACAATGCACCTATTTTTATGATTATTATTGTTACGGTTCTTATTATTACAACTAAACATTATTATTTCAAAAACATTTTGTATTAAATCGAATTTAATCTTTTCTTCAGAGGTTACGGTTTCACATGCACTTTCTCTTGTCATACAGGTATTTTTTTTATTACAAAACTAGCACGGGTTTTTACTAAGGATCTTTAGTTTTTTTGGAAATATAATATAGCCTATGTAACCCGGGGGTAACGTACCTTCTTAACGGTGAAAGAATTTTTGCAATCGGTCCAGTAGTTTTAGAGTTTAAGCAGCCAAGCCAGCCCAGTACTGGAGGCTGGAAGGCCGACTCTCACGTCAACTCGAAAATACACGAGAACGGTTGCTGCCTTGCGGGCGGTCTGCTCCTATCTTTAACACCGATTTAGCATTTTATATTTTAGATTTAATTTTATGTTGAGACAAATTAATGGCACTATTTATTGACATTCCGCGTACGTAATGTTGTATGTATGTACCTAGTTTTAAATTCTATGTTGAAAAAAAAATAAAAAAGAAAAGTACGATATATTTTTAAATGACAAAAAAGGCCGTAACTGGTTTTCTTTCGCCATTTCTTTTTACCAGTGGTCATTTTGCTTTTGTTTCCGAAATGGTAGTAGTTTATAGAGTAGATTAATTTATACAAATCATTTATTACTGTATACTCTGACAAGAGAACGTGTTTGTGAAAACCTATTCTCTGAATAAAAGTTTTGAATTTGAATTTGTTTATTCATTACAAACATACACACACATAAAAATACAAATCATCATCTCTTTATAATATTAGTGTAAATGTGGATAATTAATTCTAATAATGCTATAAACTACCACCATATCGGAAATAAAGAAAAAAAATCACTTACAGTCTTTTACAGAATTCAGTCACGTTTTTAAATTTTCTTTTTATAATAATTTGTCCTTACAATAATTAAGAAAAACAATAAAAGGTAATAAATTAAATGGTATTATAATTAAAGACAGTAATTAAAAATAATGTTTTATTACTAATATTTAAGTTTTAGCTTAATTTGTTGGTGGGACAAAAAGTTCTCCTGCTCTCCTGACGCCAACAAGAATACCCTCCCAAGTCTCCTTAGAAACTTGTTCGATATATCGAGGAGGTAAGTTGAAACCTTCAAAACCTCCAGAGAGACCAGGCAACTCGTAGGTATATGATAGAGGCACACCAATAAGG
Organism: Endotricha flammealis; assembly: GCA_905163395.2. Taxonomy (NCBI): domain Eukaryota; kingdom Metazoa; phylum Arthropoda; class Insecta; order Lepidoptera; family Pyralidae; genus Endotricha; species Endotricha flammealis. The sequence continues at coordinate 1,194,244 of LR990871.1, read as the reverse complement.
TGAGCATAGTCTTCGGATGCACCAGAAGCTGGGTAACCGAGAACTAAAACTCCATTACCGACTAGATATCGGGGGAAATGATTTAATTGGTTGGCAAAGATCTGATCAGCCATGGCAACTCCTACAGTGTGGAGAGCTAAGGCGTTATGTGAAAGAGTACCATCGTGTCCCCAAGGATACAAGATCATACTACCGTAACTGTGCATGGTAAGGTACAATGCCGTCCTAGCAAGATATTCAAACAAGAGGTCACGAACAACTCTGGTCTCGATTTCGGAGAATGGTGTGGCTCCTGGGTAGGTATCACCGCAGGGGTTAGAGGTGACACCGACGGTGTTCCAGAAGAAATCATAGTTTCGGTTGCCGTCGACACCCGGGCATGAAACACTCGAAGGATGCTGATCGGTAGAACGAGTTTTGCGCCACCAACGATTGTGCTGAAAAAATAACGTTTTATGTTCTAGTGGCAAACCCAAAAATCCTAATTGTATCCTAAAATTTATGAGACTTCAATCTTTTCGTTATATATAGGCAAAGTTTCGATATGACTTACCGTGAAAGTAAATTCGTAGCCATCAGGGTTGGCCACTGGTAACAATACCCAATCAAAATTGTTCAGTAGATCAGGTTCAGTGACATCTTCAGTCAATTTACGGATCATGTAGGTTACTGAGGGAGGAGTTATCCATTCTCTGGCGTGGATGGTTCCATCGATGATGATCACGGGTTTTCTGTTATCTTGGAAGTTGGTGGTGGAAATCTTGAGTAATTTGATGGGACGACCTTCGAAAGAATTTGCAGCAGTCACGAGGGTGACTGTGTTAGGGAAACGTCTGGCAATATCCTCCATGTACGCTTCAATCTGAAAAAATAAATGTAATAAATATTTCGTGAACTGTCTTTATTGTAACTGACGCTCAGAAATTTTTTAGACCTGGTCATGTTCAATCATTGTCAGATGACTAAATTCGTTGTCCGTATATGCTCTTATAGTCCAGACTACTACGAGTATTAGATAGAATATTCAACACAAAAATCTCTAATTTTTGTCGAGTGTAAGGATTCAAACCTGCGCCCAGCAAAAGTAATAAAACGAAAATTTACATGTCTGCTTCTATTCATATAAAATATTTGTCCTGAACGACTGACAGATCAAAGCACAGCCTAGACCGCTGATCGTAGAAGCCTGAAACTTGCAGGGTGTGTTATTTATAATATGATGACGTACAACAAAGGTTTTTCAAATTCCCACATCCGATAAGGGTTTTTGAAATTCCCACGGGACAGCGTGATACTCGCAAACGAAGTTTTCACTTGTTTTTCAATTACGTAAGAAAATTTTGTTGTAATTACCACTGCATAGCGCTGGTAGTTGTCATAAGGCATCTCTCTGCCGTTTCTAGCAATGTTGTCACGTCTCGTCGCTTCCATGTCTTCATCATCATAGTCTAGAGCACTGTAAATAATGAATATTGAATTTACAAAATAGAAATTCCTGGATGCTTTATTCGTATTGTTAGAAATAAACTTTATTCATTACCGATTCATTTATAATCTTAGTTTCCGGATTTCCTAATCTATTAAAGTAATAATTTCTGATACGATTTCTGTATTTTGTTTATTTGAAATTTATAAAATTATCAATAATATTTTCTTGCTCTGCTATCATTTCCGGTGGTTGGTGTATTATGCCTATTTCTCTTTTCTGCACTATCAGTCGTCTCTTTCACTTCGACGATCCTCTATCAGTCATTGTCTGTATATTATTCTATTTTCTTGTTGATTGATGTTAAATGACAAAAAAGCCGTATCCGGTTTTCTTTAGCACTTTCTTTAACCGGTGGCCATTTTGTTTATAGATTATTTTATATTAATCTAATTAAGTATATCCAATTGGATGTTTTAGAGTAAAAGTACAACTTATATTATATTATTCATTATTTTATCAAATTTATCACCTGATCAATCAAAATTTTATCATTATCTGAAATTTTATCTAAGTGTATGTATAAATTGGGGTTTTAACATATTAATAATCCTTCGTTTAGTCTTTATTAAGAAAGATAATATATTTGCGATGATTATCTACGTATTATTTGGAAAAAAAAATGTATGCTGGAAATTCCATTTTCCCAAAAGCTTTCAAAAGTAAAAAAAAATAAATCTAGCTTCCCATTCAGATGCAAATATCATAGAAGAACGGGGTCCTAATACAGGTATCTTTTATTTTAAAAAAAGAAAAAAGGAGAGATTTTGTACTAGAATTAAGAGGAGATAATGCAGTGTAAAAAAAAAATTTTTTGATGTACGCAAGATTTGGTAAACCGAGCTGGATTTTGTCTAATGACCTTGAAAGGTACACTCTTCTTTTGCATGTCATACATCAACCTTTTTTTCTTTCTATTTTCCAAAGAGAAAATTCAAGACTTTTGTAATGTATGAGAGTAACTTAAGAATGTTATAAATCAAAGTGTAAAGCAGTTCCCATATTATTGTAATAAAAACAGTTTTAATCTCATCTCAAACTCATGCAATATCTTGCTTAATTCCTATTTTGTATGAGTGAGACAACACTTGAGATTGACGTAAGATTGTAATTCGTTTTGTTACGAGAATTCAATTGTCATGATTCTACTTTGCGGATGACAAAGATTATCTTTATTTATACTTACGCTTTCACATCATTCCTGTGGATTTTGTAAGAGATGCCATGATCATCAAGGAACTTGGTGAAAGGAGCCTGGTTCTCAGGCCTGACTAGGATGATACCTTCACGGTTTATGCTTGGACTGCTTAGGGCATCCACTTCAAGTTCAATCCCAGCTAGGGCAACAAGCTGTTCCTGGTTAGCTGGTGTCACGGAGTATGACTTCCACCTAGAAACAATATTAGCATTATTTAAATCTCAAGGTAATTCAACAATCTAACAGTTATTTTTCTATGATGACCTAAAGCAGAAAGTTACAACCACCTAAATTGTTTTCAAGATACCTATTTTCTATAATACTTAAAGTGGTTTTAGAGAGAGGTAGGGCACAGCGAATAATCTGGGGAAGGACCTCCACCTTACAAAAGATCGTAGCCAAATAGCTCAATAATTTCTCGGCCATCTTGTGTTCCTACGGTGAGTAAGGTCTCCAGAGCTCCACTTGGAGGTTGGGAGGTTTGGCAACACGTGAGTGATACCCCCGGTATTGCAAGCTTCTATAGGCTACGGTGATGCTTACCATCAGGCGGGCCGTATGTTTGTTTGCCAAATTTGTGGCATAAAAAAAAAGTTTTTGTGACTCACGGCATAGGTAGAGATTTAAATTGAATTTTTAACGATGGGGCTGGAAGAGGTTCAATTAAAGTAGTTGAAAAACATTCATTTACCACCGACAGAAGATCTACCCTCGTTTGATTTAGTTTGGTAGTTTTGCCTTTCTTTCACATATTGATGTCTACATTTTATAAAAGACAGACCAAACTAGGTAGACCCCGTATTGATAAATTAAGTCTGCAATGACGGTCGACAATGATAGCAAAAAGTTTCATTAAACTTTCTGATTCTGCTGACTTGAACGAGTTTGCAGAGTCATGAACAATAAAAAAAATATCTTGAACTGAACTAGCCACTACTTACTACTACTGATCTAAAGGCACTGAAAACGTTGATCTTGATTATATAAATAAAAAACAATTAAAAATAGATAAATTACATGCATATAAAATGTTTAGGTAAGATGATACTCACCCAATATACTCCTCGTGCTTGGCATAAGCAGCCACGACCAGTAAAACGAGTGCCCACGCCTTCATTTTGCCGACAATATTACAGCGAAAACTAAATTTGTTCTTATATAAACTCTTGCAGATGATTGGATTTGTATCGATGATAATTATAATCAGACTTTGATAAATAAAAGATAATTTTAGAAATCACGAGCTATTGAATCCTAATTAGTAATTTTGTGTCTACACGTGACGTTAGCGTTTATTTTATTTGAAAATAATATATAATACTGTACGGTTAATACTGTACACACTGTTACGAGTAGGCCGCTAACTAAAAATCGGAAAGAGTGTTTTAAACAAAACATTAAAAAGCAACTTGCCGGCTTAAATAAATCACATAAGGATCCTAACGCACAGTTTGAGAATTTGTTTAACATTATTAATGATGAATTTAATAGTGCCTTCCCTGTTAGGACTTCGAAACGTAACAATAAGACAAAATTTTGTGACTGGGCTACACAAGGGATCTATAAGAGTAGGACGAGATTATACGAACTGTATGCAACAAAAAAATACAATAACGATCCGATATTTGTTGATTATGTGAGAAAATACTCTAAAATATTTAAACGCGTATGTATTGCAGCCAAGTCGTTATACTTAAGTCGCAAGATTAACTATGCCTCCAATAAAATCAAAACTACCTGGAATATCATTAATAAAGAAACAGGTAAGGTCAAAAATAACGACTTGTCCTTCTCACTGGAAATATCAAACAAAATTATAAATTCTGATTCTGAAGTAGCTGAAACATTTCAAAATTTTTTCTCTGAAATTCCTTATAATACTACTAGTACACTAGACTCGTCAGCTACAATGGCAAATACCTTACTCGTAAATAATGTTCCTAAGCCAAAGGCCACATTTAGCTTTAACTCAATCTCGGGTGATGTGATTATTAAAACGTTCAAAAATATTAATAAAAAAAAAACAGAAGATATTTGGGGAATATCTGTTCACGTCCTATGCGACATCATAACAATGTTGGCTCCGCAGCTTGCTAATATTTTTAATGATTGCACTGCCAAAGGAGTCTTTCCTGATTTAATGAAATTCAGCAAGTTGGTTCCTTTACATAAAAATGGCAGTAAAAGTGATCCCAATAACTTCAGGCCTATTTCTATTTTGCCAGCTCTCAGTAAGATATTTGAGAAAGTAATTCTAGACCAACTAGTATCATTTTTCAATCACCACAAATTAATTCATAATCGCCAGTTTGGTTTCACTAAAGGACGTTCTACAACTGACGCAGCAGCTACTCTGGTCAGATCTATCTTTGATGCCTGGGAAGTGAATATGAATGCTTATGGCATTTTTTGCGATTTATCCAAGGCATTCGACTGCGTCAATCACGAAATATTACTCGAGAAACTTAAATTTTATGGAGTTGATAATTTGTCACTTGCTCTAGTCTCGTCCTACCTTAACGATCGAACACAGAAAGTACAGATTAATAAAGCTCTATCATCTGGCGCAACACTAAAGATGGGCGTGCCGCAAGGATCGATTTTAGGTCCATTTCTCTTTCTCGTGTACATTAACGATCTCCCTTATCTAGCCCAGGATAAGTGTGACATGGTTCTGTTTGCCGACGATACGTCACTAATTTTTAAAACTGATAGAAAACTAGATAACATGAATCTTATAAATGACACTTTATCACTTATACAAAACTGGTTCAGCACAAATAATCTAGCGCTAAACTCAAACAAAACGAAATGTGTCAAATTTACTTTACCGAATGTTAGTGTAGATTCTAATCAAATAATGCTTAACGGTATCGGTCTTGAGGTAGTGAAGTCGACTGTTTTCTTAGGTATCGAGCTAGATCATAGGCTGCAATGGCATCCACATATTAAAACCTTGTCAGGCAAGCTTAGCGCTGCTGCATATGCCGTTAGAAAAGTAAGACAACTTACTGATGTGGAAACTGCCAGATTAGTTTATTTTAGTTACTTTCACAGCTTAATGTCCTATGGCATACTACTTTGGGGTAGGGCAGCTGATATCGAGTCGATATTTGTACTACAAAAAAGAGTAGTTCGATTTATTTACAATCTAGGTTATCGCGACTCACTTAGAGACGTATTTAAGGATATCAACATTCTTACTGTAGCCTCACAATACATTTATACTACCATAATGTTTGTGAGGAAATACTTACACCAATACAAAAGGTTAGAGGAGGTCCATCAGTTTAACACTCGCAACAAAAATAAGCTAGTAGGTCTCAAATGCAGATTGTCTAAAGTGAACAAATCTTTTGTAGCTCAAGGAGTACGTTTCTATAACAAAATACCGAATGAAATTTTAAACCTGCCTTTGATCCAATTTAAGTCATTCATTAAGCGTTCACTATTGCATAAAGGCTACTATACCATTAACGAATTTATCAATGATAAGAATGCGTGGACTTTAATATGTAAAACGACACAAGACACTCGACAAGAGCGTCCCCAGGCGTCAAGTGCGCTGTAAACTATTGTGCGTCCATTTTATTTTTTACATTTTTTATTGTTTTTTTTTTTAGTTCCAGACTATACATTATATTGTACACGCGTCGAAGTGTTGTCCACAATGGTGATGGACATTTTACTAATACATAGATTATATATTTGGGACAAAGTCTGATAGGGTTGAGTATGTCATGCTCGCTTAAATGTCCAAACTGGTGGTGGCGTCGGGAGTCGGGTCGCTGAGTTCCCTCTAATATGGTTGAGCACAGCGATGGCTGACTCTCGCGTCAACTCGTGAACGGGTGCTGCCTGGGGGGACTGGTCTGCTCACTCTTGTCAGTACTGACTTTTTTTATTTTATTGTTGATTTAAGACTTGTTCATTCCACACCATTGTGTATAACATTCCGCGTATTCTTCTTATAAATTTTTATGTACTTATACCTACATTGTAACTAATGAGTGGAAAAAAAAAAAAAAAAGTACAAAATGACAAAAAAGGCCGTAACCGGTTTTCTTTCGCCATTTCTTTTTACCGGTTGCCATTTTGCTTGTGTCCGAAATGGTGGTAGTATATAACGTAGTTTATTTTTTTTTATTTAAACAAGTTGTAAATGACAAGAAAAAGTGCCTGTGAAGGTCTAATTTCTGAAATAAACGATTTCATTTCATTTCAGATAAGACATCTTTTTTCTGTTTTTTTTTTCTACATTTAGGAGCTTTGCTAGCAGCCTCCATTTTCCTCTGTCTTGTGCCAGCTCTATCACGTCTTTTAAGACATGACGCTAGCCATTTTCTTCACTTGATTCATGTAAACTTATCTCGGTCTTCCCCTTATCTTTTTTTATATCACAAAGGTACAGCATACGGTCGGCCTGATGGTAAGCCGTCACCGTAGCCTATAGACGCTTGCAATACCGGAAGTATCACTCACACGTTGCCAACCCTTCCAACCCTGGGAGGGTTGGAGGTTGGTGGAGCTCTGGAGACCTTACTCACTGTAGGAACACAATAATAATATTGTCTTATTTAGTACCAAGTTTTAATTATAATGTTGATATGTGAATGGAATCCCTTTTAGGCTATTTGGAAGATACTAATCACAACTAATTAATATCATCAACAGTACCTTTAAGTTCCTCCCAAACGTTTCCAGTAATACAATAATCTGATAATATCCTTATGTCCGCATATCCGATTCCGGTAATAATATTTACCCATAACAAAAATAACTTTGCGTGTGGAAATATATGTAAATCTGGTGTGTGTATGTTTGGGAGAGAAACGTATAGTAGTAATAAGTCATGCAAGTACCAGAAACGAAATTTACCTCGTAATACATATTACAAAATTTAATTTAGTTTTATTTTCATATATGCAACTTTATAGTCATGAATTACTATGTGACATAAACGACCGTAACTAAACAAGTATAGAAAACAGGTTACAATAACCTTATCTGGACTTTTTTTATCATTTAACGCCTGTAGATTATACTATTGTGCTATTTAACTGATGCCCACGGCATACTAGCTATCCTTACTATCTCAAAGTGCCCGTGAGTACTACCATTGCGAATAAGAAAATTGTGGAAGTAGTTCCATACAATTCACGAATTCTATCAGATGCTCTTTACAGTTTACTAGACAAATAGCACCCTTTTTATCATGAATTTAGATAGAGAAATCATTGGAAATCCTGATAATTTATTATATTCGCGGAGTTATACTTCTTATAAGACAGACCCCTCCAAGAAGACGGCCTAAATCACTCAAAGAATCATGTTGGATGGAATAAACTACTGCTTATACATTGGTCCTTCGAAATGGATTTTCCCCGTTTCAGGCACTTAGTAAAATCAAAATATTTGCAATATATTGCTAATTAAAATACTACACGTCTCTGAGATAATAATTTATCTTAATAAAATAGAGAAAAAACCCGTTAATTTGCATATTTCTAAATAAATTTAATAAATTTATGTAGAACACAAAGATAGTAATATGTGTCAAGAAATATTAGCCTACCTTTAACTTTTATTGGGGTAATTATGTTGTAAGAATATTATTATAGACGAAGTCCAGCTGCGAGACTTGTTAATAATATTCATTCAATTATTTTCAGGCTTATGATTGAAACTAAAAGACGGTAAATAAAAAAAATGTTTTATTACTTATATTACTTATATTTAATACTTAATTTGTTGGTGGAACGAAAAGTTCACCTGCTCTCCTGACTCCAACAAGAATACCTTCCCAAGTCTCCTTAGAAACTTGTTCAATGTACTGAGGAGGTAAATTGAAGCCTTCGACACCACTAGAGAGACCAGGTAACTCGTAGGTATATGATAGAGGCACACCAATAAGGTGAGCGTAGTCTTCAGATGCTCCTGAAGCGGCATATTGAAGAACTAAAACACCATTTCCGACGACATATGGTGGGAAGTAAGGCAATTGGTTGGCAGCGATTCGTTCAGCCATGGCAACTCCTACAGTGTGGAGAGCGAAGGCATTATGTGAAAGAGTACCATCGTGTCCCCAAGGGTACAAGATCATACTGCCGTAACTGTGCATGGTGAGATACAAAGCAGTTCTGGCAAGGTGTTCAAACAAGATGTCACGAACAACTCTGGTCTCGACTTCGGAGAATGGTGTAGCTCCTGGGTAAACATCGGAGCAAGGAAGTGAGCTAACACCAACTGTGTTCCAGAAAAAGTCGTAGTTTCGGTTACCGTCAACGCCCGGGCATATGTTACTCAAGGAGTGTTGATCGGTGGAACGAGTTTTGCGCCACCAGCGGTTGTTCTGGAAAACAAATTGTTTTATATTGTAGTAACTATGTAGAATATTAACGATTTATTCTTGTTCATCAAAATAAGTGAAGCTTAAAAACCATTTTCATTGAAAACATGGAAATATTATAATTATTTTTGGGCGATGCATATGCAGTAAATTTCTCGCTATTAAGAGTATGCTTAAATTAAAGTTATAATAGGACTCACCGTAAAAGTAAATTCGTAGCCATCAGGATTGGCCACTGGTAACAACACCCAATCGAAATTGTTCAGTAGGTCAGGTTCAGTGACATCTTCAGTCAATTTACGGATCATGTAGGTTACTGAAGGAGGAGTGATCCATTCTCTGGCGTGGATTGTACCATCGATGATGATCACGGGCTTACTGTTATCTTGGAAGTTAGTGGTGGAAATCTTAAGGTATTTGATGGGACGACCTTCGAAGGAATTCGCAGGGTGCACGAGAGTAACTGTCTCGGGGAAACGTCTAGCAATATCCTCCATGTACGCTTCAATCTGAAATCAAAATTATTTCTTTGTCATAAAAGTTGCTAAAACTATTCAATGTACATGACAATACTAATGAAATTGAATGGATATTATATTCATCTACTTATATGTGTTTCGGCTTTTATTTCATATCTTTGCAACAAGTTTTTCGCTTTTATTTCGATAGAAGCTTATAGAGTAGATTAATTACATAAATCATTAATTACTGTATGTACTATTTGACTAGAGAAAGTGTCTGTAAAATAACCTATTCTCTATAAAAATATATAGGAAAAATTCATACAGATTGAGCTAGCCCCAAAGTAAGTTCGAAACTTGTGTTATGGGATACTAACTCAACGATATTATATTTTATAACAAATACATATATAGATAAACATCCAAGACCCGAGGCCAATCAGAAAAAGTTCGTTTTTCATCATGACCCGACCGGGGATCGCACTCGGGACCTCCTGGGTAGCGGTCGGGCGTAGTAACCATTACGCCACGGGGGTCGTGAATAAACTTTAGAATCTTTGAATCTGCACAAAGAATATTCAAGCATTTTAGAGGCCAACCAGAGTGATTTCTCGAGAAACGACTGATGAATGTTAAGCTTGTAGAACATGTTAGTATTATGTAAAGATTAATTACCACTGCGTAACGCTGATAGTTGTCGTAGGGCATCTCTCTGCCATTTCTTGCAATGTTGTCACGTCTCGTCGCTTCAATGACTTCATCATCGTGGTCGAGAGCACTGTCAACAATAAAAAGTAAAAAAAAAAAAGACTTAGATGTTTTCACTCGATATCATTATTTTATCTGAGTCTATGAATTGGCGTATTAACATTGTAATAATCCTTTCTATCGTTACAATTAAGCAGGATATTACATTTGCGATAATTATCTATTAATTATGTATATCTAAGAAATATATGTCGCAAGGAAATATGGTGTGATACCACAAAATAAAAAAAAACAGACCACAACACGATATCAATAATACATTTCTTTTGTGTCTTGTTTAGACCGTAACAGGCTCAAAAATATGACCTACATAATAAATGCCTATACTCACGCTTTCACATCATTCCTGTGAATTTTATAAGGGATGCCTTGATCATTAAGGAATTTGGTGAATAGTGCCTGGTTGTGAGGCCTCACAAGGATGATACCTTCACGGTTTACGCCAGGATGGCTCAAGGCATCAACTTGAAGGTCAATACCAGCTAGGGCCTTAAGTTGTTCTTGAGTAGCAGGTGTTACGGAATAAGACTTCCACCTGAAAATATAAATTTATGTTTGCTTATAATGAAGGAAAAAGTATTGATGTTTTTTTAATTATCCCTAATGCAATGTGTTAAACTTTTTTTTCTTGATCTGGGAATCGAACTTGATATAGATAATTTGACAGTTAATTTGATACAGCTACCGAGATCAAAAATTGATGAATAATCACATCAGACTTAGAATGTTAAAACTATAGTTAAACATTAGATCCACGAAATATGTATTATAAAAAGGTGTAAAAAAAAACGAATTTAAAGATTTTTAATAGTATTGAATTGACTCCTTCGAATTTATCCTCCATTTTACTCCCAACAATTCAGTCGGTTTTATATTTTTTTGTAATTTTATACAATTATAATATGAAAAAACATAACGTTGGAACGTTAAACAAACGTTCTGTGAGTTCAGACATAAGAGGTGACAATAAAAACACCAAAATACACTCACCCAATATACTGCTCGTGTTTGGCGTAAACCGCCACGACAACAAAAACGAGTGCCCAGGCCTTCATATTATCCGCAATACCAGAACGCATATTAAGCTTGTTGTTATATAAACTGTTACAGATGATAGAATAATTTGTATCAAAGATATTTATCATCTGTTTTTGATAAATATAAGGCAATTTGATAAATAACAAACACTCGGCATATATTTTTGTTCGTACGTCACAATAAATACGACGAATGGAAGGAAAACACTTCCAGAAAGGAAGGGTTCAATATTTGACAGTGAATTTTTTTGTAAATTCCTTTCGATTAATGGACAGACAAATTTTAATTAAACTATTGTATAGATAACGTGATGGACAATAGTAAATTATACAAATAAATCAAAATAAAAAAGTAGGTTACGCATGTTATTTATTGGTTTGTTTATCTAAACTCTTTATGTGTAGGACACACGCATACCGCCCATTTCATTGCAGTTATCACGTAACATTTTAACATAAAGATAAGACAAGTTAACGTATGCAACATAAATATAACTCAAGTATGTGAGACCCAAAATGAAACAAAAATAAATATTACATCAAATTTTATTTCTTATGTCAGGGACTCCTAATTTGGAGGAACAAAAAATCCACCAGCTCTCCTCACTCCTTCAGCAACTCCTTCCCAAGTCTCTTTGGCAACTTGTTCAATATATCTGGGTGGTAAATTGAAGCCTTGCAGACCACTGACAAGTCCTGGTAACTCGTAGGTATATGCTAATGGAACACCAATGGAATGAGCGTAGTCTTCAGATGCACCTGACGCAGCATAACCAATAACTAAGACAGAATTACCGGCTTCATATCTAGGGAAGTGTGGCAATTGGTTGTCATATATCACATCAGCCATAGCAACTCCGACCAAGTGAAGAGCAAATGCATTATGGGAGAGTGAACCATCGTGTCCCCAAGGATATAAGATCATACTGCCGTGACTATGCATGGTGAGATATAAGGCTGTTCTGGCCAGATATTCAAAAAGAATGTTCCGCACTACTCTGGTCTCTATTTCGGAGAAAGGCCGAGCTCCTGGGTAAGTATCTGCGCAAGGATTTGAACTAACACCAACTGTGTTCCAGGCAAAGTCGTAGTTTCTGTTGCCGTCAACGCCCGGGCATATGTTACTCAAGGAGTGTTGATCGGTAGAACGAGTTTTGCGCCACCAGCGGTTGTTCTAGAAAAAGATAGAAAATGTTAATTGTTAGTAATAATAGATAGGTACAATACACAACACTGGGCCACAGTATACATAGACAGCCTACAGACTTTGGTAACTACGGCGGCCATGTTGCTAAAAGTTTTTTTTAAAGGTAACCTAAAGGTAACGAAATCTTGTATAGACTGGGCATGGCTATAAGTATAATAGACCAAGTCACCATTATGTTAGGTGTCCTGAGAACCTTGATGTCAAGGTTTTCAGGACAATCAAGATAGCTATGCAGCTATCTTGCATTTGACGATCATTGCGGGAATTAAATAATAAGAATACATCGTTAAAATATTTTAGGTAAAATTGCAATAATCGCTTACCGTGAAACTGAATTCATATCCATCGGGATTAGCGACTGGTATCAGGACCCAATCAAAGTTATTGAGAAGATCAGGATCAGTTACGTCTTCTGTAAGCTTGCGGATCATGTAAGTAACAGTTGGTGGAGTAATCCATTCTCTGGCGTGGATTGCTGAGTCAATGATGATCACTGGTTTTCTGGTGTCTTGGAAGTTGGTGGTGGAGATCTTGAGGTATTTGATGGGACGACCTTCAAAGGAGTTCGCGCCAGTCACAAGGGTTACAGTGTTGGGGAAACGCCTTGCGATATCCTCAATATATGCTTCAATCTGAAAGAAAAAATATTTATAAAGGATGACAATGAAAACGTTTATTCAGAGGGTTTTGGAGTGGTAGAGCAATTATTATGAAATGAGCTAGCTCGACTAGAGAAGTACCACCCTCTCACAGAATATCGACGTGAAGCAGCAATGCGTTTCGTTCCGTGAGTGAGAGATCCGGAAGCCCAACTCCTTCCCTATCCCCCCTTTCCCCTTCTTTCTTTCCCTTCTATTCCTCCTTCCTTTCCTCCAACCTCCTTGGTGGACAACGCATTGGTAGCGCCCCTGGTGTTACTGAGTGCTTAGTCCGAGTATTTTTGTTCACATTCGATCATGTCGACGTAAACAAACCGACCAAATAGAGAAGAACTCTCATGTTGCGAATTTATAAGACGCGTGCTACATATCAAAATTATGCGGCTTACTTGCTCACGTTTCGAAGTGAGTAACCCGGCTAATTTGGATATGTAACACGCGTCTGATAAATCCACAATATGAAACAGTTTTACATTTTGGTCGGCTTGTAAACGTTAACACGTTCGAATGTGACCAAAAAACTCGTACTAAGCACACTGATGTCGATAGGCGGCGGTGACCGCTTTCCTTCAGGCGGCCCGCTTGCTTGTTTGTCCACTGTTTGACATAAAAAAGGGTATGTCTGAACAGGCACGTTCCTTAGTCATATTTTACATATATGTATGTATAACTAGATGTTACCCGTAATTTTATGCACAGCTAGCGCCATCTGTATTAGATTTTTGACCAAATCCTACGGAAATCGCGTACTTTGTGGAATAAAAAGTACCCTATGTGTTAATCCAAGGTATCAGCTACCTACGTACCAAATATCATAAATGTTGACCCAGCCATTCGAGCGTGAAGAAGTAACAAACATACACATAACTTTCTCTTTTATAATATTAAGTAGCAAGTCGCATTAGTAGCACAAGAAGTGTGATGTCCCACTACAGTAAGTTTAAACTATTGAACGCTTTAAAAATATTGCATTTTTATGGCTAAATTCAAGCAACTTACCACTCCATATCTCTGATAGTTATCATACGGCATCTCTCTACCGTTTCTGGCTAAATTTTCACGTCTTGCTTCTTCAATCATTACATCGTCGTAATCTAAAGCGCTAAAATAATAAATCATAATTATGTTTTAATAATAATAATAGACTACATAACAGAACGACCTCCGAACGCACGGTGACCTAAGAAAAGTCGCAGGAAGGCGCTGGATGCAGTGCAGGCCACTGCCAACTAGTCATGCTAGAGGCGTTCTGTCATATTCTAAGGTTCTGAGGAAGCCTATATCCAGCAATGGACTTCTTGTGGCTGAGATGATGATGGTGATGATATTACATGCTAGTTGCTGCCCGTGGCGTTACTCGCGTTTTATTATACCAATTTTTTGCACAGTAGCTCCACCTATTTTATAAAGCGTCATTGTCTATCAGACTTTTGAGCAAATCCTACGGAAATCGCGCATTTTTCGGGATAAAAAGTACCCTATGTGTTAATCCAAGGTATCAGCTACCTAGATATATACCAAACATGACAAATATTGGCTCAGCTATTTGAGCGTGAAGAAGTAACAAACATACACACAACTTTCGCCTTTACAATATTAGTTGGATTACATATTTTTAATATGTTAAATTTCATTAAAGTCTCCAAATAGAATCTCAGTAGAAAAAGAGGAAAAGGCCATTTAAAAGTATTATTTCCATATTTCTATCTGAATTTTTTTTACATAAATATAACTCAAGTATGTGAGACCCAAAATGAAACAAAAATAAATATTACATCAAATTTTATTTCTTATGTCAGGGACTCCTAATTTGGAGGAACAAAAAATCCACCAGCTCTCCTCACTCCTTCAGCAACTCCTTCCCAAGTCTCTTTGGCAACTTGTTCAATATATCTGGGTGGTAAATTGAAGCCTTGCAGACCACTGACAAGTCCTGGTAACTCGTAGGTATATGCTAATGGAACACCAATGGAATGAGCGTAGTCTTCAGATGCACCTGACGCAGCATAACCAATAACTAAGACAGAATTACCGGCTTCATATCTAGGGAAGTGTGGCAATTGGTTGTCATATATCACATCAGCCATAGCAACTCCGACCAAGTGAAGAGCAAATGCATTATGGGAGAGTGAACCATCGTGTCCCCAAGGATATAAGATCATACTGCCGTGACTATGCATGGTGAGATATAAGGCTGTTCTGGCCAGATATTCAAAAAGAATGTCCCGCACTACTCTGGTCTCTATTTCGGAGAAAGGCCGAGCTCCTGGGTAAGTATCTGCGCAAGGATTTGAACTAACACCAACTGTGTTCCAGGCAAAGTCGTAGTTTCTGTTGCCGTCAACGCCCGGGCATATGTTACTCAAGGAGTGTTGATCGGTGGAACGAGTTTTGCGCCACCAGCGGTTGTTCTAGAAAAAGATAGAAAATGTTAATTGTTAGTTATAATAGATAGGTACAATACACAACACTGGGCCACAGTATACATAGACAGCCTACAGACTTTGGTAACTACGGCGGCCATGTTGCTAAAAGTTTTTTTTAAAGGTAACCTAAAGGTAACGAAATCTTGTATAGACTGGGCATGGCTATAAGTATAATAGACCAAGTCCATTATGTTAGGTGTCCTGAGAACCTTGATGTCAAGGTTTTCAGGACAATCAAGATAGCTATGCAGCTATCTTGCATTTGACGATCATTGCGGGAATTAAATAATAAGAATACATCGTTAAAATATTTTAGGTAAAATTGCAATAATCGCTTACCGTGAAACTGAATTCATATCCATCGGGATTAGCGACTGGTATCAGGACCCAATCAAAGTTATTGAGAAGATCAGGATCAGTTACGTCTTCTGTAAGCTTGCGGATCATGTAAGTAACAGTTGGTGGAGTAATCCATTCTCTGGCGTGGATTGCTGAGTCAATGATGATCACTGGTTTTCTGGTGTCTTGGAAGTTGGTGGTGGAGATCTTGAGGTATTTGATGGGACGACCTTCAAAGGAGTTCGCGCCAGTCACAAGAGTTACAGTGTTGGGGAAACGCCTTGCGATATCCTCAATATATGCTTCAATCTGAAAGAAATAATATTTATAAATGATGAAAATGAAAACGTTTATTCAGAGGGTTTTGGAGTGGTAGAGCAATTATTATGAAATGAGCTAGCTCGACTAGAGAAGTACCACCCTCTCACAGAATATCGACGTGAAGCAGCAATGCGTTTCGTTCCGTGAGTGAGAGATCCGGAAGCCCAACTCCTTCCCTATCCCCCCTTTCCCCTTCTTTCTTTCCCTTCTCTTCCTCCTTCCTTTCCTCCAACCTCCTTGGTGGACAACGCATTGGTAGCGCCCCTGGTGTTACTGAGTGCTTAGTCCGAGTATTTTTGTTCACATTCGATCATGTCGCATTAGTAGCACAAGAAGTGTGATGTCCCACTACAGTAAGTTTATACTATTGAACGCTTTAAAAATATTGCATTTTTATGGCTAAGTTCAAGCAACTTACCACTCCATATCTCTGATAGTTATCATACGGCATCTCTCTACCGTTTCTGGCTAGATTTTCACGTCTTGCTTCTTCAATCATTACATCGTCGTAATCTAAAGCGCTAAAATAATAAATAATAATTATGTTTTAATAATGATAATAGACTACATAATAGAACGACCTCCGAACGCACGGTGACCTAAGAAAAGTCGCAGGAAGGCGCTGGATGCAGTGCAGGCCACTGCCAACTAGTCATGCTAGAGGCGTTCTGTCATATTCTAAGGTTCTGAGGAGGCCTATATCCAGCAATGGACTTCTTGTGGCTGAGATGCTGATGGTGATGATATTACATACTAGTTGCTGCCCGTGGCGTTACTCGCGTTTTATTATACCAATTTTTTGCACAGTAGCTCCACCTATTTTATAAAGCGTCATTGTCTATCAGACTTTTGAGCAAATCCTACGGAAATCGCGCATTTTTCGGGATAAAAAGTACCCTATGTGTTAATCCAAGGTATCAGCTACCCAGGTACATACAAAACATGATAAATATTGGCTCAGCTATTTGAACGTGAAGAAGTGACAAACATACACACAACTTTCGCCTTTACAATATTAGTTGGATTACATATTTTTAATATGTTAAATTTCATTAAAGTCTCCAAATATAATCTCAGTAGAAAAAGAGGAAAAGGCCATTTAAAAGTATTATTTTCATATTTCTATCTGAATTTTTTTTAATCATAATAGCTTAAAATACAATTTAATCTTCGGTTTAAATTTATCTATGTTTGTGACGATTTAAAACATGTGCAACTTAATTTATGATGTGGTGGATTAAAATAATTATCATTGTATTAAAAAATACTAGCTCTCCACCGCGGCTTCCCCCGCGTAAAAATTTTGCCTATGTTGGGCTCTATACCCCTAACAATACGAATGCAAATTTTCGTAATGATCGGCTGCTTAGTCAAGCCACAGGAATAACAAACAAACAAACAAACTCACTTTCTCATTTATAATATTAATTTATAAATATATATATAGTAAGGAAAGGATAATTTGTTTTTAGATGATGATCATAATGATGATAGGTAATGATCAAAGAATACTCACGCTTTAACATCATCGCGATGCACTCTATAGGAGATACTTTCTTCATCAAGGAATTTAGTAAATGCAGCTTGATTTTGTGGATTAACCAGAATAATTCCTTCACGTTGCACACTTGGGTAGCTCAGCACATCTAGTTCATAATCATAATGGACACGTCCTAATGCTTCTAGTTGTTCTTGAGTTGATGGTGTTACCGAATAGGATTTCCACCTGAGGAGTTATAAAGTGTAAAAATTATAATTATCACAACCCCGCTGGCCACATGGGCCGCAGTAGGTTGAATGGGACTGATTAATTTGACCATAGCGAATGGCTAATGGTCGGAAAATATTCCACAATTTATAGGTAATTTATTAATTAACAATTTCTAATATATGTATTAAACATACGAGCTAATATAGGTATAATAGAATAAGCGGAGATGTCATTCAGCCACAATAATTTTGGAGGAAGTGAAATAATAACTTTTTTCGTTTCTCCGGAGAATCCTTCACAGTCGGGTAAATTCAATAATTATTCTATAAATTATCACTATTTCGGTAATGAATATTTCTTACCCAATATACTCTTCATGTTTGGCATACGCCGCCACCACAAGAAAGACCAGTGTCCAAGCCTTCATGATGTTTATAATACCGAATAACAAAATAATTCAATATTTATAAACTTTTGCAGACGATCTTAAGCCTTGTCTTGTCTGAATGATAATTTTTATCAACTAATTACGAATGTAGCGAAGATAGAATTAAGTTTTATAAGTCATGAAGTATCGTGAAATTAGAACTTATTATAACGTACAATTACATACTTTTGTCATCATCATCATCAACTCAGCCACAAGAAGTCCACTGCTGGACATAAATTTATCTTATACATATCTCTTGCTACTGCAACACGGGTGGGCATCAGAGCGGCCTGCATAATTTTATTCTTACGATAAATTTAGACCAAATGCATTTAAAAAAAACATTTTGTAATTTTCAAAATGTCTTTATTATTTTTTCGGGGAAGTGAAATTTTTATTTCTAAAATATTTAATAATAATGGCGATTTTCCCATCTCTGACTGTCTACAGAAACTGCCAGATGGGAAAATCACATCGGTTTAGAATGACGTAACGAGTAAACACTCGTTACGTTATTCTAAATTTTCACAATATTGAGGCGTGTACACACGACCGAACACGAACATGGTGAACATGGAACACGAACACAGACCATGTGGTTCGCACGTGTGGACGTAAATTAGCAAAGCGAACATGTACACCAAACATAGTTCTATTTGTGTTCGCGCGCAACCACTCACGACCGAACAAGAACATGGTATCGAACAAAAGAGGCTACCAAGCCTTACTTTTGGTTCGATGTTCGGGTTAACAATGTTCTTGTACATCGTCTACACAGAACAACCAAATTGGATCGACACGAATACTTTTGACGAACAAATTGTTTGATATCGTTAGTGGTATGCACGTGCGAACAAAGTGTTCGTGTTCGATGTTCACCATGTTCGTAAAACCATGTAAAAATCTTTTAATGCCCCTTTTGAAGAACCCCATATTATAGTCTAAAGGAGTAGTAAGTAGTTTTATTATTTCAATGAAGAGTTGCGATAACCGTACATGCGAGTATAATTAGCACGTATCGAACGATAGCTTGTAATGAGTACTTAATGATAATTTACATCGATAATAATAATAAGTAATCGCATATTTAGATCTTTATCTATAATAATGCAGATTTTAACGTATTCTGTCTGAGATCTGTATCTCAAAGAAAAAAATACTGTTCATTTTCCGAAACTTAATTTTAATTTGAAATCCACATAGTCTCCAGATATCTCTTTTTTTCTTCTCTAACTTGACAGTGACGGTATAATTTAATGTGGTATTAACTTAATAAATTTGTTTCAGAAACTGACTGTCTTTCTGTTTACTCGCTATGTCATTTAATTTTTAAACCACTCTCATAGTGAAAGCATATGGGCCTATGCAGTGCGATTCGGATCCGCGACGGACGGACGGACGGAATTAAATACATTTGACAATCCGTCGCGGACCGTCCGTCGCGGATCTGCATCGCACTGCATAGGCCCTAATATTTATTTAAGTAGCGCATACTTTTTCATTGTGGCATTGTTAGGTATGTACAAGGAATCCTCTAGTTTCTCTAGTAAATAAAACCAAATAAATTGGTTATCTAAATTCTTTATTAAGTCACCAACATTTCATGCAAGTATCACAATTAAGGTATTACTCAAATACAACAGAGCAATAATGGTATTCTAATTTCTAATGGTTGGTACTCGAAATAGGGAGAATAATTAGAGAATATTAATTTCTGACCACGGAATTTCAAATCACAGTCACTATAAAAATAATCATCATAAAATAATCAATTCTATATATATATATTACTTCAAATATCTTGACATAAGAAAGAATATGAAATTTAAATTTATATGCTAATGAATATCTTATTTCTAATGTCATAACGTTTAATTTGGTGGAGCGAAAAATTCCCCAGCTCTCTTCACTCCTACAGCAACGCCTTCCCAAGTCTCTTTGGCAACCTGTTCAATGTATCTAGGGGGCAAATTGTAGCCTTCCTGACCAAAACCTAATCCAGGTAACTCATATGCAAATGTTAAAGGAACGCCAATAGAATGAGCATAGTCTTTTGATACACCAGATGCAGCGCTTCCAACAATTAAGACAGCACTACCGACTTGGTATCTAGGGAAGTGCGGTAGTTGGTGCTCATAGATAGCATCAGCCATGGCTACTCCAACCATGTGAAGAGCAAAGGCATTTGGGGGGAGAGAACCGCCATTTCCCCAAGGATATAAGATCATGCTACCGAAGCTATGCATGCTGAGATATAAGGCAATTCTGTTCAAATGTTCATGAAGGATGTCCCTAACAACTCTGGTCTCGATTTCGGAGAATGGTCGACTTCCTGGATATGTATTAGCACAAGGATTCGCGCTACTACCAACTGTGTTCCAGTAATAGTCATAGTTTCGGTTGCCGTCCACGCCGGGGCAGAGAATACCACTGGCATGTTGATCTGTGGAACGGGTCTTACGCCACCAGCGATCATTCTAGAAACAGTAAAAAGTTTGATTGTTCCATTAAACTAAATTATTTCCAGGAAAAAAGCATTAAATAATGAAGTTAAATAAAGGAGTAATGTCAATTTACACTTACTGTGAAACTAAATTCATATCCGTCAGGATTGGCGACTGGTAACAAAACCCAATCGAAGTTACTGAGGAGGTCATGATCAGTAACGTCTTCTGTAAGCTTGCGGATCATATAGGTGACAGTTGGTGGTGCAATCCACTCCATTCCGTGAATTCCTGAGTCGACAACAATGACGGGTTTTCTGGAATCTTGGAAATTGGTGGTGGAGATCTTGAGATATTTGATGGGACGGCCTTCGAAGGAGTTTGCGGCATTCACGAGGGTTACGGTGTTGGGGTAACGTCTTGCGATATTTTCCATGTACGCCACAATCTAAAAGAAACAGTTTTGTTCAAATATCGTGAACGACTTCTCAGTCTTAGTGTCAATGGTTTTATTTTTATTTTTATTGCTAGTGTTAGTGGCTAAATGGCTAAACGTTAAATTGAAAAGTTAAATTAAGATTTGATCGATGATTCTGAACGCTTTTTTCATTTCGGACATATTTCAGTGAGCAGTTTCAATGTTTAACGCTTAGAATAATAACTTATAGAAGGAGTATTTTCATACAAGCGCTCTGTCAAAACTGTGCCTAGCGCTAAATGCTCGATGACATGTCGGTGACATGCACTTGACACTTGCGTAATTTTGCCAATGGTGGTGTAGTTTCCAAAAAGCGGGGAAATAAATAGAGTTTGTTTAAATTTCTCAACTTTCAAGTAACAAAATTTTAGGTAGGTATATGATATCGTAAATTCACAATGCCATTTCTGGCTCCAGTTGAGGTGTACCAAAACGGGTGTACGGACACTCCTTCTAATAAGTGTTAACGTCTTAACCTATTAATTGCCTTATTTATATTTCAAAAATCTAGCCTTACTAATTTTGAAGGGAGTAAGTCTACTTTTAACGAGTTTTTTTTTATTAAAAAAAATATTGTAGATAATCTTACCACTTCATATCTCTGATAGTTGTCATAGGGCATGTCTCTACCGTTTCTCGCTAGGTTTTCACGCCTTGCTTCTTCAATCATTACATCATCGTAGTCTAAAGCGCTGAAATTATTTAATAATTTTCAAATTTAATGTGTATGATAAAAAAATCTTTTGAAATTTATAGTTATTTCTTATATTTATTGCATTAATCATTACCTCAATATTATTATGCAGTCGATATCATAATATAATATTATGATGCAGTTGATAGAATATTAAATGAATTTGTTGGGAGTACAATAAAGATTAACGAATGCGCCATCACAAATTCTTATTTCAAGATTCCGCTGTTGTGATATAGTGACAGATAGTTGTAGATAGCGGCGAAATATATCGTTTAACACTGTTTGGTTATCAGATGGAAAGATATCAAGAAAATTATTTATTATTCTTCTCCATCTGTACCGTTTCTTTACATACTACATAAATGGCCTGATTGCCTTTTTGTATTTCTTTATAAAATATAATAATGATAAAATAATACTTACGCTTTAACGTCATTTCGGTGTACTTTGTAAGAAATGTCTTGTTCATCTAGAAATTTAGTAAACGCATCTTGATTTTGAGGGTTGACCAGTATAATTCCTTCGCGTTGCACATTAGGATTGCTTAGCACATCTAATTCATAATCATATTGCAAACGACTGAAGGCTTCCAGCTTTTCTTGAGTTGATGGCGTAATGGAGTAGGTTTTCCACCTGGCAAAATTATACTTAGTATAAGTTTCTTCACAATATATAAGATTTTTCTTCACCGTCGAGAAATTGAAAATCGTTGAAATCTCGTGTCAATCACAATGCTGTCTCACTTATACAAAATAAGAATTGGGTGGGACAGCCAGTGAGTTTAAAGCGAGATTGAAACTGTTTTTGTTACGTGAATGGACCTACAGAAATATGTTTTCTAAAATCTCTAATTTACCAGCTATCTAGTAGCCATACTTTGCTTAGCTTGAGTTAAGACAAGATGGCGTTGTGTAGTTCGTACAGGAATATTAATGTAGTAGCGCATTCTATTGCTTTTTATGGATATCAAAACGTGTTTAAAATTGTGATTCATAGAAAGTAATCCTTTTGCCGTATTCGTCTACAGCGACTGCTTCAGACTCATTACAACATATTTGAGCTCGGTTGTTCAGCTCTTTGATGTGCTTCTTAGGTGACTAATATAGCCAATCTTGGCAGAGAACGTGCGCCCGCATAGTGCTCAGGTCAGTACACCGTTGTACTGTAATTAATGGCAGCAGGAGGGCGTGACTATACGCATAAGAAATATCAAGACTTAAGATCATCGAGTACGTATCACCCGCGCCCCGTGTCGCCGAAGGAAAAGTTAATATATTTCAATCATAATACCTACTTTAAGAGTAAACAAATTTTCTTACCCAATGTACTTTTCATGTTTGGCAAAAGCTGCCACTACAAAAAAGACTAGCGTCCAAGTCTGCATTATGTTTGTAATACTGATTTTCAAAATTACTCATTCAATTTATACACTTTTACAAACAACTGTAAGCCTTCTTTAGAAATGATAATTTTTATCAGCAATAAAACTAATTTGGAGAAATGTTATAAAAATTTAATAGGGTAGTAATAAAAAATAATTAGATTTGTCATCGCATTCTTGCATTTGAAACGGAAAATTGAATTGGGCAATACTGATATCGATAAATAAAAGTTAAACAAATTTAAATTAGTCATAATTTTAATTCATCATCATCTCAGAAATATGAAGTCTACTACTGGACATAGGCCTCCCTCAAACGTTTGAATTAATTATACTTTTATTTTTATTATTTAACAGCTCATCAACTTTTCGGGCGCCAGCAGTCACTCCTGCCCATGTATCTTGGCATACTTGAACAATATATTTAGGATCTAGATGAAAGGCATCTATACCAAATCCTAGACCTGGTAACTCAATAGTGTATGATAATGGTACTCCAAGTTGGTGGGCATAGTCGTCAGATGCACCCGAAGCTGGGTAACCAATAACAAGATTAGAATTACCAAATACATATTTAGGAAATTCAGGTAGTTGATTGGAGTTAATTTCTTTAGCCATGGCATTGGCAATTAGATTAAGATTAACATCGTTATCTGATATAGTGCCATCATGACCCCAAGGGTATAGAATCATGCTGCCATAACTATGCATTGTGAGGTACATGGCTATTCTATAAACATATTCTTTAAAGATGTCTCGGACAATTCTTGTCTCGATTTCAGAAAAGGGATAACTTCCTGGATAAGTGTCACTGCAAGGGTTGGGACTAGTGCCAGTTGTATTCCATCGGAAGTCATAATTACGGTTGCCGTCAACACCGGGACAAAGACTGCTGAGCTCGTGTTGATTAGTTGAACGAGTTTTCCGCCAAAACCGGGCCTGAAAATAGGTACAAAATAAAATATTAACAGTTAAAAGTGTGTTTTGGAAGAAAAGCTATTTCGTTACGTCACGTATGCCTGATTGCGGAAAAACCCTCACGACGCGACGACAGAGATATGGAAGCTGAAATCCTTCACTAACTCTATTCTTCTTTCTTCCTGTTAAAGGTCGGCAATGACGCAAGTCTTAAGACGACACCTTGTGCATCTGTGCTCCATGAGCAGCAGTAATCACATATCAACGAATGGTACGCATGATTGTTGGACACCCCTTCTCCTCTTAATTTTATGTACTGTTAGATGTTAAACTTTGACTTGATTTTGAACTCACCTCGGTAAAAGTATAATCATAACCATCTGGGTTAACCACTGGCATAAGGATCCAGTCAAATTTATCCAATAATTCCGGTTCAGTAACGTCTTCTGTCAGCTTTCTGATCATATAGGTGACGGTAGAAGGAGATATCCATTCTCTTGCATGAATGCCGCCATCAACAAATATAATAGGTTTTCCCGAATCAAAATTTGTAGAAGAAATCTTCAAGTAGTTGATAGGTCGACGTTCAAACGAATTTCCAGGAGTGACTAAAGTGACTGTCTCGGGATAGCGATTGGAAATGTCTTCCAGATATTCATTGATCTGGAAATGTTAATGTTATATTAGATTAATTTTTCCAAATACTAGAGGCTGACTTATTGTTTGGTACTGTGTTCTTTTCTACCAATTCGGTACAGAGCGGTGTGGAGTATTTTTGACTGGCGCGATAGGAAATTATAAGATTTGACAAAATATTATTATAGTTACCTTAAGGTTACCTTTGATTGTTATGTAGTTTTACAGTACGTCAGAATATTTCATGGAAAGATCCTAATAAAATCATCTTATTTATCTTACCTCTGATAATGTTTGGTAATTATCATAAAGCATCTCTTTAGTATTAGATTTTAAGTACTCTTCTCTTCTTGCTTCTACTTTTCTATTGTCATCATCTAGAGCACTGAAAACAATAAGAAATGGATCAGAGTTTAGATTTTAATTGTCATTAACAAACCGTACTCTTCCTTTCGTCAAAGGCAAGACAGGTAGGACACAGCGGATAATCCGCTCAAATCGGAGCTGCCCGTCTGGGGAAGGACCTCCACCTTACAGAAGATTGTAGCCAAATAGCATTGGTCTCGGCCATGTTGTGTTTCTATGGTGAGTAAGGTCTCCAGAGCTCCACTTCTGGGGTTGGGAGGATTGGCAGCGCGTGAGTGATATCCCCGGTATTGCAAGCGTCTATAGGCTACGGTGATGTTTACCCTCAGTCGGACCGTATGCTTGTTTTCCAACTTTGTGGTATATAAAAAAGGGCATTTAGAGCATACTCAGCCACAACATACATTATAATATATTTACAAATTACAATAATTCTGTATTGGAGTTGTCTCCTCCATGTCGAAACATAATATATTTTATTTTTATTGGAAAGTATTGTATCTCATTTCAATCCTTGTAGACTGTAGATAATACACCATGTTGCTGTATCGTGGATTGACGAAGAAGTTATAGCAGATCATAATTCAGCAGATGTTAAATAAAATACTCACATATTCAAATCTTCTCTATGAATTTTATAATAAATCCCTTCATCTTCAATACCTTTGATAAATGCACCTTGATGTTGTGGTTTGACCAGAACTACGCCGTCACGTTCTATGATTGGATGACTTAAAATATCTATGTCATATTGTAAGGATATATGGTTTAGAGATTTTAGTTGTTCATTATTTGATGGTCTAACATAATAGGATTTCCATCTACAATAAAATAAACATGATAAAATAAATTCAGTAATAACTCTTCGATTTCTAGTTTAATACTTACCCTAGCTACTTACTTTGCTAGCTTGATTTTGTATGTTTGAAAATATAATAAATTATATTTTTGAAAGATCGAAGATGTTTTCAAATAAAATTTTCTTCTTACCCAGTATATTCCACGTGTTTGGTATATGTTTCAGTAATAAAAATTACAAATAAAAATAAATTCATATCAGTAACTTTTGGCTCTTCTCCTACTAATTCTCTTCTTTGATTGCCAAGCTCGAGAATTTCAAGAAAATATTTGTCTGCTCTTTTTTAATAATCCATCTATATACACTTGCTTGCCATAAAAGTTTTTCACTTTCTCAATAAGTGTACGTAATGTTGCTTGGTTATCTTTATACGAGATCAGATCGGTAAATAAAATTTATTTCTCATGGCAAAATTGACAAAGATCTTTCGTAACTATGTAATCAGATTAGATTATTTTGTCAATGGACTGACGTAGTTTATCTGATTGTGATTAAAACTTATCTATTGGGAAGTCCACCTTAATATCTATACAAACTAGAATTTTGTTTATTTGTTTCATTTTGTTGTGAATCAATTATTTTATTTATTGTCGGCTACCTGTGTTAGTGTTTTCTAAGACCGACGGTTACTAACTTAGTATCTTGGCGTCTAACAACAACCCATCAAATTACTGACGGGGGTTGTCGTGGTTTAACTTGCATGTTCAGTTTGAAACTAATTTTATTTATGTCCATAAGTAAAAGTAACTTTTATTGCAAATTAAATACATATGCGACACATATACTACTACTCATGTTCTTTTTATTCGTCAATTTTTTTTTTCACTACCAGTTCAGACGGTAGATTTAGTGCAAAATTAGGAAAAATTAATTGTTTAGTAGCTTACTTGCTATTTTAAAATAATACCAATATAACCCAATAATTTGAAACATTATTATTAATTTTGATATCATAACATTACCTACGTAAAATTATCATTAAATAATTAATTGATAATTTTTAATCATTACGTCAATTCAATTGTGGGATTAACCGATAAATAATTAGGAAATTCCAATTGTAAACAATATTTCATGAGTTTATTATTGATAATCATAAATAATTTATAAATTCCAAAAAATATACTATGACGACTTTTGTAAAATATTGCCGATCGAGATTTAAACCACATTGTGGTGCCGTTTGCTTTTGGTTTTATGTTAAACTTGCTATTACTACAATAGCTTTGGAGGATGCGGTTCGATTCCAGCAACGGGGCGAAAATATTTTTTTCCGTATCTAGTTGAGACCTTAAAATATTATACTTAATTTCTCATTTGGTTCTGTCTTACCCAAGGATATAATAAGAAATTGAATACACATTTATTTAGTTATCTATCTAGAGTCCTTTCCGTCTTCTGAAGTTGTCCCTTGCAAATCTTGCTCCAGTTTTCACACCTTCCCAAGTCTCATAACCAGCTTGCTCAATAAAATCTGGATTGACAAGGAATCCTAGAATAGTGCCAGATGCACCTCTCATACCTGGCAACTCATATGTAAATGTATAAGGAACTCCCATTCCCATAACATAATCACTTGATCCACCTGAAGCGGCGTATAAAACGTGCAGAATGTTACCAACGATGTAGCTAGGGTTGTAGTCCATTTTGACTTTTTCAATCTCTTGTGCCATGTTGACTCCAATAACGTGAAGAGTCAAGACTTGAGGAGGCAACTGTCCATTGCCATAACCATAAAGGATCATGCTACCAAAGCTGTGGATGTCGAGGTACAGTTCCATACGGTAACCATATTCAAGTATAATATCCCTGATGATGGCAGTCTCAGGTTCGGAAAAAGGTCCACGACCATGGAAGGTATCAGCACAAACGATATTGCTTGATGCTGTAGACCAGAAAATGTCGAAGTTGCGGTTAAGATCAACTCCAACACAAACATCACCCACCATGTAGCCAGTCGCACGGTTCTTTCTCCAAAATCTGTTCTGTAAAAGAGAGTTTAATATAATTTTAGTGCTTAGTATTTACCTATTACATTTATTACAAGGAGACACTTTCTACTTTTGTTGTTTTTTCGGTGAAGAAATTTTCCTAAAACTAATATATTAGATGAAGCATTGATGACCTAGAAACTATTTTACATTGAGACTTACTGTTAAGTTCAAGATTTAGAAAAAATATAATATTATATCAGTGTTAAATACTTACAGAAGCATGTGAGAACTCATAGCCATCAGGATTAGCAATTGGTAAAATAATCCAATCAATCTCTTGGAGCAGATCTTGCTCTGAGACGTCGATGACAAGTTTTCTAATGGCGTAAAGGGTAAAAGGCAATGTGATCCATTCACGGGCGTGAAGTAAAGACTGCATCATGACTATAGGCTTGTTACTATCCTGAAATTAGACGAAGAACATGTTCATAATTATTGTCATACTCGAATCACTAATTGTATGTAAGTTTCTTGCCAGTTCTTCTTAGCCTGCCGTCTGAACTGGTGGTAGGAAAAAATTGAGACGATTCGAAAAAGTTTGTAGGCCTATTTGAATAAATAAAAAAAATAAAATAAAAATAATTTAATTCAAGCAAAAATTAGCTCAATAAAGAATAAAGACGTCATTTCATATAATATACCACTTTTATGAAATCTACAAGTTCTTCATATGCATTTATCTATTTCAAAAAATATTGAAATCTTTGCCTATATAATTTTTTATAGGTCAGAACAGTCAGTAATTTATCATCTTCGTAGGACATATTCTTGAGTGTTCCATAGAGCGCAATTATTATTTTTTTAATATAGAGGGATTAAATGAGACACAATAGCATCTAATTACTACAAAGACCTTCAAAAGACAGATAAAATTTCTACATTAAAAGCACAAACTGCATCGCATCTTCTCTAATAAGATAACATTGTAAGGTCTTATACTCGAAAAGAAAATAAGCATACCTCAAAGTTAGTTGTAGAAATCTTAAGGTATTTAATATCTCTGCCTTCGAAACTTCTGCCTGCGGAGACGACTGTCACGATGTTTGGATAATCTTCTCCTAATTGAGTTAAATATCTGTCTACCTGTAAAGTATTTATTATAATTATAATATCTTATAAGTCTGTCGATATCACTTTTTTATAAGTTCCATCAGATAAATAGCCCTTTTAAAACATAAATTGACAGTTTCCGTACGATTTTTCGACAATAATCCCTGACACGTTAACTGGAAATCAGGAACATGGAAAATCGGTATACATAACATACTTACAGTCTCATAGGTATGGATTTCGTCAAAAGATAACCCTCGCCCTTGAGTCCTGTTACTTTTAGCTGCAGCAGAAGCAAGCATTTGCTTTTCCAGCTCAATCTGCCTGAAATATTTTAAGGTTTTGACTTAATAAGAGATTATGCTTAACGACAATATTTCTGCATTACCCGATGGTTGACTGGTAGAGAATGTCTTTACGCATTAAGTCCGCCAATTGTATTCTCAATCGTGCAATAAAGAATAAATAAATAAAAATGCTTAATAAGAGATATTGCCAGCATTAATTCATAATAGATATTCTACTTTAAAAGCTACCACCATTTTGGAAACAGAAGTGTTATAAAACTTACTCCTATACTTCGCTCAACGGATTTCTATCGCCACTCAGCAAGGTAAGGCTGCTAGCATTTTGGGTCACACTCACAGGGACCATGCATCTTTAATTTTTAATGTTAATTTAGTTTTTAATATTATTATTAGTTTATTAACTTACTCCTTAATATTTATGGGTACAATAGTATACCCAATCTCATGAGCAGAGAGTGCATTTTCAAATTCTGCCTTCTTTTCATCGGAGACCAACACATGTCCTGGATTATTTGGAAGGGCAAATGACCACAAATCTACCATCAAATCATCTCCAATTTGGTGCACTAACTTGGACTGTTCAAGATCCTTCACAGTTACTTCGTAAAGTGCGTATCTGAAAAAAAAATATATAAAAGATTTACATTTATAAATCAATACTGTAATAAGTCACCTTTTCCTTATCGTGTCAAACTCTGTTTTATATAATTTTAGATCCAGTGAAGAGAAGGTCAGAATTTTGGACATATCCAGGGGCACATAATGTAATACTAAATTTATTATGTAGCAAAATTACAGACGAAATAAAACTATTGATTATCTTCCAGATTGTAACTTCTATCCGCAATATACCAGCACTCTTGGGGGGCAGCCCTACATGGCATTTTGCTATAACTATATGTTCATGGATCCTGTAAGATTTTTTCAATATACTAGAAAAAGTTAACTTATCTCTTACGATCAGAGATTAAGAATTTATATTACATATTTAATTTATCAATCAGGTGATTTCTGATAGGAATTATTGTTATTGTTATCCTATGTTTCTAGCTTAGCAGAGATCAAAAGTTTATTGCCAAAGCATTATATATTATTAATACCAGTAACTATACTAATAATTCGAACTGACATTGTCCACCTTTTTTAATTTTTAAAATAAATTTATAGTTTTAAGACAGCCATATTTTGTCGTTGTTAATCTAGCTGTAGTTAATCCTGTTAAATGTAAATGTTGAATAGGTAATACTGAAATTATAGAATAACATTAATAATCATACAAAAAGTATTACAAAATGTTATTGTAGAAAAAAATCTCCAAAAAATATGGTGCACGGCATATTTTATAAATTTTGACTCACCCATCATAATCTTCTTGGTTAGCAAGAACCATATAAACAGAGACGCAGAACAAAAATATAAATTTGATCATTTTGATCGAATTCCGCCAATGAATTAAAATGGTTTTAGTTAATCACAGCATTTTATTATCGAACACTATCAATCTGATAATAGTAAACACATGAGATATCGTTATTAAAATATGAATAAATTGGAACACAATTAAACATTGTGTTTGTAATTAATATCGAATGGAATTAAAAACAATTCATAGGTAAAACACATTGTTTTTACACATAGATGATTTGTTTAAACTTTCTAATTAATCAAATTATCGTATTCACACAGCGTCATCCGCTTCCAGAGAAAGCTAGGCGTTATAGACAACGGATATATTATTGTAAACTAGCTGACCCGTGCCCACTTCGTTGGGCATAATGTTAAAAGCCTTTTTATTTTTTGGTTTTTTATATAACCTATGACACTCAGCAATAATGTGGCTTTCTATTGGTGAAAGAATTTTTAAAATCGGTTCAGTAGATCCCGAGATTACCCGTTACAATTTAACAAATACACAAACTTTACCTCTTTATAATATTCGTATAGATTAGCTGATCCGGCGAACTTTGTTCCGCCTCAGAGGCACTACCCTTTACCCTATGTCCTTCTCCTGGTTCTAAGCTACATCTCCACCATTTTTCGGCCAAATCGCTTCAGCCGTTCTTGAGTTGTAAATAGTGTAACTAACGCGACTTTCTTTTATATACATAGTAAACACGCAGACCGGAGGTTAACACAAATGCCATTATATAAAATGTCTGCTTTACTGGTGCTGAAGGTAGGATCACGACCAACTACCAACCATCACCAGGCTGTATTAGAGTAAAGAACCTCCTCCGGCAGCAAGATGGATCGACAATGCCAGGGAAATTGATGAGAGAAATTGACGGCGCGGGATAGCGTGGACGAAAGGCGTCTTACAGCCAGCACCGAATCGATGAGAGCTGATGAAAAATCTGAACACGGGTATAATTATAATCGTTCTATTTGACGACTTCGACTTGTTCGAACCCCGGTCGGGTTATGATGAAAAATGAACTTTTTCTAATTGGCCTCGGGTCTTGGATACTTATCTATTCGTATTTGTTATAAAATATAGTCTCGTTGAGTCAGTATCCTATGACACAAGTTTCGAATTTACTTTGGGGCTAGCACAATCTGTGTGATTTGTCCCTATATATTTATTTATATGTATTTCTTCTAATTTTTACTATTATAACCACACAGTTCTTGAATAAGAATACACAACCAGACTAAAAAACTTGCGTAATTATGGGTGCGTTGCGCAGACTTTGGATTACTTTTATTATCCCAATTGATTAGTGTAGTCTTTATCATGAGTTATTGATAATGATATAAAATGCTGTTCTTAATGAATAAGAAACAGTTTGTTGCTGATACTGACAAAATTACTTTTGTTTCTATGATGTTGAAGTTACTTTTTATGTTTTGTCTCACTGTTTTTGTGGTGAATGCTAAGAATGAAATTTATGATGGGTAAAATCACAAAATATATATTTTTGCTTTGGTGTTCTTCTTC
This sequence comes from Endotricha flammealis, assembly GCA_905163395.2. Taxonomy (NCBI): domain Eukaryota; kingdom Metazoa; phylum Arthropoda; class Insecta; order Lepidoptera; family Pyralidae; genus Endotricha; species Endotricha flammealis. Next base: position 1,161,783 of record LR990871.1, on the reverse strand, counting down.
CATTTGAGTCATTTATATCTTTTATTTTTAACATAATTTCCTCATTGCTTATTATCAATCTTTGGTTGCTGTAAAACTTGGCTATAATAGAGGCACCGTGATGGTGTCTCCAGAATGATAATACGTGTTTTTGGTCATTATCCAACGAGTTTACGTGTACAAGCCGACCAAATTGAAAAAAGTTTCATATTGTGAATTTACTAAACTTGTGTTACATATTCAAATTAGCCGGGTTGCTCACTTTAAAACGAGAGAAAGTAAGCCACATAATTTTGATATGTAACATGCGTCTTGTAAATTTACAATGAGCGAGTTCTTCTCAATTTGGTCGGTTTGTTGACATCGATATCATCAAACGCGAACAAAAAACACGTAGGTTCTAAGAACTCTGATAGTTCCGCTTTATTTTTACTGAATATTTGAGTTCTTTTGTGAACTCTTTTCTTTTTTAACAGATAACTCACGTTTAAGCCGAAAAAATAAGGGAATCATTTTTATTTCAGTTCCTCATTGTATGAAGTAATTGTAAATAATAATGATCAGGCCAGGATAGTGCATCAAATTGAAACTGATATGGATATAGAGATGTGGTCACATGCTATTCCTGGTAATGCTGCTCAAGTCCTGCTCGCCAAGGAACAGAAAGAAGTGTTCCTGAACGCACTTTCATCACACGGAATCCAATATAAACTCTTGACGGATAATGTTAGAGAGTAAGTAAAAATGTGTCAGTTGAAGAAAAAGCTACACATAATATTTTTGCTACGATCTTCTGTAAGGTGGAGGTCCTTCCCCAGACGTGCTTTGTTTGCCACGTTTGTAACATTAAAAAAATAGATGGAAACTGTTTGTTTGTTACGAAAATAGACCCGCTAGGCCCCTGATGGACTTTGCTTCACAATTGACACGTATTGTGGACAACAGTCAACCGACATCCTTCTGGAACTTATCCTTCTTGACAAGTTCGAGATTTTAAATTTCTTTTAGATTCACATAATACTGTTAGCTACTCAGACAGCTTACAGATTTTACCAAGTTATTGTAAAGTAAAATATTTTTTTACTTTGTCTTTTTTTAAAAAACAGCAACTTTTCACTTCTCCGCTGGGGATACAAGCACCGGCGATTGTTTACAAGACCGTTTGATTAATTTTTATATGACAGAATATTATACCACATGAAGGACATTTATAAGTCCCTGTTGGCTCATTCCATGTTTATATTTTCAGACAAATTGAAAAGGAAGAGGCTGATCTGGCCGCCTCGGCAGCTAGTAGCAACTTCAATGGCCGTGGTCTATCCTTTGATACGATCCACAGATGGGAAGTCGTGAGTAATTAAAAATAAATTATATTTGAAACAGTTTGCTCTTTCGTTCCTGGGCTTTTCGACATCGGTGTCAACGGTGGCTTAGCTGGTGTCAATGTTTTCACCAATGTTGGCACCTTACAGTCACTAAAAGCAACGACTATTATCTATCGACAACAGCCGGAACAGGTTAACATACCCTCCGAAGAAGCCATCCAAATATTGACTAATATAGTTGTTGCTTAACTTACTTAACAATTTAAGACGCGCAACCTACATCGAATTCCCCATGAAGACGAAGTCACGAAGATGTGATATATATATATGCAATATATTTTTCAGGTTAACAATTACTTAGAAGAACTGGCCCGTGACTATGATACCGTCACAGTAGAAACTGCAGGAACCAGCTTTGAAGGGAGAGATATCAAATATATAAAAATTTCCACTACAAATTTTGAGGTAGGCGACTAATTTAATAAAAAATCTCTTAGTATTGTTCCGTTTATTAAAATGACTAAAAATGGTGGGGTCCGCTATTGGGCTTTAGATAATATTTACCGCTTTTTTTGAAACTTTTTTTCGCTCTGGGTTGTCAGTCAATCAAACCTTTTTTTCTTGTAATTTAATGAATGAATAATAACAAATATTAAATCTGTTAAGTCGTGTTTTTATATTTCAGGACAGAAGAAAGCCCATCGTTATGTTACAGTCTTTGATCCATGCTCGCGAATGGGTCACTCTACCCGTTTCTCTTTATGCCATCCGCAGGCTTGTCATCGACGTCACCGAACGAGACCTGCTTGAGGATATTGATTGGATCATCATGCCCATTGTTAATCCTGATGGATATGAGTTCACTCATACTGACGTAAGTGGAACTTACTTTAACTGGCTTATTGCCTACATAATTGACTTGATTTCCTTATCTTACTTTTATCTATTGAATAGATCTATTATAAAATGTCCACTGCTGGACATATTCCCCAAACGTTTCCGAATCGGTTGCTCTACCACCATTGTCACCGACCGCGGTAGACAATTTAAATCCGCATTATTTAAGAGCCTCGCAAAATTAGTAGGATTCGCCCACAGGAGGACGACAGCATATCACCCATCCTGAAAGGTTTAAACCGTAATTCGATTTTAATAGGCATTGTAATTTTACTAAATGCTATAATTTCTTCCTTTATCATCACATAATAAAATGGTATTAAAATACCCTGAAATGAAGTTAATTTCATTTTACAGAACAGATACTGGAGAAAGAATCGAGCAACTGGGTACTCGGCAGGCGATGTGTGCTTTGGGTGTTGACCTTAATCGTAACTACGATATTTTCTGGGGCTCAGCTTCCAGCAACAACGTTTGTTCGGAAAACTTCCACGGTCGAGGACCTTTCTCTGAACCAGAGACAGCTGTTACTAGAGATATGATTGCTGAATACGGTTATCGTATGGAACTCTTCTTTGACATCCACAGTTTTGGAAGCATGATACTTTATGGTTACGGCAATGGACAGTTGCCTCCACATGTCTTGACTCTACACTTGGTTGCCGTTAACATGGCCCAAGAAATCGACAAAGTGAAGAGGCCGTACAATCCTAACTACATTGTTGGTAATATCCTTCAAGTTCTTTACGCCATTTCTGGTGGATGCAGTGATTGGGTCATGGGTATGGGTATTCCGTACTCTTACTTACCTGAATTGCCCGCTGCCAGAAATAGCTCTGGTTTGGCTGGTTTTCTTGTGGAGCCAGATTTCATCGAACAAGCTGGATACGAGACATGGCGAGGAATTTCTTATGCAGCGAGATTTGCAAGGGATAACTTTAGGAGACGAAATGGATTATAATTTAAAGAAAATGGAATTTGTGTAGTTTTAAATAAATGAAGCGAATTTGTTACCTGTGTATATGTATTTATTCATAATAACATAACCACAAAATACCCTTGTCTCGAGGTGTCAGTTTGTTGACTTCTTTTATAGTTAGATTCAAAAGTTATTATTTTATGTACAATCAACTGAATATTAAATTGATTGGTTTCCCTAAAAAATATACGAGTATAACTATCTACTAAAATATTTTACGGAGTTGATTACGGCAGAGCACTTCCGTTTGCGTAATCAATTATTCAGATACAAGGCCTCCACAGGCACGTTTTTCATGAGGAGGTTGGTGGCAAACGAGCATGTGGGCTATCTAATGGTAAGTGATCAACGCTGCCCATGGAGCACAGAGACAGGAAGAGGAGAGAAAGATAAAGTACTATTGGATAATATTATGCCCGATCCAGACGCGCGAGGCGCCTCGCGCCACAAACTTATCTGTGCCAGTAACTAGAAGTAATGAATTCCTTGACAAATTACTTTCAATAGCTTCAATCCTAGCGTCCCCACCGCACAGGTAATTTTGTGGCACTGTAGCCTCGTGGTGTGGAGAGTCTGGATGGGGCATGAAAATAAGTTACCGTATAATATTCTGCCAAATTTTAACCTCTTTATTATACACAGAAACGATTGATTGTTTGATATATATCCGATGTCTGGTACCCCTAACATATGCGGGTTAAGCCAAGTTTACTTTGGGGCCAGGTCACGCTAAGTGAATTGTGTAAAATTAAATTGGATGCAAAGGGTATATTTTATTTTATCGAGCAGGTGACTAGTGGCTAAGCAGGGATCAAATGCTTAAAGTACCATGTTATAAATAAACAGTAACGGTTCTAGATTAATAGCAATTAATCATGATGTTAAAAATGACGATAAGACTTATTGATACATAATATTTTGTGGAATAAATCATTTTTTTCTATACCACTAAGGTGGCAAACAAGCATATGGCACGCTTGATGGTAAGCAGTCACCGCAACCTATAGACGTACATACTGGGGGTATCACTCGCATCGCGCGTTTCCGACCCTGTAAAGAGTGGAGCTCCGAGTCCATTCGGTACCGGTTCTTTGACTCACCCATAATAATCTTCCAGTTTAGCAAGAACCACATAAACGGACACAGAACACAAATATTTTGTTCATTTTGGTGGAATTGTGTCAATGAATTCAATGATTTTAATAAAATTGATCAATGCATTTTATTATATCAAACACTATCAATCAGATAATAGTAATAGAGATATCATTCAAATATAAATAAATTGGGACTTATTCAATATGGGTATTTAGCTCTTACATACAAAAATAGTCTTATAAATAAACTACAGTAAAATTGTACGGTCATAATGGAAGCATTTGGGGGAGGATTATGTTCAGCAGTGGACATCATGGGACTGAGATGATGATGATGATAATATAGAAAATGTTAATATAGTAACCGAAAAACTTAGACTGATTGAGCTGAATGATCATCATGCAGATAATGATAAGTAAATGGATCTTTATTAAGAAACTTAAATGTTTACAAAAAAATTAACAACATACGATGCAGTACAATTTACAGTGCGATGCTCGGAATTAGGATTACTTTCTTACCTCTATTATTCCCTCGATTATGTTACATATCATAAGTGAAATGAAATGAAATGAAAGAAATGAAATGAAATCGTTTATTTCAGAAATTAGACCTTCACAGGCACTTTTTCTTGTCATTTACAATTTGTATATATTATGTATAAAGAAAATAAACTACGTTATACATATACTACCACCATTTCGGACACAAGCAAAATGGCCACCGGTAAAAGAAATGGCGAAAGAAACCCGGTTACGGCCTTTTTTGTCATTTAGCAATTTTTTCTTTCACTCTTTTGTTACAATGTATAAGTACATTTATAAGAATAAATAAAATACAGATCCAGGTACATACAGAAATCAAGCTCTAAACGCGGGATGTCGATCCAAATAGCGCTATGGTCAAATCCTAAATATGTCGAATATGTAAATGTTAATAAAGCGAGCATACCAGTCCCCCAAGATGACAACCACAACTGAGAGTCGGCCCGCCAGCCTCCATCACTGAGCTCACCATGAACAATATTATGAACAATATTGGAGGGAACACAGCGACCCGACTCCCGATGCGACCGTAATCCCGGAAGAGACCATTCACAAAAACAACCCCGTCAAAAAGAATTAAAAGTAGTATAATGAAAATGCAGCACTATTTAGATGACACCACGACGTGTGTCCATTGATATTATGAGAAAAAATATGATAACGAACATTTATTATTTATGGAGTTTATCGAACATTGACTGGCTTTTAATGACAAGTTTGAGCATTTTATTTTCGCATGGGGGCCATGGAGACTTTTCATTTAAATACTCATTGATAGTGTAATAGGCTTTACTTATTAAGAATTTTAACATTTAATTTGAAGCTATTATTGGAGAGGTTTTTAATGTAATCGGGAATTTTATTATACATACGCAAGCCTTGAATAATAAAAGACTTTCCCGCTTTTCTCAGCCTAAATTTAGGAACAGCTAATTTGTTCTTATTACGCGTATTAAAACTATGAACATCGCACACCTGGTATAATCATGAATGTTTTTACGAACAAAAATGATGCAGTTAATAATGTCAATAATAAAATGCCATGCTTAATTTATAAGAAAACACGTTGTGTTGTGTATACTGACTGAAATACTTCTGTAGCTATGTTAAAGTTACTTTTGTGTTAGGTCTCTCTGTTTGTGCTGCTGATAGCTAAGAATGAAGTTTATGATGGGTAAACTTTCATTTTATTACAAAATAGTATATTTTAAGAACCCATGTTTTTTTTCTCTGTCATCATCATCATCATCCACCATAATCATTCCACTGCATTATTGATAACTTTTTCCTGACATAATTAAAGAGAATTAAATTATATTAAGTAAATTGTTCGATATTAAGTATGTATTTTGTTTGGAATAAAATAAAATAAATAAATTGTACTGTGAATTTTTTTTCACAAAACCAAAATAATATTTTATGTACTTAGCCATGTGTAGTGGTTTCAAGTTAGACAGCCAATTTTTCAGAATTTCGATACCCTTACATTCATAATGCCAGAACTAGAGATAATATTATTTTTTATTACAGTTCCAAGTTATTGTAAATGATAAAGATCAAGCCAAGATCACATCAGATTGAAACAGATTTGGATATTGAGATGTGGTCACATGCTATTCCTGTTGTAGCTGCTCAAGTCCTACTCGCCAAGGAACAGAAAGATATGTAAATGCACTCTCATTACACGGAATTAAATATAATCTTTTGACGGATAATGTTAGAGAGGTAAGAGATATGACTATCTATTATGAGAAAGTTCTGCATATTTTTAACGTTATCACAACTTAGTGTAGTGCTTCCCGAAGTTGGTGTTTGATTAAGGTAGAGTTAATTAGACTTCGGTATTTACTGATTTTCACTCCAGCGAAATATATGGAATCTATAATATATTTTTTATGACAAAAATATATCCTGTGGCCCCATAGACACCTTGTATTTGAATAATTGATTTTGCAATCGAGAGTGCCCTGCAAGCAAAAATTATAAAGTAATTCGCTTACGCTTCAGCAGCTAGGAGCAACTTCACTGGCCGTGGTCTACCCTTTGATACAATCCACAGGTGGGAAGTCGTAAGTATTTGTAATTGTATTGGAAATAAACAGGCTCTGTCCGTATTCCGATTTTGGACGGACGGAGAAATTCGAGATTTCTAAAACCGTACAGCCTGCAGCCGTTAACTTGCTTGATTTTGATTGCCAAAGCGTCCTCCTTTTTCCTTTTTCCATTTTTATATTTCTGTGCCGATCAGTGTTTACAAAATGTTCTGTAAATTATGTTAACACATTTACTTACTTTCTAAAAACAATAAAAGATTGAGTATTGATTCAAATTCATTCATTATTTCCGCATTTCACATGCGCGGCAACTGAAGATCATGACTTTCGTCTATCCCGAAAACTTATTAATTTTTAACAATCTTTTATCTGCTTACAGGTCGATAATTACTTAGTAGAATTAACCAGAGACTATGATACCGTTACAGTAGTATCTGGAGGAACAAGTTTTGAAGGCAGAGATATCAAATACATGAAAAATTCTACAACGAATTTTAAGGTAAAAACTGAATTATAATATGTAAGTAGTAGATTAAGGAAAGGAAGGAAAGACGCAAGAAGCCGCTGGATGCAAACCTCTACCAGCCGCCACAATAGAGACATACTCTTAGCATTTGCAAAGAGATAAACTGATATGTGGTAAGCGTCTTTTAAATTTACTACAGATAACTTAAATATTATTTTTTTATTTCAGGACAAGACGAAACCTGTTGTCATGTTGCAGTCTTTGATTCATTGCCGCGAATGGGTCACTCACTCTATAAGCCATCAGTAGACTCGTCATCGACGTCACAGAACGAAACTTACTTGAGGATATTGATTGGATTATCGTGCCCATTGTCAATCCTGACGGATATGAGCTCACTCATACTACCGGAAGTGGATATAATTTAGATATAATCACCATCTGCCGTACCTCCATCATCTTTATTGTATTTTTACTGGTGTCATTTTAAAATATTTTTTTTCTTGAAACAGTATTCAAGAAAAAAAATATTCGTAAAACAATCTTCCACCTGACTGAACTATTTGGTAGAAAGAGAAGTGATGATTGGAAAGTCCTAGTCGCTTCTAAAGTCCTAATTGTGTAATAAAACATATTATATTTCATGCTTCGTCCTCAAGATTGGTACCTAGGAGAAAATATTTATATTCACATATGTAGTTACGCTCAGATGCCACCACTCCATGCACTTAGTTTAGAGTAACCTGTTTTTGTTTTTTTTTTTTTTTTTAAGAGGGTAGGTCTCTTGTGCAATTCGGTCTCGACAGGCGGATTGCTCGTCATTCGCTTTTTAGTGCTCAACCACTCAGGTCGTCTCGCAATAAATTCGAAGTCTCCGTTGTTTTGTTATAGTTACTTAATCATAAATTCATAATTAAGTGCCTAATTCGTAATAATTACCGAGAATTTTAAATACTTAATTAAAAATGCCTAAACGGAAACGCGAAATATCTCCAAATCTGGGAGATATTTTAAAAAAGATTAAATTGTTACAAAATCAAGTGAAAAAACAATGTAAAAAAGAGGAACATAATCCTCGTCGATCGAGGAAAAGGATCATCGAGTCCTCGTCCTCATCCTCATCGCGGGAATCATCGCCTGACTGCAGTTTACAACATCCAGGTACCCACATAATCATTTACATTTAGCTTACTTATCTGAAATTATAACAAAAAACTTATTTGTTAACATTTAAACTTATAGGGAAGCCCGTGAGGCTATCTCGCCACGTATATTACACCGGTTTGCGTTCCATTCTTTGGGAATGTTACCTCACCGAAAACACGTTAACACTTTGTATGTTCATTTATTTATTAAAAATAATGAACACCACATGGTTTGCGTCTTATTCTTTGGGAATATTACCTTACCGAAACTATGTATGATATATACCTCCTTTTCATTTATTAAAAATAATGAACACCACATGGTTTGTGTCTTATTCTTTGGGAATATTACCTTACCGAAACTATGTTGTATGATATATACCTCCTTTCGCTACAGGGAAGTCTGCGAGGTTTTTCTCGACGCGTTTTTTGTATATCGGTCTTGCGTTTTATTCCTTGGGAATCCTTTTTTTTTTTTTTTTTTTTTTTTTTTTTTTATATATTATCGTCAGAAAAATGCTTTGCAGCAGCCCCACCGCCCGGGGAATATGCGGTGGGGACTGTGGGACTTACCACTAAAAAACTGACGGGATGCCACTCGCCCCCTAAGTGACGGGGCCACGGGTACTGTGATACATCCGCGACCCCGCCAGGGCCGTCCGGCCAAAGTTAAACTGGCCGGACCCGCTCTCCCCGGAACGCCCCGTCAGCAGCACACCGCATCCAGGTGCACTGCCGACACCGAGGACCATTGCCCCCTCAAGACGACGGGCCTTCCCCGGCTCGCCGTCTCGGCTGGGCAAGGGTCCCCTCCATCTCTGCGGTCGCAACAACGTGCGACCGCTGGCCGGGCTCAGCGAGCCGCCGGCCCCTCTTTTTCAATTTTTTAACGAGGTTTTCTTCCTCCACCGCGCCTCCTGCGCCACTCCAAGTGCCACAGCGTCCACTACGTACTTAGTGGACTCTGTGACACTTTGCGCCACCGCGCACTCCCTCTTCCAGGGTGGTCTCATTCGCCCATGTGACCCAACCCTTAACGCCCCCCGCAGTGTCTGGGTTGGCGAGACCCAGTGTCTGCAGAACCTCCGCGTTCCACCATACGGAGGTCGCCCCCGGTATCAACGGGTGGAGTAGGCCCGGACACCAGTCGGGGCGAAGACGCTTTTGGGGAGGATCAGCGAGCGAACGAGTCCACCACCGCTCATCATACAGCCAGCCGAGCCAAGCGCGGCCGGCTCCACCTCTTGTTTTTTAACGAGGTTGTCTCCTCAGTCGCTCCACCCCCAGCACCAGTACGGATGCAAGGGGGAGCGGATTTGTCCGCATCCCACGTACTCCATCCAAGGTAGGAGCACGGGGAGCAGACCCACCGCGTCGGGAATTTGGCCGTCGGCAAGTAATTCCAGAGTTGGGTCCAGAAACTAAGGAATTACTCGCCGACGTTACCAGGGTGGACCGCGTGGAGGTATCCCAACTCCCCACCCCATTCCTTGGGAATCCTGCCTAACCGATAAAAATAATTGCTAATATTTTACAACCGATATACATCGGGCCATGGCTCACCGGATGCCATAATTATCTCGCATATTCATTATGTGTAATTACAATGGAATCATCTATCTTACAGATGAAAACTCGTCTTCGGACAATCAGGCTACGATTGACGAAGAACTACGCGAGGTTCTCGCGTGCGGAGATCATCCCGTGACGAGGGTGGCGACCCCGCCAGGGACTGTTCTTCCATCGGCCACTGCAACGAGCAGCAGTGCCGAGCCGGCAACCGCAGCCTCAGCCCCGCCAATACAACCCACCTCGTCCACACAGCCTGCTGCTCCAGGGATGAACTCGGAAGCTCAAGTCGACTCTTTAGACATACTAGATGATGCTACGCTGGAAATATTAGGCGATGACCCTACGGCTAAAGTCGAATATGGCCCTTCGGTTCATAAAGAAATCGCGAATAGATTCGACCACCGTGACCGGACTAGACAAAGACCTCCGAAAGGAATTGATGGATAAGTACCTTATCCCTGAAAACTGTGTCCGAACGGGAGCACCTATTCTTAACGAGGAAATACGCGCTGCACTGCCGGATTCTGTCGTTAAAAAAGACAAGATATTATACGCAAAGCAGAAACAGCTTGCGTCGGTGATATCATGCGTAGCACGTACTATTACCGAAGAACTTCGTTCGAAAGAGAAAAACAATGACAAACTCAAAAAATTAATGGACATGGGCCGTCTGCTCTGTGACATACAGCATACAGAGACAGTGGCCAGACGAAATTTCTGTCTTTTTTCGGTGAAAAAAGATATGAAAGACCACCTAACGAACACAAGCATCGACAAACATTTATTCGGTGAAAATTTAGCCTAAGCTCTAAAAACAGCGAAAGCCGTTAATAGATCTGTCTCAGATTTGAAAATTACATCCAAAGTTCAAGAATAGAACACTCATACTGTGAAGACACAGCAACCACCAAAAAACTGGCGGCGCCCGGCCCCAGCTCGCCGGCCGCCGGGACCTCCGAGGCGCCGGGAGCCCCCCTCGCAGCGCGAGCAGCCCGCGGCCTCGGCGGAGCGATCGCAGCCACAGTCCAAGACAACACGCTGGCGATAGACACGGTAAAACTTGCCAAGTCAATTGTCACTATTTTATAAACAGTGGTAAAAATCCACGACGAGCCGAAAAAATATTAAAGATTTATTTGAATTCAATGGTTTGCCATTTGGTTTAAAAATCACATGCTTATTTTCCCTGACGCCTCAACTACGGGGTGGGGCGCGGACTGCAAGCGGTCTGTGGTCGCATGAGGAGAGTAGGCAACCAAATATTATTATATTGTTCGCTAGCAGATCAAACAAAAAATGTGACATGTATTTGTCACGGCAACCACTTCTTCTATGCTTTCCCCCTTTCTCAATAATACTGAAAGCATTGGAAAAAAAAATATATATATATTGAATAAGCGGGCATTATGGTTGTGCCGGTTTGGCCAACACAACCTTGGTACCCATTATTTAAAAAACTGACTAATATATCAGAATGCATAACATTTGCACCAAATGAACATGCTTTAAATTCTCATTCCAGCCACCGCAGCATTCAACGCAACCTCGGAATATTGTCAGGGCGGCGCTGTTGAACAGAAGGGTCCCGGAACCCTCAGTTGAAATCATGATTGCATCAATATCCCGTAACTCAATGAACAATATGATACGTATTTTAGAAAGTGGTATGATTTTTGTGATAAAAACTGCCTCAACTTGTTCGACACACCAATATCTAAAGTAATTGAGTTTCTAACCTCTGTATTTCGTAACGGAGGTCAATACGGCTCTTTGAACAGTTGCAGGTCTGCCCTGGCTCTCATATTAGGATCTGCTATCTCTGACGATGATCGCATACAGAGATTCCTCAAAGGAGTATTCCGGCTCCGTCCTCCAGCGCCAAAATACGACGTCACTTGGGATCCCAGCCAAGTACTCCAACTACTGGCTACTTGGTACCCAAATGAAAGTTTGTCCCTCGAGAAACTTGCGAGGAAGTCTTGCACTCTCTTGGCTCTTGTAACTGCATAGTACAACACATAGAGTGCAAACATTGTTATTGATCAACATCAATAACGTTGAAATATTTCCTTCTCAAATTAGAATAAAAATTCCCGAGCTGATAAAAACATCTCGGATTGGATCCAAACAGCCAACTCTCTGCATACCCTTTTTTGAGGAAAAACCCGAAGTATGTCCTGCCAAAGCATTGACCACATACATTAGTAAGACATCAACATTACGTAATTCAAACAGTCTTTTCATCAGCTTCAAAAAGCCGTATAAAGCCGTCACCTCTCAAACATTGAGCCGTTGGATAAAACGTACTCTTAAAGACGGAGGTATTGATGTGTCGATATTCTCGGCACACAGCACGCGCCATGCATCGACATCCAGCGCCCTACGACAGGGCGTTAGCATTGATCAGATCCGGACCACTGCTGGATGGAGCAATAATTCCTCCACGTTTGCCAAGTTCTACAATAGAACAACAATAAGGGCAGATGATGAGGCACTGGCGCGAGCTATCGTTAATCCATGATTAAATTTATTTACATAATAGCTTTCAATTATTGTTTTGTGTTATACATATATCAATTACACACCATAATGACATAAACAAATATGCCTTTATAGAATTGCCAGAATATAATTCTGATTTCGAAATCATACTGTGTTCTCATTTCACACCCAGAGTTCATAGGATATTTTCCAAAACACTCTCAAAGTCTACATATGTGAATATAAATATTTTCTCCTAGGTACGGTGGCCTCGAAGATAGGAGGACCATTTTAGAAAAAAATCGCTTGCACATCTTGTAAGTGGATCTTTTGTTAGCTCCGTCCTTTTCTTTGTTACCAAACAGGGTTTTTGTTTATTAGAGCCACATGTGTCCACTAGGATGTTGGATGTTGCAACCAAAAATCATCCTAAAGATGGTCCTGCTATCCTCGAGGCGACTGTACCAATCTTGAGGACGAAGCATGAAATATAATTCATGATTAAACGAACTTACCAAGTGAAGTTCTATCATAATTATATGAATGCTTCGTCCGAAAAGATTGGTACCACCCTCCCACCCGGGACCCCATATCAAAGTTTTGGAAAATCACACTGAGTGTGCACGAGTCATACCTACTCTAAACTAATGACGAGCAATCCGCCTGTCGAGACCGAAATGCACAAGAGACCTACCCTCTTAAAAAAAAACAAAAAAAAAACAAAAAAAAACAAAAAAAACAAAAACAGGTTACTCTAAACTAAGTGCATGGAGTGGTGGCATCTGAGCGTAACTACATATGTGAATATAAATATTTTCTCCTAGGTACCAATCTTTTCGGACGAAGCATTCATATAATTATGATAGAACTTCACTTGGTAAGTTCGTTTAATCATGAATTATATTTTCACCTTGAAATTGAAATAAAGATTCCTCGTCTTACAGAGCAGATACTGGAGAAGGAATCGTGCAACTGGGTACACGGCTGGCGATGTGTACCTTTAATCGTAACTTCGATATTTTCTGGGGTACATCTTCCAGCAACAACGCTTGTGCGGATATCTTCCACGGTCGAGGACCTTTCTCTGAACCAGAGACTGCTGTCATTCGATATATTGTCGCAGAATACGGTTATCGTATGGAACTCTTCTTTGACATTCACAGTTTTGGTAGCATGATCATTTATGGTTACGGCAATGGACAGTTGCCTTCACATGTCTTAACTCTTAACTTGGTTGGTGTTAAAATTGCCCAAGAAATCGACAAAGTGAAGAGGCCGTACAACCCAAACTACATTGTTGGTAATATCCTTCAAGTTCTTCACGCCATTTCTGGTGGATGCAGTGATTGGGTCATGGGTATGGGTATTCCGTACTCTTACTTACCTGAATTGCCCGCTGCCAGAAATAGCTCTGGTTTGGCTGGTTTTCTAGTGGAGCCAGACTTCATCGAACAAGCTGCGAGATTTGAAAGGGATAACTTTAGGAGACGAAATGGATTATAATATAAAGAAAATGGAATTTGTGGAGTTTTTAATAAATGAAGTGAATTTGTTATCTGTGTATTTATTTATAACATAGTCACAAAATATTCATTACTTCGATATGTGTGTTTGTTGACTTATTTTATAGTTAGATTTAACCGGGCTAAAAATAACTTCAAAAAAATAGTTCTATAAAAAAGTATAAATTTTTTGAATGACGTCACATAGCTAACCATGCACTGTCATCCAAACTATTCATATAATAATTTACAAAATTCAGCTCAATCGTTCAGATATCTGCTTCTAGATCAAATACATTGAATGGATAAAAAAATTTTGATTAATCATTTAGATTTTACAATATTGAACGCTGTCGATTTAACGATAATCGTAATCAATTGAGATATCTTACGAAATAATATATTCCATATTTTCTATTGTAATATTTAATTCTTTTATGATCTTACTAGCATTACTCAGTTTGAAATGAAAGTTGATCCGAGCCTCTGGTGTAAGATTGCACCAGTCTCCACTGCGTTGCAAATAAAACAATCCATCCAGCGCCTTCTATTCTTAATTTAAGTAAAGCTTGAACATGAATATTATTAAGAACAGTTTCGGAAACAAATGTGGAAGCAATAAACTTATATAAGGTAATTAAAGTAAGCAAGAAAAGGGTAGTAAACAACCGAAGAATAGAACCGAACATTCGAATTCATTCACGCTTTTCAAGCCGTCGTCGGTTACGACAGTTATCACAATAGATTTATTATATAGTAGCGTTAGATTGGCAATGCAAAAGAGATAGATCATAGCATATACGTTTGTTAGAGCGCGATAGATAGGCGAGACCATTCTGCCTATACACACTATCGGCCTGCATCGGCCTGACGTCAGTCGTGTTAAAAACAAATCATACTTATTTTTACAAAATTTATGGTTTTTATGTGGAGTTTTGGTGTTAATTAGACGTGATTAAATAATGGTTACCTGTGCAGTGACTGGATGTAACTCAAACAAAAAGGAAAATCCACAAAATTATATATCTTGCTTGGACACATGTACATTACACGCGTAGTGTATTTCGTTTTTGGTCTCGCCTTGATCAAACCATTGTCGATCTATAGGTACGCTAGTATGTACTAAATCTATGGTTATCTCAGTCGATAGTATAAGTTAAAGTAGCGGCACGCTTTGACGTTTGTCCACTCATTAAGTTTCGTATTAATTAATAATTACATTTGAAGGAGAAAATTTCTGTTCTTTATTGTCAATAGTGACGTTCAGTTAGTCATACAATTTATCGAATGTATGATCTTAGGACACAAAATGTATTTATTACATTGATTTCTAAACTAAATATATTAGAGTCCCGCGAACATTTATCTTTTATTTTTATAAGATTATAATTATTGGTGTACTTATTTACCACACAACTCGGCATTTGTTTTTCGAAATTCAAAGTGTGCATATAAAGTGTGTATATTAATTTTCATTTCAATATTCAGTTGTACTTATTTACCACACAACTCGGCATTTGTTTTTCGAAATTCAAAGTGTGCATATAAAGTATGTGTACATTCATTTTTATTCCAGTTCAGATTGTTCAAATATATTAAGTAAATATTTATATTTTTGTTTTATTAAACCTTTTTAATCAGGTACATACTACTTGCAACAAAAACTTATAGATTTGATTTTTTTTTTCGAAAATAAATTGACATTTCACATCACTATTGTAATATGTCAAAACGGCCATCATAGAATATCATAGCGTGCCGCTACTAGGTGGCCTGAAAACATTGACAAGGGACCATCTCCACGAGCGAGAGCATCGCGACGAGTCCGAATGAAAATCGCTGTGTCTCCCACGCGGCGATATTATCGTCGCAATTCTCTCGCTCATGGAGATGGTCCCTTATTAACCCGCAGTTGATACAAAGTTGACAAGGAACAAAATACTTATATAGATAGATAAGTAAAAAATAATAAACAGAAAGTTGAACCCCCAACAACCCCCAACAACGGGTAATAGAAAAGTGTGTGCTCAGTGTATTATTTGATCAAAGAACATCACAGACTTTCAGCCACCATATTTACATACATCCCGACTAAAAAATCTTAATTATTATAGTTTGTGATGATCAAACTATCAATTATTTTTTATCATTCGATTATACATATCACCGGTGATTGATAATATCCGGTATAATATATTGCTGTGCTTAATTAAATTTTATCTAATTGGTATTGTGATGATTGGCCAAAAGTACGTTTTGGTCAAGATGTTTAAGTTAATTTTTGTGTTCTGTCTCTCTGTTTGTGCGGTGCTTGCTAAGAATGAAGTTTATGATGGGTAACTAAAATATTATGTTTATCATCCAATTATATTGATTTCTTTATTATTGAACTGAGTTTCTGATTCTTCCAATCCTTAGATCATATTTATAACTAGCGAAACCCGCAAAACAAAAAACGCAAATCGTTTGCGTGAATTTGTGCACAGCAGCGCCATCTAGTTTCTAAAGCACCATTGACTATCAGACTTTTGACCAAATCTTACGGAAATCGCGTACTTTTCGGGATAAAAAGTGTGTTAATTCAAGGTATTAGCTACCTACATACCAAATATCAATAAAAATTGGCCCAGCCATTTGAGCGTGAAGAACTGACAAACATATTCACAGACTTTCACCTTTGTAATATTAGTGAGATAATTACATTTCGTATAGGTATCGTAAATTTAGATTTACCTAAAATCACTCGATTTTCTTTACACAAGAATCATAAGCGCCACGTTTTGTTTAGAATTTTCATAAATAAATATTATTTACAAACTAAAAATATTAAATTTTATTGTTACAGCGCCTCATTGTATGAGGTAATCGTAAACGACCTTGATCAAGCAAAAATGGTTCATCAGATTGAAACTGATTTGGATATTGAGATGTGGTCTCATGCTATACCTGGTACAGCTGGTCAAGTTCTGCTCGCCCAGGAACAGAAAGAAATATTCCTGAACGCACTATCATCACAAGGAATTGAATACAAACTACTGACGGATAATGTTAGAGAGTAAGTACGATATTATGTAATGTTATTTATTTTTATTTTTAATAGCCATGTATGTCCCACTGCTGGGCAAAAGCCTCCCCTTTCTCCCTCCACACGTCCCTGTCCAGAGCCGACACGAACCAGTCCCTATCAAAGGTCCCGATGTCATCCGACCATCTCATCCTTGGTCTGCCCTTCTTTCGGTGCCCGTCGCGTGGTACCCATGTGGTTAGAGTGCGAGCCCATCTCTCCCCACTCATACGGCAGACGTGACCAGCCCAATCCCATTTCAGCCTAGTTTTTTGCCAACATCCGTGACTTTTGTCAATGTTAATTTAGAAGAACAAAATTAAAGGAGAATTAATTCTGCTGATAAATCTACTGAATAAGTTGATGACATAAAAACTGTGAATTTTGTATACAATGTAGATGTTATTTTCGTTGTCTTGTCAAAACAACTAGTTAGAGAGATAGTTTTAACATAGTTAAAAAAATATATTTATAAACTAGACAATTTGTAATTTTAGTTTGTACGTATGTATCATGTAGTCATGTTTTAAAAACCATAGCCGCTTTCGTGTATTTCCGCACTTCCCAATGGTTGACTGGTAGAGAATGCAATTAGCATTGAGTCCGCCAATTTGTATCATTACTTTGTATTGTGGTCAATAAAATTAAATAAATAAAGTCGAGGAAGATATTCTAATAATTTATGGTTGATAAAAATTTGTGATGGCCAAT
Source organism: Endotricha flammealis (assembly GCA_905163395.2). Taxonomy (NCBI): domain Eukaryota; kingdom Metazoa; phylum Arthropoda; class Insecta; order Lepidoptera; family Pyralidae; genus Endotricha; species Endotricha flammealis. The sequence goes on along the minus strand of LR990871.1, from coordinate 1,143,965 downwards.
TTTTCCCTAAATCTCCGGTGTGGTTGCAAGGCCAATAACTTTTATTCAAGTGGCTGTTTTATATTTTTTTATACGGTTGACTTACAAGTCATGAAGGTGTTTCATGTTGGCTCATCTAATGCACCTGCATTCACTTTTTCAGACAAATTGAAATGGAAGAGGCTGAACTAGCCGCGTCAGCAGCTAGGAGCAACTTCACTGGTCGTGGTCTATCCTTTGACACAATCCATAGATGGGGTGTTGTAAGTATATCATACATTAGTTATTTAAATGTTGCGTGTCAAGGTTAATAAGTTGATGACATAAAAACTGTTACTTAAGTGACTAACAGTTTGTTTCTGAAAAGCATTTTAAAGTAAATGACAATTAAACAAGACAAGGCAAACAAAAGATAAATACTCCGCTCAAATCGGAACAGCCCGTCTGGGGAAGGACCTCCACCTTACAGAAGATCGTAGCCAAGAGCATTGGTCTCAGCCATGTTGTGTTCCTACGGTGGTGTAAGGTCTCCAGAGCTCCACTTGGGGGGGTTGGGAGGGTTGGCAACGCGTGAGTGATACCCCCGGTATTGCAAGGGTCTATAGGCTACGGTGGTGCTTACCATCAGGCGGCGGGCCGTATGCTCGTTTGCCACCTTTGTGGCATAAAAAAATATATTATGGCAGTCCCTGTCAAACAAAACAGGAAACAGGAGATAACTTAAAACTTAATCAGGAATTAAAATTAAAATGCATTTCAGAAACTGACTGTTTATCAAGTCGCCCAAAACTTTATCAGTGATTTAGAGAGCAATTTTATATGAAAATCTATCGAAAAAAAATCTAAATAAGAAACATGCTAACAAGAAAAATACATCCATATCATATTAACCATTGTAATTTACCAGAAAACGCTTCTTCTTCTTTCTACTCTCGTTCCACTTTACGCGAGACAGCATGTAAGTCTTTTCAGCTTCCACAAATAAAAACGCTATCTGTTATAACTCCTAGATCCTAGATACTAGGGGAACATCACGTGAAAACTTTTCCCAACATAACCTCACCGTTTATTCGTATAGTTTGTTAAAACGTTTTATCTAATTGATAAATTATGAGTATTATGCAAAAGACGAGGCCAGATAATGAAGATTAATTATTTCAAAGCCGATGTCATTAATTATAAATATACAGAATGGTTTAAGAAACTGAGCTTTATTCACTTGATGTAAAGATGGTATTACAATATGAAGTAATGTCTAAAATTATAATAGGAACTTAAAATTTATCTTGAAGAAGGAAAAAATAATGAATTTGATGAGATTATTAGAATTGCATAGAAATAATGTAGGAAAGAAATTACTGATTGAGATACATAAAATTAATAGAGCAAAATAAACGCTTAATACAACTGACACAAACACAACCCGATCTCATGGACAATATAAACCGAACTGGCAGAAACGACGAAGACTAGAAGAACTTCAAACACATAGCAAGACTCACACATATCATTAAAGGCAACAGAAGTAGAGAACAAACTAAACCACCTTTATAAGCTGAATCGGGCTAACCTACAATAATATCTGCATGAAATAATAGCCAACATTTCTTTTTCTCCTCCTAATCCTCTAATTTATATTTATAAAGCAAGTAAAAGAAAAAATATATTAATAACCATACCATTAAACAAAACTTAGTACGCGCCAACAACGCTACTCACAGCTTATAAAACAATTGAAAATCGATTTCGTTATGCACTAAGTAATAATTAGTGTCAGTTTCGAACTTCGTGAACGTCAGCGCGAGCCAGCCCTGTTGGCGACTAGTATAGCTCGATTTATATCTACAGATATAATTTAATTTTCTTACAGGTCGACAATTACTTAGTAGAACTAGCTCGTGACTATCCAGACACCGTCACGGTACAGAGTGCAGGTACCAGCTTCGAGGGCAGGGATATCAAATACATCAAAATTTCTACTACTAACTTTGAGGTAACTTTATACTATTTAAATTTGAACGTAGATTAAGGTACATTACTAACAAGAATGAACTAGTCTGGTTGGAAAATTTGCTTACCAGGGGCCGGTACCATGACCGCTTAAAACAAAACAAGAACGGCCGAGTAAGGGAGACAGCGCAATAGATGGTGTAAGGCGACGTCTCATTTGCACAATCGTTTGAAGAAAGTTATAAAAGGTCGTGGTACGGCCCCTGTACTGGATTTAGATAGTGTCTTTACCAATACAGTCAGCTATAGAACAAAGAAATTACCTGAACACAAGGTTATCATTTGATTCTGGTTAATCTGGTTGTATGTCAGAAGAGTAACACTAGCACAAATATTATTTTATGGTAATAATTATGATGTTTACTTAAATAATATCCGCTATTATCGCCATTAATTTAGTAATAATTATAATAAATCTTTATTTCGAGCAACGGGATTACAAGGAAACACTGGCTCATTATAATATTTATAACCTAGAACTTTTAACACTATTTTGGAGTGGTAGAGCAATTATTACGAAATGGGCTAGCTCGACCGGGGAAGTACCACCCTCTCACAGAATATCGACGTGAAGCAGCAATGCGTTTCATTCGGTGGGTGAGAGATCCGGAAGCCACTCCTTACCTATCCCCTCTTTCTTTTCCTCCTCCTTCCTTTCATCCAACTTCCTTGGTGGACAACGCATTGGTAGCGCCCCTGGTGTTACTGATATCCATAGGTGGCGGTGACCACTTTCCATCAGGTGGCCCGCTTGCTTGTTTGTCTACTGTATGACAAAAAAAACTAATTAATTAATTTAAATATTATTTTTTTATTTTAGGACAGAACGAAGCCCATCGTCATGTTACAGTCTTTGATCCATGCTCGTGAATGGGTCACCCTACCCGCTTCTCTTTATGCCATCAGAAAACTTGTCATCGATGTCACAGAACGAGACTTGCTTGAGGATATTGATTGGATAATCATGCCAGTTGTCAATCCAGATGGATATGAGTTCACTCATACTACAGTAAGTAAATAATTTTCGTCCCTCATGAATTGTTCCTGTTGGACCAACTAGTTGTGCGTAATAGTTGGTCCAACAGGAAATGGTGCATTCGCAATGCCATGATTTTCTTATTTTATTTTACTTACGTCATATTATGTACTCTGTTACGAGTCAATGTCCCACCATCCGTAACAGTTACGTTCTCTATGTTTAATTGTATTTCAATGTGAATTTTATATTTTTATTTATTACAAGATTAATATTTAATATCGTCAAATTTGATTTTACTTTATATAGAATTTATGCCGCCTTACAGAATAGATACTGGAGAAAGAATCGTGCCACTGGATATGCCGCCGGGAACATGTGCATGGGCGTTGATCTCAACCGTAACTTCGATATTTTCTGGGGCTCTGCTTCCAGCACCAACGTTTGCTCAGAAACCTTCCACGGTCGAGGAGCCTTCTCTGAACCAGAGGCCGCTGCCACTCGTGATATCGTTGTAGAATACGGTTCTCGTATGGAGCTGTTCTTTGACATCCACAGTTTTGGAAGCATGATGCTTTATGGTTACGGCAATGGACAGTTGCCGCCACATGTATTAACTCTTAACTTGGTTGCCGTGAATATTGCCCAAGAAATTGATAGAGTGAAGAGGCCATACAACCCTAATTACATTGTTGGAAATACCTTCCATGTTCTTTACGCCGTATCTGGTGGATGCAGCGATTGGGTCATGGGTGTAGGTGTTCCATACTCTTACACCCCTGAATTGCCTGCTGCCAGAGGTAACTCAGGGTTGGCCGGTTTCTTAGTAAACGCTGATTTTATTGAACAAGCTGGTTATGAGACTTGGCGAGGCATTACAAACGCTGCAAGATTTGCAAGGGACAACTTTAGGAGACGAAATGGATATTAATTTTATATTTTATTGGATGATTAAATGAATTGGTTTTATTAGCTGTGTTGTTTGTTTTGAGGAAGTCATAGTCATTTTCAATGCAAGTTAGTTACCCTTCTGTGTGGTTAGCATTGTGTTAGCTTTACTAGTCGTTGCTAGATTCATTAAAAGATTTTTTGCGTTTTTTTTTTACACAAGTCGAGAATGTGTGAAATAATATTTATTGTAAGTGATAAAGCAAGCTGAATAACTTTATATCGTAAAGTTTTTCTCATAAAATAATATGAGTTAACACCATTTAAAAAAAAATCGTTGATATGAGGACTTTAGTTGTTACTGTTCTGGACCTTGTTTGCACTCAAAGATTACATGCATGACTTTGTGTTATCAGTAGCTTCCAATATTAATATAACTGCAGTAAATCATGTCTTTAAAATAATGTAGTCTGAAAGATAATTATTGATGCAGCTTTAGACAAAAGTATTACAGATAAGTAAAGTTCTTTTTGATACAAATCTGCAGTCTGAACTGGTGGTACCTACCAAAAAGATGATTTGAAAGATATTGTAATACTAGGTCTATTAAATAAAACTGATTTGAATTTTTGAATTATTTATGAATTTAAACACAGATTCAGATTGTCAATATAGTTTATTTTCACAGGTTAGCTTCCTAAAACTATAGTTAACATACTTACATAATTATATTACTTTACATTCTTCTAATTTTAGAAAATCAAACATGTTTATTGTATTAATTTTATTAATAAAATTTACAATACAATGCGTGATCTTGTTTGCTTGAAATTGGATTTAATTCAGTCATTATAGTTCGTATAATACACTTGAGGTAGATAAATAGACCGTTTACGAATAACATAATGATGATTATCAAAAAATGATCAAACCAGTCAATTATAGTTAAATAATCTAATCTGAAACTTCATTTTTGAACGCGATTAATATAATTAACTTTAAAAATATATTTTTATAAAGATGCTACGTTGATGATAGCAAGTGAAACAACAAGTCACTAAAATAATCAAATTAAAATTAAAGGGAAAAAGATAATTAAATATTTGCGAATCTAATTATACATATGTGTGTACAACTCTATTTGTACACGATCACATTCGACACTGCGTTAATGACGTCACTTGCCACTCACGCGTATAGTGTGAAAAAAAATCAACAAAATAATTACTACCCATTTAATTAACAGTGGGGAACAGTAATTTTAGGGGATCGGTTTTATTAGTCAATCAAAATAGTCCTGGAACAGTATAGAATACAAATTAGTCTAGCATGATCCAGAAATTGCAAAATTGACACAAGTCTAAGTTAAGAAATTTGAACCTTATGTTATGAAATAAAGAAAAAGGTTTATTCGGTTACAATATTGTGCAGTCAAGAGCATGTCGACCTTTACATATTGGACTTTGTACTATTCTTAAGTTCTATGTCATAAGAGCAAAATTTGTACTGCAAGTGTAAAGCTAATGCATCTGACTGTACATTCAATAAAATAAAAGTACAGTATCTTAAAAAGGTTAGTGCAATAAGACACCAAAAAGGCGGCTACTCAGCATAAGCCGAAATCAGGTTAGACACCATGACGCTGGTCTCCTGTAATTCATGAGTATCAGCTACGTTTTATGAAATTTTTGACCTGGCAATTACTGGAAAATTGAGAGAGAAATCTTCAAATATCTTCAAATGTACATCCAGACAAAAATCACGTTTATTATGATTGTGATTTTGTGATGCTCAAAATAAGGATTATTTTTTTATCTCTTTTGATTATAATTATCATGATCGATTATGACTGGTATAATAAAAAGCTGTGTTTAATTTAAAATAATTTACTGTGTTTGGGAATACTGACCAAAATTTAGTTTTGGTCAAGATGTTTAAGTTAATTTTTGTGTTATGTCTAGCTGTTTGTGCGGTGATTGCTAAAAATGAAGTTTATGATGGGTAAGTAATCAATTTTAACTATGATTCTTTTTCACATTTTTTTTTACTGATTTTGTAAAAGAATTATACAAATCGTCAGTCATAGGATAGACCATATAGCCATTTTTATAGGATACCAGCGTATTGATCGATTAGTTGGTTCAATTCTTGGTTTAGTCATGTACCCCACAATTCTTAAATTGTACCTTATAATTTGGTCAACGGTAAAAAAAACGTCGTTAGAAAAAATAAATCTTCAAGAGATTTCCGAAAACTGGGTTATGTTCTTCTGGAATGTAGGCGTCAGTCTGATGGTAATTGATTTGGGTAATTTTTTTCTTGCCTATCTTTTAAGTTTAAAGGTAGCTTACCCTGCTAATCTCTACTAGATTAGAAATCGATAAAGGATTTAAGGAGCTAAGTAAACATTTTCTCTTTGATTTCAGCTCCTCATTGTACGAGGTAATTGTAAATGATCTTGATCAGGCCAAGATGGTTCATCAGATTGAAACTGATTTGGAAATTGATATGTGGTCACACGCTATTCCTGGTACTCCTGGACAAGTTCTCCTGACCAGTGAAGCGAAAGAGACATTCTTAAATGCACTCTCAGATAAAGGAATTGAATACAGGCTTTTAACGGATAATGTTAGAGAGTAAGTAAAGTAAGACCAGTTAACAAAAAAACTGTTAACCGTATCGCCTTTAATGATGTCAGCTTACACAAAAGCCTGTTAAGTTACTAGCGAAACCCGCTCAATTTTGTTTACGTTTTTCCCATCGGAATATCGAAAAATCCTTTCGTTGGATGCCTATGTCATATAAGGAACACATCTTCCAAGTTTCAGGTCTCTACGATCAGCGGCGTAGGCAGTGCCTTGATCTACCAGTCAGTCATTCAAGACATAGCATTATGTATAGATAAGGATATGTTAGGTATAGTCCATGTTGGCTTATTTGTTGTTTCTTTTTTCAGACAAATTGAAATGGAAGAGGCAGAATTGGCCGCCTCAGCAGCCAGGAGCAACTTCACTGGTCGTGGTCTGCCTTTTAACACAATCCATAGATGGGCCGTCGTGAGTATTTTATAATCTATATATATAAAAATGAAACCCGTTTTCCGTTGTCACGACATAACATGAAAACGGCTTGACCGATTTGGCTGATTTTTTTTTGTAGTTTTCTAATACTCTGTACAAGGTTCTTACGGAAAAAAATATTAAGAAAATCTCTCAGAAAGATTGAAAAAAAAACGAAACAGTACCCGGGCGAAGCCGGGCCGGGCAGCTAGTTTACAATAATAATTCGTTTATAAAAAATCTTTGAAAATTGAATTTTAAGAGGGGTAGGGCACAGCAGATAATCTGCTCAAATCGGAGCAGCCCATCTGTGGAAGGACCTCTACCTTACAGAAGATCGTAGGCAAATAGCTTTGGTCTCGGCCATGTTGTGTTCCTACGGTGAGTAAGGTATCCAGAGTTCCACTTGGGGAGGTTGGGAGGGTTGGCAACGCGTGAGTGATACCCCCAGTATAGCAAATGTCTATAGGCTACGGTGCCGGTGACGGCTTACCATCAGGCCGGCCGTTGCTTGTTTTCCACCTTTGTGATATAAAAAAAAAATATCCTTACTAATATTAGAAACGCGAGAGTTTCTTTAAATGTTTGTAACTCTTTCACGCAAAAACGGTAGATTTTCTTACAAAGGTAGTTTATAACACGGATTAACACATATGATAGTTTTTCTTATTGAAACGAAAACAACGGGATTTTGCGAGAAAAACCGCAGCGGGTTTGTCTAAAAAAGACATTTTGATTTTGGCAGACATCATTTTTGAATTTTATTATAACATATCAGTCTTTAAAAAATCCTCTTTCAGGTCGACGCTTACTTAGTACAATTGGCCCGTGATTACCCAAACACTGTCACTGTGCACAGCGGAGGAAGAAGCTTCGAAGGCAGGGATATCAAATACTTGAAAATTTCCACTACCAATTTCCAGGTATCTATTATGCTTAATTACAGTCATTAAGAAAAGATTATTATTAGATGAACTGAAAACTGACTGCAGCTGATCCTCAGATGACACCAATTACGGAACACAAAAAGAAGAAGACGATTCAAGCCATTAGAATCTACATTTAATTTTGAGGCCCTAAGGATTAGTTTAACATTTTATTTCAACTGTGATGATTAAAATATTACTCCTTGAGTTAAACAGTGATTTATAATAAATGAAACAATGGATGAACTATTAAATGCTATTGTTATTAATACAACAGTAAAATAATGTTTATTTATTTAGAATAATTTTTATTTCAGGACAGAACTAAGCCCATCGTCTATTTGGAGTCTTTGCTTCATGCCCGCGAGTGGGTCACCCTACCAGCTACTCTGTATGCCATCCGCAAACTTGTCATCGACATCACTGAACGGGACGTAGTTAATGATATTGATTGGATCATCGTGCCCATTGTCAACCCTGATGGATATGAGTTCACTCATACTTCTGTAAGTAAATATTGTACATCTACCTCATTTCAACTCAAACTAAGGGTGCTTATATGGAGCAGCAGGTTTCTGGCGACGACAAATCCGTACGGGTCGCTAGCGATCGGCGCAGGGCTAACTTGCATAAAGTTTGTCATCATCAATATTCGTCACTATCTGTAATGTAACTAACGCCCAGTGATGGACAGGTACTACCCACAAGGAATGTCAAAAGTGTCAAAGTAATCAAAAGTGATGAATGAGGAAGGATTCCGATTAAAAGCTTGTAATCATTTATTATTTTGATATTAAAACAAAATTTATCTCGCTCACAGAACAGATACTGGAGAAAGAATCGTGCGACTGGATACTCAGCTGGAAACGTATGTATTGGAGTTGATCTCAATCGTAACTTCGACATTTTTTGGAGCACAGCATCCAGCAACAACGTTTGCTCAGATACCTTCCACGGTCGAGGACCATTCTCTGAACCAGAGACTGCTGTCGTCCGAGATATCCTTGCAGAATATAGCAACCGTATGGAACTGTTCCTTGACATCCACAGTTTTGGTAGCATGATCCTTTATGGTTACGGCAATGGACAGTTGCCACCACATGTCTTGACTCTTAACTTGGTTGGCGTTAATCTAGCAAGAGAAATTGACAGAGTGAAGAGACCATACAATCCCAACTACATAGTTGGAAATATCCAGCATGTCCTTTACTCTGCATCTGGTGGATGCAGTGATTACGCTATGGCTGTGGGCGTTCCATACTCTTACACTCCTGAATTGCCCGCTGCCAGAGGTAACTCAGGGTTGGCCGGTTTCCTAGTAAATGTTGATTTCATTGAACAAGCTGGATTTGAAACTTGGCAAGGCATTGTTTATGCTGCTAGATTTGCAAGAGACAACTTTAGAAGACGAAATGGATTTTGAAATAAACTGACTGTAATATAAACTGAATATAATCGTGAATAAATTAATACTTTTGTCATTCATATTAAAATTTTATCATAAAGAATAACTACACAAAACTAAAGCTCATTTTAGAAGTATTTTAATAAATGGACAATTATGCCGATATTTTTTAACTATTTTTAGACAAATTTTAATTAATAGATTTAAGCCAGCATTTAAGGCAGGTTCGACTGTCTAATAAAAAGAAAGTGTCGAACATTGTCCTATTATATCAATAATAAATTGGTTGAAAGAGTGTGTAAGATAAAGAGCTACATGGTTATAAAATATTTAATATTAGAACTAATTATTAGCACAAATATTAGTAATTTCAGTAGATATGATTATCCCTACAACCTCAAAAACTTTACCTCATAATAATATTAGTATAGAACAGAAACTTTTATTTCCTTAAAAAAATCCAGAATAACCCACAATATCCCGGAATCCCGTAGGCCAATTAACACTAATAGGCTATTACCCGTTTCATTACCCTACATGCTGTGCAAACATACATTCAATTACACGTAAAAAGTTGTTGAACTATCCTAACCGAAGTAGAGTGTACCGAGCTAATTTTCAGGTTTATTTTTTGACGACCTCCGTGGCGTAATGGTTACCACGCCAGACCGCCACGCAGGAGGTCCCGGGTTCGAATCCCGGTCGGGTCATGATGAAAAACGAACTTTTTCTGATTGGCTTCGGGTCTTGGATGTTTATCTATATATGTATTTGTTATAAAGTATAATATCGTTGAGTTAGTATCCCATAACACAAGTTTCGAACTTACTTTGGGGCTAGCTCAATCTGTATGAATTGTCCCTATATATTTATTTATTATTTATTTATTTATTTTCCGAGATACGACCTCCTCGACCTCCGTGGCGTAATGCTTACCACGCCAGACCGCCACCCAGGATGTCCCGGGTTCGGTCCCCGGTCGGGCCATGATGAAAAACGAACTTTTCTGATTGGCCTCGGGTCTTGGGTGTTTAATGTATGTATTTGTTATGAAATATAATATCGTTGAGTTAGTATCCCATAACACAAGTTTCGAACTTACTTTGGGGCTAGCTCAATCTGTATGAGTTGACCATAAAAGAAAAAAAAAAGATACAATTGAGGTACTTGTGAATTAGTTTCTTGTGTATATGCTGATACTATAGAGCTAATACATTGGGATTAGCATGAATGTCGGATAGATAGATAAATGCATTTATTTTATAAGACTTTACACACACAAAGCATACAGAAAACAATACAAAACACTATACAACTTATTGACACAAATAACATCGAATAATTCTAAGTTTTGACGCAAAATAAAAATAAAGTATGTGATTATATTTAAATTTGAAATAAAAAACAATTTGAGGTTCTTCTTCTTTAAATTTAAGAGCCACGCTCTTGTCGGTTGAGGTTATGTCATAAAAAAGCTAGTTTCAAAAACGAATTTGATTACGAAACGAAGTTGCGCGGGTTTCGCTAGTTTAGAGAAATTAATAAGATAGACCATTATAAATGTGTGTTTATAAATTAAAATTGCCAATATTAGCAGATATTTTTAGAGGTAAAATACTTACAAGCAATAAGCAAGGCATCCGAAGATGCCTTCGCGTGTCGGAGTGTAGGCATTGGAAAATATTGCCCCAAGGCGGGACGTGACATGCCGTCTTGTGGACACTAGTGGCGACAACTTTTTATGCAATATTATCGATAAATTGTTACGATCGTTTGTTTGTTCGAACATTGTTCTTCATACTTCATATTGCTTTGTTATTTTTTGTTTGAAGTCTACTTTGAGATTTAATGGTTTAAATTTTTTTATTTATTCGTTTTTTATGACATACCTGCGGTTTACCACATGGTAAAATATATTGGAATAAATAGTTCTAGATGGGTTTGCAGAAAAACGTTTGGAACAATGGAAAAAACATGTTCTTCTGCAAATCCTTTCTTATCATCTGCCTACGTCATACAAAAAACCCACCGTGCGTCAAGCTTCAGGTCTCTACGATCAGTAGTTTAGGCTATGCGTTGACCCGTAAGTCGGTCAGTAATTCAAGACAAAGCATAAAGACAATTTGTGAAGTTAAGAATGTTTAAAAATAATAAAGCTGTTGTAAATATCGATACACGTTTTGCACATCACTATGATTTGTAGATAGAACGTTGGCACTGCAGTCGGTACACGTCTCCCTTCGGATGTCAGGGCTGGAGAAAACTACGAATTCCTGTACGGGGAATTTGCTTTAAGGCTATATTTTACGATACTCTGACATGGGTCTGCACGATGAGAAGTAGATTTGCGTGAGGTGACCAGCGGGAAACAAATTTTTGTTATATTGTTGTTTTTTTTTGGGAAATTAAATGAAATAGCTCTGGTCTCGTACTTTTTTGCATATATATTTTTGTTAGTTTTTTTATGTTTGATGAATGTATAATATCACATTAATTTCTTACACTACTTACTAGATTGTTAGGTTTTTAGTCATTATGGCCGCCATTGGCATATGAGTGAGTCCGACATATTACCGCCGCGCCGGTTCTATAATGGACCCTGCGGTAATACATTTACCAGATTTTAAACAAATTGGTTACATTACAACCGACCAACTAAGCCACGCACTGGGCTGTTAACATTATTAACGATTTAAATTAAAGGAATTAGAAATAAACAAATATTTCATAATATCTTTTGAAAATTTAATTATAAAACTTTATCAACAGCCACAACAATACCATTCCAAACATCGTTTACAATACCCTCAATATTTTCAGCAGGTATTACAAAGTCATTATTATCACTATGCACTATATCTATGTTATAAGTATGTCTTACTCCATTAATTCTCCAATAATCACTACTTGTGCCAGAAGAACTGTCCATCATAACAGAAGCAACTCCTAGAATATAGTTACTACTGTTCATAGCATTAATCATGTCTAAAGCAAGTAAATGATGCTCGATGAATAACGCTGTAGCAGCTTTTTCGTAGTACCAGGGATAGGAAACTATTCCACCATTGTTTTGAAGAGATATATAAAGACGAACTCTCGATGCGTATGTATCAACAAGTGATCTGATCATTTGGCTCTCGATTTCTGAGAATGCTGCGTTACCAGCAAAGAGATAGCTGCAAGGGCTTGAACTGGCATTAGATACACCCCAGGCTACATCGAAATTTCTATTGATGTTCACACCAGGACAGATGAAGCCTAAATTGGTGGTGATACTCATGGATTTTCTCCAGACGCGTTCCTGAAATATTGAATGGAAACAATAAGTTCAAATCATAAACATATACGTTTACATAACGTTGTTTCGGTGTAGGAAAGAAATTAATTTATAAGATGTGTCATTAAAAGCACAGTTCAATGGTTACAGGGTTTAATAAAACCTGTACCGCCACAATGATAGTTTTATGACCATCTGTATAATGCTATGTTCCACAGGAATGGAAATTAATAGAAAAAACTTTTATTACATTTTTTATCGTTTTACTTACCGTGTGACTGTGCTCGTATCCATCAGGATTGACAACTGGGATAACAATCCAGTCATAATATGTCAAAAATCTAGGTTGATCGACATCCAAAATATTATTTATAACTTTAATGGCTGCCGGGATAGTTATCCATTCTCTTGCTATTATTCCAGCTTCAATGATCACAATAGGTTTAGGTTCTGTAATAGGTGCAGGTACTATGCTCGAACTGATCTTTAGGTACACTAAAGGTCTATTTTGTGCTGTTTGTCCATATTCGACTAATTCCACTGTTATTGTTGATGAATCTGCGTATGATGCTTCAAGATCACGTAGATATGTCAAAATCTAAAAAAAATATAGAAATTACATCTAAATAATTGTAATTATTAATTAAAATATCTATATAACAAATGGAATAGTTGATAGTTATAGAGAACCATTTGTAATTTGTAGTGAGTTATCGACTACTTTGCTACCTGAATCCTCGTTCATATTCGTTGTCTCATGTTTGAAAGAAGATGAAATAGATAAGGTATTCTGTATTTTCTCTTCTATAAGGTCTCTCTATAAAACTAGTTTTATAATATTATGTCATTCGTCATCTTACACTTAAACATATATATTTTCTATTATGCGTATTGAATGACAATATTAATTATTGTCAAGCATGTGTTTGTTATGTATTTTATGTAGGTAACTCAATGTATAACTCATCATAACTTCCTGGATAAAAGAAATAACTGGATGTAACAAATAACATTACTTCATCATGAGCCTGTATCTACCCACTGCTGGGTTTCGGCCTTTCCCAATGCCTTCCACCAAATGCGATACTCCGCTTTCCGCATCCATCCGCCTCCAGCCGCTTTCTTAAGGTCGTCTGTCCATCTGGAGGGAGGGCGCCCTACACTTCACTTCCCCACGCGCGGCCTCCACTCCAAGACCTTCCTCCTCCATCTGCCATCGCTAGCACGGCAGATGTGGCCGGCCCATTGCCACTTCAGCTTGCTGACTTTGAGAGCTATATCGAAGACTTTCGTTCTCCGTCGAATTTCTTCGTTTCGGATCTTGTCCCTTAGAGAAACTCCGAGCATAGCATAATAACATTACTTAGTACTAGTGAAATCCGCGCAACTTCGTTTGCGTCTATTTATTTATGCACAGCAGCGCCATCTATATCAGACTTTTTACCAAATCCAACAGGTATCGCGTACTTTTTGGGATAAAAAGTATCCTATTGTGTTAATCCAAGATATCTACATACCAAATATCATAAAAATTGGCTCAGCCATTTGAGCGTGAAGAAGTAACAAACATACACACAACTTTAACCTTTATTATATTGGTGTGATTTTACCTCATCATATCGGTAATATCTTGCAAAGTTGAATTCTCTGCTGTCATCTCTTTCATCCGCTAAAGGTTCGTTTTCATTTTCTTTCTCCAATAGATATCTGTAATTAGATCAATCATTGCGTTATTGCCATGTCCGTCTGTCCGTCCACGGTCTAGCGCCTAGACGCTTGATGCTAGAAAGTTGTAATTTGGTATGTATACTTATTTTAACAATGCTAACAAAGTGGTAAAACAAAATTTTGAAAAATATTTTTTTTTGGGGTCCGCTACAGTTAAAGTGGGAATAAATTTTTTTTTTGCACCGACCCCATCTTGTGAACGTATCGTTAGATAGGTCTCTTAAAAACATTGAGTGTGTGGGAAGAACATTTTCCGATATAATGATCCGTTTGCGAATTATTTACATTTAACGTGTCAATTTTCGTTTTGCACGGTGGTGCACTATCTCCGAAAGTCTTGTGTTTAGAAATTTGAAAAAATTCATGGTAGTAGTCCATATAGTGAACCTACAAGGAAAACTATAACGGTTAAGTAGGCACTACTAGTTACCGAGTAATAGTCGACGAACTGATAATATAAAATTTCTTTGATGAAAACTTACAAAATATGTCATAGAATATGATATTGGACTCATTTGCAAGCAAGCAAAGCACAGCAAATACGGAACCCTACACTGTGCATGGCCTGACATGCACTTGGCCATTTCTACACTATTTTAATGTAGAAACAATAGAATTGGTGATTTTATAATGTATCGTATACTGCAAATTGTGTCATTTTTATTGTACCTATATGTGAAAATGTGTGATAAATGTAAATGGTGTAAACCGTTTTTATTGCCATAAATAAATAAATAAAATAAAATAAATTAATGTCGGCCAACAGATGGCGCCACAAGTCGCGCTATGGGTTGTTTTTCTCTAACGAGATCTATGTATATTCACCGCGAGCGAAGCCGCAGGGAAAAGCTAGTAATTTATAATAATAATTAATTTAACGTGACGTGTGCTTACAGGGGGCTTATTAATTAATCTTATCATTAAAACCCATACTAAGATTATAAATACGAAATGCGTCGATAGTAAACGAACGGATGACATGATTTTTTTTTGGGAATATATTAAGGTCTGGAGAGTAGCAAAGGCTACTTTTAATCCCAGAAAAACATCTTATTTCCACGGGAAAGAATAAAGTATGGCAGGAGCCTACGACGACCGCTTACCATCAGACGGGTCGTACGTATGCTTGTTTGCAACCTTAGTGGTACAAAAACTTCAATAAAGGATCCTCCGGACCGCGGGTAATAGCTATTATTAAAAAAACAAGTAAATGTTTTATAGATAACGCCACTACGATGACGACAAATAGTTAGGCTACTGTTTCAGTTGCATCTATATCTTATATCAAATTATGACCTTTACTTTCAAATATATTAATAATCCTTTAATTAAATGCTACGTGAATGATAACGATAATAATCATACTATGTAATATTATAAATGAGAAAGTGAATTTGTTTGTTTGTTATTCCTTCACGGCTTGACTAATCAGTCGATCATTATGAAAATTTGTATGATCGATGGCGCCACAAGTCGCGCTTTAGGTTGTTTTGTTGTCAAACGAGATCTATGTCATCATAAAAATTTAACCGCGTGCGAAGCCGCGGGGAAAAGCTAGTAAGAGATAAATTTAATATGTTTTGTCAAAAAATATTTATGAAGAGTTATATGATATTACATGTTTTATTTCTATCACACCTTCAATTTTGTGTGAAGTAGATGTTCCTAACCAATAGATAGGCAATGTGGGCGTGATCTATCTGGTCCAATACGGACCGCCTGATGGTAAGCATCACCGTAGCCTATAAACGCTTGCAATACCGGGGTTATCACTCACGCGTTGCCAACCCTCCCAAGTGGAGCTCTGGAGACCTTACTAACCGTATGAACACAATATGACTGAGACCAATGCTATTTGGCTACGATCTTCTGTAAGGTGGAGGTCCTTCCCCAGACGGGGTGCTCCGATTTGAGCGGATTATCCGCTGTGCCCTACCTCTTTGGCAATGTGCTCATGACTAGGCGCGCCGCAACATTCGGGGACTTCCGTTCCAAGGGGCAGCGGTTTCCCAAAACCGGAAGCCCCCGTTAAGGTGGCAATAGCTGGGCTTCCCTCCCTCATTCCGCGGCCTCCTTCTGCGTCATTACTTCGCTGCAGAAGGAGGCCATCGCATCCCACGACCTCTCGCTCTCGACCATCTGTTTGACAAGCCGGGAGCGAGAGGTCGTCACCAACAACCGCCACGAGCGCGGCGTGAGGCACAGCCGGTATAGGTCAAGTCATGAAATAGACTTATTTAACAGCAAAGTGACTACTGGAAAATGCTGAGCGATCAATTCTTTTCATAATGTTTTTCTTTTTTTTGGTTATTGTTTTGCGGGGAATTGGTACGTTTTACTACTTAAGTGCATATTAATGAGAAGTTGTTCTATTTTTTTTTTACTACTGATTAAAATTTTGTTAAATTGATAGACGTAAGTTTTCCAAAAACTGTAAAATAAAATACTCACTGATAAACATCTTCAATCGATACATCCACATCAATGTTCAGTTCCATAAGTTTTTCCTCAAACCAAACAAAACGTGATGGTGGTACCATAACCCTTCCAACAATGCCGTGCTCAAATGACGGGTATCTCCAAACATCTAGCTCATCATTTCTAAGTATATGATAATTGTTTTGCTGCTCTTCGGTATTTAATTTTACATTATAGACTTTGTACCTGAAAATTGTATAAGTAAGTAGGTTAATAATTACTATGATTACTACATTATTAAAAAATAATTATTTTCAGTGTTACTTATATCCATATTTTATTATTTAGTTATCTTGATCTCATTGCTGGCATAAGCATCTTCTTTCCATAGTAGTAAGAATACTCGAAGGAAATTCAGAGCCGATTGCAATATTATATGACATAATAGACGACCTCCGTGGCGTAATGGTTACCACGCCAGACCGCCACCCATGAGATCCCGGTTTCGATTCCCGGTCGGGTCATAATGAAAAAGTTTTTCTGATTGGCCTCGGGTCTTGGATGTATTTTGTTATAAAATATAGTATTGTTTGAGTTAGTATCCCATAACACATGTTTCGAACTTACTTTGGGGCTAGCTCAATCTGTGTGATTTGTTTTTATTGTAAATTACTATTTAACGCTAACTTACCCTTTATACACTTCATTTTTAGCCAGAACAGACAAAATGGCCACAGTCAATATTAAATAAAATTTAATCATTTTAATGTCCTTTCGCACGACGAATTTCATAAATATATTATGAGTAAATACTAATCTATTCTTTAATTCTTATGATAAATTAACAGCATGATAAAATATTTTAATCCCATGTAATTGTGTCATTTATATCTAAACTAGCTGTGCCGGCGGCTTCGCTCGCGTGGAATTGGGCTTGCGACTATCGAGATATTACTACTGCTATAGTTTTTCCCCGAGACGCCAGTGTTCTTCATTGCTCCTTGTCTATTTGCTCGCCGCTGTTAATATTGTGTACAAATCCTTTTGTTTTATTTAATTTTATCGTAATCAAAAATATAACTGTCTGTATGTGTAAAATATATGGCTGTTTGTCATCATTTCAAACATTAATTAGCATTCTTGTAAATAATTCGAAAGAGCTTATATTAGGCCTATTTGAATAGAAATATTTTGAATTGAATTGAATTGAATTAATGTGGAATTGGTCGCTGTTCGTGCGTCGACAGTTTTGGGTAAACAACACATTTGATTGAATTCGTCGCTGTTCGACCAATATTCATAATGTGTCTTCGTTGTCTACTTAATAATGAAAATTGTAGTGTTTTTTTGTAACTAAAGTACCTATTTCTGTTATGTTGTTTTAATTATTTTATTGTATTCAACACAAATGGTTTGTGTAAATGGCATAAAGATAAGAATCATTATAAATCATTATAATTATTATTAAATTTTTTTTGGATGACTGTTTATTCCGGGTAATATCGAAAACGTTCGAAGCCATTTTGGGGCAAATATTATAAATAAATAAATATATAGGGACTAGCACGATAATATTATTGTCATCGATATCCACAAAATAAGAACCTAACTGAACTTAGCTCCGCGATTATTTTTTCACAGTGAACCATTTAAAATACTCTGAAACTCTTAAGAAACAGCTGTGTCGGTCGTTTTATTTATTTACACTTATTTAATCAGAAAGAAATGATGGAGTAGAAAGGATTGAAAGATCTTCCGTTCGTAGTTCCATCCATTAGTGGTTCTTATCCTTATCCTGAACGAGAGACATCAAATTTAAAACGTAAGCTTAGAGTGATTTTATATAATGTAGCTCGATTGCCGAGCACCACGGCTTGTTACTTTACTAGAACCCAAAGCTGTTGCCTAAATGCCTGATAATTCGCTCAACAGCTCAGTAACTCTGTGTTCATGGACAGATCAGGTGACCCATATGCATTCAAAAGCTATTAACCAAATGCATGTTCGCCAATTCTTTAAAAAAGGCTCTTCTTGCTGAGAGTTCAGAATAACCTATATAATAAAATTCCTAGATGTCCTAGGCGTGGGTAAATCATTTTACATTGGGGTCATGAATAAAATATTTTTATTGATGTCTGAAATTTATTTGAAATATTTAATTAGGAATAGGAACATTATCGGCAGCTGCAGCTATAGCCCTCCAGACATCATTGACGATTATCTCAATATTTTCTGATGGTATCTGTACACCATTTTCTTGGTCCTGTATAATATCGATGTTGTATGCAAACCTCACTCCTCTACTTCTCACATAATCAGTACTAGTGCCAGAAGTTCTTTGTAAAACAACAGACGCTACACCAATAGAATAATTATCATCATCCATAGCGTTTACCATTTCTAAAGCAAGTAGATGATTTTGGATGAACATAGCTGATGATGCTTTTTCGTAGTACCACGGATAAGTTATACCTCCACCTTGGTTTTGCAAGGAAATATACATTAACATTCTACTTCCATATTCGTCCACAAGGGACGAGATCATACTGCTCTCTGCTTCGCTGAAAGCTTCTGGGCCAGCAAAAGTATCGTCACACGCCGATGAGCTGGAGTCTGCGTTACCCCAATCCAAATCAAAATTTCTATTTATGTTTACTCCGCTGCAGAGAATATTTATACTTCGCCTCGACTTAACCCACATGCGATTCTGAAAAAAACAAACATTTTTACGTTACGTAACAATTCTTGAGTCAACCGCCGTCAACCGAAAATGAGGATATTACGAGAATCAAACACAGCACTTATTCCGCTGTCAGCGTTATCTTCGGGACAAGCCCACCACACATTCCCACCACTGTGTCTCCTGTGTAGCCAGGATCAACAACGGCGACCTCAGATAGACAATAAGCAATGAAGCTTATTGACGTCCCGGGGAATAAACTACAGCTGTCTTGGAACTCACAACGAATTTAATCAGAAAGAAGATAGTCGGAGTAGGAAGTATTGAAAGGACTTCCCTCCTTAACAACTACGTGAGAAACAGCAATTTGAAGCAAAAGGCATTATACCCTAGAGAGATGGCAAATCAAGTGAGGCTCGATTGCCGAGCACCACGGTCTATTGTTACGCTACTATTGGGACCTAATGCTATGAGCTGTTGTTTACTATTTTGATTCCAATAATATGTATTGCAAAACCTTCTAAATGCCTGATAATTCTCTCTGCTTGCTACGAGATCAGAATAATAAACTACGCCCGAAGTGACATGTAAAGAATCCAACAAGATTACGCGTTCGTCATGCCAAAGATCACACTCCCACAGAACGTGATGAGCTGTTTGTTCTACTCTGGTATTCGCGGTAGAACATTCACAGAAAGGAGAAGGTACAACCTTGAAATAGAATAACTTGGCCTTAAAGTTTCCGTGTCCCGTTAAAAATTGAGCTACTTGATGGTCGACCTCTAGCCAGGTTTTCTTTAATCTGTCTCTCACCGAGGGAAAGAACAGATACAGATGGCGGCCTTTTACGGAAGTCTCCCACCTTTCCTGCCATTCCGATAGAAGATTCTGTAATACGTCATCTAACGGGTTGAATAGTCTATTTATTTTGTCACGATCACGTGTCTTAAGGAACGCGGGGGTCATTTCTTTTGATCTATAGTACATCGACGCGCGACGCTGTATCTCCAAATCGACGGGTATTACGCCAGCCAGCACAGGGAGTGCCTCCGTGCTGACAGTTCTGTAAGACTTACACAAAAATATCAAGGCAAGACGCTGACTTTGCAATAATTTTCTTCGCGCGGCCCCAATTGTTACACGATCCGCGAAAACCGCTGAACCATATGTTATACAACCCAGGTATGTCGCAGTATAAACCATTTTTAACGTTCTAAAAGTTAAACCCCAGGTTGCGGCAGATACTCGAGTTAAGGCATAAAAATTCTTTTTGGCTTTTTCTCCTACCTGCTTCATATGTTCAATGAAATTAAAGTTTTTGTCTAAAAGTAAACCTAAGTAGCAGACTGTGATTTTATTTGAAACTGAAACTCCATTAAAGCGAAAGGCTTGGTCAATGCGCCTATTTGCCTTAAACTCGTGATATAGTGGAGACCACGGACCCTCTTCATTTAGTTTATCTACAACGCGTCGTAAAAGGTTGCCTTTGGATTTTTGAACAGCGGCCCGATAGTGAGATCTTGCAATACGTAATTCTGTTAAAGCCGTTTGATAAATTTCTCCCTCTATTTTTCGTTTCTTTAATTTAGCAGTCTTACGTCGAGCACCACGAAAAGCCCTACGCAACCGCGACAAGGAATCGTTCCACCAGTCGCAACGTCGTCGACTTTCCACCGCTTTACGGCCAAGTGTGACGTCAGCGCAATATGTGAAGGTGTCCGACAGAAGTTCCGCACTTTCCGCGACCGTCAACTGAGCGCGAAAGAAATCCTTGACATGAGCAGAAAACATGGATCTAAAAAATTCCCAGTTTGCGTTTCTGGTTTTATATTGAAAGTTGATTTGTTGGAATGTGTGTAAATCATTTACAACCGGAGAGAACTCACAAACAATTAGACGGTGATCACTGCAAGAAGCATCTGGAAGTACGCGCCAATTAAGTATATGGACGTCTGCACTAGAAAGTGTGACGTCAATAGAAGACTCGCCCATTGGGCCACTAAAAGTAGGTGGTGCTTCAGGGGTGTTATGAATAATAAGGTTCATCTCTGCAATGAAATCCTCGACAGAAGTTCGTCTATCGACGTCTGTCGATCTAAGTTTGCCGTACCATAAAGGAGACGAAGCATTAACATCCGCTCCAACAATTACTTTGTATCCTACGAGCGCTTGCAACACGGTACGCAAATGGTGTATATGGGGACCGACAGGGTCGGAGTATTGAAAATAACAGCTCACAACAAAAACTTTAAAACGAGGAGACGTTACTTCGGCGACCGCACAGTGAGTGGACATCAGGTTTGTAATAGCGGTTACGGTTAAATCGCTCTTTGGCACATAGATACCGGCGTGTGCTTTATTATTGATCTGTACAAATTTACTATTTAAATGAGCCCGCTGGTATTGCTCTTGGACGAGAACGAGATCAAGCTTATAATCCGCAACAAGCTTATCTAACTCAGATGTCGCGATCCTATCGTTATGGAGATTTAATTGTGAAATTACAACTTTATCCATACGTGGTGTTTAAAATTAGGTATTCTAACTTAGCCGCGTACGTAGGGCAAATCTCAGACCCGGTCTGATGGTCGGCCGCTTTCTTTAGACGGCGGCACGTTGCGCATGTTGGCTTAAAGTCTTTTCCGGATTTTTTAGTACACTCGCGCGAGTCGTGTGTTCCGGCACAGTGTGAACAAGTAGGCTTGTCTTCAGTACAATATTTATGCACGTGGCCATATTGCTGGCATTTTAAGCAACGAACTACTTCAATATCGTCGATGAATCTACAAGTTGCAAAATCTATGAAAATTTTATCCTTGGTTGAAATTAAATGTTTCCGAAGTTCCGCGGATAACTCGATACCTATTCACTTTCTGCCATAAGCTGCTGAACGACGACGCACTATTTTGACTTCCTTCGTGAAGTCCGACGCACTAATGTTCATCTCATCTTTAATATTTTGATTATACAAAGCCGATAAAAATTTGGTGTCGTCCATATTGCCGGGAATGTCTTTTATAATGATACGCGGTCGGCGCCCTTTCGGTTTTTCTAGCTTTAGACCGGCCGATTTAATTCCTTGAACGGATTGCAATTTTTTTATTTGGGCTTCATTAGAGACGCGCACACCAAATCCGGAGTAGTAACTCCGGATTTGGTTGTTTTTTTAACACCGACAATTTGGAAGCCATCGTCGGACGGTTTGATGGCTTACATAAGGGCCTCTTTAGTCGCTGCAGACGAGGTGAGCTCAGAGGAACGCTCCTCAGTTGGATAGGCAACGACGCAAGGCATAGGTGGACGTGTTTGCACCGGTTTCATCTGCTTAGGCAGTCGCAATTTTAGACGGTCGGCATAAGACGCATTATTATTATTGTTATTTACGCTTTGTACTGGCTCGGACGTCGTAATTGAGGATTTAACGGCTAAAAGATCGCGCTCAGCAATTGCCAGCTTTGTTTCGGCGGTAGAAGATTTTATTGCTAAAAGTGACACAATAGCCGTTACCTTCTGAGTCATATCCATTATTGCCGACTTGTTTGCGATATTAATTCGTGACGACTGTTCCTGCACGATTTCGTTAATGCGCGAAAGATACTCCGAAGCCTGCTGGACACATTCAACATATCGGAGGGCGCATCAGCGCTCAGTTCTACTGCCGTGTCGTCGCTAGTTGACCGTTGCAACCTTTTCTCACATGGTGATAAATTGGTTGGAGTTATATCTCCTAAAGTGCGCTTATTGTTTGCATGTAACGGCGAATTTATAGGCGATAAAAACTGTCGCAATGGTTCGAAGGGATTTCCTCCACCGGGATCATGCGCATTTGACGACATATTACCCTAAATACGTTACGCTTATAGTAAAAGAAACCTACGAACGTACCTTTGATGAGGTAAACAAACCTTTTATTATTTACGTACGAAGAAATCGGCGGCCGGCGCGCGGCGGCGTTCGCGCAGCGCAGCGCGGGTCAGCTGTTAAAAGTCACTATTTCACTACCCGCCCATATTCGTAAACCGACACGAAATATTAATTGCTTTATTAAACGATATTTACGCACAAAACAATGATAAAAATTATTTATTCACTGCTAGAAAACGCAGACAAATGAAATGTAACCACTCACTGCACTAAAAAATTCAATTAAATAAATTAAAATCGAAATTATAGCACGGAGCTCAATTCGAACCGACCTCACGTCACGGGGCGTGGGGAGGGAAGTGAGCGTTATCTTGGCGTGGCGTAACAATTTGACTCAGCAATCATCGACAACAGTACCATGAACCACGGAGAAGCTAGATTTTTCAACCCCTCCAAGAACCGGCTTTTTAACCGACTGGACCCTGGTCTAAATTCTATTACTGTAAAGTCGTCAGAGGAAACCCTGCGACTTTATACAATTACTATTGCATGTACAACTAAATTTGAAGTTTTGGAGGTATAATGGCAAATGCTCTATACCCCTTTTTTTTTTTTTTTTTTTTTTTTTTTTTTTTTTTTTTTTTTTTTTTTTTTTTATTATAGT
Organism: Endotricha flammealis; assembly: GCA_905163395.2. Taxonomy (NCBI): domain Eukaryota; kingdom Metazoa; phylum Arthropoda; class Insecta; order Lepidoptera; family Pyralidae; genus Endotricha; species Endotricha flammealis. Next base: position 1,120,091 of record LR990871.1, on the reverse strand, counting down.
GAGAGAAATGCATTACTGCATGCCCCGCCGCTTGGGGAAGCGGCGGGGGTATGTCGGGCTCCCCCTCTAAAGCCACTTAGGGTATACCGACTAAAACTCTCACTCACTGCCACCTAATCCGCCTATACAGGCGGGGCCACGGGAACTGCGATACTTCCGTGACCCCGCCGGCGGTTGTCCGAAGACCCGTCTCCATGGGCTCGGCACTGTTGGCGGCGCGCACAGAGTTGGCGCGCCGCACCGCTCGGGGACTTCCGATCCGATGGGCGACGGTTTCCCCAAACCGCCGCCCGGAAGCCCCCGTTAAGGTGGCAGTCGCCGGGCATGGGCCAAACGCCTGCCGCCCGGTCTTTTACGGCGGAGCGGGGGGGCGGCTGGGTCCGCTTCCCTCACCCGCTCCGCTGCCTCCTTCTGCGTCAGTACTTCGTCGCAGAAGGAGGCTACCGCGTCCCACGACCTCTCGCTCTCGGCCATCTGTTTGACAACAGCCGGGAGCGAGAGGTCGTCGCCAACAATATCCATGAGTGCGGTGCGAGGCGCAGCCCACTCAGGACACTCCTCCAGTGTGTGCTGCGCCGTATCTTCCGCGCAGCCGCACTCGTGGCACTCCGCCGTTCTTTCCCTCCTCGCCACGTTGTGCAGGTACCAGCCGAAACATCCGTGGCCGGACAGCACCTGCACAACGTGGTACGACAGCCCACCGTGGCGCCTCCCTAACCAATTGTTCAACACCGGCTGGATGGCAAATGCTCTATACCCTAGCCTATCCTTTTTTAACTAGCGGACTACGAAAGTCCCAATGAAGTAAAACACGGTATAATACTAGAAAAAATAACTCTACTTACAGGTCCGGTAATAATACTACTTCCATGAGAATGTTCATATCCGTCAGGATTCAGTACGGGTATAATAATCCATTCGAAATTTTCTAAAAATCTCGAATTTGTTTCAATCAATATGTTATCTATGACTTTCATTGCTGCTGGTATTGTTATCCACTCTCTAGCAATAGACGCAGCCTCAATTACAATAATAGGTTTATTTGTATCTGCATTGTTAGCTGTAAGTTTTGCGTAAACCAAAGAGTTGTTCAGTGCAGTTGTGCCTACTTCTACTAGTTCAAAGGATATTGGGGATATTGTTTCTGAATATTGGCTTTCCAGTTCCCGTAATTTCGCCAGGATCTGTGGATAAAATAATATAGGTTTTTTAGAATGTTAGAAGCCTAGCCACTACTAAGTGGCTCGGAAATGAACTGGCTCGACCGAAAATTGTTAAATTTAAGAAAACCATTTTCTTTATTAAAAAATGCAGCTCCACTTACTACCATTCTGAAGTAGTTCCACAATCGTTATTGTGCAATATCTGTCAGTTAAATGCCATTTGTTTAAGGTAGGGTACAATAACGATTGAACAATTGGTTCCTTGACAGTGGTAATAAGTGTGTCGGGGTTAATGTTTTTAAGAAATTTAATCGTTAGGTCTATATACAGCCTCAATGCTATGCTTTCACAGGCATTTTCTCTAGTGAAACTGTACAGGCAAGAAAGAAAATTATGCCTGCAAGGTCGAGAACTGAGAAAAGAGATATTTATGCTAATAATGTAAGCATCGCTATGGAACGTAGTCCAAAACGAATATTACTGTTAAATTTTAATTTTTAGTAAATTCCTTCGTGAATTATCAAAGAAACTTGAATCATATTTAAAAAATAATGTTTTTATAAAATTTTATTATTATACATACTACAATTCTAGGGAAACTATCAAATTTAGTTGTTGTTTACCTCTGGATACCTGTAGTAACTAGTGTAGTCAAAATTTCTATTACTCTCGTCTCTAGACACACTGTCTTTTTCTTGTTTCTCAGTCAAGAATCTGAAATGTAACATAATTTTTTTATTAAACACTACTCCATTTAGTTTGCGTATATTTTCCATTCCGTTAACCCTGAGAATTTCAGTAAATCCCATGTTTTGCCAATTCTACGGCCTAAAGGAAACTCCTGCGCAAAATAATAAGGAAGAAAATCATAAGATCTCACACTAACTGGACAAATATTTCTTCACATCTATATACTGTGAGGATGGTACATTTAATCAATGAAAGAGGTAAACAGGGTAATGGTACAACAAAGAAAAAATATTTTTATACTAATAATGTACCTAAGCATCGTCATGAAACTTTGTAATTAGATATAATAGTACAATAAGAATTACTATTGATAAAAAATCGAGAAAACCCTTCACGTTTAGAATACTCGAATCATATTTTCATAAGAACAGTCAGCCAATGAAAGATATGAGCAGGATCATTCCTGCTCATATCTTTCATTGGCTGACTGTACTACCCCAATCGAGCTTGTCTATTTCATACATACTCTACGACTCCAAGTCATCCATTTGATGTTAGCAGGCCGCCTTGTTGGTAATGCACAGTTATCCGTGTAACTTTGCTGTGTATTGTAAATAAAGCATATCTATATAGCATTAGTCCTGGTTATCACTTAGGTCTTAATTATTGTATTGATAAATGATAATTTCAAGAATTTATGGTTCAACATAATCTGTTTTGTTAATCAACCACACAGGTGTGATTTGTCGCTATTCAGATTAGATTAAAATGGTTTTACTTAAATTGCAATTTTTTTAACGCGTATGACGGGGCACCCTGTATAAGCCTATGAACTTATACAGGGTCATAAAGTGCGCAAAGGGAAATGGGGGATAGAATACTTCAATTTATAGTAAAAAAAAAAAATGTACCATATATAATTTTTATAGCTAGAAGATTTCGAACTTCTCTTGTGAAAAACAGGCTGAACGACTGGGGCTTTTGGGTTCAAAGAAAAATGACCATGAATAACGTGTTTTGAAGAATAAATAAAATAGGTACAAAGCGTAAATGGGTATTGATAATTGATAAGTGTTTTTTTTTTCAAAATTTCTCAAAACAATGAAGGTACACTACACCGGTGTATTATAGGCTATTTATATATTTCTTTTACACTAGGGATTCTTAGTATAAACCCGTGCGAAGCTGGGATGGGGCGCTAGTCGTAAATAAACCGGGTAACGTTACGCATGTCAATAAAATTATCATTGTGAACTTGTTTGCTGTAGCATATTATGTACACAATTTGGAAAATATTTTACCCAAATTGAATAATTCGACCCACGGTGAAAGAATTTTTGATATCGGTCAAGTAATTTTTGAGTTTATTCGTTACAAGCAAAAATACAATTCTTTCCTCTTTATAATATTAGTAGATTACTTACTTCTGAACATCTTCAACGTGCACTACAATTGGTATCTTCAGGTCTTTCAGTTTTCCTTCAAACCATTCGAAATGCGTTTCTGGTACCATGGCCAGTCCAAGGACATTGCGCTCAAATGATGGAAGTCTCCAAAAATCAACTACATTGTCCTTCAATACATCTAAATTTTCCTGTTGTAAATCTGTTTCCAGTTTTATTTTGTACACTCTGTGCCTGGAATTCGAAAGTCATTTATGAACCCGACCACCAACGCCTCCAAGCGGTAGGAATTATGTCATCGAATGTTCAAAAAAAAAATCCAGCTACGTCTTGTTAGTCTACGCAGAACCGTTCTTGGTGCAGAGTCACCGTTATCAAGGATGTCATCATCATCATCATATCAACCCATAATCATCCCACTACTGGGATATGGGTCTCCCTTCAAACGAATGTGATTAGAGCGTACTTTGCCACGCTGCTCCAATGCGGATTGGCAGAGGCCGGTGTTTTCCCGCCCTAAGGCCATTGACTTGGCTTAACGAGACTGTCAACCAACAGCCGGGATCGACGGCTTAACGTGCCCTCCGAAGCACGGAGAAGCTCGAGATAACGAAACCGATCCAAACGCTGGCTAGGGTCGACGTCGCTTAACTTGCGTGTTCATATTGGAGTGCTACACACAGCGACGCCATCGAGCTCCTCGAATCAAGAATGAACAAAAGTATTATATTGCAGTGATCTCGTTGACATTATCATCTTGATACCTTTGGCAGATTTTATGTTAGCTCGCATGAACACTTAAGTGCTTGACAATAGAAATTTGTATTCTCCATCTTTTTATTGTTATTATTAACTTTTATTGTATGTACTGGCTATGTTATTTAGTGTCGGATACTATATTTTTGCTATACATAATATACTAGTGAAACCCGCGCAACTTCGTTTGCGTGTATTTATTTATGCACAGCAGCGCCACCTATATCAGACTTTTGATAAAATCCTACGGGAATCGCGTACTTTTCGGGATAAAAAGTACCCTATGTGTTAATCCAAGGTATCAGCTACCTACATACCAAATTATCATAAATATTGTTCCAGCCATTTGAGCGTGAAGATGTAACAAACATACACATAACTTTCGCCTTTATAATATTAGTAGGATTATTTTAAGCATGTTATGTTTCACTTTCAATTAATTGTGAATTAATATAATATATTTCAAATGTATTAGATAATCATTAATGTAACAATTTGTTGATGATATTTAGATGATAATGCTCGACCAATTCCTCGAAAAAAAACTAGTAAATGTCTCTTTTGACATCAGTTCATTACCATAATATTGGTATAAATATTTATATTATTTTATAATGATTATTATATTAATATAGAACTATTCTAACAATTCCTCCGCCGTGGTGTAATGGTTACCACGCCAGACCGCCACCCAGGAGGTCCCGGGTTCGATCCTCGTTCGGGTCATGATGAAAAACGAACTTTTTCTGATTGGCCTCGGGTCTTGGATGTTTATCTATATAATAATATGTATTTGTTATAAAATATAATATCGTTGAGTTAGTATCCCAACACAAGTTTCTAACTTACTTTGGGGCTAGCTCAATCTGTATGAATTGTCCCTATATATTTATTATTATTAATGCCGCAATCGTGAATTTCTGCACTCCCAATGATTGACAGGTAGAGAATGCAATTAGCATTAAGTCAGCTTATTGTATCATTACTTTCTGTATTGTGGTCAATAAAGTTATATAAATAAATAAATACCAATTGAACTAGACTCAATTCGCTGGACTATCATGACGACGAGACCTAATGGGATCTTGAAAAAAAATTACAAAAATTTACACCTACCTCTTATAAGTTTCATTTTGAGCGTTACCATAAACTAACAGACTAAAAAGTAATATAAATTTTAACATTTTACAGCCGGCCTCTAATCACTTACTACACTGAGTGACAATACATGGAATAGTTTATTTATAATTAACAAAATATCAAATTAAGTTAAGAGCTTTTTTACATGGGGCTTTAAATATTACGACGCGCGTTTTAATCCACGACCACACCCCTATTCTCGTAACAAGAACCGATTCTATTTCGATTCGAATTCAATCGCTGTCTCACTCATTCAAAATAGCAATCGAAGGGGACAGCGAGTGAGTTTGAATGCATGAGGCATATTGAAAAACGCCGAGCTTCCGATAAATGCAGTGAATATCAGTGCATATCCGAGAAACGATTCGTATTTGCCTTGCTTGCCAAATTTGCTATTCCCGAAAATAACTGGGTGTTTGGACTGATTCTCCGTGTGTGTGTATAGACATAGTTATCGCTTGTGTCGATTAATTAGCAATTAGCATGTGGCCGCCTGTCTGGACGTAGTTTTACAAACGTTTCGTGGTTACGTAGTTTTTTAGCCCTAGACGACGGACGAATCACGTAGCGAAAAGTCTGGAGGTGCCGCTGATGCCGATGCAGCATCTGCCACAAGATCGAAACGGATTGAAAAAAAAAGGTTTTTTTATTAGAATATCTGAAATAGGTTTGCCTTTGACCACAGCGTGCCTGATGGTAAGCATCGTTGTGGTCTACGATGTAACACGCTCACCATGAAAAAACCTATTTACACGGAATTTGTGCCTATTAAGTTACGTCGGAGTCACGATCCTCAACATTTAGGGACCGATATAAAGAAGACCCGGCCCTACACTTTATTTAAACATGTGTATCTTTTTAAAGTGTGGACTAGGGCCTGTCCATTTCTTTCTTTCAATAATTCGCTACCCTAAGGTTGCCTTGAAAAGATTGCTTTTAGCAATAAGGCCGCCTTGTTGCTAATACAATAGTATGTAAGATATTAATGTAATGTAATATTTTTTACTGCTGTTGTATGTGTATTGCATATAAAGTCTATTCTATCTAGATAGATATCTAGGGCGTGACATGTGCTTCGGCGGCGCTGTAAAAAAAACGCTATGTGTACACGGGCCTTAAAATAACATAGATAAGCCACACCACACCTGATTTTACGAAATGTATGACTGCATACGGTTATATCAACGTAATCTAAAATTTTAAATCTTGATATGAAACCGATAAGTATTATTCATTAGTTCAATTAATTCCGATAGATAATTGAATAACTATAGTAATTTACATGGAAAGTATTTGATTGTTTAGTTTGTTTGCATTAGATAGGCTCCGACGCTAGATAGCTAGATTTAATAATAATATGCTTTATTAGTCCAGTCAATAACGTAGTTATAGAGTGCGTGTGCGGGAACCTAAGCGATTTCTTCAGAAACCTAATCAGGATGCTTAGGGAGGAAACATACTAAAAGTCCTGACGTCTAGGAGGTGAGCCAAAAGGAGGGGATTTTTAAGTATTTCGCTAATATCTCAAAAACAGTACATTATAGCGGAAAATGGTCTATGATGAAATAAAAGCTTATAAAATTCTCTATCACTTTGATTAAATACACATTTCCATATTCCCATCCGTTTTCGAACTACACGCTTCGGAACAGTGTTGAGGCCTCATTCTGTTGGCAGCCATGACAGGTCACCAATCCATCTTTTTAAGGTCTCGTACCCATAGAACCATATATCGTAGAATCAAACATAGGTCGTAGAAACAGATTACTAAGACTCCACGTCCACGGTCTGTATGTCTGATAGATAGATAAATAGATAGATAAAGTTTATTTGCGTAAAATAAGGTACATTATAGATTATTTAATATTAAATTGTCAGCTTATCTGTTTTAAATCTGTCTGCCAGAAGTCTGTATCTCATGAACCGTGGTAGCTAGGCAGTAGAAATTTTCGCTCACGCACTCTATACACACTTTTGAGGCATTCGTTAATACGTAATATTTCATTCCATAATGATGGGAATTAGAATAGTAAACAATATAATTAATCGATTTTCTTATTTGTAACAAAATTTTATCCATAAATACTACCTTTATCCGACACTAAGAAAATCGTAAACAACTAAAAGTAGAAAGATTAAAGCATTAGCGTTGAAAACAAGTTCTGAACTTTCTATTGAAAACAATTTTAGCGCTACGGTTAATGGCCCCCTGTTACACCGTAGCGAGCGTAAAATACATAGAATGTATAAAATATATTGACAAACGTACTTTAGAAACGTTCGGTAGTTTTCAAAGTTAATTAAATACTTCTCAAGAATAACCTGTATAATTATACTACTAAATAAATATAAATAAATAAATATATAGGGACAATTCATATAGATTGAGCTAGCCCCAAAGTAAGTTCGAAACTTGTGTTATGGGATACTAACTCAACGATATTATATTTTATAACAAATACATAAATAGATAAACATCCAAGACCCGAGGCCAATCAGAAAAAGTTCGTTTTTCATCATGACCCGACCGGGGATCGAACATAACTTGGCCTTAAAGTTTCCGTGTCCCGTTAAAAATTGAGCTACTTGATGGTCGACCTCTAGCCAGGTTTTCTTTAATCTGTCTCTCACAGAGGGAAAGAACAGATACAGATGACGGCCTTTTACGGAAGTCTCCCACCTTTCCTGCCATTCCGATAGAAGAGTCTGTAATACGTCATCTAACGGATTAAATAGTCTATTTATTTTGTCACGATCACGTGTCTTAAGGAACGCGGGGGTCATTTCTTTTGATCTATAGTACATCGACGCGCGACGCTGTATCTCCAAATCGACGGGTATTACGCCAGCCAGCACAGGGAGTGCCTCCGTGCTGACAGTTCTGTAAGACTTACACAAAAATATCAAGGCAAGACGCTGACTTTGCAATAATTTTCTTCGCGCGGCCCCAATTGTTACACGATCCGCGAAAACCGCTGAACCATATGTTATACAACCCAGGTACGTCGCAGTATAAACCATTTTTAACGTTCTAAAGGTTAAACCCTAGGTTGCCGCAGATACTCGAGTTAAGGCATAAAAATTCTTTTTGGCTTTTTCTCCTATCTATCTACTAGCGAAACCCGCGCAAACTGACCAAATCCGCGTACTTTTCGGGAAATCGCGTACTTTTCGGGTTGAAAAGTACCCTATGTGTTAAATATAAGGTATTCAAGGTATTGGCCCAGCCATTTGAGCGTGAAGAAGTAACAAACATACATAGCTTTCGCCTTTATAATGTTAGTTGGATTATAAAGAGCCAAAGTGTATGAGATTGTAGCTCCTGGATCTACTGTGCCGATAGCGTGGTATTTTTGATGTTCAATGTTCATAGGCGGCGGTAAACACTTTCCATTGGATGACCCACTTGTCTGCCGAATAACAACGGCGTCAACATGACAATGAAATTACAACAAAATCTGGTGTATGTGTTTTTAAAAGACCACTGACTTGGACTGTGTGTGAAGCTAATATTGAAAGTTGAGTTGCAGTAGTTAGTAACGAATGTTCTTTCGCATTATGTGAGTTCTAAATTCGGACGGATTACAATGCCTTGTTGTTACAGTACGGTGTAAATTGGCATCCATTTTATTCCGAGCCCGTGCCGTACTTCCTTCTTGGTTGGAACGACATATTCATATTTAAATTTATGGCAAAACTTGACTAGTTAAGACTAGACGAAGCAATATAAGTTGCTTTCATTGTCCTACTTGTAAAGTTCCAGCCTTTAGGTCGCATACGCCATTAATGTTTAACGATAAATAAGAGGATGTCTTTTATGCTAGTGCATATTGAAGAGAAATATAACAACATCAAATATGTATCTTGATAATAATAAATCACTTTTTACACAATTTACACAGTGGTTCCAAGTAAGTTAGTTTAAAAAAGGGCAGGAGACATCTAGACTTCTTTTTATCATCAAAACATTATAATTTTTTTTTATACCACAAAGGTGGCAAATTTATTATCTACAATTCACTGGCATTACAGGTTTTTACCTAATTCGACAATGAAGTATCATCACATTCCTATGAGAAATAAAAAAAAAATCTACATTAGAAGACGCTGCAATCGCCAAATTCTAAGAAATTGTTGACATTATGATGGCGCCAAAAATCGAACTATGGTTTTAATTTTCCTAAAACTCTTCCACACGACATATATATCAAAATTTACAACGAGCGTAGCCGCTGACAACGCTAGTTATACCATAAATACTATATTATTTCGTGCATTTAAAACATATAATACCATAAGTACCGAATTGAGACCGTAACAGGAAGTGCGAGTTGGAAAAATGGCCGCGTTTCCTGTCGGGTAATGGCGTCGTGCTGTACTTGATGGCGGTATCCGCTCGATAAGAGAGGGTAAGGCATTTTAAAAAGATCCTCAGTATTGTGCTGCAAGGGATAAATCTCGGGACGTATCCTCGAGAGCATGTCGGCTTCAGACTTGTCCCCCAATGGGCACACTTTATATAGCTTCACAAAGTGGTTCTTCCGAGCGTTTTTTTTAATTTAATATTAATTGTGGCTCATGACTTTTTCGCTACTATATTACGATTAATTTATTACTTTATTCGAGAAACTGTGAGCCACACTCTAAACAAAACACGTTAAGCAATGTAAACCTTAGCTAGTATTTCGGAGGGTTAATCCGTCTTGATGATGAGTGATGACTGTAATTTATAGACCGTCGTCAAACCTTGTTTTTGTACCAATCCTTTTCTCCTTACCTATCTTTGTTGCCGACAGAACATTGGCAGCACCTCTGGTGTGATGTTCTTATGCACTTTTCATCAGGTGGCCTGCTTGTTTGCCAACCCTTCTATAAAAAAATGTGGCAAGAAACAAAAAAGTTGTGTGTTTGTTCGCAACAATCCCTTTATCTGGAAAGTATCACTTGTTACAAATGTGTTGTCCTGTCTGTTCTTGACTTAATTAACAGTCCGTCTGCCGAAGGATTGTGAGTGGGTATTACAGGGTTCAGAAGTGGAGCCACTTAGGTACATTTTTTATATTTTTTTATAGGGACAAATCACACAGATTGAGCTAGCCTCCAACGTGGTCGTGCTTTTTTTAAAAACAGACCAAATTTTATCTTTTACTTCATTTTTTTTTCTTTCAAGATAAGACTGGGTTGATGACCTCTTTAGCCCCGATTTTTATTTTATTAGTAAGATAATCATATCCTAGATACCACCGAATTCCGACCGTGTATGATTTACCATTTTGCGGTTTTATCATTTTACTTTATTACCAATGTGATCTTTAATTACTTCTGTGCAATTAGGTATGCGCTTTTGACGTTATACTATAGGGTTGTTTCCAGGGTCAAAATAATTACATTATATTTAGGTAGTCCGTATTTTAGATTATAAAAAAATATTGGACACGTGTTTTTTCTTATTTCGATTAAACAAAAAATAACAAAGATACAAGGCATAAAAATTTAGGAGTGGTGGCCTTTGACGTCACCCCGTGCGAAAAAATGCCACACGGCGTGACGTCACACGTAACTTTAATGGGCTATATCTTTGTCATTTTTGGTCTGATTTACAAATAAAAAAATGAGATGCCTTTTTTTTGAATAACCTAAAAGACGGACTAATTAAATTTTTTACGGCTACTAGCCTATTGTATCATATTGCCTATTTCGCTCCCTTACCATTTTGCGACCATCTTACTATTATGTTCTTTATCGTTCCATGCCTAAAGAATCGTAATTTATAAATCAGCGAAAGTACATAAATCAAAAAGTATATTATTTTTTCTGGACCACCTATGAAACGTTGATGTAAATAGCTAATTCTAAGCATTGATTTATTCTTTAAATTCTCACAAATGTTAGTTCGACATTTTCACGTAACACCGAGCGTTCGCCCAGAAACGTAAAAAAAAATATGTTTTTTTTTCCATCAATTTGTGTACCGTGTCACATTTTGTACATTCAAAGAAAACACAAGGTACGTCACAGAACAAGTAATACGTAAGAGGGTGTTTGTTCCGTCAAAGGGTCGCGACAAAGGGACTCTCAGATGACCTGGAGGGGTAATGTGTCTTGTACCCTTGTTGGGTTATATCTTGAGGTATTCCAAGCGACTTTGTTCTGTGCTACTTTGGTCTGGTGAAGTAAAGACAATTATTTGCACTGTTTTGTGTGACAAACCACTTTTGTAAATCTTGATATTAACCTCACCGTTTTTAATACAATGCATATTCGTAACTTCTTTATTTGATCGTGTTGGTATCGAACCTGCGCCTTCTGGTACTAAATCACTACCAACAGCACCACTGAGCTGACGCTGTCATTATAAAGCCGAAGGTTTGTTTAGTTGAATGTGGAAATTTGTTTCAGGAATCTCATGAATATTGTTTCTAATTGAAAAATTGTTTTAGTGATGGATACTCCATTAATCAAGAAGACTAATTTAATTACTAATTAGATATATTAAAATAACATCACGCTATGCTAACGAAGTAACACGGAAAACTAAAAAAAATTACAACGCTATAAATATGATCCCGAGTTAAGCGTGAACGGAATTGGTAAAAATTTGGCACAAATACAATTTATTCCAAAAACAGTTCTCCAGCAAAGCAAATAAAGTTATCCAGAGCTAGCTTAGTTTGAATGGTTAAAAAGTTAGGTTATTTTCTAGACCAGATTATGCTATTAACAGAAATCTATTTAAAAAAATGTTAAATCCCTTTAGTAATTTGAAACAATTCCCAAAAGAGATCGTATTCAGAAACAACCACTGAATTGTAACAGCTGAAAAAACCAGTCTGAAACCGATTCAGTGGATATATAGAGAAAAAACGTATTGATTGATGAAATGCACACGGCGCCGCTTCAAACACGAACGGACTAATTGATGGCCATTTTATAAAGGGACTCAATACTTTTCAGGATATTTGTAGAATTCCTATACATTGAATATTGGTTTTACATTGGGAATAATTTGCCACTTGTGATATCTATATTCCTATCCGTTCAGTGACACTCAACTATTTGTGTTTGTATTAGCTTGTCATACATTTTTTATTATTTATTTCAGGAATTGGTGGAGGTGGTGGTGGAATCCGGTGAATCTGCCGACTTGCTCAATCCTCTTGACTTCATTCAGAGGCGTGCCGCAAGATCTTGTCCACAATCCCATACTGTCTAGCAAGTTAGAACCACTGGCTGATTGAAGGGATTTTGGCTCCCTGTGTGTGTTCTACCAGCTTTAAAATGGGAACCGAGGAACTCTTCAATCTGGTGCCAACAACCCATTCCGAACTCTTACCACACACTGTACTTTTCCGGTCGAGGCCCGTTTCATGGTCTCCAAAATACGATGGACTTTAAGGAAACAAATTGAATTTACAAAATCATTTAATACAATACAATACAATACAAACTCTTTATTGCACCAGTAATTTTCATAAAAACAAAAGTAACAATGAAAAGAGAACGCAATAGGCGGCCTTATCGCTATGCAATTTCTTCCAGGCAACCTAATAAATTACTACTAAATAAATTTAACTGTTTTATACTGTTATAAATTTATTCTCAATAAACCCAATGGTCCGTGCAAGGGTTGTGACTGCACAAAATTGAGGGTGCCAAGGGGTACAAGGGGACTAAGGGCACAAGGGACATTAGAACTTGCAAACTGTGTTTATCATTATCATCAGTAAGGAAATTAAATTTTCCGGAACGGTTCGAGTTAAACAACTTGGTTCAAGAAGAAATTGTAACGATTTCGAAGTGGTAAATATTGATATATTTAAATTGTGAATGCATCATAAAGTTGGGGTTTATTATTCCACTTATTTTAATTTTTTTTTCTAAATAAATATAAAAATAGACAAATCACATAGATCGAGCTAGCCTAGCTAGCCCCAAAGTAAGTTCGAAACATGTGTTATATACTATAATACAGACTGTATTCTGTTTTAAGTACCAATAAATAAAATAAATAATAGCCATCCCGTATTGACTGGAATTATCGTTGTTCAACTTGAATGATCGCTCCAATAACGAGACCATCGCACTCCTCATCCTAACTAATATTTTAAATGAGAAAGTGAGTTTGTTTGTTTGTTTGTTATTCCTTCACGGCTGGACTAATCAGCCGATCATTACGAAAATTTGTATACATATTGTCAGGGGTACAGAGCCCAACATATGCTAATTTTTATCCCGTGAAAGTATGTCATTCCAATGGGAAAATACTTTTTCTCCTATACATAACAGATGTCGCCATAAGTCGCGCTATACGTAATCTTACTCATAAAATTAACCGCGAGCGAAGCCGCGTGCAAAAGCTAGTATATGATATCCAGGATGCATCGTTGCACCATTATTATCAATTTTGCACACACATAAATCACGTCCAGAACAGCGGCCACTGTACGTCTGTCGGTCACAAGACTAGTCATTTGCAATTCTGACGTTTATTGCATTATACCCTATTAGGAATACATGATAGCATCTAGGATATTATTTAATACAATGTTATTACACATTTAGAACCTTCTTCAGCAGTGCAGTGCTCTTTATGTCATACAGTAGACAAACAAGCAAGCGGGCCACCTGATGGCGGTCACCGCCCCCTATGGACATCAGTAACACCAGGGGCGCTACTAATGCGTTGTCCACCAAGGAGGTTGGAAAAAAGGAAGGAGGAAGGGAAGGGAAAGAAGGAGGGGGAAAGAGGGGATAGGGAAGGAGTTGGACTTTCGTATCTCTCACTTACCGAACGAAACACATTGCTGCTTCACATCGATATTCTGGGAGAGGGCTCTCTGTTTAATCTCTTTAAAAGTAGACAACTTGTTATAGACTTGTGTGATGTCATGGATATCCAGCGATCAGGTGACCCACTAAACCCGTTCGTTCCCCTCTGATATTAAAAAAAAAACACTCCGACATTGATATTAATACAATAAAATAACAAAGTAAGTTACCAAACACGTAATGGATTGGAATGTTTTGTATCAAAAGCTAAGCGAGCTATTTAATTCTGTGCTAACTTTTATTAACAATATTTAAAAACTCCGTCTACAATTTGTATCGCTTAAATGTCATACAAAACTGTCGCTTTATTGTCGTTATAGTGAGTTTGGCTTGTCGCATTGTACAGGGGAATACCGAAAAAACAATAGAGAATCAATACAGCAGATATTGTAAACATTTTTTGGATTGCTTTATAAATCGCATCCAGAAGTTAATAACTGTATGTAATTCACATAGCGTCACATGAACCCAAGTTAAGCAAGACAACGGTTAATTTATATCAATATTAATTATTGTCCGTCAGGAATCTTGGAAGTAACTCAAAACGGCCTGTAGTCCTATTGAATAAAATACATATTATTATCCAGTTTCTGAACAGCATTTTAATATTAGTTACACATTAAGCATTGAGCTACACTTTTTTCTTCTTTTATTTGACATTGGCAGTTTGTTTCTTCTACAAGTCGTGGCTTTTGCATTCTTGTTCGTTGCAATTAGCCAGCGAATAATTGTCATAAACTTTACCAATTCAACGTTTGACCTCTTTGACTTTGACATTAACTATAGCGTATTATCGCTTTGCACGTGCAGTGTAATTGACACCTAATTCTTTAATTGGTTCGCTCACAGGCAAACTTTCTTCCATACAATATTTATAAGTAATTTGCAAATACATAGCGCTGTTCGAAGAGATTGTTAACGGCTGTAATACAGTTTAATAAACAATATGCATAAATTTGAGAGTTAATTTATATGAATAAAACATGAAGAAAGTTGAGCCCCCTCTTCAATTGTGTAAGTATTGTAATGAATGTGCAAATTGAAATAATGGAATGATTGAGAAATATATTTTAATGGTGCTACCTACTCCATTTCTATGTACTGCCAAACAGTGCAGCTCCCCTGACCGAGTGACAGTTTATTTACACAATACACACAGCGATCGCCACCTGATCCCAAAGTACGTTAGGCCATAGTAATTCTGTGGTTATACTTAACCAGCCTGTGTCATGGGTACCAGACCACGGATATATTAGTAAACTAGCTGACCCGTGCCCACTTCGTTGGGCATAATGTTAATAATCCTTTTTTAGTACAGAGTGTTATGTTTTAATTTCTAATTGCCAAAAGGAGGGTTATACGTAGGTATAGTTTGTATTTGCATGCTAATACAAAATTCGAAAGTAACTCTGTCCGAAAGAAAGCAGCGTACGTAAGAAACGCTATCATTCGACCGTTTTTTCTCCGATTCACTTTGCAAAACCGACTACCACGTAAAAGCCTTTTTTTATTTTTTATATAACCTATGACACTCAGCAATAATGTGGCTTTCTATTGGTGAAAGAATTTTTAAAATCGGTTCAGTAGATCCCGAGATTACCCCTTACAATTTAACAAATATACAAACACACAAACTTTACTTCTTTATAATATTAGTATAGATATATTATAATAGGAACATAGAAGACACCCAGACTCAGACAAACAATAATATCATCACATAAATGCTTAGCTAGAGCGGTAATCGAATTCGCGCTCTGTGGGGCAATTCACGTAACAAGAACCGATTCTAGTTCGATTCAACGACACTCGCTGTCCCGTTCAATTCCTATTTTGTATGAGTGAGACAGCGAGTGTCGTTGAATCGAACTAGAATCTGTTCTTGTTAAATTGCCCCACTGGTGTAGAAAGTACATTACCAACGAGTCACCGGGCTGTCACGTTTGTAAACTTATCCTTTTAAATTGTAGACTAAATGTAAACTAAAATTGAGTTTACTTGAAATATGCAAATTGAACAAATTCCTTTTCAGTGGGGGAACCTATTCATAATTGTTTAATTAATGCCTTTTGATGACTAATAGTAACCGATAGCTAGATTAGGTTTCAATAAAATAAAGAAGAACGATAAATTAATAATAGTAAATAAATAAATATTCTTGGACAAATCACACAACGCCATCTAGTTCCAAACTAAACAAAACTTGTACTATGGATAATAGTTTGCACACAACTGTTTGCCTTGCGCAGGATTCGAACCCGCAGTGTTCATTGTTAGCCACTCGACCACCGGGACTGTCGATCACGCTCCGCAATAAAAAAAAAAACAGCAAGACATAATTCAGTTTTGTGTTATTTCTATGTAAATAGTTAATATTATATGTATTTTATTCTATCGGAATCAATGTCTGATACCAAAAAAATACTCTGTCTGGGTCACAAATGAATATATGAAAAATAAAACGAAAAATTTCCATGTGGTTGAACAAAATAAACAAGGCGGTCGGACGACCTAAGAAAAGTCGCAGGAAGCTGCTGAATGCATAACCAGTTATGCTGGAGACGTTTTGGGGAGCCCTATGTCCAGCAATGGACTTCTTGTAGCTGAGATGAGATGATCAGATGAGAACAAAATATTCGACTTTGGATTCGATTTAGTAAAAATATTTTTTCAAAAGGGCACAATGGATAATCCGCTCAAATCGGAGCCCGCCTGAGAAAGGACCTTCACCTTACAGAAGATCGTGGCCAAATAGCATTGGTTTCGGCCATGTTTTGTTCCTACGGTGAGTAAGGTCCCCACATCTACACTTTGTACAGGGTTGGCAACGCGCTAGTGATGCCCACGGTATTGCAAGCGTCCATAGGCTACGGTGACAGCTTACCATCAGGCGGGCCGTTTGCTTGTTCGCCACCTCGGTGGTATCAAGAAACCACTTCTGAATAGTTGAATTTTGACAAAAAATTTCATTCAACACTTATAAAATTTACAGTTCTTTAAAAATTAAACAAAAAACAAATTCAAACACAGGCACTCAATGTACATCATTATCATCATAAAAACATAATACAAAAGAATTAAATATGAATAACAAAATAAAAATAAAATAATGTCAAATAATAATTGAAAAATAAATAAATAAAAGGCTTTTATATGTCAAATCCACCCCTTAATGTTTCTGGTGCAAAGCTCCCCAAAACGCTTGCTGCGTTGCCGCGCTGAATGGCGATGGCCATTCTTTGCACCAGAAACGAGGCAGATCGGGGGTCGCCGTTCCTCGCCGCTATTCTGTGCCCTATCTCTCTGATTAGGGTCTTGGCAAATTAACAGAAAGATGAAATTAAGTTAGCATCAAAACATTGTGTGAAATTTCTGTTTAACTATAATTTAGTTTGTAAGTCGCGAACAGTTAATAGGATTTCTATGTAACATTAATGTAAGTTAGAGTTTCCATAATGTTCTAGGAATAGCGACAATTTAGTGGTTTTTGGTGTTTTACTTCCAGTACATAAGGACGTGAATTTGATCCCTATACGTACGGGAATGATAATGGAGAAGAAATTACCACAATCTTAATTGTTTTAAGCTATGTACTTTTATGCATTTAAAATGGTTTGTCCTGAATAGTTGACTGATGACTCAACACACAGCTACGTAGTACTATTATTTATTCTGTGACACAGCCTAAACCGCCAATCATAGACTCTTAGGTTTCTCTTGCGCGGGCGCGCAGGTTTTCAAAGAAACCTGAGAATTCTGTTCTTCACAACTACTTCTGAACTATCTTACAGTAATAATCTAATGTTATTTTACTTAGCTAGTTTGTGTTGAAATAAAACATTTTATTATTATTAAAAAGCGACTCGAAACTTGGAGGGTTTAAAAATTCAAAATTAAAAACCTTTATTCAGAGAATAGGTTTTCACAAACACGTTCTCTTGTCAGAGTATACAGTTGTAATAAATTAATCTACTCTATATACACCATTTCGAAACAAAAGCAAAATGACCACTGATAAAAGAAATGGCGAAAGAAAACCAGTTACGGTTCTTTGAATGAAGAAGGCAAAGTTTTTTCGAAATTCTCACGAAAAAGAGGGATAAACACAAAAGATGCTACGCGGTTTTAGCTAGTCTCAAAATAAATGGTTACAAAATATAGACTCAAATATGATACAACCTTATTGAAATAATAATTTCAAATTTTCAAGCATGGTAACAGTTCATAGTTCTATTAAGATTTAGCATAAAGGCATAACTTACGGAGCTTACATGGCAGTTATCAAGTTTCAGAAACGCTGAAAATCCCAACCAAATTTACATAGCAATTGAGTAGCGCGTGGAGAAACAGATCGCATAATTTTGTATTAAGTATGTATAATAGTATAGTTTAAGAGACAGTGTAATAACAGCCACTTTATATCTAGTGTCTGGGATTCTCGTATTTATCAGCTTTTTAATAACTAAGCGAACACGCTTTAAATTCAAACCAACCAACTCATAGAAGAATTACTTGACAGGACGAATTGCACAACGCTTTATAACAGGAATTGGCACGCACCTCGACGTCGCAGCATCACATCGTCGAGTCGATTTTGAGAAATATTCCCATTCTAATTGTGTTTAAAACTATCGCGTTTTGAACACATTATAACGCTTTATTAACGGGGCTTGAACGTGCGCTTAAACTTACCAAGACGTTTCGACAGAGTTGCATCTGGCGTGGTCACGGGGAGACTAAAACTACGTGGTATTAAAAATCAAAAATAAATTATTTTTATTCAAATAGGCAATTACAAGCACTTTCGAATCGTCACTTTTTTTTCCCCACCACCAGTGTATAAAGTCGCAGGGTTTCCCCTGACGACCTTACTGAGCTACCATAGTGTCCTCTCACTGCCAGTTGCACAGACTCATGCAACCGATCGTACTGACGGCTAAGGGTGTCTTGGCCACAGCGAGAGGTACACCAGGTTAGGTGTTGATTGAAACAGCAATCCAAAGTGAAGAGACTTTATTAATTACTAGCTTCTGCCCGCGGCTTCGCCCGCGTGGCCTAGTAACAATTAGCATATTTTTCTTCAGAAACAAATTCCGGTCCTGCACGGCCCGGTACGGTACGGTTCCATCCGGTCCGGTCGGTCCGGTCAGTCCGTGCTGGTCCGGTCGGTCCGGTCCTGATATGGAACCTACATGCCAATTAACATATTTTTCTACAGAAAAAAAAACCGGTCCGGTCCGGCACGGCCCGGTACGGTGCGGTTCCTTCCGGACCGATCAGGTCTGATCCGTTCCGGTCCGGTCCGGTCCTTATATGGACCCTACATGACAAATTTGGCATCTCTAGACCCAGCGGTTTGGGCTGTGCGTCCTCTCGCAACTACGTTTGCGCATATCTCGCTTTCCCGTGGGATTTTGAAAAATCCTTTCTTAGTACATCCCTAGACGTCGTAAGGAACCTACATACCAAATTTGGTAGAGCCTGGCAACCTCGTTTGCGTATATTTCGGTTTCCCGTGGGAATTTCGAAAAATCCTTTCTTTGTACACCCCTAGACGTCGCCGTCGTAAGGAACCTACAGTCCAAGTTTGGAATCTCTAGACCCACCGGTTTGGGCTGTGCGTTGATATATGTATAGTTAAGTCAGTCAGGACTTTGAATTTTATATATATGTGGGATGGAGGCAGGAAAAACACCCTTTTATCGTTTATAGAGTTTAATTTCTTCAATCAACAGAATAATGTACTACAATCACTTTTTCTACATCTTTTTTCACATGTGCCACGCCCTTGACCTCTAATATCTAACCTTAATTGGCATCTGTCACTTGTCAAATTAAATCTTCTTCTTCTTAAAATTAGCAACCATTCCCACACGGCCATCCTGGGAATTCCTCAGCCTCTGAGGAATCCGAAGAGTAACTAGTCATCCACGGTTTCATCATGTCGGCCGAACTGGAGGTGTTGATGGGACCCTCGCTTTGGCCTACCTTCCTAACATCGTACCTGTCGTTTCTTTTGACCTTTATTACCTCGAATGGCCCAAGGTATTTCGGGTACAGCTTGTAACCTTGAACAAATTGTGTCCTTTTTATAGCAACAAGATCGCCGACTTCATACTTATTAGACTCTCTCCTCTTTTTATTATACGAAGCTTTATTCTCCTCTTGAATTTTCTGGATGCTCAACTTAGCGTTCTTGCGGAGCTCTTCCCTTTGATCACAAAACTGTTGTACTTGTTCTTCGTTTATTAACTTCAGGATCACATCATTCTTCTCTCTCATCTTTACACCTGTTAAAAGCTCAAATGGAGTCATCTGTACACTCCTCTGGTGAGTACTGTTTAAGCTCCGTTGGACTGCACTAACATGTCTGTACCATTTAGTTGGATCATCAATGGCTAACTTACTCAGAACGTTAATTATTATCTGATGGGTCCGCTCAACCTGTCCATTGCCTCTTGGCTGCCCTGTGGTTATAGTCAGGTGACAAATATTTTCAGCATCGCAATAATCTTTAAAAGCATTAGATGTAAAAGAAGTATTCCGATCAGTTACAATTCTTTGTGGTGATCCAAATGTCTGTTGTTGAGTCTTTAATTTTTCCAATACCTCTTCAGTGGAAGTAGTCTTTGTTGGGTAAATCCAGGTGAACTTGGTAAATCCGTCTATCACTGTTAGTAAATATTTATAGTTCTTGTGAGTTGAAGTTAATGGACCTAAATGATCAATATGATACGTACACAATGGAGTATCTCCTTTATCAATTGGATTCAGATAACCTTCCTTCTTTCCCCTTTTATGCGAAATAAGTATACACTCTATGCAATTATTGATGACTTTTCTGACTTTTTCTTCTAACTTTTCAATATAATATTCTCTATTCACTAGTTCTCCTGTCTTACTGATACCAAAGTGTCCGTTTTCATGTTTCTTCCTTATTATTTCATTTTGCATTCTTCTCGGAACAACAATAAGTCTTGTACCATCTTTCTCTTTACAAACTATTCCCCCTTCTATCACATAGTCCTCATATGGTCCTTCTAATAGCATCTTCTTTAACAAACTGATGTGCTGGTCTTCGTCTTGTGCTCTTTTTAGTCGAGCTGCTGTTTCGGTAACCAGCAGACAAACGGGATACCTACTTAACGCATCGGCGTGTTTCAGTCGTGATCCTGGTTGGTGCTCAATCTCGTAGTCGTATTCCTCCAGGAGTAGAGCCCAACGAGCAACACGCGGAGGCAAATCCTTCTTCTTTAAGGTACTAGTCAAAGCAGAACAGTCAGTGACTATTTTAAAATGAATCCCCAATAAGTACACACGAAACTTCTTTACAGCTTCAGCAATAGCAAGAATTTCTAAATAATAGCTATGATAGTTCCGCTCAGCGGGAGTCGTCTTCTTGCTCATGTAGTACACGGGGTGCATTTGATTATCCTTATGACTTCTTTGCAGTAAGACTGCTCCATAGCCGTCTATACTCGCGTCTGTATGGAGTTCAGTTTCTAAGGTCGGATCATAAATCTGTAGAACAGGCGAATTTACCAAAACTCTCTTCAAGTCTTCAAAAGCTTTTTGACATTTATCATCAAAGTTAAAATCAGCGTCCTTCTTCAAAAGATTTGTTAGTGGTCTAGCAATTAAGGAATAATCTTTCACAAATTTTCTAAAATAACCAGTCAATCCAAGAAACGACTGTAATGTTTTCATATTTTGAGGGATCTTAAATTTATCAACAGCAGTTATTTTGTCTTTTGATGGTCGTATCTCCCCATTAGAAATAATATATCCGAGGTATTCAATCTTTTGACTGAGAAAGTGGCATTTATCCCAGTTAAACTTTAAATCATACTCTTTAGCTCTTGTTAACACTTTCTCTAACTTTAAGATGCCTTCATCTTCGGACTTTGAAGATAAAATGAAATCATCGAGGTAACACAATACAGTTCCGTCTGAAATAAGATCTTTGAAAATATTATTTATAAATCGTTGAAAAACCGAGGGTGCTGTACACAAACCGAAGGGCATCTTCATAAATTCGTATTGTCCTCGGGGAGTTACAAATGAAGTATACTTCTGACTATCTTTATGAACATTTACGTGTAGAAAGCCGTTCTGAAGGTCAAGCGATGTAAAAAACTTGGCACCTGTCAATCTGTCCAGTTGATCTTCAATTAAAGGCAGTGGGAAGTGTTCCTTGATAATGAGTTTATTTAACCTTCTGTAATCAACACATAACCGATAAGTTCCATTTTTCTTTGCAGCTAAAACAATTGGACTGGCAAAATCTGAGCGACTGGGTTTTATAATTTTCTGTTCTGTCCATTCTTCTATCTGCTTATTAACTACTTCTAGTTCTAAGGGTGAAAGTCTTCTGGGATTTTGATACACTGGTTCTTCATTAGTTAACATTATCTTCAGTTCAACGCTTGATTCTTTTCTTATTATAGGCAGTTTCTGTTCATAGTCATGTAACAGTTCACTTATCTTCTCTGTATATTTCGGACTTTTAATGTCATATTTATCAGTTGGTGCTTCTTCATGATCCATAAGTGAGGATAGATGCAATATCCTTTTAACTGTTATTCCATCTGCCGTGAAATTTACTTCTATTTCCTTCAAAATTGGGTTACCTAAAATTATATTGACTGGGATACACTCATCTTCTACCACATGGATAGTTGTGGCTAACTCGATATCATCTATCTGAACTTGTGCGGTAAAACATCCATTAGTGTAAATCGTATGGTCTGCTATGCCAGTTAAACATAATGTAACATTTCGGTTGTACTCCATATTTGCTCCATAAAGCTGTTGTAAATGTGCGCCCCGTATTAGGTTTACATCACTTCCGGTGTCTATCAGTGCTATAGTCTTCATGTTATTTATCTTTACTTCTTTATTAGGTATCTCACTTCTTGTTTTATTCTTTTTCTCCAATTCTATATTAAGTGTCTTCTTTCCTAAATTTAGGCATGCGTTCGACTTGTGTCCGAATTCATTGCATTTAAAACATTTAACTCCATTCGGACAGGCAGGTGATTGATGGTCAGTGTCACCACAATTGAAGCACCTTCGAACATTGGTTGGTTGTTTCCGTTTATTTGCATAATTCACACTGGCAGACTTCGGCAAACTATTGTTTTTCTCCGACATCTTCTTTTTTATTTGTGCGTAAACTTCCAACTTGTCTCGAAATTCCTTTATATTCCTTGCACCATATAAAACCATTTTATTCATCTCAGAGTCTTGTATGCCGTCAATAACATACTCCAGTAATGCCACATCTTCCACATTACCATTTACAGCCATTTCTTTCATAGAGAGGAAGTATTGTTGATATGTCTCATCAGTCTTCATCCTACGTGATGACAACATTTTGTGTATGACTGCACTGTTTAATTTGGGACCAAATTCCTCCTTTAAAGCACTTTTCAAAGCGGTCCATGCATTGATAGATCCCACAGATCGTAAAAATAGTTTTGCAGTTCCTCCTAGAAGGCGTTTTGCATAGATAAGCTTCTCGACATCGGACCATTTCATAAGCAAAGCATTTTCTTCAAATTCACTAATCCATGAAGAAATGGGATAAGTGTCATCTCCAGTAAACTGCACCATTGATTTCTCCAAATCACTAAAAGAAATTCGTGTAATTTCTTCTCCTTCTTCCTCCTTTTCGGCCTTACATCCTAACTTCTTTGGCGGCATGTTCTTAGCGTAAAGTCTTTCTTCAACATTAAGTAAAAATCGTGTTGTTTAAACAAGGCGTAGTCTTCATTCAACTTAGCAGTCTTATAACGTTCAAATCTTCTTAGAGCAGCATCTTAACATCTTAATTATCACTTCAATGTTTTGTTAAAGTTATAAACACCATGCGTGGCATCATCATACAGCAACATGGCCAATAAAAGTCATTGAATATATCGTCGTAACTTCTTGTAAACTCCTCGAAATAGATGTTCTTCACCATCCCGGACGAGCCCCCATAATTTTGTGGGATGGAGGCAGGAAAAACACCCTTTTATCGTTTATAGAGTTTAATTTCTTCAATCAACAGAATAATGTACTACAATCACTTTTTCTACATCTTTTTTCACATGTGCCACGCCCTTGACCTCTAATATCTAACCTTAATTGGCATCTGTCACTTGTCAAATTAAATCTTCTTCTTCTTAAAATTAGCAACCATTCCCACATATATATATATATAGTCCGGTCCGATCAGGTCCAGTCGGTCCGCTCCGGTCCGGTCGGTCCGGTCCTGATAAGATACCTACATACCAATTAACATATATTTCTTTAGAAAAAAAAACCGGTCCGATCCGGTTCGGTCCGGTCCGGCACGGACTCGGTACGGTGCGGTTCCTTCCGGACCGATCAGGTCTGATCCGTTCGAGTCCGGTCCGGTCCGTTCGGGTCCGGTCCGGTCCATTCCGGTCCGGTCCGGTCCGGTCCGCTCCGGTCGGTCCGGACCATATAAGGACCCTACATGCCAAATTTGGCATCTCGACCCAACGGTTTGGTCTGTGCGTCCTCTTGCAACTTCGTTTGTGTATATCTCGCTTTCCCGTGGGAATTTTGAAAAATCCTTTCTTTGTATATCCCTAGACGTCGTAAGTAACCTACATTCCAAATTTGGAATCTCCAGACCCAGCGGTTTGGGCTGTGCGTTGATATACCTTCGCAACTTCGTTTGCGTATATCTCGGATTCCCGTGGGAATTTTGAAAAGAAACATACACTAAATGTTAAGTTGAGCAATTAGCCACATATTAGTGAAAACCGCATCCAAATCGGTTCAGCCGTTTCTGAGATTAGCGTGTACAAACATACATACAAACATCCAAACATACATACATACAAACATACAAACAGACGAACAAAATTTTACGAAATTCTTGTTCTATTGCTTATTCTTCATCGCCCTAAACAATTTTTTTGGAAATATATTCAATGTACAGACAAACTTTTTTTACACTTTTATTATATTACTAGCTTCTGCCCGCGGCTTCGCCCGCGTGGCCTAGTAACAATTAGCATATTTTTCTTCAGAAACAAATTCCGGTCCTGCACGGCCGGTACAGTACGGTTCCATCCGGTCCGGTCGGTCCGGTCAGTCCGGGCCGGTCTGGTCGGTCCGGTCCTGATATGGAACCTACATGCCAATTAGCATATTTTTCTACAGAAAAAAAAACCGGTCCGGTCCGGCACGCCCCGGTACGGTGCGGTTCCTTCCGGACCGATCAGGTCTGATCCGTTCCGGTCCGGTCCGGTCCTTATATGGACCCTACATGACAAATTTGGCATCTCTAGACCCAGCGGTTTCGGCTGTGCGTCCTCTCGCAACTACGTTTGCGCATATCTCGCTTTCCCGTGGGATTTTGAAAAATCCTTTCTTTGTACACCCCTAGACGTCGCCGTCGTAAGGAACCTACAGTCCAAATTTGGAATCTCTAGACCCACCGGTTTGGGCTGTGCGTTGATATATGTATAGTTATGTCAGTCAGGACTTTGAATTTTATATATATATATATATATATATAGTCCGGTCCGATCAGGTCCAGTCGGTCCGCTCCGGTCCGGTCGGTTCGGTCCTGATAAGGTACCTACATACCAATTAACATATTTCTTCAGAAAAAAAAATCGGTGCGATCCGGTTCGGTCCGGTCCGGCACGGACTCGGTACGGTGCGGTTCCTTCCGGACCGATCAGGTCTGATCCGTTCCGGTCCGGTCCGGTCCGTTCCGGTCCGGTCCGATCCGGTCCGGTCCGGTCGGTCCGGACCTTGTAATGACCCTACATGCCAAATTTGGCATCTCTAGACCCAACAGTTTGGGCTGTGCGTCCTCTCGCAATTTCGTTTGCGTATATCTCGCTTTCCCGTGGGAATTTTGAAAAATCCTTTCTTAGTACATCCCTAGACATCGTAAGGAACCTATATGCCAAATTTGGAATCTCTAGACCCAGCGGTTTGGGCTGTGCGTTGATATTATACCCTCGCAACTTCGTTTGCGTATATCTCAGATTCACGTGAGAATTTTGAAAAGAAACATACACTAAATGTTAAGTTGAGCAAATCGCCACATATTAGTGAAAACCGCATCCAAATCGGTTCAGCCGTTTCTGAGATTAGCGTGTGCAAACATACATACAAACATACAAACAGACGGACAAAAAAAACGGTCCGGTCCGGTTCGGTCCGGTCCGGCACGGACTCAGTATGGTGCGGTTCCTTCCGGACCGATCAGGTCTGATCCGTTCCGGTCCGGTCCGGTCCGGTCCGGTCCGGTCCGGTCCGGTCTGGTCGGTCCGGACCATATAAGGACCCTACATGCCAAATTTGGCATCTCTAGACCCAACGGTTTGGTTTGTGCGTCCTCTTGCAACTTCGTTTGCGTATATCTCGCTTTTCCGTGGGAATTTTGAAAAATCCTTTCTTTGTATATCCCTAGACGTCGTAAGTAACCTACATGCCAAATTTGGAATCTCTAGACCCAGCGGTTTGGGCTGTGCGTTGATATACCCTCGCAACTTCGTTTGCGTATATCTCGGATTCCCGTGGGAATTTTAAAAAGAAACATACACTAAATGTTAAGTTGAGCAAATCGCCACATATTAGTGAAAACCGCATCCAAATCGGTTCAGCCGTTTCTGAGATTAGCGTGTGCAAACATACATACAAACATACAAACAGACGGACAAAAAAACCGGTCCGGTCCGGTTCGGTCCGGTCCGGCACGGACTCGGAACGGTGCGGTTCCTTCCGGATCGATCAGGTCTGATCCATTCCGGTGCGGTCCGGTCCGGTCCGTTCCGGTCCGGTCCGGTCCGGTCCGTCGGTCCGGACCTTATAAGGACCCTACATGTCAAATTTCGCATCTCTAGACCCAGCGGTTTGGGCTGTGCGTCCCCTCGCAACTTTGTATGCGTATATCTCGCTTTCCCGTGGGAATTTTGAAAAATCCTTTCTTAGTACATCCCTAGATGTCGTAAGGAACCTACATGCCAAATTTGGAATCTCTAGACCCAGCGGTTTGGGCTGTGCGTTGATATACCCTCGCAACTTCGTTTGCGTATATCTCGGATTCCCGTGGGAATTTTGAAAAGAAACATACACTAAATGTTAAGTTGAGCAAATCGCCACATATTAGTGAAAACCGCATCCAAATCGGTTCAGCCGTTTCCGAGATTAGCGTGTACAAACATACATACAAACATCCAAACATACAAACATCCAAACATACAAACATACAAACAGACGGACAAAATTTTACGAAATTCTTGTTCTATTGCTTATTCTTCATCGCCCTAAACAATTTTTTTGGAAATATATTCAATGTACAGACAAACTTTTTTTACACTTTTATTATATTATAGATATAGATTAATCTTATTATTTATACAAAAATTATGTATCTATGTGTGTATATTATTTCCTAAATATTTATATGTGTATTATGCGTGTAAATTGCAGTGCAGCAGGTGCGTTGTACTCGATTTGAAGAATTGCTGCGTTGCTTTCTTCATGTTCATTTGGTAAATTGAACAACCAGTTTAGACGGCAGATTTGTGCTAAGAGAACCGTACTATCCCTTGAACTATAGGGGACCTCGTTCAGCAGAACTGCATAAGCAGTTCCTGATTGACTTACGTATCCTTCGCTTATGGGTGAACTCATCTTATTACGATAATAATTGCTTGTTATCCGCCACTATCTTTTCTTGAATTATGTGTTTGTTGGGGTAATAAGTAACCTCAAGGAATTGGACGTTTTTACTCTGTGTCTCATTAGTCGTTTACAGTCAGTAGTATCGACTTAAGAAGGTTTAAACTTGAATAGATGCAGAGACAGCTCTACCGTCGTCACTGGGCAATTTGCAAAATTATTGTACAAAACAAAAGTAGTGATGCACTAATAATTAACATGAATGCAGAACCTTATGATTCAATCAATAATACAATTCTTAATTTTATTAGAAACGCTTATAAGAAATAATTCTTAAACTCAGTTGTTAGTAGACATTTTTCTTATAGCTAGTGTTAGTAAAATTACATTTCAAAATTATAGAGATTTTCGGCGACCTAAGTGTTGAGATGAATCGAATAAAGTTATTAAGGTTGTCCTTATCAGAATTAGCCTATACGCATGGTACGCACATTATATGGAGGTACTGACATAATTTTTAGAACAGCCTCTTGTATTTTATACCAAACATCTCCCGAGACCAAACTTGAACCCCGGACCGAAACTGCGGCAATATTTCATTAGTATCGATGCGATAATAACGCACGATAGTCGTTAGTTTAAATTGGGTTCAGGACTTTATT
The DNA here is from genome assembly GCA_905163395.2 of Endotricha flammealis. NCBI lineage: Eukaryota > Metazoa > Arthropoda > Insecta > Lepidoptera > Pyralidae > Endotricha > Endotricha flammealis. The sequence goes on along the minus strand of LR990871.1, from coordinate 1,091,786 downwards.
TGTGTACTAAAACATATACTAGACCTCATTGATACTGATGACAATCTAACGATACTGACATTACCCAATTATTATTTATCATTACAAAATTTTGATTTAAGAGAGGTAGGGCACAACGGATAACCCGCTCAAATCGGAGCAGCCCGTCTGGGGAAGGACCTCCACCTTACAGAAGATCGTAGCCAAATAGCATTGGTGTCGGCCATGTTGTGTTCCTACGGTGAGTAAGGTCTCCAGAGCTCCACTTGGGCGGGTTGGGAGAATTGGCAACGCGTGAGTGATACCCCCGGTATTGCAAATTTAAATTCTGTGAAATTTCAATTTAAAATTAATGGCAAATCCTGATTCGTATTCTTAAAACTTAATAACTTCCTATTTAGGGCTAGTATAATCTGTCAACCTGAAGCTTAAACGTATATTCCGTTCTACTATACTTAGCCTAGAAGCTTTTTTTTATACCATTAAGATGGCAAACAAGCAAACGACCCGCCTGATGGTAAGCAGTCAACGTAGCCTATAGACGCTTGCAATACCGGGGGTATCACTCGCGCGTTTCCGATCCTGCAAAAAGTGAAGCTCTGGAGACCATACTCACCGTAGGAACACAGCATGGCAGAGACCTATGCTATTTAGCCACGATCTTCTGTACGGTGGAGGTCCTTCAGACGGGCTGCTCGGATTTCAGCGGATTAACCTCTGTGCCCTACCTCTCCCTAGCTTCAGACAATCGTCATAATTAGAATTTTAATTGATTTGAAATAAATCGATTACAAAACACTTTATTGTGATAAAGCACACAACATTGTGTTCCCACAATAAGATAGGACAAGCTAATTCAAACGTAAACGTAGAATTTTACTGGAAATCTTGTACATAGTAAGCATATTGAAATGAAAAATAACAATCTAATGCCGATCGAGCGGAATTATTTTTAAGAGTAAGGATAATATTATTACCCAGATGGTAGGTAGTGGATATAAAATGAATATCAATTTACGATATTGGAAAATCACTACAATCGTCAACCCCCTTGTTTATCATTGTTAATATCAAAAAGTACTGCTTAGAGTAATCTGAAAATTAGCCGTTAATTCATCATTGTCGTGCAAGCCGTGAACTGCACAAAAGTTCCAAATGGAAATTAATGAGTATGTAAACAATAGGACGATTCATCGTGGTCATTGTAAATGACTCGTTGTAAATTAATTGGATTATTTCAACGTACAAACAAATAAAATTGTTGTAAAGAACAAAATGTTTGGATCATATTGGGTTCTATTCACAGGTAAATGTTACTCCCGGTGTTTCAAGCGTTCATAAATAAAATCAAATATACAATTTGTCAATGAGGTTAAAAACTCAAAGCTCATCGTAGGTGGCGTCACTGTTGACTGTTCCAAGACCCGCCATATTGGTTCATTGTATAAGTTTGATGTGAGAGTAATTGCTAAAAATCATAGAAATGTAAGCGACCTGGAGTGTAATTACGATTGAAGGAGGAACTGCGGAAACGGAAAGCCAAGACCACTAGCAAAAAAGCCTTATAAATCGAAAGGTAAATAATTTACAGGCATTATTGTGAATTGTAGGTTTTGCTGTGTTCTTTTTATTTATTTCAATTTCTTTTTGTAGACTGGAGGCGTACGATGGAAATTACCTCATCGAAGTTGAAGACGAACTTGAGGATGATATTCCTGAAATTTCTACCATGGATAAGTTCAGAGATATTAATTCCAGCAATAATCTTCCACCACTCTATAAACTACACATTCAAGAGTTTGCAGACAGGTAACAAACCATACATTCATCATTTCCTTAGTGTTCCTTGTTATTTTAATGTTTCAGATAGAATTAGACATTTAATGACATACATGTTGTTTTAGATTTCAAGCAACACTGAACGGGAGATACACTACTGTATGAAAATAGAAGCTTAATAACCGTGAGAGTTGCCTTTGAGGAAAGTTATATTTATTTCCATGCGCAATGCAAAGCCCAAATGAAGAAGCTTCTTTAAATATCATTCTGTTAAAAATGGATAATAGTGGCATGATAGTGGAGTCACTGCGAATGTGCAACTGGAAAAGGAGTAGAAGCACACTGTAAGCATGTTTTTACAGTTCTCCATGGCATAGAAGATATAGTGCCTACTAAAACTATAATTTTGTACAAAATGTGCACAGAACAATTGATGACATTTAAAAAACCGAATAAAGTATTCTATAATTCCCCGATGCAATCCCGTTTTACCAGGAAAATATAATGGACAATTATGAAGGATATGTCAAAATCCTAGCAGTTTCTCCTGTACTACTAGTAGTAAAATGGCTTATCTCCAAGTAATCAAAGCTGCCAATCCATATGCTATTGAAATGGACCATGATTACTTGGAAATATTTTCTTATACTTCTTTCTTCTTCTTTCTTTTCTTAATTAATGGCGTTTCTGTCGTGTCTTGACGACACATTGACAATTTCGCCAATGTCGAGTATTTAAATGAACACTTTTTATCAAAAAAGTACACTTTAAAAAAGCAACGTGGTACGGTGAGGATCCGAGGTCGCCATCTTGACGACCTTCGTTGACAAGGCGGCGATCTCGAATCTTTCTTATACTTATGAGTATTACCTTTGTAAAGTTTTTGTTAAACCTATTTTTAAACCACTACTTTTAACAAATATCTGTATAAAAATTATGATTTTTGATTATGACAGTGTAATAAAACAAAATTAGTACCTATTAAATAGTTTTATTTTCTTATACCTATGAGTAGAATAGAATAGAATAGAATAATCATTTATTTGTCCTATTGTAGCACACAAAACAATATTACATGAAACCTTAAATTAAATTATATGTATAATAAACTAAAATTTAATTAAGTACAAACTAAAACTAAAACATGCTGTGTGAAATTGTGTGCCGCAGTAATACAAAATGGTCTTAGCTCAGCTGAAAATGTTTTACTCATAGGAGCAAAACGCTGATAATTCTGCTATGACCAACCGCTGAGACTAACCGCGGAAATAAACGAACATTAAAGATATTGCTAATGCGCAGACAAACAAGAAACAAAAAGAAACAACTAATTAAACATACACAGGTACCTACTCGGATAATATATTTAAAAAATAAATAAAATAAAAATAAAAACTGTATTAGTTGGTAATACAGCGGAAAAAAAATAATTATAATATCATACCTACGACAAACTATAGCACAGAACAATAAATATTACTACGTATATAGTAAGAAACCGCACCAAATTCACAAAAGAGGACAGCTATGACACAAACAAATTTATCGTATAAATGGCAGGTATTCCTATAATTTGTTTTGATAATATATATTTTTTTAAACCTTTTTTAAAAGTAACTTTCGACCTTAATAAACGCAAAGGTGGGGGTACATTATTCCAACACTTTGTTGCCTGATATCGAAAGCTACCCTCAAATGCCGTTGTTCTGTGCAAGTTTCCCTCAAGTAGTTGTCGGGTGGGCCTAGTGCTGTATCTATCATGAAATGGACCGTAGTGAAGCTTATCGAACAAATACTCAGGTCTGCGATGTTTTAAAATATCAAATACTAGACATGCAAGGTGTAAGTGCCTTCGAGACGCCATATTTAGTGTACAGGTGTTATTTAAATAAGGTGTTATATGAGTGCGTGGTGGAATATTAAAGCAAAATCGGCAACAAGCATTTTGCACACGCTGAATTAAGCGACTTGTTCTGGAATACAAACGGGGACCGTAAACCAAATCGCCATAGTTTAGTTTCGAGAGAACGAGCGACTCACAAAGAGTTTTACGTACCTCTTCTGATAGAAGGTGTCTAATTTTATAAAAAACTTTAAGACGATAAAAACAGCTACGTACTAGATTAGCAATATGAGATTCAAACCGCAGTTCATCATCCAAAACTATACCAAGGTTTGTTGCTTCGTTTACTCGATTTATCGCTTGTCCGGCAATAATGAGAGATGGATTATAACTAGAGATGTATGAAATTTGGTGTTTCGAGCCGAGTACAAGAAATTTCGATTTAGAGGGATTAAGCACCAAAGCATTTCTTGCGGACCAGGAGACAATATTATCTAAATCAGCATTAACACGAGAGATACTTACGGCTACCCCATTACGTGTTACTGGTGCGTAGATCTGAACATCATCTGCATATAGGTGATAATTGCAGTACTGAATATGCTTACTAAGATCAGCCGTGTAGATGATAAAGAGCAAAGGGCCAAGGATCGTTCCCTGAGGGACTCCACGAGTGAGCGCTGCTTGACTTGAGTATTACATAATACACTCTAAAATTACAGCATATATGACACAAAACATGTTTTTGAAGTTATTTTGAGTTTGGACCCCGCTAGACCCAGGAAGATCAGTAAAAGAAGTTTCATTAGCATCACATTCATTTTGAGTTTGGATCCGGTTAGGTCCTGGAATTGGATCACCACGAGACGTTTCAATACACCGTTTCATGCAACTTCTTTTTAGCAATCGATCTGAGCGTTCTTGTGCTAGTAGGTTAACAGATTTGATTTAATATAGAGGGCACAGCACTTTTCTTAATGTTCGGTATAAATTTTCATTGTCTGTTAATTACTTTTAATATTATAATCTTCAGATCTAAATTGGGCAGCACATAACCTCGACTATTTCCTGGATTTCCAATTTTTCCTACGAAGAGCCTTTTCCCACAGTTTTCTTCGTTTTATTTCTTTGGAAAATAAATAGATTGGAACATTTTTACAATCGATAGCTGCACAATGAGTCATATTTCGGAATTATTTAGAAAACAAATATGATGTTTACAAAAATAGTATGGAAAATGACAGCTAGCTGTCAAATGTTTGGAACAGTCAACAAAGCGACATCTGAAGTGAGCAAAAGGCAGTTTTTAACCTCATTGAGCCCGCGGACTCATTTGAGCGGGCTCAATTGGCAAGAGAGCCTGCTACGGTAACCACTTACCATCAAGCGGATTTTCAGAGAGGTATATAGCGGATAATCCGCTCAAATCGGAGCAGCCCGTCTGGGGAAGGACCTCCACCTTACAGAAGATCGTAGCCAAATAGCATTGGTCTCGGCCATGTTGTGTTCCTACGGTGAGTAAGGTCTCCAGAGCTCCACTTGGTGGGGTTTGGTAGGGTTGGCAACGCGTGAGTGATACCCACAGTACTGCAAGCGTCTATAGGCTACGGTGATGCTTACCATCAGGCGGGCCGTATGCTTGTTTGCCAACTTTGTAGTGGAAAAAAAAAGCGGGCCGTATTCATGTTTGCCACCTTAGTGGTATAAAAATTTATATAAAAGAATTGATTACCACCATTAACAAAATGTAATAGCTTCATTAGTTCTATAAAGGATCTCTAAAAAGATGTACATGTATTCAAACCCTAATCCCTGAAGAGTAATGGACTTGTTACAATGTTTTTATTGGTATTAACATGCATAGAAACACATGTAAAGGTTATTCTTTAATGCTTTCTATGCATTATGGAATTGGACGGTAGGAATAAACGAACATATTTCTTCTTCTTCTTGTCACGTCCGTCGACCCCCTCTGTTTCATATGAGCAAACAATAACGCTTACGACATCCTCCGTTGTTGATGTTCCGTTCTGCTCTTCGGAAAATATCTTTAAAAGATTTTTTTTATGAATTCGTATCATTCGAATTCGCCATCTACCTGATAGTTTACACAACTACGCAGACGCCACTGCGACTTAGAAGGTTTTAAAAAAAAATAACATTTCGCCAATTTTACTAACCTTCCTGGTTGCTCAGTTGGAAGAGCACTCGGCTGGATATAGAGAGGAGTCCTCCTTGTCATGGGAAGGGGAGGTGAATTGTTCATTCTAAATTCTTTGTCATGTCGACAACCTCTATATCATATGATTTTCTCAGGCATTTGTTTTATTCAATATAGAGATAATTTTTTGCAAGCAACAAAAAAATTTACTCCATAAACTACCAACATTTTGGAAACAATATATTTATCAACATGAAGATCATAATTTCCTTGTCCTATATAAAATGTTTGCACAAGATAATTCAATCAGAGTACCCCCAAAATATAAACATACACCGAGGCATATGAAAGGGCAAAGATCCATAATAACGTTGCCCATAAAAACGAAACTATCTCAAGCTTTTTTGGAAAAATAATGAAGTTTTTACGCCCTCGTAAAATGAGGCCTGAGGCAGTAAAGCCCTGGTTGACACTGTATGATATGAAATTTGAGGGCCCTAGGAACTGCTGAACATCGATTGAAATACTTGTGTGCGTTTTAGGTAGATTATGACTTATCTTTCTTATGCATAATAATGTTTTCTTCTCTATCGGTTGTTAGCGCAAAACTTTTTCTAAAAAAATGCTGCGCTTTTGTTGCTATTGCAGCCTCCATTATTTTCCTCTCTCTTGTGCCAGCTTTTTCACTTCTGTACAAATCTTACTTATATTATAAAGAAGAAAGTGTATGGTTTGTTACTTCTTCACGCTCAAATGGCTGGACCAATATTTATGAATTATTTGGTATGCAGGTAGCTAATACCGTGGATTAACAGGGTACTTTTTATCTCCGAAAAGTACGCGATTCCCGTAGGATTTGTTTAAAAGTCTGATGTAGATGGCGCTGCTGTGCATAAATAAATACACGCAAACAAAGTTGCTCGGGTTACACTAGTCTTCTATGTATTTTTAAATATATTTTTTCTCTTATGATCAGCTCGATGGCTTCGCATTATAAAAGTATACATAAGTTAAATAACGTTGACCCTATTTAGTGTTTGAATGGGTTTAGTTATCTCGAGATTTTTCGAGTTTTAGAGGGCACTCTTGAATCCAATAGCAATTTTAATTTCAATTAAAAATTACTGGTAAAAGCTAATTCGTATTCTTGAAATTGTATACTTTACTAACTATTTGGTTGGTTTCACTTAGCTTAGTATTTAGTTAGCACTTGTATAAGTCTGTGAAGAGTACTCGAAATTATTTTCAAGATTCTCCAGCTATATAGGTTACTTTGCATAGCAATCGCGATTTTAATTTCAATTCTGTATAATTTCAAATGCAAAATTAACAGCAAATCCTAATCGTACCCTTGAAATTTTCTACTTTACTAACTATTTGGTTAGCATACAATCCGATTTCATTTAGTTTAGTATTTAGTTAGCGCTAGTTTAGCTGTAAAGAGTACCTAAAAGTAACAATCCAATGGAGATCGAGCGGTATTATCTTCAAGAGTAAGAGGGCAGGTCTGCCCCGATGCCAACTGCATTTTGCAAACGGAAAATTTATTAATAATTGTATTTCATTAAAAAGCACTCAATTATGAATTTTCTACACCATAATTCACGTTTCAGGGATTTAAAATTAATAACCATATGCAATTTCCGTATCAATTTGAGCGAATAACAACCGACGACGGACAAAGCTCTCGTTCAAAATTAATTAGTGCGAGCTTTCTCTGTTTTGTTCGTTATAATGAAATTGGATACATTAAAGCGTCTTTAACTATTATTATATCTCTAAAAAATATATATTTAGACTTTAAATGACGTCAAGTCATACGCTCTTTTGGAAGAGTTGTGATAGTCAACTGAGCTCACTCAATTATTACCAGTCACTAGACATCCTTATCCTTATTTCCTTACCCTTACTAATATTATAAATTAGAAAGTGAGTTTGTTTGTTTGTTATTCCTTCACGGCTTGACTAAGCAGCCGATCATTATGAAAATTTGCATACATATTGTTAGGGGTACAGAGCCCAACATAGGCGTTTTATCTTGTGAAAGTATGTAGTTCCAATGGGAAAATATTTTTTCTACTATAGAGGGCGCTGTATCGGGCAACAGATGGCGCCACAAGTCGCGCTATGGGTTGTTTTGTTGTCAAACGAGATACTATGCAGTCATAAAATTAACGCGAGCGAAGCCGCGGGGAAAAACCAGTATCCCATAAAAACAATATTATACATTGTGTCGGAAATACTTATAAAGTACATTGACATTGACACATTAAAATTATTATTATACTTTTACATTTTAAAAAAATCAGACAAACAAATTAATATTATACTATTCTCGCTAGTGAAACCACATACTATGCACAGCAGCGCCATCTGTATCAGACTTTTCATCAATTCCTATGGGAATATTTTATAGACTACCTGTGTAAAACCCTGAGTATAAACGTCCACACATTTACACAAATTTTTCACTCCTCACTGACGACCTCCGTGGCGTAATGGTTACCACGCCAGACCGCCACCCAGGAGATCCCGGGTTTGATGCCCGGTCGGGTCATGATGAAAAACGAACTTTTTCTGATTGGCCTCGGGTCTTAGATGTTTATCTATATATGTATTTGTTATAAAATATAATATCGTTGAGTTAGTATCCCATAATACAAGTTTCGAACTTACTTTGGGGCTAGCTCAATCTGTATGAATTGTCCCTATATATATTTATATTTATTTACTTATAAATGTTAGTTTGTGTTTTTCCATATTCTATATTCTACATTTAAGTAATTAAAGATAATTATGTATTACCTTAAGGCGTGTACGCACGACCGAACACGAACATAGTGTCGAACAAAAGAGGCTACCAAGCCTTACTCTTTTGGTTTGATGTTCGTGTTAAAAATGTTCTGCTCGGTCGTGCTGAGAACATCGTCCACACAGAACAACCAAATTGGATCGACACGAACACTTTTGACGAACAAATTGTTTGATGTTCGTTAGTGGTACGCACGTGCGAACAAAGTGTTCGTGTTCGATGTTCACCATGTTCATGTTCGGTCGTGCGTACACGCCTTTACAGAAAAAAATTTATTATTTAAATATTTTATTTTCTGTACTTATCAAAATTAAAATTTTAATATGGTATTGTATTAAAATTAATTAATTGCGTTTAGCACGAGTACGAACCCCGACTGTTCTGTAATTAGCGGGGTGCTTAATCATTCTGTTCATTATTTTCATGAAGTCCACTGCAAGCGTATTGTATGTTAAAATAAAGTGAAATTTTAATATTACTACATGCACCATAACAGATGGCAAGCATTAATTAACTACTAAAAAGCATATCAATGTTTTTGAGTGGAAAATATAAATATTATGTGTAATAGTTATTTGTTATGCAAGGCTGCTAAGTTGTTTTTTGGCACGAGTACTTATATTGAAACCTGAGCTAGCGAAGGATTCTAGGATTGTCGAGTGGTTCAAATATAGAATCCTGAGCGTAGCGAGGGTTTCAAAGGTACGAGACGCAGAATAACTTTGCTGCCGAGCGAAACACACAACTTTTCACCTCACTACAGCGAGGAAAATGCTAGGTGCAAGAAAAACGCAAAAAATATATTAAATAAGTGTTTATTTTTTTACATGCGGTGTCGTGCTGGCCAGTTCGATTATTCTAAAAATAAGGTTGGCGCACTGGCATGAAATAAGTATAATTGCATTTTAGAGGACTGGGGGCGTAAAAAATTATAGAATAGACAGGTTCGAATTTTAAAAATTCTTTCCACGCTTGGGCACAAAATGCACTTTTGCGCTCAGATTTCGAATGACAAACAGATTCTTTCCGAGCTTGTGAGGTGAAAATAATATTATCATGTATGTGGGTTTTACAATACAATACATTATTACAATATTCTTTATCCAAATTTCTTTATTTGCATAAAATATAGGTACAATTTTTGATGTTAGGTTATGCTTATTATAGACGCCATATATTTAGCCTATCAGCAAGCATGCAAATGTTTTAAATATAATGTTTTATATTGCAGCAAAAATTAAAAAATAATTAAAAGTATATAAAGATAAGTAAAGTACAACAGGTCTAATCCTTAATGCAATCTCTTCCAGGTGACCATTGTTTTAAGAAATTCAGTTGTTCCCGAAAAAATGTTCAGGCAAAAACCTATCATAAGTGGCGTATCAAAAAAAAAAGTTTAATTGTTTCAACAAACGAATCAATCTTGCCGTTTTTGCATGAAAAAGTAATAAACATACACATGAATATTAGGCATTTTAAATTCGCACAGTCAATAAAGGAAGTGACTGACCCCCCCCCCCCCCCCCATGAAAACAATCCCCCCTAGAGTATGATTAAATATTGCGTGAAGGGATTTACTTGAAAATTTATTTATCAATATTGTATTATGCAATTTACAAATTTTCAAGTAAATCCCTTCACGCAATATTTAGAAATCTTTAATCAGGCGGTCAGTCAATTCCTTTGTTGGTTGTACATTAGAGACTAGTATTTTTGCGCTTTGCAAAAAAATATATACACCTTTATACTGAACGTGGAATTAAAAACTAAATTGCGTTTTGGAAATTGGCTGTTAAATATAAATAAAAAATATGTTTCATTTATCCAGCTCACCTCACCCAACGGATATACATATGTGTAACCCCATGTTATCCAATAGATCGATTCCAAACTCTCCCCCCCCCCCCCCCCCCTCATACAAAGATAAGGTATCGTTTGCCGCATAGCTGATAATTTCCGCCGTAAGATGGCGTCGTTTGTGAGAAACGCTTAAGGTTGGGGTGCCAATGTGAGAGTGGTTATGAAAATCGCTCCTACTGACTGCTAGAATTTTCGCAGCCGCACCGCAGTTTCCTGAAAAGTCTTCAATGCGGGCCACGAGAGAAGAGACCTAACGAGCACGTAACATTTTATTAGAAAATCGTCTAGTGCGCAAGTCAAATCACGTACTCAGGCTTCTTCTTCTTCTCTCGTGGCGCGGATCGTGCAAGTCTCAAGTCCACACAAATTCTCTGGAAGCATTGAGGGTTATCCACGTTCCATCCTATTTTACAGTCCGATGGCTTGGTCGACTCTACCTTCGGGACCAGACGCCTCGGGTTCAACCACACACGGAGCAAACATTAATTGTGTGATGTCATTTTATCTTGTGTCTGCAATTATTATTTAAACACCAGTGAAACCCGCGCAACTTTGTTTGCGTGTATTTATTTATGCACAGCAGCGCCATCTATATCAGACTGCTTACCAAATCCTACGGGAATCGCGTATTTTTATTTTTCGGGATAAAAAGTACCCTATCAGCTATCTACATACCAAATTATCATAAATATTGACTCAGCCATTTGGGCGTGAAGAAGTAACAAACATACACATAACTTTCGCCTTTATAATTTAACTAGCTTTTCCGCGCGGCTTCGGTCGCGGTTAATTTTATGACATAGATCTCGTTTGACAACAAAACCCATGGCGCGACTTGTGGCGCCATCTGTTGGCCGATACAGCGCCCTCTATAGTACATTTTTTTTTCATTGGAATGACATACTACAGACATATAAAAAGCCTATGTTGGGCTCTGTACCCCTGACAATATATTTACAAATTTTCATAGTGATCGGCTGATTAGTTAAGCCGTGAAGGAATAAAAAATAAAACTAAAAGTATGTAATAAATTTGAAGTATGATTTAGTTGGATATCATACATAGTTTCGGAATGTATTTTGTAAAACATCTTATAAAAGTTATAATATGGCTTTCAAAAAGGCTATCTTTGAGTTTCTTGTGACACTTCTCAACAGACTACTTCTTATAAATCTACTTGCTAAATATATATTTTTTAATAGAAAAGATTCTTTGGACATTATCATTTGAGGAATAAACGACTTTAAAGGTTTTTAACATAATTTTGTATCGTGTTTAAATTTCTCTAAATCGCTGTTACATGCGCCTCACCTTATATCTTCTAACAAACATACTTTTGCATTCAAAACAGCTATACTCATGCAAATTTTGACTTTATGTTCATTGTACAAGAATGGAACTACTATATTGTGTTACAAAATGTAAGTTTGTTCACAGTGTGGAGTGTTTTCTGCCATTATTGACTGCCAAAGTCGTCTACCAAGTATTTTGATATTTGATAACAGCGAAGCACAATCCTGAACGCTTAGAGTATTTTGGATAATGTGTTTTGTGATTATCGATCATCTATTTGTAAATAATGAAGCAAAGTATCTGTTTGTAGCGATAACCTTTTTTGCCACTGTCATTTATGAGGAGAATAAATGTTATTGAAAATTAAAAAAAATTGAAAAAATATATTGCTAGTCAAGGGTATCAGGGGACTTTTCCCCTGATACACTATCGGCATTCTTTTGAGACACCATTGAGAGTCCATTTTTGACATTTGTTATGGACTTAAACAATAACATAATATTTAACTTATTGTTTAAGTCCATAACAAATGTCAAAAACTATTCCACTCATACACTATCGGCATTCTTTTGAGGCACGATTGAGACACCATTGAGAGTCCATTGGTGCATTTGTGTTAGTAGAATCGGGCCCCTGAGTTATGTACTCTTGTGTTTTTAAAGTTGTTTCTAAAAAAAAACAACATTGACCATTTTGCTTTTGTTTCCGAAAAGGTTGTCTGCGCCCACCACAAGCAACGCGGACGGCGACGGCAGCGGCGGCGGCGAACGGTGGGGGAACCACCGTATATAATCGCGGCGCGAACGGCCCGCGCCCCCTCTTATTCATACATCGTAATACGTCTATGTTATTTGTTCCTTATTGATAACTGCAAGCCCTTGTAATACAGTCCACTAATATACAAACAGGGTGACAGGTTATAAGTCCTATTCCTTAAAACTGGGTAAACTAGAGGTCATTTGCAACAAATTAGCCCCCATCAATAGCGGGTCGAAAGTGACCGGTTACCGAGACGGGGGAAAGAGGGGATAGAGAAGGAGTTGGGCTTCCGGATCTCTCACTCACCGAACGAAACGCATTGCTGCTTCGCGTCTATATTCTGTGAGAGGGTGGTACTTCCCCGGTCGAGCAAGCCCATTTCATAATAATTGCTCTACCACTCCAAAACTGAATTGTGAATGACCGAATTATAAACTGAGTTGTGGTGGTCTACCGCTAAATATCTAATCAAAGGTTGCTAAAGGAGTTTACTCAATCTAGTAGTTAAGCAGTTTCTTATGATAATAAAGCCCAAATAGATGAATGCAAAAATTTGGAGAATGTGAAATCAAAACAATGGAGACAAAATACAATTTTCGGGGCCGCACCCCGATTATTCCTAATTCATTGGAACAAAGCTTCAGTGGTTCAATGAGAACTCCAAATATTATCTATAAAGGAATCTCGGTGAGATGGCGCGTTTATACCGCAAAGGGACTCGTCTTATACAGACACACACAAGGTAAAAAACTAAATATTGTTTTTTTCTGATAACGACACAAGGTAAAAAAAAAAAATTGTTTTTTCAGATAACTAATGCTCATTTTTACAAGCAATTCTTAAAATTTTAAAGTCTCTCAGCAGTTTCATCTATGTCCAAATCCTTGTTTTTGGTACGTGTATGACATATAAAATTATAGATTTTTTCAAACCGTATTCGAATCAATAGTTTTAATACTATCAACATCATCTGGATGAATGGACCTCTACCACTGTTCGATTCCTGCAACACTTCCAGTAAAGATTCGGAACCAACTCCCGCCAGCGGTGTTCCCGAATGACTATGACTTGGGAATCTTCAAGAAGCGAGCATACATGCTTTAAAGGCCGGCAGCGCCTCCCCCGGTGTCTCCAGGTTCCATGGGTGGTGGTGATCACTTAACATCAGGTGACCCGCTTGATCGTTTGCCAACCTCAAAACTGGCATTAAGAGATCTATCCAAATAGTTTTTTTTTGCGTATAATACCTATTTAATTATTTTTATTCATACGGCACGCAAACGAGCAAGTGAACCAGCTGATTATAATTAATCACTGTCCTTGGATCTCAGAGACTCCAAGGCACAAAGTCAGCAGTGAAGTTCCTGACCCTCTGCGAATTTTAAACAGGAAGAAATTAGAATAAGAAGAAAAGATATATATAAGGTCCTAATTTATTAATGAACTTCCTTTTAACACATGACTATATAGTCATGTGTTAAAAGGTAATATGTAACCCATATGGGTTACATATGATCGTTTAAGCAAAGAAATAGTGGTCTAATATTCAGTGATTATGGATGGCTTTATGTAGTAAGCAACATTTTTCTAACTATTTACAATAATTTTTTTTTAATACTACTGGCATACTGTTGTTGTACCTTAATAAAATAAAATAATACTTGACCATTATTTCCTTGCTTAAACGATCATATGTAACCTATATAGTCATGTGTTAAAAAGAAGTTCACTAATAAATTAGGACCTTATATAGATGTTGAGCATCTGGAGAATGTCATCGTTGCAATGCGTAAGACAGTAAGGCTCCTTTCATTCTGCAGCGTGTCGCCGGTCGGGGCGTGTCGAAAACACACCGCCGGTCGCAACCGGCCGCACGCGGCACTATGAAAGCCTCTATAAACCTTCATACAGAGGCTCCTTTCATTCTGCAGCGTGTCGCCGGTCGCGAACGGTTGGGCCGGTCGGGGCGTGTCGAAAACACACCGCCGGTCGCAACCGGCCGCACGCGGCACTATGAAAGCCTCTATAAACCTTCATACAGAGGCTCCTTTCATTCTGCAGCGTGTCGCCGGTCGCGAACGGTTGGGCCGGTCGGGGCGTGTCGAAAACACACCGCCGGTCGCAACCGGCTGCACGCGGCACTATGAAAGCCTCTATAAACCTTCATACAGAGGCTCCTTTCATTCTGCAGCGTGTCGCCGGTCGCGAACGGTTGGGCCGGTCGGGGCGTGTCGAAAACACACCGCCGGTCGCAACCGGCCGCACGCGGCACTATGAAAGCCTCTATAAACCTTCATACAAATTGCGCCGGTCGCGTAGACTCGCGACCGGCGACACGCTGCAGAATGAAAGGAGCCTAAGATGTTACTGACTTACGCATTGCAACGATGACATTCTGTGAGAGGATGTTATTTCGTCGGTCGAACTAGTCCATTTCTTTCAAAAATATTTTCAAAATAAGAATGGCTAGTTGGCTTATAAATAAAACAATCATGAACTAGTCCATTTTAAATGTAAAAAAGTTTGCAACAAAATACACGCGGCCGGCGATCAAACTATACCCTTTGACAAACAATGTGTTCACAATAACGTTATTTTTCTCATATTTTCTAAAGTGCACACCTCTATTTTTATACAGGGTGTTATCATGTTTACGGCTTTCGATAGACGTGTTTAAAAAAGGACGCATTAGTGCCGGTATACAGGGAGAATATTGAGTTTGTGTTGCGAATAATTCATGAGTTTCCGCCCAGGGGATTTCAAAGACTAATTAAATTGTGAAAGATTATATTAATTTTTCATATTCGATATTATCTTTTGGGTCAACAATGTTTTATGTTATTTTAATAAATTCGTTCTTATTAAAATTTCATATATTTTTAGCAGATTTAAAATTAATATTATCAAAGAAACGGCTCACTAAGCAATTGTTGGTGAAAATTGGCCAAAAGACCACCAAATTGTTTTGTTGGTAATGGTATTCATGCTGAATTTACCAGGAAAAAAGTTTAAATCCTACATTATACATCCTATTTTCAAGAGAGTTTAGGGCAGAGCGGATAATCCGCGCAAATCGGATTACAGAAGATTGTCTCCAGAGCTCCACTTGGGGATGGTTGGGAGTTCTTCTGCTTCTTCTTACAACCAGGAAGAAAATATGACCATTCAAAAGAGCTTTTAATAGGTTTTCATGCCACAAAGTTGGCAAACAAGCATACGGGCCGCCTGATGGTAAGCATTACCGTAGCCCATAGATGCTTGCAATACCGGGGGTATCCCTCACGCGTTGCCAACCCTCCCAACCACAAGAGCTCTGGAGACCTTTCTCACCGTTAGGAACACAACATGGCCTAGACCAGCACACCACCAACCCACTGTGGAGGTCCTGCCCCAGACGGGCTGCGAAAGATGCAGAGCGGATTATCCTCTGTGCCTTACCTACCTCTCTTAAAAGTAAGTAAATCAAATCATTTTTATTCAAATAGGCATATTACAAGCACTTTCGAATCGTCACAATTTTTTCCTACCACCAATTCAGACGGCAGATTTGTGCTAAGAACTGGCAAGAAACTTAGCACTTGCTAAGGTCTATGTTAGGTCTATATGTAAACTAATTTTATTTGATTGTGTGCATTAATATGACTGCTTGACTTGCTAACTTACCTCGTTGAAGAGTACGCTCTAGCTCCCTTGGGAGATCCATATCCCTACTTCTTCTTAGTCGTAACGCTCTTGACAGAACGGTCGTGATCGTCATGTAGAGATTTGGCCTGGGGCAGATGTAATGCGCCTCACGACATCTCGCCATTTCTTTCTATTAGAGGTCATGCGGGTGCACTCATGCACGGGACCCCCACGGCAGATTTCACTTGGTCGGTCCATCGCATGGGTGACCTTCCGCGCGGTATATATCCCTACAGTGGAATGATTATGGATTGATTATGATGATTCTCTGGAACTGAGGGCCTCCCAATAGGACATTGTACTAGGGGCCGCAGACACTTACTTAATGGCCGATCATTTGGGCGATCGCGTTCATTTCCGGCGCGTGATGAGATCATTTCGGGCCCACCCACTTGACGTCCAAATGACGAAAGCCTAGTTAAGAGTTTTCCTTTCTTATAATTAAAATCCTGGATTAATTAAATTAATATGTTAGTTTAATCTTGGAGATAACCATTTTAATTACTTTCATTTAAGTAAATAAAATCATTATCTTTAAGATAGATTATCGACAAGCATAATAAAATCGACAATCAAAATATGTAGGTGTTTTGAAAGGTGAAAAATACTTTAGTAAAAAATACAGAAAGTAAATATATAATAGAATGATAACGCTCTATAGATAAACAAATGATCAATTACTGAATTTTGGTCGTATACATTTCCGCGCGTATTACGTCATAATTATCAACCGCAGAAATTTCGGTAGCGCATTCCCGGCGTATATGTTCTCATTGGCATAAAAAAATCAATACCTATTTGTACAAGAAAGTAACTGCTTTCCATCACATCAGAAGGAGGCCCTAAATCCACACTCATTAGTAATTGCTTCTTTTCCTACAATGTTATATAATACGATACAATGTTTTGCTTCAGATCACAATTTATATATAACTATAGAAACCCGCGCAACTTCGTTAGCGTTTATTCAGCTTTCCCGTGGGAACTTACCACCTTTGTGGCATAAAAAACCCACAAATTTTCAGGCACCACCTCAAATCCGTAGGTACAATACAACAACCCAACCATTATATTAATATATGCGAATACAATTCATAAACCATTTGATAGTTAGTGAATTTGTTCTCTTCTTTCATAAAAAAGAGAGGAGGCACAGTGGATAATCCGCTCAAATCGGAGCAGCTCGCCTGGGGAAGGACCTCCACCTTACAGAAGATCGTAGCCAAATAACATTGATCTAGGCCATGTTGTGTTCCTACGGTGAGTAAAGTCTCCAGAGCTCCACTTGGGACGTGCAGGGGGGTGGTTGGGAGGGTTGGCGCGCGTGTGTGATACCTCTTGCAAGCGTCTATAGGCTACGGTGACGGCTTACCATCAGGCCGGTCGCATGCTTGTTTCCCACCTTTGTGGTATAAAAAAAAATACATAGATTTACGTTCCTTATGCCAAACTGATTTTCGACTGATATCAAACAAATTCGATAGAAATTAATCAAGTTACGTTTCTTATACCCTAAAGTTTGGTAAGTGGCTGGGCCAATTTCTATGATATTTGGTACGTAGGTAGATAATGCCTTATTGATACCATGTAATAACACATAGGGTACTTTTTATCCCGGAAAGTAAGCGATTCCCGTAGGATTTGGTCGCGCGCGTACGTGGGGCCAGTTGCGGACAAATGCGTTCTACGGTTAAATCACATCGCGCGCGAGGGCTTAAGTCTGATAGGCAATAGCGCTTTAGAAAGCAGATGGCGCTGCTGTGCATAAGCAAACGAAGTGACGGTTTCTCTCACAGAACACAGAAAGAAGGAGAAATGTCATTAGATGGTTTTTGTACCGGAACCGATGTCGCCACTTACACACACAATTACATTTTATCACATTAATAGAATAATCTCGACAGTCACTCTCACACAAATCGTAAGCCCGTAATTTGCAGTTCGATTACGAACACGGAGCAAAAAGTTCATTATAGTGACGGGAACCTAACGAAATAGGGCGACCAGCGACCTAGAAGAATCAAGTTCCTGCACATTTGACGACGACGACGACGACCTCCGTGGCGTAATGGTTACCACGCCAGACCGCCACCGAGGAGGTCCCGGGTTCGATCCCCGGTCGGGTCATGATGAAAAACGAACTTTTTCTGATTGGCCTCGGGTCTTGGATGTTTATCTATATATGTATTTGTTATAAAATATAATATCGTTGAGTTAGTATCCCATAACACAAGTTTCGAACTTACTTTGGGGCTAGCTCAATCTGTATGAATTGTCCCTATATATTTATTATTTATTAAATAGATATCAAATTGTGTAGAAAATGGCGACATGCGCCCCGCACAAAAACCATATGTCTTGTATTCTGATATCTGTGGTTTCTCTAGTAGTTTAATATATACAAATCGCTACTCGTTGTTGTGTTAGGTCGGAGCACCATTACATTGAGTTTACAGAGGACCGAATTGATTACAGACAGGATTTATATTACTGCAGTTGGCTAACCATAACACAAATTTATTTTTTATACCCTATTTTTATAAGTTTCGGACAAACTTTTATATCTTTCTTATAAACCTGCATCTATACTAATATTATAAAGAGGAAAGATTTGTATTTTGTTTATGTGTGTGTGTGTGTGTGTGGGGGGGGGGGTGTATGTTTGTAACGAATAAATTCAAAACTACTAGATCGATTTCAAAAATTCTTTCACCGTTGGAAAGATACATTAACCCCGGGTAACATAGGCTGTATAATATTTTAAAAAAAGAGATTTATAGTAAAATCCGCGCGAAGCCGAGGCGGTTCGCTAGTATATTAATAAAAGGAATCATCGCGGTGTAAAGTCTTATTAACGCGGATGCTGTTAGTGTTGTGTGCACGGGACTTTATAATTACCAACTAGTCTACTAGTCGCCAACGCGGCTGGCTCGCGCAGACGTAAAACGAAGTTCGAAACTCATACTTATTACTCAGTGCATAACGATAATCGATTTTCAATTGTTTTATAAACAGTGAGCCCCTGTATTTTAACTAATCTTTGGAATTTGTGTCTTTTGTACCTGTCTATTAACTAAGAAATTCTTGTCGTAACAAATGTGTGAACCACTAAAAGAGCTGTGATCATGATTACTCACATAATATACTATGAGACATCTGGACAAATATTATTCGTTTAAATTAAGAATGTGACATCATTAGCTGTAATCAGAAATAGATTACAAATTTCAACACGTCCACCAGCTCCCGTATGGTCTAGTGGCTAGGATACCTGGCTTTCACCCAGGAGGCTCGGGTTCGATTCCCGGTACGGGAAAATTATCTTTTTGTTGTATTTTTTTTATTTATACTATAATTACTGAATTTTAATCTTTTTATGTAGTTGTCACTAATTTTTTCCCATAGAAACATCAGAAGTTTTTTTATACCAATAAGGTGGTAACCAGTCAGCGTAGCCTATGGACGCTTGCAACACCGGGGGTTTCGCTCGTGCGCTGCCGACCCTTCAAAAAGTAGTGCTCTGGAGATCTATTGGGAATAGATGCTGAAATAGCAGTAACAGAACCATAATTAATATCTGAAGGGCGTTTGTGTCCATGTCATGCCAAATGCGTCCAATGCTAGGTTGCTGTTTAGTTTACTAGGACTGACATGTCTTGATACATTGGTGTGACGTCACGGGATTTTGAACCACGGCAACGGTGAAAGAGCAAGTATTACTTGATGGTAAGTGATCACCGCTGCATAGATCACATATATATCACGAGAGTCGCTGAGACTTCCTAACTAACGGCAAGAAAAAAGAAAAGAAACAGGGGAGAGAGTTGATCTTCTAGAACTCTTATTAACGAAAATCATTGCAATATTCTGTAAGACGTAGGTCTAGAGATTCTAAATTTGGAATGTAGGTTCCTTACAACAACGTCTAATGAAGGATTTTTCAAAATTCCCACGGGAAATATACGCAAACGAAGTTGCAAGTATTTTACTAGTCCAAAGTCTGTTATAGATGGCGCTACTGTGCATAAATAAATACACGCAAACGAAGTTGCGCGGGTTTCACTAGTAATATTATAAAGGCGAAAGTTATGTGTATGTTTGTTACTTCTTCACGCTCAAATAGCTGGGCCAATATTTATGATATTTGGTATGTCGCGACCCCGCCACGTAAAGCCGGAGAAGGTGGCAGACAGTCAGGTTTTTAGTCGGTTTCCCTTATTGGCTAGAGAGGTGAGCCCGACAGACCTCCGTCGCTTCCCCAAGTGGCGGGACATGCATTTTCCTGACTTTAAACAAAAAAAGGTAGCTGATACCTTGGATTAACAAATAGGGTAATTTTTATCCCGAAAAGTACGTGATTCCCGTAGGATTTGATCAAAAATCTGATATAGATGGCGCTGCTGTGCACAAATAAATACACGCAAACGAGTTGCGCGGGTTTAACTAGTCAATAATATATTAATAATATTTTCAATTATTTCCAGTATCAAGAAGATATTTGGTCGTAGAATGCAGCGCAATGCGCGAAATCCCCTGTGCCTAATCGCTTCATTTAGCTGACACGTCATAATTTACGATACAAACGAGTGCTAACCCGCTTTTTATCATGACAACTGTACTATGTATTTGTTATAAAAATATAATATCGTTGAGTTAGTATCCCATAACACAAGTTTCGAACTTACTTTGGGGCTAGCTCAATCTGTATGAATTGTCCCGATATTTATTTAATAGTTTAAGGTTTTGTTAGGGTTTAGTACTACAACAAAACGGAACCCTTTAATTATTTTGCCGTCCGTCTGTCTGTCTGTCAGTATTTTTTTTTTCGCACACATGTAGCGATTGAGTTTAAATTAATATCAAATACTATTTTTGTAGGCATACATACATACATAAGCCTATGTCCAGCAGGGAACTTCTATTGTGGCTGACATGATGACTGGTCTGCAGTCCCTTGCACCAAGAAAAAATTATACTACCAATTCAATCTAAAGTCAACAATCAAAAGATATTATAGGTACACGTACGTGGTTATATAAAATTTTTCATACATGGGGCAAAGTACAAGACACTTCTTATTTAAAATTTAATTGATACACGCAGAACTTTTTTACTTAACCCATCCATACAAGATCGAGTCGTTGCTTAACCCGCATTATCCGTATAGCATCCTAAAAAGCTGCTAAATATCCAGTAATACAAGCCTAGATTCTAAACCATAATCTGTATCTCCATTACACCGTCAGCACCGGCAGTTGCCTGTGGTCTTTGAGTAACGTCAGTGGAACAAATCCTTCAAATAATCGGGATGACGTTTAAATTATAAGCGATAGCGTTAACTATTTATGTATTTAATTATCTTAATTGACCACAATACACAAAGTACTGATACAACAGGCGATCCTAATGCTAAATGCATTCTCTACCAATGAACCCTTGGAAGTGCAGAAATTCAAAAATTCAAATTCAAAACTTTTATTCAGAGAATAGGTTTTCACAAACACGTTATCTTGTCAGAGTATATAGTAATAAATGTTTTCTATAAATTAATCTACTCTATAAACTACTGCCATTCGGAAACAAAAGCAAAATGACCACTGGTAAAAAGAAATGGCGAAAGAAAACCAGTTACGGCCTTTTTTGTAATTTAAAAATATATCGTACTTTTCTGTTTTAGCATAAAATTTTAAACTAGGTACATACATACAATATTACGTACGCAGAATGTCAATAAATAGTGACATTAATTTGTCTCAACATAAAATTAAATCTGAATATAAAATGCTAAATCGGTGTTAAAGATAGGAGCAGACCAAGGCAGCAACCGTTTAATTCACGAACTACTTGGTAATATACGCGATTTTGAAATGAAATCGTTTATTTTAGAGAGTAGACCTTCACAGGCTCATTCTCTCGCCATGTATTTAATTGTAGTAGGGACATAATATTTTTATTGTATTCTAGCTGCCCGGCCCGGCTTCGCCCGGGTACTGTTTCGTTTTTTTTTTTCAATCTTTCTGAGAGATTTTCTTAATATTTTTTTCCGTAAGAACCTTGTACAGAGTATTAGAAAACTACAAAAAAAAATCAGCCAAATCGGTCAAGCCGTTTTCATGTTATGTCGTGACAACGGAAAACGGGTTTCATTTTTATATATATAGATTATATAAATAAGATACTCTATAAACAACCACCTTTCGGAAACAAAGCAAAATGTCCACTGTGAAAAGAAATGTCGAAAATAACCCAGTTACGACCTTTTTTGTTATTCAACAACAAAATTTTTATAATACAACCAGATTTTTTTAACATATTCCTCCTTTTCGATTTCATGCTGCCGGGGTGGTCTGTGCTTTCAAGCCAGATGGATGCCACAGCCTTAAGGTTTCTAATGAAGCACGCCCCTACGTGTTAATCGTGAAGTTTCTGGTTGAGAATATTAAATACGCTTCACGTCATGCATTACAAATCAAACTAATTGAATGCATTATATAAACTACTTAGTGATACGGGATCTGCCTTCAATTTAAAATTTAACACATTCAAAAAGATTAGAGCGTTCTCTGCCACGCTGCTTCGATGCGGGATACTCCGAAGTACGGAGAAGCTTGAGATAGTCAAATCTCATCCACATGCTTTGTCACCATCGAGCTCATCGCATTCTTCGATATTATACAATTACATCTAGTTTTTTATTAGTTAAAAGCATTAGTCTGATGGTAAACTGATTTAGTATGTATTATTTATAAAAAAATGTGTCCTACTTGATAAAAAAAAATAGTCATATAATATTAAATTTTGATATAATAATTGCATAACACCTGACTATAATCAAGATACTGATACACCAAAGCGACCACAAACCGGCTACGAGGCTGCTATTACCCTCTCTGCGAAGCTAACTCGTCTGTGGTCCGAGTGTAAGCAATACACGAATAAATCTTATTTAAAATTGTTTACATAGTTATAAGCAGCAGCGGAAAATCAAGATTTATACCGCTCTCGGTGCATTGCTGGCGTTAAATTAAAATTATATTCAGCCGGTTTCTCAAACGCTTTACTTTTAGTCACTAGATTTAATTTTTCATTTTCATTCTATCTCTGTTTTTCTTCTTTAGTTTGACAATAGCTTAAAAGTAATACTTACCATTCGCCTACACAGCTGGTTCGCGCAGTCATAAAATGAAGTTCGAAACTCAAACTTATTACTCAATGCAAAACGATAATCGATTTTCAATTGTTTTATAAACTATGAGCATAAACTTACTTTTTATTTTCGTAATTGGGAATAATATAATGAATATAATTTCGAAATAAAAGCCGAATTGTACGCGGCGACTAATCGTACACCAAAAATCGCTACACGCTTATAACTTGTACAGCGCACAAAGTGAATTTAGCAGAGCTAGATTCAGTATTCAAAGCTTAGCCTGGGGGAACGGATCGGCAGCCGAGAGCACTCGGCTGAGAGGTTTTAACTCCTCGATACCAGATCCATGCTCATAAAATGCTAGAGCGTTTTGAAGGATTTTAATAAGCCGTGGTATTACCGACTATACACTCGAAGATCATGATACGTGGAGTATTTTTCTATTTAAGATGTTGAGGATTCATGGCGTTGCTTTGTGTCGCACTCTTACCAAACGAACATGCAAGTCGAACAAAAAGGTAAATCTGTTCTTATTTATTTAATAAATATTCTTGGACGCATCACACAACGCCATCTAGTCCCAAACTAAGCTTGTACAGTCAAGAGGCAGGTCGACCTTTACATATTGGACATTCGTAAGTTCTATGTCATAGAGCCTGTTTTTTTTTCATGCTACTAAGATGGCAAACAAGCATACGGCCCGCCTGATGGTAAGCATCACAGTAGCCTATAGACGCTTGCAATACCGGAAGTATCATTCACGCGTTGCCAACCTTGCCAACCCCCCCGAGTGGAGCTCTGGAGACCTTACTCACCATAGGAACACAGCATGGCCGAGACTAATGCTATTTGGCTACGATCTTCTGTAAGGTGGAGGTCCTTCCCCAGACCGCTTTGAGCGGATTATCCGCTGTGCCCTACCTCTCTTAAAATGTTGTACTGCAATTGTAAAGCTCGATGTGCACCTGACTGTACTATGAGTACTAGATTGCTGATAAATATAATTAAATACTTTTTTTTTGTAAATAAAATAGAAAACATCCAGACCAAGGCAAACAGACATGCTTATCTTTACATTACGCAGAATTCGAACCTGCGGTCCTTGCGGTAAAGTGACCGTTGCTAGCCACTCGAGCACCAGGCATATCAAAGTTATTTGCAACGTTATTGAGCTGCACCTAAGAGTAAAAGAATAACATAATCGTTACGTTAGTGTGAGTGCTCACTACAGCAATATATTGGGGGTAATATATCTGCGGTCTCATCCCTTCGTCTTTATTACTTTTTCGGTTACATAAATCAAAACTATGTCGTAATTTGGTAGACACGTGTGCAATGAAACGTAACAATTTTATCATAATTGAAAATGAATAATGATGTTAAGCGTAGTACATGTCAGGTGTTAGTTATTTTTGAAGGGTTGTTAAAATGGCTTTATGTTTGAAATATACTTTTTTTGGTTACTAAACTCTAGTCACTAATTTTAAGGTGATTTTCACACGGCACTGCGCACCGCTGCGGTATGCTCAAGCTAGACAGAATCAGAGCGCCCGATGGCGAGCAACCGTCGTGCCGCCTCGACGCCATTAAATTTTTCTTTCATGCAAAATGTAGGAAAGTAACTTGGTGCAAAACAGATGGAGAGGTGCACTTATGGCGTGCTATATGGTGCACCGCGACCCCGCCATTTATGTCTATTTATGCTTGCGCCTTAGGCGGTGAAGCGGATGTCATGTCGGTATCTATTACACCCTGGTGATTTGAATCACTCACCAAATGAAACACATTGCTGCCTCACATCGCTGTTCTGTGAGTGGTACTTATAGACTTGATGGCATGAACGCTCTACCGCTCTGAAAAATGAATATCATTTAACCCTGGTAAAGCCAATCCAGATATACATAAAATAAGCCAAAAGTGTCCAATACTCCAATGATTCAGTGGCACGACATCTTATTACCGTTCCGGAGTTACGGGGATACATAATAACAGACTTACGCGCCGTAACTCTGCGTGTGTTCGGGGCAGATAACGAGAGCCAACAACCTATTAACTGGGGCACACGGTACTTCATGTTTGGCCAACATTTTGTTCGAGCAAATTGTTCCTTGTGTTTCTGTTAATTTATTTATAACTAGCTGCTGCTTGCGGTGTTACCCGCGTTTAATTTTATGCACAGCCAGCGCCATCTATATCAGTTTTTTTACCAAACCCAACGGGAATCGCGTACTTTTCGGGATAAAAAGTACCCTATTTGTTAATCCAAGGTATCAGCTACCTACGTACCAAATATCATAAATGTTGACCCAGCCATTTGAGCGTGAAGAAGTAACAAACATACACATAACTTTCGCCTTTATAAATATTAGTAGGATAGTAGGATTTCATATACAATTTGGGAAATGGTCTAGTTAGACCGGGGAGTGGTGAGGGGATTTTCACGGTTTTGATATTTTTGTACAATTTCTTGGATTTAGTCGTCTTTTTAAGGCTCTGAAAAATACTTAGGCCTAAAAAAATATATATTAAATTCTAAACAGTGAGAACCTTCCGCTCACGCAAATGCTCGGTGTAATAGCACAAGGTAGCAATGATTTTTCTACAAATGTTCATTAAAAAAATATTGGGAGTCGGTCAATTGTGTGAGCAGGTGGGCGTCATTTTCATTTTAAAAAAGTGATTTGACATAATTGCTTGGCGGTGAGGCGTAAGATAATATAACGATATTAAATCTTTTCTGTACCTATTTATAGTCGTTAAAATATACTAACAAAGTAATAAATATCCAAGTCATACACAATATTATGGTAACGGCCACGTAACGTCGTAACGCTACCAGCATTAAAGGAGCTTTTATCATGAATTGAAAGTTAAACCCTAACTAATATCACAAAGGAGAAAGCGAGTTTGTTTATTATTCCTTCACGGCTTGACCAATCAGCCGATCATTATGAAAATTTGTATATTGTCAGATGTACAGAGCCCAACTTTTTATCCCGTGAAAGTATGTCATTCCTATGAGAAATTATTTTTCACCTCACAAGCTCGGAAAGAATCTGTTTGTCATTCGAAATCTGAGCGCAAAAGTGCATTTTGTGCCCTAGCGTGGAAAGAATTTTTAAAATTCGAACCTTTCTATTTTATATTTTTTTATACCGCCAGTCCTCTGAAAATGCATTAATACTTATTTCTTGCCAGTGCGCCAACCTTATTTTTAGAATAATCGAACTGGCCAGCACGACACCGCATGAAAAAACATAAACACTTATTTAATATATTATTCGCGTTTTTCTTGCACCTAGCATTTTCCTCGCTGTAGTGAGGTGAAAAGTTGTGTGTTGCGCTCGGCAGCAAAGTTATTCTGCGTCTCGTACCTTTGAAACCCTCGCTACGCTCAGGATTCAATATAAGTACTCGCGCCAAAAAACAACTTTGCAGCCTTGCATAACAAATAACTATTTTTTTAATATTTTTACATTTATTAGTAGGGATTCCATACATTCAACCAATAAAAGGGGTGGCGGGTTAAGAACAAAGAACGAAAGATTTTCGACGAAGAAATGTAAGCATTTGTATTTATATAGTACAACTAGCTTTTCCCCGCGGCTTCGCACGCGTTAATTTTATGACATAGATCTCGTTTGACAATAAAACAACCCATAGCGCGACTTGTGGCGCCATCTGTTGGCCGATAGCATTACATACAGCGCCGCCTCTATAGTAGAAAAAATATTTTCCCATTGGTATGACATACTTAGTTTGCTTGATTAGTCAAGCCGTGAAGGAATAACAAACAAACTCACTTTCTTATTTATTTATTGTATGAATAGTACCTATGAAGTATGATATAAATACTATTGATTAATAAATCTAGTAAAGTGAAAGTCAAATATTTTTATTTAATATATATAAGTTTTAGCCTATATAAGTTTTTTCGAATCGTCACTTTTTTCCTACCATCAGTTCAGACGGCAGATTTGTGCTAAAGAAGTCGGCAACTACCTACTGGCAAGAAACTTAGCACTTGCTCTTTTAAGATGGTACTTAGTAAATCCCTTCACGCAATGTTCAGAAATCTCAAATCATATTTACGGCCTGGTTATTTACTTTATTGACTGTATAAGAACAAGATGCATTACAAAAATATTCTATTTTCACAAATGCATCCATAAAAACGTGATACAATACTCAATGCTACATACATACATACATACATACGTAGAAGATGGACGGAATTAAACAATTAAAAGCTATTAAACAAGGTATACCTAACCTACTCTAGACCTTGTGCAGAAAAGGCGAATCTTACCGCACGTAGTCATATGCGTGTTGGTTAGGTATTGAAATTAGTACGTATGAATTCATAATAATTAGACACCAACTTATGTATTGCGGTTAATAACAATACACAATACATGTTTATAACTTTGACACCCACACTAGGCGAGGAATGTCACGTAGCGTGGTGGATTTAAGGTTTTTTTTGGAGTGAAAACTTCTTTAGCGGCGCTTGGCATTTTTTTAGATGGGTAAAAAATGTTAAACTCGCGTCAGATCCGTAGCCTGATCGAAAAAGCGTACCATTCCAAAATATTCAAAAATGCACAACGTTGATGTTTAAGTTTTCACTTCTGCCGGCACTCCCGGAGTGCAACCCGTCCTTTTTTTCACACAGATTGAGCCCCAAGTAATTCCGAGACTTGTGTTAGGGGTAATAACTCAACAATACTATAGCTCAAACAAATACATATATACATATATACTACAGATTAACATCCAAGACCCAGGCCAATCAGAAAAAGTTCGTTTTTCACCATGACCCAATGACCGAATCCCGGTCGGATTCAAACGCGAGCCCTCCTGGCTTGGGTGGGGCGGTCCGGCATGGTACGCCACGGACACGGAGATCGTCAAATAAGATATTAAGTACGTAAAAAGGACATTTAGTTCCAAACATAACCTACTACAGATCTCTTTAATACGTATGATACGTATCCCCTACGGGAATAGAATAGAGTCACGCCCATGCTTCTGACCCTGTCTCCACAGCGTCTGCGTGTGGCTAAAAAGCGAATAAGATGGTCAATATGCTGGCCGCCTTCTACAAGTTAGCAATGCCTGCCTGCCTAGCCAATAATCCTAAATAATATTACCTAATGAGAAAGTGAGTTTGTTTGTTTGTTATTTCTAATTAGCCGATGATTATGAAAATTTGTATACATATTGTCAGGGTTACAGAGCCCAACATAGGCTACTTTTTATCCCGTGAAATTATGTCATTCCAATGGGTAAATATTTTTCACCTCACAAGCTCGGAAAGAATCTGTTTTTTTTTGTGCCCTAGCCTTTCTATAATTTTTTATACCGCCAGTCCTCTGAAAATGCATGAATACTTATTTCATGCCAGTGCGCCAACCTTATTTTTAGAATAATCGAACTGGCCAGCAAGACTGAGCAAGACACCGCATGAAAAAAAAAAACACTTTTTTAATATATTATTTGCGTTTTTCTTGCACCTAGCATTTTCCTCGCTGTAGTGAGGTGAAAAGTTGTGTGTTTCGCTCGGCAGCAAAGTTATTCTGCGTCTCGTACCTTTGCAACCCTCGCTACGCTCGCTAGGTTTCAATATAAGTACTCTCGCCAAAAAACAACTTTGCAGCCTTGCATAACAAATGACTATTTCACCTCATAAGCTCGGAAAGAATCTGTTTGTCATTCGAAATCTGAGCGCAAAAGTGCATTTTGTGCCCTAGCGTGGAAAGTATTTTTAAAATTCGAACCTTTCTATTCTTTAATTTTGTATACCGCCAGTTCTCTGAAAATTCATTAATACTTATTTCATGCCAGTGCGCCAACCTTATTTTTAGAATAATCGAACTGGCCAGCTTTTAATATATTATTTGCGTTTTTCTTGCACCTAGGATTTTCCTCGCTGTAGTGAGGTGAAAAATTTTGTGTTTCGCTCGGCAGCAAAGTTATTCTGCGTCTCGTACCTTTGAAACCCTCGCTACGCTCAGGATTCTATATTTGAACCACTCGCTTCGCTCGTGGTTCAATCCTAGAATCCTTCGCTAGCTCAGGTTTCAATTTAAGTACTCGCGCCAAAAAACAACTTTGCAGCCTTGCATAACAAATAACTATTTTCCACCGTAGATGGCGCTGCAATTGCGATGTCGGCCAACAGATGGCGCCACCAAGTCGCGCTATGGGTTGTTTTGTTATCAAACGAGATATAAGTCATAAAATTAACCGCGAGAAGAGCTTGTAGGTAGTCTATATGACGAAAACTAGAAGGGTTGTAAATCGACTTTCGGCAAACGAAGCTTATCACAAATCGAGTAAGCATTTTGTAAACTTTTAGCTTATTTTTCAGTTAAAGTCTAAGCACGTTTAACATTGAAGTATGACTACTGCATGTTTTATATGCAACTGTATGCGATTTTGTATCATGTACAGCCTATAAAATTTATTTACATACTGTGCGGTTTATGTAAATGTTTCTCTTGTAAATCATGAATTGATAGGCTTCTACTAAGGAATAGCTTTATAATAAATAATAATATTAACAATACTAATATTATAAATAAGAAACTGAGTTTGTTTATTTGTTCGTAATTTCTTCACGGCTTGACTAAGCAAAGCAGCCGATCATTATGAAAATTTGTATACATATTGTCAGGGGTTCAGAGCCCAACAAAGGCTAATTTTTACGCGGGCGTAGCCGCGGGTAACAGCTAGTTTATTATAAAACCAACTGTTGCCAGCGGCTTTGCCCGTGTTAGCTTATCGTGGTAAATGAGTTTAAGTTTCATATAGATAGTGTTAAAAGGACCAATAGCCAAGCGACGTTGAAAACCATTTTCAGAAACGCATTAAAATTTTAAGTCCATGTTTTCCATTTCGAGTGACAACTATAATTTTAATGTTTCATTAACTTTAAAAATACGTTTCAGAAATTGGCTGTTAAACATTTTTAATTATTTTCTTACTTAAACACGGTGGTGCGCATGTTTGTTGGCCGTTCTTTCGGGCAGTGTGTATCATTTATAACTAACCTCCTAACACCTATAACGAGTTACACATTAGCATAATAAATAGCAAGTATATGTTCGACGAGAAGTTGGCAACATTATATACCTAATTAGGCTAAACGGATTATAATTTTGTTAATTGTTTGAGTTATTGCCTTTTTGTTAATGGACGTTCATATTTTATAATGAGTTTTATTGTAATACTTTCTATAAATTTTTTTGACGACCTCCGTGGCGTAATGGTTACCACGCCAGACCGCCACCCAGGAGGTCCCGGGTTCGATCCCCGGTCGGGTCATGATGAAAAACGAACTTTTTCTGATTGGCCTCGGGTCTTGGATGTTTATCTATATATGTATTTGTTATAAAATATTATATCGTTGAGTTAGTATCCCATAACACAAGTTTCGAACTTACTTTGGGGCTAGCTCAATCTGTATGAATTGTCCCGAAATATTTATTTATTTATTTATAAATAAATGGTTCATTGCAATCCCACTAATATTATAAGGGCAAAATTTTGTGTGTATGTTTGTTACTTCTTCACGGTCAAATGACTGGCCAAATTTTTATGATATTTGGTATATAGATAGCTGATACCTTGGATTAACACATAGTGTACTTTTTATTCCGAAAAGTACGCGATTCCCGTATTATTTTGTCAAAAATCTGATATAGATGGCGCTGCCTTGCATAAAATTAAACGCGGGTAACACCGCGGGCAGCAGCTAGCAACAGTATATGTCGAGTTTTCGGATCTATGTACACACTAATTGATGCCTGCAGTTTAACCAGCGAATTCCCGTTTTTTCCGTTCCCGGAAAGATATCTGGAATAAAAACTATGCAATGTGTTAATCTAGGTAAGGTCATGTTGTATGTATGTACGACGACCTCCGTGGCGTAATGGTTACCACGCCAGACCGCCACCCAGGAGGTCCCGGGTTCGATCCCCGGTCGGGTCATGATGAAAAACGAACTTTTTCTGATTGGCCTCGGGTCTTGGATGTTTATCTATATATGTATTTGTTATAAAATATAATATCGTTGAGTTAGTATCCCATAACACAAGTTTCGAACTTACTTTGGGGCTAGCTCAATCTGTATGAATTGTCCCTATATATTTATTTATTTATTTTATTTATGTACCTAGTTTTAAATTTTATGTTAAAAAAGAAAAGAAAAAAGAAAAGAACGATATATTTTTAAATGACAAAAAAGGCCGTAACTGGTTTTCTTTCGCCATTTCTTTTTACCAGTGGTCATTTTGCTTTTGTTTCCGAAATGGTAGTAATTTATAGAGTAGATTAATTTATACAAATCATTTATTACTGTATACTCTGACAAGAGAACGTGTTTGTGAAAACTTATTCTCTGAATAAAAGTTTTGAATTTTGAATTTTTAGGTTAGGAACACAATATGTATCAAATTTCAAGTAAAACTATTAAGCCATTTTTGCTTAAATGAGTAAATAACAATTAATATTTACAAACTTTCGTATTTAAAATACGTCAAGTCTAGACTTACGTTAGCAACTGCCATAGACCATAAAAATTCTAATTACTTAGTGTACAGGATAATCATAGGTAAGCTTGCAGAAACAAAATAAATAAATATATATAGAGACAAATCACACAGATTGAGCTAGCCCCAAAGTAAGTTCGAATAGAATAGAATAGAATAGAATAGAATAGAATTTTATTTATTGCCAACTGTGTGTACATAGAAGTTGTTTACATAAAGGTGAATGGTATCAACAGTTTACCCTATCAGGCATGCAACATTACAATTTTATAATAATTTTATTAAGTAATATGAGTATTATTATTTTACATTATTATGAGTAAGTATTATATTTGACATTATTAAGAGTATTATATTTTACCAATTTATTATAATTTATTTTCAAAATATTCTTTTATACTATAAAAAACATTTGTAAGTAGCCAGGCTTTGCATCTGCCCTTGAATATTTTCCCATTTAAACATTTAATTTCTTGTGGTAATTTATTAAAAATTCTTATACCAGTGACAAAAGCACTCTTATAATACAACTGGTTATTTACGGATGGGAAACTCAAATCGTATTTATATTGGTTTCTGCAATTGCCTCCGTTGTCTAATTTGTTTTTAAAATATTCAAGATGGTTTTTAACAAAGACACATATCTCTAATATGTAAATATTTGTCAGAGTCAGATAACCTTTCTCCTAAAATATATTTCTTAAAGTGTCATCAGTGTACATAATTATTATAAATTATACGGAGACACTTCTTCTGTAGCAAGAAAGTTGATTCTACATTAACAGAGTTTCCCCAATAGATGATACCATACGTTAGAAGAGGATAGACATTACCAAAATAAGCTGTACGCGCTATTTCTTCTGAAGAATTTTCAGTTAAAATCGATAATGCGAAACAGTAGCTTGAAATTTTATTATTAATTTTATTTATATGCGTTTTCCAATTTAAGTGACAATCAATGGAGACTCCAAGAAAATTTGTGTTATTTACTTCCTCAATTTTATTTCCAGATTCAGAAATATTCAAATTAAATGTTTGATTTTTATAATTGCGAAATTGAATAAATTTTGTTTTAGCTAAATTTACTTTTAGGTTTATAGTTTTAAGCCAAGCAACGAGAGTTTCTAATGTTTTATTAATTTCTGATTCAAATTTTATAGAATTTTTTTCTTCGTCAATAAAAAGAACAGTCGCATCATCCGCAAACATGACACAAGGATGATGGGTTATTTTTGGCAGCTCATTAATGTAGACTAGGAAAAGAAGTGGACCAAGGAGGCTTCCTTGCGGTACACCAGTTTTTACCTTTTCGCGTCTAGAGTATATATCTTCCACTGTTTTGTTATTTTTATTATATTTACTAATGACTGTGAACTGTTCCCTATTTATTAAATAAGATTCTATTAGTTTCAGTGCAACACCTCTAATGCCCAGATTATGTAACTGCGTCAATAGTACAGTATGATTAACACTGTCAAAAGCTTTGGACATATCCAAAAAGAGTCCAACACAAGCAGTTTTCATATTTATAGCGTCCCACGTTTGTTTTAAGAATTTAAATATTGCCGAACCTATGGACTTTTTTTCCTGAAAACCAAACTGCTCCTCACTAAGGAGTTTGTGTGATTTTAAAAAATCAATTAATCTGGTATGTATTACTTTTTCGAAAATTTTTGAAAATGAATGACTAATGAAATAGGTCTGTAGTCATTTATATTGCTCTTGGAACCTTTTTTAAATAAAGGTTTTATCTTAGAAATTTTAAGGTCTTCGGGAAAGTCACCAGTTTCTACCATTAGGTTTAATATATAAATAATAGGTTGCCTAATATATTGAAACGAAGCCTTAATAACCTGTATCGGAATATCGTCATAACCGCAACTTTTTTTATTTTTTATGTTCATGACAACATTTCTCAATTCCTCATATTGTACAAGTTTTATCTGTCAGGGATTTATAGCTGTTATTGCTGTTTTGACAGGTCATACCATTATTAATAAAATTACTATTAAATAATTCCGCTATTACATTTGGATCTTCTATTAATACATTATCCACGTGTAACGACTCAACCGTAGTATTTATTGTATTAACAGGAGTTGTCTGCTGCTTTATAAAACTCCATGTGGCTTTGGCTTTATTATAGCTGTTTTTTATGTATTTTATATTATAATTTTTCTTGGCTATACGAGTTATTGATTTTAATATTTTACTATATACTTTGTAGTATATTTGAAGGGATGAGTTTTTTCGTTTTAATATTTGTTGATGTATAGCTCTTTTGTTTTTACTCGAATATCGTATGCCCTTAGTTTGCCAATTGCATTTTCTTTGGTAAGTTATTTTACTTATTTCTATTGGTATGCACAAGTTAAATATCAATTGAAATAAATTAAAAAATATTTTATAGGCTACATTTGCATTATTTTGCATATACACGTCATGAAACCCTATCTGTGAAATAAAATTTAAAAATATAGGCAGATATTTGTCTATATTTCGTTTATATCCGTACCAATATTTTTCACTAAAACCTCTACTACATGGTATTTCTATTATTTGCGCAATGTGATCTGAAAGATTTAGATGTTCTACTCTAGATTTGTAATTTCTTAAATTAGTCAATATGCTGTTAATACATGTCTGAGTGTTCAATGTTATTCGAGTTGGTTCATGAATTGTCAATTTCAAATTATATTTTAATATAGTATTTTTAAATAATTCCGTTTTATTACAATTTTCGGCAATATTTACATTGAAGTCACCAGCTATAATAACTTTCTTTATTGTATAGCGTATACGCAGTGTAACTTTGTGTAATAATAATTCCAATGATTTTATGAACAAATCAAAATTTGAATTTGGTGTTCTGTATATACATATTACGACAAAATCTAGTTCCGGTAGTATAATTCCGTAACACTCAAAATAGTGACCAATAGCTAACGAATTTATACTGTCTAACTTTTTATAATTTAGTTGATTTTTTACGTAAATGCATACACCCCCACGGGATGTATTGCGGCAAAAAGAACTTGCCAATCTATACCCGTGTATCTGCAACACGTGTACATCCTGTTGCTTAAGAAAAGTTTCACTGAAACACAAAACTTCCAACTCCCGCGAATTTACTAGTAGTTCTATTTCATTAATTTTAGATCTGATGCCTTGTATATTTTGGTGGAAGACATTTAACGTGTATTTACTGTTTGTCTTGAAATAACTGGGTCCCTGTTGGATTTATGTTATTAAAATAGTACGGTATAGTGCCTTTTTTAAAGTTATTGGTAGGCATGCATGCATTAATCTCAGTGGTAAATATTTTATCGTTGTTTTTTATATCTCTATTAATATTATTTTGTTTTATTTTGTTGAATAAATATGGCAAAGTACCTTTTTTAAATTGTTCCACATTTGCACGCACATTTCTTTTTTTGGCAATATCTAAGTATTGTATATCGTTATCTCTGTTGTCTATGCTCATATTAATCAACTGTTTTAATGATTTCATATTTTAAAACTTTTCATCGTAATCAATACAGTCAATTACAAAGTTAATTGATTTACAAATATTATGAAAACCATGTTTACATTCTATAAAATGACAATTTCGAAACTTGTGTTATGGGATAACTCAACGATACTGTATTTTATAACAAATAGGTGCATAGATAAACATCCAAGACCCGAGGCCAATCAGAAAAAGTTAGTTTTTCATCATGACCCGACCGGGATTCGAACCCGTGACCCCGTGACAGGCCGGCGGCGTGGTAACCATTGCGCCACGCAGGTCGTCAAATTTTAAATGATTATATCTAATTGGTTTATTTTTCGGGCTGTATGATCTTTGCTATATAACATTTGGCAGGCGTTCAAACATTATTTCAGAAGCACTAGAAGTTTTGCTAGCAAGTAAATATTTCTGGTAACTGTTTCTATTCTGTTGACCTACAAACATAAATTTATCTTTTGACAAGGTCGGGTAAAATTAACCACAATGGCGTCATTTATTTATTTAACGGACTAACTGTGACGGCACCCTAGCACTATTGTAGAATGTTAGACAGCCTTGTGGTGCAGTAATCCTACTTTTGACACCAGTAACTATTAAGAAATCTGTGCCAGAGGGCGCGGACTCGATTCCCGTGAAGTAAACTGTGAAGGCATTTTGTGTTCAATGTGTTTTTCATGTATCTATATTATAAAGCTGAAGAGTTTGTTTGAACGCGCTAATTTCAGGAACTACTGGTTCGAATTGAAAAAATCTTTTTGTGTTGGATAGTCTATTTTGTATGATCCTATTAGCTAAAGGCATACTGATGGCATTGGCTAAGACTAAAGGCTTTTAGTATTTTAGTCGATTTGTCGAGGAAGGCCTTAAGCTATATAACATTACGCTGCGACCAATAGGAGCGAGCGAAGCATCAGTGAAAAATGTTGCAAAAACGGGGAAAATTATTCATATCGCGATAGTGTTTTCGAAACCGCGCCAACGAAGTCGCGGGCACAGCTAGTCATAAAAATATTTAGGGACTTTGGTATCCATAACAAGCCGACTTTGGGACCAGTTGGTGCTGTGTCAATTGTGTAGAATAAAAACTAAGGGATCTACCTGGTAGATGAATACTATTTCATCGTTTAAAAAACGTAGATTTACCTACTTTACTTTTTGTTTAAAAATATCTAAAAATAATAAAACGAATGTTACATTTTAGATGAATTTTATTAAGATATTAATTTAAAACCAAAAAAATCGTAAAATCTTCGTCAATTTCTCCTTTGTCATCTTCTCTTCTTGCTATTTCCTTCTAGCAGTACTTCCAAGATTAAATTAACCTTTCTTCATGTTTATTTGAAGAAATTGTTATCAAACTCCTACGTCGTCCAACGTCTAAGTACAATTATTATTTCCAACTCAAAGTGAAGTTCTAATGTGCTAAAAATATATAAATAAATTAGGAAAAAATAATTTAAAAAAGGGTTTATTCCACAGTATCTGAATCTATCATAAGACCCTGAGCGTGAACAAAGAAAGAAATTAAAGTAAAACCTATCATTACAAAAAAATGGTATTGCATTACTTATCT
This sequence comes from Endotricha flammealis, assembly GCA_905163395.2. Taxonomy (NCBI): domain Eukaryota; kingdom Metazoa; phylum Arthropoda; class Insecta; order Lepidoptera; family Pyralidae; genus Endotricha; species Endotricha flammealis. The sequence goes on along the minus strand of LR990871.1, from coordinate 1,054,824 downwards.
ATAAATACTTTCCTTTACAAAATAAAGGTAATAAGAGACTTTAAAAATTAGAAACAAAATTTTAAGAAATCATTAAAATATCTAAAACATTCAATACTAAACAATATTATACTTTATCTAGAAAGTGGATAAACAATATTTATCAAGAGTAAATGAATGATAAAAGGATAAATATTATGAAAAGATAAAATACATACTCCACTTCAAACTGAATAACAACGTGGTGATTTATCAACAACAATCCTCTGTATCAACACAGTTTCATTTGGTTCATTTTGATCCTTCCCTGCATGATTTTTCTGCTTATCCTTATTCTTCTTGCGGCATTCATCCCCACAGCATTTCTCGTTAGTCCAATTACCAAAGAATGGTCCGAAACCGGGATGGGGCCTGAAATGTCCGTGAAACGGGCCAAAGTGTCCGTGGTGAGGTCCAAAGTGACCACGGTGAGGGCCAAAGTGTCCATGGTGATGATCAAAGTGTCCTCGGTGGTGGCCAAAGTGTCCACGGTGCGGTCCAAAGTGTACATGACCGAACCGTGCGTCATTAAGACCGAAAGGTCTACGACCACATGTGTTTTCTTCTGGTCTGTCGTGACATTTTTGTGGGCCATGACAATGTTTGTGACCATGACCGCCACCATGGGGACCATGACGGCCGCCATGGGGCCCATGGGGTCCATGACCTCTGAATCCATGACGACCACAATGCCCTGGATATTCGAAATCCATTCCGAACACTTCAAAAGAGTCACATCCCATACGCCCCCTCATTTTTATAGAAGTAGTAATTTATTTTATAGAAGTAGAATTTTATTGTATGTAAAATATGCTTCTTCTACGAGAGTGGTTTACTGAATGATGCTTAGCGACGCGGTATAAGGTTTTATATGAAAACCTTGCACTATGTTGCGCAATAGTTTTATGGTTTTACATGTACTTGATAAAATGTAAGTGACTCATAGCTTCGATGTAATTTTCATGTATACAGTCGATTGTTTTAGGGTTCCACATACGCATTCATTAAGTTTATTCATAAATTTTATAGCTTTTTTTGAGGAATTAACTTTAAAGTAGGCGACGCTTAATCTGCTTGTGTGGGTACCAGATAACGGGTATATTATTGTAAATATGTATACTTTAAGATATAAAAAAACAGACTGGAGACAAAAAACGACCTCCGTGGCGTAATGGTTACCACGCCAGACCGCCACCCAGGAGGTCCCGGGTCCCGGGTTCGATCCCCGGTCGGGTCATGATGAAAAACGAACTTTTTCTGATTGGCCTCGGGTCTTGGATGTTTATCTATATATGTATTTGTTATAAAATATAATATCATAGAGTTAGTATCCCATAACACAAGTTTCGAACTTACTTTGGGGCTAGCTCAATCTGTATGAATTGTCCCTATATATTATTATTAATATTATATTAAAATTACCATCACATAAATTTATTACCCCGAGCGGGAATCGAACTCCCGCACTATCTGGTGCCAAAGATATGTTCGCTACTAAGTACTACCAACGCGCTACCACCTTGTTGTCATACTGGTATAAGTTAGTAAAAAGCTACCAGTTCATAGTCTACTTATTACTAGCTGCTAAGTTAGTTCTAATATTTTTTAGAGATCCAACTAATATTTATTTATTATATTACACACAGATTTACAGTCTTGACCAAGGCATCTGTATGGTAGACAATAATTCATAAGAAAAATCTAAATTAAAAATAAATGAAAAAAAAAAACAATAATAACAACGAATATTAACATGATTATGAATGAGATTGATAATATAGGTTATATCAATTTCAGACCAAAAAAAAAAATAAAAAATCAAAATAAAAAAATAAATAAAAAAAAAACAAAAATCAAAAAAATCAGGGTCAAGCAGACATAAATGTGAAAAATGACTAATGTGACCACACCGTGATACTGAACCCCTTTCGCATAAGTCCCCTCACGCTTGACCCCTCGGGTATTTTCCGGTCGTTGACTGTTTTGATCAATTTCTCGCGCAAACATAAAAATGTCGATGAAATAATTCGGCAAAATCGATTACTGTATGTGATAACGTTTCAGAATTGCTAGAATATATTTTTCGCACTATTTCGTCATCTTTCAAATGATTAATATTGAGTTGCAATAAATTATTTTACGTTAACACATAAAGACTCGAGTCTAAAATGGGATAGGCAGCTCGAGTCTCGACTCCAGCTGCCTATCCCATTTTAGAGTTCCGTTGTAAACTACAAGGAACCCTTATAGTTTCGCCATGTCACGCCATGTTAAAAAAGTGCTGAAAAAAAATTTTGAAAAAAAAATTTTTTGGGGGTGCCATTCTACGTCATGTAAAGTGGAAATGATTTTTTTTTCGCGCCCACCCCATGTTGTGGTGTATCGTTAGATAGGCCTTCAAAACATTGAGGGTGTGGGAAGATCATTTTTCGATACAATGATCCGTTTCGGAATTATTTACATATATCGTGTCAATTTTCGTTTTGCACGGTGGTCCCCTCTATCTCCGAAAGTCTTATGTTTAGAAATTTGAAAAAAAAACATGATTGTAGTCCATATGCTGAACCTTTAATGAAAACTATAACGGTTAAGAAGGCTCTACTAGTTACCAAGTAATAGCCGACGAACTTATAAAACAAAATTTATTTGATGAAAACTTACAAATGTGATGGAATTTGATATTGGACTCAACTGAAGGCAAGGAAAGCGCATTAAATACGGAACATTGTGCGTGGCCAGACACGTACTTGCTCGGTTTTTTTTGGGTTCCGTACCCAAAGGGTGCCAGTGCCAACGGAATCCTATTATTAAGCCTCCACTGTCCGTCTGTCTCCAGGCTGTATCTCACGAACTGTAGCTAGACAGTCTAAATTTTTACAGCCTTTGCTGCTGTAAGCACAACCAATACTATACATAAAATAAATATTTGAGGCGGACTTCCCATTTCTTTTTCTTGACGTTTCTTGTAAACGTGATATTTTTGACGTATTTTGCCATCTATTATTTTCTTTTTAATTTGACAAAATGACGTTGTGTAAATTGTGTATAACCATATTATAAGGGTTATTCTAAAATATTTTAAAGCAAATAAAACTGTGTGTTAAATTGGGTTATTCTATACTTGTAGGTTTAAATAAAATTTTTTTTTTGTATGTATAAAATGAAATATAATTAACTTATACTTTTATACTGTAATAGAATAAATTCCCATATAAAATAATATTGCATCATCGTCATCATCATCTCAGCCACAAGAAGTCCACTGCTGGACATAGGCCTTTTTTTTTTGTTTTAAGTCAGGAAAATGCATTGCTGCATGCCCCGCCACTTGGGGAGCGGCGGGGGTATGTCGGGCTCCCCCTCTAACCACTTGGGGTATACCGACTAAAAACCTGACTGACTGCCACCTCATCCGCCTAGATAGATTAGAAAATAAATATTTGAGGCGGACTTCCCATTTCTTTTTCTTGACGTTTCTTGTAAACGTGATATTTTTGACGTATTTTGCCATCTATTATTTTCTTTTTAATTTGACAAAATGACGTTGTGTAAATTGTGTATAACCATATTATAAGGGTTATTCTAAAATATTTTAAAGCAAATAAAACTGTGTGTTAAATTGAGTTATTCTATACTTGTAGGCTTAAATAAACAATTTTTTTTGTATGTATAAAATGAAATAGAATTAACTTATACTTTGTGCGTTGTCCTTTTTTAGGGACATCGCAAAAAGGCTGCGACAAACCACTGGTGACCCAAAGGCTGGCAGTTACTTCGCTCAACGGATATCTATCGCCGTTCAGCGAGGTAACGCTGCTAGCATTTTGGGCACCCTGCCACAGGGACCATGTCTTTTTAATGCTTAGTTTTAGTTTTTATTGTTAGTTTAGTTTTTAATTTTTATTGTTAGTTTAGTTTTAATTAATTTTATTGATATTCATATTATTTAATTTTGCAATGAATAAATACTTACTGTATTCACGTATTATAAATAAAACTATTTACTTATACTTTTATATTGTTGTATAAGTTGTGTGTATAAGTTCCCATATAAAATAATATTGCATCATCGTCATCATCATCTCAGCCACAAGAAGTCCACTGCTGGACATAGGCCTCCCCCAACCCACCAACCCAAACGTTTTCAGCGCGACAATCCGAAATGGTAGTAGTTTATAGAGTAGATTAATTTATACAAATCATTTATTACTGTATACTCTGACAAGAGAACGTGTTTGTGAAAACCTATTCTCTGATTAAAAGTTTTGAATTTGAATTTGACAGGTTGGCAGCGACCTGCACCCAGCGGTTTCCTGCGACTTTACTTAGGTCGTCTGACCACCTTGCAGGCGGCCGACAATATTGCAATAATATTGCATAAAATTATGCATTTTTTTTTGTAGATATTTCTCAATAATTTTTAAAGGTTAATTTTAAAGAAATTATTGAGAAATATCGTCAATTTTTTTTATTGCACCACATGAATAAATATTATGAAATTATGATGCAACTAATAAAATTTGCGCAATAATATTTATAATTGCGTAATTTGTGAAATTATTGTGAAAAAATAATAATTTCATAATTATTGAAATCATTATACAAGCTCATATTCATAATATCATAACATTTGAAATCATTATAAAATTATTTATATTTCAAACGTAATTTTATTTCAACATTTTTGAAATAACTTTCTACGAAATATTATTCAGTCCTTACAGACACTCTCTCGTTAAAGATTACATACAAATAATAAATTATTGGTTTAATTAATCTACTTTATTAGCTACTACGATTTCAGAAACAAAAGTAAAATGTCCACTGGTAAAAGAAATCGCGGAAAAAACTAGTTACAGACTATTTTGTTATTTAACAGTTACATATTATCGTATATTTTTTAACTATAATATTTGTATATTATAAATGAGAAAGTGAGTTTTTTTGTTTGTTATTCCTTCACGGCTTGACTAAGCAGCCGATCATTGTGTTTGTATACGTATTGTCAGGGGTACAGAGCCCAACGCTACTTTTTATCCCAATACTTTTTATGACAAATCTATCCATCTTCATTATATCAACACGTTAGCAGATTAAGCAATTCTCAAAATTAGTATAATGCACAATAGCTTAGTTTGATTTGATGCCATAATCTTGGCTTGACGGCTGACGAGTTTCAAACTCTGACTGGGATTTGAATAGGACATTCGACTTCCTAGGCTGCATCCTTTCCGAATATCTTTGTTTTTACAAAATAAGAGAATGTGCCCTTTTCATTTTTCTTTATGTTTTCAACTTCGTGTAACTTGGCTTCGAACACCTTTTCATTTTGGAGAAAATCATATTTATTGCCAAGTATTTTCTTAAAATTAGAATAAGCTCAATAATATAAGCTCTTTCCAACATGTATTTTTCGTGGACCAACTGTTATGCACAACTAGTTTCGTCATTAGGAATATTTTTACAAAATTATTCTTGTTGGCACAACTAAGCAAACTGAGTAGTGCTATCCTACATAATTGTTCCCAATGGCACAACTACTTTTATTTCGCTGTTTCGTAACTAGATTTATGATTATTCAGTTCAGAGTTTCAGACGGCAGATTTTGTACTAAGAAGAACGTTGCTCGCACTGTTTTCTGTCCTATAAGCAGTAATCTTCGCGGTTAGCACTGCTCTAGACGATAGTGGGCTCTCTGGGCGGTTTTCAAAGCTACGCTTCTATTGTCAATTGTGATTCAAGGGAAAATTAACTAATTTATTCGTATTTATATAGCGCCATGTGCGAACATAGGCATAAGAGAGTCGCTTATTATGCGATTTAGTTGCGTTCGCAGTCGCGTCCCTTCATTTGGGTAGCGTCATGGGAGAATGGCCTGAGTCCGCCTATTGAATCTTTATTTTTTTTATGACAGAGGAGAACAAACTAGCTAGCGGTTCACCCGATGGTAAGCAATCACCGCTGCCCATGAACATCCACGACTATAAGATCTTGGATTTTTAAATTGCAGTTTTTTTTAATCTTGCCAGTTCTTCTTAGCACAAATCTGCCGTCTGAACTGGTGGTAGGAAAAAAAATATGACGATTCGAAAGTGCTTGTAATATGCCTAATTGAATAAAAATATAAAGAGAGTGGGACGCAAGACCATTTGGCTTTCGGCTTTTTCACTCATACTTTCACGGGATAAAAAGTAGCCTATGTTTGGTTCTGTACACCTAACAATAAGTATGCAAATTTTCATAATGATCGGCTGCTTAGTCAAGCCGTGAAGGAATAACAAACAAACAAACAAACTCACTTTCTCATTTATAATATTAGTAAGGAAGAAAGGATAGTAGGATCTACTTATAAACAGACCACTAATTAATCTTTTTAAATGTCCTATAAAATATTAATTCCAGTCTCATATTTCGTGAAAATTAATCTATATTTATTAACATAAGCAAAATGTATCAGTAGCAATGACTATATGAAACCATTAAACGCAATACCTACCTCCATTTAATGACGGACAGATGGACATTAAATCAGTCTGTAGCACAATAAAACTGCCAACGGTACCCACAATCGGAAAATTAAAACTTATTTTCCCGAAACGTGAATGATGGTTGCCACTCGTGGCGAATGTTATTCACAGAAAAGCGACATATTTATCTTTATTGACCACAATACACAAAGTCATTTTTTACTTTTTAGACGACCTCCGTAGCGTAATGGTTACCATGCCGGCCTGCCACCCAGGAGTTCCCGGGTTCGAATCACGGTCGGGTCATAATGAAAATGACATTTGTGACGGGCCGAAGTGGCGGCAATACAAAACACTTGGCCGTTTGTCTACCACCACCGTCACCGGGACGTCACCGAGAACGAGCTGGTCTACCATGAAACGTAATTCCGAAACTTCGGACGTTCGTTTCGTTGAATTCTAACCATGAAGTACATTTCGTTCCGAAATACGTACGAAAACTATATGCCTTCGTTTTTCCTCAGTATTACCTACCATGAAGTTGCAATCCGAAACATGGAATGTCATTTTTGACAGGACTAATATCGGGTCATAATGTCAAATTACACGAAAGCTCAAGGGCTAACGTTTTACTTTCGTAAGTATAAATTTTCAAGTAAAATTTGGTTTAAAATTTATTTCTCATAAGACATTATACATTTAAGTCTCATAAACTTAATTTTAAAGTAATAAGTGCTGCAATCAGCGTACAGTGCAGTGGTTTTTTTTTACTAATTTGTGGCGTCGACCGACCATTTGTTTGGGCCATACTTATACGCGCCATACGTGTGACAAAGTTGTCGCCGTCCCGCACGGCCGGATAGCGCTGTCTCACTCTGCGCGTTAGCCGCCGAAATTCAACTGGTTCGCGCACGCATAGCTCTTCCCGCGCATTCTAATATTCTATAATTTTATAATATTTACATCAAATTTATTTTTTAGCTGTTCAGTTTTGTGACTTTCAGTATTACCTCAGTTTATGTGAGTTTATTACTACCTACATTTACATACTGACTTTTCCCATTTATTAAACTCTAAATTGGTAGGATGTTGTGCGCTACCGGCACCCTGCCACAAATTATTTTGTTGATGTAGTGAATTTATTTTGCACTGAAACGTCCGCTTTTACCCAGTTTCAGCCCTTAGTGTTTATAATTTTATTCATACGACATATACTGCATAAGTATGTTTTAATATTTTAGTGAAAATGACGATGTACGCAATTTTGAGGTGATGGAGGAAGAGAGGACGGAACGGCGCCGGCGACGGCGGGCCGTCGGCAAGGTTCCACGAAAGAGCTATGCCTCTCGAGGAGTTCTTAACCAAGTTCGAAGAGCATTTAGATCATGGAACTCTCTCATTCAACTTCTTGAGCAAACTAGGTAAACAAATTTTGAATAATTATATTTTATGATTTGACAATATTTTTAATGGTGTTTTATGACAGGGAAGTTTCAAGTACTAATAAAAAGTGATTAATCACAGTAAATCAAATTATTTTATTCAATGTTAACATAAAAATGGATAAATAGAGAATTATATAATTTAAAACATGATAAAATCTTAATTGCACGAAATAAAGTTTATAAAAAATTCACTAGGTCATCTTTTCTTGTCTTTCAGATTACATAATGGACTGTGTGTGGATCTCTCACCCTCCGAACGAAATGCAATGCTGCTGGGTTTCCTGATTGTATTGGAAACCATATTGGATACCAATTTATAGGCGTGTATTGCATTGTTGGGCATTTCGTCGCCAATTAATAAATACTAGTATTTTCAATACAATAAGATGTTTCATTTGTCATTAAAGAAATCCGCGCAACTTCGTTTGCGTATATTTTGTTTCTCATAATAGTTTGCGTTTCTATTAAAAAACGCATTAAAATCCGTTGCGTAGTTTTGAAGATCTAAGCATACGTAATGACGACGGGCGAAGTCCCGGACAACAGCTAGTTTTATGCCTACTATGTAAGATTCTTAATTCTCATATCAACAATATCGCTATGGAGACGAATATAAATAACACAACGCGCCTTATTTAAAATGTCCATAACTTGTATGAATTAAACAATAACGAACATACTTTTTAAATTGTCTGGTATATACTACTTCATTTATCACAAAAAAAAATCGCGTGACTATAAAATACCTCTCATCTTTCATTCACTCACGAAAGTGCTCTATGGTTCCGAACCAAATTGTTGAATACGAAAAATGTTCATGGTTGCTTCTTGTTTCGTATTGCGGACGTGTTTCGTTCGGGTCCGTTGTTTCGAATAGACATTTTCATGGTAGACCAGGAGATTAATTCTGGTCTAGATGAAGTTGACATGACGGCGAGATCGTCGCGGTGGACAAACGATCTCCGTCACGTTAACTTCAATCTATTGCCGCCACTTCGGCCCGTCACAAATGTCATTATCTCGGACCGAGTTCTAGCGGAAGCGCCGAACTAAACGATAAATCGGCGGCCGGGATGACGGTGCTCGGGTGACGGGCGTCTGGTGTACACACAGCCATAGTAAATGTATGTATCGCTAAATTGGCGCCGTCATCTCGTTCTCGTGACGTCCCGGTGGTAACGGTGGAAGTGGACAAACTGCCTAAGGTGGCAATCAAGCATACGACCTGATGGTAAGCGGTCACCGTAGTCTATGGACGCTTCCAACTCCGGGGGTATCACTCACGCGTTGCCATGCCAACCCTCACAACCCCCCAAGTAAGACGACCTCCGTGGCGTAATGGTTACCACGCCAGACCGCCACTCAGGAGGTCCCGGGTTCGATCCCCGGTCGGGTCATGATGAAAAACGAACTTTTTCCGATTGGCCTCGGGTCTTGGATGTTTATCTATATATGTATTTGTTATAAAAATATAATATCGTTGAGTTAGTATCCCATAACACAAGTTTCGAACTTACTTTGGGGCTAGCTCAATCTGTATGAATTGTCCCTAATATTTATTTATTATTAATATTTATTTATTTATTTATTTATTAAGTAAAGTTCTGGAGACCAGACTCACCGTAGGAACACAGCCGAGACCAATGGTATTTGGCTACGATCTTCTGTGAGGTGGAAGGAGATCCTTCCCCAGACGGGCTGTTCCGATTTGAGCGGATTATCCGCTGTGCCCTGCCTCTCTCTAGAGCTGCCTTAAAATTGTTTTTCACGCTATGAAAACTCACGCATGTAGACAGATCTGAGGGCCTATTCTAGTATCAAAAATTAAAATCGAATACGAATCTCAAACGTTATCTCACTCATATTAACGTGCTATCCCACGTGAATTTGAAACTAGATTTTGACAGTTTTTATTTACTGCGAGAATAGACCATGACAAAAATTTACGACGCGCACAGATCAGAGGAAATGCTTTTTTCCGCATGGAATATATAAAAAATAAAAATATATATTCTATGTTACACAACCAATAAGGTTTGTAGTGATTTTTCATACCCATAATATCAATAAAACACGCCTCTAGAGAAATAAGTTGCAGTAACAATATTTTCGTCTTTCAGGCCGACGCAAACACATTTTTATTGTCGAACCGCAGCTTTATGAGTTTCTGTATTAAGTAACATAGATCATTTAGTCATAGACGGGAAAAGACACAAATAACTATATGCAGTGTAAATAAAACCGGGTCAGTGCGTGTCGGGCACGCACAGTGTAGTGTGTGCAATGTCATATTCTTTGACAATTTGTATGTTTTCTTCAATGTTTGATTTTATAATTTCGTAGGCTATTACTGGGTATCACGTACAGCCGACTTAACCGTGATAGTTTTCCTTGTAGGTTCACTTTAAGGACTACTAGTATGTTTTATTAATTTCTAAACACAACAATCTCATGAATATATACGGCATCATTTGCAAACGTATCATTGTATTTAAACATGGTCTTCCAACAACCCTAATGTTTTAAGAGACCTATAACGAAACTCCAAAACATCGGGTTGGGTGCGAAAAAATATCAAACGGACAGACGGATATTATGGCAAAACTATATGGGTTCCTTGTTTACAACGGAATCCTGTAAAACTACTAAATTCTATTATCATTTACTATCATCCACTCATCAACATTCAGACACGTTCAGACCTGTAACTGTAATATAAGAATCAGACGTTTCACGATCATTTGCAATCCGTTGCAAAAGATTGCGTAACCTAATACAGTTAAAAGCGCCGACTCAAACTAGATCCTCTCATTAGTTTAACGCCGTCTACCAATGATTGTCGAAGTATTAAATAATGTAAATTTTCATAACATTGTCTAGTTTGTGCATATTTTAATGCAGTTCATTAGTCAACCATTGTGTTAATTTGAATAGTGTTTATGTTAATAGAAATTGTGTTTTGTGCAGTAAATGTGTTGAAATTGTGTTGTGATTATGAATTATCATAGTCAGATGAATTGGCCAACTTAATATTGTTTGATCAAATATAAATTTTCACCATTCTACCAGTAGTCATTTTGCTTTTGTTTCCGAAATGGTAGTAATTTATAGAGTAGATTAAATTATATAAGCCATTTATTACTATAATATGTACTCCCTGACAAGAGAACGTGTTTGTAAAAACCTATTCTCTGAATAAAAGTTTTAAATCTTTGAATGGGTTCCAATTTTGGACAAACTGGAAAAGGCAATTTTTTATGATGAAATTCAGATAATGTTCAGATTGGTGTAGAAAGTTTGGCCAAGTGTATAAAGTGATATAAATTATAAACGAAGTGCCTAAAGATGTGAATATCATCGCAGAATCTTTGACAAGACATCTCATCTGACATTTGTACCAGTGCTGAACTGTAGCAGATATTTGGTAAGTGTTTATAATATTTGTATTTTTAATCTTATTTATATACGGTCCTTTCGGATCCGGTTCATATCCAATATTTTTTATGATTAAAATTAAAGATCGTCTTAGATCGTGCCACTAGGAAGGAATACTTTGCTCTACAATAATACTTAATATGTATTAAGTTACGCAGTTTCTTATACGTAATGTGATGTTTTACAAATTTAGAATTAGGTACGTAAAGTTTCATACAATTTGACGTTACAGAATATTTATTATTATATTTGTATATAGCGTGGAATAATCCACGAAGCTGGTCTTCCGCCTATTCAGAAGACCAGCGTCGAGGATCATTATGACACACGCTGAGTGATAGCCATTTTTGCAAAGAATTGGTCGCGTTTCATGCGTCGACAGTACGGGGTCGACGCACGAAACGCGACGAATTATATGCAAAATGTTCTTTACCAAAAACTGTCGACGCACGAAACGCGACCGATTCGTTGCAAAGACATACAATTTTAGTTAGGTACTAGAGCCCCATTACAAAAATAAATTTGTCTATACGTGCTGTCTATATTCTAATAATGTCAATGGTCTTTTCAGGAAGTTGATTATAAGGGGAACGTGGTTTACGTATTATGTTTGAGGTAAGTGGAATAATTCCTATGAGAATTAATTTACGTTGATGTGTTTATAGTACCTTGTTAATTTGATGTTTTTTTAATTGCAGGATTAGAATTTCAAATTTATTTTCGGGAGATTTATTAACAAGATAAGGATATTGTTTGGTTTAATGGATTGGTTTCAAACCGAGAGAATAACTACAAGCTTATAGATAAAAATGTATGCAAATGAACAGATTTAAAATAGGTGTAATACACCTGACAATTTTAGCCTAGAAAATGAATAAAAATAGTTAATTTTCGAAAAAAAAAATCGAAAAAAAAATCAGTTGTAAGTTTCCTGAGAACACAGAAACAAGCTTTCTATCACACAGTACTGAAATTTTTTTTTTTTTTTTTTAATTTTACTTCACAAAAAAGGTATTACTAATTTGTCGGCACGTGTTTTACAAATATGTAATAATAATAATAATAAACTTTATTTATTTGTTACTCCACAACATGTATGAATGTACAAGATCTTTGGAGAATATTATGTAAATATGTTATGTAGCGAAATGGGTTGATGATATAGTCGGATGTAAATGGCTCAGACCTCAGGGCCTAGAAGGTTGACGAACAAAAAGTGAGGTTTATGCCCAGCAATGGGCAGAAACGGGAAATGATGATGATGATGAAAATATGATATGTTGCGGAAGAATCCCGCTACTGTTAAGGCAGGGAAGATAACAGACATGTGCTTGATATGTCCCTCATTGACTTAAGAAACTATTAAGCTTAAGAACAGATTATCTTAAGCTGAAGAGCACTACAGACCTTGGTTTCACAAAGCGGCGGGACATGCAGTAGCATTTATTAAACAAAAATACGACATATTTCACATATCAGGTGACCCGCTAGCCCTTTCGCCAACCTCTATCAAACAACATCTCTCAGTCATCAGGCGAACAATAAATCGTGAACAAAAAAAAACAAACTTATTCAAAAGGAAAATAACAAAAGCTTTGAAAAATGCACGCTTGTACACATCAAAAGCCCTTATCTTCACTAAAAGTTGAGAACGCGAAAACCATTTTTACACCGACACTATTTATCTTTGGGGTTATTCTAACATTGCTATTATATTGGACAAATAAATTTATATTTTTATACTATCCAATAGAATACAGAATGAACCCTTTTTGGTCTATTATAAAATAACTACTTAGCTTCCGTTGTTCCTGTTCTCGGATTGATATTCAGGAAAAGGAATAAAGGTTCATAATCATTCGCAGTTTTCAGAGACTAGGCCTTCACAGGGACTTTCTTTAGTCTTGTACAGTCAGGAGCACGTTGAGCTTAACACTTGCAGTAGAATTTTGGCTCTTATGACATAGAACTTAAGAATGGTACAAAGTCCAGTATGTAAAGGTCGACCTGCTCTTGACTATAACAGCTTGAGTTAAAATATATAAAATTATATGAACTAACATTGCGTGAAGTGTATAAACAATTTATGCATATATATATATATATATATATATATATATATATGCGCAATATATTAAGTACCTAGCAGTAGGTGTCTTGTGTTTGGTGTCTGTGCCGAGTTTATCATTCCAGCTATTTTTATCATTTAGATAATCTTAAATTCTATAATAAGCCTTTTTGCTGAGTGAATATTTAATGTAGCATAATACGTCTGCTGGTGTACCTCAGGGTGGCGTGCTTTCCCCTTTATTATTTGCTCTGTTTATTAATTCCATAACTTTTCAATTTCAGTCTTCCTACCAACTTTATGCTGACGATCTACAGATTTATCGTCATTCTCATATTGATAACTTAACTTCAAATGTAGGCTTAATTAATAAAGATTTGTCTATAATATCCGAATGGAGTAGGTTACACGGTGTAGTTGTTAATCCCGGCAAAACTCAGGCTATTATTATAGGCAGTCATCGATTCATTTCAAAAATTAATTCCATTAATCTTTCTCCTATCGTATTTGAAGGAGTTAACGTCGAGGTGACTGATAAAGTTAAAAATCTCGGTATATATTTAGATAAAACTCTGTCCTGGGTGCCACATATAGCAGAAGTTAGTAGGAAGTTGTTTGTAGCTTCTGGTTCTCTTCGGCGGCTTCGTAATTTTTTACCAACTGACACCAAAATTGCGCTGGCTCAATCCTTACTTCTTCCTATTTTAGACTACGCTGACTCTTCTTTTCCTGATCTAAATCAAGATCTTCTGAATAAACTCGAGCGCCTCCAAAATCTTGCAATTCGGTTCATTTTTGGCCTTCGTAAATACGACCACGTGTCACAATTCCGCTCTCAGCTTCGTTGGCTTCCGATTCGCTTTCGCCGCAACCTACATATTGTCTCACTTTTATATTCTATCCTTTTTAATCCCAACACTCCCCCTTATCTTAGAGAACGCTTCACGTTCCACGAAGGACTTAACCTACGTAGTACCCTTACACTCCGCCTTAAAACCCCTATGCACTCCACTCGATTTTACTCCGACTTTTTCACAGTCCAAGCTGTCCATCTATGGAACTCTTTACCTCTAGCTGTGCGGCAAGCTCAGAGTATTGTTAGTTTTTTAAAAATGGTAAAAAGTTATTACCTTCAAACTTGTGACTAAATTGATAGCGTATTGTAGTCCGTATATGCACCTTTTATTTATTTATTAGTTAATTATTTATGTATGTATTATTTATGTAGATAACACACATATATATATATATATATATATTTAGGTATTATTGTGTCTTGCTGGTTTGCGGCCACTGGGTCGCATGTGCAGTAGTGAGTGTACTGCAGATGCGCCCTTGTGGATCTAGCTATTGAATTTTTCTATTGTATACGCATACTACGTAATTTGTTATTAATGTATTTAGTTAAATATTTTCGCCACATACCCCGTCTATAATAATTATTAATTTCCACTTCTTCTAGGTTGTCCGCCGACCGCCTTTTGTTAATTATTTTTGTTAATAATTTTTTATTTTTTTTGTATCTGTATGTTTATATTTTTAATGGCAATAAAGTGTTTTGTATTGTATTGTAGGATCTAAACCTTTTTCCTGGTAAATTCAGCACGTTTTCAGGCAGTTTATTATAAAATCGAATACTATTAACAACAAAACTATTTGAGGTCTTGGCGAGCTACCTAAGCACCGGCTTGCCAAGTTAGTTATAACTAACACTCTAAATTCTAAAATATAGGTTTTTTCCATTCCTTACTCTTTTCTTTACCTCTCCATCTTCAATAACCTCTGTAATATAATACAATTATTGAATTAAAATCTTTTAAACTATTTAAATTTCGCCAAATTTCATTCGTTTGAGAATAACCACCACTATTTATCTTTACTGCATCATAAAACGGTTTAGACTTTCAGAAAGAATTTTCAAGACACTTTCACACGGCGTCTGCATGATTTACATTTGTACGCTATCGAAAAGTGGTTTATGGTATACCTTAATTTCCGTCCTCGTTGAAAAATGATATATTTTCTTAATCTGCTTGGTTCCACAATTGTGAAGTCAGCAACAAAAATGATTTTAAACACAAAATATGTTGCTTTTTCTAATATAGACAGCTGCATTCAAGGGTTTTCAGAAAACCCTGAGATGGCAGCGGCAGCACTGAGACGTCAGGACCTATCAAAAGTGTCATAGCGCCTATATAGGTATCTTCTTCTTCTTTCTTTCTTTTCTTAATTAATGGCGTTTCTGTCGTGTCTTGACGACACATTGACAATTTCGCCAATGTCAAGTATTTAAATGAACACCTTTTATCAAAAAAGTACACTTTAAAAAAGCAACGTGGTACGGTGAGGATCCGAGGTCGCCATCTTGACGACCTTCGTTGACAAGGCGGCGATCTCGATATAGGTATTCGTGTCTGATTTTTTTGACGTTGACGCTTTTTACACACACGCGCAGCAGCGCGGATTATGGGACCTCTTGCCAAAGTGACGTCAACTAGTTGCGTAAAATATTATTCATAGCTTAGAATTTTGGAATGACATGGTACTAAAGTGTTAATCTATCATTCCGCTACAGACTCATCGACACCATTTAACTATGCGATTCCTGCGACATTTTCCTTCCTCGCACACTAAAAACTTTCCATAAAAAAATATGGATATCTTAATAAGTTTTTTTAATTTATTTATTTCCACTTACCGTCTATCTTTACATGTACCTCCCAATGCTATTACGAAACATAAGTTCTCCTTATCACTCAAATTTCAGAGTTCTAGGTTTACCCACTGCAAAATAACAAGGGGTCAGTCAGTAGTTAATGTTCATTTTCACTTAACTACACATAATTTTCTCAAAATACATACTTAGCTATATATATATTGACTGACATATCAACGCAGGGCCTAAACTATAAGGGTTAGAAACTTGAAATTTTGCACAGAGGTTCCTTTTATAACGTAGGGTAGCACTATAATAATAATAATAATAATCTTTATTCATAAGCTTAAGTTTACATTAATTCACTTTTGATTGGGATTCTCTTTTAAGTATATAAATACCTGTGTTAGAGAACCCCGCTCTTCCATACCTCTTTAATCATTAACTTAAAGATATAACACTAGTGAAAATTTCAACATTTTAATAATTTGGAGCAAGTAATTATAATTAAACAGAAAAAATAGGAAAAATCCTCATGCTATTTAAGTATGTACGTCTCAGGCAACGTGATCCATGCGGTTGCAACAGCGTATTTGAGTGTTGTAGTGTGTTGTAGTGTGTGTGTGTGTGTGTATGTATGCGTGTGTGTGTGTGTGTGTGTGTGTTCGAGAGTGTGTGTGTGTGTGTGTGTGTGTGTGTAAACGTGTTTGTGTTTATAATGTATATTTACATAATGCCTCAGTCTCATCGTAGTCTAAGGATTTCAAATAACTAATTAAAGATTTCTTACAGGTGTGTCGATTCATGGAGTGGATGTTAAGTTTTTTATTCATTAAGTTATATACATAGGCCGATTGTGAAGCAAACTGTCTTCTAGCATATGTGGTTTTGACAAAAAACACCGGTGCGACTGCATATTTACGCCTCCCAATGGGGTTTCTTGGATCATATGGCAAGGTTTTATGAAGTTTTAGGAGAGAGTTGAGGATATAGAGCTTTCTAACCGAAAGTAGATCACATAAACGGTACAGATCAGTGGTAGAAAATCTTGAAGGTTTAAAATGCATCATTTTTAATAGTGACCTTTGTGCTCTTTCCAACTCCAAGAATTTAATCCTAGTAGCTCCACCCCAGACTGGGATGCAATAGGCTAATACTGATTGCGCCAGTGATAAATATATTTGTTTTAAAAGATGTTTATCTGCAACGTGTCTTAAAGTTTTGAAGACCCATGTTAATTTTCGAATACGACTTGCAGTTAAATCTATGTGAGCATGCCAGGATAGCCTCTGGTCAACCAAAACTCCTAGGTATCTACTGTTGTTTGTTTTAGATATTGAATCGCAGGAGCAACTGTGACGTGTGCTACATGTGTGGATTTTCAAATTGAAGTCCGCATTGGGTTGTGATCTATTATAATTTGAAAACGCAATGTAATTAGTTTTTTCAGTGTTAAGCGATAATAGATTGCTGTTTAGTGGCTATCCTGGCAAGACCATTTTCTGCAGTTTCTCGGACTTTATTCCAGGTTGCTCCTGTAAACACAATAGCAGTATCATCTGCATAAGAAAAAATCTGGCCATCCTCGATTTTCATATTGCAAAGGTTGTTAATATAGAGAAGAAAAAGAGTTGGACCCAAGACACTACCTTGTGGCACGCCGTATGTCACAAAAGATGGTTCACTAACAAATTCTCCTATTTTTATACTTTGAGTACGGCTATTGAGGTAATCCTTTAGGAGCTCCAACGAAATGCCTCTTACACCAACCTTCTCAAGTCGGCGTACAAGAATGGGGACAGAGACAGTATCAAAAGCCTTTCGCAAGTCTAAAAAGACCGTTATACACTTTTTGCCACTGTCAACTGCTTGCACAATTTTCTTTGTCAGATCTGTAACTGCGTCCTCTGTCGACACACCACTTCTGAATCCATATTGAGAACTGGAAATAATGCTGAATTTATTTATATATAATAACAGTCGCCTGTTGATAAGCTTTTCCAATATTTTTGAAATGGCAGGAAGTACAGAGATAGGTCTATAGTTGGACACATCTCCCCTGTCCCCACTCTTGTACACAGGCGTGACTATAGCTTGCTTTAGAGCTGACGGAAAAACTCCCTGAGAGAAGCATAAGTTAGCCAAGTGTGTGATGATTGGTACGACAACTTCGTGTGCTAGTTTCAGAAAGTGTGTTGGTATATTATCCCAGCCCGTAGCGCTGTCAGATTTAAGACTCGTTAGTGTTGTATATACTTCCATTGTGTCTGTCTCTAACAACGCAAATGAGGAAACTTGAGAATTTAGGAAAGCGTCACTAGCATGTGGCTGTGTTTGTGTGCATACCGAGCGCGTATTTTCAGCTAAGCTTCGACCTATGTTAACAAAATAAGTGTTGACCTCGTTCACTGATTGATGCGGTGTAGGATGCGTCTCCAATAAGTCTATATTTTGAGATTTGTCCTTTTTCCGGTTAGTCATGTCATTTATAGTTTTCCATAGATATTTAGGGTTATTTTTGTTTTTTGATAGAAGATCACGTTCATATTGTCTTTTAGTCTTTTTTATTAGATTGTTACAAAAGTTTCGGTACCTTCTATAAGTTATTTTTAATATTTCATTTGTAGAGTCTTGCCGGAGCTTTAACTGCATCTTGTTTCTGTTTCTAATACATCGCAAAATACCTTCATTTATCCAAGGTTTAATGATTCTATTTTTACTAGGGATAATCTTAATAACAGTGTTCTCTCGAAGACAAGTACTTACTTTTTGTATTATAAGGTCAGTCAAAAAGTTAGGATTGTTACATGAAGAAGCTTGATCTGATAAATTACTTTCCTTAAGACTAATTAACGCATTCTCATAATTGATGTCTGTCCGCAGCTTATGATTATTATTAAGTTTTATTGAATTAGATAGGTTCAGCAGTATCATCAGGTGGTCAGTGATAGACGTCTCAAGTACCGATATGGACGCCGCCTTTGAAGTATCTAATTTTATTATATAATGGTCTAGGCAGTTGTTTCCCCTTGTTGGCAAATAATGACCTGGTAATAGGCCATGTAATGAACACATATTTAAGTACAGCAGTCTGTTTTTGTTTTCGTATGATTGACTGATGTTTTTATCTATAATATTTATGTTTATATCGCCCGCTATTATAATATTTTTGTGTGATTTTATACTTTCTAAATAAAGGTTTAACGAGTCTATGAATTTATCTGCATTAGTATTTGATGGAGAACGATATATAGCTAGAATCGTAATGTTAGATAATGTAATTTGTAAGCAAGATGCATGAATTAGTTTTACTTCTTTTACTTTAGCTTTAGACGTCTTCTTCGCGTATACTACCACCCCATCGCATCGATTAATATGGTTTACCGTAGAGAATGACGCGTAGTTGTTTATCTGGGGTATAGGTTTATTATTATCCAATCTACATTCGCTTAATATTATTAGATCAATAGCAGATTTAAAACGGGTCAGTGTTGTCATTAAGTCATTGAAATTTTTGTAAATACTTCTAATATTTTGAGAGACAATAGTTAAGTCAGTACATTTTTTATTGAAAATTGACAGAAAAACATCAACAGTGGATAGCTTAGATGTAGCGATTTGAATACTGTCTATTTCTTGCAAATTTTTTAGGCTACTATCCATTTGCAGTATATTTTAGGGCATAATTTTTTTTGCGATTTTCGTTGAGACTTGTGTTTATTGTGAGTGTAGACATTATGCAATATCATTTTGTATGGTATTGTGTTAGTGTGTATGTAATATTGTTTGTGTTTGTATGTTTTGTTAAGAGCAGATATAGTACGAGTACATAACAATGAGGGAACTGAACACCGCATGGATACATGGTTTTTTGTAATATAAATAAGCATTACCTGAGAATCCAATAAAATAATAATAAAAAGAACACAATAAAAACAGTAGTAATATGAGCAAAAACGCGTTACGTTGCCTAAAAATATTGACGTAATGCCTAGTCAGGTGGCCTGCATTAAGCCCTGTATCTGCGCTTCACTTTTAACGACAATCACAGGTCCGTTATCTGCCTTTCTTAAATAAACTCTTCCATAGGACGTCCAGCAAAACTTGTACTGTTTCGTTTTGGCGAGGTCTCTAGCCAGGAAGTACAGACGAGCGCCTTTAGCCGTCATTTGCTCTGATACAAAAATAGGACTATCCTCATTCTTCTTAAGTCCCATATGTAGCGCGCGGAGTTTGTATTGATGTTTTATATTGTAAGCTTTGCATTGCTTCAAGAACTCTGTTCGCAGTATGGTGGATGTAGTTTCGACCACAATTGGTGGATTGGTTACATTTCCCTTTTTAGTCTTGATTCTGTAGATGTCTGATATAGACGACGGCGTAAGAGAACTGCCTACAGTTTTGGATAAACAAGTCACCATTTCAATGAGTTTTTCCTTGCTCTCCTCTTCACTTTTCGGGACGTTTTTAATTTCAAAATTCGCCTTTCTACTTTCTCTCTGCGAATCCTCTAGTCTATCCTCTAAAATCGTAATATATTCTTTGTCTCTTCTATGTTGTACTTCCAGTTGCTCGATTTTTTGTTTTAATTCCGCGTTTTGCGTGGCGAGGAGAGACAAGGTGTTCTCCATGTTCGTATTCATGTCTCTTATTTCTGTAACTGTACATTTTATATTTTTGATTTCCGCTCCTTGATTTTGGAGCATGGTCTGAATCAATGCCTTCATCTCATCTTTAAAAGTTTCTAAACATAGCATTTCTTCTTCTCTCCGTCTTTTACGTTGAGTGGTAAAGTTTGGTGGTGTAATCATATCGCTGCTGGATGCAGCGAGTTCATTTTTCCTTTCTACATCCATTAAATTTGATTCAGACGGTGATTTGTTAAGAGTTTTTTCCATTTTTGTACAAGAAATAATTAAATATTGAATTGGTATGAAAAACAGTAAAATTAATGCATCCGTTCAACAAAAACAAAAAGTGTTAGTAGTCCAATAGGCGTACCGTAGCAGCTTCGTAGCGTGACGTATCCACCGCGTAGCGCACGACACGTGTGCTACGAAGAGTCGATCGTAGCGTAGCTTGATGACGTAGCGCAGCTAAGTGATGCTCCTAGTGACTAGTTCGTTATTTTCGTCGTGGTTGCACGCTCATTCGGTGGCTCAACGGTCAAGAACGGCCAGCAACACGCCCTCGGTGCCAAGCCGCCGTGGTTCAAATCCCGCACTCAAAGACGCACTTTACTATTTTTAAATTTATTAATTTAATTTCAATAATATCCAATAACATTCACTGAGACGTCCGCGCTTGACAGCGGTCCGGGGGGAAGAGGCACTAAGAAAGGATTTTTCAAAATTCCCACGGGAAAGTGAGATATACGCAAACGAAGTCGCGAGAGATTTGCTAGTCCCGTATAATAATAAGTTAAACAGATTATAAAATTGATTAATTATTTAAAAAAAGAGGATAACATCAATTGTCTTGGAATAGGAATCGTCTGATTCTGTTTACTAATATACATAAATTCTTATACTAGGCATGGGCAATATACTGTTATTACTACGGAAAATAAATGAGATTTGCGAAACAAGAATCCCGGAATCCCGGAATACTTCCCATAAGCTTTGTTACTGAAATAAGAATACATTGTGATGCAATGGGAGGCGATTTTAATAAAAATAAAGCTAAGAGATGTTTGCGGATTCGTTCGTAGGTTCTTTTGGAAAATTTAAAATAATAAAAGTAGGTGTTACTTCGGAAGTGCTAAGTTTCTTGCCAATTCTTCTTAGAGCGATTGTGCCGTCTGAACTGGTGGTAGTATTCACCAATACCAATCCAGTGCTGGATGCTGTTAGTGTACCACGACCACGGCAGATGCAACTCTGTCGAAGAGAGGTAGGACACAGTGGATAATCCTCTCAAATCGGAGCAGCCCGTCTGGGGAAAGACATCCACCTCACAGAAGATCGTAGCCAAATAGCATTGGTCTTGGCCATGTTGTGTTCCTACGGTGAGTAAAGTCTCCAGAGCTCCACTTGGGGGGATTGGGAGGGTTGGCAACGCTTGAGTGATACCCCCGGTATTGCAAGCGTCTATAGGCTACGGTGATACTTACCATTAGGCAGGCCGTAAGCTTGTTTGCCAACTTTGTGGTATAAAAAAAACGTCGGATGTAAAAACAAGTATTAGGCTCCCCCCACACAGGCGCGTTATTATCGGTCGATAATATCGCATGCGTTATTACAATATTTGTTTTCAGTACATTTTGTATTAGGATGGCCATGGAGTAACACACTGCTGCGATAATAACGCCGCAATGGAAGTAGGACATTGCGTTTCTCTGTCCTGCGATATTCCGATATGACTTCTAGAATGTTTTGGTGTCAGGACGCAAACGACCGTACACACACCTGCGATAACAATGTTAGTGCAAAACGCTCTCTCGTAAGAAATATCGGACGATAGAAACGCAGCTGTGTGCAAGGAATCTGGACGCATTATCGCAATAACGCATGCGATATTATCGACCGATAATAACGCGCCTGTGTGGGGGAGCCTTTATGCGCGGTCAAACCCCGTTAATAACGAGTTCAAAACGCGATAGTTTAGAATATACATCGATTAACTGATCGAAGAAAATATACAATTGAAAATCGCGTATCTACCACATGTGCGATTGCGATGCGCGTAGGGACCGTCGATAAAATGAAACATGAATTTGCAACGTAATTATATGCAACAAAGGGAAAGAAAAACAAGGCGTAAGTACATACTTGGTATCTCTAGACTCGCTATTGTTACTGAGTATTGTATTGTTAAAGGAAATAGGGTTATGATAGTATGCCCTTAGTTAAACTAGACTTCCATAAAGTATACAGCATAATAAGAACGGTTATTACAAATGGAAAACTCAAGCCAATTTGTTTATTATTATAAATTTTCTTAGAGAATGTACGCTACGGGGTTTTATTTAACCATGCAGTACAGTCGTTACCAGGGTGAGGTAAGACTCATATAATTTTTTTTTTGTTTTAAGTCAGGAAAATGCATTACTGCATGCCCCGCCGCTTGGGGAGGGGTGGGGGTATGTCGGGCTCCCCCTTTAAACCCTTGGGGCATGCCGACTAAAAACTTGGGGCCCGATTCTACTAACACCAATGCACCAATGGACTCTCAATGGTGTCTCAATCGTGTCTCAAAAGAATGCCGATAATGTATCAGTGGAATAGTTTTTGACATTTGACGTGGCGCAGCCTACGCCGGGAGGTAAGACTAACTCCTGAGCAAGACTATCACTGTCTTATAAGCCGAGAACTAGCTTCCTGTTGTATTTTAATATGTCGATGAAAAGAATATTGCATGAGTGTGCAAAAATAAAAAATATGAGCATGAACAAAAAATCAACTACCGTAAAAATTCATCCATATGTTTAAATATTTTATATCATTCAATATTTAAATACTTTATTTTAAAAATACAAAACAACAATAATCAAAAGCGTTCTTGAGGACTTCCGTCGATTGTCTGTTTTATGTGTTTGTTCATTGACTCGACCACAAATTTATTTTTGGTCGGGACTCTAAGCATCATTTTTTTCCTTACGTAAGGTAAGTCATATAGGTAGTGTTTCAAGTGGTATTTATTTTAGTTTTTAGTAAAATTATAATCAACAAGCTGTTGCCCACGGTGTTACCCGCGTATAATTTTATGCAAAGCAGCGCCATCTTTATCAGACTTTTGACTAAATCCTACAAAAATCGCGTACTTTCCGGGATATAGAGTAACCTACGTGTTAATCCAAGGTACCAAATATCATAAAAATTGGCCCAGCCATTTGAGCGTAAAGAAGTAACAAACATACACACAAACTTTCGCCTCTATAATATTAGTAGGATAAAAAAAACATTTATTTTGAAAGTAGATTTAGGTGTACTTAGCTGTACACTAGCACTTTGACGTAAATGTGACCTGTTGAGAAGTGCCGCAAGAAACTTAACAGATGGCTTTTTATGAAAGCCAGTGTAACATTATTACAAATATTTTAAGTTTTTCAACATTAAAATAAGTTTTTTTATACCACAAAGATGGCAAAAATACGGCCCGCCTGATAGTAAGCATCACCGTAGCCTATAGATAGATAGACGCTTGCAATACCGGGGGTATCACTCACGCGTTGCCAAGTGGAGCTCTGGAGACCTTACTCACCGTAGGAACACAACATGGCCGAGACCAATGCTATTTGGCTGCGATCTTCTGTAATGTGGAGGTCCTTCCCAAGACGGGCTGCTCCGATTTGAGCGGATTACCCGCTGTGCCCTACCTCTCATAAAAATTTAGAATGCAGAGGAGCAAATTACTATAACCACAAATTTTTATCCTTAAAATAATCTTCTAGAACAGAAACAAAATGAATGAGATTGGATAGATAATATCGCAGGCATTCGCTAGTATCTTAGTAATACCCGAAAAGCTATTATTCTTAAGAATAATATTCTCTTAAAATCCGAGAGAGGAAACATTTCCTATTCCATTGTTCTGATGGTCTCAATAACAAATAATTACGTTTATTTCAGTCTGAAATTAGAATATATAATATAATGAAATTTTCTCTTGGGATTGTTAAAAAAACTTAAAGAGCCGGCATTATGTTGATATTTAAAACAATTTATAGGAGGCAGCGATTTTTAGAGGATTACTAGAAGCATTTGTCAATGGTGCTAATTCTGTTGTACATTTAACTAGACTAAACTAATTTTGACAGGACTACAAGTGTTTATCCTTGTCACTAATTGTAAACCAAGGAAGGACAACAACACCTTTAGTCCTGTCAAAATTAGTTTAGTCTAGTTAGATGTACAACAGAATTAGCACCAATAGCTAAAGCTTCGTCCTGACAGCGCAGACGACAGACTATACTAGTCGCCAATGCGTCTGACTCGCGCAGACGTAAAACGAAGTTAGAAACTCATACTTATTACTCAGTGCATAACGACAATAGATTTTCAATTGTTTTAAAAACTGTGGGCCATGGGCCTGAAATGGAAATGTCAGTTTCTGGAATGCATTTTTAAAGTTAATGTCGTATTAAATTACTAAAGATAGAAGAAAAAGAGATAGCTTGAGATTTTTATTTTATTTATTATGGTTCGCCATTTTATGCGATTAAAATAATTAAAACGTGTTTTATAAAGTGGCTGTAAGACGGTGAGTTGCTCAAAACCCCTTTTTATAGTTAACTAGTGAAACCCGCGCAACTTCGTTTGCGTGTATTTATTTATGCACAGCAGCGCCATCTATTTCAGTCTTTTGATGAAATCCTAAGGGAATCACGTGCTTTTCGGGATAAAAAGTACGCTATGTGTTAATCCAATGTTTCAGCTACCTACATACCAAATATCATAAATATTGGCTCAGCCATTTGAGCGTGAAGAAGTAACAAGCATACACATAACTTTCGCTTTTATAATATTAGTAGGATAGTATGACACATTTGGCTGTCGCTGTCAACTAAAGAAAAGAGAGACAGCTTAAGACTTAATGTGACATTAAAATTAAAATTAGTTTTAGGAACTGGCTGTATTTCTCTTTATTTAAATTCTGTACATGTACTAGAGAATTATCCGGAAGCAAGTGCATATTATTATCATCCTTTTCTTTCTAAAAAGTTCATTGGTTAGAACGAGAAAGCGAGAACACGAACGAAAAACGGTTTTTCTTAAATCGACTTTCTTATTAGTGTGGAAATAAAACAAAGTTCGAAATGGAGTAAAAACTAACTAAAGTTTTACCGCAGTAAAGTTAGGTTTATTTTATGTTAGGTTTAGTTTCGGGTTAGAAAAAAAGTTTTACTAGATTTAGTTGAAGGATAGAAGAGATTCTTGCATTTTTTTGATTTTTTTTTTACAGAAATTAGGCCTTCACAGATTCTTTAATACGTTCTAAAATATGATACCTACTAGCAAACTCATTTGCGTGTGTAAAGCACCATTTCCTGTTGGACCAACTATTACGCACAACTAGTCCAACAGGAACAATTCGCAAAAAAAAATCATGTTCGCACAATTAATTTGTGCTGTCTCCAAGTTTTAGGTTCCTATGATCATGTTATCGGTAGGATAATGATCAGTTTAGGTTGTGCTGCTGTTTCCGCCAGTCAGTCAGACCTTCATCATCATCATCATAATAACTTTTAAACATTCGCTTTGCATTATTCTAAATTAATAATATACTGGGAATTAACGCGATCATACCTTGATTTTGCCTGACATTTCGACCAAGTTGCACCGGTCGAAACGTCAGGCAAAATCAAGGTATGATCGCTTCATCATCATCTCAGCCATGTCCAGCGGCTTCCTGCGACTTTCCTTAGGTTGTCACACCACCTTGTAGGCGGGCGTCCTACACTGCGCTTTCCGTTACTCGGTCATTCATTCAGGACAAAACGGACACTCCATACAACGCGCGTGAAATAATCACCTATTACTACTACATAGACAAATGTCGTCTGTACACGCGCACACGTATGCGCACACGTAAACACATTCGTTCACTAAACGCACACCTTTGCGACTGAGGGCACCTCGAGGGCTCCTCGGGTGCGGCAGGGGTGCGGTAACTCGGTCCAATGCGGGGCGGAGAGTGTTCATTCTACCTCGGGTTATTACTTATTCTATGAGAAAGGTGAGCTTATCTCTTTAAGAGATCTCTTCCAGCCAGCCCTGAACGTAATGCAGGTTGTACAAGGGCAATAAAACAATAATGTGCCAACGGTAACTACTTAGGTTATTTCTAACAAGTAATAAAATATGGAATCGCTATAACATTTAAAATTAAACCAACAAAGTATAGTAGCTATTCGCGCGAATGGAAACGGAATGTCGGCCCGTAGACAGGTTGTCACATAAATTCAATTTCGCCGCTCGGCTAAATGAAGACATGCCGTTCTTTCAAATTGCTATAGCCGACGATAGATATTGCCCTTGTTTTCTTTTACTTTTATTTCTACGAGATTACCTTTATAATATTATGTTTATTTGACACTCATTCATTTATTTGATAAATAAAAGTACGCTAGGCTTAACCTGCTTGTGTTATGGGTCCCAGACATTGTAAATAATCCTACTAATATATATATAATATAGTAATAAAGTTGTGTGTATGTTTGTTACTTCACGCTCAAATGGCTGGTCCAATATTTATGATATTTGGTATGTAGGTAGCTGATAACTTGGACACACTTGGATTAACACTTATGGTACTTTTTATCCCGAAAACTACGCGATTCCCGTAGTATTTGATATAGATGGCGCTGCTGTGCACAAATAACTAATTAATACACGCAAATGAAGTTGCGCGGGTTCACTAGTAATATTATATGCTTACTAACTAGCTTATATTACTTAATAACTTGCAAGCGAAACTCGCGCAACTTTTCATTTCGAAAATTCCTTTTTAATGCTAGATGCCTACAGGATGCCTAGGCCATTAAAAGTACACAAGGTACACACCCTCCATGTTTCAAGTTTCTTCGATCAGCGGTTTCAATACCGTACAAAACGTTTTACATGTTTATTTATTTAACCAACATAGAGTGTATTACAGCATAAAAGACATAACACAAACTTTTTTCGTCAAGTGCCACTACAATAACAGTTGAAGACATCACGCACAGTAAGCAATGAGAGTAACAGATAAAAAAAAATAAATATATAAGTTTAGATTTATTTGATACTAGCTTTTTTGCCCGCGACTTCGTCCGCGTGAAGTTCCGGACCCGTTCCCGTGGGAACCACATTGAATTTCGGGAAAAGCTATAGCCCATGTCACTCCCTGGTAATGTAGCCTTCTACTGGTGAATTTGTGAAATCGATCCAGTAATCATCATCATTCCAACCCATCATCATCCCACTGCAGGGATACGGGTCTCCCTTCAATCGAAGGTGATTGGAACGTACTCTGCCACGCTGCTCTTATGCGGATTGGCAGAGGTCGGTGTTTTCAAGCTGCCTGAACGCCACCGATTTGGCTTAACGACTGTCATCCATCGACAACAACCGGGACCGACGGCTTAACGTGCCCTCCGAAGCACGGAGAAGCTCGAGATAACGAAATCCAAACGCTGACGAGGGTCGACGTCGCTTAACTTGCGTATTCATATTAGAGTGTGACACACAGCGACGCCATCGAACTCCTCCAGTAGTACGATCAGTCATAAAAATATGACAGTGTACTTTCACTGACATTTTCAACAAAGTTTCGCTGTCGGCGAACCTGTCTTCAGAAATAAACTGTAAACAAAATTGTTCATTTGATAAATAAATATTGTGATAGATACGGCTGTTTGATAAATATTTTGTATTATCAAACGAAACATCTGTATTTCAACAAAATTAAATTTTAACTAAGTTTATTAAAAGGAATAACTTAATGATTAACGTTCAATTTAATCCTTTTGACTGCCGTAAGATTTGTTAAGAGGTTAAAGTTCATTTTAGGCCAATTTCTAAGGTTATTCCGTGTATTATTTCAAGTTATATTTAAGAGTTTATCTGAAGTTAGATTTTAAAGTCTAAAATTAATGAAGGAATTGGAAATAATTTAATTAAATACTTGCGATTCATGAGACATTTGCGTGTTTTCCGTTTTTCGGTGGAAATTTTCATATGCCTAATTATGCATAAGTTACACAAAAATAAAAGTATTGTTGCCAAGTTTCTGGTTTCTGCGATCAGCGGTTTAAACTGTTTTGTCAGTCAGTCAGTCAGCCAGTCATTCAAGACTAAGTATTTTATATGTATTTCGGGACTACAGGACACTCACCCGCAGTGTGATAGTTTTACGGTACCTTTAAATATAAACTAGCTGTTACCCGTGGCTACGCCCGCATGGTCAAGGGAATCTCTTTATCCCGTGGGAAAAAACCGCCTATGCCAATAAAATTATCATATCAATCAGTTCATTGCTTTCGACGTGAAGGGAGGACAAACAAACAAACACTATCACATTTATAACATTAAGTATGGAGTATGAATAGTCTTAACAGAACAGTTAAGTATTACAAAACTTTAAAAGTAAATAAAAAATATAAAAAGTTCACGTTTTGAGATTTGTCATAAGGATATTTAAAATAAACTGAAAACAGTTTTTTTATAAGAATATAGACGTTAAATTTTATGCCTGGTACAGCATCCGTATGTTTTGCACTCAAACACTGTCAAGAAGAATATCCCTAAAATCCCTAATAAAACTTTCGACCATTACCTTCGTAAAATAAACACCTATTTTAATCTCAAACCAAAATGCAACGTAAAACGAAACGAAACGTGGACGCGCATAACTCGGATACTCTAGGGGCGATTACCTAAAAATTAAACTTGTTGTATTTAAATTGTCATGGCGGCCCCTCATTTATAGCACACTAATTAAATAAGTTTAAGGAGATTCTGTTTTTGCAGGGATCTACAAAGATATTTGGATGTGCCTTTAGTTCTTGTGATAACCGCTAGATGGCGTTCATCAATACTAGTTGTGGTTCCCGCAATTGATGTCAACTGCGTTTTTAGGTCACCTGTCAGTAATTTGGTTTAACGAGTGTCTTCTGTTGCTGAGTGTACCCACTTAGTTATATTTGTAAAAGTTAGGGGATGCCTACGTATTTAGGGTTACCATATAGGAATTTGAAAGGTCCTGACAAAAAACCTGATATTTAGATAAAAGTCCGGACTTTTTAGTTGGCGCTGAGAAATTTAAATATCAATAGGTATCCGAAAACTAGCGTTAAGTTTAAGTTTGACTATCTTACGGAAAACTATTTTTGTTTTGAAGACCATATTGAAGTTGATTGTTAAAGACTTGTTTCATATTATTTATTAAGTAGTTTATTTCTCATATTCCATCTGATTAAAAAAGTCCGGACAAATTAGAATGCCGGACAAAGTCCGGACTTGAGTCTAAAAGTCCGGACATGTCCAGACTAATCCGGACGTATGGTAACCCTACACGCATTGCTTGTTAGTTAAAACAGGCATTATATTTGTTTAGAATATGAGTTTATTTTCAATTTATCCATTACTAGTAAAACATCATCGTTCGCGTGTATCTCGCTTGCCCTTGGGAATACTGAAAAATCCCTGTATGTATTAGACATATAAACCTTTCTCTTGAATCACTCTATCTATTACTGAAAACTGCATTAGAAATAGTGCAGCAGTTTATAAGATCTAAGCGAACAGACAGCGAAAGTGACTTTTTATTACTATGTAAAGATACGTTCATACGTATGTACGAACAGCTGGTTAAATCCTAATTTGTGTGATGTTAAGAATAACATATGTAAAAGTTTGTATGTTCAATCGTTTGTTAAAAGTTCTACAAAAATGTTATTCGAAGTTTATTATAAGAAAACTTATGTTCACGAGTTACTTTGCTATTTCGTTTGAGAAAATAATAATCCCTACTAACATTATAAGTAATATAAGAAAGTTTGTTTGTTTTTATAGCTAAACTCAGTGAACCGTTCAATTAAAGTTTACATAAATTATACCTAGCGGCCTGCCCCGGGCCCCTTCGTACGGGTTTAGTGAGTTTAAAAAAAATTCACAGATTTCGTGCTTCACACGACTATCGTGCACATTGGAAATGAATCTACGGAATACGAAAAAATATTGTCGCTGAGCGACGAGGTGCTCGATGGCGTCGGAGGAGCTCGATGGCGTTGCTGTGTGGTGTGTCGCACTCTAATATGAACACGCAAGTTAAGCAACATCGACCCTAGCCAGCGTTTGGATAGGTTTTGTTATCTTGAGCTTCTCCGTGCTGCTTTCGGATTGTGGATTTCATTTTTTTTTATCTAGGAGTTAAGAACGGACGTCATAATATTTTTTTTATCTGTGACAGTTACAAGTTTAAAAACAACAGAATTTCGACACCTGCTGTTAAATCTTTATGCATCTTCAAATTTTGCGACTTTCGAAAGATAAGTTGTTATTAAACTTAATGTCGAATGTATATTGCTTTTGGAATAAGTTTAATTTTTCATTACGAGGCTTTTCTTACACGCTTTTTTTGTGGTGTAAAAATATTCCCTTTGCCCGTGGGGTGACCAAATTCAAATTCAAAACTTTTATTTAGAGAATAAGCTTTCACAAACACGTTCTCTTGTCAGAGTATACAGTTGTAATAAATGATTTTTATAAATCTCGCACGAGACGAGCCAAACGGAGCGCTAGGGCACTACCTACCTTTTCTCGAAACGTTTCGTCGTTTTTTTGAACCTCATAACTTTGTTTTGGATGATGCTAAATAGTTAAAAATTTCAAGATATAATGACACCAGTACAATCATTAAACATAAAGTTTGAATGTCGTAGCTATTATACTTTAGATTTTATTAATGTCTTAAAACTCCCGATTTCGTCACTTGAAAGTGTGGAGTTTGTGAAGTTAGGCCTTGTAGAGGTAGGGCGTGTAGAGTTAGAAGCTTGGCTCTACATGAGACCTGATAACTTTTTAACTATGCGAGTCATTATGGTCTCGTCTTGGCAACATTTTACATGAAAATGTTTTTGGTGGGATTAATCTACTCTATACTACTACTATTTCGGAAACAAAAGCAAAATTACCACTTGTAAAAGAAATGGCGAAAGAAAACCTGTTACGGCCTTTTTTGGCATTTTTAAAATATCGTGTTTTTTTACCATAAAATCTAAAACTAGGTACATGCAACATTACTTCAATAAATAGTGCTATTAATTTGTCTTAACATAAAATTAAATCTAAAATATAAAATGCTAAATCGGTGTTAAAGATAGGAGCAGACCAGGCCTGCAAGGCAGCAACCGTTCTCGTGTATTTTCGAGTTGACGTGAGAGTCAGCCTGCCAGCCCCCATTACTGGGCTCACCATCAACAATATTATGAACAATATTGAAGGGAACAACAGTAACCCGACCCACAACGCCACCGCCGCCAGTTTGGACAATTTGCGAGTATGTGCCCGTACACATTAACATCCTTGTCACCAATTATTTAATCTAAATTATATTAAAATGTAAATAATATAAAAAACAGCCCCATTTGGATGACACTACGACGCATGTACATATTACAATATTGAACACAATTTTTTATTTATGTCATTTATTGAACATTGACTGGCTTTTCACGACAAGTTTTAGCATTTCACCTTCGCAAGGGGGCCAGAGAGACCTTTCATTTAGATACTCGTTGATACAGTATAGTACGCTTTACTGGTTAAGAATTTTTGACATTTTATTTTAATCGATTTTTGGGCAATTTTTTTTTATATTCTCTGGAATTTTATTATACATAATGCAAACTTTGAATCATAAATAACTTGCCCGCTTTCCTAAGCCTGAATTTAGGAACAGCTAATTTATTTCTGTGACGCGTATTGAAATTATGAATATCCACACCTGGTTATAGTCATGAATGTTTTTACGAACAAACATGATGCTGTCAAGAATGCACTGTGATGCCACCGTGAGAATATTAGTGCTTCTGAAAAACTCGCGAAGAGCCACTCGGACCACGTTAAGCCTATTTCCTTTTTTGCTTATTACAGACTATCTGGCAAATGAGTAGGAGTAGAGAATACTTAACGACTAGCTGTGCCCGCGGCTTCGCCCGAGTGGAATTGGGCTTATGACTATAATAGTATAGACGGATTTAACAGTCTCCTATTACTACTGCTATAGTTTTTCCCCTAGACGTCAGTATTCTTTATTGCTCATTGTCTATTTGCTCGCCGCTGTGTTTTATTTAATTTTATCGTACCTAATCAAAATACCTAATGTAAAATCAGTATGAAAAATTAAAATTATATTAAAATTGAAATCGTCATCTCAGTTATACTAAAAAACTTTCATAGTGCGATTCAGAATCTAACAGTGCCATCTAGTGAATTTGAGAGGAACAAAATTTTAAATGGTTAACTCAAGTAAAAAAAAACTTTCTAGAATTAGAATTTAAAAATGGTCGTTATGAGATATCGGGCGATTCCGACTCTGCAGTGAGTGACAATTTTAAAATTCTTAGGCTGTTGAAAATTTAAATGAGGGTAACTTTGTCTTCCCGATGTATCTGATGATGGTTTTGATACTGTATTGAACGATCCTAAAAAACTATGACGAGCCTAATGACGGGCCTATGGCACCGACACCTGATCCACCTAGCAGCTTAATACCTCTCGAAAGTCGAACCTAGCAGTTCATCTATTGATTTTTCATCTAGCCCTCCGTCCTCCGTCGTCCCATCCCAACGCGATCGTTCTAGGCGGGCAGCAAGATTTGAAATTTACACAATATATCTGGTACTCAGCAGACCTCAGAACCTCAAGCCACACGGGCAGAGGGAATATTTTTACCACCGTGTTTACATTACATAAAACATTAAAAAAAAACA
Source organism: Endotricha flammealis (assembly GCA_905163395.2). Classification (NCBI taxonomy): domain Eukaryota; kingdom Metazoa; phylum Arthropoda; class Insecta; order Lepidoptera; family Pyralidae; genus Endotricha; species Endotricha flammealis. The sequence continues at coordinate 1,021,319 of LR990871.1, read as the reverse complement.
ATCTAAAAACAAAGTTTTTTTTATCTACCCTAGATGCTTCTGTCCTATAAAGGGTTAAGCCATCGGTCCCGGCTGTTATCGATGGATGACAGTCGTTAGGCCAAGTCGGTGGCCTTAGGGCGGTTTGAAAACACCGGCCTCTGCCAATCCATCATTGGAGCAGCGTGGCAGAGTACACTCTAATCGCTTTCGACTGAAGGGAGACCCGTATCCCAGCAATGGGATGATTATGAGTTGATATGATGATGATGAGCGACGATAAAGTCGGGATAAGGAAAAGGTTACAAAATAAAACTATAACGTTTTTGACTTTGTTCAAAAAGGTTAAGCTACAGGGCCAACCCTTAACCCGATCATCTTTGTTTTAGGCTCAAATTATAGCTGACTAAATTGTCCAGACGAGTTTTTCTCAAATTTTTGATATCATTCTTCGTTTCCAAAATATCGAGCGCCAAAATCAAAAATTCGGAACGAAATGATATTTATTTTCACATTTTCGGCCATAATTTTTTTCGTTTTTGACTTTCTCAAATAATTCTTTTTGCACCTTACGGTTCTCGTGAATACGCGTATTTTGAGCCTTTTATGAATATCATATCTTCACAACTCTCCGAGATACAACAAACAAGATACACATACAAGATATAAATAATAATATACAAATAAATAAGAGAGGTAGGGCACAGCGGATAATCCGCTCAAATCGGAGCAGCCCGTCTCGGGAAGGACCTCCACCTTACAGAACATCGTAGCCAAATAGCATTGGTCTCGGCCATGCTGTATTCCTACGGTGAGTAACGTCTCTAGAGCTCCACTTGGGGGGGTTGGGAGGGTTGGTAACGCGTGAGTGATACCCCCGGTATTGCAAGCGTCTATAGGCTATGGTGATGCTTACCATCAGGCGGGCCGTATGCTTGTTTGCCACCCTAGTAGTATAAAAAAAGAAAGCTAGGCTTAACCTAATTGACACCAAACTACAAAAGAGTAAAACAGAAATAGACAAGAACAGAAGAATAGATATATAATTTAAAGGAATTTTTCATTACTCATAATATAATGTATAAATTGCACGAAATAAATAAAATAAATAAAAAAGGCCGTAACCGGTTTTCTTTCGCCATTTCTTTTAGCGGTGGCCATTTTACTTGTGTCCCTTGTGTCCGAAATATTTTCTTTATACATGTAAATGACAAGAAAAAGTGCCTGTGAAGGTCTAATTTCTGAAATTTCATTTTCATTTCAATAAAGTAAAATTTAAGTTTTTTTGGTAACTAATCAGATTACAACGAAATTTTATCGAATACGAGACATATCAAAATGAATGTACATTGGATAGTAAAACTTATGACCCGAAATGGTCACCGTAGCATAAGACGCTTGTCACACCAATATTACTCGCTCGTTGCCGACCCTTGAAGAGCCCTCTGACTCCCTTATTGAGGTACCACATATTGATAGAATGTTTATTAACATACAATAGCACAAATATACATTAATAATATGCATATTACGATTGTGTTGGAGGAGCTGGTCATCATCATCATATCAACCCATAATCATCCCATTGCTGGGATACGGGTCTCCCTTCAGTCGAAAGCGATTAGAGTGTACTCTGCCACGCTGCTCCAATGATGGATTGGCAGAGGCCGGTGTTTTCAAACCGCCCTAAGGCCAAAAATTTGGCTTAACGACAACAGCCGGGACCAACGGCTTAACGTGCCCTCCGAAGCACGGAGAAGCTAGAGATAACGAAACCCATACAAACAATGGCTAGGGTCGACGTCGCTTGACTTGCGTGTTCATATTAAAACGCGACACACAGCGACGCCATCGAGCTCCTCAACTGGAGGAAGAGCTGGTGCTCCTCCATTTTTCAGACACCAGTGTGTCCCACTCTGACTTGCGTGTTCGTGAAATTAAGCAACGTTAACTCCAGCCAGTGTTTGGATCTTTTTTATTCTAATCTCCTTTAATTGAAGGCCCGTATACAGTGGCATGAATATGGGTTGATAATAATATGACGATAATAATGATAATGACTATGGACACAGAATTTTGAGAATAGCCTTATCCAGACGACACATGCCGGGCTGCTTTTCTTCCTGTGTCGCCAAATGTCGAAGTGCGAGCCTCTGTCTGAAGTAGGCAGACACTGTAAATTCTTAAGCTGTGAGAGCCTACTGCTGTCCGGTGGAGTTGTAGGAATTTGCGGACATTCGGTTTCACAATAAGCATCTATAACAAAAAATAAAAATGCCATATCCATTTAAATTCGAACATCAAATGACAACTTAAGGAAGCCATGATTTTCAGGGTGAGATAACAAAGAATTATCCGTTCCGAACTCCCCCTTAAGTCTTAAGTAATTAAATCCAAATCTGTAAACAGTTCACGCTTTCTTTTTAAGGAGTTCTCGTGGAACGACAACAAATTTTATAAGTAATTATAATTATTGCGGGATTCTAGCATTTTGATAGCCCGTGGCAGAGGGTGCGGGTGTGCACAAGGAAAACATTTATGTGCTGAACATCTATGTATGTCTTTTTTTTATACCACAAAGGTGTCAAACAAGCATACGGCCTGTTGGTAATCATCAGCCTATAGGCGTTTGCAATACCGGAGGTATCAGTCGCGCGTTGCCAATCCTCCCAACCCCCCCAAGTGGAGCTCTGGAGACCTTACTCACCTTAGGAACACAACATGGCCGAGACGCTATTTGGCTACGATCTCCTGTAAGGTGGAGGTCCTTCCCCAGACGGGTTGCTCCGATTTGAGCGGATGATCCTTTGTGCCCTACCTCCCTCAAAGTCTTTACCGTAATCGTAAGTTTTTTTACCCCCGGTATTGCAAGCGTTTATAGGCTACGGTGATGCTTACCATCAGGCGGGCCGTATGCTTGTTTGCCACCTTAGTAGTATAAAAAAAGTGCAGTAGGATAATTTATGGGTTGATATGGAACCATAAAATATCTCTTTACAATTAAAATAAGTAATTTTCAGTAAATGGGAAGGAGTTTAAAATCAACGCCACGCGGACATCATGAGCTAATGTTTACACTCTCGGCGTTGCTTGCCCAGCTCTCGAAGCGGATCCGTTGTAGTGCAAGGAAAATATTTGCCGAACCGACTACCCGGGGGCGGCTCCTAATTTTTATTGTGATCTAGAAAATAGCTGTGCTATTTTTGCGACAAAAGATTGTTTGAGGTGTCGTGTTTTCAAAATAATAAATAATATGACTAAGGTCTGAATTTTGCTTGTGTTTACCTTGACTGGGATTTGTAGGGGAGACTATTACCCAGCAGTGAAAGGGGAGACTATTACCCAGCAGTGGGACATTATATGGCTATTAAAAAATACATTTAACACTTGAAAAACAATTTCACAAACAATATACATTGTATTGAAATCAGTTGAAATATAATAATAATAAAATATAAAGGGACAATTCACACAGATTGAGCCAGCCCCAAAGTAAGTTCGAAACTTGTGTTATGGGATACTAAACTCAACGATACTATATTTTAGAACAAAAACATAAATAGATAAACATCCAAGACCCGAGGCCAATCAGAAAAGTTCGTTTTTCATCATGACCCGACCTCCTTGGTGGCGGTCTGGCGTGGTAACCATTATGCACGGAGGTCGTCAACAATGTCAATAATGTAAAATTCAATAATAATAAAATTTAAATGTCAATAATGTAAAATAATATACTAAATTGAAATCAAAGGCATGCCAGCAGTGTCATCTAAATATTCATTGACGGAGAAGTAGCACTTTGTTATCAAAAAATGATTTAATTTACTATTATATTCAATACAGTAGACAATAGATTTCAATTCCATGGGTAGTTTGTTAAATAATTTTACTGATTGAAAAAGAGCACCACAGTGCTCTTTTTCAATCAGTAAAATTAAACAAGACACATCTTGCAACATTTAAATTAGGTGTCAATTTTGATACTAAATCTTTCCTTCTACTTTCTCTATATTTTCGTTCAGCATCGGTTTTGATTTCATGCATATGCTTCGATGACATAACAGTACTAAAATGTACAAACACGGTACGGTCATTAAGCCAAGAGTTTTGAAATGTTCTCGACTAGATTCTTGTTGTCGGATGCGAACTATGGTCCGTATTGCTCTTTTCTGTAGTATGAAGGCCTTCTTTATGTTATAGTCATCGCTTCTACCCCAGAACATGATGCTATAGCGCAGCTTTGATTCTTTTAATGCATGGTATACCATCTTTAGGTGGGCCGTATCTATTTCATCCCTTTGACTTAGTAGCACATAGCATGCAGAGCTTATTTTGTTTTCTACATCTTCAGTTCATCTTTCCAATTTAGTAGGCTATCGATGTGGACGCCCAAGAACTTAACAGTTTCCACTAGGGATATTTTCTGGTTATTTAGAACAATACTTAGGTTTTCATTATCTCTTACGGTAGTTCATAACACAATTACGTTCGTTTTTGTTGAAGTTATGAACGCAAACCTATTTGAGCTGTGAGGTGACGGAGCTTCGGTCGGTGTAGTGCCTTCGTCAACGCATCAGCCAGCATGAACTCGGTGCTGATGTACTCAACACATATCTGCTTCGCAGCAACCTTCTCCTTCACAAAGTGGTAGCGCACGTCAATGTGTTTGCTGCGTGCGTGGTAGCAACCAGATCCTGAAAGACTAATGGCACTTCTGTTATCACAATAAACAATCATTGGTGTACCTGAAAAATTATGCCATAGGTCTTCTTGGAGTTGTTTCAACCAGAGTGCCTCTTGAACAGCTGAGGACAAGGACATATATTCGGCTTCAGTGCTAGACAGTGCTACTGTAGCCTGTTTTCTTGAGTTCCAACTTATACATGCTCCCTGAAAAATAAATAGGTACCCAGTGCAGGATCTTCGGTCTATGGAGTCTCCTGCCCAGTCTGCATCACAATATCCTTGTATATTTTTGGTATCTCTTTTGAAGGTAAGTTTTAAGTTAATAGTACCTTTTAAATATCGAAGTATCCTCTTAACAGTAGTCCAGTGTTGCATTGTAGGATTATTATTAAATCTACTGACAGAATTCACAGCATAAGCTATATCAGGGCGTGTGCATTGTGACAAGTATAATAAACATCCCACGGCTTCTTGGTAGGGTATGTCTTTCAGTACTTCATTTTCATTTTCAGCCTTCTTCAGCTGTGTTCCTGCTTCAATAGGCGTTGGTACAGGTTTACAGTCATGCATTTTGAATCTATGTAATATTTTCTCTATGTATGTAGATTGATCTAGAGATATCTCGTTTAAATCACTGCTTCGTGTAATCTTAAAACCAATGCACTGTTTTGCTACGCCAAGATCCTTCATCTTGAAATTATTTTGTAATTTTTCTTTTATAGATAATGCTGTTTTTTCATTATTGAACAAATAAAGCAAGTCGTCAACATATACTGCTATAAATAATATATCACTTTCATTCTCAATTTTGTAATAAATGCATGGGTCTATAGTTGAGCGTGTCAATCCAATAGCAATAAGAGCTGCGTTTAGTTTCTTGTTCCATTGCCGGCTAGCTTGTTTCAAGCCATACAATGCTTTATTAAGTCGACAAACTTTATCATTTATTTCATAACAAGGCGGCAATGTCATATATATTTCTTCTTCTACATCTCCTTGTAAAAACGCTGTGATGGCATCCATTTGATGCATTTTTAAACTATATTTAGTTGCTAGGGCAATCAAGTATCTGATAGATGTATAGCGTACCACTGGAGCGTACACTTCATGGTAATCTATACCTCTAGTTTGCTTGAAACCTTTTATGACAAGGCGAGCTTTGTAGCGAGTTATGTTTCCAATGTCATTTCTCTTAGTTTTGAAAACCCATTTGCATGGAATTACCTTTTTCCCTTCAGGTAAGTCTACAACACTCCAAGTGTTGTTTTCAATTAAAGATTGATATTCATTTTCCATCGCCTCTTTCCAGAGAACAGAATTTTCACATTTTAGTGCTTCTACATGGTCTTGTGGGTCATCATCCAAAAAACTCATTGCTGATTCTGAATTTATACACAAAAATGATGTGTCATAATCAAAAGCACTATCCTGATGAATGTTGTTTTGACGACGTGGTCGGAGATTCATATTAAATTGGGGAACATCAAAATTTTCCTCTGGAGTATATAAATCATCATCTGGATCCAAATAAGGTGATGAATGTTCATTGAGAGTTTCATTTGCTTCATCTGTAATAATAATATTATTATTTTCATTTGCCATTTCTTTTTCAGATTCATTCAGTTTTTCTTCACTTATAGGTAAGTTAATTTTAATTTCCTCATTATTTATTTTAGGTAAAATTGTTTTTTTATTAATGTTTTCCTTTTCTGTTTCAGATGCTGAGCGGGGAACCACATTTCTCTGAATACTTTCTTCCAAGAATACTACATCTCGGCTTAATATTACTTGTTTACTTTTTTCATCCATAAAGCGATATCTTTTGGTGCAGTCACTATAACCAACAAAAGTCAACATACGAGACTTACGATCAAATTTCTGACGCTTCTCCTTTGGTATGTGCACCATCGCTTGACAGCCGAACACTCTCATGTGGCTTAAATTAGGCTTGGAGCCAGTCCATGCTTCCTCGGGAGTAATTTGTGGTAGAGCACGAGTAGGCGAGCGATTGATGATGTAGGCAGCAGTTACTATGGCTTCTCCCCAGTATTCTTTCTGTAATGAGGCATTAAATAACATGCATTTAGCCCGTTCCACAAGAGTGCGATTCATTCGCTCACTTACACCGTTTTGTTCAGGCGTGTATGGATTACTTGTTTGGTGTTTTATACCACACTGTTTTAGATATTTATCAAAATTATTATTTTTATACTCTGTTCCATTGTCGCTTCTAAGTATTTTAATCTTACTGTTTAGCTCATTCTCTACTTTATTTTTAAATTCTATAAATTTCTCAAATACTTCAGATTTCTGTTTCAGAAGATACACAAAAACTTTTCTTGAGAAATCATCTATAAAAGTTAATAGATACCTGGCACCTCCTATAGATGGTGTCTCCATCGGTCCACATACGTCGGAGTGGATGAGCTCTAGCAAACTGGTTGCCCGGGAGCCTTCATTTTTGAATGGTTGTCTGGTTTGCTTTGCTTCTAGACATGAAGTGCAACTGTAATCGTTTTTCTGTTGACATAACTTTACGCCATCGGTGCAGTCTGGAATCTTATCAATATCATTAAAATTGAGGTGACCTAGTCTTTGATGCCATAAATATTTGTCATCTGCCATAGCTGCCAATGCCTGTCCATTATTGTATGTAAGTAGTTTATATGTATTATTTACTAGTTTTGCGCTGGCGACTATTTGTTTATTATTCAATATTGTGCATCCTGTGTCATCAAATTTTACTCTATTTCCATTCTCAATAATTTTACTCACAGATAGCAAGTTTGCTGATAATTCAGGAATATATAATACATTATTTACCTGAATACTGTCAGATTGTCCTGTGGTATTTGGTACTCGGATGGTTACTGTGCCGCAGCTTGCCACATTAAGAACTTTATTGTTTGCAATCCTGATGTTTTTCACAGGCGGTGCTATTTCATTTTCAAGCCAATCACGATTCATAGTCATGTGGGCTGATGCTCCGGAGTCCACATACCAGCTTGATGCATCATTTACAGATGTGGCTGAAAAAGCTGCAACAAATCCATTTTTAGTGCCTTTATCTTCTTTGTTTTTATTTTTAAACCAACATTGTTTGCCCATATGTCCATATTTATTACAGTTGAAACAACGGGGGCCTTTAGGTTTTTCTGAATGACTGTTCTTATGTAAGAATTTCTTAGATTTTGTATAAAAAGCGGTAGTAGTATCTGATGTTGACTTCACTTCTTGTATTAATTTAGTTTTAATCAGATCGGCACTAATTTTTATACCTGAGCTCTCTATACCCATAATCATTGGCCTGTACTGTTCCGCCAAACCGGCCAACATGAGTGTTCCGAGCCACTCATCATCTACATTGAACCCAATGTTTCTCAATTTGTGCGCTGTTGACATCAATTTATTTATGTAATCTTCTATACTTATGCAGTTTTCCAAGTTTGTTGTTATCAAATCTCTGAGAAGACCAACTTTACGGAGTAGGCCAGAGTCTTCAAAGGCTTTTGTTAGATTGTCCCATACATCTTTTGCGCTGTGTGCGCCTTGAACATGCACATATAATTGCGGATCAATCAATAATATGATTTTTGATTTGGCTTTTATGTCCTTTTTAGGATCATCATACTTGTCGGACAATATGCACTCCCACAAGTCCTCATGTTGCAAGTATGCTTGCATTGCAAACTTCCAAGTGGAAAAATTGTCTCGTCCTGTCAGCTTTTGTAAAGCCATAGTGTTATTTAAAGCCATTTTATTTCTGAAAAATCAAACTGAAAAGAAAAAAAATTTTTTTTTTTTTTTTTTTTAATGTAAACTTCTATACTTATGCAGTTTGCGTTCAGGAGAGGGTGTTGAAGTTATAAACGCAACAACAACGCAGATTATGAAATAAGGAACGCGCCCGTATCCCTACAGTGGTACCACCCTACCGTTCCGCTCTCTCTCTCTCACCGCGCCCGCCATTGACACGGCAATTTATAATTTACTTAATTTGTAATCTCTATAAATAAAAGTTATTTACATACCAAAGTGCTTTAATTATTCACAACAGTTTTTAATGCATTTATTTTAAGTCCATTAACTTCAAACCATTCATTGAACAAATTCAAGACTTTTTCAACATAAATGTTAAGAGATACAATATTATCCGCTGTCAAAATTGCATTAGTGTCGTCTGCATAAACCACTAATTTTATTATATTAGGAAGATTGCTGTTAATATAGTCCACCATGTCGTTAATAAAAACGTAAAAAAGATCGGTCCTAATATGCTGCCCTGTGGTACTCCCGTTTTAACATTAAGCAGTCTAGACCTAATATTCCTTCTGAGATATGTTCTGTCTGAACGAACATTTTTATGCTTTCAAGATAAGATTTGAACAGTTCCAAAGCTTTATGTCTTATTCCATGGTGGTTTAGCTTCTTTAACAAGAGTTTTACTGTATCAAATGCAGAACGTCAATGCAAAAAGATTGCAGCAACTTTTTTCTTAGCGTTAATGTCACCAATTAACTACGGTATTTTAGTATATCATCTTAGTAAACGTATGTTTACACAGATATAGATAATAGATACACCATAGATAACGCAAGTATCACGATTTGTATTGAGAGCAAGGTGCCAACTTTTTACCACCTACTGTGTCGTAATTTTGTCATGGAAATTCCAAACCGATTCAAAGTCACCACCGCCTACGATTCAATTTTACAGCGCAACAACAGACGCGTATGGACTGTAATAAGCGGCGACCAACAACGACGCTTGGTCGGGGTTCGGCGAGTTATTCGTCAAGTCGTGCGTATGAAACTCGCAAGCGCGCACAAGATGGCACCTTCTGATTTTACATTTTTTTTGTCATCAACTCGCTCGTATAATGTACAGTCAAATAAAAACAGGTTGAAACCAAAGTCTATGCATAATTTTGTCCGAACAAGCGAAATGACGATATTTTTTTTAAGTAAAATCAGAAGGAGCCATCTAACGCGCTCTCGCGAGTTTCATAAGCGCGACTTGACGAATAACTAGGTTCGGCGCCACGCGAAGTAATATATTTGCGTCATCTATGGTATATCTATATCTGTGTATGTTAACATCAAAGTAGGTGCTATTTACCTTACGTAACCTAAGCATGCCCTCTTCCAACGCTGTCCCTTCGACCCTTTGATGTCTTCAACCCAAAGTCTTAACTAAAACAATGCAAATTTAAATATTTGAGTAGAAGAAATTGTTAATTGTCGTAAGAATCTTATAAGACTTATATTTTTAATTAGCAAAACCTGCCTTCCATCCTTTCTTATCCTATAAGTCTACTTCATACAAAGAACTTGAATTATACCTATCTTGAAAAACTACGGGAATCGTAAATGTGTTACAAAATAGCTTTTGTTTGAATAGAAATACCTAAATAATGAACAATCAAAACGCATTCAAATTTACAAAACATTATGGGAAATATTACATTGTGATTCAAAGTAATGTATTTTCTTTGACAAAACATGAAAATGAAGAACGTCCGTTTAAACACATAAGTGTTGTTTCCTGCTTCGATAGAAACAGTTACCAGTTACAAAGCTGAGCGAAGCGGTACCGTTCATTTCAGTGTGGTACAAGTCATGAGATTACAGCGAGAAATATTTTTATTAAAATCTTCCCGACCCCAATCTCGATCCTATTTAAAAAAATAAAATATTCAATGAAAACAAACAAACCATCAAATCTTTCCTCATTATAATATTAGTATAGATAAAAGGTAATCAGTATCACAAGAATGGGATTATAGCCTAAGTCAATACAAACACAAAATTAAATGTTCAACCAGTTCAACATATAAATTTTCGTCCCGCTATCATACGTCAATTCTACTTTAGCTCTTTCTATACTGAATCTCCTATGTCTCACTGCAGAGAAAAGGCAGCGATTGTCGGACCTCGTCGCTTCTTTTGAACTTCTTCCGATATATTGTTGAAGTGAAAATTTCTTTAGCGGCGCTTGGCCCTTTTATTTAGATGGGTAAAAAATGTTAAACTCGCGTCAGATCCGTAGCTCGAAAAAGCGTAAGAAAATATTCAAAATGCACAACGTTGATGTTTAAGTTTTCACTTCTGCCGGCACTCCCGGAGTGCAACCCGTCTTTTATTTGTTCGAAACTCTTCGCGTTCTTTACAATATTGCGTTTGGGATATTGCAGCGACTGTTTCTGCAACACGGCAGGGAAAGCAGAGATGTAGCAAGAATGGTTAGTGATGCGCGTATTGACGGTTTTCACGCCATAACGCGCAAAAAGGAGATCTCGATGTGTCGAATAATTTAAGACCTTTTTTTTTACCTAAGTATTAAATTGTTATAAATGGTAGGGATGAGGGGTATTGTTTACATAGACGTGCATATCTCGCCATCCCCAACTGCAACGTTACTAACTATTGCTTCAACAATGAAAAAATATGCAAATTGTTTAAATCTCCGCTGTAGTTTCTTGACTTGCAGCACGCACCTTATTTCCATACACTTTGTGTTATTGCGTGCGGATGCCAGATGACACGTATGAGGATTTGTGGCGCTTGTTAAAGGGGGTTAAAAACGGAATAATTTGCATAAATTGCTCTCCGTCCATTCCGTGTGACTCGGCTTACGTATCATTCTGCATGTAATGATTTGAATCGGCTTTATTTGTTTGTTTATTTCACTTTGGGTTTCGTTTTTAATTGGTTTAATTGGGTCGACTAACTGACAAAGTTTGTTATGGCGCAACTTCTTCTTCTTCTTAGTCGTGCTCGTGCACTCTTGCCAAAGTTGTCGTGGTCGTATCACGGTCAGGTCTTTCGTCACCGCTTCTCTCGTAATGTGCCGACTACATGTCGGCTCTTCAGCAACTTCTTACGAAGGTGAAATTGAATTACTTATTTTATATTTTATTTTGCCAAATAAGTTGACTCTACTCCCACCTGATGTCCAGAAGTGAGACCTGTCGGCACCGCGGACATGAAGCTTAGTCACCGATAAGTCTCACCTCGTCGGCCTGAATGTTGGGGTTACATTAGCGGACTGTCCAGCAGCTGACTTTTTGTAGGGGTTTATGTTTTAAGCACTTCTGTTAGGTTTTGTGTTTCCTATGCACATACGTCCTGCCATCCGGACGTCAGGATGGCGGGTGTCCTTGTTTATTTTTATGTATACTGAAATTCCTTTATTTATGTACAGTCAACAAATGAAAGATAAGGTACTAAGATACGTACATAATATTTCAAGATTTTTTATTGTTTTCGTAGTTGCTTTCGGTTCAACTAACCAATCTTTCTAGAAAAATTTCACCTCCCCGCCTCTGTTGGGATGCCTGATGACCTGGGCGGGGTAGGTGGATTTTTTCTTTCAAACATTTTTCAAAATAAGAATATTCTAATATTCATGAGAATTTCACGAATTATTATATTATGGTATCCTTATCCTTATCCTTACTTTGACTATTTACTATATTTAATATAATATTATAAATGAGAAAGTGAGTTTGTTTGTTTGTTTGTTATTCCTTCACGGCTTGACTAATCAGCCGATCATTATGAAAATTTGCGTACATATTGTTAGGAGTACAGAGTCCAACATAGGCTTTTTATCCCGTGAAAGTATGACGTTCCAATAAGAAAACAAATTTTCTATTATAGAGGGCGATGTATCGGCCAACGGATGGTGTCACAAGTCGCGCTATGTGTTGTTTTGTCAAACGAGATCTATGTCATAAAATTAACGCGAGCGAAGCCGCGGGGAAATGCTAGTTTTTATATAATTACTAAATAAATGCATATAAACTTGGTGACCTTTATTACAGGTGGTATTATACATACCTATCACGGGCACCAGTACTATCCAAGTAGGCAATCCTAAATCATAATTTCATGTTTATTGTTGATAATGACGTTATTTTTTGTATTTTTAATTTTATTGTAAATTTTATTTTGTAATGTATTGTAAACTAAAACAAATCTAAGTTTCATTTTGATTGCTATTATACTACACGGTTTTCAATGTGAGATTGAATATGGAAAGTGTAAGCTACCCACCGGCGGCCCTTGACAGCACGAGATAAATCTTCATTTGAGCAACATCCACAAATCTTCATACACCCACGTGTTCATTTGACAGCTGCTTTTATATTTATTTCTGTTTTAAAATTAACTTATGTTATTCTTAACAGACAGACAACGGATTGTGTTATTAATGATAACAAACGGTTTGCAATTTTGAAAAAAAAAAGTGCTTTAAGAAAAGTTTTACAAACTATTTATAAGTTTGAGTTCTGAGGTTATTCTTACGTATATTGAAACATTGTGTGAGAAATATATAAAATTTCAATAAAAAAAAACAAAATGGTCAAACAATACAGCAATCTATAAAGATCAGATACTTTCAAACTGACAAACTCTTGACTATGTTTACAAAAGTAATAACAAGATTGGACTTTCTCAGGTCCATTTCAAATCAATAAACCAAACGGACCTAATATAACACCTACTTATTCATTTTTTTAATATTTGTCCACCAATTTATCTGACAAGTAAATTAACTGTTACTTATCAGAAACCAGCGACAGAATCCCAAAGATGCATGTAAAAATTTGTTACCCTTGCCTTGAAAAGCAATAATGGCCGCCTTGCCAATTATTTAATGTTTAATTTGTTATCTTGTTGTGTATTGGAAATAAAATAAAATAAATAAATAAAATATATGGGGACAAATCACGCAGATTGAACTATCCCCAAAGTAAGTTCGAGACTTGTGTTATGGGATACTAACTCAACGATACTATATTTTATTACAATGTAAATATAGATAAAGACCCAGAGGCCAACCAGCAAAAGTTCGTTTTTCATCATGACCCGACCCGGATTCGAACCCGGGACCTCCTGGGTGGCGGTCCGGCATAGTTACGCCACGGAGGTCAGCACATTTTATCAAAATAAAGAAAGATTCCAATTTACCCAGCGAGATGTAATATTTGTACTTATTCGCGTTTTAAATTACTATTATTACTGCAAAATTGTATTAAATTGGTACTTTTGAAAAATATTATATTGCATTTTCATACGTAAAGGTGAAATTTGTTGAAATTGCGAATACAGCATGGTACTTACTGATGTAATATATTTCTGAAAATTTTCACTGTGCTCCGCTTTGTTGGAGTCGGATGTAATTTCCTTACAGAATATTGTACGCATTCATATTTAAAATTGTGTTCTCATGGTGTTGAAATTCACTAGAATTCATTCTGAACTTGGAGGACTTAATAAAGGAGTACTGGGACCAGAACTGGTACCGATGACAATTCATTAAAAAAAAATAAAAAAATTCAAAAAAACTTTTCGCAACTCCACTTTGCATGCTCAATACTAATTTTTTTATTGCATTTAGAGTATACATCTATACTAATATTATAAAGCTAAAGAGTTTGTTTGTTTGAACGCGCTAATCTGAGGAAGTACTGGATCTAATTGAAAAAATTGTTTTTGTTGGATAGTCCATTTGTCCAGGAAGGCTTTAAGCTATATAACATTACGACCAATAGGAGAGAAGCATCAGTGAAAAATGTTGCAAAAACGGGGTAAATTATTCATATCGCGATAATGTTTTCGACAACCACGCCATCGAAGTCGCGGGCACAGCTAGTTAGTAATATGCAGTTAAGCAGTTATTTTTATATAATATTTTATATACACACCTTATTATAAATTAAACTAGGCTCAACCTTCTGTTATGGGTACCAGACAACGGACATAGTAATAATTACCTATCTCCAATTGAGTTAATTACATTATCTGATTTATTATGCTGTTTTAACTGAATACGTTTGTTTCTATTATGTGCGTAAATTGTGAATTTGAATATTCCTATTCCATAGTATTGTATGTGTTTAATGATAACGACTGACTAGCATCTATAAAAATGTGTAGATGTAGGTACTGTCTGTAAATTTAGAGTTTTTTCAAAAAGTTAGTGTTCTCATGGTGTTGAAATTCACTAGAATTCATTCTGAACTATCATCATCACATCACAACCCACTGGACGCCCCAATCTTTTAAACGTCGTCGCGGAAGACCGAAAATGCGATGGCGGGATGAACTCGACGCTTGAAGGATTGGCCGGAAAAGGCCCGATTAAGAGAAAATTGGAGATGTTGGGGGGAGGCCTTTGCCCTGCAGTGGGACACAATTGGTTGCTAAAAAAAATATCTATGCATCTACACTAATATTATAAAGAGTAAAGATTTGTATTAGCCGTTTTCAAAAACTACCGTGCCAATTTTAAAAATTCTTTCACCATTAGAAAGCTACATTCACCATGCGTAACATAGGCCTATAAAATTTTCCGAAATTCCCACGGGAAAGCGGGATACACGCAAACGAAGTCGCGCGGGTTTCGATAGTTATAAATAAAATGAAAAGCCATACCAAACAAACACAAAATGTCATTACATAAATATTTGCTTTATGCATGGACCGAACCAGCGCCAAAGATCACGCGTCAAAGTCCCTCTTACATGTTGTATGACTTAATAAATATAAAGATTAGATAAAGATAAGGAAACTTAATGAAGCGTGGATTCCCATTTATAGCAATAAGCCGTTTGCCGGTCGAGAATTTGTTGCAAAAGTAATTAAGAGTTCGGGCCATTTTGAAATGCTCGAGCAGTTGTGTTTAATGTTTGGAAAGATAAAATTATACTGTTAATAAACCTGTCTCCTCTGGGTTTTTGATTATGATTTATAAAGTAAATAAACACTAAATAAAATATCTTAGAATAATTTTGAATTATTCAGAAAATCTCAATTTTCAAGAGGGGCGCAAAAGAAAACTTATTTGTGTAATGGTGAGGATTATATCCGTGAATATGAGGAACTCGTCAAAAGGGAGCATTTACATAGCAATGGGACAGTTTAAATTTTAACTAATGATAAGTAATGATATATGATATATCATAATGGTACTAATAAAGTAACTTTTATTAGTACCATTTTAAAAGAACAAGTGCTAAATTTCTTTCCATTTCTACAAATCTGAATTCTGGTGGTTGGAAACGATTCGAAAGAGCTTGTGATATGCCTATTTGAATAAAACTATTTGACTTTGAAATAAGCTATACTAGTCGCCAACACTGCTGACTCGCGCAGACGCAGACTCAGTGCATAACGACAATCGATTTTTAATCTATACTAATATTATAAAGAGGTAAAGTTTGTGTATTTGTTAAATTGTAAGGGGTAATCTCAGGATCTACTGAACCGATTTTAAAAATTCTTTCACCAATAGAAAGCCACATTATTGTCATAGGTTATATAAAAAACCAAAAATAAAAAGGCTTTTAACATTATGCCCAACGAAGTGGGCACGGGTCAGCTAGTTGTTTTATAAACTGTGAGGCCTTGCACTGCCCTATCACCATATTTTTTTTAAAAAGAATTCGCGAATTTTTTTTATGTTTATTTTTTTATTTAATCTGTCTTTTGTGTTTGATTCCTCAAAGAAATATCCAAATAGTATTAAATATTCCCCTTTCAAATCCACAGAGAACAAAAATTACAATAGCATTTGTCAAAAAATATGTCGGTCCTTTAAAAACTTTTCAGCACAACATTTTTCAGTACGGATCAAAGGCGTGGACGTACGCTTAAAAACGGTATATTTATTGCTCGGGTTTTTTTGTATAACAGAGTCGGCCATAGTGCAACCTATTTCGACGATATTATTTATGTAAACAAACCACAACTGTTGTTTTTATGAATTGAAGTTAGAACAACACTATTTTGATTGATGACGCTTCGCATATTTGTATAAAAGTTGTATTACCGTTTGTATTTAAAAAAATGATGTTAATTGATAAAAAGGCTTGGTTAGGTTTCTTAACTCTAGGTTTCTTTTGCTATTTCGTTTACCAGTGGCTATTTTACTGTTGTTCCCTAAATATTGGTAGTATACAACGTGATTTTTTAGTCACCAGCCATATTGAAGGAGGTCAAAGTGTCTATGATAATGATCAACTTTTACTATGAGGACCCATGTCAAACGCAAAAAAAAATCTGCTGATTCATAAATTTTGATCGAATAGGTGTTTTTTTTTTCGCGATTTGACATGTGCCCCCGTATTTGATCATTATCATGGGCACTCTGACCTTCTTCAATATGGCTGGTGACTAAAAAATCACTTTGTATAGAGTAAATTTATATATACAAATCAATATTGTTTGTACATTTCGGGCAACTTGCTGTATAAATAATAGTTTACAATATTCTAACTCAAAATTACTATTAGTCATACATTAAAATACAACGGCACATCTGTTCAAAGAGGCCATTCGCCATTTATCGTGTGGAGGATACAGCACGACAAAATTGCACTACGTTAGTTGCAGCTATGCATTTTCAAAATTATGGCACTCCATTTGTTACCGCTGCAGTTAACTATGAAACGGAATTATTTATATAATAACGCACAACCAAACCAGAACTTCAGCATAAAAATACACATATATTATGTGATACAATTGCAAAAACTAACTGCAACTGTCCAATAATAAGCAAAGTAACTCATACAAAATATCTGGGAGTCATAGTGGACCAAAGACTTACATGGTATCCTCATCTTGAACATCTAGCAGGCAGAATTCGGAAATTTGTGTGGATGTTTAAGACACTTAGGCATATTGTCCCTCAAAAAGTATCTAATGGCATAAATTCTACAGGAAATCCTTTAAATAATATATATATCGCTTTAGTGCAATCCATAATTGGCTACTGCATACCTGTCTAGGGTGGTACGCTGAAAACTCGCTTCTTGCAGATAGAACGAGCTCAACGTACATTACTAAAAGTAATGTACTTTAAAAAAAGGACTTACCCTACCATCGACTTGTATCACATTAGCAATGTATTATCTGTTCGAAAATTATATATATTAAATTTAATCTTATAAAAACATAAAACCCTACCTTATAATTCCGAAGTTTCAACAAGAAGACGAAAACATAATGTTGCCTATGTTCCCACTGTTAAAACAAACTTTGCAAATGTTCAATTTCATAAACGCTCCGCGACATTATACAATAAAATAAATAAAGAATTACATATACATAGTAAATCATACCATGAGTGTAAATCGATACTATCAATCTGGCTAAGAAAAATTAATTACGACGAATTAGAGATATTTATCACATCAATATATTAATTTATCGTATGTATATGAACATTGATTAAGATTTATGTATATACAAACAAACACACACACACACACACACACACACATCACTCAAACACAACAACAAATTAAGTCTGTAAAATTTCTACTTTACTTAAAACTACTGTTAAGTATTATAATATCTGTGCCTAGACTATTATTATTATTGTATAGCTACTGGGCTTCGACCATTTCTGATCTTTTGTAGTGCCCCATGTCTATATTTCCCTGTTCAGACTGGTTGCTTCTAAGAACTTCCAGATGTGCTGCGCAGAGAGTTGTTGTATCTTCTCTGTAGGCAAGATCTGTACCAAGACTGACGAGACTATATACACCAAATGAAAATCTGGTCGAAAAGTAAGCTAGGCTTAGATAGCTAATAAACTATTGTAAATTTATATTTATAATCGTCTGTCTCTAGAACCTGATCATCGTTAGAAACACAGAAGGCAAAATACCAAGGGGCCGCTCTCCAATTAGACGGACAGACCAACTGAAGGATGATCTAAAACCAGCAAGTTTCTACCAAATCGCCAAAATTCCCAACGATGGAGGTGGATGGAGACAGTATATCTATTCTCGAATGAAATTCCACCATGACCACAATCTTCAGATATGGAGGACCGATCAGAGAGAGAGATATTTATAAAACACAGAAAGGACGTAGATTCTAACTCCATTGCCATCATAAGTGATGTTTGCACCGAGCGAGGATCGAACTCGCAGGTAGAAAAATTAAAGTAGGTTTAATTGTACAACACAAAAAGGTACAAGATAGCCATTGTTTTTTTTTTTAAATATTTATTAAACATCTTTGACCATTTAAACTGCAAACATTTTTATCCTAAAGATTCCACAAGTTTCCCGGCAAAAGTTAAAGGCGCCATTTTGCCGTTCTCAACACAAAATGGCGGATCTCGAATACTTTGTAAATAAGTAACGTTACTCACATTCTTGCGGGTACCTCGGCACGGTACGGGGTGAAAATTTAAATCATAATTTCCTATGATTTCAACAACAATGTCCATATTGTAATATTTAATTGATTTTCGAATCAACTTTTTTTTCGATGCCAGCATTTTAAGGGCACTAGCGGTTTATTGACTGGGCTTAACGATAACACCTCTATCGATACTGTTAAAACCGTTTTATGTGTGTAAAGCAATAATGATGGAGACGATCGAGATTTTAAAACCATTCAAACACACACTGGAGTCGTTGTAACTTAACTTGAGTGTTTGGCCTTTTTTGTCCATCAGATATTTTTACATATTTTTTTTATTTTTTCAGTTTTTACAAAAAAATACAAGTATGAAAAACTGTAGTTTGTCATAAGTTGTGTTACACTTAAAATAAATATAAATATTCTTGGACGAATCACACAACGCCATCTAGTCCCAAACTAAGCAACTAAGCTTGTACTATGGGTACTAGATTGCTGTTAAATATACTTAAATACTTTTTTTGTAAATAAATACTTATTATACATAGAAAACACCCAGACCAAGGCAAACAGACATATTAATGCACACAAATGTTTGCCTTGCGCAGGATTTGAACCCGCGGCCCTTGGGATAAAGTGAACATTGCTAGCCACTCGACCACCGGGCCTGTCAAAAAAAAAAATTATATGTACCGATAAAAAAATGGCATTTCACACGGAAGTAGTCGCGATTAATAGCTAGTCTGACATCAAAAAATACGTACTACCTACAGCATATGCAAATACAGTAATGAACTGTGGTTTACTTACCTCAGATTTATTGACACGTATTGGAATCGAGGTATCGGACGCATTCGTAATCGATTACCGATTTCAATTAAAACATACTGAGTCGATTTGTACGGTAATGACTTGATTGATTGGTTATTCATGGATTTTTGATTACTTTTTGTAGTGGTAGAGCATTCTGAAATGGGCTAGCTTGTCCATATACGCGGCTCTTTAGTCGATTCGGCTCGCTAAAATAGATCTTTCAGGACATTTTTTTTATTGCTAAACAAGCATACGGCCCGAATGATGGTAAGCATCACCGTAGCCTATAGGCGCTTGCAATACCGGGGGAATCACTCACGCGTTGCCAAACCTCCCAACTTCCCCAAGTAGAGCTCTGAAGACCATACTCACCGTGGGAACAACCAATGCTATTGGCTACGATCTTTTGTAAGGTGGAGGTCCTTTCCCAGACGGGCTGCTCCGATTTGAACGAACAATCCGCTTTGCCCTACCTCTCTTAAAAAAAATTACATACGGCTCAACCTCTCTCATCTGTACGAGGCAGCAAAGCGTTTCGTTTGGTAATTGAAATCCAGAAAACCAATTCCTCTCCGCTATACTTTCTACTTGATGAATGTCGATAATCAGCAACGCCTCCGGAATCCGAGTGCCACTGTCTTAAATGAGCAGTGGTGATCACTTACCGTCAGATGACCAGTAGCTTGTGCTTGTATGCTACTGTTTTACCGTCACAATTGTTTCCTACTACCAGTTCAGAAAAACATTATGAAACAATAACACGGCAATTAAAATATTGTCCACAAAGGTATTTTTATTATAGTTAGAATGCATCCAACATTTTTAATGTATCTCAAAGGCAAAGAAAAAGAACACAAAGAACGAATTTCACTTCAAACTATTCCCAGTTTGCGTAAGTTTTCGCAAAGTGCGCTCGAACTCGCCAAAGGAAACTCTGCTTAAAGTTCGACTTTGCTCGCTTCATTGAATTGTAATTTGGCGATAATATTAATTTGAGATTTAGATTTTAATTTTATTGTTAGCGACTTTCGCGTTTAATGAAACATTTTATATTTATTTGTAATTTTTGAAAATGTATTGTTTTCGGCTTTCTGACTGGCTCCATCCTTTTATAACATTTTATATAATACTAGCTTTTTGCCCGCAACTTCGTCCGCGTGAAGTTCCCGACCCGTATTGAATTTCGGGAAAAAGTATAGCCTATGTCACTCCCTGATAATGTAGCTATCTACTGGTGAAATATTTTTTTAAATCGGTCCAGTAGTTTCGGAGCCTATTCAATTCAAACAAACAAACAATCAAATCTTTCCTCTTTATAATATTAGTATAGATGTGATTAGTCAATTTTGAAAATGTATTCTTCGTCTTTTCTGCTTTCTGTTTTAGTCTTCTGTGTTTGTCGGTCGTTGTGTAAAATATCAACAGACATAGGTATTTCGTTCAACAAATCTTTTAAAGGTTTATCTCCATCATCACCATCTCAGCCCATTTCTAGCCATTGCTTTACGTAGGCCTTTCTTTCCTCTTTTTGTACGTTAAACTAACTCGGTCCTGTGCCATTCTCACTTAGATACGACCTGCTTTTAACATCTCGTTACTAGACCTCTGACTTCTATGTCTAGACGTCCGACTCCTATGTTTCCTTTTGAGCTACCATTCGGTCAAGGTTATTATTATATTTTATTTATATTTTATATTTTCATTATCTCCATTATTACTGATAATTTATGTTACAGTCCACATCATCCTAGATTTCACCAAGCATACGTAATATAACACCTAAGTTTTTTATTTTATACGGACCCCAACGACGTGTCCAAGACACGTGATATTTTGTGCCCCCAGGATTTTAAAACAAGGGCTGTCACGAGGGGGTGGTTGATAACGGAAAATAATAGGTACTAATCCACGACAGGGGTTTCAACGAGTTGTAATAACGCCTTGCGTCTGATTGCGACGTAATAAATTGTGACGCGATAGGGTTGAACATCAAAGTTTTTCTAATCCTTAATCCATACTTCATATTAATATTATAAATGCGAAAGTGTGTATGTCTGGATGTTTGTTAAATCACGCTAAAACGACATAAACTGATTTGCTGGTACTGTCACAGATATAAACTTCTGCAAGTTCTTCAAAGCAGAATTCGCTGATAGTCGCATGTATGTGTGTATAAGTGTGTATAACTTATAAATACTGTAAACATGCATGAAAGTAATCACAGAAAAATTGTTTGTTGTTAGTTTTTTAATTTTTTTTGCGACTGGTATCTTTTTTCATATTTTATTGTTTTTTGTTATTTATTTCTCATAATATATTTCTGGTACAATTTTCTGTCAGGGCTCTTCTTTAATTATTTTCCTGATTGTCCTTTAAATATCGTGTAAATATTTCGGTGTCTCTCTTCTGTTTAGTTCTTTACACTAAAACTAGTAGAATACTCGCAACTTCGTTTGCGTATATCTCGCTTTCCCGTGGGAATTTTGAAAAATCCTTTCTTAGTACACCCCTAGACGTCGTAAGGAATCTACATTCCAAATTTGGAATCTCTAGACCTAGCGGTTTGGGCTGTGCGTTGATATAATAGTTAAGTCAGTCAGTCAGGACTTTGAATTTTAAATATATAGATTATTTGTTATTCAAATAAAAAAAAGAAGAGCTTGACAACCCTACACGGGCTACATGTTAGGGCCCTTTTATCGCCGGAAACCTTATGAGAGTCTCGTCATGTGAACATTTATTGTTACGTCTTTGCCATTTTATATCGCGCCAGTAGCGTTTTGTCCGAGGGAACGATTCATCATACCTGGACAGTTAGTATACACTTCAATGAATAAGGTTTAAGACCGGATCCCCATCCAACCGAAGAGATGGTGCGTTGGAGTGATCTTATCTTCAGTAACAGAGGGGTTTCGTTCCTGCTCGGGGTAAACGTTTATGTGATGACATTTGAGTTTCCTGCGTCCTGTCGGCGGTGCTGATGGGTCTCACTTCTGGACTCACTACTACCTAACATCAGGTGGAGTGGAGTCAAGTTGTTTGGCTAAATAAAAATAAGAGTTTTTGTGTTTTCGTATGTACCTATGACAAGTATTTAAGTTTTTTTTTTATACCATAAGGGTGGCAAACAAACAAACGGGCCTCCTGATGGTAAGAATTATCGTAGCCTATAGACGCTTGCAATACCGGGGGTATCAGGTATCAGTCGCGCGTTGCCAACCCTCCCAATCCCCTCAAGTGGAGCTCTGGAGACTTTACTCACCGTAGGAACACAACATGGCCAAGACCAATGCTATTTGGCTACGATCTTCTGTGAGGTGGATGTCCTTCCCCAGACGGGCTGCTAGGATTTGAGCGAATTATCCACTGTGCCCTACCTCTCTTAGTATATTTTTACAATTATATATTATCAGTTGTTGTTAAAACTAGGTGGCGCTGTTTGATTTGTGTACAATTTTTGATTTATAGTGATTTATGAATAGGTCGCCCTAGTAATCCTTGGAGTGGATGAGGCGCCATGTGTTTCCTTCTAGAAGATTTCTTAAATAAAATCGGAAATTCAAAAACTCGCACAAGCACAAGTTTGTCTATAATTGTTTTTGATTGGACTCTTGCAGTCAGTTCGGCTGAAAAGTTTGAATTTGAATGGTAGAAGAATTTCGACAGCTGGTGACGTGTTGGTTAACCCTATTCCTCGGCACTTTAAACAAGTGTAAAATATTATGTTGACGATAATATATTTATTTATTTATCCTTCTAATATTATAAATTCGTAAGTAGTGTTGTGTTTGTTACTTCTACACGCTGAAATAGCTGGTCCAATTTTTATGATATTTGGCATGTAGGTAGCTGATACCTTAGATTAACACATCGGGTACTTTTTATCCCGAAAAGTAGACGATTCCCGTCGGATGTGGTCAAAAGTCTGATATAGATGGCGCTGTTGGGCATAAATAAATACACGCAAACGAAGTTTCGTGGGTTTCACTAGTTTATTATATTAGATGTCTGGTACCCATTACAGAAGCTAGCTTATGCCTTACTTTGGGACAACCTGGCGCAATGTGAATTATGTATAATATTATTTATAAACTATAATAATTAGAAAGTCACACCGTTAATCTACGGGGTGGGGAACATGCATTGAAAGAGCAATTTGTTTAGAACATGACCGTGCATGCACACCGACTTTTTTAGATCAACATTCCCTAAGTATTAGCCGGCAACATTTGTTAACAAAAAAAACAAAAAGAAACTGGCAAAAGTTGAAGAATTACCCTAATGTTACCGTGTTGCATAGTGTTGCTCCACAAAAGTTAACAGCGATGTGGATGCACGGTAAGAAATTTGAACATGCGAATCGAACCTGTATCCCAAATATGAGTAAGCATGAGCGTATGATTCATGTAACGGAATGTCGAAATACCAGTATCTTGTCTCCTCAAATATCAAATGACAAGCAGTTTACCAAGATTCCGGTGAAACGTCGGTTTTAGGTATGTCATCCCCCTTTTGACAGTTTGGCATGCGGAAATGTGCTTGCGAGTAGAAATCGTGTACGTCGCTAATATAAGTCGACACTTCGGCATCTGAAAAATGGTGTGATCTCAATTATATTTACTTACTAGCTTTTATGCCCGCGACTTCGTCCACGTGAAGTTCCGGACCCGTTCCCGTGGGAATCACATTGAATTTCGGGAAAAGCTATAGCCTATGTCACTCCCTGATAATGTAACTTTCCACTGGTGAAAATTTTTTTGAAATCGGTCCAGTAGTTTCGGAGCCTATTCATTTTAAACAATCAAATCTTTCCTCTTTATAATATTAGTATAGATTAACAAAACAAAAATGACGTTAATGATAAAATTAAAGCTTTTATAAAGGCTGACTGATTTACATTCGCCATTTCTTTCACCAGTGGTCATTTTGCTTTTGTTTCCGAAATAGTAGTAGTTTATAGAGTAGATGACACAAATCATTTATTACTGTATGTATGTACTTTCTGACAAAAACGTATTTTATAAAACCTATGATTTGAATAAAAGTTTTGAACGTTTCAACAAATTACAATAAAAAAATATTCATAAAATCATCTCTCATAGAATATCGATATTAAATAGGAGTCATTTGCCGATGTCTAACGATGAGTGAGTGTTGGATGCCTAACATCCATCCATAATAAGTCGTAGCCGTGTCCACACAGATTGAGTATGGCTCGCGAGTGAATGCTCTTTGTGTGTGGACGTCCTTTGAAGCCAATTTTGAGAATCGACAAAAATCGACAATGTTTGGCTCACAGATGAGCGGCTCTTGGCCGAAGCAACATGCACCAGAGGCAGCCCGAGAGGTACGTCCACTCCGAGTATTCGGCTCGCGAGCTCGGTCTGTGTGGACACGGCATAAGACAAACAAACAATTTCACTTTTTACGAAAAGTACCTAGATGCTTACTTAACTAGTGGTTAACTATTTTCACTTAATAACACAATTTTGATTACAAAACTATATAGAAGTAAAGCAAAATTTAATTTATTTCCGACAGTAAATTTTTGTCAAATACTACCCAGTGTTGTCAGCGTCTTAAGTCTTAATATATTCTTCCCCCTTTCTTATTTTAATTCCTACAAGATCTTGTAGTCATGGAAGTTCATGGGCATTGCTTACCATGAAGTAACCCGATTGTTTGTCTTCCTCCGTCATATAGAAAAACTTATTTAAAAAAAAAAACATTTTTATTTTCTTTTTCCAAAATAAAACTATTCCACGACTAAATTAACTTTATTAGTATGTTAGGTTTATTCTATATGAAAAACGGGTGTATGAAAACTAAGCTGGGTTTTCATATACAGGGTGTTAGTTACCCTTGGTCAACGGCGCGTATACCCTTTGTCGGTCTAACGCCTGCGGCATTCAACGCTGCAGCATAAAAAGCGTTTCCCTCAACACGCTGTATAAAGAGTTTTATAAACGGAACTTGGATAGCCTTTTTGGTGAAATAATTAAAATAGGATTATGGTTTAATAACATTTTTAATCGGATATTTTATAATGGCCTCGGTGGAGCGGTTAAAGCTGCTCTACGTAGAGAGTTCGATTTTAGCAAAAATATTCATCATCGTAATCTTAGCCACACGAAGTCCAATGCTGGACATAAACGTTCCCTAAACGGTTCCAGCGCAGCGTGACCGTTTAGCAGCATCCTGTATTACCTTAGGTCGGTTGACCAGCCAGCCTAACATGCTTACACTCGAGATAGTTTCTCGCATGCGACAAAGCTTCTTCGCCAATAGCAATGCCTGTTTTGTCTACTGGAGACATAACCGAGATACGCTATTGGCAGAGTGGAGCGTGAAATTTTTGTCGCGTTTGTCATGTTAGCCCGGCAGGTGGTCAGAAGACCTAAGGTAAGTCGCAGGAAGCCGGTCTACAAGGCCTACGAGGCCTACAAGGTTGTAGGCCGTCCTACGCTGCCCTTTTCGATACGCGGTTGCGATTCCAGAACCTTCCTGCCCCATCGGCCATTGGTTCTGCGCGCAATTTGTCTTGCCCATTGCCACTTCAGTTCTGATCCGTCGGGCTATGTGGGTTATTTTTGTTTTGCAACTAAAATATTAGTTCATTTAAGCCCAAATAGATATTTAATTTTATATGTGTTCGTTGAGAGGACGAGAAAGTTCAAAGTTTATTTGATACCAGATGGTACTGTGTGAATCGTGTACATATTTACAATTAATTTAAAGATTTACAATGGAGTATAATAATCTAATTTTCTGTTAAAATAGGACGTTATTTCCGTAGTACAGTCAACAAAACAAATAAGTACTACCTATGTTACTAACAACATTAAGATTGAAAAAAAAATTGAGTGGAAAAGCATTTATGAAATGGGCGAGCTTGAGCGGCTTAAAGCAATAGACAGGTCCGGTGGTCGAGTGGCTAGCAATGATCACTTTATCCCAAGGGCCGCGGGTTAGAATTCTGCACAAGGCAAACATTTGCATGAACATGTCTGTTTACCTTGATCTGACTGTTTTCTATGTAGGTATAATAAGTATTTATTTACAAAAAAAAAGTATTTAATTTTATTTATCAGCAATCACCCATCATAGTAAAGCTTAGTTGCTTAGTTTGTGACTAGATGGCGTTGTGAGATTCGTCCAAGAATATTTATATTAATTTAACAATGCGTTTCGTTCGCTATATCCTTCCTTGTAGCAGTTTAGTGATAAAATCGGAAGATATATTTTTCTTCTCTGTCTATTTCCCACCTTTAATTGTAGAGGGCAACACATTGGTAGCTCTTTTGGTATTCGATTAGGCTGTTTTACATTGATACAGTAGTTAATGCCAGCATCACTGGATTCCGGCGCTGCACTGGCTCTGCCACTGGATCGCGTCGTTTACACGCGTCAAATCCATACTAATATTATAAATGTGAAAGTGTGTTTGTTTGTCCTCCCGTCACGTCGAAAGTAATGAACGGAATCATATGAAATTTTTATTGGGGATAGTTTAAGGTCTGGAGAGTGTCATTTTTTTCCACGGGATAAAGAGATTTCCATGGGAAAAATTATTGACATTTTCCCTTGAGCACGCGGGCGGAGCCGCGGGTAACAGCTAGTAAAATAATAATCCCAAAATTTAAAAAAAAAAAACAATTTTATACAAGTAAAACAGCTTTCAATAAAGTTTACTTATTAGTTTAGTTTAATTTTTAAATTGTTAAATATTTATTTATTTCAATCAATACATTATTCTTACAGGCTACACCCAATACAATAACGTATATACATAATGCATTCTATTACCTAAACTTTACAAAAAATATTATATTTTATACAAAATTATTACATTATCATGAAATTTCATTGTATATAAATATGTATTTAATTGTACGACTCTTTTTCTATTGTTCTCTAATAATACCCCTGAAAAACAATTGTTAATTCTGTCCTGTCTGTATATTTATTTTCTTAGCTGTACCAATTGAAAATAGACAAGGAAAGCAAATATGAGTAATAAATAATTCTTGGAGACAATGGGGCGAAGTCTCCGTTGTAAATTATGGGTATTCTCGCTCGGATAATGTTATTTATAACTGTCTACTGGTTTCTAACATATGTGTGGATGTATTTTGTTACGTATTATATTATTTCACTAGTTGTTACCCGAGGCTTTGTCCGCGTGAACAAGGAGAGCCAATCATTCAGATAAAGAAGTATGTATCTTTTTCCTTTTCTGCTCTTCTGTATTCTTGGCAAATTGCATACAAATTTTCGTAATTTCATCTCAATCGGTTCAGTCGTTTTAACACCAACAAAGTTACTTTTGCAATTATAATATTAGTAAAGATAGTTGGTATATTAATCTGGTAAAATACAACCCGTCTTTACCCAGATTGATATCACAAAATGGTTCGTTTGAATACCAAAAATATAGTAACATGGACTTTTTTTATAACTTTTCTTTATTGGCAATTGTTTTTCTATATTCTTGTCTGAGGAAAATAATCAACAAACAGAAAGACACCAGTCTGAGTTAAATAAAAGAATTTTATATAAAGACTAAGTATACCCCATTCAAAGGTGGATTTTAGCAACACACGTTTGAACATAAGTCATTAAAATCCGTTTAAGTAAAGCCACTTTCCACATCTTTGCGGAGGTACCATTGTGTTACCACAATGGGGGCTGCATTTACGTTTTATCTTTTTGCCCCCAGTAGCAATAAATTTTGTTCCCGTTCCTACCGAGTAAACTTACGTCTTTAAAAGCTATTGCGTGGATATCACACCAGAAAAAATATTAAAATACTCTGTCGCACTGCTCCATTGTGGATTGGCAGAGGTCATTGTTATCAAGCCGTCTGAACACCACCGACCTGGTTTAATGTCATCCATTGATCTGAAACATGGAGATGTTCGAAATAACGAAACCCATCCAAACACTGGCTAAGGTTCACGTTGCACGTTGTCGGGTTGCATGTCGCCGCCCCGCCCCGTCCGGCGCCGGCGGCCGCCTGCCCCCAATTCTGCTATTTATTAACCAAAACAGATCGGCAGAGTTTCGGCTTGGTTGCATTTGCGGTTGTAAACCAAAACGGTATTCCAATAACATTATGTTTACAGCTGAAACGCAAACGGTTGGTTACAAAAGTCACTCTTTTACTGCCGATGCAAAACCGCAACTTTTGATAGTTCAACCAACGCAGAGCCGTGGCGTTTCAGCTGTCTCAACTGTCAAAAAAATTGCAGAATACCAAACGATAGTTGAACGGATTACAAACCGTTCTGTGTTCATTAGCGGAATACTACAACCGTTCCGGCTGCCCAACCAATGAGTATCGGCTTTGTTTCAACCAAAGAGTTAGCATACAAAAATGTCGATTCCAATGCGTTTCAGATGCGTTTCAGCTTAAAAAAAATAGCAGAATGGGGGGGCTGGTTGTAGTAGCGGGCTGTTTTGGCGGGTCCGCGGCTTGGGTGTGAATTGGCTATACTTGGCTAGGCTGGCACAATATCATAGGTAGAATATATGAAAATCTTTTACAAACAAAATCTAAGACAACAGTCCTCTAACTTACCCTACAATTTTGTCAACGTCACGGAAAACTTCAGCGATTTATCTCTGAAACAATGCAAAGATATACGAGTATCTATTCCTGAAGGGATAAAGAATTGAATACTGAAGTTAACCTATATGTTATAGTAGCAACCCTGTTTGAAAAAAATAATCTTTATTTATTTATTGTGTAAAACACATTGAGTATATTTTAGACAATACAATATAATGAGGAGCGCGATGGCGTCGCTGTGTGTCGCACTCTAATATGAACACGCAAGTTAAGCGACGTCGACCCTAGCCAGCGTTTGGATGGGTTTCGTTATCTCGAGCGTTGTCGATCGATGACAGTCGTTAAGCCAAGTCGGTGGCCTTAGGGCGGTTTGAAAACACCGGCCTCTGCCAATCCGCATTGGAGCAGCGTGGCAGAGTACGCTCTAATCACCTTCGATTGAAGGGAGACCCGTATCCCAGCAGTGGGATGATTTTGGGTTGATATGATGACAATATAATGGTGAAGGCTATTTTTAAGTATTACACCACTTGTATTATAATAACACTTGTATTAGGAAAACCCCCACCTTTTTAGAGTTGGTCACACAAGAAACCGAAATTGAATAGAATGAACCTAAAAAATGTTTGAAAGAAGAAGAAAGAAAATCTGTTTATTTGGTACACACGCATAAAAGTACAAATATTACAATATTTCACATACATTAATTTACAATATTAATAACAAAATAAATATTTCGTATCCCAAATAAAAATTGCATATTTGGGATACCACGCTAAAAAGGCCTCTGCTCAGCTCATCCCGTGAGAGGTTTGATTACAATAATAGGCTTATTCTGCTGTATGCTATAAAGACAAGATTAACAACGGCAACTACAGATTAGTAATGAGCAATTAAACTTATTGAAGTCACAGGGGAGTAACTACACATGAGACAACATGGTATTACATGAGATAACATATTAGACGAGAGAATTGGTCTACTAATCTGGATATCATACATTGGTAGAGCATTTATTAAATAGGTTAGCTCAACCAGGGAAGTATTTTTCTTTTCTTCTTCTCCTGTTAAATTCTCGTGGTCATTTTGCTTTGTTTCCGAAATGATGGTAGTTTATAGAGTAACTTATTTACTCAATATTTAATACAGAATAATAATATTATGTACTACATTCCTCATTGTAAACGACGTGTCCAAGTGCCCGCGAGGGTCTGAACAGAATAAAGTATTCGTGACTGTCATTTTTTTCTTCAAACCAAGCAATGCATTGTGTTACCTATATCTTCATCACGTTTCGCTTGATTGTTTGCTTATTGGAGTGACAAAAAAAACCAAAAAAAAACACTTTGTCATTCTCAAACTACTCGTGAAAGCACGCACGCTCTTAAAAATTTTCACAATAAAATTCTTGCATTAAAATTTTCAAGTTTAATTTTTTGTAACAGTACATTAACCTTTCACCCCAAATATCCTTGGAAGATTTATGAAAATAAGCCCAGTTATAAAACGATTTCTTTATTACTGTGCCCATTAAAGTTGTCGGCTGTCACGCAACTGTAATAACATAAATATATCATTAAGTAAGTATATTTTTAACAAACAACGAGTTAAACGCCGCATACTTAAAAAAAGGACGGGTTGCACTCCGGGAATGCCTTCAGGAGAACGTAGTGCATTTTTGAATATTTTGGAATGGTTAGGTTAGGCTTACGCTTTTTCGATCAGGCTACGGATCTGACGCGAGTTTAACATTTTTTACCCGTCTAAAAAAAGTGCCAAGCGGCGCTAAAGAAGTTTTCACTTAAAAAAAAAATTATTAAAAAATATTTTATTACAAGCGAAACCTGCGCTACATTGTTTGCATCCCGATTTCTCGTGAGAATTTTGAAAAATACTTTATTTTACTACGTTATACAAAAAACAAAACCTCTAAGTTTCAGGCCTCTTCGGTCAGCGGATTAGGATATGCGTTAATGCGTCAGTTAATCAGTTAGGACAAGTTTATAAGTACCTATTCTTGAATAGGTATTATATTTTTTGTATTATGACTTCTGTCGTGTCAAATTTAAAAATGTCGAGTGATTTCGACCGTCTTGGCTTAAACTGTCATCATGTCAATGTAACAGATATTCCATTTTACGAAGTCCGTCCGGCTATGACTGTTGTAAGGTGTGCACATATACAGTCAACAACGGAATTGACTGTACGCCCCCATGCACCCCCCCTGTACATATGATTAAAGATTTCTAAATATTGCGTGAAGGGATTTTAGATTACCTACTTGAAAATTTATTTATCATTAAAATTTTGTTTTCACCTCACAAGCTCGGAAAGAATCTGTTTGTCATTCGAAATCTGAGCGCAAAAGTGCATTTTGTGCCCTAGCGTGGAAAGTATTTTTAAAATTCGAACCTTTCTATTCTTTAATTTTTTATACCGCCAGTCCTCTGAAAATGCATTAATACTTATTTCATGCCAGTGCGCCAACCTTATTTTTAGAATAATCGAACTGGCCAGCACGACACCGCATGAAAAAAATAAACACTTATTTAATATTATTATTTGCGTTTTTCTTGCACCTAGGATTTTCCTCGCTGTAGTGAGGTGAAAAATTTTGTGTTTCGCTCGGCAGCAAAGTTATTCTGCGTCTCGTACCTTTGAAACCCTCGCTACGCTCAGGATTCTATATTTGAATCCTTCTCTAGCTCAGGTTTCAATTTAAGTACTCGCGCCAAAAAATAACTTTGCAGCCTTGCATAACAAATAACTATTATATCGTTAACATAAAAAAAAATAAAAATAATTATTGAATTTAAAATAAGCAAAGAACAAAACATAGGAACATAATTTAAAAGAGATAAAACTCATATTTATCATTAATATTCATATTGTACTATGTAATTACAAATTTTCAAGTAAATCCCTTCACGCAATATTTAGAAATCTTTAATCATATGTACAGGGGGGGGGTCAGTCAATTCCTTTGTTGACTGTACATGTTATAGCGTGCATGACCAATTTTACGAGGTCACAAACACTAAAACAATACATGCGAACGTTACAACATTCACCGTGAAGTAGAATATATGTAACGCACTGTTTTATATATTTTTGAAGAGCGAAGTTTGTTATAGTGAATTTTCAGTGTCTTTCACTGTAGTTTGCGAACTGTGGCATTTCACCCTCAGGAACTATGAATGTTGTGTTCATAATATTATTATAATTGCTGTGTATAATAATTTTAATAGCTGTAATAGCGCGCTGATAGCATAATGGAATGACAGTGATTAACGAACAGAATTTACTATCGCTTGCTTAAAATCCGGACGTATAGGTACATAATAGTAACAGATTTGAATTTTCAAATTCATACCAACACATAATCATCCCACATGCAGGGATACGGGTGTAGATGACTATTAGGTGACTCGAGAACACTGACACCAGCTACTCGCGGTTAATACTAAATTGCTCTCTTCAATTTTAGATTAGATTGTATTCTGTCACACTACTATTCCAGGCGGAGACACCACTGTTTTTAAGCCGCTTGAATACCACAGATTTACATCATCTATCGGCAACAGTCAGAACCGACGGCTTAACGTACCCCCCGAACCACGGAGAAGCTCGAAATAACAAAACCCATCCAAACACTGGCTGGGGTCGACATTGCTTAACTTGCGTGTTCGTTTCATAGTACGACACATAGCGCAATGTTTGCAATGTTTGCGGAGGCTCACAAGCTCACATAGATGGTTTTCAAGCTATCATTCGTAAGCGAGTAGCCTCCGCGTGGCGCCGCCGGCTAGCGGCTGCGAGGTAGCCCTAGCAGCCTGCTGGCTGAAATGGGGAGTCGCTATTATTGGAATCAAGTCCATATTGGCTCAAACATTTCTTAATAATCCTAAAGGCATTCCTAATCCATCCTAAAAACATTGCAAAATAATCTTAAAACCATTTCTAATCCATCCTAACCAAACATTGCAAAATAATCCTAATAGAATTCCTAATCCATCCAAAAAGCATTCCTAAACTACACCAAAAACATTCGAAAATAATCCTAGAAATAAACACTAACTCGGATGGAGGTGGACCATGGCCCATTGAATATTTGAATTTCTTATTACAAATTTAGGTGGACCACGGGCAAGAAAAAATGCCCGTGGTCCACCCAGGTGTATCCCGCAGGTCGACCACGACCAATACGGGAAGACCAGCCATGGTTAATTTTAAATAAAATAATTAAATTGTACTAACATAGTTTTTAAGCATTTGTAATATTAACACATAGTATGGAATTTTATTCTGAAAAAAAAATATTATTAGCGACGCCATCGAGCTCCTCATTCAATTTAATTCAACCATTTATTAGCAAAATTAGGTGTACAATATAGGTCTTAAATTAGATATGCACTTTTAACTGAATCATCCTTTCCAGATATTGCTAAAACTTATTTGTATCAAAAAATAATTTATTCTCTCAAATTACATTAGTAATATAATATCGTATCTATAATGAAAGTTAAAGGGATATATCAAGTCACGACTGATGAGTTCTCCTGGGAGGTGGTTGAGACCTTCGATCTGCCACAGAAGGCTCCATTGCGCATATATTTGCAACGTGACACCGCAATATCTTAAGGGACTGAGTCTAACATAAATGTAGACTGTATTCAAGTCTGACGTTCTCTTCTGAAATGATTATTAGTCGAAGTGTACAGATAATAAATTTGAAAAAATAATCTACTTTACAAGTTACCATCATTTCGGTAATTAAAGCAAAATGGCCGCTTGTATAAGAAATGAGCAAAATGTTCAAAACACAAATGCCATCACATAAGTCAGCATCGAGCGGGAATCGACCCCGGCACCCCGCACCCTCAGATGCTAAAAGTAGGATTACTACCAACGCACCACAGGGCTGACAAAATATTTAATTATTGTTGGGCAACTGACATGGATTTCTTAGGTTACTTGACATAAGTTACTATGTGTGTGTAGAATTTATTTATCCATTTACCATCTCTCTAAGGTATAATTATTATTATTATTTTATTTCAGACAATTTTACAGTGCATTATAATTGTTAGTAGGTATTTAAAAAACCAACTTAAAACTATGTTAATACAAGAGAATACTTATAACTAAAACCTCCTGCGGCACACATAATGCCTTTTGCTTCAAATTGCTGTCTCTCACGTCAATACTACCTACTCCGACTATCTTCTTTCTGATTAAATTCGTTGTGAGTTCCACGACAGCTGTAGTTTCTCCCCCGGGACGTCAATAAGCTTCATCGCTTATTGTCAATCTGATGTCGCCGTTGTTGATCCTGGCTACACAGGAGACACATCGGTGGGAACGTGTGGTGGGCTTGTCCTGATTATCTATTTAACATAGGCGGTGGTAACATCGTATTTCTGTATTTATAACCTTGAGAATTTGTTACTGAAAGTACATTTGATTACAAAAACCATTAAAACTAACTAATCGGGTGTACAAAGGAAAAGCACCTTAATTAGTTTAATAGATGGGAGTGTTCTCAATTAATTAACATTTTATGTCTTTATGTAACAAACGAGGAAATAGAGCGTCTGGTTGCTTTTTGTGGCATCTGTCATTGAAGTAATTTGTCGGCCACAAATGAGTTTACCGTTAAGTGGTCTGGTATTCTAGATAAATATTTTAATATTCGTGCATGAATTAAACAACGCCATTTGATCCCAAACTAACTATTTAAAGAAAGATTTAGATGCTAATAAATATAATGTGTTATATAATTTTTAATATAACATTTTATATAGCTCTCTTGAAAACATGAGGGTGAGGGAATGGTCATTTTTGGATACAATGATCGAAATGAAATCAAATGAAATCATTTATTTCAGAAATTAGAACTTCACAGGCACTTTTTCTTGTCATTTACAATTTGTAAATATGTATAAAGAAAATAAACTACGTTATATACTACCACCATTTCGGACACAAGCAAAATGGCCACCGGTAAAAGAAATGGCGAAAGAAACCCGGTTACAGCCTTTTTTGTCATTTACCAATTTTTTTCTTTCACTCGTTTGTTACAATGTATAAGAACATTTATAAGAATAAATAAAATACAGATCCAGGTACATACAGAAATCAAGCACTAAACGATCCGTTTGCGAATATAATGTGTTAGATTTTGTTTAACATAGAATCTAAAAGCAAAACTGTCACTCTACTAGTTACCGAGTAATATCCCACGAACTTTAAATAAACTTTGATGAAAACGTACAAATGACAATTAATTTTGCTCTCAGCTGAAAGCAAAGCGAAGCAAATGGAACCCTACACTTTGTGTGATCCGACAAGCTTTTGTCCGGTTTTTAAAGTTATAGGTATATGGTGAGGACGAAGAGAAAAGTAAATAAAGAATGTACGTAATAATATTTAGTAAAATAATGCTAAGATTAGCTTAATTTTCATATAATAAATCTAAAAAAATATTCTATAAAAACAATATAATTACGTTTGTGTTAATTTGTCTTTGTACTAAACGTAGTTGTGCCCAATTTACTGAATTAGGTTATAAATGTTATAATCTCTTGAATAATTGTCATGTCTGTATATTTCAAAGTATAAATAACATTAGCCAAACCACCTGGTAGCAGTAAAATTAATAGAAAAATTACGTAATTATTCCTTATCTACATAGTTCTGTTATTGTAGTTAATTTTATTTTAGTTCGGTTCCTGTTACGCTGTTGTTAGGTACAAAAATAGTAAAGAATTTCACTTTTTGACAAATTTGAAAGAATATCCACTACGTACTCAGTGGACACTGTGACACTGCGTCACCGCGCACTCCTTCTTCCAGGGTGGCCTTATTCGCACATGTATGGTGTTACCCCGCAGTTGGCGAGATCCAGTGTCTGCAGAGCCTCCGCTATCCACCTTACGGAGGTCGCCCCCGGTATCAACGGGTGGAGTAAGCCCGGACAACCATTCGGGGCGAAGACGCTTTTGGGGAGGGTCAGCGAGCGAACGAGTAAAAATACAAAGTAAACACAAACATTTTTAATTGTTAATTAATTTAATTATCTTTGTTTATTGTGTATGTAAAATAAGTAAACTTAAAAATTCTTGTCATGAAATTTTCTGTTGGAGAGCGTATTTACCTTGTACTTGTTTATTCGTGACAATCCACAAGACGGTTTGAAGGAAGCAAGTAAGTAGGTAAATATTAATTTAGTCCTCCGTCATTATGTTTAGACAACCGTTTATTTATTCTTCTGCTGCCCCACAAAAGAGGGTAGCGTTAAAATTTATCAAACATTTTGAATTTTTTATAAAAATTTACCTTTGTCAAAATAAAGTTACCCAAGTTTTTCTTCATTGTTATATTATTTAGTAGAATTGATTTTGTTTTTTATTAAATGTTATTGTCGTTTTCTAAATTCAATTTAATTTATGCTATGTTATAAAATAATTTATGTAATAACACTAATGAATCCCGCGCAACTTCGTTTCTAGATCATACCTTTGACCAAATCCTACGAAAATCGTGTACTTTTCGGGTTAAAAAGTGTTAATCCAAGGTATCATCTACCAACGTACCAAATATCTTAAAAATTGGCGCAGTCATTTCAGCGTGAAGTAGTAACAAACATACACACAAACTTTCGCCTTTACTAAATTAGCAGGATTTGTAGCGTACTACGGCGTAGCATGCTACTGCGCATTACGAGCTGCGTCGCCGTAGCAAGCTATGCACCACAAGCTACGACGTCGTAGCAAGCTACCTTAATACGAGCTACGCCGTCGTAGCAACCTACGCTACTACAATCTACGCGGCAGTAGCAAGATACGTTACCACGAGTTGTCAAGCTACGATACATTGCGCTATGTCATCGTAGATTATTTGCGTTTTTAAAGATCCCATGAAACATTATACATTAGGTTGATGTAAAAAGCTGACACGTCAAATGGATATCGACCGGTGAAATATCTTTACATAGTATAAAATGACGTCGCTGTCGGTCTGTCCTAATGCTTAGAACCTTAAAACTACGCGGTTTCTTTAATACATAGAGTGATTCAAGAGAGTAAGGTTTATTATGTTTAAAACATACCAAAATTCCCACGGGAAAGCGGGGCACTCGCAAAGTTGCACGGGTTTCGCCAGTTAGAAATATTTTTGATTGAGATTTTTTTTTCTACTTCATGCACACCAAAAATGGAATTGACTATTTATTTGTAATAGAACAACTGCTAGAAGTGCTGAAGAAAAACAATCAAATGAATATAACTTTAGGTGCTCCTTCACTGGGAGCATTCGCGTGTAGTGTAACGCTCAGATTCGAGCATTACAGCAGTGAGGGAGGGGAACGCTCATCAGTCAGGGAGGTAGTATTGTAATGTAATGCTCAAAGTCGAATCTAAAATGTTACATTACACGCGAATGCTCGCGGTGAAGGTGCACCTTAAGATTTACGTTTGCTTAAGATACCTTAGTTTGAAATGTAGTCATCGGCCCCCTCAGTTTCTCTATTTATAGATTAAAAAACAAAGTTTTATTATTAGATTTTTTTTGTAGACAATTTGTGTCTCACTGCAGAGGAAAGACCTCCCCCCAACTTTTCTCTTACTTGTGTCTTTTCGGGCCAATCAACCAAGTACGCGTCGAGCTCATCCCGCCATCGCCTTTTTGGTCTTCCGCGACGACGTTTAACGGATTGGGGCATCCAGTGGGTTGTGATGCGAGCTCATCTATCGGAAGACATTCTTTCCACGTGCCCAGCCCAGTTCCACTTCAGTTTGGCAGCCTTGTGTACTACGATTAGATTATTATAATAGAAAAAATATTTTTCTTTAATAAATTTTGGTTATGTTTACTTACACAATAAGTAGGCGTTCACCCACGTGTCTATAATGGGAACAATATGCAGGAACAAGTTTAAACATTTTTCTTTCTATTTTTAACAAAGTTAGAAAAACATTAATCCTTACTTCCTTACTAATATTATAAATGAGAAAGTGAGTTTGTTTGTTTGTTTGTTATTCCTTCACGGCTTGACTAAGCAGCTGATCATTATGAAAATTTGCATAAGTACATATTGTTAGGAGTACAGAGTCCAACATAGGCTTTTTATCCCGTGAAAGTATGTCGTTCCAATGGGAAAATATTTTTTCTACTATAGAGGGCGCTGTATCGGCCAACAGATGGCGCCACAAGTCGCGCTTTGGGTTGTTTTGTGGTCAAACGAGATCTATGACATAAAATAAACGCGAGCGAAGCCGCGGGGAAAAGCTATATAAAGCTATAGCTATTAATATATTTTTAAGATATACAGGGTGTTTGGTAGAGGATTGAACATGGGATAATGGCAGAAAGGTGAGATGATCTGCTACATGCTGAGCGAAAAAAGATTGACCTAGGGCCCATAGTTTTTTTTTAATGATTTTTTTTTAATTTTCACCAAACTTTCTTCCTTCGTGAATTTGAAGTACTATAACTTTTTTTTTATTGAATCAATCGTCCAGCTTATTTTTTATTCTTATCTTAACTGAATGTAGCTTACTTTTAAATTGATATTTGTTGGTTAGAGTTACCAGGAAAAAAATTATGAGCCCTCAAACATCAAAAAGGCGAGAAGTCCATGCCGAGCGTTCAACTTTGGACTGCAGTTAAAAAAAAACTAAAAGTGGTACAGCAGTTCTAATTATAAGAAAACAGCTCTAGTTCATGCCCTTTCGAATGGTATGTAATTTGTATAGTTTATTTTTTTCTAAGTAGTCTTTCTCGTACTTTCTACATGAAATTGACCATTTCTGACAAAAATACTTTAATGAAAATAAATAAAAAAAATGTTACGAAACATAGAGCGGGATGGTTACGGTTCATCATTATCAGTCCATTCTTCCTTTTTCACTCTTCATAGGTGGGCAATGCAACCAAGACCTTGTAGTGGTGAAGAGTGGTAGAGCGTAGCCACTACTATGAACTAGTAGTAGCTCGTAAATGGGCAGGCTCGACCGGGGCAGTACCTCGTAACTATGTCCCCCGTGTTTCGTAGGATGAGTGAGAGAGCCGGAAGCCTGATACACCTCCTGTTTCCTACTCCCTTATTAACTTCCCTTCCCCGGTCCTTCCTTTTTCATTGTAGTCGGTGATTGCTCACCATAAGGTGCTTGTTTGTCCTCCTTGTGTCAAAAAAAAAGTTGTGCATGTCTATGGGCAGCGGTAATTGCTTACCATCAGGTGACTTGCTAGCTAGTTTGTCCTCTTCGTGTCATTAAAAAATCGTAGATGTCAATAGGCAGCGATGATTGCTTACCACTTACCACTCTTCACCACTACAAGGTCTTGGATGCATTGGCCACCCATGAAGAGTGAAAAAGGAAGAACGGATGCTGATATTGATTAAGAGAAACGTTAACGTTTCTACCTGCCTTGTGTAACCATCCCGCTCTATGTTTCGTAACATTATTTTGATTTATTTTCTTTACAGGATTTTGTCAGAAATGGTCAATTTCATGTAGTATGTACGAAAAAGACCACTTAGAAAAAAAAAAACTATGTAAATTGAATACCATTCCAAAGGGCATGAACTAGAGCTGTTTTCCTAAAATTAGAACTGCAGTACCACTTTTAGTTTTTTTTTTACAGCAGTCAAAGTTGAACGCTCGGCGTGTACTTTTCGTATTTTTGATGTTTGAGGACTCATATCATTTTTTGTAGAAACTCTAACCGACAAATATCAATTTAAAAGTAAGCTACATTCAGTTAATATAGGAATAAAAAAATAAACTGGCCGATTGATCCAATAAAAAAAAAGTTACAGTACTTCAAATTCACGAAGGAAGAAAGTTTAGTGAAAAATTTAAAAAAATCATTAAAAAAGAACTATGGGCCCTAGGTCAAATTTTTTTCGCTCAGCATGTAGCAGACCATCTCACCTTTCTGCCATTATCCCATGTTCAATCCTCTACCAAACACCCTGTATATTCATTTCGAATACCCTGTTTTTCTTAACTTGACCAATGTAGTAAACAATCTTAGCACGTCTTTTTAACGAAATTAGGCAATTAAAATTATCATTTACACCCAAATAATAATAATATAGTCAGAAATGGCATTAACACAACACTCTTATTATTCTGGCGATTTATCGATTTTACACGTGGATAATTGAATAAAAAGACACGCTAAGATTGTTTACTACATTGGTCAAGATTATTTAGTCCCAGCGTCGCACGGCTTTTACTAAAGATCCCTAATTAAAAATAAATAAATAAATAGTCTATGTTAAACGGGGGTAATGTACCTTTCTAAAGGTGAAAGAATTTTTGAAATCGGTCCAGTAGTTTTTAGTTTATACGTTACAAACAAAAATAAAAATCTTTCCTCTTTATAATATTAGTATAAATTATTAACTAGCTTTTTTGCCCGCGATTTCGTCCGCGTGAACTTCCGGACCCGTTCCCGTGGAAACCACATTGAATTTCGGGAAAAGCTATAGCCTATGTCACTCCCTGATAATGTGGCTTTCTACTGGTGAAAGAATTTTTGAAATCGGTCCAGTACTTTCGGAGCCTATTCAATGCAAACAAACAAACAATCAAATCTTTCCTCTTTATAATATTAGTATAGATAATTGACTTGTGAGATATATTATTTTTATTTTTGCACTTGTTGTTTCCTTCCCCTTATTATAGAAAATGTTCTCAAAGATTCTTATAAAAGATAGGAAATGTAGAGATTGCGTTTCAAAAGAAAATATATTTATTGTAAAGTGCTTTCAAGTATTCTACGAGTTATTTTATAGAAATTCCCTGCAAGACATCAAAATAAGTGCCTGCTTTGTTCCACGACTTTTACTAAAGATGTTCTAAAAAAGGAGGTTTCAGTTGGAACATCCACATGAACAAAAAAATACTTTATTTTTATATTATAGTTAATTAGATTATTTTTTAATGTTAGTTTTTTTTTATCCGCCAATTGTGTCCCACTGGCAAAGGCCTCCCCGCAACTTTCCCCAATTTTCTCTCAATACGGCCTTTTCCGGCCAATCCTCCAAATAAGTGTCCAATGTTAGTTAATTATTTAGTTTAGTTAATTATTTTATTTTTAGGACTTTCTTTAGGTCGTCCAACCACCTTAATGTGGCTGTCCTAAGTTGCGCTGTCCCATACGCGGTAGTTCCTAAACTCTCATTGTTTTGCGCACTATGTGCCGTGCCCACTGCCATTTCAGTTTAATCCGTTGAGCTAACGTCGATTACTTTCGTTCTGATACGGATCTCCTCATTTGATTTGTTCCTAATTTCATTTGAAACACTGAGGCTCGGTGTTCCTCACAAGATTCGTTTCTTTTCTCGGTGTGAAGGTGCAACAGTCTACCAATGAACGAGAAGAGATGATTGGTTACCATGGACCTGATAGATCTTTTGTCCTCGTCTATCATAAAAAAAACATATTCGTTTACGTTATTGTGTACTACAGATTAATCAAAATTGATTGTTTAACTCCATAATATCGGCATCAAAGTGGAAATATGAAATGCGTCACACATGGACAATTTTAAAGGCAATTAATTGGTATTCGCCCGTCTTAACTTCGGTTAAACTCGCTCCAATTTGCCCGTAATGAATTCTGTGTGTGATATTATGCTTATGTCATTGCATGCATATGGATTAACGCGAAGATATGTTTGCCTGTGAAGGAGATGCTTAATTTAATATAGTTGACGGTTTAAAGGCACGTAATCTTATAGATAGCTTGTTAAATAATCTTTACAAACAAAATAATACCGTGATAGGATGACTGACAAGTAACTCACAGCGTAAACCCTTGGACCTATAGACTTGAAATTTGGAGAGAATGTTCCTTGAGTATTCTAGCACTAAGAAGGGATTTTTTGAAATTCCACCCCTAAAGGGGAAAAATGGGGTGCCAAAGTTTGTATGAAAAAACACAACGCTAATCTTTGTCTTTTTTATTTATACTCTAAGACGCTAATTGATAGTAGGCCACGCGGGCGAAGCCGCGGACAGAAGCTAGTAATATTATAAATAAGAACATGTTTGCCTTTTTTTCACGTCGTCAAAAGTAATGAACGGATTGACATGATCATCATTTTGTTTATTATTTTGTGTTATTCTATTATTAATTTTGTGTTAATTATTATTTTTAAACTTAAATGATTTTTTGTTCTTCCATTGTACAGCGACTTTGTTATTTACTGTAATGTTGTGCAACTAAATAAATTAATTAATGATGCCGATGTGAGTCCATTGGTGCATTTGTTTAGTAGAATCGGGCCCCTGGTTGCTATCGATGGATAGGCAACGTCTCACGTCGTGGCAGAGTACGTTCGTTCTAATCCCTTTCGATTGAAGGGTGACCCGTATTCCTGCAGTAGTATAATAAAATTATGGGTTAAAACACTGGTTAAAACTAATAAAAAAATTAAAATGTATTATTATTATTATTTGCATACGCCTTAAAAAAGTACTATGTACCCACTGCTTCGATCTTTGCTAATCTTTTGTAAATCAAATTCAAAATATTCAAATTCAAATTTTTTATTCAGAGAGCAGGTCCTTTCAGACTCTCTCTCGTCAAAGGTTACATTAAAATAATAAATTATTTTCGTAATTAATCTATTCTATAAACTACTACCATTTCGGGAAGATAAGCTAATGACGGTAAAAGAAATGGCGAAAGAAAACCAATTACGACCTTTTTTTATGTCAAACAGTAGACAAACAAGCAAGCGGGCCACCTGATGGTCACCGCCGCCTATGGACATCAGTAACACCAGGAGCGCTACCAATGCGTTTTCCACCAAGGAGGTTGGAGGAAAGGAAGGAGGAAGGGAAGGGAAAGAAGGAGGGGGAAAGAGGGGATAGGGAAGGAGTTGGGCTTTGAGGTTGGTTTTATCATATCACACACAAAATACATTTCATATTTTTAAATAAAATATAGATCCAGTTACATATAGAAATTGTAGTAGGTATTTGTTTAAATTTCTCTGTCCTCCTACGAATTTCCAGATGTGCTGAGCAGAGAATTGTTGTATCTCCTCTGAAAGCAAAAATATACATTCTATACTTTTCTTCTGTGGCCCCTGTATTAAAGTGTAACATTACCATTCAAATAATTTTATTGAACATATCCATGGTTTTCCATAATCCGTTGGCACCTGCTACCGGGCAGGTGCGATAGTTCGCGGGTGCATAATGCGATTCAGATTGTACCTAAACGGTGTAATAAGATTTGCAAGCTTCATTGTACGAGATGTGAGATTTTGAGACGGTATGCTATCGGAATGTGTGATTTTGAACTAAATTCGAATTTTCGGATTTATGTACATATTTCTAATCGTCACTTGCTCGGCGTTGAATGGAAAACGTCACGAGAAAATCGACAAGTCTATGAAATGTTTAAAGATTTATGAGACCTAATTAATAGATCTGTTTACCCCTCTGGAGTGGAAAATCATTTTTATGACAGAATAGAACCCACAAGCTAGCGAGTAATCTGATAGTATGCCATCAAAACTGCCCATGGACGTCTGCGACTACAAGAATCTTAAATACGTTGCTCACCTATTATGGAATGAAAAGGACGTCAGTCGACCACCCAGAGAAACCAGAGAACCTTTTATATACTAATGCTTGCCACCAGTGCGTCCGGAGGCAATTTTAACAACCTATTTAACTCAGAGATAATGTAGTATTCTGGTGATGAAAGAATTTTAGAAATCGTTCCAGTAGTTTTTAAAATACAAATCTGTATTATATTAGATATTGGTACACTGTAAGGCAACTTATAAGAAACGACTCAGATTTCTTTGCGGGGAATGCACTGACGTGCAATACCAGTCGTGTTTCATAGTGACACAGAAACTCAGAGAAACAATAAAATGCATTCTTGCACTCGACGGAGAAATTCGATGCTTGAAAGTGCATTGTTGCGACCCAAATATAACAATATCATGTTTGATAGTTGAGTGGGTAAACAAGGAGTTAGGTAATATGAAAACAACTGCAATGGAACCCTTTTGAAATTAATGGTTTGAAAGTAGTTTTGATTGTATTTTTTTCACACAACGCCATCTAGTCCCGAACTAAGCAACTAAGCTTGTACTATGGGTACTAGATTGCTGATAGTTAAATATTTTTTTGTTAATAAATACTTATAATACATAGACAATACCCAGACCAACACAAACAGACATGTTCATGCACACAAAATGTTTGCCTTGCAGGATTCGAACCCGCGGCCCTTGGGATAAAGTGACTATAGCTAGCCACTCGACTACCGGGCCTGGCAT
Organism: Endotricha flammealis; assembly: GCA_905163395.2. NCBI lineage: Eukaryota > Metazoa > Arthropoda > Insecta > Lepidoptera > Pyralidae > Endotricha > Endotricha flammealis. The sequence continues at coordinate 976,784 of LR990871.1, read as the reverse complement.
GTTTATTTCACGATAAAGAGTAGGCCTTCACAGCACATTATTTGGTCGTGTAGTACATATTAATATTCTGTAGGTATTAAATATTAAATATATAATCTACTGTATTAACAACCACCATTTATGAAACAAAGCAAAATTTACCACTACTGGGAAAGGAAATTGCCTTTTTTGTCATTCAATTATATTTTTAATCTTCGGTATACTGCATCCCTATTATATGCGTAAGTGTCGACACATGGAATAGTTATAGTCTTAGTACAAATCGATAAGTAGTAGAAAAAAAGTTGTGATAATTCGAAGAAGTTTATAATAGGTTTTTTTGAATAAAAATATTTGGCTTTGATTTTGATAGACAATCCCCTTTGCCACAAACAGAGAAAGTTTAAGATTCATCATCATCATCATCATCTCACCCACAAGAAGTCAACTGCTCCAAAAATGTTTCCAGCGCGATCGGTTGACGGCGGCTTCCTTCGACTTTAGATTCGGGCTGAGCACACCGCAGCACAGCGCAGCACAGCGCGTTGCAGCTTATGGCACTACTTGTAATCTATGCAATATTATGAGAAAGGACACACCAAACGTTCGTACGTTACAGCATAGTTGCGCTGCGCAGCTACGCGTCGTCGTGCGTTTTGTGTGCCATTTCTCATAATATTGCATAGATTACAACACCATAAGCTGCAACGCACTGTGCTGCGCTGTGCAGCGCTGCATGCGGTTATGCTCAGCCTAAAGACCTTTAAACGGATTCAAATCTAGTATAGTCGTTTCTGAATAGCTCATTCAGTTTAATAAGCTCAAAAACCTCTTGTGCTGTTTCCCACCTTTAAAAAACAAGTACTTTAAATACACCACGGCATTACTTGGTATGTAAGAGGCGCTCCGGGAACTTCGTAACAACGTAATGGCCGTAAGAAACTCGGGCAGTGCTCTACGGATGCATTTGTATGCAGAATATTTTGTTCCGCATCTTACTGTTTTTATCTTAAGGCTGTGGATGCATTGGACATCAACAAATGCAAAGTTTTAATAGACCATGATGAGCTGAATAATAATTATCTAATAATTAGATGTCTGGCTTATAATTTACTAGCTTTTCCGCGCGGCTTCGCTCGCAGTTAGTTTTATGACATAGATCTCGTTTGACAACAAAACCCACGGCGCGACTTGTGGCACCATCTGTTGGCCGATACAGCGCCCTCTATAGTAGAAAAAATATTTCCCCATTAGAATGAGATACTTTCACGGGATAAAAAGTAGCCTTTGTTGGGCTCTGTACCTCTAACAATATGTGTACGGTCTCTTGCTACTCGTACACACCTTTGATGATAATTTTATGATAATTGATAGAGTAAATGATAACAACTTAATAACTGTAAATCGTCTATATTGTCCAACTTATTATTAAGTGAACGTGGATGACATGATTTGATAATGATGAACACAACTTGACTGATTGATATGATTGGGAGCACGTACGACGGCTCGCTGACCGATACACGAACGAACTAATTAGAATAAGTATTAAAACGACGCGCATAGCGTAAATTGCCGACGCTGCGTTTCTGTGCGGTGCATTGCCCCGTACATGTTCCCGGGCGACAGGATGAGGGGGTTTAAAGATGCTGGATGCTGTATGAACTAGAACTAACAAGATGAGGATACAATATTTGCTTAATCCTATGTTAGTGTATAATGATAATTTAATATAATGAAAAACGGATACAATGCAAATGTTGAACATGTATTTAAACTATCTAAAGCCTCTGAGAAAAGGTCTGTCCTAAATGTGGTGACGTACACTTATCTACTTTCACTACATCACTTACACTCGCGGAACTACAAATGACCATATTTCCCTGACCATCACACTTATCTGCACTTGTCACTGTTCGTCGGGGCGGTGCTGGCGCCTCCGCCTCGCCTGCTGGGTGCGCTCTCTCCGAAGAGAGCTGCTCCTCTGATGCAGGATGCGTCTCTCGTGGCACGGGATGCATCTCGATATCCGAATGATCCGTCGCGGCCCCTGACTGGGCTGCCTGAGCGGCCAACCGACCGCTGCGGATGCGTCGCAGCAGAACGATCAGACCGACAATCAATGTAATGCCTATACATCCATATATAACCGCGTAATGATGTATATCATGGCTGGAAACTTGCTTGAGTAGATGTTCGTTGGTTTTCAAATTGTCGATCTTGCTATGCAAATTTTCATAATGATCGGATGATTAGTTAAGCCGTGAAGGAATAACAAACAAACAAACACACTTTCTCATTTATAATATTAGTTTGGATTTTCTATAATTTGCTCTTCTGAACTCTTACTGACAATGTACATAATACGTCTAAATATTTTATGTTAATACCTTTTTGCCAGACTAGCAATCCACATTTTTAGATGATAGGATCAGTATTCTCGTAACAAAAACAGATTTAATCTCGATTTAAACTCAATCGCTGTCTCACTCATACAAAATAGGAATTGAATCGTGATTGAATTTGTTTTGCTACGAGAATAAGGCTAGCCCTCTGCTTTGTGGCGAACCGGATAACGGCAGCAAACGAGAAAGGTGTCACGAGATGGATGCATTGGGAAACGATTACGAGATAAAGACCATGGCTAACTGTTGTGTTTCTTGCGTCACTTCTCAACAGGCCGTACACGTCGAAATAAACGATTCTATTTTGTTTTATCGACTCAAACGTTTCATTTCATGAGGAACGTAAAATCACGTTGGATTTCCTACATGAAAATTTCGGGCGAAGTTTATTATTCTGATCGCGTAGCAAGGCAGAGAGAATTATCTGGAATTTTGTCGATTTTGCAATCTATGATACTGGAATTTAAATTATAAATATGCCATAAGTTTGAAGATCATGGTCTTTCACGTTGCTAAGAAAGAGAAGTCCTTTCAATCTCTACTCTGTCTAGAATCTTTCTGATTAAAATCGTTGAGTTCTTTAACTTTGTAATAATTATATTATTATCACCGTGAAATCAATAATTTTTACTGCTCTGTATCACACCGTGATGGTAGTTGTTTATCACAACTTTATAGTTTACTAGCGAAACCAACGCAACTTCTTTTACGTGTATGAACAGCAGCGCCAACTATTTTATAATGCGCCATTGACTATCAGACTTTCGACCAAATCCTAAGAGTATCGCGCACATTTCGGGATAAGAAGTACCCTATTTGTTAATCCAAGGTATCAGCTACCCACATACCAAATATTACAAAAATTGGCCCAGCCATCTGAGCGTGAAGAAGTAACAAACATAATCACATACTTTCGCCTTTATAATATTAATGGGATTTTCCTTCCAAAAAAAGTATAGTCAAAAACTTAATTTGAAGTAATGTAACCGTTACCTTAGAACTGTTATGGAGAGTACTATCGTAATAATATTAGCCATGTTTAAAGAACAGACACGAATTCAAATTGTTAACATTTTTTGTACTACTTTATATATACTGTATTTTAATAGACTTTTTTCAAAAAGCGATCATAGTAAAAGTGGACGTTGGAAGATTTTTTTTAATTTTAATTTTTAGACGCAATGCAGTCACGTCCACTCAATTCCTTGATTGGTTAAGGATATAAAAACTATCCTATATCACATCATCTCTTTATGTTATTTATTATTTGACGGGGTTGTTTTTGTGAATGGGCTCGTCCAGGATTACGGTCGCATCGGGAGTCGGGTTGCTGTGTTCCCTCCACTATTGTTCATAATATTGTTGATGGTGAGCTCAGTGATGGAGGCTGGCGGGCCGACTCTCAGTTGTGGTTGTCATCTTGAGGGATTGGTCTGCTCGCTTTATTAACATCTACATATTAGACATATTTAGGATTTGACCATAGCGCTATTTGGATCGACATCCCGCGTTTAGTGCTTGATTTCTGTATGTACCTGGATCTGTATTTTATTTATTCTTTTATATGTCGTAACCGGGTTTCTTTCGCCATTTCTTTTACCGGTGGCCATTTTGCCTGTGCCCGAAATGGTGGTAGTATGTATAACGTAGGTTATTTTCTTTATACATATATACAAATTGTAGATGACAAGAAAAAGTGCCTGTGAAGGTCTAATTTCTGAAATTAACGATTTTTCACTTCATTTCATTTCATTAACTCTTTTATCTTAAAACGCGTCACAAACGTAGTAGGAATATTGTAGTTATCTTATGGTGTATGGTAACTGTTAAGATACGATAATATACTTACTTAATTATTTTTTCGAAAACTTGCCAGAGATTGACGTTATATTTTGCATCTTTTGGTGCTCCTTCACCGCGAGCATTCGCGTGTAATGTAACATTTTAGATTCGACTTTGAGCATTACATTACAATACTACCTGCCTGACTGACGAGCGTTCCCCTCCCTCACTGCTGTAATGCTCGAATCTGGGCGTTACCCCGGTGAAGGGTTACTCCCGGTGAAGGAGAACCTTTATGATAATAAATAATGCATCGCTCATCAGCATCTTAATATTGTTATGAAGCCATACCACTAAATACGTTGGAAATAATAATATCGTACCTTAGCCGTTGGTTTATTATTCTTAAAAACTGAAGGTGAACGATATTTTATCAGACAAAATATTATAGGTTCCCGTATTATAGGTTTTCTACGTTCTCGACGCGCTTAAAAATATTTAGCCATTGAAGCATGAAAATATAGCCGGCAGAGTTTATAACTACTTATGCTAACATGACAAATAATTTTCCAAGTTTTATATAGTATATGTTGATGGAGAAAATAAAATACAACCAACCCGTTTACGTTAAAATGACATTGTTTTGCATAATGAATATATTCAGGCATTTAGTTTTAATGTGAGTAGTGTAGATGAGTTATTAAACCCATTATGTTGAAATAAAATACAATGTGTTCATAATAAACTATTTAATGCAGATGTAAACTGGAAATTTCGGCCAACACAGAAGCCTTTCGGAGGATAACAGTGAAGTCATGACCCTGGCTTTTATATCTGGACAAGCCTCACTGGTCACCACATAGGCACACATTTCCACCGCTTTGTCTTTTGCACGTGCAAAAAAATGCTTTAAGAAAAAAATCTTAAAACCTCCCCAAATTAAGTAACTTCCTTAACTGCTGTGTTTTCTAAATCGTTTTATGTCTTCCGTTAATTTCAACGATAGTTAAATTTTTAATTAAAACCTCTTTTTTGATGTCTGAACATTCTAGAGATCCGTTAGTGATTTATAAAACCATTGAGACCGCAAGTATATTGGGATAGTTGATAGTATAGAATTATTTTTTATATTCGCCGATTTACTTTTGTACTTTGTTCTGTTGAATACTGAATGTCTTTTTTTATATCGTATGTATTTTTTTTTTCTATTTTTGTATTATAAAATTATGTCAAAACAATGTTTAAAATATAAAATAGAATGACCAAAAAGTTTCTTTCCCCATATATTGTTCCAGTAATAATTTTGCTTTGTTTCCGAAATGGAGGTAGTTTATAGAGTATGAAAATGAAATGAAAATGAATTTCAAATTTAAACAAGTCTAGTAAAACTAGTCAAGAATGAGTTTGAAGAAGAAGAAGAAATTGTTGTTTTTTATTGTCCTTTGTTTCTTTGACAAATTTTCAACTCGCACTTGACCCGTTTTATTAGACTTGTTTAAGGGTCGTAAAGTTTTAGGGGGTCCAAATTTGAATAACTTTGCTTTTAACTACTCCCCCTTATTATTTTTTTTAATTTTCACAACTTTGATGATTTTAATGTACTGCTATGAAATGCTGTGAAGTGTAAATAAAGTACTCTGGTAATTGAGTTAAGAATTTTTCACAAGTATCTTCTTATCTGATAATTATACTAACTTAAACTTATCAGGAACCGAAGAAACCTTAAGCAAAGTCTCTTTCCTGGCATTTAAAATTTCATTTAACATTAATTAAAATTACAGAAAAGTGCTAGGCAGGCTTGTAATACCGAAGTCTAATAAAATTTCTTGTTTTTTCACAGCAACTTTATGCGTAAATCCCCTTGCCCAGGTTATTAGCACGTTACCGTGGGAAACTGCAATTTCTGTATATACATTGCTGCTGACGCTTTCAGGTTTATGTAGTTAAGAAAGAACCATTATTATTACATCAACTGCTCTAAACAGTTTTGATTTACAAACGAGCAAAATTTAAATCTTTTATTGTCTATAGAGGTTAATTTGTAGAGGGACTTATTGACAGAGAAAGATCGAAGATTAGATAGAAAAAAAAAATATTTTTGGGAAGATATTAAGACAAGAATGTGTAAATATGAACAGTACTGAAATAAAATATAAATGAAATCCTCAGATGTGGTCCGAAATGCGACCCTTGTGGTACACCTAAGAATTTCGCTGTGTTATATTGCATAGATGAGTTTTATCCGGCACTCCACATATTATGCAAAAATTAAATTATTTACCAGAAAGGACGATACAAATCCTTTTTTCTAATACTTTCCTTATCCGCGTCTTGTTATTTAGTATCTAACGCCTAGTTTAATAGTTAAAAGTCCGAAACTGTTGACTATTAACATCTGACCCAAACATAAAGTCGTACAACTCGCAATAACAATAAAAACACGCCCACGATAAGGCACGTTTGTTGCAGTTACACAGAAGTTAAACAAAGTATGTTTATTTAACACAATTATGTACTTATTGTTTAAATTTTGACTTTTGCTATTTTAAATTGAAATTATTTTATATCTATATAATAGGGTTGTTTCCAGGGTCAAAATAATTATATTATACTTAGACCGTATTTTAGATTATAAAAAAATATTGGACACGTATTTTTTCTTTTTTCGATTAAACAAAAAATAACAAAGATACTAGGCATAAAAATTTAGAAGTGGGGGCCTTTGACGTCACCACATGAGTAAATAAACTGACGGAACAGAGACTTCACTCCATACAATAGCGCGCGCCAAGGACACGCACACAAGCATGTGTACGTGACGAGCGCTTTGAGGACACGCAATACACGCGCCTCATGCTTGTGTGCGTGTCCTCGGCGCGCGACGTTGTATGGAAGTGAAGCCTCTGTCCGTCAGTTTATTTACTCATGTGACGTCACCCCGTGCGAAAAATGCCACACGGCGTGACGTCACACGTAACTTTAATGGGCTATATCTTTGTCATTTTTGGTCTAATTTACAAATGAAAAATATATAATTATATAAAAAATATATAATAATAAGTTGGCCTTATTTTTGAATAATATAAAAGACGAACTAATTTCATTTTTGACGGCAACAAGCCTATTATTAGATTTACTAATCTTAATAGTACTACAACGAGATGCCGGTAAAGCTTATTAGTTGACAGCACAAAAATACACTACGGTTTAGCACTAATCTGGAAGCTATTATAGACAGCTAGGTATATATACCAGCTGGAATCTAAGCGAGGTGACCAATGGTAAAACATGTTTACACATGTTTCACCATTGGTACACCTCGCTTAATATTAAAATGTAATAAAATGCAATGCCGCTAGGAAAAAGAAAAGCAAAAGAATACGTTACGTCATCTATCGGCGTTCCACATAAAAATATGGCTGTAATATCCTTGGGTAGAATTACAAATCCTCTAGGTTTTCTAGAGGATTTGTATAAATTCTACCCTATAGATATTACAGCCATATTTTTATGCTTTACTTTGCCACAGCGACAAATTCAAATTCAAATTCAAAATATTTTTATTCAAATAGGCCTAATATAAGCTCTTTCGAATCGTCACAATTTTTTCCTACCACCAGTTCAGACGGCAGATTTGTGCTAAGAAGAAGCTGGCAAGAAACTTAGCACTTGCTCTTTTAAAATGGTATTAATAAGATACAAATTACAATGACAGAAAATATAAAATTAACACAAAATATCTGTAATTTCTGATGACGAGAAAAAAAAATGCAAATAATTAAAGATTAATAACACTATAAATGAAGAGAGAATAAAAAAAGCGTATTAATATACTGGTATACATATATACCTACATTTAAAGGTGTAAAAAATTAAATAAAGGTAGAAAGTGAAGATATATATGCGCAATATATTAAGTACCTAGCAGTAGGTATGTGTTTGGTGTCTGTGCCGAGTTTATCATTCCAGCTATTTTTATCATTTAGATAATCTTCAATTTTATAATAAGCCTTTCTGCTGAGTGAATATTTAATGTAGGATTTAAACCCTTATCCTGGTAAATTTAGCACGATTTCAGGCAGTTTATTATAAAATCGAATACTATTAACAACAAAACTATATAAGGTCTTGGCGAGCCGGTGCTTAGGTATAACTAATTTATGTTTATTTCTAAGATTTAAATCCGAGTAGTCACTAAACTTTTCATAAATATATTGAGATGCAACGGTCAGAACATTAATTTCTTTGAAAACTTCCCGTAATGATTCTCTGGAACCCATATTATAAATGGAGCGGATAGCTCTTTTTTGTAAAATAAATATTGCCTCAATATCGGCTGCCTTACCCCACAGCAATATGCCATATGACATGATGCTATGAAAGTAGAACAGCATCTTTTTATGATAAATATGAAACTTTGATAATACTTAATAAACTCACATTTAAATCACTTTGTTTGTATACAGCTCCAAAACAACATAAGTTTAATGTTTTGGAATTTGATTTCATCATCATTTACAAACATCCTACAAATAAACAATTTCAATTGTGCCGTTGTTACTAGTCAAAGTGGTCTAACCTTGTCTCCTTTGTGTTGGGAACTGGTTTTGTATCGGTCGCCCGGTGCCGCACGGCCCGTCGTCGTGCGTGAGCCCGATAACTTGCATAAAAATGCGTACACAATCAAACTCCTACGAGCTATTACTATGAAACTACCCACTTCTGATTGACAATTCGTAAATAATGTATTTTTTATCTACTGTTTCAACTTTTGGCCTAGATGTTTGCGTGCTGATAGATTGTTTGTAGACAATAAAGACATAATGATAAGCGTACTTATTACATTGTTATAACAGAGTTAAGAGATATATATATATATTCTTGTCAAACGTACTAATCTGATATATATTTTTACTTTTTACTTTTTTTATGTGGCAGCCGTATTCTAAAAACGTTCTATCTATGATGTCTGACATTTTTTTCTCTTTAATTGAATGGGGCACAAATAATAGATTTACTTATAACTAGTTTAAATTCATCTTGACCTTAAACTTAATATCAAGAATTATGATAAGTTGAGCTGAATATTTTTTTGTTTTCGTTTATATTTTACTAATGGAAGGAACCATACCTACCTACAGTTGCTAAAAATAAATATATGACTCCGTACTTGATTTAAGGGAAGACCCCAGTATCCATGATACAGGCTCGGCCTAGTTGGATGCTGAAACCTACTTTTCTTTTTATGGAGCATTAAAATTCCCACTTCTACCAGACACTATACACGCACTACACACACTTAACACATACATTCACTACACTTATTCAACTTCTCTTACACATCTCACACCTAGGTACACACTCAATTTAGTGAATTGTTTTATATTCATAGTCCTTTTTTGTATAATTGAAGAAGCCGTCTGTGTCACTATAACCTATTATGTCAAAAGGAAGTTACTGGTATCTTGCAATACAGGACATCCTAGTGCGAGAACCAGGATCCATTTATTTGTAAACAAACTTTATGAAAATAAACTATTTGATTTGATTTGAATACTAATTACAACTAATCAGTAGCAATTGCAATTTTCTATGTGTCTACTCTTGATTAATTTTAATCTTGTTTTTATAATGTAAATCCGTTATTGGCCGTATGTTTAGCTTATAAGAACTTTGTATTATTAATTAAGGACTGTGGATTTTGTAAAAAAAAAAGAATATTAGTTGGCGGTGTGGTGACGGCAGATTAGAATATCACCACCCCCTCTCTTCCCATGGGTGTTGTAAAAGGCGACGAAGGAGCTATAGTTAAAAAGAATGGGCAGCTGCGTTCTCTTCTTAAAAAATTAACAAACCAACCTAACTGCGCTCGCCAACCCGCCTGCCAAGCGTGGCGAGTACTGGCAAAACCACCAGACGTTTGGGGGAGACCTATGTCCAGTTTCTTGTGGCTGAGATGATGTGATGAATATATTAGTCTTACTAGTATATACCGTCCGGAGAAACTCGATAGCGTCGCTGTGTGTCGCACTCTAATATGAACACGCAAGTTAAGCGACTTCGACCCCAGCCAGTGTTTGGATGGGTTTCATTATCTCGAGCTCCTGCGTGTTTCGGATATATACCGTCACTAAAAGCTAACTTATTAAAATAACAATGAAACAAAATCCGATGGTAGTGCAAGAAAATAAAAGTTTTACCTAATTGCACGAATGTCTTTTGTAAAATCTAAAAGCTACTTTGAAATGATGTCTTTTCCTCCACTACTTTATTTACTTCCATCTTAAGAGGGTATTTCAGTTGATAAGTATTAAGACGTTTTAAAACCGCAATTCCGTAGCATTGGTCAGTTTAAAAATATTACAACATTGAGTTGTACAGACGCATTTTAAACTTAAGAGTGGTAGAGCATAATGAAAATGATCATGAGAACTGTGTGGGTTTTGTATAATTCGCGTAAAATAAAGTGTTTCAGTTGTACAGACGCATTTTAAACTTAAGAGTGGTAGAGCATAATGAAATTATCATGAGAACTGTGTGGGTTTTGTATAATTCGCATTAAATAAAGTATGAGCATTGTTTAGTCAAAGAAACGAAAGAGTTAAACTGATCCAACTAAATTTAAAAGTATGAATAAAATCACATAATCATAACATTGATGAAAGATAACATAACAATGTTATTAATACGGTTACGGGTTCTCTAAAAGTTATAAATCAACCGATGTATAAAAAGGTAAGATTATCCTAACCGAGGAACATTTAGTGGACAGAGACAAATATCATTAGACCTTCGTCTAAACCTCGTTTACCGTTCCAATCATAATCTTTATTTGTGAGAGAGAGAATCATTGTCATACATCGCAAGAGATAAAATGGTCATAAAATGTTTTAGTTTTAGGTAAATGTTTTGTACTTATTAAAAATAATGGGTAATTAGATAACAAATATAATAGGTATGACTATTCTATTTATGCAATGTCACCTACAAAACTATTAGTTAAGTTAAAATTTAAAATGTATAATTATAGTTTTAAAATATTTAAAACTATATAAAATTAAAAAGTTTGTCTCTGTTTAAATTAAAAAGCTCATAGTATCGTTAATATTAGTTTTACTGTAAAATACATACAATAAAGATATTGAGTATTGAGATTAATATCTTCATATTCTTCATAGTGGTCAAAGCAATAAAAAAACGATCATCCAAGTTAAGCAATAAACAACTCCAGCCAATACTTGGATGGGGTTAAAAAATCTCGAAATCATCCGTGCTTCGAAGACCCGAAAGTCTTTGAATGCCAAGCTAAAGAAGAATCAAGTGTAACGAATATTATAGTCATCAAAGAAATTACAATCGGTACAGAAAACAATGTTTAAACGACGGTCTAATACAAGTATATTCCAGAATGTATGTCACAGCTAATTTGGGACCAGATTAAATTACCGTCACGTTTCGCAGACATCCTTGGTTTGTAAGAGTAATTATGTTAATGCTTTGTTTTCCCTTCTTTTTTAGACCTTTTTGTATGGCCGCCGAAAGAATTAGAGCACATGGGGTGGGATTTTTTTGATGACAGGTTAAATTGACTAGTACCTATGTCATTTTTTAAAGAAATCATTGCTATATTAAAGCTAAAAAATTTCTTCTATTTTATGAGCCATCAGAGCTAGGTATTACCTACTTCGTTTATGTAATGCTGGGTACAGGGTTGCGTGCGTAATTAATGTAACAAAATTTCCATAGTGTGGAACTGTGGACGAGCACACTACGCGTCAGACAAACAAGAGAGCGTTATTTGTACGGCAAATTCTTTCAATGCGTGACATTATATACTAAGTTGCATAAGTCTGTACCTGGTATTAGACTTGACCGGTAAACATATTGTTCCCACGAAAAAAAAAACTATTTTTCGATTGTAAGGGGCGCTGTTCTGCTGCTCTTCTGCTTCTGTTCTAAATTCCTTACCGTTTCTTTCGATAGCATTAATAATTGAATTGACCAATTGCATAAGTACGGTATTATGGTGCAGTATAGTAATGACTAAGAAACAATTATTGGAACTACAATTTGTTGCAGAAAATGAAGCTTTAATTGGGCTCACGTTAGGAGCAATTTTTATAAGTTTACGGTGGCCTCGTAGATAGGAGGACCATTTTAGAAAAAAATCGCTTACACATCTTGTAAGCGTAATTTTGTCAGCTCCGTCCTTTCCTTTGTTACCAAACAGGGTTTTTGTTTATTAAAGCCACATGACGTATCCACTAGGATGTTGGATGTTGCAACCAAAAATCATCCTAAAGATGGTCCTGCTATCGTCAAGGCGACTGTACAGTGAAAAAACTACGAACAAAGAATAAAGTTCAATTTATTTATCAGAAAAACTCAATGCCACCTGGAGGGCTACTATGAAGGAGGCGTAAATCCAATATTTCGGCCGAAGTATCGGAAGACTTTTAATCATGAAATACAAGGTATTAATCTCGGATTTACATTTCGTAGTAGCCCTCCTGGTCCCAAAGTAAGACACAAGCATTATGTGTACCAGAGAACGGATATATTATTGTAAAGTATAGGCTTATTGTAGGCTCGAAACAAACACAAAAGCTATCAAATAAATTGTTTGCCACGTGCGGCGATCGAACCCGCGTCCTCTGTGTCGAAAGTACAACTACAACACTACAAACCCACCACCGGGCTATCAAATATGTATATTTTTAAATATACATATTTGATATTATCCGGTGACGGCTTATTATCCCATTAGGCCGGCCCATTGATTGCCACCATAGTGTTATAAAAAATATTTTTAAATTGTTTCTTTTATAACGACAAATAGATTTTTAAGCAGGCAACCTATCTGGATTTTTACTACGTCTATCTCCCATACGATATAGTGGAGGTTTAGTGAGAATAATTATCGCTATTAGCTGTTTGAAACGTTCTTTATCAAGATTGTAAGTTTGCATTTCATTTTGAAAAGCAGCGCTATTTACGAAGGAAGATTTGTGAATATAGATGTACGAAGTTATGGGTGAATATGATACATTAAAAAGGACTATTTTCATAATTTAGTGTTTGTGGATGAGAAGTAAAACATCGTTCTCAGACTGTTACAGATAATCCATTTTATGAAGAGCGTTTGACTATAAATGTCATAACGTTCACATGCATATTATTTTAGTGTGCGTAACCTCGGAAACGCTCGTAAAATTGGTCACGCACACTAAAACAAAGTGCATATTCATCATTCATACGTATCATTCATTCGTACGTTTCGACAGAGTTGCATTTGCAGTGGTCATGAGGAGACTGGAGTACCTGCTGTGCACAGGTTGATGATAGTAGGAAGATGTTGAGCTGAGTGAATTTTAGTGTTAATAAAAATTCACTCAGGCCCGAAACACTAACAGTATCTGTGTTTCACAACGCGATAGTTTAAAATGTACAAAAAAGTAATTGGCCACATCGCTCTCCCTGTGTTTCTAAACTAACTTTTAGACATCCATAGCTTTGGCTAACATAAATTAATCTTAGATACTTAATTTCATCACAGTGTTCCTACATATTAATATGAAAAGTTGGCAAGCTGTGAGCACCAAGTCTAATGAAGCTGAAACGTTGCCAATTCTCCAGCATCCACAGTTTTTGCCACTTTGCCTCATTTACCTGATGAAATATTATTGTTACATATATTAGTAGATGCCCCAGGGTCTCAACTGTCCACCGTTTTTGGCTGTAGTGGGAAACGGCTGCTGCGGTTTCTTCTAGCGAGGCGGACCGGCGAGCGGTGGTGCGGCGCTCGCCGATCTGTATCGTAAATTGTACGCGTACATTTATTCCACTTTCCGCGCCGCTTAATCGTCATTAAAGTGCGGTGTCTCGTGTTATTTAACATTTTGGCACGTTTGTTCTTGACGCTCGCCGTAAAATCGTCACTGACAGTCAGGCGGTCGGCGAGTGATACTCCCGGTGTTGCAAGCGTCCATAGGCTACGGTGACCGCTCACCATCAGGTGGGGTAAGCCTGTTTGCCACCTTAGTAGTATAAAAAAACTGGCTTCAAAAGGGATGCCTGGCTGTAATAGTTTAGGTTTCTGCAGTAGATGCTTAACTCGCTGGGTGGATTGAATGAAACAATAAGCAAAAATTTCAAACTGTTTATTAATATTATAGTGGTAATCTTTCATATCAGCCCGACTATTGGTCCATCTGTCATTCTCTCATCTTGACCACACAGCAAATACATTATTTACCTTTATAATTGTTATTATCTAAATATTATTTACATTTATACATTTTAATATAAACAATTATAATTATATCAATTTCTTCAAAGATACAATTTTGTTATATGTCTCTATGTATGATAGGGGAACGAATGAAAATTCATAAAGTCGAATATTGAAACGCTTTTTTTTAATGAACCAATCAGTATTTCAATTCACTTAGTAAATATGGAGTTCAAATTGTTTTTTGATGTTTTTAGTCACGTAATTTCCCTGAACGAACGAAACGAAAAATAGAACGATTTTACTTATATTGTTTTCCTAACGAAAACAAAAAAAAAACGCATTTCATCTCCCGCCGCGGATTGAAGAAGCAACGGGTCTCTGTCAGACTCCTGATAATAATATCGGTGTGCAGGCACCCACCGAATGACACTTATCGGGCTTCAATAAGTGTCATTCGGTTAGTGAGAAATATGGTATAAGTCCAACTTTCATATATATTTTTTCTCTTAAACTTTCTCCTTTTTTGCTTAGTTAAAACGAATATAAGTCATGGACTCGTAATTATTATTTTCCAATTAGATTTTATTTCCATTCGTTCCCTCCACCAAATATCTACATTTCTGTATGCATGTACTACTTCATTGCAGGAAAAAAGTTTACAACTTAGGCGATTCACTTAATTTAGTTTATTTACATAATTTTATTATTTTTACCGACATTAGATTTCGCTAGTCGCTGTGTTTTGACTTGGTAAGTTATTTCAAAAGATATAAAAGCATGTACGCTTAAAAAAATAAATCAAATAATGCTTGGAACGAGTTCACATTGGAACGTGTTTATGTATACAAGCCGACCAAATCGAAAAAAACCTTTCTTATTGTGATTATCAGACACGTATTACATATCCAAATTAGCCGGATTGCTCACTTTAAAATGTGAGTAAGTAAGCCACATAATTTTGATATGTACACGTTTTATAAATTCACAACATGAGCGGTTTTTTTCTATTTTTTATGGTTTGTATACATAAACTTGATCGAATGCGAAAATGCAAAAAAAATGGTACTAATCACTTTGTCGTAAGTCGTAAGCACTATGTATATACTTTTGTCGTATTCAAGAACTTAAAAAAGATGGCAAAGTCAACATCCATAGACAAATCAAAGCTTTGTAACCATAACCCTCGGAGACACATAGGGACAAAATGTCCCACAACATGACATGACACACTGAATCCACGTGACGCAAAGACCTACGGTGAAGTTGTCGTGACACTTTTTTCTGATGGGAGTCATGTTTGGGCATGTTAAATTGAACCCTAGTGGATAAGTTGATTTAAGGAACTTGATATATTAATCAGTAAAGGCACATCGTTTCTGATTGGGTACTCAATATATATTATTTTTCCAGTTACTAAGTAAAAATAAGAAACAAAATGTTTATTTGAATCCACTATTTGCATACCGTTTTGACTTATATATTACTCAGTAATTAGGCAAGTAATAAACCGTAGGTCTGCCAAGTCGAAATTTGTATTTTTTTTTACCAAACTTACCAATAAACGAACTGAAAAAGTATAGTTTGGTTCTCATGTTCGATGCACACCTTTTTTGCAGTCTCCACCTACTTAATACTAGCGGTGGACGATCGGTTTAAAGATCGAGAAATGTTCTTCAATTATTAATAATAGAAATAATTATAAAAGAAACCCTAAATACGTTTTTTTTGTTAACAATTACAATGTAAATAAAGGGACTGGTCTTTTATTCTCCGAAACAAAGCGACTAGCAAAATTGTACTTTTAATTGAGTAATTTTCACTTTACAAAGCAAAATGGAAGATTATATTGCAATTCATTGTTATTTTTTATAAAGCACCAATATTGAATACTATTATATAAAAATTGGAATGCATTTATGATATAATCATATCGGATAAGCATGGTAACGACATAAAGGCACCACAAGGCGATTATCCACCATGTTCGTTCATGTACGATTTATGGGTCCATGTAGGATATATCCCACGTTTTGGTGGAATTTAGGGCGATAGCACACAGCGTATTTTTAACGTGAAGAGGACGCGCGTTTCAGGAACTCACGTGTAGATGCCGATTTTTGCGTTTACGTATCGGAATACGCGCATGCAAATGGGCGGAGGAGGGGCGCGTGCCGTTCATGTCCTTGTGCCTTGCTGTATATGCGCGTAAACGCTCTAGATGCGCGTTTCACTAACGTGTTTAGGTTACAAGCACAGTTACAGGGTTATACGCGCATCATTTGCGCGTTTAAAATACTCCGCGGCTTTCTAACCGCGTCCGTAGCAGATATTTGTATTTTAATCCCGTGGTAAACTTTTTACAACGCGGGATAAACTTTTGTTCCTGTTGGATAAGACTGTCCTTTTCCGTACCCCTGTCAACACAAATTATTTATTAAGCTAAAATTGTGTTTGAAAATATATTTTTTTATGGATGTATTGCCTTTGAGTTTTTCAAATTAAGTCTTTAAGTCGTTACCGCTTAGTTAAATAGTAAAACTATATAATATACTATATTACAAGTCATCTAGCATTTATTAACACTTTGTATTTATCAACTAATTCTAAATAAAGTAACATAACGTATATAAAATGTTATATTTATAACACTTAGGGCCGGTTTCCCGAATGTTCCAGCTAGCGTATAATATATATACATATCTGTTACATAGGCTATCTGGGACTTATCGGGACAATATGAAATCGACCCTTATAAAATCGGTAATTATAATTTACAGTAAACATAATTATTTTAATAAAAATAAAATTAGTTTCATTCTGTAATTGTAACTAAAGATTAATAACAATGTTTTTTTAAATACATATGGTTTCTTCCCATCTCGCATTTTCCATTTCGACATCCAAGAGTTTATTTATGCCAAAAAAGTTTGGTAGATAAATTCTTGGCATACGAGATGGGAGCAAACTTTTTTCTAGTTTATGTTTTAGAGAACATTTTTGATACAGGTTCAATATTTATGTGCGACTTAGAAGAGAAGTAATCGATTTTGTATTCTATTTTCTGCGTCATATGAAACAAATCACATAACAAAATCTAAGACTCTGTCTCCTATACGCCAACGGGTGCGTATCATACGTCACGATCATCATCATCATCATCTTAAACACTAGTCCACTGCTGGACATCTTGTGGTTGACATTACAATGCTTAAAGGATAAGCGAAATAAAAAACTTTAATTTGTAAAATATTGGAAAATGAAATTAATTCAAGACGACTCAAGGATGCAGGAGGCTGGATGCAGGCCGCTGCAAACCGGTCATATTGCTTGCGAGATATGTCCAGCAGAGAACTTCTTGTGGAAAGCAAATGAAATAACTTGTATTGCATGTACCTACTTAAATAAAAAAATTAAAAAAAAGTGTGAGATAATGAAACCTGCACTACAGGGTCAAAAGCATTGGTTCAGAACAGAGATCTAAAACAGTATTGACAAGAAGATTTGGTATAAAACTTCTGCCTACACTGTTTTTTTTTCCACATAGGTATTATTCATTTATTAACCCTCGACCCGTCGCGCTGTTTTTGTATACGAGAGTCGTCACGCGGGGTCTATAAAGACCCCAAGAATAAACGGCGTTTATTTTATATTATAAAATATATTTTGCATTATTTTAACATAAGTTTGGCCATTCATGTAACATAGAAAATTTAAAAATCTTTCATTTTGGGTATCCAATTTTTCAATGGGGGGTCAAAAGTGGGGCGAATGAGGCATAAACCGTTGTCGGATCTAGTATCTAGTGGCAGCAGCGTAAACTAAAATTCTTTTTAGGAAGCTACCTAGAGAACTGAATCAGACGAAATAGTAAAAATGTTAAAAAAGTGCATTTTTGAAAACCTCGGGCTTTCAAAGACCCCACGCGACGGGCCGAGGATTAAGACAACACAACAGACACTAAATAAATATGTTACACTATTTTAAATCTTTAGATTAAGACAATGTTTTAAACGTTTATTACAGGCTTTACAAGACGACATGAGAAAAAGATAAAAATATAACCTCATTAGGGTGACAAATCTACATCGAGCTATGCTGCGCTGTACTACGCTGTGCTGTGCTGTGTTTCATAAGCTACGTTTTTTTAACAATCAACATCAAGCTTTTATATGCTGCGCTGTGCTGTGCCGACGTTTTTTTAACATGTTTTGACAGCCCTTCGTGGTTGAGTTTTTATTTTTAATAGACATTATTTTGACAGACAGTTGTATTGTGACAGTAGACCTAGCACAGCTCGACACAGCGCGGCTCAGCTAGCGCGCCTCGCTCGAGACTGTTGCGGTTTTAAACAGAGCGTAGCCTCACACAGCGCAGCACAGCATGGTTTGTTTGTATCCTCATTAAAATATTAGACGAGCGAGTTGACCAAACATAGCACAGCGCAGTACAGCGCAGCATAGCTCGATGTAGATTTGTCACCCTTAAGGTTATACCATTCTATTACATCTATATTTCAATATATTTTCCTACACAGATCATAACAGATGTTACAATACAATTTGGTGAATCAATTCTGTACTGTCAACGTAGAAAAGGATTGCGTGGGCGGAGATAACGTATCATTTTATCAAACTGCCATTCCTCCACGATTTGGTGCTGACAATCACATTGTTGGTGACAGGAAATTAAATGTCAATCATCGAATTGTCATCCTTTATCAAAATCGAAACTTTGGTAACTTATTTATGGAGCAATGGTTATAAATAGTTACACAGTTCGTAATTAACAACCAGACGGAGTACTTTGTTTTATATGTTACATATTATAATCTGAAAAAAGTTCTGAATCTTGAATATCAATCAAAATAATCTTTTATGTGTTAAATTCAAATAAATCTTCTTTAGTTCATAAGTTCGTTAAGTTTTACATTTTTATTTCTATATATTTTTGTCTATATACGTCAGTTCAAATAAGATCATAAATTAAACATGTCCAATTTTTTTGATATTTCTATATTAAACAAGGTCCTTCGAGCCGGATAACACCTTTTTTACTCAGTGCAAAATGGAAACACAAAGCGCAAAATAGGAGGACTGGTAAAACTTGAAGGACACATCCGAAAGGTTGAGAAAGGCTAAGAAGAAGAAGATGGAAAATATCAAACGAATAGATACATTGTGAAGCGTAAAAATGTCACTTAACGTAGTTCTCAATGATTTATCGCAAATCTACAAAATGTCTTTTGTGCAGATAATCGATTGAGATTCGTTTGTTATTAGTCGTGTAAACTCGTGGTTATTAGTCACGTATGATGTATTAATATTAACGGAATGCTCTAGAGATGGATAGCACGAAGTCTAACCAATCAATTATTCGAAATGTCAAAACATAAACTAAAGATCACACATACCAAGAACGAGAGAGATAATGACTCGGTCTTGGTGAAAATGACTTGAGCTACTGCCTCGAAGAGCCGGTGAAATACTTTGCATATTTCACCGATTCAAATCGTTTATTCAGTAGGCCCATCCAGACAGTATCTCCTGTCAGTATACTTACAATAATAATGTTTACGTCGCGTATTATCAGTCGCGTAATGCCAGAAGAGTTAATAACATTAAACTTTATATACAAGACCGCTGATGTGTTAGTGAATCGACGTAATAATAATACTCTCGACGCATTTTCGGTCTGGCATGCGCACGGATTTTCGGCCAAGAATAAAATCTTACGCGTTTACTCGGTACGTGTGATGGAGCAAGGTGATGCTAAATAGCCAATGTGGGTTGTGAATGGGATGTGACTTAGAGTAATCTTAATGAGTATTTTGTAAAACGAAATGTGTATTTTGTAAAATCAATGAATATTTCAATTCCTCGCTTTGTCTTCACGCATTCAATGCACACGATGACTAATGAAATATATTGATGACACTTACAAAAACTTATTTTGGAACAATGTAAATGTTTCTATCAAATACATACATTTTCTTCCTTTTTGGTAATAATACAAAATAATCTTGTACATTAAATTCTGCGCCTCACCGATATGATACCATAAAACAACTTTAGATTAATAGCTGAAGTTATAATATTAGGCTGATCAGCTTTCTTATTATTATAAATGGAAACTATAATTTACACTTGCGTAGCATTGTCACCAGAATTAAGGAGGAACGGTTCTTTCACTTCACAAGAGTTTCTTTTCCTCGGTCTAGGCGGTGCCTTAGGAGCAGTCCTCCTACCTAAAGTTCCACTCACTACATTAACACTATAACCAATTCTTTGATCGCGGAGTGAATTTTTGAGTAAACCTTCATTTTCTGTGAGCATTACTTGTAGAGGTCTTTGCTCAGAATTCTTGGAGAATCTACCACTCATTGACATTGCCTGCAGCGCAAGCAGTTGATTGTGTATATTCGGAGAACTGAGACTGCTTCTTGGTATAGTAGCATGTGGTGTACCAGGTGCAGGTGACGGTGCAGGTTCAATCTCTTCAGAATCGTTGAAATTTGAGCTCATTTTGTTTACTGGGCCTAAATCCATTTCACTTTTATTCAAACTGTAATAGTTCCCTGGATGTCCAAATAGCTTCATGTTTAAATCGTAGTACGGAATAACACCGTTTAAAGTAGAGAAGACTTGAGGTCTATTGTCTGGGAGGTTGTTCTTCGGTTTCCTTGGTAACGTGACGTAACCTTTTGGACTCATCAAAGGAGCTGAGCTTTGGAAGGACTGGTTATGAAACCTGGTGTATAGTGCAGGATTGATAGAAGTGACACCATATCCTGGTGATTTTATTGGACTCTCCATGTTTGATTGACTCAATCTCTCCTGAGCTGATGAAGTACCCACAGGCGAAACTTGAGTGCTCCCTCTGAGAGGAAAGGAGAGGAGATCTGGCGGATACGCTTGGTGATCATGTGTCAATCGATCAAAAATCAGAGCTTCGTGTGTGATTTTTGGTAATTCCACTTCGTGGTGACGAGAGTGTTCTTCATTGGACGCTGCAAAGAAAGGAATTATTAAAACATAATGACGTAAATAGTTTTAGTGTATTTAGGTCCTATTATTATAACTTCTGAATTACTGTCGATTAGCCATTTTTAAAAACTGACAAAACCATACAAATGTTATCAAAAAAACTGTACGTCAAGTTTATTTAACGGATAGACTGTCCGCAAATGAGACAGGCCATTGAAAAAGTTAAATTTATGTGGTGGCCCGCCCTTTATCTCAATAAAAAAAAATGCATAACCTATAGCTTTTAATCATATATTAATAGTTAATCCTGTAGTTTCGGAGCCAATTCAATGCAAACAAATAATCGAATCTTTCCTCTTTATCTTATTAGTTTAGTATGGGGCTTGAAGGCGCACAAAAACTTACTTTATGACACTCATAAATCATAATGTGTTCACAAAGCGATAGTTTAAAATATACAACCGAATATTGATTCAATATTCCAATCCTATTATGACAGAACGTATTATTTAAACGTTAATTAATGAAATATTCAGTACCGTTTAATTTCGTTATCGTATGTCAAAGGCAGCCTTCACAAAGCAAATTACTGTATCTTGCCGTCCCGAAAGTGCAAACTATCTGACAATCAAATAAAATTTTGGCACGGAAAATTATTGTAATCAAAAACTAGCACAAAGGAACGGCAGAACTCATTAAATTTTATGCTTGAACAGGCAAAGCACGCGAACTTAAGAATGTTTCGTTGGAAAATAGTGGTCGTAATAAATTATACAAAATAATTTCCCTGCTGCAGAATGAACAGAGTTGAAGACTTGAAGCCGCGACGATAAATATTGTTGCTATTTCATACCAACGTAAATCAATTTTATAAGAAAAGTTTGCACAAATACTTCGCAACTCAGAAACCGACAGATCTTGTGTTTGCAAGAAAATTTTCAGATCAAAGTGGACCGCAAATTTTAACAAGGGCCCTCGGAATTCTTCTATTCGATTGTATTCTTGAGCTTCTATTATTAATAATTCAGCAGCCTATCTGCTTTTGTATCGGGAGTTTATGGAAACAAAATCTTTTTACCATTACATTGTTTCTTCTATAATAATGATGTCTTTTGTAAAAGTTACAAAGTATAAAATAACACCGTTAGATGTTCATAAAAGATATTCCAATATATTCGTTTATTATCAAGATTGACAGACTGACTGACATTATATTTAAAACGCCAAGTTTGATTAAAACTGTAACAGTCGATTATCTTTATTAGCCGATAAGTTTTAAATTACTTTCGATATAACTTACCTAAAACGGAGTCATTGTCTAATAAAGTTTTATTAAGTTCGGACATTTCCGTAGCTTCGCTGGTGAGGGACGGCTGGGGTTCGTATTTCCTCGGGGGTTTCGTTACGGGGTTCACTTCTGGCTTCGAGCCTTTCTCTCCTTCCGATGCGACGGAGCCTTCTATCAAAGCTTCGCCGTTTGATGAACGTGTATCAGTTTTAATCAGTCTTTTAATTTCAGTATTTTGTGTTGTAAAATAACAAACTACTAATGCTGCGGAGAATATAATTATTATAGCTACAAGACATCCAACTAAAATTGCAAACGAATCTGCATCTAGACCGGCGATAGTGCCGGCTCCACCATATTTGGACAGTATAAGCATGACAGTTTTCTCATCTCGCCCTCCCGGGTTCTCAGATATACAAGTATAATTACCTCTATCACTATATCTCGCGTGGAGAATGGTCAAGTTGACCCATCTTATCAAATCCATCGTATTTTCAGACACTACGTATCTTATTTCACCGAACGCTCGCGGCTCTATAGTTTTACCATTATATCGCCAAACGACCTCTGGGGTGGGATTCCCTACAACCTTACAAGTCAAAGTTATATTTTCATCGTAACTGCTCACTGTGGAATCAGGAAGGGGCTCTAATATAGTAGGCCGACAGGCGAAGTTCGATGAGTCTAATTCGTTCCAAAGTTTGTCTTTGATTGATGGCGGCTCGGCGCACGCCGTCGGTGGCGTGTATAGGTTATGAGAGATCACCCAGTCCCTGAACGTCTGCAGGTTACAGTCGCATCGCCAGGGATTGTTGTGTAAATCTAGACCGGACAAGTTTCTCAACGCCATCAAAGTTTCAGGTTTCATATGACTTAAATTATTGCCGTCAAACCTCAGAATCTTTAGCTGCGGCAAGTTTGTGAACGCCTTAGTCCCAATTCGCACGATTCTATTATTGCTAACCTCTACTTTCTGGAGGAACTTCAAGTTGCGAAATATACCGTCCTCTAACTTATCGATGAAGTTGTTGCTTAAGTTTATTAATCTTAGTTTCTCGGTGCCTTTGAACGTGTCCGGGTGGAGATATCGTATCCTGTTCTTGGACAAATCGAGTTCTATCATGATGGCCAACGTCATGAGCGCGGCTTTGTGGATGACTTCTATATTACACTCTTTTAGAAATAACTTTTTCAAATTGCTAAGACCAACTTTTTTGAACGCTTCTTGATGGAGTTGTAGTAAATTGTTGTTTGATAGATCTAATATTTGAATATCACTACTAAGGTTGGCTGGTATCACTTTTAAGCTTGAGTTTGAGCAAATTGCAGCTTTGTTGCCCGACTGCCATCTGCAGTCACAAGGTCTTTGGCATTCTGTCGTGAAGTCTGCTATGGTGGTGGTGAGCAGTGCGATCGGGACTAGTGCAATTTTCATCCATGTGTTCCAATGTTTATGAGCCATTTTGCTATGATGTTGGTCATTTCTTCGTATTGTTGCATTCCTGAACGGTTCTCGAACGCATTTGTTCTGGAACAAGAGAGAGAAATACATTAGTTATTTCCACAGCTTTAAATTTTATAAATTCAATAACGTCTTGTTCAAAATAACTCCGCATTGAGAATAAATGCCCAGGTTTACATAAACTCCAGAAGAAAATTCATAACATTGTAAACTACAAATCTGTTCTGAGAATGTAGGCAAGACATAATTTATAAGGGATAGCGTATTCAGCATGGATATTTCGAAAATTTTAAATTCATTTAATTACTGGAATTGAAACAGTACAATGAAATGAATGATTAAAATATAACTGAAACTAAACTGACATTAAAGTTTTAACTAAAACAAAACTATTACTAAAAATTCCTTGAAAAAAAGATCCTATCCTCTGGTTTTCTTTCGCCATTGCTTTTATTTGGTATATAAATTTTTGCTTTTGTTTCCGAAATCCTCTACAAGCTACTTCGCTTAAAGCGTAGATTAATAAAATTATACAAATGATTGATTACTGTATGTCCTCTTTGACGAGAGAAAGCGTATGTGAAGACCTACTCTCTAAATAAACGTTATAATTTTTTTTAAACGTTTGTCTCGTCTCTCGTGACTTGTACCACAAATCAGGTGAGCGCACGACAGGGTCGGAATACGTGACGACGTTTTACTAACACCCAAGATAGATGTTACAATGAATAAGTTTATGTTCACGCGACTGAGTTTGTGACTTCATTATAACGGTACGGACTCTACCTTCTTTTTATTAAATAATTTGTTTTTGGTTTTTACAATCAGTTTTATTTTTATTTAACTATTTGTTTCATTGCCTGTCTAGTGGCAGTGAATTTACTATAGACCTATACCTTACGAACATTACTGAGAGGAGGCTATTTTTTTGTAGGCGCTAATTGTGTTCATATAGCCCCCCTTCCACTTGAGTCCACCGTATCAATCCCCCAGCGTGTGTGTACTGAATGTCAATATTGTTTAATTAAGAATTTTTTTATATTTGTTTTATTACGTCAAATAAAATATTATTTTATCATATTTTACTTCTCTTTAATTGACATTTTAATGTATTTTGACTCAAAATAATAAAAATCCATATTATCATTTTTCATAAAATTTAAACGATAAATAAATACCATCTCAAGTTATAAATACTGTAAAATCTCAAACGAAACGTAAAAGTTTCAGACGACACAGAAGACGGCTTTAATTGGATTTATTCTTACAAATAACTCAGTTTATAATAACTTTGTAACAGTCTTAAAGCAAAGAGAATCAGTTTAAAGATGATTAAATACTTCAAAGGACAGATATGATGTAAAAGACATCAATTTAAAGAATATTTGTACTCATACCAATCTTAGCGCTGTGAAATTTAGCGTTTGAGACGAGATTGATTTGCAAATGTTTTTGTTACGAGAATATTGCCTCAGATGTGTCGAGTGACGTGATGGTATCCTGTAAAGTGAGTAGAGTAGAACAATTGGAGCTCTGGAGACCTTACTCACCGTAGGAACACAACATGGCCGAGACCAATGCTATTTGGCTACGATCTTCTGTAAGGTGGAGGTCCTTCCCCAGGCGGGCTGCTCCGATTTGAGCGGATCATCCGCTGTGCCCTAACTCTCTTAAGTATTTGTTGGTAAATCAGTTTTGCGTCCGTTTTTTGTGTCATACTGCAAGCAAAATAAGCAAGCATTCAGCTCAACTGTTATTTTCTACACTTCGGATAATACACATAAAAAAAAAAATTAAAACTTTCTGCCAAATTAAGCCCGCATTGGTTAAGTAGGAGTTCTTTAAAACAAGTCCCCAAAACGGTGTTATTATAACAAACGAACTTTGGAAGTGCCGAATGAAGGGAAAAAAGTTGGTGAAATCACGATGATGTACAGTGAGCCTTCATTATTTTAGGGTTATTGCACCTCATTTAAGCGGTGTGTTGCGTAATTTTTTTTATTCTCCGTTCTCTTCCTACTCTTATTCCATTTTACGTGGGATCGATACAGCATGTTAATCATTTCCATCATCATTCGTCATCTCGACCGTACCATTCCTTCTCCATATTTTATTTTATTTCATATCATTCTTTACACACTCAATTCAGTTTTCTTTGATCTTCCCCTCTTTCTTATCTTCCAATTTTCATGTACATTATCTTTCTGACGATATTCCCTTGTTTCCTTCTCATAAAATGCCCAATTAACAACTCCTCATCTTTTCTACTATTATAAGTAGGTATTACATCCAGCCAATCAATGAAAAAAGGTGAGCGGGGTCGTAAAAAAAAAATTCTATAAACACATTGCGTAGAGGGTAACTGGAATTTTTATTTATCAAAAGTATTTATTTCTACTATGTTTCATAACGATGCTTAAAATTATCAGCGTCTAAATTATTGTCCTTAGTTCTATTCCCTGGTCATCTCTTTCATTGGTTGACTGACCAACTATAATTTCATAATAAGATATTTCCAGGAAAATATTCGGTCAACTGTACGCACAAAGCGGCGTTTAAATGGAGAGCCGGTAAAAGTTATAATAAGTTGTAGATAAGGTCTTATTAGGAATAACTTGGATGAATAGTAAATATATTAACCCATGTTACCTGTGTTAACTAAGTATTCATAGTAAATTAAGTTACTTATAGTTGACTAAATCAATTAGTAACTAAGACCACAGAGACCTAGGCTGAGTTGCACCGGCGAATTCATTAGCTTTGTTAAAGTTAAGAGTGTTGCAAGTTAAATGAGGTATGATTTACCCCAAATTCGTTGGGGGTAACATTTTTAAATATGGCATCATCATCTAGCGCTGTCCAATAGTGTCAAATTTTTGACAGTTCGGTGTGCTTGTCTTATTTCAACGCGTTTGACAGCTTGACGGATAATTTAACACAAACAATAGCACTAACCAGCAAAAAGTGAGGGATTCGAGATCGCCGCCTTGTCAACGAAGGTCGTCAAGATGGCGACCTCGGATCCTCACCGTACCACGTTGCCTTTTTAAAGTGTACTTTTTTTGTTAAAAAGTGTTCATTTAAAATACTCGACATTGGCGAAATTGTCTATGTGTCGCTAAGACACGACAGAAGCCATTAATTAAGATAAACTAAACTAAAAAAGTGAGGGGTTACGGTTAAGGTTAAAGTTATGACGTCATTTAACTATTTGTCAACTGGTGCAAATCATTTTTAGCCTAACCGGTACTTTAACTGAATTTTCGTAGTTTGTTATTGTTAAAGTAAGATGGTGCAACTCAGCCCTAGAATATGAGAAAAAATATTAAAATATTTTAATTTACCTACTTCTTTTTATTTAACAAGTTATTCACTGCGAGTAGCTGTCAGTGTATTTAAGTCACCTAATAGTTATTGATTTGACTTGACGATTGTTACCTATTGACAACAGTCGGTACTGACAAATTAATGATCTCCGCAGCACAAAGGAGTTCGAAATTTTTAAACCCATCCATGTATTGACTAGGGTTATCGTTACTTGCGCACGCAAACTAAATTGTGAGGGTTTAGCTAGTATTATAATTAATCTTGAAACTTTATTTATTTATTTTAAAGATACGATATACAATTTACATTTTGTAACAAACTAAAGACCACAAGGGTGTGTCCAGTTTGCAAATACATTTCTGTGTTGTAAAAAAATCAAAAGCACATCAATAATTTCATACGTTTGTATGGCAAACTCTGTATTAGCTATGTCCAAATCCTTGCGCTTTCATTTTCATGGTCATCCTTTGTGGACAAGGTCTTAATCGACTGGTTACGTCCCAAATTTATTGGTGCGTACTAACCGCCCATTTACAAAGATTCAGTGTGAACCATTGACAAATGATGCTAAGTTTGGGATAAAAAGAGGACATTGGGTCTCGTTAGAGTATGGTCAGTTAAGCTTACCATTACACTCAAAATATACAGTTTTATGTTAGGAAAAATCAAGGACCCGGGGATAGTCATCCCCGGAGTAGAAACCCGGGCAAGGAGCCACGCTCGAGGCCCGCACGCGCTGTAGGGCGCAAGAAACCCGTATCGTAGTTTTAATCTATTTGTAGATAGGTCTTTAAAAACAGCCGAGGATGTGGGAAGATCATTTTTCGACACAACGATTTATTTGCGAATTATTACGTGTTCCCCCGTGACGGTGGTCCCCCCTCTATCTCCGAAACTCTTGTGTTTATACATTTTAAATAAATCGTGGTAGTAGACATTAATGTCATGGGCTATTTTACTTACCTAGAAGCAAGCAAAGCGTAGCAAACACAGAACCCTACTGTGCGTGGCCCGACTTACTTGCCCGAATTTTTTATTAATAAGGTGTTTGAGAAAAAAAATAACATGCGTCGCCCCTAGGAAGTATTCTATAAAATAGATAGATTGTAGATCATTACATTCACCTCACGTACAAACACACAATTCTACTCACTATATAAATAAGGATTATCAGTGAGTGTTATGGGACGAAAAATATATAAGTAACAATATATTTGGGGATTCCAGTTATAAATTATCACATATTAGTCTTATTCCCTATCTTTTTTCTTTCGGTCCCTTTGATATTATTTATTAACGGACATTAAAGGATTGAGAGAGATTTATAAAAGAGATGGAGCTAGTTCCTCCGACCCGTCTTCGCATGCGTTTGCAACGTCAGTAAAAATGTAATAAAAACTATACGGGAAATGCATAAGATACACATTGTGTGCGATACGAAATGAAATGAAAAAAATAGTAATGAAAAAATTAAATGAGTAGCCAAATTCTCTCGTCATGTAGTACATTATTATTATTGTATAAAATATTAAATAAATAAGCTAATCTATAACCACCACTTCGAAAACAAAGCAAAATGATCACTGGGAAAAGAAATCCAGTAAAAGAGAAGTCTCCATGGCGCGGATTTTAGCTAACAGACTGGTGCATGCATTAGTTAGTCATCCTTCACCATTTCTTTTACCGGCGGCCATTTTGCTTGGTTCTAAATAAATTATTTTATCTTATCAAGACTTGATATAAAATAATTTATTTAGAAGTCAAATTCCATAGAAAAAAAGTAGAATTGAAATTTCCTCATCGTCTTTCAGAGGAAACAGATTACTTCTCAACTCTCTTTCTCTCAATCTTTTTCCCTGTCTACCACATGATAAGAGCATAAAAACGTTAACAAAAGTATCACAAATTGGCGTCCATCTAAAAGGAGGGATACGGAAATAAACCAATTTGAGTGGTAAATAGCAATTTTGCATAGCTACCGTTCAACTCGAAATAGAGGTATTTGATAAAATCTCTAATTTTCCTTCGGGGCCGTTTGCTGGAATTCGGTACCTCCGTTTTGTTGCACGTAAATTCTCCACTTTGAAATTTAATTTCACTTGAGAATGGGTCCTTAAAAGAATTCGCCAGTTACTGAATACTTTACTGTCGTAACGCATTGTTGTCTCACGCTATTATTATAGTTTCTATGTTTTTATTGTACAACATGTTAATTTCTGATACTTTTAATACTAGAATTTAATAAAAATCTATACTAATATTATAAATTAGTAAGTGAGTTTGTTTGTTTGTTATTACTTCACGGCTTAACTAATCATCCGATCATTATGAAAATTTGCATACATATTATCAGGGGTACAGAGCCCAACATAGGCTACTTTTTATCCCGTGAAAGTATTTCATTCCAATGGGAAAATACTTTTTCTACTATAGATCGGCCAACAGATGGCGCCACAAGTCGCGTTATACGTGATCTTAATCATAAAATTACCCGCGAGCGAAGCCGCGTTCAAAAGCTAGTTCTACATAATTCACACAGCGCCATCGGGGCCTTTTTTTATGTTATAGGGCAGACAAACAAGCAAGCGGGCCACCTGATGGGAAGTGGTCACCACGGCCTACGGACATCGGCAACAGCAGGGGCACTACCAATGCGTTGTCCACCTCTGACGAGACCCAAGTAAGAGACTTAACATACTTGTATTATGTAAGGAAGTCAATCATGAAAGGGATTTAGTTTCATCCAGACACAATATCAATGGGACACAATTTTTATTATTATTAAATTAAAACATAAACTTAGTAGACGTAGGACCTATGAGAGGTAGGGCACAGCGGATAATCCGCTCAAATCGGAGCAGCCTGTCTGGGGAAGGACCTCCATGTTGTGTTCCTACGGTGAGTAAGGTCTCCAGAGCTCCACTTGGGGGGTTGGCAACGCGTGAGTGATACCCCCGGTATTGTAAGCGTCTATAGGTTACGGCGATGCTTACCATCAGGCGGGCTATATGCTTGTTTGCCAACTTTGTGGCATAAAAAAGGTATTAATTATATTTGGACCAGCAGCGCGACAGTTTTATAATTCATAACCGTAATAAACCATGGATGTCGACATATTTTTTTAACCAAATGAAATAATTTTATTTTTCAAGTAGATTTTTATCCTTACTTATAAATGAAAAGTGAGTTTGTTTGTTATTCCTTCACGGCTTGACTAAGTAGCCGATCATTATGTTTGCATACATATTGTTAGGGGTACAGAGCCCAACATAGGCTAATTTATATACTATCCCGTGAAAGTATGTCGTTTCAATGGGAAAATATTTTTTCTACTATAGAGGGCGCTGTATCGGCCAACAGATGGCGCCACAAGTCGCACCCATAGCGCTCCTCCCGTTTTGTTGTCAAACGAGATCTATGTCATAAAATTGGAAAAGCTAGTAGGAAATATTTATTTTTTGCACATCAGTTTTTTTTTAAAATCCTACTAGCAACAAAACAAGATAATATTAACTAAAAAAAAATATTGATTTACTAAAACTGGAGGTTACACATAAGGTCGTAGAAGCAGTCACGCCACACGTTAAATAATTATATCGCATGCAATTTAAACACGAACCTCAAAGTTTTATCACTATTTATTTTTATTGGTCTGCTTGCTTTATTTATATGGGTTCATTGTGCCATGACGTCATAGCTATTACATGCTTAACCGCACGACATTAGCTATAGTTAAGCCACGGCTTTTCAGCGGCTTAAGTGGTAAATGGCAACATAAATAAATATATAGAGACAATTCATACAGATTATCAGGTTTTTGATCAAATCCTACGGGAATTGCGTACTTTTCGGGATAAAAAGTACCCTATGTGTTAATCCAAAGTATTAGCTATCTACATACCAAATATCATAAAAATTAGTCCAGCCATTTGACCGTGAAGAAGTAACAAACATACACATAACTTTCGCTTTTATAATATTATTAGGATTAGGATTAGAATACTAATATTAAAAAGAGATAAAATTTGTGAGGTGGTGGGTAATCTCAGAAACTACTGAACTAATTTTGTAAATTATTTTACCAGTAGAAAACCACTTTATATGCGAGTGTCATATTAACGCGAAAGAACGGGTGAAACCGCGGGCAACTAGAAAATTACATATAGGAAATATAAAACCATCTTATAAATTATTTAGGTACATACATCTAATTAAACTAATTTCACAAATTAAACTAAGTCCCTGTGACCGGGCAACTTAAGGTCGCTGTATACGTAACGTGTTTTTTCCCGGACGGGACGGGACGGGACGGGAAGTTAAATATAGTTCCATACAAAATGTATGTGAATATGCATATGTCGCAGATACACGGACGGGACGGGAACGTGGCCGTGTCGAACAAAAAGTCACGTCCCCGTCCCGTCCGAGGTATTATCCCGTTGCGTATACATCGACGTTTAAAATGTTGCTTCGCAGAATAAAATTGAAAGTACGTTGGGCGAGGTAACTGCCAGCCAGAGATTCACAAATCACCGTGGTTTCACGTTTGTAAAATATCTTTAAAAACGACATTGCACTAGCCCCCAAAGGTCATAAGGTTATTATCGAATTTATAATAGCTATTAATATGTATTGCAGACCGTACATAGTTTTAGTAAAATCACAGGTTAACCCTGAGAATTCTCACGGTAAGGGTTCCGAACATCACCTCAAAGGGCCGCCCTAATCACGGAAGGGACGGAAAGTTCCTGTTAAGTAGCTCTAAATTGGGACCAACTTAATATTCCTAATCTGATTGTAATTAGCCCTTGCCGAGGTTTGCACGCGGTGTTTAAAAGGAAGAAACTATTCTCGATTTAAAACAATTATCACATGCTTCACAATGAAGATTTTTTTCTTTGAAATTCTAGAGGAAATTATGAAATTATTATAATAAAACATCTACTATTTATTATTATAGTTTAAAGAATTTGTAAATTTTTGTGACAAAATTGCTACGTGTATTCTAGCTAATAAATGATGATTTGATTTGATGCATTCTAATTAACACATTGTGATCACAACAAGACAGTTAACTCTTATAAATGTAAGAATAACATCATAGTATTCACAATTTATAAACATCATAGAAGGCATTCATGTCTGACATATATTTGGCGGGTAAACCGAGCAATCAATTTTCACAAACCATGCGGCCTTGTCGAATCGAGCCCTTTGTTTAAAAATAAGTACATGACCAAAGAGTAATATGCAGATATGATACACATTAATAGTGTCCACAAACGCAATTTAAACATATGTCAATATTATCATGTTTATATTTAACTAGCTTTTTTGCCCTCGACTTCGTCCGCGTGATGTTTCAGACCCGTTCCCGTGGGAACCACATTGAATTTCGGGAAAAGCTATAGCCTATGTCACTCCCTGATAATGTAGCTGTCTACTGGTGAAAGAATTTTTGAAATCGGTCCAGTAGTTTCGGAGCTTATTTTAATGCAAACAAACAATCAAAGCTTTCCTCTTTATAATATTGCCTCTTTATAATATGCACATTGCCCAAGAATGTAAAGCGAAATGTAGTTAAAGTGACATACAATGAACTGAGAACTGAAAGAGTTGAGCAAGGTAAAGAA
This sequence comes from Endotricha flammealis, assembly GCA_905163395.2. NCBI lineage: Eukaryota > Metazoa > Arthropoda > Insecta > Lepidoptera > Pyralidae > Endotricha > Endotricha flammealis. The sequence goes on along the minus strand of LR990871.1, from coordinate 943,691 downwards.
CTAAGAACAAAGATTTTTATGCTAATGTAAGCATCGTCATGAAATGTAATTGCATAGTACAATATAAATAAATAAATGTAGCTAGCCCCAAAGTAAATTCGAAACTTGTGTGGGATACTAACTCAACGATACTATATTTTATCACAAATACATATATAGAATAAACATCCAAGACAAGAGGCCAATCAGAAAAAGTTCGTTTTTCATCATGACCCGACCGGGGATCGAACCCGGGATCTCCTGGGTGGGGGTCCGACGTGGTAACCTTTACGCCACGGAGGTCCTCTACTAATACTATTGATAAATAAAACTTCGAGTAAATCTCTTCACGGAATATTTAGAAAATTATATTCACGGCGCTGCTCACCTCTTCAATTGGCTGACTGTAAAATATATTTAAACTAACAAGAATTTTACTAAAATCCTTTACAAAGACAACGTGTATTCATTTTTTTTAATATTATACGTCACCTACGAAGCACTAAGCAGTCACCGTAGTCTTTGGACGCTTGCAACCCCGGATATATCACTCGCGCGTTGCCGACCCAATCACGTTTATGGAATACTGGAAACTCAGCTTAAATCTTCATATATTTGGAACATCTGTAACTATTATTTAATCTATTTTCCGTGACCACAGACTATTTACGTGTGGCGTGATGCCACACCCCGCCACACGTATCAACGCTTTACTGCGCGAAGGCGGCACTAACTCCCTCATATCACTACATAACGTGTATTAGCTGTTTTTATGTTCAAATTACCATTTCTATTGCGATATTTTAATATTACTGTATAGACTGTATTGATTTTACTATAATATTTACTTAACACGATGGATTTAGGGCTTATACAGACTAGCTACTTTAAGGGCCACACTGCGAAATTTTACCGTGCGTTTTTTTTTCACAATTCTGTAACACATTACCTACATCTTATAGAAGTGCTGTGGTTTTTTTTCGCAATGCCCACATAGTCATTCTGATTTGCTACTACACAAAACATGCGCGCGGAAATAATTCGCTCCGGATTCGCGTTGAAATTTCGCATGGAATTTTTATAATAAGTTTACGGGAATAACAGGGATGAACATTAATAAATTCTTTATTTAGCCATAAAATATAAAACAAAGTGGTACAGTTTATATTATAAATGTGTTATATTAAGTCCCCTGTTTCAACCAGTAACAATCCATCTCTGAACTAGACGTTAGTCTGTATCTCAGAGACTCTTGTCGCCGGGAGGGACTGATAGTTTGCAGCGCGTATGACAAATATGGAAAATATATATTTAATGATCCAAGTTTCCCAAACTAGACTAGTCTGTTATTTTTGGGAAACCTATAGTAGCCTATTTCCTTCCCTAATCCCCTGAAAAGACCTCCTTAAACTTAGATCAGTTGCTCGATCTCCTACTTGATCCTTGGCGTCTTTGTATTCTACTTCAATCCACCACAGAGTGGATCAAAGAATATGTATAAAAAATAATATAATTATCGGTTGCATAATTGAACAAAAAACATACAAATATAATTCTCCATAATCTATATATATAAAAATGAAACCCGTTTTTCGTTGTCACGACATAACATGAAAACGGCTTGACCGATTTGGCTGATTTTTTTTAGAATATTCCTTGAAGTACGAGGATGGTTCTTACGGAGAGAAAAATTTAAAAATTCCCACGGGAAAGCGGGATACACGCAAACGAAGTTGCGCGGGTTTCGCTAGTAATGTTATAAATGTGTGTGTGTTTATTTGTTTGTCCGTCTTTCACGGCAAAACGGAGCGACGAATTGACGTGATTTTTTAAGTGGAGTTAGTTGAAGGGATGGAGTGTGACATAGGCTACTTTTTGTCTGTTTCTAACCCCGCCCTTCCATAAAATGGGGGGTGGAAGTTTGTATGGAGCAATCCGCAATTTTCAAGGTAGAAAGCTAAAAATTGGTATGCGGACTATTTGTGACGAAAAATAATCGTGCATCATTTTTTTTAAAATCTGCCCCCAACTCCTTAAAAGAGGGGGTGAAATTTTATATGGGACTTTTCGCAGCAAGTGGTACCGTGTTATCCCGAATTTAACGCGAGCGAAGCCGCGGGCAAATGCTAGTACATATTATATATTAGCATTAGGACGATACATCGAAAATGTATTAGCAAAGGACATTCACCCACTCATTAGTGTTTGACAATGACGTATCGTAAAAGCAATTTTGTATTTCTTCACAAAATAACTAGACATTATCAGATTTTATAGTTAACTGTGTGTTGCACTCTTAACGATCACGCAAGTAAAACAACGCCGACCGTAGCCAGTGTTTGGATGGGTTTCGTTATCTCGATATTCTCTGTGCTTCGGAGGGTACGTTAAGTGGTCGGTCCCGGTTAATGTCGACGCATGACAGTCGTTAAGCCAAGTCGGTACTTTAAAGCCTCCGCTACACGGTTTAGAACTTTGGTAAGAGTAACGTTTAGAAAATGAAAATTTAAAATTAAAAAAAAAACAAATGTTTTGCAACACAATGAACTTTTTAAATAAAAAAAATACCAAAATGATTTTATTAAATGTTGTCGCAACAATAAAAGGGTACATACCACGATATTTTCAGCAGATTTCCTTCTTTGCCGAAATGCGGGTCGCTTTTCATATCTGAAAAGAGAAGAAAATTATTTGAAAGCTTCTAATAAAGACGGTTAAATTTTGTATACAAAGGCGGGTTCCGTTCATTTTTTGTTTTATAAATATAAATGAAGCAAAGAGACATCCGGAAGATATCCTCTTTCCCCCTCCTTCTTTCCCTTCCCTTCCTCCTTCCAACCTCCTTGGTGGACAACGCACTGGTAGAACCCCTGGTGTTACTGATGTCCATAGACGGCGGTGACCGCTTTTCATCAGGTGGCCCGCTTGCTTGTTTGTCTACTGTATGACATAAAAAAGACAGTATTTGGAAACGAATAAAAATTATTATTGTAAGAAAAATTTCATGAAAATGAATAAAAAATATTATTGTAAGAAAAATTTCACCTTAGCCCCAGGTGTGATTCAAACCCACGTCCTCTCGATATCCGGACGAGAGCTCTTACAGGAAGGTTATTTAGTGGTGAATTTTTTCATTTCTATAAACTGCGTGAGTCGCAGTGGCTTGACCTTTCCGGTAGCTCACGTGGTAAGAGCACACGTGGGTTCAAATCCTACCTGGGGCGGGCAGGTGATATTTTTTTTTCAAAAATATTTTCTTAATAAGAATGGTTAGTCGAACCGTAACAAATATAAAAAAACGCGTGGCACTCCGGGAACTCTGCCGCGGTAAAGCTATTGCATAGTCGCGGGCTCGAACTCACTCGTAGACGCGGCCAAAAAGCACGCTGTCTCACCTAGCATCGTGTCTAAAAGAGAAAGAATTAGTTATGAGCAGTTAGCAGCTAGTCTACACGCATACGTCTAGTCGCACGCACAAAACACCGTGCCGAACTGTAACGACGTTAGACGATGCACGGCTTTCAACGCCGCGCGGAGTGGGGGTGTTAGGTTTTATTTTCGTTACGGAATTTCTTGATTCGGTCGCCGCGCTCACAGCCCGCGATAAAAGCTATGCAATCGCTTAAAAAAAACAATCATAAAACTTAAAAAATGATGTTCAGTAAAATGTAGCTAAAATTTTGGATCGTTTCATGGCAACAAAATGTAGTCAAGTGGTTACGTGAAAAGTACCGCTGCAGTTAAATAAATTAAATAAATAATTAAATAAATAGTAAAAGTAAGTTCGAAACTTGTGTTATGGGATACCAACTTAACGATACTATATTTTATAACAAATACATATATAGATAAACATCCAAGACCCGAGGCCAATCAGAAAAAGTCAGTTTTTCATCGTGACCCGACCGGGATTCATACCCGGGACCTCCTGGGTGGCGATCCGGCGTGGTAACCATTACACCACGGAGTTGCTGTGATGTGGTGTGTAAGGTCGACAGAAGACCGAGGGGAACGAGCCCAATGCGATGGACTGACCAGATACGCAATGCTCTCGACTGTCCACGACACCATTCACTCTGCTTCTGATAGAGGAAGGTGTCGGTACATAATCCACAACAAAGTACTACATCAAGACGATGATCACGACCCACGACCCTCAGCATTGAGGAGACTGACGCGAGGAGGAGTGTTGTGGTCATAATTACGCGGTATTACGTCAAAATGTGTGTGAATTTTTACTATTAATTTTCATACAAAATTGCATCCGACCATGTGTTTCTGTTGTGGTGTGATTGTGGTCTATGGGAAACGAAACTAATTCTACACTTTAACAAGTTTGACAGACTTCTTATAAGTTGCAGTTAAATTCCATTAAAGGGTTGTTGATGTGTAAACCGTCCACTCAAGCAATCCACGGGCACACACAAACTTGAATCACATTTATGATCCTGGTTATCTCTTTCATTAGTTGACTGTACTACAGCTTAGTGACTTAATGAACCACAAAAAATATCTCCAAAAGTTCAAACTATGGTTTTCTACATTCAATACGGTACCCAAGTAATTGGGGGCTACAAAACTAATCCAATCCATTTTATTCGATTCCAAATTTATATCTCTCTTTTGTGAATTTCGTCAATTTTAAGGCCTCGTTCTAAAAGATCGAATCAGTTCACGTTTTTATCGCGTTTCGCAATCCATTGCGGAGTTTCAAACAAGTGACTGGTCAGTCTAACTTACAAAAAGTTCAATGTAGCACAAAACGCGGCTCCGACACGTGTTTATGGGTACAGGGTCTAAGACAATTGTTTGGGAGACGGCCATTGGGAATATCGTAGACGAAATTAGAAAAAGAATCCGAGTTATAATTTAACACTCTTTTATTAGTTTCGTCTGATAGCCCGATGGGTCAGTTGACGATTCTATCGATCCGGTATTAGGTGTAGGTTGAATATTTATATTGGACAAATATTTGGAATATTATATACACAAACACAGCGCCATCTGGTCCCAAAGTCAGTTAGGCTTAACCTGTATGTGTTATGTGTTATATGTATACCAGACAACTGTTATATTATTGAAATTTGACTCGAACGGAAATCCCCCCCCCCCCCCCCCCTCTTTGGTGCCGAAAGTTGTCATGACATCACACGCTGTGACCAATAGGAGTGGGCCAATCAAAATATTACCAAAACGGACGTGGGCTCTTGTACACGCTAATAAAAGACGCCGTGACTGCTGCAGACAGGACAGATTCATCGTGTAAACGCCAAGAATATTGTCGGACCTAGGCAAGAAAAGATCGTGTCTGCTGCAGACAAGACAAATATGAACGTGTACACGATAAGATTGTTTTCGGGCAGTCGTTCGTAGGGTGTGATAGACTAGACACGTCTGTTATTCATTTTCAACCTGATTGACCTGAGCTACCCCGCCCCCACCGCACCGCAGCAAAACCTCGCGCGTCGTATCTAGCGCAGACTAGATTATTTTCTTATTCATCGCCGGCGCAGTGTACACAGGTCGTGTTTAGAAACGAATTCTTGCGTAGGCCCGGCGACTTTTCTTAGCGTGTACAAGAGGCCGAACAAATTCTAACTAATAATCATCATCTCAGCCACAAGTCCACTGCTGGACATAGGCCTCCCCCAAACGCCTCTTAAGCGACCTGCTGGCAGCGGCCTGCATCCAGCGGCTTCCTGAGACTTTCCTTATCGTTTTACCATATGTAGGCGGGCGTCCTACGCTGTGCTTTCTTTCAAATAATAATAAATACGCATAAAAACGTTACTCAAATAGAATATTTGGAATATTATATTAAGAACCGCGTCATCAAAAGATCCTCGCAGTCTGCTCGCAGTTATGTTATTTGGGACCCTTTTTCATACAATATTAGTTTCCGCCGGGATTCGAGGTACTCTGATGTCGTTATACCCACAAAATATTGTTCGCACACAAAATAATGACCTGCTGTTACACAGATAAGAAGCAAACCCTGTTTTAAGGAGTCTAAAACGCTTACCCTGTTTAGAATTTATAAAACTTAACAAAGAATGATTACACTTTTTGTATGTTTGTTTATAATGGTAACCGAATAGATGTTTTAAACACTGTTTTTTTATTTCAGTTTTAAAAGTAAAATTGTAAGAAAATGTAGTAACGTGAATCAGCCTTTCAATCTGTTTCCAAAAACACCGGTTCATAAGTGTTGATAACCTGTTATACCACCACGTTAAGTTGGTACCCTGGTACCAATTCATGCCTCTAGTGATGTAGTCAAGTGATCCCTGAATTGACCATCACACCTCTTCCAAAAGAGTATGCGAAAGTTTTACGTTATATCGAGGACCTTAATTTATTTTGGCTAAATAAAAAAAATTTGATATATGTTGTGAATATGTGTGTCCAGTCCATACTGAGTTTATTTAGGTAGTAATATTTTTTTCATATAAATACTTTCAGCCCTTTTTTGGGGCATTGGTCACTATCTGTTTATACCAACATACATAACAATAAACCATTGTATTTTCATTTAGTTCGTATATAATGAAACACCTCTCACAATACTTTTAGTAAAAAGTCTCGTGACCCCGACGGTGGGCTATAAATCAGCCAGTGGTCCCCACTTGCCCCACTGAGGCAATAAATTCATCAGCTGACTATTACTTGAGTAACCGAACGGTTTCCATTTGGTAATGTTATGGGGATTAAAACAGTGATTTTTTTATTAGGCAACAAACAAGAACAATTCGTAAAATAATAAATAAAAAATACTATTGGTTTCCTATTCGATATAGGGTTTCCTTTTAGGTTACGAACACCAGTAATCTATTTATAATTATTATATACTTAGTCTGGCCATAAATACTGTTACAACTAAAAATAAACAAAATATTACATTTGAATTTGGAAGGACTTTTTTCGATTAAACAAAAAATAACAAAGAAACAAGGCATAAAAATTTAGGAGTGGGGGCCTTTGACGTCACCCCGTGCGAAAAAATGCTACACGGCGTGACGTCACACGTAGCTGACGTAACTCTTTGTCATTTTTGGTCTAATTTACAAATGAAAAAATGAGTTGCCCTTATTTTGAATAATCTAAAAGACAATTACATTACTATATATACAATAATTACATTTTTTACGGCAACAAGCCTATATTGTAGTCGCGATTATCAATGACAGTTATATAGCTATTAAAGCTATTAGACATTTTCAGCCATTTAGTTAACGTCATACATCACTTCGCAAGATAACTAATAGAGATAATGGGACCAAACAGTGTTCTCATCTCCATGGATCATGACAATGGTGATATTGGGATGTATCTGAGCATGCAACTAGTCAATTTAGGATCGCATGAGTGGTTTGTTATATGTATTTGTGGACAATAATAATCAAAGTGCCTTGGAGCTAAATTGTATTTAGATAATACTGTAGATGGTAGTAAACCAAGCACAATTTATGCCAAATTTTGTCTAAATGTCGTTAAGTTATAGGCCCCTTTATTAATGGCCCCCGCCAAGACTTGTTGACATAAACAACAGTAATTAAAGTTTTGGGTCCTCCGTCTGAAATGCCACTATCAATATTATGGTCAATTTTAAATTTTAGGCGGTTTATTCATGTTACGATTGTCTTGTCTTCGACAAAAACTACTTCTTAATGCGCATTTTTTTTTAAAATCTATAAACAATGTAAAATAAAATAAAAACACTTTTAATATTATGTTTGTTTGTTATGTACACTAATTCTTGATAGAATCTAATTCTATATTCATTATTCATATTATTTAAGTCAGAAATTGCTAGTTATTTTTGTGTCAATGAATTTACACAGTTCAGAGACAACGCCCCTTACAGCCTGTTTCATACGCATTTTTAAAGATCACACATAAAATTATAGCTGTCACTGTCAAACTAAAGGAGAAAAAAGAGATAGCTTGAGAATATTATTATATTGAAACTTACCTTTTGATTTTAATTTCTGTCAAATCATTCTAAGAACCGTTTACTGACGCGACTAATCGCACGCGAATGGCCAACCTTATATGTTTATCCTTTCATAAAACCATTTAGTACCTAAAACTTTATTCGCGTAATATAATGTGAAGGTTTTTGTATACCGTTACGGATCCCTTTGTTAGGTTTTATTGTTATGAGTTCCGCACATAATTGTTAGTGCTTTGACATTTGCGAGTTTCATAATAACATTTATTGTTTCTGTTATTATATGCAATTTGTTGTATAATATTGTTAAAAGATTTTAGTTATTCTATGTTCTTGAAAATTTAATATTAGATTTTTTTTTTAATGACTGTACCGTATGCAAGAATCATTAAATCATCTCGCAAGATGTAGTAATAAATGTTTTATAAAATACAGTAAAAAAACAATAAAAAAAAATTACAAACTAGTGAAACCCGCGCAACTTCGTGTGCGTGTATTTATTTTTGCACAATAGCACCATTTATATCAGACTTTTGATCAAATCCTCGGGAATCGCGTACTTTTCGGGATAAAACCCTATGTGTTAATCCAAGGTATCAGGTAACTACACACCAAATATCATAAATATTGGCCCAGCTATTTGAGCGTGAAGAAGTAATAAACATACACATAACTTTCACCTTTATAATATTAGCAGGATTTGTAGCGTACTACGGCGTAGCATGCTATGGCGCATTATGAGCTACGCTGCCGTAGCAAGCTACGTTATTATGAGCTGCGTCGCCGTAGCAAGCTATGTACTACAAGCTACGACGTCGTAGCAAGCTACCTTAATACCAGCTACGCCGTCGTAGCAAGCTACGCTACTACAATCTACGCTGCAGTAGCAAGCTACGTTACTACGAGTTACGCCGCCGTAGCAAGCTACTTTACTAAAAGTCGCCTCCGTAGCAAGCTACGTTACTACGAGTTGGCAAGCTACGATACATTGCGCTACGTCATCGTAGATTAAGATCCCATAAAACATTATACTAAAAATTAATAATTAAAAGTATTCATTTTGGAATATACATATTTTTTCTTTAATTTGGCTTTTACTTATTCTTTTATTGTACTGTTTCAACAGTTTCAATTAATTAAAAGTAATTATTTTGGAATATATTAATACTAATATATTAATCCGCATTGCAGCAGGATGGCCTCTTCGATTGAAGGGAGAACTGACCTGTATCCTTTTAGTAGCGTGACGTTACGGGTAGGTATGGATTAATGGATATTAAAAGAACAATTTTATAATCTTTTCACTTTACAAAAATAATTACCAAAAAAAACAAAACAAAAATATACAGTCGGTAAAACACAATTACGAAAATATTATTAGTGGAAAATGTAACACGAATTATCATTTCAGAAAGTTGGCGGTACACGAAAAAAGGCTTAAAAGTTAAAAGGCAGTTGGTGGCGGTTTAAAAATTTAACAATAGATATTGCGGGTGGCTTTGTGTCCGTCTGTACAAAGCGAAAATTGTGACTGCCGCCAACGATGTTGGAGAACTAAAAGTGACTTGTATTATTTGTCCGATCCTATCACCGTATCCGTATCGCCGTATCATTCATTAATCGATTTGGATTTTACGTATTTTTTGTTGTTGTCTGGGTTGTGTTGTGTTGTTTGGGTATTTGGGGGAGGCCTATGTCCAGCAGTGGACTTCTTGTGGCTAAGATGATGATGTACGTAACTGGTTTTCTTTCGCCATTTCTTTTACCAGTAGTAATTTTGCTTTTCTTTCCAAAATGATAGTAACTTATAGAGTAGATTAATTACATACATAATATATAAACTATAAGGGTTAGAATCTTGAAATTTTGCACAGGGGTTCCTTTTATAACGTAGGGGAGCACTAAGAAAGAATTTTTCAAAATTCCATCGGGAAAGCGAGATGTACGCAAACGAAGTTGCGCGGGTTTCGCTAGTCACAAATAAAATTCGTCAGGGAAAGAAATATGACAGTGTTTCGTCACAGTAATTTTTATGTAGTAAATTCTTATTTGTCATTATTTGACAGCTCGGTGTCGCGTGTTGGATAGTAATCGTATCTTCGGCGCCTGTATAATATTTACAACTAGCTGTCACCCGCGACTTCGCCCGCGTAAAAATTAGCCTATGTTGGGCTCTGTACCCCTGAAAATATGAATACAAATTTTCATAATGATCGGCTGCTTAGTCAAGGCGTGAAGGAATGACAAACAAACTCACTTTCTCATTGATAATAATTAGTATGATAATATATCCATTATCTGATACCTTTAATACGGGCAGTTTAAGCCTAGCTCACTTTGGGACTAGGTGGCGATGTGAATTGTGTAGAATTTATAAAAACCCATAGATTTATTATAAACTAGCGTAAGATTGGCGCAAAAGAGATAGATCATAGCATACACGTTGGTTAGAGCGAGATAGATAGGCGAGACCATTTTCCTATACACGCTATCGGACTGTATCGGCCTGACGTCGTGTTAAAAACACGTCCTGCTTATTTTTACAAAATTTATGGTTTTTAGTTTGATGTTAATTAGACGTGATTAAATATGGTTACCTGTGCAGTGCCTGAATGTAACTCAAACGAAAAGGAAAATCCACAAAATTAAATATCTTCCTTGCACACATGTACATTCCACGCACACTAGTGTATTTTGTTTTTGGTCTCGCCTCAATCAAACCAAAGCCGATCTATAGGTACGCTAGTATATACTAAATCTATGTAAAAACCTGAGTTAAGCATGTTGTCGTATCCAGTATATGACATTAGCGATCTGTGTACTTGTTTCATTTCAACTCTCGTTGTAATTTCGCGGCGGCACGCGACCGTCCTCGGATTTCACCAACTTTCCTTTGATGGACAACGAAAATGGTTTTTGTGAAATTTCATATTTTATTTGCTAATAAATGTATGAAATGTTCAGTTTTATATGCGTTTCAGTGACATTATAGCTTATTCTGATGACACCTATGACAAAAAAAAAATCTATTGCATCGGTGATGGGTTGGTAGTGACTCAACGTACATAAAAGGCCGGGTTTGATTCCCATTCGGGGCAAACATTGTGATGATTTTTGTGATGGCATTTGTTCGTCTCGCGTCTGGGTAATTGCTATGTATTTTATAAGTATCACAAAGATGTTAAGGCTAGTTTACTCTGGTCCAGGTGGTATAAATTTTATTAATTAAAATGAAGAAGTTTGGCAAAAGAGCTGTTACCTAATGGTAAGTGATCCGGCGGTGATCACTTATGATTATGGAGCACACCACCGATTATGGAGCACAGAGAGAGTCACCAGACCCCCTATTCACGTAACAAAAACCGATTCTATTACGATTCAAATTCAATCGCTGTCTCACTCATACAAAATAATAATTGAACGGGATAGCGAGTGGGTTTGACTCGAAATAGTGGGTTTTTGTTACGAGTGGGTTTTTGTTACGAGAATCAGTCCCCAGGGCAGGGAAGTCAGCAAGGCGTCGACGACTTTTAACAGGAGAAATGGGATTGGGGGTTATTTAAGGGTAGAAATACATAAGCTGCGTCCATCTTATTCAGTGGACGATGAGCCTTATGATATAATGACAAGGCCTTAGTTATAATAGTAGCCGCAAAATAAGTTTCCGAGCAGTAAACATTACCATTATGTTTTATGAACAATTTTCTGTATGTGCAACAAACTTAATTCTGCCGGTGGCCAAAACTAGAACTAATGAATACGCCTTGAATACCTTGACAATTACCTTCAGTAGCTTCGACCCTAGCGCCCCCGCCATCGGCACTGATAAGTTTGTGAGACTGTATGTGCAACAATACGAGATTGAGTTAATTGTCCTAGGGTTACCATAAAGACGTTTTGTTATTAGTTTTACTGTTTTTTTTATAGTTGGCAATCCAACTATTAATAAACATGGCCTTCATGATATAATAAATTTATTATGCAAATACGAAAAACAGGAAATACTTTTTCACATTTAAAGTAAAGCATTATAACATGTACCTATATGAATTTTTAGTTTTAATAAATTTTTGTTAGTATTTCTTTGTCAATTTATCTATGACATATCAGTAGCGGAAGACGCGCGCTGTCATAGTCGCGATGATTGCCGCGCCGCCACCGATCCGCGCCGCGTCCAGTGTGATGTCTTTCATACAAATATATGAAATACAGATGCGTGGAGAGAGTCATTAAGGTTAGGTCACATGTTTATCAAAATTTAATATTTCTTGAACATGTTTTTTTTATGAAAAACAGCAAACAAACACCTCGTATGGACATCAGCAACACTATGGGCCCTACCAATGCGTTGCCCACCTCTGACGAGACCTCTAATGTACCTCTTAAATAGTCCCATGTTCTCTTATCGAATTAAATAAAACTGTATGTGTGGTATATCGCCAGAACTCGTGAAAATGTACCGTCAGCAGCAGATTAACATTTTAGTGCCATTTCAAACCCCTTTTATGTTTTTCTATAAAGCTTTGCTTTTGCTGAACCAGCAGTTTGAATCTCGCCAATCACATTGTAATAAAAAGGTTAAAAGATATACAACCAGTTTCTGAATCTCATTTTAATTTTAATTCCACGTTAATGTAATGATGTTAAAGGTACGATGTCTAATTGAAAGATATGTTGGGGCAGGAGGATGAACACACTACCTACTTTTGATCTATTTATTTATTCATTGCAAATACATGTATACAACACAAAAATATACATGAACCTTTTCTGGCACAGCAATGGAAAAGAGAGAGGCAGACTTGTTATAATAGTTTATCTTCCAAATATTCCATTGCAGTGTAATAGGCTTTCGTATTCATGAAGTAATTTTTGGATGAGGTTAATAAACTTTCCAAATGATGTCTCAGATTTAATGTTTTCAGGCAGTTTATTATAAACTTTTTACGGACATTGAATAAGAGAGGGCACAGCGGATAATCCGCTCAAATCGGAGCAGCCCGTCTGGGGAAGGACCACCTTACAGAAGATCGTAGCCAAATAACATTGGTCTCGGCCATGTTGTGTTCCTACGGTGAGTAAGGTCTCCAGAGCTCCACTTGGGGGGGGGGGGGATACCACCGGTATTGCAAGCGTCTATAGGCTACGGTGATAAAAAAAATGGACCCGAGCTATGTAGTACTAGTGTACTTAGATATTAAATTTTTCAAATTATTTTTATAGCGTGATTCATAGCGACGAGGTTTAGTTTGGCAGTGACAGCCATGACACTATCATTTACTTTAAAAATGCGTTTCTGGCTGCTGATATTCTTTTATTTAAAGTACTAGACCATTATAATAATGCACTTGGTCTAGTTACGTACTATAAATGGTTGACTGCCGCTCACAGCGCAGTGGCCAATTCGTGGCCTGGCCGTAAATTGGTTTCGGCCAAACAAACCAAAACTATACATAAAAACCTCATTCAAACTTTATCCTGGGATCATAATAAATCGTAACACTTCAATAACCTTAATGGTGGATATTTTTAAACGGATTCAAAGCCATTATTGGATCTAATAGCCCTTTGTTTTATTGCCAACACTTTTCCCCAGAGACGAAAGAATCGCAATTAAATTTTTGTGATTTATTTGTTTTTTATTGCTCGGGAAGATTCCGAGATTAATGATAGGGATTGGTTTTCCAAAGGTTTTTGGGAAGAATTCATAAATTTCTATAGATTAATCGTCTGGGCGGCGGACAAGCAACCCTAATGATTTAGCTTAAAAAATTTATTCTAATAAAATTAGTGAGACATTTTTACATGAAAATCTTTTACTTAATCCCCAGGCCGTTAACCATTCTTCCGTTACCAGAAGGTGCCAATACGATTGACATACATATGACATGAGTCTATTTATGTTAAGAAGAAAGAGGAAAGATTTTGTATTTTAGTTTGTAAAAGAACTAAAAACTACTGGACCGATTTCAGAAATTCTTTCACCGTTGAGAACATTACTCTCGTGTAACATAGACTAATGGGTCTTCTTCACCTAACGAGTACAGTGGCAAGACAGTCAAACGATACCAAACGATATTAGGCCGAGGGAGTGGGTACTCGACAAAACGTATTTCTAGTGACTCTTTCGCCACACTCTGCTCGGCCGAGACACTCATAAAAATGTTCATATGTACCGAGCACTCGGCCGAGGGTACTGTATCGCCACTGTACAGTCAGGTGCACGTCGAGCTTTACACTTGCAGTACAATTTTGGCTCTTATGAGATAGAACTTAAGAACGGTACAAAGTCCAATATGTAAAGGTCGACCTGCTCTTGACTGTACTCGTTAAGTGTGGGAGACCCATAAGTATAATATATATTTTATTTTTTATTTGGGATCCTTAGTTACACCCGTGCAAAGCTGGGACGGGGCGCTAGTCTATAAAATACAATACTAATCATACATTACAATAATATTAATTAGCAAACTCGATGACGAATAAATCTGTGCGTTCAAGTATTTTGAAAGAGCTAACCTAGAAACAATTTAGTTTGAACTTTCTTTAAAGTATTATTTCAAGGTAAGGTAAATACTATATTTAAAGACACGACATGATAAAGTACTTCATTATTGAATACTATAAATTCTGTTTAAAATTATATACACAAGCACCCCGTCCCAGCTTCGTAAATAATTTAAAATATATAATAGCCTATGTTACACGGGGGTAAATGGGATAATGTACAGTCAGGTGCACGTCGAGCACTTGCAGTACAATTTTTTATGTCATAAAACTTAAGAATGGTACAAAGTCCAATACGTAAAGGTCGACCAGCTAGGTTACTCTGCATAGCAATCGCGATTTTAATTTTAATTCTGTTTCATTTCAAATGCAAAATTAACAGCGAATCCTAATTCGTACCATTGAAATTTTATACTTTACTATTTGGTTAGTATACAATCCGATTTCATTTAATTTTGTATTTAGTTAGCGCTAGTTTAGCTGTAAAGAGTACCTAAAACAATCCAATGGCGATCGTGCGGAATTATCTTCAGGAGTAAGGGGCAGCTCTTGGCTGTTACCTTCCCAACGTTGAAAGAATTTGTCAAATTGGTCCAATAGTTTTTCAGTTTTTTTTTTATTTATTTTTTTATTTATTTTTTTTTACAGTTTATTCATTACAAAAAAAAATACTAATCTTTCCTCTTTATATTAGTATAGAGTATATATAAATAGAAAATATACTCCATACTTAAAGAAATGTAAACCATATTCACTTATATTTAGTTATACAATCGCTCGCACTACCACGTTCTGTATCAAAATGGTTGGTTAGATATCAAAATATATTTTCTACTGGCGCTAAGTAATTCTACCCTTTTATGAGACAGTCGGGCGCAGCATTATATCAAGGGTGATATAATACCCCAGAAAAAAAACCTAATGTATTCATATTTTAGGGTTTAACCCGAGGCAGTGTTTTTCTTGAATTATAACTTTTTTTTAACTAAAGATATGAAAAGAAAGAAAAATATTGTCTTTCATAATTCAGCTTCCTTGCGTTAAGGGTATTTGACAGTCTTTCATTCTTTTTCATGTGCTTCCCTAAATTAGTGTTAACTGCGAGTAGCTGGTCACCTAACGGTCACTGACTTGGCGACTGTCATCTATCGAAAACAGTCATCAGGACCCGCTGGTCAGTTTATCCTCTTCTGTCAATAAAAAAAAATACTCTTAAAATTTATGAAAATTGGAACATCTTAACGTGCCCTCCGAGCTCGATATGTTGTAAACCCATCCGCGTATATGACTAGGATTGTTGTCACTTAACTTGCGTGATCAATCCACTTTGGCATGCACAACGAGGCTCAAAAGTAGTAGTGACAAAACAGGATTTAGTTGATTGATTTTATTTTTATTGAAAAGGAGGCACATGTTGAAATAGTCACATTTGAAATTTATGAAAATTGGGTAGGTAAGTAACTAAATATGTAATTAACAAACTAAGGACCGTTCGATTAATAATGTGGTACCTAATCCTGCCACAGGAGACCTAACTAATTCAGTAAAAGACCAAATTCATGGAAATTCCTGTTAATTTTAATGCCACCTAAAATCTGAATATTCCAGAGCCCTGGAGGTATTTGGTGCTATCTGATAAATGCCTCTGTTATAACAAACAGTAGGTTAATTGTTGTAATAGATTTATGGTATAGCCAGGGATTCGTAATTTATGCGCGTCAATGAACGAAGGTACTGCGGGCGGAGTGATGGCCGGAATTTGTACGGAAAAGTTGAGATAAATCCTCAGTTGGGTTTATAAATACTACTAAATGTTGCCCGCGGTTTCGTCTATTTGAGTTTTTCTGGTTAATGTATAGCCTATGACACTCTTTTTTATGCTACAAAGGTGGTAAACAAGCATACGGCCCGCCTGTTGGTGAACATCACCGGAGTATAAAGAAGCTTGCAATACCGGGGGTATCACTCACGTGTTGCCAACCCTCCCATCCCCCTCGCCCGTGGAGCACTCTAAAATAATGGTTGCTTTCTATTGGTAAAATAACGTTTAAAATCACTTCAAAAGATCCAGGGATTACCTAAAACCTCACAAATAAATATTGGCGTGAAGCACATACCTAACAAAATGCATTGCGCGATTTGTTCGGTGAATGAGAGATCTAGAAGTCCAACTGCTTTCATACACCTTTTCTCTCTATTTCCTTCCTTGTAGTGGTCAACGCATAAGTAGCGCCGATAGTGTTAATAATGTTTAACCATTTATTTTTGTTTGTTTTGCGAATGAAGTCAGAATATTTCCTAATTCTACTAATATTATAAAGGCGAAAGTTATGATCTATGTTTGTTACTTCTTCACGCTCAAATGACTGGGCCAATATTTATGATATTTGGTATGTAGGTAGCTGATAACTTGGATTAACACATAGGGTATTTAACCCGAAAAGTACGCGATTCCCGTAGTTTTTATCAAAAGTCTGATATAAATGGCGGCTACTGTGCCTAAATAAATACGCGCAAACGAAGTTACGCGGGTTGTACTAGTGGATTAATAAATGGGACACATCGGATATTAGATTGTGGACACCTTCTTAAGTATTATCGACTTGGTCATATGAACATAAGGAAAACGAAGTTAACTTGGAAGCACTAAGCAGTAAATAGGAGTTGTTACTTTGAGACACTTCTTTGTATCTTCTATTGTGCAAAATAACTTATTCATGAGATTAATAAGATCTCAAAAGTATGGTTAGCAAACAAAACCATGCACACTTCTGTATATTGTAAACTAGCTGTGCCCGCGGCTTCGCTCGCGTGGAATTGGACTTGTGACTATTAAGTAGTATAGACAGTCTCCTATTACTGTAGTTTTCCCCGAGAGTGTTCTTCATTGCTCATTGTCTATTTGCTCGCCGCTGTTAATCTTGGCTACCTACTGTGTACAAAATCCTGTTGTTTTATTATTTTAATAGCTGTTACCCGCGGCTCCACCCGCGTGATCAAGCGAAAATGCCGATAATTTCGTTCCCGTGGGAATTTAAAAAAAACCCGACTTTATCCTTGTCAACATCATAAGGGGAATCTCTAGAAAAAAAAACAGCTTTTCAGGTCAAGCGCTTCCGATAATTCACGCGTAGTCTAATTATTCCAAATCCTGTGGGAATAAAAAGAAAATCCCGTCTTTATCCTTGTCTAAGTAGTTTATAAAGGGAAGCTTAATACAAAATCTAGGCGTTCTAGGTTGAGCGCCCACAATAACACACATGCAGTCCTATTTGTCCGGTTCCCGTGGGAATTAAAAAAATCCCGTGTTCATCCTTGTCAACATCATAAAAGGAACCTCTATACAAAATTTCAGCTTTCTAGGTTGAGCGCCTGCGATAATACACTTGCAGTCCTATTACTCCCTTTCCCGTGGGAATTTCGTAAAACCCCGTCTTTATCCTTGTCAACATTATAAAGGAAACCTCTATACGAAATTTCAGCTTTCTAGGTTGAGCGCCTGCGATAATACACTTGCAGTCCTATTACTCCCTTTCCCGTGGGAATTTAAAAAAATCCTTTCTTAGTGAGCACCTACGCCCCAAAAGGAACCCTCATGCAAAATTTGAGACTCCTGACACGTAGTTTCGGAGATGTCGTGATGCATCAGTCAACTTTGCATCCCCGTTTTACCGCCCTTAATGGATGATTTTTGAATATTTTACTCGTGTTTCATGCCTTTCAATAAAGAACCTTCATGCTGAATTTCATTGGAATAACTTCAAAAACAACAAAGTTTCATACTAACTTTGCGCCCCGTTTAACCCCCTAAGGGATGAATTTGGAAAAAAATATTTTACTCATGTTTCATGCCTTTCAGCAAAGAACCTTCATGCTGAATTTCATTCGAATAACTTAAAAAATGGCTAAGTTTCATTCTAACTTTGCACCCCCGTTTAACCCCCTAAGGGATGATTTTTGAGAAAAATATATTACTCGTGTTTCATGCCTTTCAATAAAGAACCTTCATGCTGAATTTCATTCGAATAACTTCAAAAACGGCAAAGTTTCATACTAACTTTGCACCCCCGTTTAACCCCCTAAGGGATGATTTTTGAGAAAAATATTTTACTCGTGTTTCATGCGTTTCAATAAAGAACCTTAATGCTGAATTTCATTCGAATAACTTCAAAAACGGCAAAGTATCATACTAACTTTGCACCCCCGTTTAACCCCCTACCCTAAGGTATGATTTTTGAGAAAAATATTTTACTTGTGTTTCATGCCTTTCAATAAAGAACCTTAATGCTGAATTTCATTTGAATAACCTCAAAAACGGCAAAGTTTCATACTAACTTTGCGCCCCCGCTTAACCCCCTAAGGGATGTTTTTTGAGAAAAATATTTTACTCGTGTTTCATACCTTTCAATAAAGAACCTTAATGCTGAATTTCATTCGAATAACTTCAAAAACGGCAAAGTTTCATACTAACTTTGCACCCCCGTTTTACCCCCTTAGGGGATGAATTTTCAAAAATCCTTTCTTAGTGAGCACCTACGCACCAAAAGGAACTCCCATGCAAAATTTGGGACTCCTGGCACTTGTAGTTTCGGAGATTTCGTGATGAATCAGTCAGTGATTTTCTCTTTTATATATCTGCACAGTACCATCTAGTGAATTTTCAAAATGGTCAGCTCAAGTAAATAAAAAACTTTCATACACAGTGCTATTGAATATTAAAATGGTCGTAATCAGGGGTCGGGCGATTCCCACTCTGCACAGTGACAATTTTAAAATTCTTTGGTTGTTGAAAATTTAAATGAGTACTTCTTCTTTTTCTTCTCCTGACATCCGGTCCGGTCCGGTCCGGTCCAGTCTGTTGTCGGTAGGTATGGTGTACCAAGTCTCAAGTTTGTAAGTGCGAGAATTTTTTTTTCTTACATTGACAGGGAGGAGACCTTTAAATGAACATAACTTATTTTCCTGACATCCGATTTAAATGAAACAAAGCCTATATTCTGCTCCAAGCCGAGCTCTATCTTCCTGTGAAAACTGCATTAAAATCCGTTCAGTAACTTAGAAGATGTGCGCGTTCAAACAGACAGACAGACAGACAGACAGACAGATAGACAGACAGACAAAAAAATCCAAAAAATTTTTTTTCGCTTTTATTACCTTTCTCTAACTGTTCTCTCTCCATTTTTGCCAAATATGTTCAATGTACAGACATATCGGGGTCTACTGTTTTATTATATGTATAGATAAAAGCACCGTTTTACTTCTATTAATATTTTCATGTTGGTAAGAATATGGTTATTTTTTTATGACATACCGCAGGTAAATAAGCATGCGGGCGACCAGATGGAAAGTGGTTGCCGCATATGAGCATCAGTAACATCAAGAGCGCTCCAAATGTCTTGCTGTAAGAATTCCAAGAAATGAAATTAAATCATTTATTTTAGAGAGTAGGCCTTCACAGATAATTTCTCTACTCGGCACGTATTATTATTTTGTAATAAAAAATTAACTACTCAATAAACTACCATAATCAGAAACAAAACAAAATGACATAAGAAATGTGCGAAATTCAATTTTTTTTTTACATTTTTTTTATTACAATCTACGGATTACTATTATAATACGGATATTGAGCTAGCCCCAAAGTAAGTTCGAAACTTGTGTTATGGGATACTAACTCAACGATACTATATTTTATAACAAATACATATATAAGTATATAGACAAACATCCAAGACCCGAGGCCAATCAGAAAAAGTTCGTTTTTCATCATGACCCGACTGGGGATCGAAACCGGTACCTCCTGGGTGGTCTGGCGTAGTAACCATTACACCACGGAGGTCGTCAAATATGGTTTTACAGTGGTCATAAAGCGTCATATTCCACCAAATTTGGTACATGAATTTACATAATATTATAGTTATAATTATTGTAATAAAATTTAAATTGCATAAAATAGTAAAAAAATAAATTAGATTAAATGTAAAATTTCATTGATTAATTAGAATTTATAATTAAAATCTAAAACTATGATGCTCTGCTTATGCAACTCGTCTTTTTTTTCTCTACGACCGACAAATTATTTTAACTTTCTCTGTAGACCGTACATCTGAAACAAGAACGTTTTTTTCTGTAAAACATCATCTTCAGCTGGCAACTCAAGTGTTCTCGGGGTCCACAAAATTATTATTGTCCTTTGCTTGAGATTTGTTGGAGTTTAGATATTTTTATGTTTACTCTTGGTATAAATTTATTCCCGGCATGTCCCACAAAGTTGTGTTCCCTTTTAACGTTGTGTACTCTTAAGAAAGTGCGTAATTTATTTGAAACAGCCGAGTTGTTGTATAACAAGCCTCTTCTTTACACTCTTTGTCTAGTACACAAGAAATTATCTGAATTTTATTTCAATTTTATTTTTATTTTTTATTCAAGTATCCTTAATACAGGATCTTTCGAATCGTCTCAATTTTTATTTAGACTATAATTTAGTCCATTCAGAGTTAGAAACAATAAAATATTTCATAAGTTAGTATTACAGACTCAAACAATAATAGTTTAATAGCCAGATATGTAGAGGTACTGGTCAGCGGAAGTTTCGTAAATACCCATACATAATATCCGAGATTTTTCCTTTGAAATGACTGACTATGATATCCGGGATTAAAACTACCCTATGTATTAATCCAGGATATAAACTAACTGTGTAATTAAAAACAAATCTGTCTAACTGTTTTTGCGTAAAACAGTATCAAACATCCACGACTCTTTCCATACGTTCCGTACAAATCTATACTAATATATATAAACCTGAAGAGTTTGTTTGAACGCGCTAATCTCAGGAAATATTGGTTCGAATTGAAAAATTCTTTTTGTGTTGGATAGTCCATTTGTCGAGGAAGACTTTAAGCTATATAACATTACGCTGCGACCAATAGAAGCGAAGCATCAGTGAAAAATGTTGCAAAAACGGGAAAAAATTATTCATATCGCGATAGTGTTTTCTACAACCACGCGAACGAAGTCGCGGGCACAGCTAGTATTATAATATACAGCTGTCCACAGTTGACAGTCGGTAGGCTATATCAGTGACCATCAAGTGACCTGAAGAACATTAAAATAAAGAAGAAGTTATATTACTGGAGTAGTTTATATAACAGACTAGCTTATAAAAAAAGTAAAATAGTGTTGGAATAACACTAATATTGTTACTCCCAACAGACACCAAATGACACCAATTTCAATTAGTGTTGGCGCCTGTTCGCTATTAGTCTGACCACACCCTAATTAGTTTTCAAGTTGCGCGAGTGTATTTATATAAAACAAATGTATCAAATGTAGTTTGTCTGTTTACTTGAAAAATATTTTTTAAAGAAAAATTTTCTCCGTCGTCAGGACGTGGCGTGGGTGGGTTCAAATCCCACTTGGGGCACGGAGATGATTTTTTTCTTCAAATCCGGTCGAGTACTCTTTACAACTGAGTAATATTAATTTAAATATAACTAACTATTTTTTTGGAACATATAAATATAGCCTGTGTTACACGGTGTACCTTCCGAACTCGCACGGTGGCAGAATTTTTGAAATCGGTGCAGTAGAAACATCAAAACTCGAAAACAAACACAAATACTAACACATAAATGTTTGCCCCGAGCGGGAATCGAACCTGCGCAGTCTGGTGCCGAAGGTATGATCATTACCAACGCACCACCTATCATATATGACGGCACCTCTGTCCTAGGAGAACGGAGCTTCCTTACTAATATTATAAATGAGAAAGTGAGTTTGTTTGTTTGTTATTCCTTCACGGCTTGACTAAGCAGCCGATCATTATGAAAATTTGCATACATATTGTTAGGGGTACAGAGCCCAACATAGGCTACTTTTTATCCCGTGAAAGTATGTCGTTCCAATGGGAAAATATTTTTTCTACTATAGAGGGCGCTGTATCGGCCAACAGATGGAGCCACAAGTCGCGCTATGGGTTGTTTTGTTGTTAAACGAGATCTATACAGTCATAAAATTAACGCGAGCGTAGCCGCGGGGAAAAGCTAGTAAGTAATAAATTGTAATATCCACACCTACATCAATCATATGTAAAATATCATTAAGAAATAAAATAATGTGGGATTATATTACCGACGCAAGGCTTACCGCAAGGTTTCAGTAATCAATATAATAATCTGCTCCATTTACAGGTGACCTGACACATAAACCGTGACTCTGTATGTCATTACAAAATATTTAAATATATATAAGAGACAAATCACACAGATTGAGCTAGCCTCAAAGTAAGTTCGAGACTTGTCTTACCTGTCAAACAATAACAAATACATAGACATTCAAGACGCAGCCAATCAGAAAAGTTCGTTTTTCATCATGACTCGACCGGGATTCGAACCCGGGACCTGCTGGGTGGCGGTCTAGCGTGGTAACCATTACGCCAAGGAGGTCGTCGTTTAATAAAATTTTACTTAACATCACCAACACAAAGGTTCCCAAACACTAAACATTTGAGCGTGTGTCGAGTCGGGACACCCATTATTTATCAGGGATAACCAAAGGTCGTGGGTTATCCGTTCGATTCCCGGGCGACAGTTTTATCCATGTTATCTTTCTATCTTTTGCAAATGGCCCGTTATTTGGCACTGTTAAATTTGCTTCCTATTTTATGGCGTTATTTGCAAAAATAAATCTCGTCTTTTACTTATTTGGAAAAAACAATTTGAGATTCGATTTTCTTGTAATAAAAACAATTAAAGTCTAGTCTCATCTTTAAATATGACACTAGCGATAGATAGCGCGAGATTGATATTAGATTCTAACTACGAGAATAGACCCGATGATTAAAAAAAAATAGTTTAGATTTATAAACTAGCTTGGAATGGATGATCCAGTCGGTGTTGCCAGAAATTCTGTTTAAGGGAAAGGTTGTTTAAGGAGGTTGGCAAAATATTAAGGGTTTAAGCAATATAAAATCTCTTTCTTTAAAGCCAATCTGCTTCTAGAAATGTCAGTTGATTTCTAAAAAGATTTTCGTAGTATTGTTTTTTCGAAAACTAGTTGGAACTAAAAGAAAACTTAATACTCATATCAACCCATAATCGTCCCACGCAGGAATACGGATCTCCCTCCAATATAGAGGACTGCTCCCGTTGCACATTGACGGAGACCAGTGTCTCTATGCGGCGTAGGCCAATGATCTCTACTCTAATCACTTTAAAGGAATAGCTTCATTTACTTATCACCCTGTATGTCCTAAGTAATGTATAATATTATTTTAGTTAGGTATATAAAAGAATAACTAAAACAAAGGTAACATTTAGTTAAATTCAAGGGAGTTTGATTAATTAACCTTTAGTTATAAGTTTGGTATCCCTCATTAAAAGGGTGAGACGGCGTTACATGCCCAAACGGGTAATCCTTCGGGGTCTTCTAAATCTATTACATAAGTAGTTGGGGACTAGTAAAATATAGCCCCCTGACGACCCTTTGTTCCTTAATGAATAGAACAGATGTAATTATATTTTTACGGGAACAAAATATCTTGTGTACCGAAAATTATAACAGACTGGCGTTTTATACGCGCGATACGGTCGATTCGACATACGCGCTTACACGTGCGCTACATTACGCGCTTCGAAAAACCAAACTCGCATTAAAGTCAATACTGACAAGAGTGAGCAGACCAGCCCCCCAGGCAGCATATTTCGGCATGTTCGCTCAAACTGGTAGTAGTGTCGTGTAGGTCTCTCACGGCTTGAGCTATCATACTAATATTATAACCTAGCGGACCGCCCCGGCTTCGCGCGGTAGTTTTTGAGTTTAAATACAAATGAGTTTAAATAAGTAGGTAGGTAGTTTTTGAGTTTAAATAAGTAGGTAGGTAGTTTTTGAGTTTAAATACAAATGAGTTTAAATAAGTAGGTACCTAGGTAGTTTTTGAGTTTAAATACAAATGAGTTTAAATAAATAGGTAGGTAGTTTTTGAGCTTAAATACAAATCTTTTCTGTTTTTAATATTGTACTATAAATAAATCTGTTTTCTTTCAGCAACGAATATTATTTTATATTTCGAGTTTATTTCGTTAAATTATACTGAAAACGTCAATGAGTACGCTTTGTTTGCCAATATAAAAGCCAATCTGAGAAATGAAGCGTACATTACATAGAAATTCATTCAAAATCACGTGCTTACTTACAAATTAGACCGGCCTGTCAGATCGCCAAGGTTCTCAGTAACATAATCCCTCAAAATATCTTTTTTCATCCATTTCGACCGACTGTAAGCGCTTCTCCAACAATGGGTCTCGTTAATTAAAGTCTTTGTTTAAAATTCCTCACAAAACAGGTATTATATTCAACGTAAATAATAATTGAATTGATTTTAAATTATGTTATTACGATACTCGAGAAAATCTAAAGAAATAATATCTTGTCCAGTTTTATTTTTGACGACCTCCGTGGCGTAATGGTTACCACGCCAGACCGCCATCCAGGGTTCAAATCCCGGTCGGGTCATTATGAAAAACGAACTTTTTCTGACTGGCCTCGGGTCTTGGATGTCTATCTACATATGTATTTGTTATATTTTTTTTATACCACAAAGGTGGCAGGCAAACAATCATACGGCCCGCCTGTTGGTAAGCATCACCGTAGCCTATAGACGCTTGCAATACCGGGGGTATCACTCGCGCGTTGCCAACCCTTCCAACCCGCCCAAGTGGAGCTCTGGAGACACAACATGGCCGAGACCAACGCTATTTGGCTACGATCTTCTGTAAGGTGGAGGTCCTTCCCCAGACTTCCGCTGTGCCCTCATCATCATCAGCCTACATTTGTCCACTGCTGGACATAGGCCTCCCCAACTGCACGCCACCGCGCACGATCCTCGGCCACTCTCATCCGCTGTGCCCTACCTCTCTTAAAATAGTATCTTTAAGTTAGTATCCCATAACACAAGTTTCGAACTTACTTTGGGGCTAGCTCAATCTGTGTGATTTGTCCCACAGATTGAGCTAGCCCCAAAGATTTGTTTGTGTGTGAAATTGATCAATATTGTAATGTACTGTAAAATGAAACATTTTGTTTCTTTGCATTAAATAATGTTTTTTATAAATGGAAAAGAAAAATATAACAATGCAACTTCATTTATACATAAATAAAATTTTTGCACAATATTTTACAATCACAAAGCGTCACCTAATCCCAAAGTAAACTAGGCTTAACATGCTTGTGTTAAGGGTACGAAACATATGATGGTAAAATATATAAGGATATGTTAACCCATATATATTATGCAGTTTGATTCGTAAATGATCGTCTATCGAACGTAAGTTTGTTGTTCAATCAGAATTAGTATTTGAATAAAAAAAAACGTTGTTAATTTCATTACAAAAAGTAATATAAACAATATAACTTTTTGTGTAAAATGTAATACAATTTACATTATTTGTGACAACACTCTAAAATTCTTTTGTGCAAACGTCATTTTCTGAACTAGATTCTGTGTGCATAACTTTACTCTGACTGCAGGCTGCGCGCATTACTGTGAAATATGGAGAGAGGTGGTAACTTTGTGCCATTACTGAGTGATGCATACAGCCTCAGAGGATAGCAAAAATACACGGATAATCTTGTATTTATGAAATAATATTCAGTTAGGTACTTATAAATTTACTGATTTTTAATACTTTCGAAACCCGAAACTATTCTATGTTTTCATACATGCTATAATCCACATGTGCAGCAAATTTTAAACTAATCTGTCAAGCCGTTATTACTTGAAAGTTTAATAAACATGAGTGGAGGTCCTTCCCCAGACGGGCTGCTCCAATTTGAGCAGATTATCCGCTGTGCCCTACCTCTCTTAAACAGGTAACAGAGTGAGACAGCGATAGAAAATTCAATCTATTTTCAAACGAATCGATAAAAAATCTCTTTTTGTTACGAGAATAGTGGGCTGTTTTCTGACGTTAACGACAGTGTGTCACGTTAAACAAATTCAAAAATAACGAACAAGGCGTGAACACCTTTATGTCCTGTCGACATTTCTCGCCAAAGTTTCATATTACCAGATGATATTTCATATTTCAGTTTGCGGGTACCTTAACACCCTTTATTATTTAACTCTATATTAATACAATATATCAAATATTATTTTAATAATGTTTTAACTTGACAGTCTATTGGTATATTGTTTTTAATGCCAGGTTTTTTTTTAGATTGTGTGAAAATGTGAATCAGGTATTGTGGAATCGGGTGAAATCGTTATATTTAGATTTTTTTAACTGCGACGCAAAAAGAATGGTTTCTTGTGTATCTGTGTATTTGTGTATCTGTAATTGTGTCTCTGGCATCATAGCATCCAAACACCAGAAATAACGAATTCTTTATCAATCGCGGGTAGCAATCATTTCATCGTGAGGTCTAACATACAAAAATGTAGCACGAAACGCGATGCCTACGCGTGTACATATGTGTACAGTGTAGACGGCGCGCCGAAAACGCAAGTTCGTGAAACGCGCGTCCTCTGCGTGTTTAAAATACACCATGTTCTATCGCTCTTAGTAATGTAAAAAAAGTCTAATGCCGGGTACAGACTTGCGTAACATAGCATGTAATTTATTTATTTATTTTCATATAAAAATTAACAGCATTACAGTTAAAACCATTTCACAGTTAATTTCAAACAGTATCATACAAAAAAAATCATTTTAAATTACATATTTAAATTACTTAAAGAACAACTTCACTACCATCCATCTTCTCACAGTATCTAAGACATTCATAACACACATTCATCCAATGTAACAAAATTCCTATAGTGTGGACGCCTTGCGCGCACGAACCGTGCACAGTACGCGCACGAACCGAGCACTCAAGTCATGCTCGCCGCGATCGATCGAGGAAGAAAACACAGCGTAGCGCTGCGTTCACACTGAAATGCTCCTTTCATGTTACATTACATGCTATTTTACGCAAGTCTGTACCCAGCATAAAGCGAAACGATTTAAAATAACACCTCTTTTTATAAAACAGTTTTACACCACCGCAAATACTGTCACTTTTGTGTTAACAAAAAAAAAGTAAATAAAACTTTTCGAACAGAATAAACTTCCGGGGGAGACTGTACACAAAAACCTCTTTCGCTATTATGCAAACAGGTACAGTCCACCTAAAAAGTTCATAAAACAATGGCGTTGAAATATTTTTAGGTAGATTTACGTCTCTTTGGTGGCTTTTTAACCACGAAAATAGGTAGCCATGAATTAATGAGGCCTTACCTTTAGAGCGGTAATAAAGTGTGTTGTATAGACGAAGCGATGCTACGCTATAATATTTTATAATACTATTTTTATGAGTCGTTCAAATATTATGGTTTATATAACGATAAGTACTTTGATATTCAGGGTTATCTCGTGTTTTTAAGGCTCCAAATATTATGCTATAGTAATTTTAATAAATACACCTAACTATAAAACGGTGTGGTTATTTTACAAAATAACAACAAACCCCTAAAGTAGAAGGGTTTACGATTATTATAGTGTTGCCTGCGGCTTCTCTCACCCTCTTTTGTTCCAATTCCTAGGGGAAGCAATTCCTAAAAATAACTTTTCTGAAAACCCAAATTTCTTAAGAGGGTTGGACAGCTTGAGAATCGACTGAAACACGAAATTCGCGATTTTGAGAACAATTAGACAGCTTTTGAATACAGGAAGGAAAAGAGTGGAGACTTTTGTCCAGCATCTGGACAGTTAAAAAAATAAAAAATATTTAAAACAATTAAAACACAACAGCAGAAAATTTTGCAAATGTATTACAAAATGGAGGTTGTGAATTCATTTTGCATAACAAAACGACAACAAGAAACAAGGCAGCAATAATCAGTATGCCTCTTAAGTTAGGGTTGCTACGCGGTTAATTACTTTTTGTTTCATTGTCCTGTTAATAGTGTAAATGGATTTGAACTGTGCAAAATTGCGCTTATATTTAAGATCTACAACGTTGACAGCGCGATAATAATGGGCGCCGCGTTTTAGTGTGATGTCGTTCATACAAATGTTTGAAATACAGATCCCGCGCCGCTCGCGCTGCCGACCCGCTGCCGGCAGTGTGATTTTATTTATTGGGAAATGTGATAAATATTAGATAGAGATTATTTGCTTTATTTACAATACACAACAGTATATGGATAGCTAAGATATTATTGAATTTGTTATAACGTTCGGTCATAATGTTACTGAACCTCTGAAACGAACTCGGTACCAAATGGTACTGTGTGAATTGTATACAATGTTTTTTTTTATTTATTATTGTTGGTTTAAATCGAAGATTTATTTTTTGTTATAAATGTTTTTTTTTTATTTAAAATTGCTATTTTATTTTTTCTATTTTTATTGCAAATTTAATTAGTACCATTTTAAAAAGCAAGTGCTAAGTTTATTATCAGTTCTTAGTACAAATCTTAGGGTCGGCAACGCGCGAGTGACCGTCCA
The DNA here is from genome assembly GCA_905163395.2 of Endotricha flammealis. Lineage (NCBI taxonomy): Eukaryota > Metazoa > Arthropoda > Insecta > Lepidoptera > Pyralidae > Endotricha > Endotricha flammealis. Next base: position 914,762 of record LR990871.1, on the reverse strand, counting down.
TATTCTACGGTCACTGCTTACCATCAGGCGGGCCGTAAGCTTGTCTGCCACCTTAGTGGTATAAAAAAACTGCGTTTGAACTGGTGGAAAATAAAAGTGACGATTCGATAAAAACCTGTATAAAAAACTTTGACTTATCGCTTGCAATAAATACTAGGTAACAAGCATAAGTATAAAAACTTAATTTCGAAAATGTATAATGCAGACGGTGGCTGACGAATTCATTATTTTGCATAACAAAACCTTAACAAGTTGAAACAATACGCTCAGTGCGCCTCTTAAGGCAGGGCTGCCAACTATTTTAATTATGACTTTTTTGTTAAAAATTAATTACTGCTATTATTTTCTGTTGAGAAAGTGCCAATATTTAAAGTCTCTATAATAATTAGGCTACCTACTTTGAATGAGAATTTTAAATAGTAGCACTTATTAAAAATATGTAGTTGTAAATAATTTGTTAATTTTAGCATTATTTGATTTAAAACATTAATGGAACTCTTCCTTGACAAAAAGCTTTTATTGTTATTTTTATTTTTGTCAAAGGAGGGCAAATAAGATAACGTCATCTGATGGAAAGCAATCACACCATATCCATCCAAGAATTTTATTTATTTATTTTATTTAAACTTTATTGACCACAATATTTGGGTACAAAAGGCGGACTTAACGCTAAATGCATTATCTACCAGTCAACCTTTGGGAAGTGCAGATATTCGCGAATGCGGTTTTAAATTATATGACATACTTACAATAAATAATACTTAGATGTAAAAAAGAAAAAAAATGTCTTTCCATAATACTAAAAATTACATAAACTAAACACAATACTCACATAAATAAATATCACATAAGAATACATTTCTAATATAATACTTACTATAGATACAAAATATGATATAATAGACTACGTTGACGACAATACTGCATTGTTGAGAGAAGGCTAGCTTTAACTTTCTTTTTAAAATTAATTTTATTATGAATCAAGTCTTGAAACACACAGAAATTAATTTTTTATCACGAGCCCAAGTTGACGGTACGTAGTTAGCGCTAAATCACCAATAAAGATCTTAATTAATGTGATACTGATATTAGTCATAACTTGTTAACAATGAAACAAAATCCTCGAGAAACATGGTATCGGAAACAATGTACTAACTTTTTGATTACTCTTCAAACAATAGCCAATTCTGTTGCCATGACAATGATTATAAATACGCCCATTGTGATGAAAATAGAGTAATAAACTAGTTACCTATTTATTGGCTATCATTGTCTAACTAAAGTGTTTTTCAGATACCATGGGTACGGTGACGTTTGAGTTATTCCATTTCACGCATGTTTATTCGAAACAAAAAACCGCGAAGTACAAAAAGAAAAAGAGTGAAGAATAAGCGACTACAAAAAAGTAGTAAATTCAAATTTGCATTATTAATGATATAAATGATACATTTTTATTTGGAGATTGGCATGTACCGTACCCATGCTATCTGAAAAACATTGTAAAGGTGATCCTTTACTTTTCTAATTTCCGATTTCTTCAAGTACAGTACTTGATATTAAAACAGCTTGACGTCGTGAAATTATATGTTATATTTTTGTGTATATTGTGACGACCTCCGTGGCGTAATGGTTACCACGCCAGACCGCCACCCAGGAGGTCCCGGGTTCGATCCCCGGTCGGGTCATGATGAAAAACGAACTTTTTCTGATTGGCCTCGGGTCTTGGATGTTTATCTATATATGTATTTGTTATAAAATATAATATCGTTGAGTTAGTATCCCATAACACAAGTTTCGAACTTACTTTGGGGCTAGCTCAATCTGTATGAATTGTCCCTATATATTTATTTATTTATTTATATTGAGTTTTTAATTATTTAGATACAAACGCAAAAATAGGCGAATTATTAGTTGTTCGTGCGTCGAAAGTACGTAGTGGACGCACGAAAAGCGACCAATTCAAATAGACATATACGGCGACAAAGACGCGCGGTCTACAAACGCGCGTCCTCTGTGCGCTAAAACTACGCCATGTTGAAACTCTTTTTTTTTATTTTTTATTTTATTTATTTAAGCTCACCAACAATTGTTACAATAATACAAAATTTCTTAGTTTTTTTGTTCTTTTTTTTTTCTTAATCTTTTCGCACAAAATATCTATGGTTTTTTTTTAAAGTAAATAATCTATTATCACTTTTGGTTTGATTGGAAATATAAAACATGTAAAACTCTTGGTTGGTGAAATCTTCTTCTTCGTAACGCTCTTGACAGAACGCTCGTGATCGTCATCTGACTTTGCCTGGTAGATGTAGTTCGCTTTTAGACCACTTGTATAAGAATGTGAGCATATACTAAGTAGAACTTGGCATAAACACATACACGTTTAAACTGTAACACAGACCAAAAGTTATTCAATATGCTCATAATGAATTACATCTCAACTCACAAGCCCTGAACTTGTCTTGTTAATGTGACAAACCTTAAATTACAGTACTTAGATACTTGCCGAGACTTGTCGAGACTTGCCGTGTATGCTCATTGTTGTATTTTACATACAGTAATTTAAAAAGATTTGTTTGGATAACTTTCAAGGTTTTATATCACTTTCGCACCTACATTCTCTTCTTTCTCCTATGTTACCTCGCCGCTATCAGTGACATCGTAAGGTGCTGCCAGACGATCAAACTTAGTCCGGTAACGGATCATCGAACCACCATAAGGGAAGTTTAGACGCCGCCAAAATATGAGCGCAGTCGTCACGCGGTCGTCGTACGACCTCCGTATGGTTGATGTACAAGTGCCGCGTGCATTTCTTCATGTCTCGTCTCAACGAGCCTTAAAAAAGAAAAATTTCACCTCCCCGCACCAGGTGGGATTCGAACCCACGTCCTCTCAATATTGGTTATAGATTGTATCTAAAAGAGTAGAATTTGTAACGATGGGCCACTTGAGCCTGCTTAGTTGTACGACCATCCGGTAGATCGCGCCGCTACGACTGACGCAGTTTATAGAAATGAAAAATTTCACCACCATTACTAACCTTCACGGTAGCCCAGTGGTAAGAGCACTCGGCCGGCTATCGAGAAGACGTGGGTTCGTATCCCACCTGGGTGATGCGGGGATTTTTTCTTTATTCTTAAAAAAATATTTTCAAAAACAAAAAAATAAGTTTGTTAATGATAAAATAGATGTTTATTAAAATAACAGTTTCTTTCGAAATTCTTCGTCGTTCGTGCTCGCATTTACACCAATAAACAAGACAAGTTATATAACATAAACAAAATGCTGAAGGGGTAAACAAATTGTGTTTATCCCTTGGTTTACCAACAAAATACTGTAGATAAGATGTCGTGTTTCTATTACATCCACAGATAAATATCCAAATAGATGACGCGGATCTGTACAGTCAACGACCACATCAAAGCTACCACTTTTAAGCGATGAAAAATAATGCACGAAAAACTATTTGGGTCGGGGCTACGTGATTCTGTAACTGAGTAGTTTCGTTAATACTCTACTTCTTCTTAGTTTTTTTCCCCCGAATATCAAAATCCCGAACACATTGTCTATTACCATAATATTAATTTACCAGAAGTTTTTTGTTCTTAGACATCTTTTTTCCGAAAAGTTTGGTGCCATAATATTAGGTGCAATAATTTAAATGAAGCGCTTCTCTTGTATTTGCCTAACCTCAGTCAGGGACAATTCATACAGATTGAGCTAGCCCCAAAGTAAGTTCGAAACTTGTGTTTATGGGATACTAACTCAACGATATTATATTTTATAACAAATACATAAATAGATAAACATCCAAGACCCGAGGCCAATCAGAAAAAGTTCGTTTTTCATCATGACCCGACCGGGAATCGAACCCGGGACCTCCTAGGTGGCGGTCAACTTTACGAGTAATGTAAATCGGATCGGCAATCAAATCAAATCATTCGCAAGAAATAGAAAAATAAGAACTAGTACCTGGACTTGCGCTGCGGCGTCTTTTTTACGACAAATATCAGGAAAACAATCAAGCGATGAATCGCTTGATTGTTTTCCTCAGATCAGATGAATCTGATGAGAGTTGTTACCGCGCCGCCTAGGAACATTTATTACACCAGGGGGCCCAACCAATGCGTTACCATCCACAAGGAAGTTATTAGTTTTACGTCTATTTAGTTTTAAGTCTATGCGTTATTTGGATGCCGCGATAAGGCGAGGTGTTTTGCGCGCAAGCAAATTAAGCACGCATTGCGTAGATAATAAAATTGAGAATGTGTTTTCCTTTGTCTCAATTCTTTATCACTGACTACAAAGTACTGTTTTGCTTACATAAGGGCGTCACTCAGTAATAAAATTGAGTACGCCGAAAAGTGCAGGTTCGATCCCAACATAAATTATTTTCAATAAGTTCGTCGACTCACCATATAGCCTACTTGGCCGTGACAGCTATGATAAGCTAAAAATTACTGTGAAACACTGGACGGGGCGAAAAAACTCCTTTCCTACTTTACATTTAGGGAAGGCATCGCAAAAATTCGTTTTAGGGCTCCGTCTCCAAATGGCAAAAAACGGAACACTTATGGATTCGTCATGTCTGTCTGTCCGTCCGTATGTCACAGCCACATTTTTTAAAGATTTTATTCAACCACTTTAGCATAGTTAATATTGTGTAAGCATGCCTTTTTCTAGTAGTAGCGTAAAGCTAAACCGCGGACAGACGGACATAGCGCTGCGAGACTAGAGTTCCCTGTTCAATATGGCATCCAGATTTTTTTTATAACTGACATTATCTCAGCCATTTTTATTTATAGATTATTATAATAATTGTATGATCGTCGAGAACACTCGTCCAATAAGCACCTTATTGGAACAAATATTGAATTTTATTGAACATTCGTATGAATACGAGGGCCCTTTAACGCCAATTGAATCAGAAATGCGAAAAAGATTTTAAACGTAGACTTGCTTTTTTATACTACTAAGGTGGCAAACAAGCATACCTACGGCCAGCCTGATGGTAAGCAACCAGGGTGGCCTATGGCTTGCAATACCGGGGGTATCACTCGCGCGTTGCCGACCCTGTAAAAAGTGGAGACCTTACTCACCGTAGGAACACAACATGGATGAGACCAATGCTACCTTCTGTGAGGTGGAGGTCCGTCCCCGTCGGGCTGATCCGATTTCAGCAAATTATCCGTGCCCTACCTCTCTTAATACTTAGTACTTGCTATTTGCCCTCGCTTCACCCGGGGTAGTTGCAATACCCTATTCAGGTTCCATGTACCAATTAGATTAATTAGATTTAAGCTATACATGTGCAATGAATGATAATAAATAAATAAATAATAACAACACAATAAGCCTGGGGAACTGTTGAGCTAAATTGTATTTATTAAAATTAAATTCTGCATAAATTCATACAGCGCCATCTAGTACCCAAATTAACCTTGTCTGTAGTCAAAACCTATAAAATACTTTCACTATAGTAAGCGCCAAAATTTGGACTCACAGTTTATAAAACAATTGTAAATCGACTGGCGTTACGCACTGAGTGCTAAGTATGAGTTTCGAATTTCGTTTTATGACCGCGAGCCAGTCGCGTTGGCGACCAGTATAACTTTTCTATAAAAAACTTTTTAATATCATTGTATCTATAGTCTCGAAACTCTTCATGCCTGTTAGATAGTTTAACTTCTGAAGATTGTTTAGACGCTATGAGAGATTACACTTCCTGTCACATAAATTGTGTCACTTTCATAAACACTACAATCTAAAGTGGTAATGTGCTGTAATTTTAAGTTTTGTCACTTAAGACTTTATTATTTCGGGGATATTAAACATTTAAAACCCGCATTCTAATTAAAAATTGTTGTTAGTTCATCAGCTTCCAAAAATGTGTCACTTGAGTGCGGAGAAACAAATACTATTTTAGTTAAAGGGGATTTTCCATGGCAAGTCGGAAAAACGTAAAAACACCAATATCTCGGTAACCGGTCATTTTCGACTCCCTATTGATGGGGGCTAATTTATTGCAAATAACCTCAAGTTTCACCAGTTTTAAGGAATAGGACTTAAAACCTGTCACCCTGTATATATCAGCAATCTACTAAGTACGCATAATACAAGCTTAGTTGCTTAGTTTGGGACTAGATGGCGTTGTGCATACAATATTATTCGTCAAAAATTTGTCACATTATTCTTTTACAAACAAAATTTTATTTAAATTCGTAATATCAATCTAGAAATATATTTACAGTCAGAGATGCGTCAGTTTAAATGCCTCAAAGTGTATTCTGAAGTCGTATAATGTGACAATTTTAACATGCATGCACGCATTTGACTTTGCAGTTTGAACTGCATGAAACTTGCAAAGCAACTGGTGTATTGGCAGACTATTGTGAAGTTAACAACTTTGTTCGTGTTCTGTCAGCTTTATACAAGTTACCATTTGAGTTTCTAGAAGATCAACCATTATTATAATTGAATTAGTAATTTATGGAGTAGCTAATTTTTCTTAACAATACATAATTAATAACACTGAAATTATTAGTAAAATATGACTAGAGAACGTGTCTGTGAAAATCTAAACTCTGACAAAACGATTTCATTTTTATTTCTTTTTTTGTTATAATTTTTATAATACATTTTTTTTGTCACAAAATTTAGGCTGAGTTGCACCATATTAGACGTTATAGTAAAGGTTTGTGTTAATTTGACACTAACAGTAACGCTGACTTTAACGGCTACAGCAAAATGTGTTGCACCGGCGAATTCATTAGCTTTGTTAAAGTTAAAAGTGTTGCAAGTCAAATGAGGTGTGATTTACCCCAATTTCGTTGGGGTAACATTTTTAAATATGGCATCATCATCTAGCGCTGTCCAATAGTGTCAAATTTTTGACAGTTCGGTGTGTTTGTTTTACTTCAACGCGTTTGACAGTTTGACGGATAATTTAACACTAACAATAGCACTAACCAGCGAAAAGTGAGCGGTTACGGTTAAAGTTAAAGTTATGACGTCATTTAAGTATTTGTCAACAAGTGCAACTAATTTTTAGCCTAACCGGTACTTTGAATGAAATTTCGTTGTTTGTTATTGTTAAAGTAAGATGGTGCAACTCAGCCTAAGGTACTTTGATGTGTTTAATCCGCATTCCGTATTAGAGCATCGCGGCAGAGTACGCTCTAATCCCCTTTGATTGAAGGGAGACCCGTATCCTTGATATGAACATACCAACTCAACCAGCCCGATCCTGGGCATATCATTCCAGTACATTTTCTTATATCTTCGATTCATCTAGCACGTGCCAAGTCAAATAATATTACATAGGCTAGCATATTATGTAATCTAAGTACTGATTACCCAAAATTATTGTAACATCGAAAAGAAAATACCAATCATTAAGACAAATTCTGAACACAGAACGTGACCAGCCTATGCTTAAGGCCAATCATGTTTTATCTCGTACATCCTCGTATAATACAGCCCTTAAGACGGCTTTAGACCATCAGATAAGGGCAATACAGACTAAAATTTGTACGATGGAGTCCGTCGCGGATATTTCAGACTCAATGCACTAAATATCGCTTGCGTTGGGGCGTGTTGAAGCAAAAAAAATTTTTTTTGACACACCACATTTTTAGCCGGGTACAGATCATGTCTTTCGATCTAGCGGGACCCCACGAGCTAGACTAAAAAAAATTGTGGCAATGCTTAGTTCGTTCAATGTACCTCACGAATATATTGATAAGATCCATAGTACCTCAACCGTTTTGACAGAAATTGTTAAATATTTTTTTTAGCCTAGCTCGTGGGGTCCCGAAAGACATGTACAGATCGACTTGTGTAACATAGTATGTAAACAGAATTCCCACAGTAGTGGGTACAGCAATTTGGTACTCATAGTACAAGCTTTGCTTAGTTAGGGGCTAGATGGCGTTGTGAATTTGTCCAAAAATATTTATTTATTTAGGTATCTCATGATAAAAGATGACTATAACTTGGGAACCTTCAAAAAGCGAGCATACATGCACTTATAAGGCCGTCAGCGGCTCAGGGACTCCCCCGGTGTCTCTGTGTTCCATGGTGGCGGTGATCACTTAACATCATGACCCGCATGCTCGTCTGCCAACCTCTTACGTAAAAAATTTAAAAAAAGTGCTAGAAAGGCGTAAGAATAATGTAGCTTGGTCGTTCGATAACTTATTTTCCAAACAGGAAGAATCGAACGACCCCTAGTCCATTATGTAACTTAATAAAAGGTATACGCCTCAGTACTCTTTCCCGATACAATGTTTTAGGGATCCGCAAAAAGGTATAATTTTGTACTAGCATCAAACAAATTAGGGTTGATTGATGTTTAATTAATTATGTGAAAGGGTGAGTCTTTTTAACCGATTTCAAAAGGAGGTTCTATTTAGTCTAGTTTATTTTTTTATGTGTGCTCGTCGTCAAATATTCAATCATTTATTTATTCAAAATATAGGTATTTTAGGTAACATTTTCAGAGTAGCAAGTACATTATGTTTCGCTCAATAGTAACCTAGCGCATAAAATAATTATTTATTTTAATCAGGCTTTGAAAAGATCAACGGTCTTTGTTGTGTTGTAACAAAAAGAGATTCAAATCTCGTCTCGAACTCAGCTCCACTCCTATTTTGTATGAGTAAGACAGAGCTTGAGATTGACACGAGATTAAAACTGTTTTTGGTACGAGATATCAACTGATAATATTTTGTTTGATGTGTGAATGTTTTTTGACAGAAAATTTGTACGGATCTCTGCCAACGAGTGTAAAAAGTCGTGCTCATGCATTGGAGACTAGAAACTTTTTTCTATCACATTTTATGTTTATTTTATAGTGGTACCACTTACAGAATGATAGGTAAATACAACCGTAAAAACGAATGAAGTTTCAGCTCGTTCTTGAATAATAAAACAGTGCTGTAATTCTTGGATAAGTTACAAAAAGTTTTCGGGATCTTAGTGACGTAGGTCTTAAAAGTTATAAATTCTAGACTATTTACAGATCAACGTAGCTTTTATGTTAAGGCCGGTTTTACTGGTACCGAATAGCTTATGCGTTAAATAGATTTTTTTACAAATAAAGTTTTATCTTTTCGTGTGCGGCACTGGCCGATATCAAAATTCCTGTGTGGCACGAAGCAAAAATCGGCCAAATACTGGCCGATGAAGTCACCGGCCTTATCGCGCGGCATAACTGTGTTTATTATGTAATATATAGGGACAATTCATTCAGATTGAGCTAGCCCCAAAGTAAGTTCGAAACTTGTGTTATGGGATACTAACTCAACGATATTATATTTTATAACAAATACATATATAGATAAACATCCAAGACCCGAGGCCAATCAGAAAAAGTTCGTTTTTCATCATGACCCGACCGGGGATCGAACCCGGGACCTCCTGGGTGGCGGTCTGGCGTGGTAACCATTACGCCACGGAGGTCGTCAAATTGAATTTATTTATGTATCTTTATGTTGATTTTGGTGCAATAAAGAGTATTTATTATTATTATCCCCGGGTAACATAGGCTATAGCTTTAAAAAAATTAGGGACCCTTAGTAAAATACTTGCGAAGGCGGGGCGGTATTAAATCCTACTAATATCATAAAGGCGAAATTTATGTGTGTGTTTGTTACTTCTTCACGGTCAAATAGCTGGGCCAATTTTTATGATATTCGGTATGTAGGTAGCTGATACCTTGGATTAACACGTAGGGTACTTTTTATCCCGAAAAGTACACGATTCCCATAGGATTTCAATAAGTCTGATATAGATGGCGCTGCTGTGCATAAATAAATGCACGTGAACGAAGTTACGCGGGTTTCACTAGTATAGATATGAAAGTAGGAATAGATAAGAAAAGCATAATAAGCTGCATAATAAGCTTTGTTGACTGTCAAGTTTGGTTTATAAAAAGCGAAGTACAGTTGGCCCCACATAAATAATGTCCAAGTAAAAGTCAAAAAGCAATTAAATTTACATTACCTTTGTCTTCCCTTTGACAAAAATCGGAACTTTTGCAATATATCTTTTGGAAGCAAACTTTTGTTGGACGTTATTATGCCTTTGGGCGCAGTAAGGGATGACGATTTTTTACTTTTTCATTACGATTTCGACTCATTTAAAATTGACTGTAAAATATTATTACTAACTGTGCTTGAGGCTTGTAGAATAGCGTTTTCTCATAGGATCCAGATTTTCTCGTTATTTTCTTATTAATTTGTTATCCTGTCAATTCATGTACTGGACTGTCTTATCACACATTCCCATCAATAGAGTGGTTTCATTAGAACCCTTGGTCAGAACCCTCAAAAACTCTTGCTCTGAATTCTTAAGGGTTCTACAATAACTAAAATATTCTTATATTAAAAAAAAAATACTTAATTTGGATTATTCTTTGTAATTTTGTACTGCTAGAATCACGAGGGCTTAAATTGTATTATTTGATATCGCTAGATCCCCTGATTATCCTTACGTTGAACAGAGTTTTCGAATGTTAGCAATATCTGGGGAAATTTGATAAATAAGTAAAATACATTTTTATTCATAAATCTTAAAGCTAAAATAAACATTTGACTAAAACAACTAAGTTAAAAATAGCATTAATATAATTACCATTTACAAAAGGTGTTTGCTTACTTTGGTACTAGATGGCGTTGCGTAACTGGTCTGAAATCAAGACAACCATGCCTTAATATAATATACAGAATATAATCCAGACCAAAGAAATTTCCTTATACGAAACACAATATATTTATTAGAGACACAATATCCATAAATGTAAATGACTGTACCGGGAGTGAGGCTTGCAAACCCATCAATATCGGAATCCGGGGATTTCTGTCAATGTCACTCAATACTAAAACAAGATTGAATATAAACCTTACGCCGTCGAGTTACGAACCAAATTTGAAATTCCATTTTGCAATATGTTAGTTTAAAATGAACTTTATTTTCAACGGCATTAGACTGAAAATTAACATACGTATGTGAAGTGGAATTAAAATGATATGTCCACAGACAAAAATCTAAAAAGATGCGTTAACCTCTATCGGAATGAGTACCACAAGTGACACTTTTTAGAAGTTTTTATTGAACTAGATGACCCGGCGAACTTTGTTCCGCCTCAGAGGCACTACCCTACCCTACCCTACCCTATCCTATGTCCTTCTCCTGGTTCTAAGCTACCTCTCCATCAATTTTCAACCAAATCGCTTCAGCCGTTCTTGAGTTATAAATAGTGTAACTACCACGACTTTCTTTTATATATAGGATGTTTGTTCGTGTCAAACTCCATTTCAATTTATTCAGACACTAGCTTTTCCCCGCGGCTTCGCTCGCGTTAATTTTATGACATAGATCTCGTTTGACTACAAAACAACCCATAGCGCGACTTGTAGCGCCATCTGTTGGCCGTTACAGCGCCCTCTATAGTAGAAAAATTATTTTCCCGTTGGAACGACATACTTTCACGGAATAAAAAGTAGCCTATGTCGGGCTCTGTACCCCTGACAATATGTGTACAAATTTTCATAAAGATCGGCTGCTTAGTCAAGCCGTGAAGGAATAACAAACAAACAAACAAACTCACTTTCTCATTTATAATATTAGTTAGGATTGCGTTGCGAAAGTTAAGTTACCAATGTGGACGAAGGGGTCCTTCCTACTTCATCGAATATCTTTCTGATTAAATTCGTTGTGAGATCCAGCTATATCATCCGCTGGAAGTAAATTAACTTCATTAAAACCATTAAATTTTTATTTGACGACCTCCGTGGCGTAATGCTTGCCACGCCAGACCGCCACCCAAGAGGTCCCGGGTTCGATCCCCGGTCGGGTAATGATGAAAAACGAACTTTTTCTGATTGACCTCGGGTCTTGGATGTTTATCTATATGTATATGTATTTGTTGTAAAATATAATATCGTTGATTTAGTATCCCATAACACAAGTTTCGAACTTACTTTGGGGCTAGCTCAATCTGTATGAATTGTCCCTATATATCTATCTATCTATTAAAACCAGGATCAACACATGCCGATGTGCTATGCCCACCACACATTCCCACCGTGCTGCTGTGTCCTGTACAACAACGGTGAACTCAGATTGACAATAAGCAATGAAGCTTATTGACGTCTCGCGGAATAAACCACAGCTATCTTGGAACTCACAACTTTTTTTTTATTTAACCAGCCTTTTCAACTTGCTAACACGCCAGCATCTATTTAGATTTATATCTTTCGTTTTACTTAATATGGGAAATAATTAAAAACCAACCTAATTGTCTCAACAATTATGCTTAATTTCAAATGAGACGTCTTCGTATTCCATTAAAATTTGGAAGCTTATACCGGAATAACTTAATATAAACCTTATTTCAATGAGCCTAAGCATGAAATTAAATCGCAATGGCATAGATTCACCTGTCAATATCATACACGTCATACCCAAACGAAAAGCGAACGTAGAATCTTTGAAATGTGAAACGAGTACTAATAAACAAAGTGAATTGCGTTTTAGGCAATGAGATATAAGGTTCTAATTCGGGATATTGAATATTTGGCCGTGGTTTCAGTGGAGTCAGATTAGCATTGTATTGTTCAGGCATCAGTCCTTATCACAGTCATACTTAGTGGACATAAAAGCAGAAAATTCAGAATTCCCACAGTAGTGTGGATGCATTGCGCGCACGAACCGCGCACACTACACCCACGAACCGAACACACGTGTTCTTCGCGATCGATGGATGAAGAAAACACAGTGCTGCGTCCACACTATGAAATGCTCCTTTCATGTAACATTACATGCTATATTATGTAAGTCCGTACCTACCATAAAAGCAGAAAATTCTGCATTTATAACAAAAAAAGAGAGGTAACAACAGCGGATTATCCGCTCAAATTGGACCAGCCCATCTGGGAAAGGACCTTACAGAAGATCGTAGCATTGGTCTCGGCCATGTTGTGTTTCAACAATAAGTAAGGTCTCTAAGATTTCGGTGTCGAATATAGTACAGAAAATTTCAATTAAGTAATAGGTACTATAGACAATTTAAGAAAATTTCTTGCTCGAACGAGGTAGTGCAACAAAGCATCGGCGTGAATACGTTGCGTTCGGTGAGCGAGAGATCCGAAATCCCAACTCCTTTCCTCTCTTTTTACAAAATCCTTTGTAGCGGACAACAGATTAAATTGACTGAACATGCTAGCGGCATAAATATTTGTTGCAATTATAGTACCTAGTAAAGTTTCGGGAGCGCGGGACGGTGTTTTAAAAGAGACTTAAATCTTTTGCAAGAGGTGTATTGCAATATAATTATTAAGTAAAATTATAATTAATTAAAAACTATGGCGAGACTGGCAAACAAGCATACGGTCGACCTGATGGTAAGCCGTCACCGTAACCTATAGACGTTTGCAATACCGGGGGTATCACTCACGCGTTGCCAACCCTCCCAACCCCCCCATGTGGAGCTCTGGAGACCTTACTCACCGTAGGAACACAACATGGCCGAGACCAATGCTATTTGGCTACGATCTTCTGTAAGGTGGAGGTCCTTCCCCAGACGGGCTGCTCCGATTTGAGCGGATTATCCGCTGTGCCCTACCTCTCTTAAAGTTTTATGCAAGTCAGCTAAATAAAGTGCGGGCTTGCATTAACCTGTACTTTCTGGGGAGGTCTAGCGGATATAATTACCTTCTCACAATATCACCGTAGCCACTTTCACTAAAAAATCTTCAGTAATTATAAAGTGCAATACAAAATAGGAAAAGTAATTAGACAACATATTTTTGCACTGCACTACAACACGATAATATGAAAAACTGAGGTTGAACAATTTATATGCAAAAATATCGTTTTGGCAATCGAATGGAGTGAAATGAATTTCACTTTCAAAAAGTAACGACAGAGTTTTTATGCGTACCCAAAGCCGAGTTGATCCAAGTCAATCCGATTCATCGATTTCCCATTAACGAATACAAAAAAAAGTTCGCAAGCTTATATCATTTACATAAATGGGTCCGTCCGTACAAGTGAACTCGTTTTAATACCAATTTATTTGCCACTTTTATATAATAACTCGGATAGCGGAAATAGCCCAGTTAACCGATTTCTGATCCAAAGAGTCAAGGAATCAAATCGTTTATTCAGAGACTAGGCCACTTGGTGTCTATGTGATCCATGGCGACGGTGGTCGCGCCCCACACCCGAACTAGTTTTAAGTCTCTAACCCAAAGTGAAATCCCGGAGACTCAGAAGCACAGAAGAAGACCCAACCCTCTTAGGAGGGAACAAAAACCGGGAGGAAGCTTCCCCTGTGTGAAGATACCCGGGCGAGGAACGTTAGTTCAAGGCCCGCACGTACCCCAAGGGCACAAGAAACCCGACTTGACTTGAGTGATACCCCTGGTGTTGCAGGCGTCTATAGGCTACGGTGATGCTTACCATCAGGCGGGCCATATGTTTGTTTGGCACCTTTGTGGCATAAAAAAAATCGCTATCCCGCGTATATTTTGTATGAGTGGGACACCAATTGAGATTGACACGTCATTTGAACGATTTTTGTTGCGAAAATTTTGCGCATTTCATTCCCTTCAAATTCCATTACATTATATAGGAAATGTCCAATACATCTGTCCATTCGTATGCAGCTCTTAGAAATCAAATGTGGCGTGAAAATACGTACTACAGTACCTTATACCAGAATACGAATATGTGGGATATTACCTCCCCATAGACAGGGGTTGGGCCTAGAAAATAGCGAGATAAAAACTTTTTAATTATTTACGAACGAAAACCGCGGAAAGTCCCGACCTAGACATGACCAAGACTACTCTGGCAAAAGTGCACGACTATGAAGAACTAGCTTTACAGGGGAAATAGCAAGGCTCAAATTCAATCTAGCTAGACCTATAGAGAGGGCTCGATATTTCGTGATTGTATAAAAAATGAAGAAATCCATAGATATCATGCAGTGCTTTTCCATAATTAACAAGCACAAATTCGTGATTGTCTGTCTTGAATATAATGGTGTAAAAATACAAATAAAAATTTTAAAAGAAAAAGACCTTACAGTCTCTGAATAAACCATATTTTATGTACAAATCACGTAAAACGATCTTATGTTTTTTCCAATCTACCCAAGCCACCTATGGATCTAGATATATGTTATAGGTAAATACCAAAAGAAATAATTTGTGCTTAAATATTAAACTTAGTAGCGATTTTTATGGCCCCACTTCTTCTATATTGCTTTTTCTATTTTCGCTATTTCCCAACCGTTTGTCCAGTCCTCTGCCGCCCAGCGCGCCAACATCACAAATTGCCTGACAATTGTCTATATCGTGTCTTGGACTTTATTGTATTGTGATTCTCATTTTTGGATTTCACAATGTTAGATTGTTTTTGAATTCGATTGCGACAAACTAAAATAGCCTAGTGGCGAGTTGGTAATGTCCCTTACTTCTGCACTAGAGGACGCGGGTTGAATCTCATTTCGGCCAAACATTTATATGATGTCTTTCTAGTTTGTTCTCGGGTCTGGGTGTTTCTTATATATTTATAAGCATACATTTACAATAATATAAGCAGGTTAAGGCTTACTTTGGGACAAGTTGGCGCTGTGTGAATAATGTAGAATTCATTTATTCATTCTTTTTTTTTTGATACTCACTATTAAAAAAGGTTCGAGCCGGACTCACGCACCGAGGGAGTGGTAAATTTGTTTTTTTTTTTTCAATATTTTTATTAAAATGATGTAACCAAAAATTTAAAATGCTTTTCGCAATTTTTCCTTTATCTGTACTATAAGACGTTGCTTTGTACCAAATATCAGATTCTGAGTTTACGGGAAGTACCCTGTAGGTTTTGATTCCCTTGCGAGTGTCGAAAATGATTTTGATTGCGTTCGTTGACTTAAAAGTTTTATTTTTTCACAGCTCCTAGGGACAGTAGACCTGAATATTTGATGAGAATTTCAGCTTGATACCTCCATGCGTTCCAGAGAAAAAGGGTCTTGACAGACATACGAAAAACAAAGTGATCTTATAAGGGTTCCGTTTTTTCCTTTTGAGGTACGGAACCCTAAAAACATACCAAGATTTAAATCAGGGACTAGTGGGTTAATAAACTGGTTCCTTAACCACTGGACTATCAGAAATCGAATCTCGTTAAAGTCCATGTGGGATCGAGCCAGTGCATCCAAGTGGAAGAAATAAAGGCGTTACTCTCTAAATAAACAATTATTTTAAAAAAATATATAAATAAAAATAAGTATTTCCTGTAAATCTCGAAGTGAATCAAATTATTAATCAATAAAAAAAACATATTGTCAACAGACCGTACATGGTCCTTCGAGCCGGATCGTGTCGCCTCCAAAACTGACGATGACGATGATCATTATTTTATTCTTTCCTAAAGGTACATTTTTGAATGTTGTACAAAATTTTTTGACTTTATTTTAATATCATAACAAGCTTAAGCCCTTTGAAGAAATTCAACAAAACAAAACATTTACTTTGATCTTTTTCGTAACAAAAGATACTTTATTCTTTTAAAGAAAATGATTGACGCATAGATTTATTGTTCATTTTTTTATATTATTTAATAATTTACCTTTATTTTTCCCACCTTCTCAAAGGTCAATAACCTAGCAGTGCTTCTATATTCATACTAGGCACAAAAGCTCCAAACAAATTTCTAAATTGTCAATATGAACACGAATCATTTTAATGCGATAAATCATACATTATGCTATCATAATTAGGTATGACAGGTTAGTTCAAACGCCATCATTGAATTTCACTAAAAATCTTTATTTATTTAATCTTTATTGCACAAAGAAAAGTACAATTGGCGGACTTAAAGCCTAAAGGCATTCGCTACCAGTCAACCATCGGGTAAGGCAGAAATATTGTTGGCGGGATAAAATTAAAAGTAATCTACTGGTTACCTAATAAATAACAAATTTTATATATACGGCTATAGAACATACATGTATAAATAAAATATATTAATAACTAGCTTTTCCGCGGCTTCGCTAGCGTTAATTTTGCAAAATTGTAAACTTGTGGCGCCATCTGTTGGCCGATACAGCGCCCTCTATAATAGAAAAATTATTTTTCCATTGGAACGACATACTTTCACAGGATAAAAAGTAGCCTATGTTGGGCTCTGTACCCCTAACAATATGTATGCAAATTTTCATAATGATCGGCTGCTTAGTCAAGCCGTGAAGGAATAACAAACAAACAAAAAAACTCACTTTCTCATTTATAATATTAGTAAGGATAAATTAAACTTACTTATACTATACGTAATTAAATCTTGTGCCAAATATAGAGAAATAAACTTCAATTACTTAATACTTTGCTGCCAAAGATAACTGCCGGAGTCGATGACCATTGGCACTTACAATTTGAATTTTATTTTTCTAATTCCCATGAGAATGGAAACAGAATTACAGGCATTTTATAGTTCGTGAGATATAGATCAATATTACTGAATGAAAATTTACGACCTTGTATCAACACATTATACATTTTATAGACAACAGCTAATAGCTATTTTATTGAAAAAAAATGGTAATAATCAACCCTAATTATATAGATAGTGTCGATATAATTAAACCACATTAAACCTAGTATATTTCAATCGTTTCTTTACAAAGTTCCTATGTTAATGGTGCTCACACATCGGTGTTGTAAAACCACATTCAACAAAATTAAATTCTAACATTTAGGCTGAAGTGCACCATATTAGAAGTTATAGTAAAGGTTTGTGTTAAATTTGACACTAACAGTAACGGCTACAGCAAAATGTGTTGCACCGGCGAATTCATTAGCTTTGTTAAAGTTAAAAGTGTTGCAAGTCAAATGAGGTGTGATTTACCCAAATTCGTTGGGGGTAACATTTTGAAATATGGCAACATCATCTAGCGCTGTCCAATAGTGTCAAATTTTTGACAGTTCGGTGTGTTTGTTTTACTTCAACGCGTTTGACAGTTTGACGGATAATTTAACACTAACCAGCGAAAAGTGAGCGGTTACGGTTAAAGTTAAAGTTATGACGTCATTTAAGTATTTGTCAACTGGTGCAACTCATTTTTAGCCTAACCGGTACTTTAACTGAAATTTCGTTGTTTGTTATTGTTATAGTAAGATGGTGCAACTCAGCCTTTTAGTGTCAAAATGTCTTTAAACGTTAGCTAACATGCACGTTATTCACTGGCACGTTACAAAAGGTGACACCTATTGTGACAGATATCTATTGTTTTAATATATATATTTATTATAACCGTACATTCACACCGTACTTTTTGTGGAGCAACATAAAGCAACACGACTTTTCAAATAAGTTTTTGTTATCGAATGTTGTCCACTAACACTAGGCAACGTTGCTGTACAAAAAGTAACTGCGGTGTGAATGCACGGTTATATAATATAATATCTTAATATTTCAAACAGTTAGAAACTATTACAACACATTTGTTAAAATTTATAACCAAATTCATTTATTTCAGATTGACATCCATATTTTACAACATTAAAAACATTAAAATCTGACAAATAAATTAACATAATAATAATAATTAATGTTGTAATAATAAAAAACTGAATGTAAAATTTTTGCATAAAACTGTTTGAAACTGTGCAACATTTTTAACTTTGGGAGCACAAGCTTACAAAAGAAAACGACAACTCGTTGAACTGTGTGAAATAATAAAAAAATATTTAAAAAAAAAACAGTCGCGAAAACTAACCATCGAATACAGAAAGAACAAATTATTCTTTTGTTACAAAACGAAATGTTTTTTTTTTTCACAAAAACTTGAAAATGATAATTACTTCGGCACACAATTCAAATAATACATTTTAACTTTGTTAAAATTTTCTCCATTGAATATTTTAACGAATCGCGAACTGAGTTGTTCAAATAAACTCTTTCAATGTGAGGAATAAAACCAACTTGACTCGTAATTCATTTCTTATTGTTGGCAACATTGTATGGTAGGATTTTTAAGGGTACGTTGTAGACTGGCAATTTACTTGCCTTAAAAATTATCTAAAATAGTAGGACTGAGAGTTATAGTCGCCATAACAAATGTCAAAAATTATTCCACTGATACACTATCGGCATTCTTTTGAAACACGATTGAGACACCATTGAGAGTCCATTGTTGCATTTGTGTTAGTAGAATCGGGCCCCTGATGATAAGAAATCACCGCTACTCCTAGACAGCCATGACTAGATTAATTCCTACATTTTAAAGAGAGGAAACGCACAGCGGATAATCCGCTCAAATCGGAGCAGCCCATCTGGGGAAGGACATCTACCTTACAGAAGATCGTAGCCAAATAACATTGGTCTCTGCCATGTTGTGTTCCTACGGTGATTAAGGTCTCCAGAGCTCCACTTGGGGGGGTTAGGAGGGTTGGCAACACGTAAGTGATACCCCCGGTATTACAAGTGTCTATAGGCTACTGTGCCGGCTTACCATCAGGCCGACCGTATGCCTGTTTTCCACTTTTGTGGTATAAAACGAAAAATTCTGAATGAAAAAGGAAGGAAGAAAAGGAACCAGGAAATAGGAAGCAGGACGGATAATAGGCTTCCGAACCTCACTCATCACATGAAACGGAGTAGCATATCACCGCTGTT
Source organism: Endotricha flammealis (assembly GCA_905163395.2). NCBI lineage: Eukaryota > Metazoa > Arthropoda > Insecta > Lepidoptera > Pyralidae > Endotricha > Endotricha flammealis. The sequence continues at coordinate 895,082 of LR990871.1, read as the reverse complement.
TCATGACGACATTCTGTGAGAGGGTGGTACTGCCACGGACGAGCCAGCCTGTATAAGAGTTAGGCTCTACCAGTCAAAAACACTGTAGCGCACACATAATTTTTTTATTTTGTCATTACTATATTCGGAGACGAAGAAACTTTGCATTGAATTTGCGCTCGTCTGCAGAGCCTTCAAAAAGTAAATGAAATATGCTGCTTCGACAATACTTTTACGACTTTCCGTTTTTAATTTCTATTGTAATTTTAACTTCACAATATTTATAGGAACAATGCATAAATTGTGTAATGAATTAAGTTTTATTTATCTTCTTGTTTTATTTTTACGAGTCGGCGCATAATGTAACAACGTACGCCTATTTTTAAACATTTTCCATCTGTAAAGCTGACAGCTTTACGAGAATATGCCATACTAGTGAACCCCGCGCAACTTCGTTTGCGTGTATTTATTTATGAACAGAAGCGCCATCTATATCAGACTTTTGATGAAATCCTACGGGAATTGCGTAATTTTCGGGATAAAAGTACCCTATGTGTTAATCCAAGGTATCAGCTACCTACATACCAAATATCATAAATATTGGCCCAGCCATTTAAGCGTGAAGAAGTAACAAATATGTACATAACTTTCGCCTTTATAATACTAGCTTTTCCCCGCAGCTTCGCTCGCGTTAATTATATAACATAGATCTCGTTTGACAACAAAACAACCCATAGCGCGACTTGTGGCACCATCTGTTGGCCGATACAGCGCCCTCTATAGTAGAAAAATTATTTTCCCATTGGAACGACATACTTTTACGGGATAAAAAGTAGCCTATGTTGGGCTCTGTACTCCTAACAATATGTATGCAAATTTTTATTAAATATTTTCATTTCAAAAGTTTAAAACACAACATGGAAATTAGTAAATGAAAGAAGCACAGTTGTAAATTTTAAATACAATTTATTTTAGTTAAAATCTCGCTCAAAGATTATTTATTCAAAGTTCTGAAAGTTTTGTATACTTTCTGAGCGTTGCATGAAATTACGAAATTATTTTTCGTTTAATTTTTTGATTGCATTTCTTGTTAAACTAGTTTTTATAATCACTTGTTGTTGCCCACTGCTTTATTTCCATTATTTCTTAACTCTGGAGATTTATAGTGGTCTAGATTTTAGTAACTACCTACTCAATGTATTTCTACTTTTAGTTCTGAACCGAAATAAATGAAATTATATATGCAGATGGTTTGAGACCCAAGGTTTCGACCTCAGATTGACAATAAGCGATGAAGCTTATTGACGTCCCGGGGGAGAAAACTACAACAACTGTCTTGGAACTTACAACGAATTTCGTCAGAAAGAAGATAGTCGGAGTAGGAAGTATTGAAAGTACTTCCCTCCTTAACAACTACGTGAGAGACAGCAATTGAAGCAAAAGGCATTATACCCTAGAGAGATGGCAAATCAAGTGAGGCTCGATTGCCGCACCACGGTCTATTGTTACATTACTATTGGGACCTAATGGTATGTGCCTTTGTTTACTATTTTGATTCCAATAATATATATTGCAAAGCCCTAGAGAGATGGCAATGAGATAGATTCGCTAGTAAAATCTATACCAATATTTTAAAAAGGTTAAGGTTATATGATAATCTACTGTAAGGATTTTGAAAATTCAGTCTGTCAATGATAATATATTAATTACAACTGAAAAAGCTTACGCAGGCAAAGCCGTGGGCTACATAGTTTATACTAATATTATAAAGAGGAAAGATTTGTAATTTTGTTTGCAATAAAGTCAAAAGTCTACTGAACCGATTTGAAAAGTTATTTCACTGTTGGGAAGCGGGTGACATAGGTTATATATTTTAAGAGAGGTAGGGCACTGCGGATAATCTGCTCAAATCGGAGCAGAATGTCTGAGGTAGGACCTCCATCTTACAGATGATCGTAGCCAAATAGCATTGGTCTCGGCCATGTTGTGTTCCTACGGTGAGTAAGGGGGGGGGGGGGGGGGGGGTTGGCAACGCGTGAGTTCCCCTGGTATTGCAAGCGTCTATAGGATACCGGTGATGCCATCAGGCGGGCCGTATGCATGTTTGCCAACTTAGTGGCATAAAAAAATATATGTTTTCAAAAACCATATGGATCCTTACAAAAAACACGTGCGAAGCTGGGACGGGGCGCTAGTGTTATATAACGAGAATAAAAAATACCGTAGCTAGATTTATTTTCGCCCAGCAACCGGCAAAATTTCCTGTAATTTTTCATTCTTCAGCGAAAAGAAAAATATGTTTATTATAACCTATTTGTTCGTAAGAAAAAGCTAATCTCATCATAATTTATGTAAACACCGGTAATTAAGGCGTATATTTTTTTCATAAAAAAAAGTAATTACAGATGAAAATTTCCTGTTTAAAGCAAAAAACTTCAGTGGCTATTAAACGTAGTAAAATATCCCTAATTACTGAGTGTTACAAATTGCTACCAGCGTCGGTCTGCTATACGCGATAAGCTATACGATCGCGACATTTTTACGTCTCATATATTTCTACATGATTTATTAAAGCAACATTACATTTTTGTAATTAATTTAATAACATCATGGCTCCCTACGGATGGAAGAAGGTCGAGGAGTACGCCAATCCAAGGATGCGATGGACGACTTGACTGCTGGTTGGAAGCGTAAAGGGAAGGCTTTTGTCCAGCAGTGGGATCTGAATAGCTGACACAAGAAATTATTTAATACTAGCTTTTTCCCGCGACTTCGCTCGCGATAAATTTTTTAACATAGATCTCAAAAAACAACCCATAGCGCCGCGCTATCTGTTGACCGATAGCCCATCCCATACAGCCCCCTCTATAGTAGAAAAAATATTTTCCCATTGGAATGACATACTTTCACGGGATAAAAAGTAGCCTAGTAGTAGTAGACCGGTGATCGAACCCGGGACCTCCTGGGTGGCGGTCTGGCGTGGTAACCATTACGCCACGGAGATCGTCCAGTATACCTTTAATAGCATCGATCCTAGCGCCCCCGTCATCGGCACAAATAAGTTTGTGGCACACGATGAATTGGTCGCTGATCGTGCGTCTGCAGTTTTTGATAAACCATATGTTTGATAGAATTCGTCGCTGTTCGTGCGTACGACCAATTCCACTCGATGCATCAAACCAATCTAATATCATTATCAAACTGATGCTAACACAACACTATAATCACGTAATAATGTAATATTTATCTCCATAACAACAAAGTTTATAACTTTTTATTGTATAATTCACAACATTTCGATAAAGCATTGGTAGCGCGTTACAACAACTTTCCATCAGTTGGCTTGTTTGCCTGCAGTTTTAAAAAAAAATTTCGTTTGTCCATCTACATCATGAGAGCCCTCTATAAAACTGTACCAGGAACCACAGTGGCTCAGTACATTCGGAGTCGATTGTTCGCAACTAGGTCGCGTCGAGTTGGGCCGATTTTTACCATTTAATTAGAGCGACGCCGGCGGGAATACACTCTCTTTTTGCTGTTTGTACGGTTGTAATCTCGTTATAGCCCCGAAACCATGATGGAGTGAGGATATTTTTATGAATAACCCAACAATACCGCCGTAATTCGTGCAAATTCAATTTTGGGTTGTTAATATTTTAAATCGCTGTGTGTTACGCGAAAATGACGCTACCCTTGACTGTACAAAACTTAATGAATCATTATAAACTATTTAACTAAGTTTTACCTGAACCATGTATTAGCGATAAGTGTATCAAAATTTGTTATATTTGTATGTGAAGAGGAAATAAACGTTTTTTTATTTTTTATTTAACTTTAGGTGACAAATAAATTAAACTCAAATCATTTAAAAATAAAATAGTTTGAACAATGGAAGCTTTAATAAAGAAATAAATTACGGACTATACGCTATACCAGCCATCCTGATGTCATGCCATCATGACGACATAAACATTTTGAAATAAACATATTAATCTTTATATTTTATTTCATTCATATCGCAGAAGTACTCGCATGATGAATCCATGACATGCTAATTAATTCTTCTCTTTCATTCTAAAGCCATCCAAACGCCACAACAACACATGGAAAAATGTTTTCTACTTTCAAGTAAAGTAAATTTAAAAATCACACCGATCACATGCGGGCAGTATTTAACTGGAACAATTCCTGAAACAAAGAACTCTTTAAAGCGGAGCATTTTATAATGGGGAATTAAGTCTGTGTACATTTTCGATTCTTGTTCAATTGCTTTGCTCTCGGGATTTATCTGAAGAATCTATTCTGCTATTTGTAGATACCTTATGTAGATGTGATCGCGTGGTAGTGCATTTATGCTAGCTAGCTCGATTGGGGAAGTAAGACTGTGGATCTAGAAGACCAACTCCTGTTCCTTCTAATTTTCTCTATTTCCATCTCTCCCTATTTATTTCCTTATAGCAGGCATCGCCTCAGACAGTACTGATGTTCATACGCGACGATAATCACTTTCTATCAGGTGGTCAGCGTGCTTGTTTATTTGCCTTATAACATAACAAAATATAAGTGTGGAAAGATCATTTTCCTCTATCTGGGAAATTGTTGTGTTTAGAAAATTAAAAAAATCTTAGTAGGTCATATTGTGGTGAACTTAAAAGGAATACCAAGTAAGTAGGCTCTACTAATTAACCGAATAATAACCGACGAACCTTTGATGAAAACGTAAAAAAACGAAAGCCTAAAAATGCCCTTTCACACATCCTATGAATTTCCGCAGAGATTTATTGGGCCTCAACGCTGATAACAAATAAACATTATACACTTAATGTATTCCGTTTAATCCGAGGGGTGTACGAACTTTGTATAATTACCACGTACTCGTGCACTATCGCTAAAACTTTTACCAGCTGCGGTAATGTGCTATGTCTCATTAACCGTTTCAGTTTATTTAACCTCCTGAATATTCAATGTTCAGATTCGTTACTTTAATTTGGTTTGTTGTGGAACTTTTGTAATTTTGTTTGTACTGTTGTAGGCTATGTGATTGTTTATTCGCGTGTTGGTACGTACTAGATTTTGCTCGCAGTTTAACCAGCTCGTGATTTTCTCATGTTATGAGAGTTTTTTTCTTGTTTCTTGTTTCTCCGATATAAGGATCGGAGCCTGTGTTTACTGTATTAAATATTTCTTTATTTTTGTCGTTTCTACTTTCATTAATTACCTCTAATATACGGCACGGCGATAGCTTCGCGTTATTACTTATTCTATGGCGATAGCTGGCTTTTGTGTCAACTCAAGAACGAGTGCTGCCTGGTCTGCTCTTTTTAATCAGTACAGTTATTGTGAGGGTCCAGTCTCTGAGTAAATTATTATATCTTCTTTATCTTTTATTTTATTAATTTTCTCAATTAAAAAATCTATTATCCGTATAATTCTTTAAGTACACGGTGTCAGTAGGTTCAAGGAATTTTTTGCGGCACGACGAGGTAACGCAACAAACCGTGTGGAAACAGCCTTGAGAAGTGTGTCACTAAAAATTGTTTTCAAACAAAACTTTTCCATTAAGCAGCGGATTAATATAATATAAGTAGATCTACTTAGAGACTTCTTAGTCGCAAACAGGTCTACGGGCGACCTGTCAAGACATTTTCAAGTTGTTTCAGAACTTTGATGTAAAAAATTAATATTTAATTAGATTTTGTGAGTTGCACAAAAAAGCGTACTCTCTAAATGTTCAGCCTTTTTGATTAGTTGTAGTAGTAATACAAAAAATAATATCTGAGTATTTGGCTCTAAATAAATATCTATTTAGAAATATTTTTTCCTAATCTTTAACGGCTCATTTCACATTCAGGAAACATGTAGACTTTTCCTTACACGTCATTCTAAATGTCACTTGTGCTACTGCTACATTAGCGGACGAAGATTCGTGGCGCGTTGGCGGGTAAAAAACATCGTGTACGTGCATACGAGATGTTCTTATCTTTACCCTCAAGTGTTGCAAAAGTTCGAGCGAGTAAACAATACTACGCGTTGCAACGATCTGCCCGGCCACACTATGGTCAAAGTGAAGTATTATTATTCAAATAAGCTTAATAAAAGCTCTTTCGAATCACATATTTTTCGTGTTAACCCGAATATTCATCGTAGCCCGCTAATGTAGCCACGCCACACTGGACGCCAACGCTCTTGGCACGCGCAGTCATAGGGCTTCGTGTGCGCGCCAGGAGCGATATTTTGTGACTAAAACTGAATTTTAATTGTTAAGTCGGGACAAATCACCATTTTTTAAAATTTATTTCCAGAAAAGTAATACATATTATTCAAAATACATCTGCCAAACTGCGTAACGGTTTATCGGCATTTGTTTCATTGGATTGTAAAGTCATTTCATCTAACTTTTAGTTTCGTTCTGTATGTTCCACTATTGCGCTTTGAATTTCAAACTTATCATTTCCATCCAACATTTGCAAACCTGTTTTCCATCTCGTGTAAAGATCTGTTTACCATCTACACTGTGTACTGTTTGCACTGTAATCTCTGCACTGTAACATAGAATTCCGGTCACGTTCGCATGGAAACCGCAAGGTTATTGGGGCCTTTGGGAAATCGATGAAGTTCACATAACTATTGTTTAGGTCAGCCCTCTGAATGTTGGAATGTGATGATTCACAACTTTACTTTATTTATATTCGATGTATTTTGGTGCTAATGAGTATATTATTTCAATAGATTTGTATGGTATTTATGTGGTAAATAAAGTTGTTACTTCAGTCTGTTTTGTGGGTTCTTTTAAATCTTGCAATGAATTTTGAGTTTTCACTATTTCTGTATTTTTATTTTATTTCCCACAGCGTCACTTGGTCTCAGTAAGCTTGGCTTGTGTTATGGGTACTCGATATATTATGTAGAGTTCAGATAATTTCTAGACTATTACTACTCAACACCAAGTAGGGTGGAGTCAACTTGTTAGTGGTGTGGTGGTAGGTGGAGTCAACTAAATAAAAAAAAGATGAACTTAATACCATAATTATATGCTTAAACATGCTTGTTTAGCACCTTAGTATATTTAAATTAATATTAAAAAGATACAATTTTGTTTGTTTATTCGATACAAACATAGCTATTCGTCGACATAACCACAGAGGCCGTATAAAATATTTTATTGCAAAAGTAAATAGGTAGCCCACGTCGAAATATTGTTCGCAAATCAAATATTATTTCGTTTGGTCCATTTCCCAGTGGTATGAGCATGAATAAGCCAATTCCCAGAATAATCGAACAGAAGACAAACAGGCAGAGGTCGGGGATAAATCTTGTTGTTACAGAAATTTTCCAATTTCATACCTTGTCTGAAGACGCTTTGGAGTTCAAACTGATAAGATTTGTTTTTCGAAACCTCATTACTATTATGTGTATGGTATTTGACAATGAAAGCTGACGTACACAAAATGCATCTGAATCAGGAAGTATATTTTTGTGTCACATTGACGACCTCTGTAGCGTAATGAATACCACGCCAGACTGCCACTCAGGTGGTCCCGGCTTCGAATTCTGGTCGGGTCATGATGAAAAACGAACTTTTTTCTGATTGGCTTCGGGTCTTGAATGTTTATCTATATATGTATTTGTTATATAAATATAGTATCGTTGAGTTAGTATCCCATAACATAAGTTTCGAACTTACTTTGGGGCTAACTCAATCTGTGTGAATTGTCTTTAAATATTTATTTATTGTGCTCACAACACTGGATCTCACAACATAGCACATAGTTGACACCGGTCCGTTCCACTGCTACACGCGGCATATGAGTTTGTTGTGTATGCAGGCTACCGCCATGCGTCTGCGACAATTTCTGTGTAGTGGAGAGCATTATGAAATGGACTAGTACTGTGAAAGTGCCACACCCTTCACAGAATGGGCGTGAAGCAGCAATGCGTTTAGTAGCTCCCCACCCTGCGGAACAAGGGGAAATCGAGGTGCTCAGCCTGGTAAACCAAGAAGAAGTGGAGGCAAGCAGAGGACTGGACGTTCGAATTTACACGGACGGGAGCAAGATTGAGGGAAAGGTCGGAGCCGCCCTCTCCTTGTGGAAGGGCGACACTGAAACCAAGACCCTCAAGCTTGCTCTACCAGCCTACTGTACGGTATACCAGGCTGAACTCCTCGCCATATGCGTCGCGTTCAGGGAGATATTGAAGCATAAAACGGCAAAAACGTTTGGGGTTCTTAGTGACTCCATGTCCGCCCTCCAAACGGTACAAAATAGCGATTGCCTCCACCCCCTCGCAGTAGAGATAAGGAAAAATATAAAAAACATATCTCTCCAGGAGAAAGTATTTACTCTCTTCTGGATTAAGGCGCACGCTGGATTGGAGGGCAATGAGAGAGCGGACGAGTTGGCGAAGGAAGCTGCTAGGAACTCCAAGCGAAAGCCTGATTATGACAAGTGCCCGGTTTCATACGTCAAACGTTGCATCCGTATGGCAACGCTTGACGTGTGGAACCGGAGATACGTAGAGGGCGACACTGCGTCCACCACTAAAATGTTCTTTCCCGATGCGCTGGTGGCATACAGAATTACACGAAAAATCAAACACACATCGCACACTACACAGGCACTGACGGGACATGGCGGCTTCTCTGAATACTTGAACCGTTTTAAGTGTAAGGACAACCCGTCATGCCCCTGTGACCCCGCAGAAAATGAAACGGTGCCCCACGTGCTCCTGAAATGCCCCATTTACGAAAGCATTAGGTATCAATTGGAACAAGAGCTAGATATGGAGATAAATACAGAAAATGTGATAGAAATAATAAATAGTAAAAATAGAGATAAGTTTTTGAAATACTGTACACAAATTGTTAAAGACGTAAATTTAAGGAATAAAAATAAATAAATAGGTAATAATAGATGTTTATATAATATAGTTGTATATTAGTTGATAAGCATCGAAAAATTGTAAAAAACCAAACAAATTGTAAAAACCTTAAAATTAAAAAGTAGATGTAAGACTTTGTAAAAATAAAAAGAAATCCCCTGGTGTTGTTAATTTAGAACATAAGATAGTTAGTTGGGCATCCCACCCAAAACAACAAGAATGCAAGACAAGATGAATGCAAGAAAGAACAGTATGTAGAATGAAAGTGCGAGAGGCATGATAAGCGAGAAATGGTATGAAAGAGTAACGTAGCCAATAAACCTCCGATAACGTTGGAGAAAATAAGAGAAAAAAAAAAAAAAAAAAAAAAAAAAAAAAAAAAAGCAATGCGTTTCGCTCAAGGGATTCTAGTGTCTCTGTTCTATAGTCCATGCATGTTTGCCAACCTCTTGTATAAAAAAAAATTATTTATTCACTAAAATATTAAGTGCAGTTGTCGCCAACTTTAGTAACCTTTTCAGTTTGACACGAACAAAAGACGCCATCGAGTTCCTCGCGTGTTAAACACATTTTATAGATGCAATCGCTTCAACCCGTCCCTTAACTCCGAAATATACGTGTAGGGGAGCTAAAACCACATTCCCCACCTGATATTAGCCATAAATTGCCAACAACGAATACATTATCGAAAACTTTGCTTTCTCCGTCGACAAAAGCTATGAACGACATTGTAAGCCTACTTAATCTTTATTTTTCGCGCTTGTTTTTTACATAGGCTTGCCTCGTATTTTTAGGTCGAGGCTAACGTTGAGAGAGAAAATAGGAGTAAAAGAGAAGCCTACGTTTTGTTCACCGCATCTTATTAGCTGATTATATTTTCAACTGCATGAGTCTCCACCAGTCACCGAAAACCGCATTGATTGCACTTTTCAATCCATATTACAACTTTTTTTTGATGTAAAAAAAAGTTTAAAATAGTTTTACCAGAGTACGTGTTTGTAAAAACCTATTCTCTGAATAAAAGTTTTGAATTTTTACATGTATTGTATTCCACTTATTACCATATTATTAATTATGTATTAGGTAAAAAAGATCATTCAAAAAATACTTTTTATCTAATACTAATAATAAAGAGGAAAGACTTGTATTTTTGTTTGTTAGGAATAAACTCAAAAACTACTGAACCGATTTGGAAAATTCTTTCACCGTTAGAAAGGTACATTATCCCCGTGTAATATAGGCTATATTATAATTAAAAAAAAAAGGGATCCTTATGAAAACCCGTTCGAAGCTAGGACGGGGCGCTAGTGTAATATAAAATTCCTTTATTTCAGTTTAGCTAGCACTGTTTAATTATAAATATTTAAAAAGTAACAGATATACAAACAAAATTTTCACTTTTATTTCTAAGCAAAAAAACATATGGATGTAGGTATATTTTTTTGTTGTCAGCTTTTTGTTTTCCCTTCTTATCCAATATGGAAATTGGTGATTGTGATTGAAGTGAGGGAAATACATGTTTTGATTTAAGATAAATCTCCCCAGTTTTTTAAGCTAACAGAGTAGGTATTATTAAAAGGATTTTTTTTCCGTAAATAACCATTCGTATGATTTGTTTTTTTTACTATCTACAATATGTATGACAAAGTTGGTAACTCTAGTTACATGTTTGATGATATTTATCATAGATTTCAAGCCTGTGCTATACGGTTTGGAAATGGTATAAAACAGTGTAAACAATAGGTTTCCTTTCCTACCTATTACGCTAGGTCTTCAAACGCCCTTACCCCCTTCGCACACAAGGCGAAGCAAATCTCCGATACTCGGCGATTTTAGCATCCAATGACGCGAGTGTACGTACGAACCTCAATGGACTTGTATGGCGGTAGTCGCTTGGATACTAAAATCGACGAGTATCGGAGACTTGCGTCGCCTTGTGTGCGAAAAGGCTTAGTAACAGAGGATACGTTTGACGCAGCGTCTATATTATTATACATACTGAAGTTTGGAGTTGTTTTTAAATCTGGTAGGTAAATCTGGTAGCAGGAAAAAAACTCGAAAGAGCATGAGGAATAGGCCTATTTAAATAAAAATATTTGACTTTTAATCAACATAGGTCAATGGATCAGCAAGCTGCAGGCAGTGGGCAGGACAAATAGCCCGCAGAACCAATGGCCGCTGGGGCAAGAGGGTTTTGGAATGGCGACCGGGCAACGGAAAGCGCAGGGTAGAACGATCTTCCGCAAGGTGGTCGGACGACCTAAGGGAAAACGCAGGAAGCCGCTGGATGCGTTGTCAACCGGTCATGCTGGAGACGTTTGGGGGAGCAGTGAACTGTGGCTGAGGTGATGATGATGAACCACATATCCGATTAAACTACACTCAAAGGAACGGATAATCCGCTCAAATCAGAGCAGCCCATCTGGAGAAGGACCTCCACCTAACAGAAGATCATAGCCAAATAGCATTGCTCAGAAGCATTGGCTATGTTGTTAAGGTGTCCAGAGCTCCACTTTTTTACACGGTCAGCAACGCGCGGGTGATACCCTCGGTGTTGCAAGCGTCCATAGGCTACGGTGACTGCTTGCCATCAGGCAGGCCGTATGCTTGTTTGCCACCTTTGTGGTATAAAAATAATAATATATCTATTTCATTGTATCCATTGTATTCTTATCCAGAATATCAATTACATAAGCAAATATTAGCACAGGTAGTATTCGATCCGTTCGGTTTCGGAATACTGAATTATTAAGTGTTAATTTGCAGGCTCACGGATTTGCTGTGCTGATTTTACTGGTAGCGAGTTTGCCATTTTTATTACACATATAAAATATGCAGATGGACGACATCAAAGCCGGGCCAGACTGCAACTGTGAGTGGTGTGGTGAGTATTGTCGTAACAATTTATTTGTGACGTAATATAGAGAGATATTTTGAAGCCAGTAGGTCTAATTTCTATTAATAAAAACAGTCAAAATCTAGTCTTAACCACAAGCGCTATCTTGCTTATACGAGAGAGATTGAAACTAGATTTTAAGTATTTTTGTTACGACAGATCTTTGACCGTCCCCTGTTTATGTTAAGTTGCCTGAAAGCACATTTTTTACAACATAGTCGCCTATATAATGTATACCTTGAATATATAACATAATATGTATACATACATTTAATAACAATTACAATAACCCTTTTTCCTTACCAAAGGTATTTTTCGAGAAGTCAACCATTTACTTGTTTTATGTTACTCTATTCAAAGAAGCGCATTGCAGTGGCCTGCGCCCAGACGGTTTATTAGGCCAACCGTCGGTCTAGTGTCATTCCGTCTATGAATAAATAAAAATAGTGACAATGAAGGACTTAAAATGAACCGTACATGACCGTAACAGGATCGTAACCGGTCAATAACTTTACCGCAAAAAAAAACGTAAACACAGTTTGTATGAGTTTCAAAAGACAGACTGTCGGTCGGTGAAGGACCGTTTCTGAGGGTATTGTTTTAAATTCATACAAAGTCATACAAACTATATTTCAGAACGAATATATGAAGAAATGATAATACGAGGAAGGAAGTAGGAAACAGATTTTAAGATATTAGAGAAGATGGTACTGCCCCGAGAGATGCAGTGGGGTGATATGAATTGATTTCTATGTCTATTACTAATATTATAAAGAGGAAATTGTGTTTTTTTATACAACACAGGTGGCAAACAAGCATGCGGTATGCCTGATGGTAAACCGTCACCGTAACCTATAGACGCTTGCAATACTGGGGGTATCACTCACGCGTTGCCAACCCTCCCAACTCCCTCTGGAGACCTTACTCACCGTAGGAGCGCAACATGCCCGAGACTAATGCTATTTGGCTACGATCTTCTGTAAGGTGGAGGTCCATCCCCAGACGGGCTGCTCCGAATTGAGCGGATTATCCGCTGTGCTCTACCTCTCTTAAAATCCTCTGAGCTTCTCTTTTGTTTGTAATGAATAAACTGAAAAACTACTGGACCGATTTAAAAAATTCTTTCTCCGTTTGAAAGATACACTATCCGCGGGTGATATTTTTTTTAATAGCGATCCTTACAAAAACTGCGAAGCCGGAAGGCGGCGCTAGTATGATTATAAAGAGTAAAGATTTGGAATGCTTGAAGTGACCTATTTTCACACAAGAAGTAAACACAACTGGTGCCCGATTGCAGAAGAGGTCACACGACGACAGTAAACGGTAAACAGTAGTTATTTACTGTTGAACTATGTTATGTTAACCTACTAGTTGGCAGTATGCTATGCATTTCTCTCTGTCTCGAAACGTTTCTAGTGCGTAATGTAAATATCTTGTAAATTAGCTTAGTACAGTCAACAAAAAAACATAGAAAAAATATTATTTTAATAAAAATGTTCAATCCGAAACAAGCAGCAATTTTGACAGCCCGGTGACGTGTTTATTTATTTATTCATTGCAAATACATTTATACAACACAAAAATACACATGAACCTTTTCAGGCACAGCAATGGAAAAGAGAGAGGCAGACCTATAATAGTTTATCTTCTAAATATTCCTTTACAGTGTAATAGGCTTTCGTATGAAGTAATTTTTTGATGAGCTTTATAAACTTTCCAAATGATGTCTCAGATTTGATGTTTTCAGGCAGTTTATTATAAACTTTTACGGACATTGAATATGGACCCGAGTTATGTAGTACTAGTGTAGATGTTTGTAGATGTTCCTTCGGCACTAGATGGCGCGGGTTTGATTCCGCTCGGCGCAAACATTTTATTTTCATTTTATAGCTGCTGCCCGCGCCGCGGTGTATTCCCCGCGTTTAATTTTATGCACAGCAGCGCCATCTATATCAGATTTTTAAAATTGAAAATCCTACGGCAATCGCATCTTTTTCGGGATTAAAAGTACCCTATGTGTTAATCCAAGATATCAGGTACATACATACCAAATATAATAAAAATTGGCCTAGCCATTTGAGCGTGAAGAGGTAACAAACATACCCACAAACTTTCGCCTATATAATACAAGCTTTTCCCCGCGGCTTTGCTCGCGTTATTAATTTTATGACATAGATCTCGTTTGACAACAAAACAACCCATAGTGCGACTTGTGTCGCCATCTGTTGGCCGATAGCATCCCATACAGCGCCCTCTATAGTAGAAAAAATATTTTCCCATTGGGATGACATACTTTCACGGGATAAAAAGCCTTTGTTGGGCTCTGTACCCCTGACAATATACATACAACTTTTCATAATGATCGGCTGATTAGTCGTGAAGGAATAAAAAAACAAACAAACAAACTCACTTTCTCATTTATAATATTAGATGATTAGTAGGATGTATTTTTACAATAATATATCTGTTGCCTGGTACCCATAATATAGCAGGCTGCCTAGCCGGTGGCGCCTTGTGATGTGTGTAGAATTTATTACTTTTTTTTAAAGATTGAGTATTTTTATTATTTGCTTCAGTAAAGAAATAAACACTTTCTATACACTTTTATACAATAGTCAATCGAATTCTTCAAACAAAAATCCTACGAAGTATTATTCAAATTGAATGAAAATTTGCAAAAAAAAAACCTCCCCGTTAGTTAATATCAAAGTTTGTTCGGACGCCAGATTGGATTTAATCTCGAACTGAATTAACGATATCTTCGAATCCTGACTTATTGATAAAATTTTACTTTTAAGGTGTTTTAAATACTTTGAATTAGTTTTAGAAGTGAGCAGCGGATGGCTATGGTTTTACTCACGGAATCCCATTTTTCCATCCCCATGTGAACTCGGATAAAGGTAGGAAGAAGAAGACAATCTCGTACTCATCTTATCTATTATCTATCTATCTTTAATATCCCGTGCAAAACCGGGGCGGGCTTCTAGTATTTAATAATTCCAAAGTAAATGTATTAGTGTCAGAAAATGTTTGTAAATATTTGTCAAAGGGCCGACATTCACGGACTGCTTCAAATCAGGATGAACTGCTTCAAGCTGCGACTGCATACTGAACTACAGTGTTCTTTCTACATACACACATATACGAACCGCTCGAGGAGCTGCATTGCAACTGTTTCCAGCGGTCGTGCGGTCAAAGCTACAAGCTGTTGACTAATGTATGTTGACCAATGGGTAACTGCTCGAACAGTCCGTCCATGTCAGCTCTAAGCAGTGTGCAAGTAAAGTTGCAAGTAACATTCAACAAGCCAAACAGCGTTAGATGTTTTTGCTATCACTACATCTAATACAGAATTCGGTGAAGCGAGAATCACATTAAAATTTGGCTTACAGTACTCCCCGACACGTATTCGCTTTGGAAGCTCATTTGAGTCCGCTTCAGTGTATCGAAACTAAAATTAATCTACATTTTCGTCTAAATTTATATTTCATTGTTTTACAATCATAAAATTCATTTTATTATGCATATGCAGTTGTACGGGTGAATTCTGTTGAACTTTTAATAAATAATAATAATAATCTTTATTTACCAAAATATAACCATACATGTTTATTATAACTATGACACCCAGACTAGGCGAGGCCTGTCCCGTGGGGGCCAAAATGGCAATGACAAAAACGAAAAGAATACAGCACAGCACAGAAAACTATAAAGATTGGTATGATATTTTAAAAATAAGGCTTTAAACATTGCAAAATAAAAAGAAATATGAAGAAGAGGACAATAATAAAATTACTTTTGATTATTATTTAGTTTTAATATAAGCTACAATAATAAGGAATTTTTATAATTGACAGTCCAGTCACGTCCAGTGATGCGTTCGTATTGATCCAACCTTCGGTTCGATTCTCGCTCGGAGCTCGGAGCAATCATTTATGATAATGATATTTGTGTTTTTTTCTCGAATCCGGGTATCATCTATGTATTTTAACTATTTGTACTATATTTACAATATTATATCTATTGTCTTGTACAGTCAACAGCAGGTAAATTTTTACATATCGGACTTTGTATCATTCTTAAGTTCTATGTCATAAGAGCCAAAATTGTACTGCAAGTATAAAGCTCAAAGCAAGTTAAGCCACAGCGTAGCTTTCATGGTAATTATTTACACTCTATTTTAAAGTTTTCTAAAAAATCAGGGTTTATTTGTAGGTTTAATAAACACTGGCTTTTTGCCCGCGACTTCGTCCGCGTGAAGTTCCAGACCCGTTCCCGTGGGAACCACATTGAATTTCGGGAAAAGCTATAGCCTGTGTCACTCCCTGATAATGTAGCTTTCTACTGGTGAAAGAATTTTTGAAATCGGTCCAGTAGTTTCGGAGCCTATTCAATGCAAACAAACAACAAAATCTTTCCTCTTTATAATATTAGTATAGATTAAAGCGAAGTGTTGCCTATCGATAAACGTCAACCACAAGGGATTACGAAACTAACTAACCTACAATTATGTTTATACACGTATCCACTTTAATCAGTTGAATCCAAATGTATATATTTACTATGTTTGACAAACCACAATACAAATAGCTGTGTCATTGTCGAACGTTTAAATATAGGTTTGAATTTTAAAATAGGAAACTCAAAACAAATTCAAAAAAATTTAAAATTCAAAAGTTTTATTCAGAAAATAGGTTTTCACACTTTCTCTTGGCAGAGTATACAGTAATAATTATATGATTTGTATAAATTAATCTACTCTATAAAGTATTACCATTTCAAAAACAAAGTAAAATGACCACTGGTAAAAGAAATGGCGAAAGAAAACCAGTTACGGCCTTTTTTGTCATTTAAAAATTTATCGTAATTTTTTTTTACATAAAATTTAAAACTGGGTACATACAACATTACGTACGCGGAATGTCAATAAATAATGCCATTGATATGTCTTAACATAAAATTAAATTTAAAATATAAAATGCAAAATCGGTGTTAAAGATAGGAGCAGACCAGGCCCGCAAGGCAGCAACCGTTCTCGTGTATTTTCGAGTTGACGTGAGAGTACATCATACATCGTACATAATGGTAAAGTTTCAACCTACTTCTGTTGCTGACCGTACAAAGTTCACTGCAGTTGTTAATATTCAATGTTAGATATTCCAGAGGGTACTATAATAATTAGGAACATTATTCTAAGTTAGCGCTGAATAATTACCTAATTTGCACTGTTTCCGTTATGCTAATTAAGCATTATACAGTTTGGATTTTATTTATTTAGAGCGATAAGTATTTTTACTGTTTGTTATGTATGTAATGTTACTTTTGGCGTCGTAGATGCCGATTTTACGTTAAAATTGTAATAATAGTTTTAATTTTCAAAATAACTTTAAATAAAATTAATTAATTTTATTATAATAATATAAATAATAGCAAATGGGAAGAAGAAATAACTAAAATATTTAAGTATAAAATTACCATATAAAATATTATATTTAATGAAAAAATCAAATCCTTTAAATTTTTAATTTATTTTTAAGCTTTACAACAGCGTTTATAGGTTTAAGAGACTGACAGAAAATTAATCATTGACGTCTCAAGCAATTACAAATAGGCTACACTGTAGGGGATTTTTTTTTATGACAGAGGAGGACAATCGAGAAAGATAGATTAAAATTATACTTTATTTGCAATACACATACAAAAGACGAAAGAAATAATAAATGACATTGATACCTTACGTAATAGTGTATTAGCAACAAGGCGGCCTTATTCCTAAAGGCAATCTTTTCAATGCAACCAACAAAACGAGCTACCTGAGTGTAGTCACAGCTGCCATGACTACAAGAATTCTGGATGCGTTATCCTCCTCTAAAGGAGTAAAGGTGAAAGAAGGGAGAAGGAAGAAAGTAAAAAGCAAGATGTATTTAGGCTACTAGCTCTCTTACTCATCGTTTGAAACACAGCAGCATACCACTACTATTTCGCGGTGATATTCTGTAAAAGGGTGGTACTATTCCAGTCGAGCCACGTCACTTATGTCCCCATCGAGTGAAGGGAGTAGTAGTGGAATGTTTAAGGTACAATTCCAAGACGGACCGCATGCCGCAGACTGCACCTGCACGCAACATACTAGTTGACATTCTTCTATGTATCTCTATGAAAATGACAGTGTCACATGCAGTTGCAGTCTGCGGTCTGTCTTGAAATTGGACCTTTATAGGTTGAATAGTAAAATACTCGCAACTTCGGTTGCGTATATCTCGCTTTCCTGTAGGAAATTTGAAAAATCCTTTCTTAGTACACCCCTAGACGTCGTAAAGTAACCTACATTCCAATTTGAAATCTCTAGACCAAGCGGTTTGCGCTGTGCGTTGATATATAGTTAAATCAGCCAGGACTTTGAATTTTATATGTATAGATAACTAGCGAAACCCGCGCAACTTCGTTTGCGTGTATGACGTGTATCCCGCTTTCCCGTGGGAATTTTGGAATGTATGATACTTTAAAACCTTCCCCTTGAATCACTCTATCAATTAAAAAAAACCGCATCAAAATCCGTTGCGTAGTTTTAAAGATTTAAGCATACAAAGGGACAAAGGGACATAGGGACAGAAAAAGCGACTTTGTTTTATACTATGTAGTGATATGGATTTTACCGTGGAAATATTGACGTCTTACTCTTTATTACGGTGAGTCATTTAATTTTCCAAACCGTTAATATTAAGGTATAAAAAAGATGTGTAGTCACGATACCTAGAACTAATTTTTCACTTCCATTCAAGCGTGAACATAGTACACCTACACATGTCATTAAACGATTTTACTTTTAACGATACGATTATACGACTGAAAGTTCTTATAGACGAATTTGGTTCGGGCTGTACCACGAACGCCTTCCAGAACTGCACCATATTTGATCACGTAGCACAGGTCTACGCAAAATGGGGTACGCGAACCCCTAGGGGTTCGCCATTCGACGGTAGGGGGTTCGCTCCAAGATTTACGTGATGGCGGCTTGACTGGCGGGCACGTGCAGCATACATGGTAGCGCGCGCATAATCCAAAATTTCGCGACAAAAAATAAGCCCACCCATCGCATCAATATTACGATATTTCGTTCACCGAAATTGTTACCTTTTATTAATAAACATGGGGGGAGGGGGTTACCCCCCAACCAAGAGGTTCGCTGCCATTTGAACAGGGGTTCGTGGAGCCAAAAGTTTGAGTAACCCTGACGTAGCACATGGTGCGTCGCTCGTTATTATTATTACCGGTTCGGTCATTTCTAACTTCGACCGCTATTATTCTGGACAGTCAGTGGTGCGGTGCGGTGGTGCGGCCGCACCAAATGATGGTCACTTAATCCCAAGGACCGCGGCGGGTTCGATTCTTAGCCTGTGTAAGGCACACATTTATGTGCATGAACCTCTCTGTTTCCGGCTCTACAACTCATCGTACGAAACACAAAATTCTGTCACTGTACTGCCACCATGGAGTCAGTCCATTTATGTACCACTACTATTTCCAAAAAGTAGCTAGCCATTCCTCAAATTCGTGTCGTATCGTCGTGTCGTTAAGTTGTAAAACGATCATTTTGTTTCTTTATGCTTTTATGTTTAAATGAAAGAATCCTTAATGATAAATGACAATAATTGACGTGGTATGACTCAATGAATACAAATAACGAGACATCTATACAAATAAAGAAAATATATTGTCTGTTTATATCAAATTAATGTTATTCATACTACGATTTTTAAAAGTCACTCGTGCAAAAAAACTCGGTATAAATTTTTTCTATAGCTTGTTCTGGCACGAGGTATACAGACTGTATAACTGTACTGTTCTGTAGATATATAATATAATACAGTACCTATAATGTCACCTGCGGTCTGTCATTGTCATCGAGCAGGTACGTGATTCTGGCTTATCTTCTTAGTTTGACGGTGTTCTTAGTTTTGACTTATTAGTTTCACAGTGATAGCTACAATTTAATGTCCGCCGTAGAGCGGCGACGACTTTCACATAGTTTAAACGAGCAATGTGAAATTTAAATGCGTTAATTAAAATGACTGGATTAGTGATAATAATCTGAATCACATAGCATTAAGTCGATTGAGACCCTGATTTTAGTACAATAGCTCTATTCTGACCTTCAAACTACGAGGGACCATATGAATAAGTTTGAACATGTTTCACCGATTTGTAAGTACATTTACGGCTTTCAAAGACCCTTTGAATATGGTTGTCTGTGTGGGCACGCATTATACACTACATGACGTCAAACCATTCATAAATTATCAAAGGGTCCATACGTCATAAGTCATGGTATGTGGCTTGTAGTATGGCTATATCGTCGTATACCCAATTTAACAAATATGACAATGTCAGTATTAATAGAAAATGGAAGAGGAAAACTAGTAGGACATTAAAACAATAAGAGAAAAGCTAGTACGAAATTTTAAGGCATGACGAGTTTATCAGAAACATTAGAAATAAAGAAAGTAGAGGGGGAAGACCGAGAAGAGCGGTAGGGCATAGCGGATAATCCGCTCAAATCGGAGCAGCCCGTCTGGGGGAGGACCTCCATCTTACAGAAGATCGTAGCCAATCCGTCTCGGCCATGTTGTGTTCCTATGAGGTTCCGGTGAGTAAGGTCTCCAGAGCTCCACTTGGGCGGGAGGGGGGGTTGGGAGGGTTGACAACGCGTGAGTGATACCCTATATATTG
The DNA here is from genome assembly GCA_905163395.2 of Endotricha flammealis. Lineage (NCBI taxonomy): Eukaryota > Metazoa > Arthropoda > Insecta > Lepidoptera > Pyralidae > Endotricha > Endotricha flammealis. The sequence continues at coordinate 874,597 of LR990871.1, read as the reverse complement.
CAAGCGTCTATAGGCTACGGTGATGCTTACCATCAGGCGGGCCGTTTGTTTGCCACATTTGTGGCATAAAAAACAAAAAAGAGCCATGTATGCGCTTATCGAATCGAATCGTTGTGACCTTTATTTCTAATTGGGTTTAAAACTGTTTAAGTGTAAATATATTATATCTTCTCTTTCAAATATTGGTCTCTGATAACGGTACTAAAAAGGTAATGCTCATAATCTTTTATTTCTTATCTCTTTGATCGGCTCACGTACTCTTAATTTGACGGTAATGACTTAAAATCAGCGTTTGCTTTCTGAGCAATCTTTAACGCAGAGTTATTGCCTTTTTGTGTCAACAATGCTCTGTTGATGTACAAAATGTGTATTTGTATATAGACTTTATAAAACAAATGATTTCACCACAATCTTTTGTTTTAAAAACAAATTTTCATCTCCACTGTGGTTTATTCATAGTGTATAGTCATTCTTCAAAGTTTTTGTGTGCTTACACAAAAGCTTGCTTTCAAACATTTTTGGCTAAAAGGTCAGCCCACAATTCAACCCGGGGCCAGCATATACAACCTTCCACAGATAAACAAAAATTATGACTGAAACTCCATCTACGTGCAGTTCAGCGAAAATTTCGTAGAGGAATATTTTTAACAGATATTCCGTTGTGCTAGGCCAACTGAATAGATAAAGTTTATAAAAGTAAAACATTACGTATGCGCCAAAATTTTCAGTTCAAAAAATGAATATCGATTGTTATGCACTGAGTACTTAGTATGAGTTTTGAACTTCGTTTTACGTTTACGCGAGCCAGCCGTGTTGGCGACTAGTATAGTTAGAAAATTCCATCTTTCTATTATTTTTTCCTTTCGTATTTTCCAAATACAAATAAATAAATATATTGGGACAAATCACACAGATTTAACTAGCCCCAAAGTAATTTCGAAACTTGTGTTATGGGATACTAACTCAACGATACTATATTTCATAACAAAAACATATAAGTAGATACATCCAAGACCCGAGGCCAATTAGAAAAAGTTCGTTTTTCATCATGACCCGACCGGGATTCGAACCCGGGACCTCCTGGGTGGCGGTCGGGCGTGGTAACTATTGCACCACGGAGCCAAATATGTTCATTGACATACTAAAAGAAAGGTAGAAAGATTGTTAAAGATTAGTTAGATAATTATTTTATACTCGACCTTGATAGCAAAAATACGACATTATAAAAATAAACTTTAGTCGGATCGATTTTAAAAATATACTTAGTAAGTTGCTTAACTACATGAATTAATTACTGAAAAGAAACAGTCTGTTCATGCATGTACAATACTCTTTTATTTTATTAGTTCAAATATTTGTCTATTTTTTCAACAGCGATAGCAAATATTGCCATAATACCTATTAGAGCAATATATAAAATCGTACAACAAAGCTGATAAAATACAAACTATACATAAAGGTTCACGCCACAGCATCTGTTCAAGAATGTAGTCTCGCCAACCATAATAAGTCTTCACAATGGCGCGTGTCCCTGTAGTGTACTTAAGATCTTTAGAGTGGTGGTTGTATCGATAAATCAAAACATCGATATAACGCTGTATTCATCAATATAATAATGTAGATAGATAACAGTCCATAAGTCAAATCGGTCGCGTTCAGACGGGTCGAAACACTGGTCTCTTCCTGCGGCCAATTTTCATTGGAGCAGCGCGTGGGAAAACACAAACATCAAAACATCTCTCTGGTCTGGTGGGTTCATTATGGGTTGATTTGATATGATGACCAAGAGTCCAAGGTTTTATTGCTATACTTAGGTACATTATTTTTAGCTTATAATTATGTAGTTTTAAATTTAGACGAATAATAACATAATTTTCTCTACTACAATCTTTTTTATTTGCCTTAAAAAATAAATTTAACAGAAACATAAAGATATGTAAAGTACAACAAGCGGTCTTATCTCAAGCAATGTCTTCCAGACGACCTTAGGATTGAGAAATAAAAATCAAAGAACAGGTGGTGCAAAATGTGTCGAAGAACGATAAATATTACTGAAAACAATTTTATGATATTTTTATATTGCTAAGGTGGCAAGTAAGCATACGGCCCGCCTGATGTTAAGCTGTGACCGTAGCCTATGGACGCTTGCAATACCGGGAGTATCACTGGCGCGTTGCCGACCCTGTAAAAAGTGGAGCTCTGGAGACCTTACTCACCGTAGGAACACAACATGGCCGAGAATGCTATTTGGCTACGATCTTCTCTGATGCTATTGATCTTCTACGGTGGAGGTTCTACTGCTCTTCTGTGGTGGAGGACCTTCCCCGGACGGGCTGCTTCGATTTGAGCGGATTATCCGATGCGACTGCGACAGTAATTAGATTTCCCAAATCTATGTCTCAATGTCAATAACATCCGTCAGAAACTTTTGAATTATAGCTATAATTATAATACGCTCCGGGCTATCGCCTAACTCAATAGGTAAGTTATTATAAATTTATGATCATCTCTTTCGTCGTCTGATGAAGTTTGAATCTTGGATTAATAATATTCATACCATAATTCCTAAGTTAATTTAACCTCTAGCATATACATTATACCAGATACTTTCAATGATTAACAGTCCGGTGGTACGTTGGTGACTTTCGGCACCAGACGGCGCGGTTTCGATTCCAGGCAAACATTTATGTAATGGCATTTTGTCCTCGTTCTGGATGTTTTCTGTAAATTATAAGTATAATAATGAAACCCGCTACCCGCGTAACACCCACGGCCCAGACTTTCGAGCGTGAAGAACTTTTCTCTTTCACGCAAAAACTACTGATCGGATTTTAATGAAATTTGGTACACGGGTAGACTATTACCTGGAATGACACAGGGCACTTTTTATCCCGAAATTCCCATGGGAACGGGAATAATAGGACTGCTGGGTATAAAAAAAACCACGCAAATGAAATTGCGCGGGTTTCACTATTACAATAATTTATCCGTAGTCAGGTAACTTATTTTTTTGTTTTGATGCACTAAACAGTATTATTATTATCTAGTTTATATTTGCAAGTTGCTATCGGTCAGAGCTGTCGGCAATTTCTAGCAGCAACTTATTACAAATGTAAATACAGCCCATATTCAACCGAAACAAATTATTAAAAAATTTCAACGTTGAAAAGTTATTTTAATTTCTTGGGACATTTTCAAATTAATGCACGGACATTATGCATTCATGAGGTAATAGAATAATAATTTGGATGTAAAATTCAGTTAATAATGTGCCCTGGAGTGGACGATTAAAATACAGCGTCGGTTCATTAATTCCGAATTTAATAATAGCCAAAAGTCATCTTTTAAATTGTAACAGTGATTTTATCTATAACTAGCGGAACCCGTGCAATTTATTTTACATGTAGCCCGCTTTCCCATGGGAAAATCCTTTCTTATTGGATGCCTACGTCAAAAAACACATCCTCTTCATTGAGGTCTCTACAACCAGCGAGTTAGAGATTAACTCGCTTACGCAATATTTAGAAAGTTTGAATCAACCCTGGTTAACTCTTTCATCGGTTGATTGTACCATTTAGAGATCCAGAATATCACTCTCTGCTCTATTCCATTCCTCCATATTTTTACTTTACTTTCTATTTAAGGTCCGCAACGACTCAAGGACACACTTATCATCAGTCAGGTGACACACGTGTTTGTTTGCCAACCTCTTCAATAATCTATTCCTTACATCATAGTACACATATCCCTGAGACATCCTTCGTAGACACCTTTCGCATATCCCTCGCTTGTTTTGTGCATACAAAAATCTCTTTTGCACTATGTCTGTCTTGTCGATAAGATGTTAATAAGTAAAAATATCGACAATGTAAGTGGCATCACTAAAGAAGCCATGTTAAACGTCTCCTCAAAATTATAGGTTATCGCCGCGCATGATTTCACAGGCTTCTCGCCACTTCTTTTACTCGTAGCCGGGTTAATTAGTATGTAACACTACCTCCAAAATCAACCTTACAACCGACCAATAGAGCCTATAATTGTATGACAAAAACACTGGCGTTTTCCGATGACACTTCGCATGAAGAACTATTCAGCCGTTCCGCCTCATTTCTCGTTTTTTTTTTTTCACTTTTTGTTTCATGTTCTTTGCACAGAAAATGTAGTTTTTGTTTATACGTGACCAAAACGGTTTCAGATTTATTGTTGTACGGTATTTCGCGTTTTATTCAGGCTTTTGCTGTGACCCGCAAAACGACGATATTTTATTTTTTACGTGTTTTGATATTTTCTAAAATATTGGAGTAGCCAGCGCTATTTTGCGTCGTCGTGTGTATCTTTCGGGAACAGAGAATGTACATAACACTCTTATCTCTCCAGCCACTTCCTGAAACGTATTTAAAAATGAATGAAAATGATTTTTTATTCCAAATTAAGTTTCAAGCTGTCTCTTTTTTTCTTCTTTAATTTGACAGTGACAGCATTATAACTTATATTATTATAGTGAATAAAAATTGTTTTGAACAATTCAACGATACCGGTAGCGAAACGTTATTAATATTTTTTATTACATACAACACCCAAATAACCAAATGGTTGAATGGTTGAAACAACCTGATTTGATGGTGAAAGGGGCACCACTGTCTTTGAACAATGAGTCCGTAGTGTCGTGTACGTGAGTGCAGTGTCGTGTAGATACATTAGCGTAGTGTCGTGTACGTGAGTGCAATGTCGTGTAGATACATTAGCGTAGTGTCGTGTACGTGAGTGCAATGTCGTATAGATACATTAGCGTAGTGTCGTGTACGTGAGTGCAATGTCGTGTAGATACATTAGCGTAGTGTCGTGTACGTGAGTGCAATGTCGTGTAGATACATTAGCGTAGTGTCGTGTACGAGAGTGCAATGTCGTGTAGATACATTAGCGTAGTGTCGTGTACGTGAGTGCAGTGTCGTGTAGGTACGATAGCGTAGTGTCGTGTACGTGAGCGCAGTGTCCTGTAGGTACGATAGCGTAGTGTCGTGTACGTGAGTGCAGTGTCGTGAAGGTACGTTGGCGCAGTGTCGTGTACATCTGTCGTCTCGGGGACGTAATTGTATTCCTAGAAGAATATGAACATAGTCAGTCAAGAAAAAATATCCTTACTTCTAGTAACAAAGGTTAGATTGTTAGTTCCAAAAATATCTTTTAACGTTATAATGTAATTATTGTGTGATTCGTACATGTTTATGATGTTATAGTATGTCACGGACATTAATAGACCGGCTTTATGTTACTTCCGTTAATTAGCAGATGTCACAGGTAATGTTATACGTTTACGACTTGTTATTGCTCGACAATTTATAAAGGAACATTTTCTTGCTCATAATATTTTACGGTTCATATTATATTACTTGCTGACATTTGCGGTTTAGACTGCGCAATACGGCTTACCGTGCATCCACATACACATTGCTTTTTGGATATCAACGTTTCCAAGTATTACTCCGCAACATCCGACAGCAAAAAGTTATATGTTTTTGTGTTGAAAAAGTTGTACGGAAAAGTCGCAAAGATTGAAGAATGTTACCCAATGTTATCGTGTTGCATTATGTTGCCCCACAAAAAGTAACTGCGGTGGAGATGCACTGTTACACACGAGTTGTGACATACTTACATATATATGTAATTTCAAATTAAATTAAAAATATTTTTGTATTTTTTTTGTAGCGACGAGGACAATAGTCAAACGTAATGGCTCCCAATAATGATTCCCTTAAATTCAAGGGCTGGTACCGTTGGGTGTACCATCCTCCACGTCACATATCAATACATAAGACTGATCGCAAGATAACAGAAAAAAAGAGTATGTTCCTCGCACATTTTTGATAATGGCAGAGTGAGATGGGTCATTGCACCAACCATTAGCAACGCTCGCAGTTGCAAAGCATCCAATAGTAATGGTACCCACTCTTTTGTTAACAAAATTAGACTGCAAAGGATTTTTTTGTCCTATGACCAGTGAAAATCATTTTTGACAGCAAAAGTGATGAAGTTGTGGAATGTGGACGCTCAAACTAAAACGTCATAAAACGAAATGTGTCGTGATCAAAGATACATCTTGATTTTTTTAATACCACGAAGTTGGCAAGCATGCATACGGTCTGCCTGATGGTAAGCATCACCGTAGCCTATAGACGCTTGCAATACCAAGGGTATCACTCACGCGTTGCCAACCCTCCCAACTCCCCCAAGAGGAGCTCTGGAGACCTTACTCACTGTAGGAACACAACATGGCCGAGACCAATGCTATTTGGCTACAATATGATGTAAGGTGGAGGTCCTTCCCCAGACGCTACACCGATTTGATTTGTTTATCACTCCTTCCTAAACTAACCAAAACTTTTCTGGTGTTGAATGAAATACCAAGAATCTGAATTTTTCAAAACAAGGTATTAAAAAAATACTTACTTTTATTAATTTTGATTTTGTTATATCAGCAGTGTCGAACCTGAAACAAAAATAATTATCAATAATTTTTCAAGTCACATTTTTTTTTAGTTCTTCCGGCCTTCTCACTCGTATTAAACGTGTCGCATATCACCGCTAATCTACGTCGGTATTCGGTGAGATGGTGGTACCTGCCTCATATGGAAGCCCATCACAATACCTACTTATTATACATGGAAAACATTCAGACAGAGGCATATCCCCCGGTCGAAACCCATTACAATACTTATTATAGAAAATATCCACAGTGACTAACATTTTCATGCACACAAACGTTTGTCTCAAACTTAAACTCTGTGCGGATAGGGGAATGGTCGGTAGTACAGCCTAGCTCAAAGAGTAAAGTAATATTAGGGAGAGCCTAGCTACACTAACCGGCTAAGTCCGATGGAATCGCTGAACAACGACGGGTGTGGTCTTTCAGCATTTCGGGGGTTGTGCGGCGGGTTGACACCTCGCCCACGTAAAACCAATGTTGCTGGTGAAGCGTATCCCGTTAGCGCTTCACTAGCTTGCACAACATCGTCAAGAAAAAAAAAACTTAAACTCTGTCGATAAAGTAGCCATTAGTAACCACCGGACCTATAATATCATTTTACTTCGTTTCCGAAATGATCATGATAATAGATTTGTTAAACCCACACGTGTTTACTGCATATCACAACATTAAAACTAATATGATCATTTACAAACGGGAAAATAAAATTAACTTATAAAATTTACAAAAGAATTAAATATGAATAACAAAATAAAAATAAAACAATGTTTTAATAGATTAGTTTTCTACACTTATATTATAAAGAGAGAAACATTTGTATTATTGTGTGTATGTTTGTAATGTCTAAACTCAAAAACTGCTGGACCGATTTCAAAAATTCTTTCACTGTTGGGAATGTACTAGGTATTATATTTTCAAAAAAAATAGGGATCCTTAGCAATACACGTGCGAAGCCGGAGAGGTCCTCTAGTTATTTACAAAATTATTTATCCCTTAGAATACGAGTACTTATGATAATGTTTTAATAAACGAATTTCGTTTACTCATTTTACTAATATAAATAATTAAATTCCAATAGCCAATCAGATAACAGACACCGGGGTCCATTCATTTGATACTGGACAATAATTTTATGAAACAGCAGTACTGATACTGATAAATATTTAATACATTCCCATGTAAGCAATCCGTACATCATTAATATTATTTATGGACGCGAAAGTTTTTTTATTTTCACACAGATTGAGTGACTACTAACTCAACTATACTATATTTTATAACAAATACATAGATAAACATCCAAGACCCGAGGCCAATCAGAAAAAGTTCGTTTTTCATCATGACCCGACCGGGATTCGAATCCGGGACCTCTGGGTGGCGGGCCGGCGTGCTAACCATTGCGCCACGAAGGTCGACTAACTTTCTAAGTATGTTTGTAACTTTTTCACGCTCAAATGGCCGGGTCAATTTTGGTATATAGCTGATACATTGGATTTATACAAAGGGATTTATCCCGAAAAGTATGCGATTCCCATAGGATTTGGTCAAAGGTCTGATAGTCAGGCGCTGCTGTGCATAAAATTAAACGCGGGTAACACTGCGGGCAGCAGCTAGTGTATAATATTATTAACGGGAAAGTTTGTAAGTACAGATGTGTGGATGTTTGATATTCTATCACTAGAGGAAGTTCTTGTAAAGACCTTGTTTGAATAAACATTTTAAATAATTGAAATGGGTTTAATAGATTTGCTTGAAAAATTTGAGGTTTTAAAAGAACTAGAATACGATTTTGTAATTAATTTTATTGTTTTTATATACAATGAATACAAAATGTCTTTATTGCACCAAACAAAAATTACAGTAAAATCGGACAACTTTTAGAAGTACAATAGGCCTTATTTTTGCTACGCAAATTTCATCCAGGATATAATTACAAAATCTCATCCTAGTTCTTTTAAGATACAAAAGAAAATTTTGCCAAAACCAGGCCCCCTACATATACCCGTAAAAAAATAGAAAAAACAGATCGAGACCCTTGGTCCGTGGGGCCCTTGTGCTATAAGACTTTTTAAGGAAATTGCAAAAAGGTTAGTCGACATCACAGGAGACCGAAGAGCTGGCAGCTACCTCGGACAAAGAATTAGTCTAGCTATTCAAAGGCTGAACGCTGCCAGTATCTTTGGAACCTTGCCTAAAGGGACTCCTTTTAATAATATATTTTAGTTATTTTATTATATTTTTTAAGGTTTTTTTAGTTTTAGGTTCATTATAATATGTTTAGTTTTATTTTAGTTTTAGAAGTAATAAAAGTCATTTAGGATTGTATTATGAATATCCTATATTAAGTGATTAAATAACAAAAAAAGGGGGGTTACCATCATCTTTTACCTAACTACTCACGTTTTGAATTGGTTCCGTTTAAGTACCTAAACGTAATCGCATTATTTCGTACCACCATCTCTCATAAACAGGATCTGATTTCGTCGGATGAACAAATGAAAATTGTCGCTGATTAGTTGCAGCGGTACGTTCAAACAAACCATTAATTCGTTTAGATCATTACCGGTTTTTTAAAACAACCTAATTTTATTATTTATCTATTTTAAAATTGTTTAAGATGTAAATTTATCTATATTTAAACGAAAAATATAGATTTTTTATAGATTATAGATAGACAGATTAAACGGGTTATACTTTCTTAGACTTGCGTAAAAAAGTATTTAACGAAAATTAAATATTACACGTTCAAAACGCACCCTGTCGGATCGGACTGACACAAGTGTCAAGTCAATCTTGTGAAGTGAAATCGCGTTTTACGAATTTAAATAAATTTACGCCTCGTCATTTTCAATCTGCGACCGTAGCAGCTACGCCTCAGCATCTTACTCCTAGACGCAGAACAACGCGTGACAGGCGGAGACGTGGTGGTGTGGTGATATGAATTCTGTGGTGATGGTGAACCGGCGTTGAAATAAGATGCAGCACGCAGGGTGTTGTGTGCTGACTCAATAGAAAAAGCCAATTTATCGAGGGAGAAATTGGTCTTTTTTAGGAATTTAGTAGAGGAGATTAAGAGATATAAAAAATATATTATAAATTTCTATAATTTAATATTTACCACTATTGTTAACTAGCATAACATTATTGATGAATATCATATCACATCATAACATTTTTTTATAATGTTAATGTTCATAACAATAAATGTAATTTATATAAATGTTACAACAATACATTTTGTGTGGTCTTTTTCTTTACTTTCTTATTTATTTATTCGTTTCTTATAATTATTAAATTATATAAAACAATTCCCACCAAGTAGCCATATTTAGATAGAAAGATAGATATTACCGTCAGTTTTCATAGGCAACAGCGACATTTGGCGGCTGGCGGGTGAACTAAAATAAAAAAAGCGATGGCCATTTTCCAACTTCACATGGCGTCTGATGGACCGCGGACCATTTGATACCATTGACGTTATTTATTTTATAAGTTTTTATTATTGTATTTATTTGTGTGTATTTATTTACTTAAAATGTAAATAAAATATAAATTGGATACTTAAATACTCAAAATTTTATATATTCCGTCGGTCGGGGGAAGTCCATGGGGCGCTAACAAAGAAATATTTTCAGAAAATAAAGGGTAGCGTATACATATTATGCATAAAGGTATATAGTTGAAATTTTAGTTCATATCTCAGCCAGTGCATGGTAGCACCTTCCATACATGACGATTTCACCCCGGAGTTGCCACTCTATCCTCCATGACAGTCCTTGATTCAGTTTAGGTTGACAGCTCTTTTGACAGATAAATCCTTTCAATTTAGGTCGTGGAAAGACATGGTGGTACGAAAGTTCATACAAAATGAATGAATAATATCTGCTGAATCGCTGTCACCTAAACCGAGTCGTTTAGAATACATGGTGGTACGAAATAACGATTCTATTCTGTTTAGGTCCTGAATTGAATGAGAATAAGAGATGGTGGTAACCCTGCAGATCTTTATAAGATACTAGCTGACCCGTGCCCACTTCGTTGGGCATAATGTTAAAAGCCTTTTTATTTTTTGGTTTTTTATATAACCTATGACACTCAGCAATAATGTGGCTTTCTATTGGTGAAAGAATTTTTAAAATCGGTTCAGTGGATCCCGAGATTACCCCTTACAATTTAACAAATACACAAACTTTACCTCTTTATAATATTAGTATAGATAGATATCGGTAGGGTATATGAAAAGTTAATTCAACATAAAGCAATAACCATATTTACGCACTTACAAGGGAACAATAGAATTAATGTACGAAAAGGATGGGTTTAACCACAATAGTACAGGATAATCCCTCCTGAATCAAACTGCAGATTAGTGGAATAGAACCTGCTAACTGTTTAACTCGAATTTGCGTAATCTCGACCATTCGTCAGCCGTTTTCAAATTAAGGTTTGCACAAAGGGTTCGTAATACCGATTAGGTGTCGACATGACTTCGTATTTTATTACAATATTGTGTTTTGATCGTTCTCCTCACGTGTCACAAGGTCACAATATTAAAATAATATTTAAAGTTAAATGTTTGAAAAAGATAGAATATTTAGGTACTTAAAAATATAAATATGGTTCATTTTAATAAAAAAAAACATTAAAACGCTTGTGTATTTCTATAAAACAAAAATGTTGAAGGAAAATAAAATATATCAATGTGAGGAATTGATAAAAACTTCTTCGTAAAATCAATTATCATAGGAAATAGAATCAGTGATGTGCTGTAATCGACCTGTCGAATATTAAATAAATGTTTGAAAAGCCTTTAAGTAAGAAATAAGTTTTAATCTAGTTTAATAGAGTAGGTTCCTACTCCCAACTAATACAGCCAGCCAATGGAACAGGTGAGCATGGTAGAGAAATAAGAACAAAGATGTTTATGCTAACAATGTAAGCATCTTTTCGAAACTTTATAATGACTTAATGACATAGTAAAATTTGAATACTTTTGATAAATAAAAATTCGAATAAATCCCTTTAAATTAAATTCAAATTATTTATTTTCAGTAAATAGGGTTTACAAAGTTGAGATTAACAACAAACATACAGATTGAGCTATCTCCAAAGTAAGTTCGAAACTTGTGTTATGGCATACTAAACTCAACGATACTATATTTTATAACAAATACTTAATACAGATAAACATCCAAGGCCCAGGCCAACCAGAAAAAAGATCGTTTTTCATCGTGACCCGACCGGGATTCGAACCCGGGACCTCCTGGGTGGCGCTCCGGCGTGGTAACCATTACGTCACGGAGGTCGTCTAAATACAAATTAAACCTTTATTACGTAATATTTATAAAAGCCTAATAATATTTCGACCTTGGTTACCTCATTAGTTGACTGTACAAAACTATGCCACGTAAACTCTAAAAATGTTTCAATTTCAGTGTCAAAGTTGAACTTTCAATATTCCCCGACACCTTGCAAAACCATTTTTCGAACAAAAACTAGTCTCGTCGACATTTCATTTCGCCCAGTGATAAGTTCTGACTGACTCGACCCTTTTTTGTGCAAACCGCTAGTCTACGCCCGCCCTAACCGACTGCCCGGATCTCAGATATATATCAAAATAGATGATGCGCATTAACGATCGGGGTAACGGATCATCCTTTTTCGTTTAGATGGGCATGGAGTGACAACTGAAAACTGGAAAAAAACTTACATTAAGCTAGGTAACCTATATTGACCTATTTTTGTATGGACTGTTTATTGTCTATTTTTGTTTGTTTGTTTTTGTGTTTCTATATATATAGAAATAGCATATAGAAACCAAGTTCAAGCAAACAGAACTGATAGCACCGTGTGTTATACGAACCATTTATAACTTCACTTTCGATTCTAAGTATTACGAGTTTTCATGTAAATTTAAAATAAAAAAATAAAAATCATTTATTATCAGACAAAACTTTCTAACGTAGACTTAAATTTGCTTGTGATATGAGTACCAGACAACGAACATAAACATTTTTGTAACTACTCAACACCAACTCAAAATGTACATCGCATTAAATGATTTGCACTGCGAGAATCAAACCATCGGGACCTCTGGTATTGCAGATAGGTTTACCAACCGAGCCACCAACATGCGTCATCTATTAAAAATTACGTCTGTATACTGGCCAAATCGCCCCAATCGCCCCAAATACCGTTATCGATACATCCCGCTAATATTGTAGCCTATCACATAGGCAATTTCCTGGGCCGTAATAAGAAATACGCAATTATACGGAACACGCTTTACGATATATTGTTTTAACTGGTAACCCTGATGGATTTTGGTAGAATATCTTTTATCTCTGTTTTTTGGCTTGGCAATTTTTAAGTCCTATGTTTATGGATCAGTTTTGTTTGCAATACGCAACCAAAATTAAGTTAGAATGAAAGAAAATATTTTTATTGGTTCTAAAATACTTAACATAAACTCAAATCTAAACAAAAATAGTAATACAATAGACGAAAAACTAATAAAACAGGCCTAGTCATGTATGGATCTATACGCTCAAGGTGGCCATGTCTTTTCAGGAGAACCTTAGGGTAATGTATTTCTGTATGAAGTGGGCAGTGCCAGCAAGGAACAATATTATGTACAGATCTATGAACGTGGCCAAGATTGGAACTACCACTTTCGTTCATATTGTATGTCACTTTTTGACAGTTCGCCTTTGACACAATGTATGAAAATATGCCACAGTAACGCCCATCTACAAACGTCACTCACGTTCTTACAGATGTTGGTAGCACTATCTAAGCGCACGGTAGTGCGCAGGCCAAGTTCCAGCAACAGGCCGCGCGCATACCGTGCACTATTTACACGAACCGTTTCGACCCACTTTTGACCCCCCTGTAGCTCAGTGTCTATTGCAAGTACTAGACTGAAATAATAAAAGAAATAACATAATTAGAACTTACTCGTATAAGTTAAAATTGCTACTAAATAATATTTTTTAGTAAGTTTTACATTTCCCTTAGTAAAAAACCCACAATATGCGGGCCGACCATGAAAGGAAATTCCGAAAATACAGACTGACGTTTTGAACCTTATTCTAACTAGTACCTAATGTCTTTTTTGGCAGGACTACGTGTTTCGTTGTTTCGGTGCGACACTTTCATACACTGGGCGTCAAAAATAAGTAGTACAGTTTTAAAATTGCAATTACTCTTAAACTATAGAAGTTAGAGTTGTGAAATAAAAGTCATTTTATAGCAAATTTAACAAAGTTTTCTAAAAATAATATTTTATTTAGCATTAGTAAAGTTTTACACTGAAAATTAAGAAAAAACTAAAAAGCTAACCATTTTGAAGTAACTATCAAGAACTTAATTTTTAAGTTTTGGGCCTTGTTCCCACTTGTGTTGCCGCCTCGGGCTCTGATGACATCTTCGAGCCGGTTTGGCATGCTGAACACTAAGTTTCGGAGGCGGTGTTAGGGAATATTCACCCATTCTTCTATCAGGGCCTGTTTTAGAGCCATGAGGGTGGCGGGGGGTGGTCTGCGTCTTCTGACTAGCCTCCCAAGCTCATCCCAAGTGTGTTCAATCGGGTTAAGATCTGGGCTTCTTGATGGCCAAGCCATCAAGCTGATGCCAACCTCCTGAATGTACTCTTGTACGAGGTGAGCGGTGTGTGGCCGGGCGTTATCATGCATTAGTATCGCTCCATCACCCATATTTACTAAATATGGCCCTGCATACTCGATAAGGATCTCTAATGCATATCTTTCACCAGTCAGACTGCCATTTTCTGTGACCACTAGCTCTGTGCGACCCTCTGAAGAGATGCCAGGCCATACGTGTACAGAGCCCCCGCCGTATTGAACTCTTTCCGAGATGCAACCTTGAATGTATCGCTCACCAGGTCGCCTGTATACTCTCCGCGTTCCATCGGAAGTGAATAAAGAAAACCAAGACTCATCTGTGAACAAAACTCTTGTCCATTCTTCTTCGTCCCATTGTACGTGTTGACGGGCGTAGCGTAGTCTTGCTACTCGATGCCCTGTCTCAAGTTTGGGGCCATTTGCTGGCCTGTACGACTTCAGGTTGGCTTCAGCAAGGTCTTCTCCTCACTGTACTCTCACTAACGTAGTCTCTTCGGGTCTGAAGAAGCTGTTGCTGGACCTTAACTGCATTAAGGTGACGATTTCTTAACACAGTAGAGACAATTAAGCGGTCTCTCCGGTACTAGTGCACCTGGGTCTGCCATTACTTGGTCTCCTTAGATGGTTTCCAGTCTCTTAGTACCTTCGCTTTACTTGCTGGATCACCGTTCTTGCAGTATGACGCATACTGATGCCTACTTCGAGAAAAGTTATGATTCTTGCACATTCTTCTGGTGAAAGAGGCATGATTAGTGACGTTTACTCGCTGAAGACACATTTGCTTTTGAATTGCAATTGATTTATCAGAAATAAAGAAAACAATAAAAAACAAAAGTACAAGCCAACAGTTTAAAAAAGAGTGTTTTTGTTTATTAAGTTTTTTTTTCAGTCAATCTTTAAAAAATGATATTATGCATGACGTTTTTATTAAATGAAATGAAATTGTCTTTTAACTTTTTTTTATTTGAAAGGTCTAGCTTCTGTAGTTTAGGAGATATTGCAATTTTAAAACTGTACTACTTACTTTTGACGCCCAGTGTAGTAGCCCCTAAGATTTTAATATGAACAAAAAAAAAGTGTTAGCCACTCGATAGACAGATAGTAATAGTTTAGAATAGTATTTATAAATATCCTATAAAATCTTGAATATAATTTTTTTGCGCCGGAGCCTAGTATTGTTTTGAATCACCTTTTAGTATATGAAAATATTGCAATTTATTAAAAAATTTGATTAATCGTAAATAATTTAAATCAATTTAACAGAAATAAGCAACAATGGTTTTAAAAATATAGAGCCATTCATATCAGATACGAGTGGGCTCTATCTTATTATTCTGTAATGTGCGATAAGTAAGTAAAATATACTGGCACACATTGTAAGTGAATTTCAAGCATGCATTGCAGTGTAATCTGCATAAGAGCAAGCAATAATCCACCATGTCTGTCGGATGACCGCAGTAATCCCATTCTGGAATGGATTAAGGGATTTATATGAGATAAGACTTGGCGTGCTGTCTTAGCAATTTGGTGTACTGCTTGATAGTTTCGGATAGCGTCATTGGATTGGCTATTAAATGACATTTTAACTCTATTGACTACATACGATGGTTGTGTTGTTAGGTTAGGTTATGTAAATGGATCGTAAGTTGACTTGATAATAATGAGTAGTTTTTTCGCTTCCATTTACAATATTTTTCACTATTACATAAAAAATACGATAATACTTACTATGCGTAATCATTTATATCATAAATTACTGTAAAAATCATTTTCCACGCGGGTTTCATCACGCGGTCCTAACCCGCATGCGGTCTGCTTATCTTCGTGTCATACGAGTTTTAACGACAAATAATATAGTGTTTCACACGCACAATGCGTCAGATCAATATTTACGGTCAGCTGGTCGATTAATAGCAAATTCAAATTAAATTTATTTTGCTTGAATACAGGTTACAGAAGAGGTTTTAAGTGGTATTGTACTTACATACATACATAGTTTCTATGCCATATTCTACCATTACGGTATGCAAAATTAAATAGGTAGCTAAATAGTTACAATAATTATAGTTACAGATAAATTACTAAACATTATTTGCTAATAAAATAAATTTTAAAATTAAATAATACTGAATCCGCAAGCCGCAGCAATTAAAATTATGTACGAAAATGCGTTTTTATACGCACTTTGCTGCGGCTGCCTAGTGCATAGTTCCTTGCTGATAAGCGTTTGGTGCATATGAGGACATCTTATCTCAGGTACGTTGGCTAGAAACACAAATCACACAGCAAAAACCGCGTGAAAAACCGCGTGACAGGAAAAAGGCTTTTGAGATATAAAAATTTTACGTCACTCACTATTAATGGAGTGTTTTGTTGCTGAAATCATAAAAAGAGCATTTCCAACACTGACCATAATTTTCCTTATTAAACGTTTCGTTTTTCAACCTTGGCAATTTTAGGGCCTTTTATCTGCCCACAGATATAAAACCAGTAATTAGGGTCAGTAAAGCTTAAAAGCTTTCAAGAACAAAATGACGAATGAAATAAACTTATAAGAGGTCATAGCACTCATTATATTTTACTTAGTTCTACAGCCTCTCAGAGATTTTTTTAAAATGTTTTTTTATCAAATTCCATTATGGTTATAAGTATCATACTTTATACTAATATTATAAATGAGAAAGTGAGTTTGTTTGTTTGTTATTCCTTCACAACTTGACTAAGCTGCCGATCATTATAAAAAAATGTATACATATTGTCAGGGGTACAGAGCCCAACATAGGCTACTTTTTATCCCGTGAAAGTATGTCAACAATGGGAAAAAATCTACTATAGGGGGCGCTGTATGGGATGGGCTATCAGCCAACAGATGGCGCCACAAGTCGCGCTATGGATTGTTTTTTTGTTGTCAAACGAGTTCTATGTCATAAAATTAACGCGAGCGAAGCCGCGGGGAAAAGCTAGTATTAAATAAAATATAAAAGTCAGATACCATCTGGACCCATGTCAAGCAAGGCTTCCCACCAGCTTGTGTCATGATCTGACGAACTGTCATCTAAGGCACCTGGTACAGTCAACAAAGGAGTTGACTGACCCCCCTCTGTATATATGATTATTAGATTTCTAAATATTGCGTGAAGGGATTTACTTGAAAATTTATTTGTCAAAAAAGAGTCACATTTCGTCAACCAGAGACAAAATCAACTCTTTGTCGACAACTGTACTATTCACACGTGAAACAGGACTGAAGCTTTAAAATGCCTTCATAGTCATAGAGCAGTTCAAGAACGTAAAGTGTTTTTGTGTGTTGAGTGATAGAGTTTGTATTTGATCATGGAAATACTACTTCTTTCCTTATTCCCTTCCTTGCAGGAGGCGATGCATTGGTAGCGCCTGATATTTCAACTGATTATAGATGTCGCTAACCATTTTCCATCAGCTGATCCACAATGCTTTACCTGCGTTATGACAAAAACACATCCGAAAACTGTCCAAGGTCAAATCTTAACTTCCGTGTTCCTTTGACAAACTTAACGCCATCAACTTCCACAATGATAAATTACTTTGCCGATTCAACTGAAACTATTGAAGGAGCTTTCTGAAAATTCGACTGTTTCATTGAAAGATTGCATCACCCACACAGCCTTAGAAGATTAACGCGGCCTTCCTTTCCGTTACGGATAAAAATAGCCGGATACGGAATTTGAAGTAACACGGCGGAATGAGCCATAAATACAGACCTCGTTTCGTAAACTAATTTTACGAGGCTTATTAGGATACGAGGTATATTATCTGTTAACACGTTAATTTATAGGGTTCCGTAGGAAATAAAGAACCCTTATAATTTAGTCTGTCTGTTCGCAGTCTAGCTTAGAGACGTATTTCTAGAAAACTGTAATTTAGCATGTTCACACAATATTGACTATGCTAAAAAAGTGGTATAAGAAAATCTTGTCTTTTTTTTGTTAGCGCCTTTCCGTCTGCGCAGCGGCTACGTTGATGTTTACCATCAGGCGGGCCGTATGCTTGTTTGTCACCTTTATGGCATAAAAAAAACATATAACTTGTCGACATATCACAAGACAGTAGTAATATCGCTTCGAAAAATTACCACAGAAATTAAGAAATTAAGAACTCCTTTGTCAACAACTCTATGCAGTAGTAGAAATATACGCAGACGACATTTCACAAAGTCTCTCTAGTAAAATTCAACCAAGCATCATTACGAATTCCAAATAAAAATGAAATGCACACTTTCTTTTATGAACGCAATAAAGTAAATCCCTACTAATATTGCGAAATGTGAAACTTTGTATGTCTGTCCCAGTCTTACCAGTCAATATGCATTTCAGTGAAGTGCACGACGGTTAACCTACTCTCTGATTTGGAGTAACTCCGAGTAACAGAGCAATTATGAAATGGCTAGCTCAACCGAGCAAGTACTACTCTCTCAGAGAATAACGGCGGGTGATGCATTGGTAGCTTCATAGGCGGTTCGCTTGATTGTCTACCAACCTTATAAAATATTAATGATATTAAAAAAGTTAATGTCATACGGTTGGTACATCAGCAATACTATAAGAAAGGTTGAATTAATAAAAATAAATTCATACAACTATACCTTTTTTTTTTGTTTTAAGCCTAACCCGCCGCCTGGAATCATCAACCCTACCCTAACTCAAACACGTTTATTAGACTAGTATTAAAAAAGTGTCCTAAAAGTTGTTTTTAGTGACTGCACTAACAATTATTAAATCAGCAGTACTTCAGATATCCTTTTCCAAAATTAATTCCCCGATACCCAAAAACAATATCCCGAAAAGAAGTTAAATCACATGTTCAGTGCTTGCCAAAAACGGGCAAGCTGCGACAACCCAAAAAAAGGAATTAAAAGGATGAGAGCACATTAGCAAAACAGATTGCGCAACCCGAGTACATTTTTACTGCTGGCCCGCACATCCCATTGTTTATGGACATACCAGCGGCGACATTTAAATTGCTCGAATCTGGAAGATTAACATTTTGGGCACTTTACAACATCTGAAAAATTGGGGCTGGACTGTTTAAGGAAACAATGAACTAAAATGGAAAGAATAAAATTTCGAATTGGTTCACCTTTTTTTCTTAAAATCATTTCGTTTTCCATTCTATTAGAATTAGTCTTCACCTATTTTGTAAAAAACTATAGAAACGCTTTCCCGTAGGAATTTAAAAAAAACCTTTCTTATCGGATGCCTACGTCATACAAAGAACCCATCCTCTAAGATTCAGGTCTCTACGATCAGCAGTTTGGGTTGTGCGTTGTTCGTCAGTCAGTCGTTCAGGACAAAGCATATTAAATGTATAGATTACTAATAAAACCCGCGCAACTTCGTTTGCGTGTTTTTATTCAGGCACAGCAGCGCCATCTATATCAGATTTTTAACCAAATCCTATGGTAATCGCGTACTTTCGACACAAAAAGTACATTCAGGAGCACGTTGAGCTTTATACTTGCAGTACAATTTTGGCTCTTATGACATAGAACTTAATTAAGAATGTTATAGAATGTTAGAGTGACAATCAACAAGAGTAACCTAGACAACAACATAGAACCAATAATTTAAATCAAACATAGAATGTACACTGGGCGTCAAAAATAAGTAGTACAGTTTTAAAATTGCAATTACTCTTAAACTATAGATCACAATAGACCAGTCCTGGTCGCAATACTATTAAAGCCGCACAAAACAAAAATAAATAAACTATAGAAGTTAGAGTTTTGAAATAAAAATCAAACTTTAAAAGACGATATTATGCATAAAGTTTTTATTTTTATTTCAAAGGTCTAGCTTCTGTAGTTTAAGAGATATTGCAATTTTAAAACTGTACTACTTATTTTTGACGCCCAGTGTAGATGGCCAGCGTTATACTTCCTACAGAATGGTAGAAAGTCCGATCCGTCCGACTGTACCCTATGTGTTAATCCTACAGACATAACAGACTAAACATAATTTTGCATACACATAGACAACAAGCTGAAAATATCGTTGTCACTTTCCAGCTAATAAAATTATAACCTTGTCCCTTTCTTTGATCAAAAGCATAACACTAACGCACGCTTATACAATTTGACAGCCGTGCCTTGTTTTGGTAGATGTAATTTGTAGCATACGTAAAAGTAAACGGAAGATGGCGATTTGTATTCGTTTAAAAAGTGACTTTTAAAGTTATATAATGTCAAATAGTCAAAAATATGGGTGTAAAGCGCTGTGTAATACATTTTAAAAACTCTTCGTACAAAAGCAGCCAAGCAAGCAGTACAAAAGTACTCATTTGTGTCTGTGTGAGTGACATTTGATAGTGTGCGTTTTTGCCACGATTTCTGTTATGGAATGTTACGTCTGCTTCTTTATGTCTGTGGTTAATTCAAGGTATCAGCTACCTACATACCAAATACATAAATATTGGCTCAGCCATTTGAGCGTGAAGAAGTAACACTATTACTAATCCTACTAATATTATAAAGGCGAAAATTATGTTACATAACTTTCGCCTTTATAATATTAGTAAGATTATTAGGCGATCGATCAATCTGATATGATGTTGAAAATAAATTTTGTTGTGTGTGACGGCTAATTTATAAGAACAAGATATAGAGAAGCAAAAATAAAATATAATAGTGATTTACATGTTAAAAACATGCACATTATTTCAATATTATAAAGTGATCGTATCGTCGTTGAAACGAAATTGGTAGCAAACAAAATACCACAATGTATTGCGAGCCTTCTCAGGAAACCGGACACGAACAAATTCTAGTTGAATTAATCCTGACCCATGCGGTCAACCGTTGGTGTTTATTAGCAAAGATTGCTACAATTTTATCCTGTTATAAGAAAGTATTTGGATGCACAGGTAGTTTTATTTCTCTCTTGGACTTAATACGTTATGGTAATATATTATAAAAAATATATTAACGTACAGGCAAAAGTACTCTCTAGTACGATGAAATTTTAGTTGTAATTCCCTTCTTTTTTGAAAAAAAGGGCAATACACAAAGCCACCGATCCGGTAACATTATATCGCCAAAATATTTATCGGAAGGTTAGGTGGCGGCTTTTCACTCTTTGGAGTCGGACAATTTAGTCGGCGGCCTCCTTCAACAAGCAACCAATATTTAGAAATATGTTTTTATTTACTTATAGTATATATATATAATAAATAAAAAGAGAGGTAGGGCACTGCGGATAATCCGCTCAAATCGGAGCAGCCCGTCTGGGGAAGGACCTCCACCTTACAGAAGATCGTAGCCAAATAGCATTGGTCTCGGCCATGTTGTGTTCCTACGGTAAGGTCTCCAGAGCTCCACTTGGGGGGTTGGGAGGGTTGGCAACGCGTGAGTGATACCCCCGGTATTGCAAGCGTCTATAGGCTACGGTGATGCTTATTACCATCAGACGTGCCGTATGCTTGTTTGCAAACTTTGTGGGATAAAAAAATAAAAAAATAACGTCCAATCAACAACGCTCAACTATTGCCATTCAGTGAGGCAACGGTACCCTGCTACAGGGACCTACTCTGTTTAGTTTTTAATATTAGTTCAGTTTCATTAGTCAAAATAGCACCGAATAGATGTTGGGTCACCACAGAAATAGTTTCCACCGAACAAAATTTATGTACGAACTTTATTTATTATAACTTTAAATTGTATTTGCAAACACTCCAAAATTTACATGTCTGAAAGGCTAGACTTGAGCTTATTTTTCCAATACAATTTCACACTTTAGAAACCAATTTTTTGGTTAGCAAAATCGAATCTGAGATTTTCTGCTCGATCCCAATGAATAGCATTTATTTAATCCATTTTTTTGTTTGGATATATAAAATATGTTTCCACTTCGTCTGATGTTGAGTGCTGTAGAGTTTAAAATAAATAAATCCAGACAATGTCAAGACCAAATGTCATAGCAAGATAAGTGAACTCAATCAAAGGGCCTAGTCTCGTAACAAAACAGTTTAAATCTAATCTTTTCGCTACCTTGCTCATAGAACGGGCGTAATAGCATTTGAGATCGAGACCTAATTAACAGTTTTTACGAGAATCGACCCACAGATCATAAGCCATTTTTTTGATGATAAAGGAAGTTCTTCTCTTAGTATGTTTCTCGCATTTTTTTTATACCGCTAAGGTGGCAAACGAGCTTACGGCCCGCCTGATAGTAAGCGGTCACCGTAGCCTATGGACGCTTGCATCACCGGGAGTATCACAGGCGAGTTAATATCGATTTGTGTCAACCGCAACGTTAGCTGTGGTATTTTCGGACTATTCGATGTCACTGACTAGACATGAATACGGTCATTTACCGTTATTACCAGCAGCTTCTACCCTGAGATTCTTAAACGAAATACTGGATGACGCACAAATGGTATATAGAAAAAAAAAGATATATTTAAGGACGAAAATTTTGAAAGTGACATTTTGCTGCTTTATTTACAATACACACGACGGGGTTCGATCCCCGGTCGGGTCATGATGAAAAACGAACTTTTTCTGATTGGCCTCGGGTCTTGGATGTTCATCCATATATGTATTTGTTATAAAATATAATATCGTTGAGTTAGTATTTGTTATAAAATATAATATCGTTGAGTTAGTATCCCATAACACAAGTTTCGAACTTACTTTGGGGTTAGCTCAATCTGTATGAATTTACAATATACAACAAAGCAATACATTGAACTCGAATTCTTTAAAGACTAGTGCATTAGCAATATTATTGCTAAAAGCAAAATTTTCAAGGCAACCTTTGGGTAAAGAATTTTTGGATGAAGTGTGCAAGGCTAGCAAGGTAAGTAAAGTACGTAAACATAGTAAACAAACAAAATCTATAATTTCAGCAATGGTTGAAACCACAATTTATGGAGGGCAGTGGAGTAAACCCGACAATGTATAAACAGTAGTTGAATTAATCCTGACCTTACACGCGGTCAACTGTGGCTCTTTATTTGTAGTGTTCTCGGAATCAGAGTTGCAGAATTATTCAAGGAATTTAAAGTTAGCCACGTGATTTTATATATCTACCCTGCATATATCACTTTGTTTAATGTACTTGACACACACATGATCAACGATATGGGGAGTATAATTTTTGTCTCTTTCTTGGATTTAAGTGTGATATATCTTGCGTATCGCGACAGATAAATGACTCGAGACAGCACTCATTGTGAAAAGCCTCTAAATAAACTTCTCTTTCAATATGGGCAAAATGATACTCCAGAAAAGAATTAAACAAAAAAAACACACCTGAACGTTATAAAGTTTTTTTTAAAAAACATCTTTTAAGCGTCGCCTCTTGAACTTTTGACAAATTAATGTTCACTCAACTCGGGCTCTACGCGTAGTTTCGATGTTATCAGACTTAGTTTGTTCATGACTTACGAGACTTCAAACTTAAAGCTCAGCTTGATTGAGTGGCCCATAATTTTACCAAGATTTTTAGTGAGACCTTAATTATTATGTATAGCTATTTCTAATAGCTTTGCATTTAAAGTCATGTTTTAGTTAAAGTGCCTGTTAAGCGGTTTGTAAAAAAAAAAAATATGTTTAAGATTTAGTGAACACTCCCAATTATTTGTAGAAGCTAAAATAATTTTGTGACAGTACAATAAACGAGATTTGGAGAACTCCATCAGTTCTCACATAGAGGATTGACGGTCAAATGGGTAGATCATGTCTGATTCATGGCTCCGGAAAAATGAGTACATATTATTTTATCCACCAGCAGGACAGTTGCTGAGTGTTCATCTGATGGGCAAAGAAAGAAAGAGGAGAAATTTATGAATATCAAAACGGCTAAAAGAATAGCTTTGAAAAGGAATAATACGATTTCAAAGAATAGAACAAACAACCGTAATCAGATATAAAAAGAATTGAAATGACTCCCACCAAGCAATGTGCTAGAGAGCAATTTGAAACATAAAGCGATGATAATAAAGAAAATGATGCAGAACAATGTGGGGACAGGTCAAGAAAAGATACAGCTATAATATGATCAAAATGCGTATGATATAAAACCCTTGCCCACAATTTATCGGCGGTCAGACCCACAAATCTCCAGCACAGTGGTCGAATTAATCTAACCCTTGTAAACCCGGCACTAGAATGTTTACTGCTTGCAGTACTCTTTAGTGCACTTTAGTTCCTCAAAGTATTTTACGTAATTTGTGGTTGGTAAAGCCATCCAGATACCTCGTTGGCTTTACGGTGTTAGCAGCACTTGTGATAACATAAATGTATTTTATAAGACAGATTTATTTTATGTTCCCTGTTTAAAACATTGGTTTAAACAAAGTTTGAAATTTTAAACAAAGTTGACAAGAATATTTGGTATGAAACTACTGTCTATACTGTATTAAATCCCTATAAGATGTAAATAAGAGAAAATATATGATAAATGAATTTACATCCTTGTGATTATGTTAATCCTGATGCTTTTGCAAATCCCCAAAAGCAATCACAACGAGAGCTGTACAGTAATGCTTGTATGCACGAACGTGGACCATTTACGATATGGCATCATGTGAGAGAAGGCATTATATTTAGGTTCTAATAATACAAGAATCAGTCAGTAAATAAATACCTAGGAGCTCGATGGCGTCGCTGTATGTCGCGTGTGCTAAGCGACGTCGACCCTAGCCAGCGTTTGTCTGTTGTCAATGGATGACAGTCGTTAAGCCAAGTCGGTGGCCTTCGGGCGGTTTGAAAACACCGACCTCTGTCAACCCGCATTGGAGCAGCGTGGCAGAGTACGCTCTAATCACCTTCGATCGAAGGGAGACCCGTATCCCAGCAGTGAGATGATTATGGGTTGATTATGATCATTCACATTACTTTATGTTGACTAGACGCCCCAAAAAAGATTTCTTTTTTCAGAATTAATAAAAAGACTACCTTCACATGGAACTGTTTAAAGAAATTGAGTTAGGATCTACCTTGGATCTACCTGATGCTACTCAGCCACTACTGCTTAAAACTCCAGAATCCTCCTCCTTTCTTCGTTTTCCTCAATGCGCTTTGAACGCCTTTGCCGCGCTTTGACGAACAATGCTCCGCCATCTACTCCTATTCCTCGCAGCGTGAATAGCTCCGCACACCGTCGTGTCTAAGGTGGCACGGATCTGGTCGGACCAACGCATCGGACTACGGCCACGGGGTCTTTTGCCCTCAATTTTTCCGGTGACTACGAGTTTTTCAAGGTTGTCTCCTTCTCTCCTGGCGATGTGACCGAAGTACTCCAGTATTCTTTAACTCCAGAATACCAGAAGGCAAAAATACAGGGAGAGTTCTAGTACCGAAATATTAGGAATTGTGGTACTTTCTCAAATGCAGCCGCTGTAGAGGATTTAGTTACTGTGAAGGCCATGTTTAACTCAAATGAAGACAGACTTGTGTCCTGTCTCTGATTTTCCTTCCACTACATTTTCCTTCAGTTATCTTGAGCAAAGAAACGAATCTATTACCTCAACTGTCTCCACAATAAAGATTGATAACGCGACTTCAATTAACCTTTTAAGGGACATTAAAGATTTATTTTCTAAAACTTATGATTCAATTTATAAAGTTACTATTCTGTTCAGATAAGCATTGTTTAACAATTTTAAGTAGAAGTCAAAATTATACCCAAAAAGATTAAGAGATTCAGAAAGATTAAAAAATTACCTTGTCCGCAGATCATTCCTCTTAAACAGTGCATGACGAATCATCTTTAAACCAGAATAAACGGGATTATTCCGGATAAAAGTACTTTTCCGTGAGACAACTGTCTTTGTTTATTTACGCGCCACCGAGCTAGAAAATTAATATTAAATTGATGACATCGGAGCCAGGTATTAAGAGAGGGAGAGAGATGATAATGAAATAGTTTCCCTTAAGGAAATTATTTTTTTGTTCTACTATTAGGCTTGTAGAGATATCTTGGTAGCTGTTTTTATTATCTCCAATTACTTTATAGAGTTTAATTACCTATTTTATAAGTTGGTTTCTAGAAAATAAAATGGTTATAAACGATTTCTAGACATTTTGATCGCTTTCAACTCTTGGCTAATCTTACTTCTTTAAGTTGATTTGTCTAAATTACATGGATTTAGTTTATTATAGGCATAGAAATCATCATACTAATATTATAAATGTGAGTTTGTTTGTTTGTTATCCTTCACGGCTTGACTAATCAGCCGATCACTATGAAAATTTGTATACATATTGTCAGGGGTACAGAGCCCAACATAGGCTACTTTTTATTCTGTAAAAAGTATGCCACAATGTGAAAATATTTTTTCTTCTATAGAGGGCGCTGTGCGGGATGGGCTATCGGCCAACAGATGGTCGTGCTATGGGTTGTTTTGTTGTCAAATGAGATCTATACCATAAAATTAATGCGAGCGAAGCCGTGGGGTAAAGCTATATTCTATAAACTAATTTTTATCACAAATCTAATATTGTAACAATTTTCACCCATTAAAGTACCTACAACATAACTTACTGTGAAAATAAAAAACTAAATTTTAGCTAGTGAAAGGTAGTGTGTGTGGTATTCGATTGACATTTCGCGTATGGCATTCATTTTTGTACCTATGAATTTTCGTATAATGAAATCGTTTATTTCAGAGATTAGACCTTCACAGGCACTTTTTAGAATTTTATTTTAAAAATATGTTATATAAATTATAAAAAAGTCCGTTACTGATTTTCTTCGCAATTTAATGAACACTTGGGGACTGATATAAAATGACCACTAGTCTTTTACCAGTGGTCATTTTATTTCAGTCCCCAAAATGGTGGTAGCATATAGAAAATATTAATTACACTAATCTCTTACTCTTTGACTTAGAAAGTGCGTGCCTAAAAATAAGACAATTAGCTAAGTGTCTAATTTTTTAGAGTAACTTATTTATTTAATAAGATTCATTGTAAGTGACGTGTCTTAGGTCCCCGCGAGGGCCTACAGGATAGAGTATTTTTTTGATTTGATTTGATAATTAAAAATTTAGAATTTTTGAGTGGTCAAAAGGAAGACAAAATAAATAATTTTGGAACAGATTTTTTTTTTATCTATTCAAAATAATAAAATTTTATTTTATTTTTTATGCTGCACCCCTTATTACCGATTCAGATGTCCCAAAGGTAAACTGGGAGACAATGCTTTAGCATTAAGTTCGCCTTTTGTATACACATTATGTATTGTGTGCAATAAAGTTTAAATAAATAAATAAATAAAATATATATATTTTAAAGCCGTATCTTTTATTTTAGCTTAGAATCGAATGGAAGTTACACAGAAAGGAATAAAATGCACATGTGGACAGCCATAATGAGGTTAATGGCCACTTTGTCGATTCTCCTTTGTACAAGGGGAACTTCCACCTCTTGGTGGAATGAAGGGAGGAGAGGGAATGATAAATTTTAACTCCATCAATTCTAAGTAGCTTCCCAACATTGACTAGGAAAACCACAATAGAATGTGAGATGAGTTTTTTTTTGACGCCTCCATCTCTTGAAACTTGTACACGTATTTTTTTACACATTTTGTAAATCTTAACTTTAAACATAAACATTTTATAGATATAGAGGAAGGGAGTTTTACAAAGATTTACTAATATTTCATTTTGTTAATCGTTAAACGATCTTTCCATATCCTCAACGTTTTTATGCGAGCGATCCAATGACATGAAATGATGGGATGAGCAAAAATTTCATTACCACTTTGTTAGCTATGTGTAAACATGGTAAATTACAGCTTTCTTGTATTAAGCGTCATGTAGTTAGACCGCAGACAAACAGATAGACGGGCATGGCGAAACTATAAAGATTTCTTGTTAATTTACTGAGAAACCCTAAAAACCTAGTCATTAATGCAACTTCAGACATTAAAAGATAAACATTTAACACACATACCTTAACCTACTTAATTTCTTTGATACTTTCAGCTCATTAAAACTGTCTAGACTAGACGTATTTTTTGTTTGCAATAGATAAAGGTTTACAAAGTTACATAACACTGTACTTTTGTATACAAACACGTCTGTAATTCTCTAGGGAGTAAGTACAGATAAGGCTAATGTAGGTTAAGACATGTAAATGAAAACTATAGTAGATATAGTGGACTATCTTGTGGAGCAGTTTATTTTGTATAAGTTAAAGCATTTTCTTTATTTCATCAAACTGCCTTGAATAAATTGTTTTGGAACTTGGTTAACCTAAGGTTGCCTTGCTTTTAGCAATAAGGCCGCCTTGTTGCTAATACAGTAGTTTCAACTTTTGTATACAAACTTCACGGGTGTAATTCTCAAGGGAGCAAGCGGCGGCGTTCCTCGCCGCTCTGTCGTGGCATCCCATTGGGTCGTAAATACATTCGTTTCGTCTCGCGCTCCTCCAAAATCGATCGCGCTACCAATTGCAGCGTTTCGTAGCATCAATAAATATTTTAGTAGATTTGTTCGTAAGGCGTCTCGTCGCTGATAGTGGCGAGTTTGTGACCTGACTGACTGACTTAGTAAACCCAGTAAGAGTGTTTTTTTCAACAGAGATCTTTGATTGATGTGTTCACATTTTTTGGCTTTGCTACGTATCTTTTCACAGCTTAGTCACATCTCAAGTGGAAAACGATCTTAGTTTGTCTTGTTTAATGGTTATTGAAATTTTCCTACCCTCTCGGCAATTATAGCGATATGTATGTAAATAGAAAAAGAAAAGAATACTAGGAAAAAACGATCGTAATGCCATCGTGCCTCTATCGAGACCTTTACCCCACTAAACAGGAAAAACTCGGCATTCAAATGGACCCCTAATGTAGGAACTAATGAAAACCTTATTTAAGAGTTCCCTTATCGGTTTTGCACGTTGTTCCGAGTCAATTACGGGTGGGGGAGCCACAACAGACGTAGGACGGAATAGATGACGCAAATGTGCTTGGCCTTTTTGTTTACTGCAACACATGCATATGGGCGCTGATTGTCACCGCCCTTAATTTTTGTGTTTTTTTTAAATGTTTTTTTGCTTTATGTTGATAGGTTCGGCGTGACGCAACGCGTCTGTTACGTATCGGAAAAGTTACTGAGTGCGTTTCAAATTTTTTTTAATGTAAAAAGCACATTTTATAAGATCCTATTGATGCTGTTGGAATTTTTTTCTTAAAATTTTTCGCGCATGAATGATGCCGTGAACCACAATCCTTTTTACTAATATTATAAATGAGAAAGTAAGTTTGTTTGTTTGTTTATTTGTTTGTTTGTTATTCCTTCACGGCTTGACTAAGCAGCCGATCATTATGAAAATTTGCATACATATTGTTAGGCTACTTTTTATCCCGTGAAAGTATGTCGTTCCAACGGGAAAATGATTTTCTACTATAGAGGGCGCTGTATCGGCCAACAGATGGCACCACAAGTCGCGCTATGGGTTGTTTTGTTGTCAAACAAGATCTATGTCATAAAAATAACGCGAGCGAAGCAGCGGGAAAAAGCTAGTTTACCTATAATGAACAAAACTTTTTATTATTTTTCGAGATAACTATTTAAAGTTAAAAGATCGTCATAAAATTAAAATGGCATATCGCTTGTACAGTCGTTACACGTTGAGCTTTTCACTTGCAGTACAATTTTGCTTCTTATGACATAGAACTTAAGAATGGTACAAAGTACTATATGTAAAGGTCGACCTGCTCTTAACTGTACGTACATACATTTTTTCCGTCTCAGCACGTAGTCGCGCCGCGTGCCCTTCAAAAAACGCTCGTCTACTGTCGAGTGCGGTGTCTCGTAGAGCGTCATTGGTAGAAAAAAAATACACGTTCATGTTTAAAACCGTTGCGGTATCTATTTAAAATTTACATCTATGTATCTACCAACCCGTTTCCCCTCGATAGGTTAGTTTCTATTTTCATTGTGCTATATTGTAGACGCTTTTTTAGTCCACTCTGTACACGTTACAATAAAATCAATTAGTCGTTGGATGTATTAGCTCTTTGATATTCAGTCTGTAAAGTATGGTAAGTTATTCAGGAAATAAGGTTTCAGATAGTGAGGTGGATGATATTTTTTATCTCACACGAGAGGCAAACAAGCGGACCTGATTACCTATAAACGTCAGGAGCTTGTTCAAGAATAATAAATAAATATTTAGGGACAATTCATACAGATTGAGCTAGCCCCAAAGTAAGTTCGAAACTTGTGTTATGGGATACTAACTCAACGATATTATATTTTATAACAAATACATATATACATAAACATCCAAGACCCGAGGCCAATCAGAATCGTTTTTCATCATGACCCGACCGGGGATCGAACCCGGGACCTCCTGTGTGGCGGTCTGGCGTGGTAACCATTACGCCCCGGAGGTCGTCACAAATACAATTAATTAACCAATGAAAGAGTTGATCAGGGTAGATTACTAGTAATAAAGATTTTTGTGCTATTATTGTAAGCATCGTAAGAAACTTATAATTTACAAAGTAGGTACAATATGAATAAACAAAAATTTGAGTAAATCCTTTCACGCAATATTTACTCACCTAATTCATTAGCTAACTGTACTATCACCGCATAGGGTCACTAACTTAATCTCGGTATAAATGTTTAACATTTCACAGTAAAACAATCTCGTTAAATTGCGTAACTACTAAAATGCAAAGCGGCTTGCGTCCACTCGACGACTTGCTGACGATTTGTCTACGATAGTGTACGAGTAGAAATAAAATGCAATTGTTTAGAGGATAGACCATTACTGGCACGTTCTGTAGTCAATTCCTACTAAAATTGTAAAGGCTAAATGTATGTTCAAATGGCTGGGCCAATATTTATGATATTTGGTATGTAGATATCTGATACCCTGGATTAACACATAGGGTACTTTTTATCCCAAAAAGTACGCGATTCCCGTAGGATTTCATCAAAAGTCTGATATAGATGGCGCCACTGTGCATGAATAAACACGCAAACGAAGTTGCGCAGGTTTTACTAGTTGAATACAAAGTCAAAGTCAAAAATACTGTATTCTGCAAGACGTGCACGTCGTATACAATGAGAGAGTAGGCCTTCATAGGCATCTCTCGTCATGTAGTACAAATTCTTGTTATCATATGCTGCTGTATAGATTATTATCATTTGAAAAAAAAAACACTAAGAAAAGAAATGGTAGAATAACCCATTTAAGGCTTTTTCGTCATTTATTATTCTATTCACATTTAAATTGTATTTGACAATACGGTTGGATAAAACTACAAAAAACTAATTAAAAGTCGTGTTATGAACGAGTCGACGCGTGTACGAGGGGCCTTGCCTCTTTGCTAACATTTTATAAATATTTGGGTTCCGGGAGCGCATGGTAATTCAGTTGTGGTGTGGTAATTAATCGCGTGAACTAAATTTAAACTGTCAGAAAATTGCACGTAAGCTGAATAATTTTGCATTTATAAGGTTTCCTGCACATTAGCATTAGCGTTCTTTTTCTATGCCTTTTTGACTTCTTCTTCATCGCAGCACTCTTGACAGAGTGGTCGTGGTAGTCACTTAGTTGTAGTGACCCGCTTAACACGTCGTCACACTCGTCGTCACTCGTCTGTAGCTCCCGCCTTCCTGGTGTACACATGCAAAGGGCTGTCTACCTGCTGCCTTAATCTGGTCCGTCCATCTTAGCGGCGATCTGCCGCGAACTAGAGTGCCCTCCACTTTTCCCTGTTCCACTAGGCGCTCGATCGATGATCTATCGCGGCGTGACACGTCACCAAAGAAACGAGAACGCCTGCGGGCCTTACATGCTTACACTCGAGATAGTTTCTCGCACGCGACAAAGCTTCTTCGCCAATAGTAATGCCTGTTTCGTCTACTGTAGACATAACCGTATCTACGCTATTGGCAGAGCGGAGCGAGAAAATTTTGGCGCGTTTGTCATGTTAACCAGGCTGGACTGTGACAGACAGCGTTTTAGACGCTTTTCATAATATAATAGAGGCTTTGTTCTACCAAAGCAAAGATGGTAGAAGAAGCAGATAGATAAGAACAGCAGATGCCTATATAAATACACAGTCAGCTGCAGAGCCCAGAAACATAAATGTAGTTACTATTTTACTAGGATGAAAGCAAAAAAAACGCTAATCTAAAAAAACCTTAGAATACAGTGTTTCACTTTTAACCTGAGTTTAAATATTCAGCGTTATCTGGCTTAGCGGTTCTAGTTTAAATATTCAATTTGAATTGTACCCTCACGGACCCCGTCTGCTCTATAAAATGCAACTTACCACAAACTGATTCCATTCTAGTTTTACTTTTTTTTTCAGTTTTGACTTAATGTTTATTATTATTATAGAAATTATGGTGTCACTGATGTTCAATGTTCATACGCTGCGCTATCATTTGGTCTGCTTGTTTGTTAAAAAACAAAACAGAAATTGCAATTTGCATGACTGCCTGACCCGCCGCTTTTTCTCCCGCGTTCTCCTCTCCAGCTAAGGACGGGTCATACCGACTTAAAATTTTACTGTCTGCCTCCTTCCCCGACTTGACAGTGACAGGGGAACTGTTGATACTTCCGCAACCCCAGCGGGAAGGTAAACCCTGACTAACATCATTGATACATCTAGCTACCCAACGTCCCACACTCACATATAATACACATAATTAGGTATTAACAACATATCTCTATCTATCTCAAGGTTTATACCTACTGCCTGCCCACTCGAATATTACAGTAACGTCTAAAACAAACGTTTATCTTCCGGTTATATTTTTATTATGCCTTCGTAGATTACATTACCATAACACAACGCGGCAGTTTTCTCCGACGCACATTTCACCGAATTGAGGTCTGTCCTGCAGCTGACGGGTATTGTTCAGGTTATATATGTCGGGGTTCAGGAACCTGATTTCGAAGACAAAAGGTGAAGAAATCTACAAATTACTTTATCTGAAGGTGTAGAAATAAGAAAACTGAATGGAAATCAATTCTTTTATGAAAAATAAAGTTCTTACCTTATATTAGATTTCCTTATGATTTTTTTTATTCATATAATTATTTTCTTCATTTTCAAAAGATGCTAAAAAAATACTTGCTTGCTTGGTTTATTCCATTATGTTCATCTGGGTGATATCACCTGGATGAAAAAGGGGGAATTTTTTCTTGGAATCATTTTCACTTAGGTGATTATCACCAATATATTACTAGTGAAAGGTTTATTCCACTATGTTCACGTGGTGGTGGTGAAGTGAACAATGTGAAAAAGTCCTTGTAGTTGGCTGACTTTTAAAAACTCTTCGAGTTTATTATTTTCTTTTTTTGCATCGTATGTAATACTCGAGGTCGGAAGTCCACTCGGTCCAAAATTTAAAATTGATAACACACCATAAGATTTAAGTCTATTTTTGATGCTAAAAAGTGCCAAATTTCAACTTTAATGACTTTTATGGTAGAAAGGTCGACCTTACGATTAATTTTGGGTATGAAACATCCAAGTGTTGACACTAACCGAGTTTCCCAAATTCAATCAAACACTAAAACAATTTACGTAACGTTCCGAACCGCGGCCCACCCTCAATATTAAGTCGCGAATTATCACTATTAGTTATAGGGTTCTTTCATACTAAGGCCGTTCGTCTACGATGTGATTCACAAGAGACTCGAGTAGCATACGCGTTTCCTCCAAGTCACTCGTACGTAAGTAGCTTTCGTACACCGCGACGCGTGTTGCTGGTCTCGCGCTACCCGAGTCGCAAACGCATTGCATCAAAATGGCAGTCGACATAGTACAGTTTGAGAAAAAAATAACAAACTTAGTCGTATGTAGATACCGCCGTGTACGAACACAGGCATAAGAGTCACTAGTATGCGACTTGGTTGCACTTCATTTGAGTAGCGTCGTGGGAGTACAACCTAGAGTGCAGTTTAGTGCAGTACCACAACAGTAACGTCAATTTTTTTTTTATAAACATTGCTCACGATATTTTTTTATATTTCGTTTTTAAAGATATCGTGTGATTGAATTAATTTGCATCGTATGCTCATTGGTAATAGCTTGTCATTATTGCTTCACCACTCTGAATGAAAATCTGATTTATTCAGTCCAATACGAATATACCCTTGCGTACCAACATTGCCATCTTAACACTAAGTTAGGCTATTAACCGTTTCCCAGAGTGTCCCGTTTCGCGGAGATGACACGCCGAGCGGTAATGACTGCTACACCCGGAGCCCGGACTCCGGACTAACTGCTTGGACGTCCGGACATAACCGTCCGGCTGTCCGTGACTTAATATCGATATTAAATAATCGGAAATTGTGTTGATAGCGTGTAGCTGATGAATCTACCAAAACACAAACTCATTACTGCACTAATAAATTACTTAAAACAGAGTAACAATTAAAAGAGAACGTAAAAGGCCGCCATATCGATATGTAATTTCTTCCAGGCCACCACCTTGATGGTAATATTTTTTTTGTGGCATGGCGCTGCGCGGCTCGGTGCTGTCTGCCAGATTTACACATATATTTTACTAGACTCACTAGACTTTAGTACAGGCTTCTGAGTAAGACCAGTGTCATTGAGTCAGACGATTCTACTTATGCTGAGTAGATGCCTATTTGTTATCTTATCCATATTTTTCTATACATAATATGTAAATTATTTTTAAAGGCTTTGCTGTAAGTTACGAATTCATTGTTTATTTTATTTTTTCGTTTCTTTTACTTCACAACTATTGCATTTAGCCGAAAATAAAGGCGGATATTACCCGGTTAAATATGACAGTTGTTAATTTTATTTTAACCATTTTAATCTACTTTCTCAAAAAAGACTGTTCATCTCAATTTGAAAGTATTTAAATGTATTTATTTTTATTTTGTATCATCGCAGGTATATTTGAACAAACTATAGTCATGTTGAACTATCCAGAATTATAGATAGTTTAAATCGTGTCGTGAAGTCAGGGAATGTAATGGGCACGGACGTGTCCGGATATTGTCGTCCGGGTCTGTACCGCTGGCATTTGACGGTTAAAATGACACTATTTGGATCTTGTTTTGCACGATTACTATTTAGTAGCTGTGCTTGCGACTTCGTCTGCGTAGAGATTGTCGGAACGGGAAATATAATCTCTCTTCTCTCCTCTTCACTTTACTGATAATTTTATGTGAGAAAATCAAAGGATTTGTTTTTTACTGTATGATACGATACGGTCATGGAATTTAGAAAATAAAACTAAACTTATCGTAAGCGATTTTAAATAGTGGTTGGGTTAATCCCGTTATTCTGTAAGAGAGTGGTAACTCCCAGATCGAGCTATCGTATTCATAAATACTTAACAACTCCAAGTATTTGATCATCCTTACTAATATTACCTATATAAAAGTGAGTTTGTTTATTTGATATTCCTTCATGGCTTGACTAACCAGCCGATAATTATGAAAGTTTGTAAACATATTGCCAGGGGTACAGAGTCCAACAAAGGCTTCTTTTTATCCCGTGAAAACATGTCATTCCAATATGAAAATATTTTTTCTACTATAGAGGGCGCTGTATGGGATGGGTTATCGGCTAACATATGGCGCTTTATGTCGCGCTATGGGTTGTTTTATTGTCAAACGAGATGTCATAAAATTAACGCGAGCGAAGCTGCGGGGAAAAGCTAGTTAACAAATATATTCAAAAGCAATTTAATATTATTATACAAAATTAGATACATAGATAGAATATGTTTTATTTGCAAAACACATACAATTATTATAATAATCGAACAGAAAATATAACTCTCAGGTCAAAACAACATTGTAACGTCAAAATTTAAAGTTCCCAACTGTTACTACACCCTAAAACTAACATGTTATCCAGAATTTGCGAAGTTCACTGTTACCCAGAAGTTTAGTATAACATCACTGCGACGCCGCCGACGTATAATTTGGAACCTCCATATCCACAGATGTAATTACGAATAGACTCTAGTTTTTTTTTTATTGGGCTCGTGTCGTCTCACTTCAGAGATAGGGATCTTCCTTCAATCAAATCAAAGGATAGAGATCTGAAGTTTTTGTACATGGTCGGCCACGCGCGAGTGATACTCACGGCGTTGAAAGAAGAAAGAAAAAAAATTATTTGGTGCTATAAAATTTAACATTGACTTATAACTAAACGAAAAATCTGATTTTAAAATAGCACCAAAATGGTGGCAGTCAGCATAATGTCCCGCACGGCGAAAATTATTCTGTGCGTGACGCCGGTTTTCAGTGCAAGCTTTAATTGGCTACGGTGATCACTTACCATCAAGCGAGCTGTAAGCTTGTTTGCCACCTAAGTGGTATAAAAAAATTGTCAAAAAAGTTTAATTTTCTCCGAATGAAAACAAGATTTCGCATGGTCAAAACGCATCCTTAAAATTAATTCCAGATAAAAGCTATGTAACAGACTCCCTAGTACTCGTAAAGTGGCAAACGCCTAGCTCACAGCCTTTAACGCAATTTTACACAAAACTGACGTTTAAATGACGTCACTTATCTGAAAATTCTACAGAGAGATTTTCGATAACAATGCCACTTTGCTCCCCTGGCCAAGGTGGTTATACTTTTTGACTTCATCGTACTATTGTTAAATGCGATCTTACGTGTTCTGTTATTTAGGATTTAGGGGATTCGAATTTTATTTTTAAACATATACAGGTTCACATACTAAACTTCTTTGTGAGTTCAGTCTATGTAGTAAAATACACAAATTAGTAAACAGTAGGCACATTGAAGGACTATTTGGAGCAGACACCACATTAGAATATGTACATGGATTCCCCCGATAGCCCCTGCGTTAGAATTCGGCAGAAATACTCCGTATAATGAGGGGAATCAAAGGGAACAGAGTCGTTGGTGCGCGAAATGAGATGGAATTCAGAAATGACAGACGCTTTGCTTGATAGCTGGCGACAGGGACCGAACATAGTATAAAATACAGTAACGTCTTTCTAATGTCGGGTATACTTGCGTGACACGGCATGTAATGTAACAAAATTCCCATAGTATGGATGCCTTGTGCGTTCGAAGCGAACACACTAAGCGAACAGAGCATTATTTGTATGGTTTCATGCAATGTCACGCAAGTCTGTACCGGCATAATATTTATCTATTCAAGTACTGAGGTATTTTTTATGTTTTTTTCTATCGAGGAAACTACAAGCAATCGTGTTTTCGAGCCGGATTTCCCAGAGAGCAAATCTTTAATTTTCTTAAAGCTCTGATCGACGTACGAGCCTATACCGCGGTTTTAAAGAACGACGGTTTTACTCGCGGCTCGTTAGTGGTGATCGACTAGCGAGCAAAATAGTCGCGCCTGAATGAGAGAGGTAACATGTCTTGTTCCGAGTCTGAAGCTTTGTGTATCTCGCCATCTCGTTTTTACATGACGAGCCGAGTAAAAAATATAGCAAAAATGACGAGCCTCGAGCCAGGCTCGTCGGTGTCTAAAACCGCGGTTTTGCAGTGATACACCGACGAGCTTTACCGCCGAGCCGCGACCGCAGTTTTACTCGCTCGCCGATCAGGGCCTTTAGATAAAACTTCCATGGCTAAATGGCTTAAGTATAACAGTACAGCAGATGTTTTAAAAAAGCGTTTTTGAGTGAGATCCTTTTAAGAGATGAGCTCTGGTACAGTAGCCTACATTTTCTTATGCCAGTTCTTACGTCTCCAAAGGACACGACGACGCCTGCCTTGTCATTCACTTTAACTCATCTGAATTCAATTAAATTTTTAATTTGCTTGATCCATGAATGCTCTACCACTCTGTGTCTCATGTGACTGAATTAATGTTTTTCTTTATCTTTTATTATTTAATTCTTTCCAAAGTATATGTGTATATACATACTGTCTATTATCAAGTATTTAAAATCCGTTTGAAGCTTTGTTCTTGTTGTTATCAGAGTGTCCTGTGTAAACGATATTTATTTATTTTGTTCCGTAACTACTAATTCGATTCATGCGATCTCACTGTGTGTATTTATTGAAACAATGTTGTCATTTCCTGTTGCGTGAAATTGATCATTTGTATAAAACAACATGATCTTCTGTAGTTTGTTTATACTGTGATCGAATCGAACACATAGCTTTGTGTAAGTACAAAAACCTAATACGAATGTTAATTATTTTTTTTACTACATGTGTATGTAAAATGTATTTTATTTTATTTTATTCGGAAAACATACAGTCTATAAATCTTAATATCAAACTATTTTGATACAAAGGACCATTTGTTCTCGCATATAATCTCGTATTCTCGTTGATTTTCCAAAACATTATTTTTTTAGTGCAAGGGACCGCAAATCTGAATATTTGATATTTTCAGTCAATCGGTCTAAGTGTTTCTGTTATTTTTTTGTGACGCAAGAATGCCTATTAAAACCAAGGGCAAGATTTACGAAATTGCAATTAGACCAGCCTTGACGTACGGTGCCGCGTGCTGGGCTATAAAGAAAGCTCAAACAAACAGAAGATGCACGTAAGCGAGATGAAGATGCTAAGATGGGCAGCAGGCGAAACTCGACTCGATAAAGTACGAAACGAGCACATCAGAGGAAGTTACAAGGTCCCGCCCATAGCAGAAAAACTCACTGAAAGCCGCCTACGATGGTTCAGTCATGTCATGAGACGCCCCGAAGACTATGTCGTGAAACAGGCCCTAGCACTGCCAGATAATAGAAAAGGTAGAGGACGCCCACTAGCCACCTGGTGGTCCACAGTGGCCAAGGACTTAGAGCGTGCCCAAACAAATATTTCGACAACCCAGGACAGACTATGGCTAGAACAAAGAAGAGTTCTAAGCGTTTCTGAGAAAAAAAAAGTTTGACAGAATGACAGACAGACGGACAACAATGTGAAATCTAAACGCAGTGCAAGTGAACAAAATATATAGAAACATAGAACCACCTCCTTTTTTGAAAACAGTGTTCGTGTCTGCATAAACCTGCATAAACAAGCACGTCTGCTCACAATAAAAAAAAATACTTTGCAAAATTGAATGAATAGGAAACTCAAAAAGTTAAATTATAACTTTTGGAATGGTTCCAAACGACGTCCTCAAGCCCGGTCAGGTCCGAGAGAGACTCCTCTGAATTTCTAATTCATGAATCGATTACTTTCTCAGGGGTCAAACATTAATACATGTTAAAGGTATTCATGTGAAACAAAGGTCTAGTCTATTTGTAAGGTTTGGGAGTTTTTCTATGTAAATGTGAGGTTTTTTAGATTTAAAAAAACTCACATTTAAGATAAGTGTTAGCCAAAGTGAGAGTATACAAAAATTACTGGTCTACAAAAGTCAGGTATTTAAAGAATAATATATGGGTAGACATTCCGTGTTTATTACTTAACTAGTGAAACCCGCGCAACTTCGTTTGCGTGTATAAATATTTATGTACAGTAGCGCCATCTATATCAGAATTTTGAATTTTGATGAAATCCTACGGAAATCGTGTACTTTTCGGGATAAAAGTACCCTATGTGTTAATCCAAGGTATCAGCTACATACATACCAAATATCATAAATACTGGCCCAGCCATTTGAGCGTGGAGAAGTCACAAACATACACACTTTCGCCTTGATAATAATAGTAGGATTTTTGAATGTATCTGGCTCTGTATTATTTTTTTTTAAGTATTTTTAAATAACAAAAAGGCCATAACCTTCTTTCTGAGCTAAGCTTCGCGTTTGAACAGAAGAGTCAAACCAGGCTCGCCAAGCTCGCTCGCTTGCTCGCCCACTAGCGGTGTGGCCTGCAGGTAATAACGCGGTGTGTATTAATTAAATATGTTTACATTACAAATATTTATAAACTCATATGACAATTAATTATATGATAGCTTTCAATTACAGTACATATACAGTAATGCGGTTCGCCACAATGATTAATTACAAATCGGAATTGAGACTAATACCAGTTTAATTGGACTTACAATTGCGTAAACTACACTGTAACCGCGATACAGTGAAATAATTCTAATACATTACCTACTGTTTACTTACAAAATCTCGTTGAAAACACAAAGATAAAAAATAAGGGCTAGGTGACACCACTTGTTTATAATTTAAAAGGCTATTAGGATAATAAAATCATACAAGAAATTGTCAACTATTTACTTGACGAATGAGCTATTCGGGTGCGTTGTCTTGAGTGAGATTTGAACCCTTCGTTGACCACTACACCACCGAGCTCGTTTTAAAAATCAGTTAGTTTCGAAGTTTAGAACATAATAATACTCTTTTTTCTTGTCGTAACAACAACGTTGACAACCTCCGTGGCGTAATGGTTACCACGCCAGACCGCCACCCAGGAGGTCCCGGGTTCGATCCCCGGTCGGGTCATGATGAAAAACGAACTTTTTCTGATTGGCCTCGGGTCTTGGATGTTTATCTATATATGTATTTGTTATAAAATATAATATCGTTAAAGATTGCTTTGAGCAATAAGGCCGCCTTGTTGCATATACACTAGTTTGTAACTTTTACTGTTTACTGTAATAATTGATTGTGTGTTGCAAATAAAGCTTATTCTATCTTCTATCTATCTATCGTTGAGTTAGTATCCCATAACACAAGTTTCGAACTTACTTTGGGGCTAGCTCAATCTGTATGAATTGTCCCAAAAAAAATTAAAAATTAAATTAAATTAAACGCTACATTTCCTAAAACAAAAAAAATACCACAAGTTTTATGTGTCAAACAAGGTTAGTAACATCGGTGCATTTGTAACGCGCCTATGTAGCAACTCGTCTACAAATGCAATCATTGCATTTGAAACTCTCCTAAATAACGAGTGGCCCCTATTTTGTTGAGTTGTATTATTTTACGCCATAAATTCATTACAAACATTTCACGTCATAAATTTTTGGATTGTTCATCTTGAAATTTCGTTACAAGACGTCTCCCAGATAGTCGGCGCAGTGTGAAAGCCTTCTCAGTAGATAATCCGCTAGGCAGCGGATTACAGGGTTGACTTACAGCGCCCCAGTGCACTCGAAATGCGACATTGGACTCCATTGTATTGTATACTGTACGGATATTTCTTTTGGGAGAATAAAAAATATGCCACTAGGTAATATTGTAAAGACGAAAGTGTGTGAGTACGTTTGTTACTTCTTCACACTCAAATGGCTGGGACATTTTATATTATATTTGGTATGTAGATAGCTGATACCTTGGATTAACACATAGGGTACTTTTCATCCTGAAAAGTATGCGATTCCCGTAGGATTTGGTCAAAAGACTGATAGTCAATGACGCTGTATAAAGTGGAAGTCGATGCTGTCCATAAATACACGCAAACGAAGTTACGCGGGTTTCGCTAGTAGATAGATAAAACCATGAAATTATTTTTGAAAGAAAAATGTCTCCTCACCCCTGGTGGAATTCGAACCCACGTCCTCTCGATATCCCGCCGAGTGCTCTTACTTAAATTAAAACTAAATTCTTTCAAAATAAGAATAGTCACTTAGTTGAATCGTAAACAAGTATAAAAAAACAACCATTAACTGATTCAAAATTCTATAATAACACTTCTTTATGACAAGACATTGCAAGTTAAATAAAAGCCTATAAAATAAAAAAAAGAACATGCTAGTCTTCTAAACAAATTACTCCTGCAGTTTCCAAAGTATAACTTTTTTTATACCAGTAAGGTAGCAAACATACATACGGCCTGATGGTAAGTAGTTGCCGAAGCCTATGGACGCTTGCAACACCGAGGGTATCACTCGCGCCGACCCTGAGAAGAACCCCATATTATAAGTATAACTTTTAGTTAATAAATAAATAAATATATAGGGACAATTCATACAGATTGAGCTAGCCCCAAAGTAAGTTCGAAACTTGTGTTATGGGATACTAACTTAACGATATTATATTTTATGACAAATACATATATAGATAAACATCCAAGACCCGAGACCAATCAGAAAAAGTTCGTTTTCCATCATGACCCGACCGGGGATCGAACCCGGGACCTCCTGGGTGGCGGTCTGGCGTGGTAACCATTACGCCACGGAGGTCGTCGATAAAAAATATTGAAAAAGTATTGAGTATTTATTTCAATGGAGACCAATATTACCCCTTTGTGTCACGGCCCCGCTGTATTTCACGCGCAAAACAAAGCACTCCTGATATAAATTGCGCTCTTTATGAAGTTATTATTTGTTTTAATTCAATAGCTGCAAGTTCCTACAACTAATATCTCCATGATTTCGAAAAAATATAAGACTTTCTCTTGATATTTTTTATTATTATTAGGTAAGCAAACAAACTATATGATATAAAAAATGCAACCAAGCAAACTCCAGCTATCTAATGTAAGTTACGTGCTTCGGACGTTAAGCTATAGTCATGAAGACAAGTCAGTGGCCTTCAGGTGGTTAGAAAACACTGGTCTTTGCCAATTCGCATGAGAGCAGCGTGGCAAAGTTGGCTCTAATACCCTTCGATTGAAGGGAGATCTGTATCCCGGCGGCGGGATGGTTAAGGGTTGATGGTAGTAGCAAATACTATAGAAGACTAATACCCACAGCTCTTGACGTTTCTCATACAATGACTTGGCAACCTCCGTTCACCTCATGCCGCTAGGGGCGCTATAACATTTTGCATACAAAACGCACAGTTCATCTCATGCCGCTAGGGGCGCTGTAACATTTTGCATACAAAAGTTTTGAAATCGTTCACCTCATGCCGCCCTCATGCCTTAGGGGCGCTAGTGTCGCGTCTTGCCCGAATTCTTCCGAAGCTGTGGATATTACTCGTCTATAGTATTTGGTAGTAGTTTATAGAGTAGATTAATTACATTAATAATTTAATACTGTAATGTAATCATTGACGAGAGAATGTGTCTGTGAGGACCTCCTCGCTAAATAA
The DNA here is from genome assembly GCA_905163395.2 of Endotricha flammealis. Classification (NCBI taxonomy): domain Eukaryota; kingdom Metazoa; phylum Arthropoda; class Insecta; order Lepidoptera; family Pyralidae; genus Endotricha; species Endotricha flammealis. The sequence goes on along the minus strand of LR990871.1, from coordinate 831,572 downwards.
ATATTTTGAATTTTTGAATTGATATGAATGAACTAATCTAAATAAGTTTTCTGTCTGCATTGCCAAGAATTTGTTAGTTTATGATTAAATTGTATTGAACTGGGAATCTGGACTTTAAGGGGGGGATAGGGGGGAGCTTGAAGGCAAGGCATCTCTAAATCATAACTCAATTAGGGATACAACCACGTACATTCGAGTTTCATGAAATTGAAACCGCATCGACTCCAAAACGGTTTCTGGATGGTTGCCAACTACTGTAACTTAGTTTTATGGGGCCAGTGATCTCCTTTCTTGTTACTCATAGTGAAATCAAACATGAGCAAAATATAGAAATGTTATAATATAAAAAATCTGTAGAAGATCATTAACATGTTTAAAATATGTAACACAACTCATTCCTCAAAATTGCATGCCGTGGCAGTCTATAACTAAGTTTGTATTGGTCTATACACATGATTTTCTCGCATGTCTATATTGAATGTACTCTATGTAAGATTGGTTGAATGTTCTAAATAAATAAATAAAGATTAAGAAATCTGTGAAAGATTCATACAATACTTAATATAACATTATAAATTGTATGCACAGGGAAAAAAAAAAAAAATTTATAAAAACGTTAAATAGCTATTTAAGAGCGACTAGTCGGCACTCGGATAAGCCCCGCGCGGCTTTTGTGGTGCGGCATATTTGTTATTATATTTTCTGTTTTTTACCTTGAAATAATGATTTTTTTTTAAATGCAAAAGTGTGCTTCTTAAATACCAATGTTTTATTTTTATATAATCTATCCAAGCAGAAAATACACAACTCACACGTCAGCGCCACAAACGGCGCGGAAAAAAGATACTTTTCGGTTCAAAGATCTTTATTTCTCATTACAACATAGTTATTTACATGAGAAACAATATTTTACAAAAACTTTTGTGGGCAGAGTTAAATTAGTTAGTGTTACACTTCAACATTGCACATCTGATTGAAATACTAGTCAAGTTGCGCGCTCAATAAACAAAGTACTTTTCGTAATATAAACTACAAAATCGAGGTAACAAAACCTTAAACATAGTTTTTTTTTCAGTATTTAATTACGTATCCAGTTGTTGTTAGGCGGTTCAGGGTAATTTAATAATTATGTCAACAATAACAAACTTGTGTTAACAAAAAAGAAAATTATTAAGAAAACAAAATTGTTTTTAGTCAACGTAAAAATCATTTTGTTTTTTTTTTACTTAAACATGATTATAAAATATATTTGGTATTATGTTGAATATCTATGAAAATTTTAGACATTGAATGACATTTTAAATGTAGACTTTAGTAATCATTTGACCATCCATCCATGATCAAAACTATCCTATGTATTATATATAATAGGTACATAGGACAGTCCATCCATTCATCCATGGATATAATTCATCATTATTCATGGATAATGGATATCCATGATAGAACATATCAGTCAGTAATAAAATGATTACTAAAGTCTACCTTTATAACGTTATTCAATGTCTAAAATTTTCATAAGATATTCAACAATCTGTTATAAATTGCCTGTGTACTTTTCAATCAAATCTGTCAAGCATGGAAAATAAACAAACAACTCTTGTCTGTTCTTTTGTGTTTGAACAAATAGTCGTTTTTTTAAACCAAAAAGGTGGCAAACTAGCTTATGACCCGCCTGATGGTAAGCCGTCACCGTAACCTATGGATGCCTGCAACACCGGGGGTATCACTTACGCGTTGCCGACTGTAAAAATCTTTTAGTCACTTTTGAAGAGCCCTATTTATAACATTATTGACATAAAAAATATATTGAGTAAAATTGCCATTTCCAAATATTCCTAAGTAAAACCATCTCTATATCTCTTAAAAAAAACTACGCCAACTATCGTGAGTGCTGTCGCAACCATATGTGTTCGCATTTCTCATTCAAATATGTGACTAAATTGCTTAAAAAGCGATCCATCTGTCGACCTTCGAGCTGTACTCCATATAACAAATTGGGAATCGACACTTTTCTTATTAGACTAAGTGACAGTTCTAACTCTCCTGAATACTACTCATTTCTGACTGTCTTGAGTCTGGGTGTTTTCGTTGTCTGGTAAAGTAGATTTAAAGGCCCGGCCACTTTTTTTTATTATTACAATCTAACCTAATGATGGCTAATGACTGATTTTACATTGACTTAGAATTATAACAATAAACGTCTAAGAATGTGTCCAACGGCGCCGGCCAGACTAGTTCTTTTAGACGCGGCGAACGTTGTTTTTGTCACTTTCGACTGCTAAAACGAATCCAAAAATAATATTGTATCGTTTAATAATGCCAATCAAAAGTGGCCGTCAGACTGGCTACTTTTGGTCGCGGACTCTTACGCCTTGGGACTAATTAATTTTACACATTTCACACAGCTGTGCGAATTTTGTAAATTCAATTTAATATTAATACATTACATTATTCGTATAGATACATAAACATTTTATTCAGCATATCTGCATGAGAAAGGCATTACTTTTACAAACACATGGCGAATGATAGCGTTCGTATTTCAGGGCACCACCTGGGACCGAAACTCCATTTTGCACTCGTCCCATGGGAAAAACTGGAAGCTAATGCTTTTAAAATTTTGTTTTCATAAAGTATTTCGAAAGATGGCCAGATGAAAACTTTTGGAAAAGTTCAGGTCAGTAACAGCTTTTTGAAAGATTGATATGATTAGGCTTGTTATGTCCGGGAGGTAGACTCGAAATAGCTTCTTGAGTAACAAAATTAAATGAAAATGTAATATAAAATGTGAAACTTTGGGTATTTTTTTTATAAATTTTTAGCAAAGAGGAGAAAATTAAAAGCTGTCATCCTTTAAATTTATTATTAGATGTAGGTATTTTGATTTGAAATCTATAAAAATGAACAGTGGGGTGTTTTGGGCATTTTTTTATGTTTGGATTTAATTGAAACTTTTATAATGTTCTATAGAAGGAAAGATGAAGACAAGAGAGAAGGGAGACGAGGGATCAGAAGAGCAGGTGAGGAGTGTGGAAGAGGGATAAAGGAGGAGAGAAAAGAGGGGGGAGGAGAGGGACGTAGAAGCGGAAGGGTCGGTTTATTTTTTCCATTATCGCAAAACCACGCAAACGGAGTCGCATGCACAGCTAGTTTTCAATCTGGTTAATTTATCATATTTATGTCATGATAGTAAAATAAATCTGTGATTTTATCTTCATTCCCTATAACGCTTGGTCACCCTCCATCGCTTTATTTCACGTCATCTCTATTATTTCCCGCCAAGTATCTGTTTCACGCTGTCTCCTACGATGTATCATATACATATATTTGTTATTTAATAAACTAGTACGATATATATACCGCTTTCTTACGGGAATTTCAGAAAATCTATGTATGTATTTATACATATTTATAAACCTTCCTGTCGACCGAAGATGTGCGTCATGTGCTCTCATGTGCTTTGAATCTGTGAAAAATCTGCGACGGATCGCGTAAAAAGTGCAAAATGCAGATTTTTGTGCACCGCAGACTCGATGGTACAAAAAATGTCATCCAAGATGCCAATATTCATTATTGTATTCTTCCTTAATTAATGGCTTTTCTGTCGTGTCTTAACGACACATAGAATTTCGCCAATGTCGAGTATTTTAAATGAACACGTGGTACGGTAAGGATCCGAGGTCGCCATCTTGACGACCTTCGTTGACAAGGCGGCGATCTCGAATCATTGTATTGTATTAGCAACAGAACAAAAATTCAGACAACTGACAGCACCTGTCTATATTTGTAAAAGCATCAGCTTGATAAGAAATGGTACTACATTTGGAATAAAAACCCTGTCATTATTCCTTGGATTTCAACGAACCTAATATTGGACTCGAAGGAAATCTAAAACACAGGGCAAGCAATTTAATTTCAATTCATTTTTATTTTACTACAGGAAAAAAATATGACAGTAAGCCGTTTTAATACCGTTCGCTATTTTGTCTCGCCATGAACAATTTGGGTAAGGGCATCTGTACATTACCGACAATGCGATAATTTTAAAGTGAATAATAGCTAGTTTCTGAAACGCGTTTTTAAAGTTGATGACACACCATAATTATGACTGGTACTGTCAAACTACTTACAAACTACTCATACTTAATGTGGAATTAAAATTAAAAATCGTTTCAGTATTTTCCATTTGTATTGTAATATTCCATTGTCTCGTGTGCTTCATGTGCGTGTCATCTGTCGATTATTGACGTGTTGTGGAAACTGTCCTCTAATGACAACACTACTAGTAGAGAAGCCGAAGACGGGTGATTTATGCAGTTACTCGAGCGCGTCGGACTAAGAATAGGGGATATCTGAGACCCTATTAAAGGGCTGAGCACACCGCATGCAGCGCAGCACAGCGCAGCACAGCGCATTGCAGCGTATGGCGTTGTAATATATATTATGAGAAAGGACACACTAAACGCACGTCGCGTAGCTGCGCAGCGCTATACAGCGCTATACACTGCAACGCGCTGTGCTGCGCTGCATGCGGTGTGCTCAGCCCTTAAGTATCAACATTTCAACACCTTATTTTCAACTTTTCAAGGGGGGTTCCGTGGTTCAAAAAAATCGATATCTTGAAATACTCAAGCACGTCAGATTAAGCTATAAGTAAGTTAAATTACATGCTGACAAATGTGTATCTCTAATAAATTGTAATTTTTTTTTCATTTTGACGTAAATAGTTCTAGGATGGGAAATATAATAATCTGCAAATTTCGACGAGGAGAAGTAAGTAGTTTTTTGTCATGGATTTTTTTAAATGTTTGAAAGCCTATCGACGATGATGATCACCGATTAACGGGTAAATATTTTTTTTATATATTTTTTTTTGATCTCCTTCACCTTATCTTCGAAATTATATAAGTTTCTAGGTGACTATAAATTTCCTTCTCTACTATAGGTGTCGACAACTTAACGTTGCATCAGAAGCACAGAAAAGCTGAATTTACAATAGACAGTGCAAAAACACCGAAACAAACTCTATCTATATAGGTTTTTCACTTACCATGGAATAAAGCAAATATAAATACGATAATGCATTTATCATGTTGTTTAAATTAATTTAATACAGACAGACCCGTTAACGTTATAGGTGACATCCAATAGAAATTGGATTGTAACATATTCAAGTGACTTATGCCTTATTTATTATTATAAATGAAATCAAAAATACTTTATTCTGTAGGACCTAGCGGGCACTTAGATATATCACTTACAATAAATCTTTATTAAATAAATAAGCTACTCTATAGTAGCTTTGACTATGTCCAATTACTTGTTTTTGGTATGTGTATGACATACCAAATTATCGATTTTTAAAAACCGTATTTTTACCGATAATTTATATGTCATACACGTATCTGAACCAAAGATTCGAACATAGGAAAAGCTGATCAGAGACTTTGCAATTTTAGAAATTGTTGGTCAAAACGAGCATTAGAGATATGAATAAATGATTTCATCTATATCTTAAGAGCAAATAAAAAGGCGATAATGCATTTGTCATGTTGTTCAAATAATTACTACAGATCCCGTAACGTAGGTGTAATTTAATAGAAGGAATGTAACGTTTTCAAGTGACTCACGAACATAATGGAGTGTAGGTTTCAAAAAGAACATGATACGACTCCTACGGAACCTCCTACGCATAGAAATTGTAATGTTATTTAATATATTGTGTTTCTTTATATCCGTCAAAAATATTACAGTACTGTTTATTTAACAAAGAAGTTTTCGAAAATTCCTGGATAAATACATAAATAATATGAAGGATTTTGAGTCAACACGATAATGCATTTTAAATAAAATTGTTCCTAATCATAAACTCCTATGCATTTTAACCAATGTTTACTTCACATTACACTATTAATACTATGAATCAAATGTTGCAAACACAGAAATTAAATTTTTAATCACGAGCTCAAGACAAGTTTCAACGCTATTGAGTTGGCGACAATATCCCAAATTAATATTTTTTCTAAATTCAAGAGTTGCGAAGTGTAGCAAAAGTTGATATTAATTATTCTATATTTACAAACTTCATATTGTTATTTATAAATGATTGTTCTAAAGCGTCGGTAGGCGGCGTCGCTTGTAAATGTTATTGGCAAATAAATTTGTATTAAAAGTCCATTTTCCAATCCATTTACGAAAGACGATAAATACAGCTTCGCTTTTTCCATTTTCTTATGTTCCGAAAAAAATCTAATTCAATTAAAACGCACCTAGATTTTCTTACGCGACGTTCTGTTATTGTAATCGAAATTAAATCTGAAATAAAAAAGCCTTAACTGGGTTTCTTTCGCCATTTCTTTTACCATGTGGCCATTTTGCTTTTGTTTTAAAAATGGTGATAGTTTATAGAGTAGATTTGTATACAAGTCAATATTATTTGTACACTTTGACCAGAATAAGTGTCAGTGATGGTGTAGCCTTTGAATAAAAAAAATGCTATTATCTTCATACTAGCTTTTCCCCTCGGCTTCGCTCGCGTTAATTTTATGACATAGATCTCGTTTGACAACAAAGCAACCCAAGCGACTTGTGGCGCCATCTGTTGGCCGATAGCCCATACAGCGCCCTCTATATTAGAAAAAATATTTTCACCATTGGAATGACATACTTTCTCGGGATAAAAAGTAGCCTATGTTGGGCTTTGTACCCCTGACAATATGTATACAAATTTTCATAATGATCGGCTGCTTAATCAAGCCGTGAAGGAATAACAAACAAACTCACTTTCTCGTTTATAATATTAGTATGATAATGTATTTTTTATGAACGACAGACGACAGACTTTTTGTGCGAAGGAGTCTGCGGCACCTAAAGTGTCTGCAGATGTCTGCGTGGCGCGCAAAAAGTCTGCCGCAGATTTTTCACAGACTCAACGCACACGACGTACATCTTCGATCATTCTGTCGGCGGAACTGTAAGGACGTACACGCTATGGAAATACAGAGATTACGATGTATAATTTTATACTTGAAATACAGAAAAAGAAGAAGAAAATAGAGAGTTTTCGGTACATCCGAGCCTTTCGCAAAGATTAGTATGTATGTAAGTGTATGTAAAATTACATACACTTACATACATACATTCTATAGATAAAGTAGTTTTTGAGATTAATTCGCATAAAGAAACTCAGAATTGGTAGTCGCAGAACTGCGCGCACCCTAAGTAAAGTCAGGAGCGCTCAACAATTTCTGTAGGCAGGTTAAGATAGGAATAATAACAAACAATCATTTGCAAAAAAATATATTCCAAGGTACATTTTTAAAGGAGGGGAACGAAGTATTTTCGCCTGCGCTACGTAAAAGCAAATAAGATTTGAATGTTATTCATTAGGGTCGTCGTAACGTATTTTTTACCATGTTCAGGAGGCCTGCTTTTTTCCAATATAGATTGTTTGGATGTAGTTTAAGTAAAAACTATACTTGAACAGATTTTGGATTTTTCAATATACGTAATCCATTACCAACATGGTAATTTGCACTCTGGAAAAAAAAACCTACGCACACCTGGGTCTACACTTGTATTTTTTAATTTATTTAAATGTTATTTTATTTTAAGGATTTATATTGAGCAGCGCGATGGCGTCGCTGTGTGTCACACTCTAATATGAACACGCAAGTTAAGCGACGTCGAACCTTGCCAGCGTTTGGATGGATTTCGTTATCTCGAGCTTCTCCGTGCTTCGGAGGGCACGTTAAGCCGTCGGTCCCGGCTGTTGTCGATGGATGACAGTCCTTAAGTTAAGTCGGTGGGCTTAGGGCGGTTTCTAGACAACAGCCTCTGCCAATCCGCATTGGAGCAGCGTGGCAGAGTACGCTCTAATCATCTTCGATTGAAGGGAGACTCGTATCACAGCAGTGGGATGATTATGGGTTGATATGATGATTACCCGCGGGTTCGCTCGCGTGGTCCAGAGGATCTGCCATTTATTTTTTCCCGTGGAAATGAGATGCTTTTCCGGGATAAAAGTAGCCTATACAACTCTTCAGACTTTAATCTATACTAAAAGAAAACATGTCAATCCGTTACTTTCAACGTGAAAGAAGGACAAAAAATACAAATATACTTTCTTATCTATACTAATATTATAAAAAGGAAAGATTTGATTGTTTGTTTGCATTGAATAGGCTCCGAAACTACTGGACCGATTTCAAAAATTCGATCACCAGTAGAAAGCTACATTATCAGAGAGTGACATAGGCTATAGCTTTTCCAGAATTTAATGTGGTTCCCACGGGAACGGGTCCGGAACTTCACGCGGACGAAGTCGCGGACAAAAAAGCTAGTTTATAATATTAGTATGGATTCTTACTCATTACATAATTTATTTTGTTCTACAACATAACCCTAAAAAATGTATGTAAATATTTATGCTTGTCTTACGTTAAACCGCAGAAATCTCTGTACGCGGAAATCCCAACAAGAATGCGTGATTCTCCCTCCTCTAGGGAATTTGCTTTGCATCATTTCGACTGATGTGATATGGGTTGGTTATATGTCAGTCTGTATTTGACATGCGGAGCAAGACTACTACTTTTATTCTTCTTGTGACAAAATAGCTTTCTATAGTACATGTTTTGTTATGTAAAAGCAGTGTATCAATATTGTTGTAGGGGCTCTACACTAAAAAACTAAAGTAAAGTAAAGTTAACCGAGGTGAGGAAAAAAAAGTTTTATTTTTTTGTTATTATATTTGCAAGTAGATTTAAGACATACTTTTGCACGTCAATATTTCTTAACCACTTTCCATCAGGTGGCTTTTTGTTTGCCGTATAACATTAAAAAAAATCTACTACCACTTCCGACGTGAATGGCCTGTTGAGAAGTGCCGCAAGAAACTCAACAGTTAACCTATGATAACATAAAAATCTTTAAAAAAAATCTTCAATTGAAATTTGAGAAGTCGAAGTAATAAAGAAGACGACGAAAAGCCCGTTCACACTCTCGTTTTTGCTCAACATGAGCTCAATTTGACGGTATCGTAGTTGGAGTCAAAATCCCATCGTACATTTTTATGTGAGTTTCTTTCACAAATCGCCGATGCCTCGCAGCCTTATCAGTAACCCAAGAACCATCCAACCAGTCAATAACAGACGCATACAGACGCGATCAATCATAGTTTGATCGAACTTGACACACTGGTTACAATACCTGTCAAATCGTAGATGTCAAATGACAGCTTATGTTGACAGCTAAACGCGATAAAACGAGTTTTCCCGTTGATATTCGCGCCCCCGAGCGCCCGCGGGGTGGCACTGAAAACTCATTGATGTCAGAATATAGACACTAGAACCGCATGGATTTTCCTCTTGTAGAATTTTTTTTTTTTTTTTTTTTTTATGAACAATGACAGGTAAGTAATCACCGCTATATTATGTTTTTCCTAAATATTCTTCCAAATTGTAATGACATTAATATATTCAGATATGGCACTCAATACAGATTACAATAACAAAATAAACAATAAATTACAAGCTAAATTATTCTAATTCTATACAAAAATAAAAATAATGTAGTAAAAATAAAATAATACAAATTGAAATTAAAAAAAGTCAAATAATAAAAAATAATGAATAACTAATTCGTACACAAGGCTACGCAAATGTTCGATACTAATGTTGTATACTATATCGCTCCGCCATCTTGGAAATCGCCGCGACATAAGTGTGGACGATCTTGTACGGCAGGCAGCGCGCGACTGGCGCGACGCGAGTCGCGGGACGAATGTCGGCGACGCGACTCTTGTACGAACATCAATGGAGTTGTATGGCGGTAGTCGCTTGGATACTAAAATCGCCGAGTATCGGAGACTTGCGTCGCCTTGTGTGTCTAGTACAAAGCTCCCATAAAACGCTTGCTGCGTTGCCAAGCTAAATGGCGATGGCCATTCTTTGCACAAGAAACGAACCAGATCGGGGGTCGCTGTTTCTCACCGCTATTCGGTGCCCTATCTATTAATATTAATCAATAGTAATGTCACTTGGTGCAATATAACTCGATTTACTTTACATGGAGACTACAAGACAGAAGTTGCTCTCTCACAATCTTAATTTTACTTTTGATGTTTTATGTACTGTGACCACCGGGGTCTGTTCTTTACCTTACGGTTTTAGTAGCAAACGCAGCCAATCCTGTTGAATTAGGAAACGAGATAGAATATAATAAAACTTAATTCGGATATAATCATAACACACATTAGATGCATGTAGATGACTGCTATGTATTATGTACAGTAATATAATGTATGTGTCACATGTAATGCAATAAATAAATAGGTACAATAACACTATTTTATTTAACACAGTGGGTATTTAAAGAGCACGACACGTAACAGCCTATGTGTGCTGCATCCAAAAAGGTCATTAGCTCAGTGTAATCTTTACTCACAGTTATGGGAGCAAAACAGTAGTATACTGCCATGAGTTAATACTAGGAAGAAGATCATTTTATGAGATTGTACCAAAATATTTACAACCACAAGATACAAAATAGTGAGAAGTAAGGAAATGCAGGCGGATATCGACTTTGCATCGTTCAACTCGACGAAGATCTGATTTAGACGCGATTTGTGATATATTTACTGCAAAAATGCAATATTCCATATATTTCGTATACCTATTTCTCATAGCGAATGGCAGGTATTCAGTTTGCAACGGAACACTTCGTTTTTGGGATCTGAATGGAGAGAGCACATAGGATTTATGTCATGTTGAAATATTTCTGAATATCTGCTACCATTTTCAGAGGTTTTCACATTTTTACACACCTTTTTTTGCACACCTACAACGTTTTCAAGAGAGCTATCTAACCATGCATCATGCATCTACACCGCAGATACTTTTTGTGAAGCATCAGGACCGTGCATCCACACCGCAGTTACTATTTTGTGGAGCGATGTTTATAAGTGTTAGTGGGCAACATTCAATAACAAAATGTTATTGAAAAGTCGGAAAAATGTAAGATCATGTTACGTAATGTTATCCTGTTGCATTCTGTTGCTCCAAATGCTGCACAAAAAGTACAAATTGATAGGTCGCAAAAAAATAAGAATGTTACCTAATGTTATCGTGTTGCATTCTGTTGCTCCAAAATGCTGCACAAAAAGTAACTGCAGTATAGATGCACCGTAACGATAAACCACACAATGCGGTGGGTGCGAAAAATGAATTCATTTCTACTTTGCAAAAAAAAATATTTTACAAGATTTTGTTCTACCACTTTGTTAGCATAGTTAACATCCCTATTGATTAAGCGATCATCAGCGATGCTCCTCGCCATGACTGTACTCTTCAGAGGAGCTAACTCAAATGAGTCCCGACTATGCGAGAACACTTTTTGAACAACACACGGCAGAGAGCAGGTTGACCACTTGATAAAAAGTGGGCTGGTCACCCGCTGCCTATGAACATCAGCAAGACTAGGGGCGATGCCAGTGCATTACAAGAAAGACTGCAGGATGGTGCAGGAATGTACAGATAACTGTAGACAAACCTGATCCTCCAAAAGATGTAAGAAATAAGTTTGACATTGAGAGTTTCATGAGAAAATTAAATTACCGAATTAAAAAAAATTACATTTTGATTGCGTCTAGAATGCGATGAAATTTTGTTGAAATTTGAATTACCTAAAAAAAAAATTTTTTACATCATTTAGCGGGTCAGGGCTCAGGATTCTCTGCAGGAAGTATGTACGTTAGTATTTTTCCGTCTATGTTTTCATCCGCCTCTATTTGTAAGCTGGCAATGATCCAAAACGGTTCATTGTTCAAATGTATTATGCAATAGATCCATTGTAATGTATTCTTTAATATAGTTTTTATAGATAGGTTACAAACATACGGAACCACAAGACTCTGTCTGTATTACAAATAAACGTAGTATAACGAGTTTAAAAGTTATTCACTGTTGTGTCACTGTCTTCCTTGATGAGAATTAAATGAAGTGTGAAAGTGACAAAACATTGTATAACTATATAACAGTGAGTGTCTAACTTCATTTCACGTATGATGATCTATCATTTTTCAAATAATAAATAGAATATTATAAAATCATTCTAAAACAGCTAAAACTAAGAAAGCCACTAATCTCTGAAAAAAATCTATAACAGTTTACTTACACAAACGTTTACTGGTACAGCTAACCCGCGCCGCGTCACGCCACACAACAAATGTACAACGTTTTCTTCAAAACGCGCTAACGTAGACAACGCACATTTTGTGACAGCGGTTGTCATCTGCACGTATAAGTACAGATGTACAAGGATATTTATGAACGTGAGTGACGTTTGTAGGAGGGCGTTACTGTCGCACATTTTCATACATTTTGTCAAAGGCGAACTGTCAAAAAGTGACATACAATATAATATGAACGGGAGTTGTAGTTCCAATTTCGGCCACGTTCATCTAGACCCTTGTAGGTCTGTAGCCAGATGTGCGTCGTTTCAAAATATTAAAAAGGTATTTGGAGAGTAGATTCTCACAAACACTTTCTCTCGGCAAAGAGTATTGTGTATCACTAATTATTCCTAAAATTTTAAACTCTCTTATGTCCTCAAAATTAAATGTCATACTTTGTCCAGATAGGTTATTTCTTAACGCTAGGAGGCGTTGGTGAAAACGAGCATAAGAATCTTTGAGTTGAGTATATCCTAAAAGGTTGAGATAACAGTAAAAACACTATCCGAGCTGGCAACACATAAGTAATAAACGAAAGAACCGTATTTGTGTGCAAACCCTAATTTATGAGGCCGTCTGTCCCTCGTCCCGGTCGCCGCGTCACGCACCGCACGTCCCACAGTGAGACGCATGAAATCAGTTTGTTATTCCACTGTACTTGTAATAAATTGTACAGCCACCAACATATTAGACCTTGGTGTTACGAGACATTTTTGTTTTAACTGGAGAGCAACGCCACGGTTTGCATCGATACAGTCGCTATCCAGCCTAATTCGAACGCGAATAACGCGCGGCAGTTGCGAGTAGCGATGCAAAAGACGCGACTACAAAATGTTGTCGTCGTGGGCTAGCGCCTGTTACGCATGTTCGCGCGTTTTGTGCAACATTGATCTTTTTGTAAGTTGGATTTGACTGTCTAATTTTTGCAACTCCGCAATGGATTATGAAACGCGAGGAAAAATGGCGAATTCACCCTTTCTGGTTTTTCAGAAAAACCTTGTGATCTTAATGGTAGTATAGGCCACTGCGGAATGATAGATGGGACAGTTTCCGCGGCCACACCACTCAGGTACACAGAGTATGTTTTTGCAGTTGTATCACACACAGTATGTTTTTACAGTTGTATCTTAAAAAGAGATATTATCACAAATAGCAGATGCCACACCATAAGCGAAGCGAAGTCACTTCTTTATTTAATTTTGTGTCCTTGTTTCGTGTAATTATCTCACTCTAATGGGAAAGCGAATAAAAAATATATTTTCTACCATAGATAACGTTGCATGACGCTGATAACTTTTAAAATCTTGAATAGTTTGGATTTCACATATCACTATACACATATCACTTCAAATTTACAGCGAGCGCTGTCGCGGGCAAGACTTGTATTAAGTACGTATTTCCTTACAATTTACGTACTACTTACCATCAAGCAAAATGATGATCGGCTACAAAAAGGGTTGTTTTCCATTGAATTATTCCACATACACTATCTTAGATGTGTAACCCTTATACGCCAATAAACAACAACGCGTCAAATCAACGTCCACTTTCCGTGCCCCCGAGATTCCCAACTATTTGTCACTATAAACGACCCATGTCACGAACTTGCCGAATTTAGCTATTTATTCACTCTTTACAAACTCCAAGAAAATTTTTCCCTTTTTAATATTATTTCTTACATTGTGCTACGAAACTACTGTCGCCTACGCTACGATCTGCCGCTATCGTCTACGGTCTGACCGTAGACGGTAACGGTCTGACCGTAGACGGTAGCGGCAGACCGTGACCGTGCACCGACTTTGTAGGTTTTTTTTTATTTTTATAAAGCTGACAAGTAGACTTTGCGTACCATTACGACTACAGTGCTACAAACTTATTAGTGCCGATGGCGGTGGCATTAGGATCGAAGCTATAAAGGTAATTGGTATTCAAGGCTTATTTATTAGTTCTAATTTTGATCACCGGCACAGAAAAGTTTGTGGCACTGTAGTCGTAATGGTACGCAAAGTTTACTTGTCAGCTTTATTTTAAAAAAAATAACCTACAAAGTCTGTGCACAAACCAAAATATACCGAAATCACACGACAAAGACCTGTTTACAACTTCAGGAGCCGAGGGCTTGTCCACAAACGGCGTTGAGGTCAAAGGGCGGTTGACCCCAAAACTTTAAGGTTGTGTAATAAGCAGAATTAGTATTGTATAGGTATTACTTGTGTCTATTCATATTTATGTGAGTTTTGTCACTATAGTACGTGCGCGCGAGTCAGCCGTATTGGCGACTAGTATAAACAGCTTAGTACGAGTTTTTTTATTTGCATTCGATCATGTCGATTTATACAAACCAACCAAATAGAGAAAAAACTCTCATGTTGCGAATTTTTAAGACACTTGTTACACATCAAAATTATGTGGCTTATTTACTCACATTTTAAAGTGAACAACCCGGCGAATTTGGATATGTAATAACGCGTTGAGAAATTCACAATATGAATCATTTTTTCAATTTGGCCGGTTTGTACACGTTAAAGGGCCGACCGCATGCAGCACAGCACAGCGCAGCACAGCGCCTTGCAGCTCATGGCGTTGTAATCTATGCAATATTATGAGAAAGGCCACACCAAACGAATGACGAACGAAATAAACGAAATAACGCGTTCGAATGTGACCAAAAAAACGAATACGTACATACTAAGCACTTTTGACTACTTTTACTATAAAAAATATATTTTTAATATTAGTTTGAAGTTTTGACATAGTTTAATTTATAATGTTAATTCAGTTTTTAGTTAAATTTTAATGTTATTACGTTAGTTTAATAATTTTATTAAAAACAAAACGTATTTTAAAGCACGAGAGTTGTGAATTTGTGATCCATTTTCTGACCTGGAGCTTTTCGATGTTTATGTCGATTCTAAAAGCTCCACCTGTCATTCCTATGAAGAAGGTTAGTACGCTGTCCGATTGAAGATATTACAAAAATATAGTTTGAAATATCAACATGGATTGAAATAGCATTGCAGGCGAAAGATTACTTTTGGTAAAAAAAAAAGGTAAAGGCATATTTAGACGACGTCAGTTTCTTGTACATTCAAGAGCAAAAAATTGCATGGAATCTAGTAGGGAGAAATAATTTGTCCTTCAGGAATTGTAAGCAACTGTCGTTTTAGACGATGCATGTCAATGATTGCTATAACATTATTGTATGCAACCGGCAATAAACTGGCATCGTGTGAATGAGATAGAAACAAAAATAAAAAAATCTAAACATGTGTTTGTGCAGCGCGAAGTAATGACAGATTCAGATGATCAGTCAACCATTTCTGACTTTTATAATATAGTTAAAAAGGTTCTCCATGCAAAACCAAAACCTGTAGTAGTAGGCAGATATTCCAATAACGAGAGGTCACCATTCACTAACGTGATGTTGGGCCTCTCAGTCAGCATGGTGTCTTATGGTGTGGCGAAGTCAGGAGAGGTATTGAACAACGGAGAGCCGCAGGATGTACTTTATTATGTACACATGTTGTTACCTACTCCTATGTATAAAAACTCTCAACCCATTCACTAAGTGTATTAACTTATATACTATTTAATGACACGTCTTATCGGGACGCCATCGTTTACAGGAAGGTGCGTAAAACACGTAGATTCTTATTATCACGAACGTTTGGTATGCTTATCTACGATGCATTCCATCACGTTACCACAATATAAAATCACTTTGACACCATGATAAATGTACTCTATGCACTTTATGCAAACGACTAGTGCAAATTTCCGGAGTCTAAGGTAGATTAAAAATGTAACATGCATAAAACAACATTGACTAAAATATTCTATCTAAAGTTTCTACTGCATGCAGATGGCATCCTCTTTGACGCTGAATAGTTGGAGTAATAGCACGGAAAGTTGGCATATTTCACACAAAGGCGCCATTGTTCAACTAAGATATAAATTCTTCAGTTCAACAAGAGACACGTTTAAGATTTAGGGTTAGTTCTCTCAATGCACATTTAATTTAAAAAAAAAACATTGTCCAGTGGAGTGAGGGTGGAAAGGGACGATAAAAGGGTGATTGAAGTGGAAAAAAATGTCCTAAGATCCACTGGGGGACCGAGCCAGTGGATTCAAGTGGAAGGATGGTGTGAATCAGATCTTAATCTATAGTTTCCTGTTTCAAATTCTGACGTAGACTTTAACACCATCTAATAGTTGTTCTTATTTGGTTTCACAAGCTTTTGTTTTTACGAGTTACATTTTTTTATGCCACAAAGTTGGCAACCAAGTAGCCTATAGACGCTTGCAATACCAGGGGTATCCCAACCTCCCCAAGTGGAGCTCTGGAGACCTTACTAACCGTAGGAACACAACATGGCCGAGACCAATGCTCTTTGGCTACGATCGTCTGTAAGGTGGAGGTCCTTCCCCAGACGGATTCAACTTCCGATTTGAGCGGATTATCCGCTGTGCCCTATACCTCTCTTACAATACAAGACATATGGACCACAGAGATTTTTTATACAAAATCTCTGCGTAAGCAATCCTGTTTCTTCTGACCGCCTCTACGTTCTCGCTCCATATCTTTTCATCTTTCTGGTTTTGTTATAATGTGACCTGTACTACTGTTTAACCCTTAGCAGCTTCTACTTCCCTCGTCGACAAATGAAATCCGTTAAATTTCATACATGTTTCACTCCAGAAACTTCTTCAAGGCTCCGTTGATATAGGAGTATGTGACGGAAATGAGATCCACATTTCTAGTTCCGAAGGTATTTCCATACTCAAAGGTACATGAAAACGTCTTCATTCGCCTGCAAAGCCGGCCCATATCTTGCACGTAGACTTCAGCAATAAATCTAGACGCCTAGACACGGCTTTTAGAACAAAAGTCGGGTGGAAATAAATACGTAACTTTCAAGACGTTCTACACGGGAATTAGAATTTTAAGCGCTTTGATGACGTCAACCTTAATGTAGGTATTATTGGAGCTTTTAGAAGCTTTTGTGTAACTTCACCTGTATGTTTAACAAATCTTCCGACTGAGCTTTCAACCATTTCTTTTTATACGATTTAAATTCTTTTTTTTTTACCTCTTACTTTATTTTTTTGTAAGGATACCTTCATTTACATCTATCTTCTTATTAATAAGCGGATTAGGCAAGGTTTAACTAAAACTTGTTTTATCACTTTCGCACTTAATCAAATTCTCCCAAAGAATAATGGTGACAACACTGGTTTTAATTAATAAAAAAATTCTGTGTACTTTCTGTGAAAAATCTACGACGGAATTTTTCCGCACCAGGCAGTATTTTTGTGTGACACAAAATCGATCGCACAAAGGGTCATCTGCCTTTCCCAGCGTTGAGTTGTGCAAAAACATCATAAAATTAACGACACATTACATTTTATAACTGCCACTGTCTAAAGAAACACAACCAAAGAACTACAGTCAAGAAAGAGACAGCTTGAGATTTTGAGAAATTAAATTTTTGTTTTTGCGACTGGCTGTATTAATTAAGATTCTCACACGTGTGTGTGAATATATAATTCCTACTTAAGAATATTGCGATTCTAGCGATTGGCTAATTAGTAATTTACCATTGACCTTAACTTATAAAACTAAGTCTAAGAATATTGTCCATCGACTTATCTTAGTGTCTATTTAATGAAAACACTCTGTTCATGTGTTATTTGCACTAGTATTGTTTTCATTACACTATACTCTAACTCAAAGGGTTCTTTTGAGCCTAGGTCTGTGTCGAGAAGCTGGGATGCCTCAGGATTCACATGATGTCGAAGTCTTTGTTCATTAGCTTCTGCACACTTTTGAACCACTTTCTTACACGTAAACAACTGAACCAATTTAATTATTTGTACATTTGTACGTTCGAGGTGAGAAACCAGCAGTCTAGCGTGGTAATACCACGGGTCAAGGTTTGATACACCTCGCATTGTGACGTTAACTTTGCATTTTACGAGGTGAAAAAATGGAGTTCGCGTGACCAAACACAGATTTATTACATACATACACACACGCCCTATTTCTGTTGTATAAGGGATGATTTTTGGTAACACAATCAAACTAAATCAAAAAAAAAAAGTGGACGCAAAGTGCTTTGAAATTAAACCAATTCGCGCGGATTTCAATTAGGACACCTATTCGAATTCAATATGTTCGATCGCGCGTTCGTACGAACTAAGTTCGTGCGAATGGATTTACAAATATTTGAGTCGCGCGACAGCGTCGTGCGATTATCGGTTAGGACACCTATTTGAGTTCAATATGTCTGATCGCGCGTACGTACGAGTAAAATTCGCGCGAACCTACGATGATCGCGCATTTGCGTTCTATTAAGACGATGCCTTAGAACGACGCCTCAAAGAGTCTCGCCGCGCCGGGCTGTAAAAGACTTATTCTTCCCAAGAATATAGTATAATTAAACATTTTTTCATTTAGATCCCACTGCTGGGAAAAAACACCTCCAAGCATCCATGTCGCTGGTCACGTTAGTCAATAATCTCCACAAAAGGCAGTCAAAACGTAGGACCATCTCATTATTAACTTCCCCTAGACTATTTACCTTTTTCCGTATGTTAGAAACCATGAGAACTTTAGTCATATTATTATCTTTTGGAAAATCCTCTCAACTGTTATGTATTTATAACTGACAGTATTTTATGTCTGTAAATCTATTATAACATTAATAGTTTTACAGACATAAAATACTGTATGTTCATTATTTGAAACATGGACCCGTACAATATGTTTACCATAACACGCTACCACGGCAATAGTAATTAAAATTCTGAGAAATTGTTAAATTATCTTGTACAATTTCAGATACAATCTACAAATGAAAGAGATGAGCAGGGTAGAGAATCAAGAACAGATATTAAAGCTAATATTGTAAGCATCGTTATGAAACTTTTTAATTAAACAGTACAATATCGATTCTATTGAAAAATAAAAATTCGAGTTAATGCCTTCATGCAATATTTAGAAAATTTGAATCATATTTTACGTCCGTGTTCAACCTCATTCATTGGCACACTGTAAGTACTCCTAGATATGTCAGCATTTTTTTTTTAAACTTAAACATACAAAAATCTACGCTAAATGTTATGCTAATCTTAACACCCTGTATATCCGATAAAGTATTTTCGACACGCAAAATCCTAGTTTATTTCCTTATGTGTTTTATATTTAGATTTAATAACGAATGCACGCTATAATATGCGCACAATCCCGTTAATCCAGTTCCCATAGGAACCTTACCACTTAAGATGTAAGTTATTGAAGTAGTACAGCGTTTATGAGATGGGTTAGTTTGACCGGGGAAGTATCACCCTTTAAAATGAATGAATGTGAAAAACAGATGAACACTCACAAAAGTGTTATTGACATTTTAAAAATTGACATGTCCCCGCAAAGGGCACAAGGGGAAGGTAAATTCTACACACCGACCGCAAGACGAGTTCAACTAGCAACAAGAGGTCTGTTTCGAACACAACCACACCAACTACTACAACTACCGGAACATAAAAATGTTAATACTTGTAGTGAGCAACACAATGACTGTTCAATAGATGACAACATCACGGATACTTTACATAAACAAGACCATCAGAATATATTGGAATCAACAGTTATTATAAATTCACCGAGTGATGTTAAAATTAAACAAACGAAAAAACTATGCGTGTTGAGCAGCAACAATAAAAACAAGGTTCTTAAAATTGTCAAAAATGAGTTTGATGATGAATACAGCGTATGTCATTACTTGAAACCGGGTGCAGGAATAGAACAGTTACTTGACGGAATTGAACATAAAGTGCAAGACTTTACTACTGACGATTTTTGTGTTATCTTTGTGGGAGAGGCTGATTTTGTCATAACAAAAAATTATCATACAGTGGTACAGAAGATACAGGAAAAACTCTCACAGTTGTGTCATACCAACATTATAATTGCAGCTCCAGTTTTCAAGGTACACTTTGGTGCTTCTTTGTTTAATTACAGAGTGGAGACCTTTAATCGTCAATTGTATTTGAGTAATAAACGGCATGGCTATGCTTATCTGCTGGACTCAAATCTCATGCTTCACTATTCCAGAAAGCATTTCTCTTTCAGCTTTGGAAAAATTAATAACTCTGGTTTCTCAAATATTGTTAAACAGTTAAACGTTTTAATTACGGAAATTAATCAATATAAACTACAAACCGACTCAAACTTACAGTCGGATATTACCCAGCCGAGTAGGAATAGCCAGGTTGTTGAAGGGACAGGTTTTTTTCGTCACCAACTTTCTTGGCATACTACATCAAAATATCTGCGGATTGATTAATAAATTGGACCTTCTTAACGTTGCCATTCATGAGTTGAAATCACAAAGTAAAGAGGTAGATATAATTTGTATCACGGAACATTTCATGACAGAAGATGATAGATGTAATCTGTATTTAAATGGTTACAAATTAGCAACTAGCTACTGCAGGAACACCCGCAGGGGTGGTTCTTGCATATTGCTTCGCCAAGGATTTGAGTACGAAATCGTTGATGTTTCTAAATTCTGTATTGGATGTGTTTTTGAATGCTGTGCTGTTAAACTGACTTATGAAAAGCTTATCGTTGTATGTGTATATAAACCACCCAGCGCTGACATTGAATTATTTTTAAATAAATTGACATTATTGTTGGACAAATTATGTTTCAATAATAGTAATAATAAATTTGTTATTTGTGGCGATTTCAATGTTAATATTTTAAAAAAGACGAAATTTACAGAATATTTTGAAAACTTATTTTTAAGCTATAATTTAAAATTACAAATCAGACAGCCCACGAGACTATGTAGTAAAACTTGTCTTGATAATTTTGCTGTTAATATTAGAGGCTGTAAGAGTGAAGTGGTTGAATTAGCATTGTCAGACCACACAGCACAGTTATTACAATGTCCTGTGAGAAGGACATGTCTGATTAAATCATGGTATATAGGAAAACGGGACTATTGTAATGAAAACATGGCGAAGTTCAGGGAGGCTATTCAGGCGTTGAGATTTTCCGAGGTTTTCGAATCAGATAATGTAAATGTGGCATATGATACGTTTATAGAAAATATCAAGTTGTTCCATAATCTGTGTTTTCCGTATAAATTAGTATTAATTAGAAACAGGAAAAAACAGAAATGGGTGTCACGTGGTGTTAAGGCCTGTAGCAAAAAAAAGCGGCAATTGCTATGGCGATACAGGTCTTCTCCAAACGAATTTAACAAACAAATACTAAAGGACTACTGCCAAAGATACAAAAAAATAATTAACTTAACTCAACGAGCACAAAATGATCATTACATAAGAAACTCTTTAAGTAAGTCTAGAGCTTGTAGGCACACATAGATACTGCGCATGCATGTAGTGTGGAGGATGACGTAATGGTTGCTTGCAGTAGCGCCTCCCGGGTTTATTATATAGGTCTATACCTGTTAATGAATGTAGTGTTAATTTAGTTCTCATTTTATCGTAATACAAGTTATACGTGTACGCTGCTGTTTCATTTATCTGGACCTTCTGAATAGGGTTTAAGTGAGGACAATATTAAGAAACCCTAAAGTGGTGACCCCGTGGAACATTTCTTTTTTATTTTGTTATTAACTTTTAAAAAAATAGTGAAATCAGAACTTTTTGAACAGCGGATTTATTTCGATAGTGAGAACTCGCGTTATCCACCATGAATCCACCAACAATCAGCATACATCCATCAACATCAGCAGCGGACCCTATGGCGATGTTGGAGCAGATAACGCTAACGTCCAGAATCCCAGATTTTTGGCCTGACATGCCAAGGGCATGGTTTCGCCGATTCGAAGCTACCGTTACGCAGCAGAAGTTGTCAGATTTGGCGAAGTACGATCTGGTAATAACTAAGCTGGACAAGGAAATCATGGCTCAGGTCTCGGATCTTTTAGACCAGCCACCGGCAGCTGAAAAATTTAATACTCTTAAGAAGCGATTGTTAACAAGTTTTGAAGAGTCTGCCAGTAGGCAGGTGCAGAAATTAATTGGCGAAATGGAGCTGGGAGATCAGCGTCCATCTCAGCTGCTAAGGCGGATGCGTGAATTGGCCAGAGATAAAGTGCCGGACGACACTCTTAAGCTGTTGTGGCAACCACACCTACCAGCATCGGTTCGAGCTATCCTAGCGGTAACGCCATCCAAGGACCTGGACGCCCTCGCGACGGTGGCGGACAAAGTGATGGAGAGTACAGGAGTAAGGCATCTCTCGGAAATCAAATCGACGACGGCAGAGCCTGAGACATCAAACGCCGGACAGAGTGGCACTAGTCAGATATTAGGAGAATTAGCTAAGATTAGCGTTCGACTGGATAATTTGGAGCGTGGTAGACCGAGACAACAACAACAACAAGGGAATCGGAATTTTAGATCAAACTCTAATAGTGGCAGACCGCAGGGTAATAAGCGCAAGAGTGCTAATTGGTTGTGTTTTTATCACTTCCGGTACCGGGACAACGCGGCGAAGTGCGTAAAACCGTGTAATTGGAGCAATGTTAACCGGGAAACTACGGGAAACTAAGTGTAGTGCAGCCGATGCCGGCGGGTTCCTGCACTGTTCACAACCGCCTAATAGTATGTGACAAAAATTCAGGTATGCGATTTTTAATTGATACCGGGGCTAATGTATCCGTGTTACCGATCGATAAACAATTTTTACGTAAAAATAAAACCAATATTTCGAACTATAAATTGTACGCGGCCAATGGTACAGTCATCGACACATTTGGTACTAAAATGTTAACACTAGATTTAAGTTTAAGACGTAATTATACTTGGACTTTTGTACTAGCTGATGTTAAGCAGCCGATTATTGGCGCTGATTTTCTTTCACACTATAAATTGCTTGTTGATTTGAGTGGGCGTAAGCTTTTAGATCAAATTACTAATTTAGATGTGATTGGATCAATTGTGATGTGGAATGGATCATCGTTAAGCACTATTGACCATAATAATGTGTATGGCGATTTACTGTCGAATTTTCCTGAAATAACAAAACCTGTTTCATTTAAGGAGAAGCCTCCACATTCGGTGTTTCATCATATTGAGACATCCGGGCCACCTGTGTATGCGCGGGCTAGACCATTAGCACCCGAGAGGTACAATAAGGTTAAGGAGGAGTTTAGGCGAATGCAGGAGTTGGGTATTTGCAGGCCATCTAATAGCGCATGGTCGAACCCTTTACATGTTGTACCGAAGAAGGACGGGCAAATACGTCCTTGCGGGGATTACAGGGCTCTTAATGCTATTACTAAACCGGATAGATACCCAATTCCGCGTTTGCACGACTTTACTTATGTGGTAGGTAATAAAAAAATATTCACGCGGCTTGACCTTAACAGAGCTTATCATAACATACTTGTCGCTCCCGAGGATATTGATAAGACCGCTATAACTACACCTTTCGGTTTGTACGAGTTTACACGTATGACATTCGGGTTGCGAAACGCGGCGCAGACCTTCCAAAGGTTCATGACTAATTCCGTTTTTCAGGGGTTAGAAACCCAATTAGAAAATGTAGGGATGGACCCCAATTTTTATTTTTGCTATATCGACGACGTTATTATAGCTAGCGAATCGGAGGAGCAGCATAAAATGCATTTGGAAGCAATTTTTGACCGATTAAATAAATTCGGAATCACAATTAATTTATCCAAATGTAGTTTCGGCCAGTCGAAAATCGAATTTTTAGGGTATCAAGTTACGTCAGAGGGTATTAGTCCTCTGGAAGATAAAATTCAGGCAATAATAAATTTTCCTAAACCTAAAACTGTAGACCAGCTTAGGCGTTTTTTAGGAATGTTAAATTTTTATAGGTCAAGTTTACCTAGAGCTGCGCAACATCAAGCAGAATTAAATAAATATTTAAAAAATGCTAAAAAGAAAGATAAGTCAATCATTCAGTGGACAGTTGAAGCAGATGCTGCGTTTGCAAATTGCAAAACATGTTTACAAAACGCTGTCGTATTAGGTTACCCAGTGGCGAATGCAGAGTTAGCTATTATGGCGGATGCATCGAACGATTGTGTAGGTAGTGTGTTGCAAATAAAGGTGGATGCACACTGGAAGCCTTTAGGTTATTTTTCTAAAAAACTCAGTGACACCCAACTTAAGTATAGCACATACGACAGGGAACTATTAGCGATTTATTTGGCGGTACATCATTTTAGATACTTGATAGAAGGTAGACCATTGATTATTTTCACCGATCATAAACCTTTAGTTTATGCTTTCTCGAAAAAGCCTAGTGACAAAGAGACTCCTAGACGTATTAGGCAATTAATGTTTATAAGTGAATTTACGACTAATATTAAACACGTTAGTGGTAGTGACAATAGAGTCGCGGATGCACTTTCGCGCGTCGAAACTATAGTATGTCCAACGGCAGTTGATTTCGCGGAATTAGCGGTAGCGCAGCGCAGTGATAGCGAACTGACGAAACTGTTATCAGACACCAGCGGGCGATTGAAATTCAATAGAATTGTTTTGCCTGACAGTGAGAACGAGGTGACCTGTGAAATATCGACTAATGTTATGAGACCGTATTTACCGTTGGAATTCCGAAAGATTGCTTTTAACGCTGTACATAGTCTATCACATCCTGGAATTCGCACGACTCGGAAATTAGTCGGTACTAAATATTTTTGGCCGAACATGAATTCGGATGTAGGTCATTGGGCCAAAACTTGTATTCAATGTCAACGGTCAAAGGTCATTCGACATACTGTATCAGGATTAGGGCAGTTCGAGGCGAGTAGTCGGTTTAGTCATCTCCATGTGGATTTGGTTGGACCTTTATATACTTCGGAGGACGGATACAGGTACTGTTTAACAATAGTTGATAGGGCTACAGGTTGGCCGGAAGCGTTCCCTCTTAAGGATATTCATGCGAAGACGGTGGCCAAGATACTCTTTGAGGGCTGGATCACACGTTATGGCTGTCCTGTTAGGATTACAACTGACCAGGGCAGGCAGTTTGAGAGCAGCTTGTTTGCCTCCTTAATGAAATGCTTGGGAACAGATAGGTTACGTACTACGGCCTATCACCCACAGAGTAATGGTGTGGTGGAAAGGTTTCATCGGTCTTTAAAAGGAGCTATAATGGCTCGGAGTAATTTGGGTACTTGGGTTGAAGAATTACCCACTGTCTTGTTAGGTTTGCGAGCAGCACCACGTAGCGACACTGGTGTTAGTGCCGCTGAGTTAGCATTTGGTAAAACCATGCGGTTGCCAGGCGATTTTTACAATGGTACAAGCATAGGAGTTAGCGATTCTTACGACTATGTAGATAAAATCAGAGAGACTATAAGTAAACTAAAACCAAGACCTGTAGGGCAGAGAGATGCCCGAACAGTCTTTATTCATCAGGATTTGCTTAAGTGTTCGCACGTTTTTATGCGAGTAGATTTGGTTAAAAAATCACTACAGCCTCCATATGACGGACCTTTTCGCGTATTAAAGAGGACTGATAAACATTTCTCTTTACAGATGCCAGGTAAAGAGGTACGGGTTTCTATCGATAGATTAAAACCAGCGTATATGCTTAATGATGTTCCAATCGTACATTCGCAACAACATAGTGATACGAGTAATAACGCGACAAGCGAAACGCCTATAACTCGGACCACACGCAGTGGCAGAAAAGTAATTAGACCCGTAAGGTTTTCTTCATAGGTTTATAATTATCTATTTACATAAATGTGAACTATATACATTCATAAATATTATACATTCATTATACATTGTTTTATATACAAATTTAAATGTTTTTATTTTTAGCTTGAATAATGTTTACATTGTTATTATAGTATAAGCACGTACTAAGAGAAATAAAACTTAGCAATTGTTTATACTAGGTCAATTTAAATTAAGTGTCAACATCTTTTAATTTTGTTCTCGAGTACTTTATGTTTACATCGTTATTTTAGGCTATTTAAATGAAGAGTTAAACATAAATCTTTTTATTGTAATTTCAACCGTTGAATACTGTATTTGCTGTAGCTATGGGTTACAACCAAAGCAAACCGCAACAAAACAATGTTGCCTTGACTCAGTCAGTTTCAAATACTGAAGTCATGGGAAATAGAGTTAACCTAATAGAAATAACTCTTATAATTTTTGGCTGTGTTATAGTATTGTTTGCAATCTTTTGCTTGAGACAACAATGTAAAAAACGAGTTCGGAGCTGTATCCGCAAGGAAGCAGTCTCAGCAGGTTGGACGCCGCCACCTGCGGTAACAGTGCACACAGTGCAACCTTCAACTACACCGCGTAGTCATGACGGATATTAGTGTCGCGGTGGTGTGTAGAAAAGTTATTGTTGTGTTAACTTCCAGTGTAGCGTGTTACGTAATGTTTTTAATTTTAATTATCCTGCAAAATCCGTTTATCTTTAATTGGCATATTTAATGACATTTATTTTTGACCACAATTCATGAAATTTATTTATTCGTGTGCTATTCGCGATTGGTGTCAACTGCGGGTTAGCGGGTGTCATCGTTTCTTTTTGTAATGTCACCTGACGGTCAAATGTGCCAAGTAAGAATGAATGGACTAGGTATAACTAATATGTGTAGTAAGTAAAAGTAACAAGTAATATGAAAATAATTTGTTGATTTTTGGTAAAAATTTTTTTTTTAATAAGTCAAAAGTTTATTTTTCTTTTCTTATATTAATCGTTAATTTTAGAAAAATCACTGTATTGTTAATTGGATTAAATCAAAAAACATGTAATTTTAGTTTTAATATTTTTTTTTCCTTTAAAGAGGGGGGCTACTGTAGGCACACATAGATACTGCGCATGCATGTAGTGTGGAGGATGACGTAATGGTTGCTTGCAGTAGCGCCTCCCGGGTTTATTATATAGGTCTATACCTGTTAATGAATGTAGTGTTAATTTAGTTCTCATTTTATCGTAATACAAGTTATACGTGTACGCTGCTGTTTCATTTATCTGGACCTTCTGAATAGGGTTTAAGTGAGGACAATATTAAGAAACCCTAAAAGCTACATGGCAGATTATAAATAAGAACAAAACTCAGTATCCCTATGAAACTATTCAGAATGTTATTAGGGATGGACAATGTATTGGCAATCCCGGACGGGTGGCTAACGTTTTCAATGACCACTTTGTTGACTCGATAAAAAACAAAAACCAGAATGATAACAGCTCTACTTGCCAAATACCAGCTCAAGTATCGAATTCTATATATATGTCTGAAGTTACAACTGAAAGGGTCGTAAAGGTAATAAAATCTTTGAAAAATACATGTAGTGTGGGAATAGATAGTATCCCTACTAACGTAATAAAAGAAAATTCAAGCTCACTTGCTCCTCCTTTGACACACATTATAAACCTAACCATTAGCACTGGAGTATTTCCTGATAACCTTAAGACATCAATCATTAAACCAATCCATAAGAAGGGAGACAAAACAGACGTGAAGAACTATAGACCTATTGCTAACCTACCTATCTTTTCTAAAGTTTTTGAGAAAGTGTATCACGACATAATTTATAAGTTTTGCGAAAAGTTCAACATCTTTGCGGCGGAACAATTTGGTTTTCGTAGAAATAGAAATACAGTAAAAGCTATTCACAATTTATTGGACATCATTATGGCTTCCACAGATAAGAGACAACATATTTGTGCTATATTTATGGATATGTCGAGTGCATTCGATCATGTGGATCACAAGCTGTTGTTGGCAAAGCTCTATGCTTATGGGATAAGAGGTGTGTCACTAAAATTGCTCGATTCGTACCTAAGCAAAAGGAAACAATACACTATTATTACCAGGCTATGCAGGAAAACAAAAGTCAGAAAAGAATATGTATCTCTGTGTAGAGATGTAGAGACTGGGGTACCTCAAGGTAGCATTTTGGGTCCGTTACTGTTTACTTTATATATAAATGACTTTCCAAAATCCATAAAGCAACCCATGATACTGTTTGCTGATGATAGCACAGCTATCGTAAGATGTAATAATAATTTGACATATGAAAATGAGATAAATACGGTTATGATTAATCTTAATGAATGGTTAAGCAATAATAATTTATGTCTGAATAGTAAAAAAACTAAATTGATGCACTTTCGGCAAATGACTGAGGTGCCCGCGGTAACTTTAATGTGTAATGGTGAAGAAATTGAATCCGTCACCGAAACAAAATTTTTGGGTGTGCAAATAGATTATCAGACCAACTGGAAATCGCACACTGATAATCTATGTAAAAGAATAAACAGCTCAGTATATGCTCTGTACAAACTCTCTAAAGTCGCAAATAGGGATTGTGTTCTGATTGCGTACCGCGGTTATGTTGAGTCGATAATGCGTTATGGAGTCATATTTTGGGGAAATTCTGTGGGGAAGAATCTTGTGTTTAAGTACCAGAAAAGGTGCATAAGAGCAATGAATGGCCTAAAATCAACTGATAGTTGTAAACCGTTCTTCATCAAGCAGAAAATATTAACTCTCCCATCGTTATACATTTACGAAGTAGCAGTGTTCGTCATGTGTAACGACTCTTATTTTGCTACGTTTACGGAAAGGAATCCGAATAGAAGTCATCGCAATGGGAACAGGATATGCGCACCAAAATTTAAAACTGCACACGCTGGTAGTAGCTTCTTTGGAATGGCCCATAAGATCTTTAATAAGGTTCCTATCGCACTTAAGTCATTGCCCATAAACACATATAAAAAACAATTAGCAGCTTTACTTGTGGATAAAGGCTATTACACAGTCCAGGAATTTCTAGCTGATAAATCCCTGATATAATTTTGACATGTCTTTCTATATTAAGTGTTTGTGTGTTCTGTGTTATATTTTTTATGTTAAAACTTATTGCCTTTGTATTTAATCTGCTTGATTTGTTTTGCTGTTGCTATTATATTTTGCTATTTATCTACAGCATTATTTGTATACCTTAACTAAGGTGGAAATGTAGTGAGACTATTTTATTTGACAACCTTGACATTATTGTATACCTATGTTTCACAAATAAAACATTCTATTCTATTCTATTCTAAAAGAATGTGAAATAGCAATGCATATCGTTGTGAGAGAGATGCGGAAGCCCAAATCATGGCTTATCTTTTATAGTAATTCTCACCTTTTTAATTGTTAAAACCGGACAAGTATGTACTTAATAAAAACGTAAAAAAGCTGTATATGAGCGACCAGCCGGCACTCGGATAAGCCCATGCGGCATATTTGTTATTATATGTTCTGTTTTTACATTGAATAAATGTTTAAAAAAAAATTTAAAAAAAATTGTCGGGCAACGCACAATGTAAGGTTCCGTATTAGCCATGCTTTGCTTGCAGATAAGTACAATGCCATATACTATGACATTTGTAAGTTTTCATTAAAGAAATTTTACTTCATAAGTTCGTCGGCTATTACTCGGTAACTATTAGAGCCTACTTAACCGTAATAGCTTTCATTGAAGGTTCAGCATATGGACTACTACCATGATTTTTTAGGGTTCCTTGTAGTTTACTACGGAATCCTAACAATCAGAAATATTATATTAGACGCCATTATTGGTGGTGGCTAATTATGACACTGCGGCACACATTTCCAGTACTAACTTTTTGTCCTGTCATCTTGTGTGCCTTGGCGACACAAAAAAAAAAGATTTATCTATCTATCAAAAGTGTCTGTGAAAACCTACTCTCTTAGGCGGGGCGCAAACGTGGACACTTTTGTGTCTTGTGTCAGATACAAGCTACCGATGAATATTTGATTTCTAATGAACCAGTATGAAATCATCCACTCCCTGGCGCATACGTAAACGTCTTTTGTGTCCGGTTGCTTCCACATAACACATACTAATGAAGATCAAAAAGTGTTCGGTGTCAATGATCGGCAACAAAATGTGTCTACGTTTCTACAGCGCCTTTATACGTTTAGAATTTTCGAATCAAAATTTACCTATATTTACTTCCAATGGGTTTATATCAAAATACCTATCATCTTATGTAAACATATTTATGTAAATACAACATTTCCGAGTTTCGTGCAAATAAATCTAGTATCAATAGCATGGTATAATTTCAGAAGCCTGTGTTTGCACTGGCTGTGATAATATTTGCATAGCATGCTTATTTTGAAGAGTAAGCAAAGTCAAGGAACTGAGATATGGTACATATTTAGAATACATTAAGATGAGAATAGATTATGTAATGTTTATGGCGGGTTGCACAAAAATGTTTTAAAGTTAGGCAAACAAGAAATCAGGCCATCAATTGCACGTTTTTAAGCAAAGCCAATTTGAACAAAAAAAAGATATTCTTTGACGAATCACACAACGCCACATAGTCCCTAACTAAGCTAAGCTCGTATTATGGATAATAGATTGCTAATAAATATATTTAAAAAAAACACTTAATAAACATAGACTACATCCAGAACAGGGCCCGATTCTACTAAAACAAATGTACCAATGGACTCTCAATGGTGTCTCAATCGTGTCTCAATAGAATGCCGATAGTGTATCTGTGGAACAGTTTTTGACATTTGTTATGGACTTGAACAATAAGTTACTGTTGTTAGTTACTTACTAACACTGATACACTATCGGCATTCTATTGAGACACGATTGAGACACCATTGAGAATCCATTGGTGCATTTGTTTAGTAGAATCGGACCCCTGACCAAGGACGCCTAGGGTCCATTGAGGGACCAGCAAGTAGCACGTGGAAGAAGGGAAGACAGACATGTCTATACACACAAATGTTTTCTTTGCGCAGAATTTGAACCCATGCGAAAATTGCTAGCCCCGCCACTCCACAACGGGGCCTGTCAATGCCCTAATAAGTAACAAACAGGAAGAGTATTAACCCTATAATGCTACCTTAGGTATCGTTCGGGTTATTTAGGGTTATTAGTGGTAATTATTACTTGTTGCCATGTAATGGGTGTTAACTCATCAGACCCCACTGTTGTCCTTAGATAACAGCCGTTAAACTAAAAGGTATTTGGGTTGTGGTGAAATTACGATTATAGTGTTTACAACTCCCAATAGTGTTTACGAGTGTTAAGGCGAGGTCAGATCTATGATAACTAGTCGATAGTCAAAACAAACTATACTAGTGGATAGTTTGTTAGTAAAATTATATATTACTAGTGAAACCGGCGCAACTTCGTCTGCGTGTATATATTTTTGCGCAGTGGAGCCATCTATATCAGACTTGATGAAATCCTACGGGAATCGCGTGCTTTTCTGGATAAAAAGTATCCTATGTGTTAATCAAAGGTATCAGCAACCTACATACCAAATATCATAAATATTGGCCCAGCCATTTGAGCGTGAAGAAGTAACAAACATACACATAACTTTCGCCTTTCTCAATGGTGTCTCAATCGTGTCTCAATAGAATGCCGATAGTGTATCAGTGGAATAATTTTTGACATTTGTTATGGACTTAAACAATAAGTTAAAATTAGTAGGATAGGACTAGATGTCCGCAGTTTTAACAGCGAAATTCTGTTATTCCGTTCGCTGCCT
Organism: Endotricha flammealis; assembly: GCA_905163395.2. Lineage (NCBI taxonomy): Eukaryota > Metazoa > Arthropoda > Insecta > Lepidoptera > Pyralidae > Endotricha > Endotricha flammealis. The sequence continues at coordinate 799,758 of LR990871.1, read as the reverse complement.
AGAGTAAATCGGAAAAAAATTTGTGACCGTGTTACATCCTAGACCACAGCGATGCTTACCATCAGGCACGCTGTGGTCAAACGCAAACCTATTTTAGCTAAAAAAAAAGCTGCTTCCTCATTGTATCTGCAGCACACACTTTTCTATTGAAAGATAGATAGATAAAACATTTATTCGTATGCCACGGACATTACAATTTACAAAACACATAACACAAACTTACAATAACACAACAACAACTTAAATACGATCATGGCACACCCGTGCAACGAAAGGGTCTCAATGTATATTAATTGCTCATACTGAGCAAAACACTGGTTTTCAGTTGCAACCAAAATACAAGGCAGTCGCGAGTCACGAGACACAAACTGTAACATCGCTTTTTAAAAATAAATAAATTAAAATTGCAATTTTTGTTAGTGGCCATTTTGCTTGTGTCCGAATTGGTGATAGTATATAACGTAGTTTATTTTCTTTATACATACAAATTGTAAATGACAAGAAAAAGTGCCTGTGAAGGTCTAATTTCTGAAATAAACGATTTCATTTCATTTCATTTCAGTGTCAACCTTCTGTTTACATAGAGATATGAATGAATAATTTATCTCATCATCATCATCATCTCGGCCACAAGAAGTCCACTGCTGGAACAGGCCACCCCCAAACGCCTCCAATGCGACCTGTTGGCAGCGGACTGCATCCAGCGGCTTCCTGCGACCTTCCGCAAGTCGTCTGACCACCTTGTAGGTGGGCGTCCTACGAAGTAACTATTAAGTAATCTGTGGTCCTATTCTGCGCTTTCCGGTACGTGGTCGCCATTCCAGAACCCTTTTGCCCCACCGGCCGGCGATTCTACGCGAGACGCAGAATAACTGTGGTGCCGAGCGAAACACACATCTTTTCACCTCACTACAGCGAGGAAAATGCTAGGTGCAAGAAAAACGCAAATAATATATTAAATAAGTGTTTTTTGTTTTCATGCGGTGTCGTGCTGGTCAGTTCGATTATTCTAAACATAAAGTTGGCGCACTGGCATGAAATAAGTATTAATGCATTTTCAGAGGACTGGCGGTATAAAAAATTATAGAATAGAAAGGTTCGAATTTTAAAAATTCTTTCCACGCTAGGGCACAAAATGCACTTTTGCGCTCAGATTTCGAATGACAAACAGATTCTTTCGGAGCTTGTGAGGTGAAATAGTAGATTTTACAACAAGTGCACAAAACGAATCATTTCTATCCGAGTAGTAGTGATAGTAATGTCGAGGATAGAAATGGTTTTGTGGACGAGTTATAAACTCTGCTTTTCACTTCGATTGCGAGGAAATAAATAAATAAACGCACGAAAAACAAGACCTGTTTCCCCTTTCCCGCCGCTTTTTTTTGACATTGAAATTAGGCTTGGGCAGACCTATACAGCCTACTATTAAATTAATTTTGTAATAAAATAATTTTCTTAAATTAATTAAATAACCTACCGTACTTTAATATAAATTTTAATATCTTTTATGACTTAAAAAACACATAAGGCAAATAAATTAAAGTAAATATTATAAAATAACAAATTCTATCTCTGAACTTTTTGTTGTGTTTGGCTGTATGGCTTATTTCCTTTGCCTTAATATAGATACATTTATGAGTAGATACGTTTTTGCCCTTGTGCACAAAATTCGATTTTGTGCAGCCTATATCCTGCGCAAATAAGCATTTTCTGAGCATGAGAAGTGAAAAATAATTTATTTATCAATCATATATAGCACTTTTACGAAAATAATCACATAATATTTACATTAAATAATTTCATAAAGCTATAAATAAAGAGTATTGTAATATAACTGTCGTGAGATAAACTATATGGCTTGCATTCGAGCTAAATTTCACCTGAATTATTCATGAAATGCAATCGGAGCCATGTCTGTGCCTATATCCGTCTGCATAGTTTCTTTATTAATAGCTACATACAACCTAAATGAAATACATAATAACTAGCTTTTCCCTGCGGCTTTGCTCGCGTTAATATTATGACATAGATCTCGTTTGACAACAAAGCAACCCATAGCGCGACTTGTGGCGCTATCTGTTGGCCGATACAGCGCCCTCTATATTATCTCTATATATATATAGTAGAAATTTTTTTTTCCCATTGGAACTTTCACGGGATAAAAAGTAGCCTATGTTGGGCTCTGTATCCCTAACAGTGTGTTTGCAAATTTTCATAATGATCGGCTGCTCAAGTCAAGCCGTGAAGGAATAACAAACACAAACTCACTCACTTTCTCATTAATAATATTAGTAAGGATTAAAATAGTTGTTTCTCCTAGCTTCGCTCAACTGTATCCTTCTATAACTATATCCTTTTTCAAAAGTCCAAACGATCTTTATACACCTTAAGTTTTTTAATTTAAATAAATAATTATTATTATAATAAAATATCTGATAAAAATTGTTAAGCTTAAACATTGTTTTTTTGTGTAAATAAATAATTTTCGCGCGGCAGTCGCATACTTGATTCCATAGCCGCGCAAAAATTTTCGCTTCGTCAAAACGCGGCCTAAATGTTTGTTCTAAGCTTCATATTTTCAGTAATGTAGTGACAAATAAAGCGTATTCAATGTGTTGCTTGTTTCGGGGAACAGTCCATGAAATTCAATCCGCACTGGGTGCGACCGACACTGTCGTTTTACAAACATTACTATTCACAATGTGATGGGCTAAGCTATGGGCGACAGCGAGTCAGTTTAAAGTCAACATAAAGTAGGCTGTGAATCTTCTTCTTCCTACACCCCTCTTCAGAATATTACCAATTTACCGTAAATTATATTATTTAGAAATTTCGTCACGTCAACGCACAATTCGTTGACGGCGTGATGATATGGACCTCTTTGCAGATTTTCGTGTATCAGGCGGCATAGTTGATGGTGCTTCTACTCCAAAATGTTGTAGAGCTCAGGTAATTAGGGAATTTATATTTGAATGTTCTATATCATTAATTTGAAACGTACGCCACACACATAGCTATTCAAACGAGTAAATTTAGAATCAATGGACTTCAATTACTCCATTAGGCATACATGAGTAATATTAGCAATTTGCGTTCACAACCAAAATTGCAATTTTCAACCATTATTGGAATAACTAACACAGAAGCTGTCCATCACGATTCAAAAATTATTCAGATAATATTGCTTACTCTAAACATACAACAAGAACTATATAAAAGTATTTCTTCATGAATTTGAACCCACGTCCTCTCGAAACCCATCCGAGTGCTCTTCGAACTGAGCTACCGGTAATGATGGCGAAAATTTTCAAAAGATAAGAATGGTTAGTATGCTTAGAACCGAAATAACTATACAGATCTCTTTTGTCCTTTATTTGATTACTCTATTTATTTATTTTTATTTATTTGATGTCATACCAGTAGACAAACAAGCAATCGGGCCCCCTGATGGAAAGGGGTCACCGCCGCCTATGGACATCAGTAACACCAGGGGCGCTACCAATGCGTTGTCCGCCAAGGAAGTTGGTTTTATTGTCAAAATGTAATTAAAATAATTGTGTTTTTTAAAATAATATAAATTGCATGACGACGAAATGTTTGCACATCGACAGAACGATAAAATAGCCTTGTTCTCTATCTAAATACCTTTAAAAGACCTGAAAATTTACATAAATAAATAAATATATAGGGACAATTCATACAGATTGAGCTAGCCCCAAAGTAAGTTCGAAACTTGTGTTATGGGATACTAACTCAACGATATCATATTTTTATAACAAATACATATATAGATAAACATCCAAGACCCGAGGCCAATCAGGGAAAGTTCGTTTTTCATCATGACCCGACCGGGGATCGAACCCGGGACCTCCTGGGTGGCGATCTGGCGTGATAACCATTACGCCACGGAGGTCGTCAAACATAATATCATATTTTATGCAAATAAATATAAATTATCATAAATATACAACCAAAAATACATAAAAGTAAATCCAAGGGACCACCGAACTACCTGATGATATGACGATACTTCAAAGAAACTTATTCTCTGTCAACACAAAACCTAGTTCTAATATTCAGGACCTAAGGCATTTTTTTGTGTACGTCCTTCATAGTACATTGACCTCACCCCTGTTTACAGGGTCGACCCGGTCTCAAGGGAAGGGTGCATTAAGTAAGGGTTGTCGGCACAACAAAAGTTTTTCCTGGACTCTTGAACTCTTACGTTCTTTGTGATGTTGAAAGAAATTGAATTGAGAGCCTCCAGTGGTATTGTTAAAACTTTTTTTATACTAAATGATTACAAACAAGCAGCCGGGCTAACATGACAAGCGCGACAAAATTTTCTCGCTCCGGTCTGCCAATAGCGTATCTCGGTTATGTCTCCAGTAGACAAAACAGGCATTGCTATTGGCGAAGAAGCTTTGTCACGTGCGAGAAACTATCTCGAGTGTAAGCAGGTTAGGCTGGCTGGTCACCTGTGTTAATGACAATGGTTAGAGGTGTCAATTCGATATACGTTTTGCGCTTTGATATAATTTTAACTTTTGTTGCTTTTGTTTTTCTTCTCGCTCAACGCTATTTTGATTGATAACGTTTATATAAAGGCGCTGTCCCACTGCTGCGCACGAAGAGGCTTTTGCTTTGCAAGAGGATGTACGTGATTGTGTCCACTGCAACCCACGGACACGTTAACCATCAAGTGACGTCATTGATACACGCGTGGCTTGCTCAACATAGCTCAACGCTGTCAACGCCATGCACGCAGTGAATGCTGTACACAGCTTGTTCCACAAAGCGTGCACATCGCTGCGCACGCTGTGCATGAACACGTGGGCCACGTGGCACATTACAGCTGCTATAACTATATAACTATGACAATCAATGCGTAGCCTCTCCGTGCGCCGTGGTGGGCCACGCTACAGCTGTACGTAGTCGTGGTTTTATATTCGTGTATAGCTTGTACTGCAGTGGAAACGTAAACCCACGTAGTTATCCACGCAGCTGTAATGTGCCACGTGGCCCACGTGTTCGTGCGCAGCGTGCGCAGCAGTGGGACAGCGCCTGAAAGTGTTGTATGTACCTACCAAACTTCTAGAAAAAATATAAAATATGTTTTACTAGCTGACCCGGCGAACTTCGTATCGCCTAAAGAACCTTCATGCTGAATTTCATTCAAATAACTTCAAAACGGCAAAGTTTCATACTAACTTTCCACCCCCGTTTAACCCCCTAAGGGATAATTTATGAGAAAAATATTTTACTCGTGTTTCATGCCTTTCAATAAAGTACCTTAATGCTGAATTTCATTTAAATAACTTCAAAAACGGCAAAGTTTCATAAGAAATTTGCGCCCCCGTTTAACCCCCTAAGGGATGATTTTTGAGAAAAATGTTTTACTCGTGTTTCATGCCTTTTAATATAGAACCTTCATGCTGAATTTCATTCGAATAACTTCAAAAACGTCAATGTTTTATACTAACTTTGCACCCCCGCTTAAACCCCTAAAGAATGATTTTTGAGAAAAATATTTTACTCGTGTTTCATGCCTTTCAATAAAGAACCTTCATGCTGAATTTCATTCGAATAGCCTTAAAAACGGCAAAGTTTCATACTAACTTTGCACCCCCGTTTAACCCCCTAAGGGATGATTTTTGAGTAAAATATTTTACTCGTGTTTCATGCCTTTTAGTATAGAACCTTCATGCTGAATTTCATTCGAATAACTTCAAAAACGGCAATGTTTCATACTAACTTTGCACCCCCGTTTAACCCCCTAAGGGATGATTTTTGAGAGAAATATTTTACTCGTGTTTCATGCCTTTTATTATAGAACCTTCATGCTGAATTTCATTCGAATAACTTCAAAAACGGCAAAGTTTCATACTAACTTTGCACCCCCGTTTAACCCCCTAAGGGATAATTTTTGAGAAAAATATCTTACTCGTGTTTCATGCCTTTCAATAAAAAACCGTAATGCTGTATTTCATTTGAATAACTTCAAAAACGGCAAAGTTTCATACTAACTTTGCACCCCCGTTTAACCCCCTAAGGGATGAATTTTGAAAAAAATATTTTACTCATGTTTCATGCCTTTCAGTAAAGAACCTTCATGCTGAATTTCATTCGAATAACTTCAAAAACGGCAAAGTTTCATACTAACTTTGCACCCCCGTTTAACCCCTAAGGGATGATTTTTGAGAAAAATATTTTACTCGTGTTTCATGCCTTTAAATAAAGAACCTTCATGCTGAATTTTATTCGAATAACTTCAAAAACGGCAAAGTTTCATACTAACTTTGCACCCCCGTTTTACCCCCTTAGGGGATGAATTTTCAAAAATCCTTTCTTAGTGAGCACCTACGCCCCAAAAGGAACCCCCATGCAAAATTTGAGACTCCTGGCACTTGTGGTTTCGGAGATTTCGTGATGAATCAGTCAGTGATTTTCTCTTTTATATATATAGATTTGCAATACACAACATTACAGTAGGAGACAGTGATAGACAGCTAATTTAAGGAATTGCATCAACGCCGCCTTATTGCTAAAAAGTAAAAAAAAAAAGCTAAGAGCAATCATGAAAAATAACGATGTTAAATGACAAAATGAAAAGCCTGAACTGGATTTTTTTGGTCATTTCAGTTCGTCATCATGAGCCAGAACACGCGTTGCATATAAAAATTCTCTAGCCCATATTCTATGTATGAAAATAGATATCCATCTGTCGCGACTTCTACATAAATATCATAAATATCTATTAAATAGAAAAGATATGTAATTTTATAAATTTAAATAATAAACTTTATTGGGTGAATAAAACAGTCGCTGTTCTTTAAAAATTGAACTAAAATAATTTTTTATTTTTTTATTTTTTTTCAATCATATTAGTTTTGTTTTAATCAGGGATAATGCGTTGTGGGAAATAAATGCCAGGTCACCTGTGGTTTCACTCAGGCGTTTTTTTATTTATTTTATCTTCTTAGTGGTAACCCTAGCAATTGTAATACGGCCCATGTTCCGAGTCGGCCTGTGTAATTATACGAACATGACTGTCGTGCGTTACGTAATGACATACCTTATATTGACTACCTCATGTCTGTGACTTCACTTGACTTTGTCAAGTTGGATAGATTTACAGCCAAAATGAAGAATCGATCCGGATAGACTTTTTGCTATCTAAGATTAAAAATTAAATAAATTTTTTGACAAAAGTGACATTTTTTATACGTAAATATCCGAGATTGAATTCACCGATAAATTCAATCTCGGATTCATTTTGGCTGTAAGATAATCAATGTTAGAATCCTGACTTGTAAAGATAATATATATATTTTACAGAATTTTAGATTATCTTTGTTTGAAAGTAAGTTAGGCTGCTTGTCTTATGCACCAGACAACAGATATATTGTAAATAATAACATATTCTTAAAATACATGGAAAATACCCAGACTCGAGAACAATCATAAATAGCATCACTAAAATGTTTGCCCCGTGCGGGAATCGAAACCGCACTGTCTGGTGCCGAAGGTATGTTCACTATGAACTGTCAGAAAATAATCATATGTTATTTCCTATTGAAGAATCTTGACTTGTAAGATAAAGCCTTAATTATATATAACTATTAAGACAGCTGTAGTTTTCTCCCCCAGGACGTCAATAAGCTTCATTGCTTATTGTCTATCTGAGGTCGCCGTTGTTGATCCTGGCTACACAGGAGACACACTGGTGGGAATGTGTGGTGGGCTTGTCCCGATTGTAAGATAAATATATGGAAACAGGAAGAAATCAGAAGCAAATACTTGTCTAACATACAGCTAAACAAACGGCATTCACAATCTTACTCCCAAGTAATCAAAAACGGAGACCAACGTCTGTTACGTAAAAAATTGTCGAGTAAAATTACATAAAAGCTTTTTAACGCACGAAATGGTTTAGACGTAATATGTAAAATGTACAGGCTTTCGTAATTAAATAAAATGTGTACACTATTTACTTAAAGACCTTTTAAACACTACTTTCTCTAGTTAAAGTGGTCAATTAACAAGTAAAAAAAATGGTAATAATTACTGTTGATACTATGTATATTCTTACTCTTCATGTTAAGGGTTACCACCACAAATATTCGGAGAGTTAAAAGTATCTCTTTTATAGCGTTGACAAAAAAAAGAGTTCCTAATAGTTCTCATAGAAATGAGAATAACGCGACTGTTAGTCAGTTTCTGAAATACATTTTTATTTTTATTCCAAACTAGCATATATCCCCGCGGCTTAGCTCGCGTTAATTTTATGACATAGATCTCGTGATTGAGAACAAAACAACCCATAGCGCGACTTGTGGCGCCATCTGTTCGCCCATACAGCGCCCTCTATAGTAGGAAAAATCTTTTCCTATTGGAATAACATACTTTCACGGGATAAAAAGTAGCCTATGTTGGGCTCTGTATTAAATACAAATTTTCATAATGATCGGCTGATTAGTCAAGCCGTGAAGAAATAACAAACAAACAAATAAACAAACTCACTTTCTTATTTATAATATTAGTATGATTAAATCCCAAACTATATCTTTTTTCCTGGGATATCTGAAGACTCAAGAAAAGATATAACATAGTTTTGATCCCGAAACTGATCCCATAAAAAGGCGAAATTTAGGGTCGAAGTTTGTATGAGTTTTTTTTGTTTTTGTTTGGTTTTATTTGAAACTAGGTTGCAATGTTCTAGAGAGGAGAGAGTTAAAGTTGGTTATTGTGCCCAGACTGTAAAGAGGAGACGACTTCGCGTACAGCTAGTCTTCAAATATTGTATGTAAAGTTATATTAAATATAACAATAATAAGAAAACTAAAATAAAAGTTTTAGATACATAAATAGTATAAACTAACTGTACCCCTATTGCAAATTAGGCCCTTATAACACAGGCACACAGGAAACCCTAAAGGCGCGGTCCCACTGCTGCGCACGCTGCGCACGAACACGTGGGCCACGTGGCACATTACAGCTGCGTGGATGACTACGTGGGTCTACGTTTCCACAGCGTGCGGAGCGATGTGCACGCTTTGTGGAATAAGCTGTGTACCGCATTCACTGCGTGCATGGCGTTGACAGCGTTGAGCTACGTCGAGCAAGCCACGCGTGTATCAATGACGTCACTTGATGGTTAACGTGTCCGTGGGTTGCAGTGGAAAAAATCACGTACATCCTCTTGCAAAGCAAAGCTTAACACACGTGCGTAGCCTCTTCGTGCGCAGCAGTGGGACAGCGCCTTAAAGTGGGAGCCTGTGCAACAACAAACTTACTAAATAAAATATTTTTCATTTTCATCGTCCCTATGAACATCACGATACTGCTGCATATATTTAATAAAGTTGGCGTTAATTTTTATACGCCCCCGTAATGGGCTGGCTCACCTCGCTTTGCCCGTCTATCATAATTAGTTCATTTTGACTAATATATAATTAAGCACTTTTTACCTTACTTTTACTAAAATATTAAAGTAAGCCTGTTTCACTAGTTACAGAAAGGTTATCTGTCAGATAGCATTGACATAATCATTTGATAATATTATTCATTTGTCTGATTTAAAGTGGTTAGGTTTTTTTTATTATTATTTGGTAAACAAACAATTTTATTGGTTTATGATAATTTATATAATGGTCTTTAGGCACAACAGGCCATTCTTATTTTTGAAGAGAGATGTGAAATTCTTTCAAAATAGGTATTTTCTAAATTTTTTATGATTATTAACATTTACAGTATTTTATGCCGGGTACAGACTTGCATAGCATTAATGTAACAGAATTCCCATGGAAGCCTTGCGCGCACGAACCGAGCACTCAACTCGTGCTCGCAGCGATCGATGGAGGAAGAAAACACAGCACTGCGTCCACACTAGGAAATGCTCCTTTAAAGTTAAGCCGCGGCCACACATTACATTCAACTTTGCGTCTAATAGTGGCTCCAATTTGAATTGACTCCAACTACTGCACTATACATTGGCTTCAACACCAACTTTATAACCAAGCAATGGAAACAGGCCGGCTCATTGAGAAAATCTCAGTTGCGGCCGCAAGAGGGAAGACGATGGGTGATAATTTACTTGCACTAGCGGCTTACGCCTATGGGTTAGGCACATATGCTTATTACTTGCATAATCGAGTTAGAAAACGACAGAAAAGCTCTCTAGTCAAGACTAAAACGACTCGCAGTCTCGCATCTCAAGATGTATGACGGAGTCCAATATGAGGCGCGTGCGCGGTAATGTGTCCAAGATGCTCGCGCGCACTCCCCTTTCTTTCCCCTCGCCTTTGAACATGTCTCAAAAACCGACTCGGTGCGTGTCAGTATTGGGCATTGGATCACATTGTGTCCAAGTACCGATACACACATTGCTGCGTTGGACGCAAAACGTTACATTGGAGCAAACATCACCAATGTGTGGCCGCGGCATTACATTACATGCTATGTTACACAAGTCTGTATCCGGCATTTTAGGTTTTAAATTTTGTGTCATTTCTTGTCAAAAAAACTATAGTTATCTTAATAAAATAACACTCACCGATAATTTTACAGCATGTTTTTAAACCTGAAAACGAAGAAACAATATTAAAACATGTGCACTCCATATAGTGAACCTAAAACGAAATCTATCTTGGTATATCCTTACAGTATTGCTAAATCCGTCTATCCGCGGTCTAACTCCGACACGATTAGTACTAGAAATCTATATGTACACCTTACAGAAGATCGTAGCCACATAACATTGGTCTCGGCCATGTTGTGTTTCTACGGTGAGTAAGGTCTCCAGAGCTCCACTTTTTACAGGGTCGGCAACGCGCGAGTGATACCCCCGGTGTTGCCAGCGTATATAGGCTACGGTGACTGCTTACCATCAGGCGGGCCGTATGCTTGTTTACCTTAGTGGTATAAAAAACACACAAATGTATAAACTACAAAAACATTGAACAGACACTCGCTTGTCCGATTTTTTTCTATCGATTATACATTAAATACAGGATGTAGCAATTGAGAAGTATAGAAAACTCATTGTGCACGTAGGCACGCTGAATAATGTAGCGAGGGGCCGAGGAGGCGAATCCGCGAGCGCGGGCCACAATCAACTATTCAGTATATGTGTATTGCACGCTACTTCCATGATAATGTGATAACAGACTAAATTGTTTTAAAAAAAATAGGTGTTTTTATATAAAGAGAGGTAGGGCATAGTGGATAATCCGCTCAAATCGGAGCATCCCGTCTGGGGATGGACCTCCACCTTACAGAAGATCGTAGCCAAATAGCATTGGTCTCGGCCATGTTGTGTTCTTACGGTGAGTAAGGACTCCAGAGCTCCAATTGCGGTGGTTGGGAGGGTTGGCAACGCGTGAGTGATACCCCGGTATTGCAAGCGTCTATCTATAGGCTTCGGTGACGGCTAACCATCAGGTCGTATGCTTGTTTGCCACATTTATGGTATTAAAAAATGCACACAAAGAAACGTTTCTTTTCTAACTAATCTCAATTTTTTAAAATATTTTCCGGAAGCCTTTACACCTGCTTCCTACTCCATTTTCACTTTCTTTCCCCCGTCCTACCTTTTTCATTCCTTCTTAGGTGGGCAACACATGTAAGATCTTGTAGTCGTGGATGTCCATGGGCAACTGTGATTGCTTACCATAAGGTGATCCTTTAGCTCGTATATAGAGTCTGTTGCGTGTCCGCTGTGACTGAATATGTGAGACAAGGTTCTTTTTTTTAATACCACAAAAGTGGCAAACAAGCATACGGCCCGCCTGTTGATATCATCACCGTGCCTATAGACGCTTGCAATAACCGAGGTATCATTCACGCGTTGCAAACCCTCCCAACCCCAGTGGAGCTCTGGAGACCTTACTCACCGTAGGAGCACAACATGGCCGAGATCAATGCTATTTGGCTACGATCTTCTGCAAAGTGGAGGTCCTTCCTCAGACGGGCTGCTCCGATTTGGGTGGATGATCCGCTGTGCCCTACCTCTCTTAAAATTTCTATAAACCATTGTCATCACTGATGTACCATATTTAGACCTCTGTCATAAAAAAAATAGGTCGGAACTTTCATTGGCTATTATATAAAATATCTATACATATAATAAAACAGTAGACCCCGATATGTCTGTACTTTGAATATATTTGGCAAAAATGGAGAGGGAACAGTTAGAGAAAGGTAATAAAAGCGAAAAATATTTTTTTAAAATTTTTATGTCTGTCTGTCTGTCTGAACGCACATATCTTCTAAGTTACTGAACGGATTTTAATGCTGTTTTCACAGGAAGCTAGAGCTCGGCTTGGAGCAGAATATAGGCTGTGTTTCATTTAAATCGCATGACAGAAAAAGGAGTTATCCTTATTTGAACATTTCACGCGGACGAAGTTGCGGGTAACAGCTCGTATTAAATATTATAGTAGCAGTATTCCGCGGCTTCGCCCGCGTAGGCTTTTTGGTGTTAATATATTATGGCCTAATGACACTAACAAATAACGTACTAATTAAAAGAGTTTTAAAAATCTGTACTTTCGGATTACCTCCTATAACTTCACAACCGCTTTATAATATTAGTATAAAATTTTGGTTTAAAAAAGATAGATTACGCGGATAAATCTGCCCAGTCAGTTTGTATGTTTGGTTGAACGCGCTAATCTCAGGAAATACGATTTTAATTAAAAATTCTTTTAGTGTTAGATAGCCCATTTATCAAGAAAGGGTATAATGATTTGGACCAATAGGAGGAGAGAATCAATCGAAAGTGTTTTGTTTAAAGAACAGAAACAGAAGATTGTGAGAGACTGCGGTGACTAAACTATGCATAACTTGTGTGTCAGTATGCCATTCTCCCCCCAGGTGTTGTAGACACATATTGTAACATTATTGCGATTTAGTGAGAATTAAAATAATGAGAATGATGAATTAAAGTAATTGTAAGGGGTAAAAATATATATTAAAAAATGCCTTGATGTGAAATGGAACGTGTTTAATTACTTAATTAACAAGTGTAAAATAAAAAAAATATTCCTGAATATTACTAAATACAAAGTGTAAAATTAAAATTGTACATCTGAAAAATTACTCAAGCACGTTCGATTTCACATAATAGAGTTTTAATATAATAACATCATCACCCATAATTTAAGGCCTAAGTAAATAGTCCATAATAATATTTCGATATTATTAAACGATACCGTTCATAATATATCATTATCTATACTAATATTATAAAGAGGAAAGATTTGATTGTTTGTTTGTTTGCATTGAATAGACTCCGAAACTACTGGACCGATTCCAAAAATTCTTTCACCAGTAGAAAGCTACATTATCAGGGAGTGACATAGGCTATAGCTTTTCCCGAAATTCAATGTGGTTCCCACGGGAACGGGTCCGGAACTTCACGCGGACGAAGTCGCGGGCAAAAAAGCTATTACCCATAAGAGTTTTATTTTTACTGGCGTTTATGATTATAATATTATACGTTTCCAAAATAGAGTTGTATTATTCCAATGACATACTTTTTAAATAGCTAATTAAATTATAGACCAATTTAATAAATAACAAATGTAGTTTAAGGAAGGCTTAATTGTTATGTGTGTATTTAATATTTACTGTGCCTGATAACGTTACGCTAACGTATGTATCGAAATTTAACCCCGACTTTTGATAACAGCTAGGCGAAGTAACAAGAAATCTTCACTATTCGCGCGCGATAAAGCCACTTGGCTAGGGGAACTTATATTGAACACATTAACAAAAGGCAGTAATGGCTCGTTGACGACTGCAAGCGAAAAAGACTGCGGGCGTGGCGATACGCGCCGCTCTGTGTAGTGGGTAGTGGCATCACATTGGGCCGTGCGTACATTTGTTTCCACTCCGCGTGCCTCTTCAAACTCGCTTGTATTACCGCCGAGTATAAAAGCTAGGCCACAATCTCGCCGTTATCAGGTTTTATCACGGGACAACGAGCGGTAAGAACAAATGTATCAAAATGTTGAATGACGCAACGAGACGCCACCGCCTCAATTTTGGAAGAGCATAAGCTAGAGAAATAGGTTTCGATAAATATGTTTATGATCATAAATATAATCTCAAAACTGTATTGTGAAAAGTCAATACCAAACCAATTTACCATCAATAGACGATTATGCATGACTTACTCACAAAGGAGATCGGCAAAGTGAATTTAATACAATTTTATCTAGATCAAAGAATTAGATCTTCGATTGGAAATTCCTGAAACTTGTCGAAAGTACTAATTAAATACAAAGTTCTATATAAGTTTTAATAGTACGAAATTCATTGTATAGATTAGGAGTTCCTCCTGTCGATCCTCGTACAGAACAAATAATTATTCGATACGATAGTGAAACCCGCGCTATTTCGTCTGCGTGTATCTTGCTTTCCCAAAGAATTTTTAGAAAATCCTTATACTACATATTAACCTTGTTCTTTAATCTTTTGCTGAACATAGCATCAAATCTGTTGAGTCATTTAAAAGATCTACAGCAAACAGACGGAAGCGACTTCATTTTATGCTTTGTAAATATCTTTTACTTCTCTCTGTTGTGTTTCAATCTAAGAATACGACGCAGCGATGTCGCGCCTTGCTGCGATGCGGCTACGACGCAGTATACCCTATAAAGTTATATAGTTTCTGCGATATAACGTCGTATCGTGTGTCGTAACACGATGCGACGTGGAACTTTATACTTGTATTCGTAGTCATACAAGCAACTATTAAGTAATTAGATTTTTTAACAGTCTATAACGCTATAGTAACTCTGTAGTCATACGCGCTTTGACGCCTATCCAGTCCTATGGATTGTCAGCTATACATTATGGCCAAGGTCCCTACGTGACATATCTTAAACTGCGACGTCTAAAAGCGTCGCTACTTTTAGTCGTAACAATTGGCAATTTTTCGTGGAAATATAGCCCGTCTAGAAGCTCCTTAGAAGCTTAATTCTAAAACATATTAAAAAACTAATAACTCGATGATATCATGAAGAATTGTGTTCGACGATGACATTATTGTCAATACAAGAACAATTAATAACCACTAATGACTGTTGATAACGGCTGAATAGTTATCAACTTTTGTATAGGTCGCACCTGGTCAGACTGTGGCCAATTAAGTAGAAATATACAAAAGTAAGGGCGCGTTTAGATGAAGCGAAAAACCGCGGCGCGGCCGATCCAGGCTTAACCCTCCACCCGTCGCACGGTGATAGTTGACAAATTGTTATGTGAAGTCCTCAGACTAAGAACGACAACTTCATTCATCTTGCAACATAGTAAATTTTCGAAAATAACAAATTCCGAAAATGACAAATTCTGAAAATGACAAATTACTAGGCCCTCAGGATGAGAACGACAATTACCCGGGTAGTTTTGAGAAAGTTCTGGGACGGGTTTAGGATGTGTTGGGACGACAGAAAGTGTCTATAAGGACCTACTCTAAATTTGTTTTTACAACAAAGATGGCAAACAAGCAAACCGCCCGCCTGATGGTAAGCATCACCATAGCCTATAGACGCTTGCAATACCGGGGGTATCACTCACGCGTTGCCAACTCTCCCAACCACCTCTAGTGGAGCTCTAGAGACCTTACTCACCGTAGGAACACAGCATGGCCGAGACCAATGCTATTTGGCTACGATCTTCTGCAAGGTGGAGGTCCTTCCCCAGACGGGCTGCTCCGATTTGAGTGGATGATCCGCTGTGCCCTACCTCTCTTAAATAAATAAATAAACATTTTAAATCTTTTGTTGAAAATGATAGCATAAAATTATTAATGATAGTAAAAACTCTTTATACTGCACACAATAGAAGTTCAAGTTATAAAAAAGCATTTCGTTTCAAATTCCCAAAAAAAATTAAACAACATGGTCCAGGAAATTCACTTATGTAACAAACTCGTTATTTCTCGTTGCAATTTTTGCTTTTGACCACTCCATAGAGAATGGCGAATAACTGGCGGAATAAACGGGGAATGCTTTTAGTAATAGTTGGTATTTTCATATCAGATGCAGTCAAATGCTATTTCAATTGTCTACGTGTACAGATAATAAAAGAGATCGGTCCGTAAATACGATTCAAGTTTTATAAATATTGCGTGAAGGGATTTAATCAAACTTTTATTTATCAAATAATATTCATAATTGTACTATGTCATTATTAAGTTTCATAACAATGCTTACATTATTAGCGTAAAGATATTCGTTCTTAGTTGGCTACCCTGGTTACCTCTTTGCTCTGGCATCAATACGTACCATTTTTTTATTTTTAACCCCCGACGCAAAAAGAGGGGTGTTATAAGTTTGACGTGTGTATCTGTGTATCTGTGGAACTGTCTGTGGCATCGTAGCAACCAAACGGTAGGTCCGATTTTGATGCAGTTTTTTATTTGTTGACCCACGACTTAGCAACGCACTGCCAGTAAACGTACTGTATCGTCTGCCTATCTCGCTACTAATCCGATACCCTCTTTCCCCAGTTTTCGGTCACCGTTTAGCCAAGGTCTTACAGGTTGTACCTGGATGAGATTGGCACTGGACCGAAAAGGTTAGCATGCTAAAAGGGCTTTTACTCAAAAGACAATTTTGGCTGTTTTTGACATTATTTTTTTTATACTAACTACAGAATTTACTGTCAATTGCCAATACAAAACACACTACTTCCATGGTGTGTATTATTGCCATTATCTGTATAAGAAAAACAAGGAAAACTAGGTAGGTAACTAAATTCCGTTATAGAGACATAAATGACGCGAGTTTACCCAGAAAATACAGTTTCCCCCGCCATTACCCCAATTTGGAAAACGAGGGTAGGCAGAGCCATCATTGGAAGGGCATAAAATTTGATACAGCCTCGCCCTATCGATTTTATTTCTCGCTCTTTCATTCGCTCTTTTTATTATTCGTATGAATGAATTGTTACGTTTGCGCCTTAATGTTAGTATATCTTCACATTTTTTGAGTTACTGTACAGTGTTATGCTGACGGGAAACTTTCACAAAGTTGATGGAAGTGAAGTGAAGTTGGGCAAGAAGTTAGAATGTATAGTAAAGACGAAGTTGGACGAAGAGACCATTCACAATCACGTTTCGCTCAAATTCGCTACAATAATGTAGACCCAGCATTAATTTAGTCCAGTCGTGTAAATGATTCACATAGTGTTATTTGAACCTAAGTTAAGCCGATGCCAACGAGTTTGTAAAGAGGAAACAATCAGAATAAAGATTAACACTAACATTATTTTCACTTATCACAATGTGCACTAACTCAAAATGTTATTGAGTATTCTCTGATAAAGATTTAATAATGTCAATATTTATTTCAATTGCTAACTCATTTCATACCCGAAATATGGTCTGCCTTTACGGCCCTTATAACATATTAATGCCAGCATTACGTGTCGGTAATAACAGAATAATTTAAGACCAATAAAATTTTAAGGGTATGTCAGCACTTAAGTGTTTTATTACAATTGTTGAATTTTGATAAGCGGCTGTTTGGTTATTTTCTAAGTGCCACTCTAAATACCACTGGTAACATAGATTTGATAAGAGTGGATGTTACTTTTAAGTTAAAAAAACTGGCAATAACTAAGTTGTCTATTTTTTTATATCCTAAGACAGGTAGGGTACAGCGGATAATCCGCTCAAATCGGAGCAGGCCGTCTGGGGAAGGACCTCCACCTTACAGAAGATCGTAGCCAAATAGCATTGGTCTCGGCCATGTTGTGTTCCTTCCTACGGTGAGTAAGGTCTCTAGAGCTCCACTTGGGGGGGTTGGGAGGGTTGACAAAGCGTGAGTGAAACCCCCGGTATTGCAAACCTCTATAGGCTACGGTGTCGGCTTACCATCAGGTCGACCGTATGCTCGTTTGCCACCTGTGTTGTATAAAAAAATATCATTCAAACAAACAAGTGGGCCACGTGATGTAAATATTGATATTAGAAACACCAGGGGCACTACCAATGCTTTGCTTGCTACAAAAATGGTGGAAATAAAGAGAAAATGAATAGTTAGTAAGGCAATTTCTTTATAAAAGCTTACGTAATCAACACTATGCCAATTTATAATGCTATATGCTAGAAACACGACACACGTTACATTATGTGTGAAAACGATATCCATCTGTTCCCACAGAACACCTTAACTGGTAATAAGGCTAGCAGAAGTAAGTATATTTTTACCTTTATATATTTTTACTTTTCTATACTAATATTATAAAGAGGAAATATTTGATTGTTTGTTTGTTTGTTGATTTGTTTCTTTGTTTGCATTGAATAGGCTCCGAAACTACTGGACCGATTTCAAAAAATCTTTCACCAGTAGAAAGCTACATTATCAGAGAGTGACATAGGCTATAGCTTTTCCCGAAATTCAATGTGGTTCCCACGGGAACGGGTCCGGAACTTCACGCGGACGAAGTCGCGGGCAAAAAATCTAGTAGAGAATACTTTAAGATGTTTAAGTTTAACACATCATTATTTTTAAATGTAATTATTAAATACATATTGGAATAACTGTAATGTAATTCTAAAATACCGTTTGGAAAGCTATTTGGGTTTAAATTCTTATTTTATTAATGAGTTTTCCCTGAAAGTAGTAGAGAACGTTTGTAATATATTCATGAAACTGAAATATTACGAAGACTAAGTGACTTCAGCGTGTCGAGACAAGTTTTGAAAGCTCGGCCTGTCCGATGCAAAGTCAAAAGTTGAGGGAACTTTGTTTTCAGTGAAAAATTTTACACGTCAAGTGAAATTTTGTTTAAAAGTGATAGTTGTTCATTCAAGTTTAGATTTATTAATGATGTTATGTAACAAACTATGCAGAGTAGCTATTAAATAACGTGGTTTTCCACCAGAAAGAGCGTGAAAAGTATATCATAGTAAGATAACTCAATTATGACCAAAATTCGTCTTACCAGGTTAAACTTTGTAATTTAACGAAGACTTAGGTTAAGCGTAAAACACATAACAAACACCAACGACAACAGGGTTAGTAGACCATTTAGTCATCTATAATGATGAGTTACTAGCGCTGCTTAGTTGGTATCATAGATTTATTATAACTTACTAGCGTAAGAAGATTGGCAATCGTGATTAAATATCCTGTGCAGTGCCTGGATGTAACTCAAACTAAAAGGAAAATCCACAAAATTATATATCTTGCTTGCACACATGTACATTCCACGCACACTAGTGTATTTTGTTTTTGGTCTCGCCTCAGTCAAACAAAGCCGATCTATAGGTACGCTAGTATATACCAAATCCATGGTTGGTATGAACAGTTCATTTTTTTTTAAATCTGCACTTGCTATTTTGTGTGAATTTGGTACCTATTGACCACGATCGAACTATTTCATCAAACTACTTCTCTGTCACTACAAATTATTAACATCTGAGATGGCTACGTTTCTATTTGCTATGTGAATTTTAGCTCTTTACCTGCCATCGTGATTAGCATAGATTTTAAGAAGCTCTTAAGGTGTTTGTAATAAATCGAGCGACGCCTGCAGCTGACCCTACCCGTCATGCTCGCCCGCCGGAACGAGGTCAAAGGAGAGATGAAACACGAGAACATAGCTTAATACACAATAATAAATATTGAAAGGAGTCTTTTCAATACTTCCTACTCTTTTAATTTGTTTCTGATCAAATTCATAGTAAGTTCTAAGTAGTTTCTCCCCAGGGATGCCAATAAGCTTCTTTGCTTATTGTCTACCTGATGTCGTCGTTGTTGATCCTGGCTATGAAGGAGACACAACGGTGGAAATGTGTGGCTTGTCCCGAATAATAATTTCCGATTTGTCTATCACACGTTCATCTACCAGATGGACGGATATTGTTAGTGAAGGTTTACCGCTATAAGTTTGGTCCTTGGTCGGTTCTATTATAGAATTTCGATTTACACTTTTTTATGTTACAAAGTTGGCAAACAGCATACGGCGCGCCTGATGGTAAGCATCACCGTAGCTTATAGACGCTTGAATTACCGGGGATATCACTTCTAACGCCATCTACATTCAGCTACATAAAATACATTATTCTAGCTAGATTAACATCCATACCCCAACATTTGTAATTTTAGTAGGTTAGAATTAGGTAGTCGGCCACTATTGGCTCACCTCATGTTCTCTTTGACGCGGCAGGCTATTTAAATTTCATAAGGTGCTTTGATGTTAGCTATATCGTAAAGGCTGTTACAGATACAATCAATTTATATTAGGATATCTTCATTTCTATCTTTTTTCTAACAAAAAAATATGTCCACATAATGAATCATGTTGTTACAATGTCAAATTTAAATACATATTTTTAATGAAATGATTTTTTTATCTGTTATACCTTTATGGTACTTCTCTTGTACTTTTTTTTTATAATGGACGTTGGCAAACGGTGTGGTCTCATCTGATGGTAAGTTATCAACGCCACGGTTGAGACATTCTGACAGTCTGTCTGGTCCATAGATTAAAAGTCACACAGCGGGTGATGGAGTGATCTATGCTCGGAGTAAGGGAAAACTAAAATTATCGATATAGCTTTCAAAGTCAGCAAGCTGAAATGGCAATAGACATTTACCATGCTAGCGATTGCAGGTGGGAGAGGAAAGTTTTGGAGTGGAGGCCGCGCATAAGAAAATGAAGCTTAAGGATCCAAATGAAACAGATGACCTCAAGAAAGTGTCTGGAGGCGGATGGATAAGAAATGCTGAGTATCGGATTTGATGGAAAGCATTGGGGATGAGCAGTGAACTATATACAGCAGTGGGTAGATACAGACTAATGATGATGATGACAAAGACAGACATATAAATAAACGTAAGTATTTTTTTTAAAGAAAGTAACAGAAATACACATAATAGGATTTTAAAAATTTGCATAACAGTCCGATTCGTAACAATGATAACCTTAAAAATATAAAAATTCTATGTATTTTTGTGGCGGTGGACTGCGGGAGTAATATTCTAAATCCAACCAAAGGATTATCATCCTAAAATATTAATTACATAACGTTTAAAATGCCACGAACAGAAGGACAGGTCATAAATATTCATATAGAAAATGCTATGGTGTCACATCGTTTATTTCGTGTGAAATCCGCTAAAAAGCAACTAATCTACATCACAAATATTGTCATAAGCCGCGGTATCATATGCGTTTATAATTTTTATAGAGACTCAGGTAGCAAACAAGAAATTTAAACTATACACGAAAACTGATACTGATTGGCTTATTTTTTTTTAATGTCATATAGTAGACAAACAAGCAAGCGGGCCACCTGATGGAAAGCGGTCACCGCCGCCTATGGACATCAGTAACACCAGGGGCGCTACCAATGCGTTGTCCACCAAGGAAGTTGGAGGAAAGGAAGGAGGAACGGAAGGGAAAGACGGAGGGGGAAAGAGGGGATTGGGAAGGAGTTGGGCTTCCGGAACTCTCACTCACCGAACGAAACGCATAGCTGCTTCACGTCGATATTCTGTGAGAGGGTGGTACTTCCCCGGTCGAGCTAGCCCATTTCGTAATAATTTCTCTACCACAGCATTAGCAACACTTATTAGACGCAAAGCAAAAGCTACTGGACAATTGCAAATTTTTTGTAACAAATAAAGAAGGCGACGCTATTTGAACGTAGTAGAAACAAAATATTCTTCACCTTCGTGGTCTAGGTGGTCAGGTCAGTTACATGATATCAGAAGAGGTGGATTGCGGTTTATTCACATATACTATATATTTAAAATATAAATAAAATAAATAAATATTCTTGGACAAATCACACAACGCCATCTAGTTCCAAACTAAGGAAAACTTGTACTATGGATACTAGATTGCTGATAATTATACATAAATACTTTTTTGTTTTAAAATAAATACTTAATACATAGAAAACATCCAGACCAAGACAAACAGACATGTTCATGCACACAACTGTTTGCCCTACGCAGGATTCGGACCCGCGGCCCTTGGGACAAAGTGGCCATTGCTAGCCACTCGACCACCGGGCCTGTCAAAAATAAAAAAGAATCAATACAAGTTTCTATGTAACAAGTTTTTGTTTGGGTTTTGTTGGGAAATAAGCGACCTCATTGCATAAATAATGGCTTTACCACTCAACATTGTAACCACTCTAGGTGCCACAATCAGATTTTTTTTACTCGATACCGGAAGCGAACCCCGGACCCGCAATGAAGTGTTATAGCCACTCAAGTGCCATAAATCCAGCACATTGCTTTAACACTCCAAAACTGAATTTACAATATCTAAATGACATTTTTATGCAAAGCATTGGATTAGAACCCATTGTTCCGAAGCATTCTGATCCATTTCACACGTTTGACGCTGTCACTCCCAGAGCTCCTGATTTAGCGGGTAATCCACAAGTCAGGCCTCGGGTAAGGGTTGTTTTGCATGATTACAATTAGGGTGGAAAAAATACGGGTAATTTCTAGAAAGGTTAAGTTTTGTAACAAAAACGACCTTCAATCAATTTAATTGATTAAAAGCCTGTTTTGGATAGCAGGATTATCTGTCAGATCTCGTCTGTGTAATGTTATATTATTATGAAAATCTCGGTGCTAAACACCGAAGTTTACAACAGTTCCAGACCGTTTTGTTTTGTACAAAAATGTTATTATCTATCTAGATATATATATATCAATGTCACCATTTGTACCTTAAACTCACGGTCGCCGTCGACCGAGTCGCCAGTGCGTAATGACGCTAAATATTAGCGAACATCAGTTAACTTTTAAAAACATTTTATTCACTACAACATTGATTGTTGCATTTGTTACTATTGTTTTAGTTTAAGTACTATTGAATGTTATTATTATTGTAAAATGTAATTGTTAAGACGATGGTGTAGTAAAGGAAGGTGTCAGTTTTCTTAAGAACATTCGACATACACACATAATAAACTTAACAAGGAAAATCTCAGTAGTGGAATCCATTAGTGTCAAATTAATTACAACCATTACCGCCTGATGAGGAGATGTTAAGGATTTCAGAGACAAAGAATAAGTCTAATCGAATTGAGGATAATAGTAATGGCTCGGTGGGTAAATAAATAAAGATAAAAAAAGGCTATACTGGAATAAAGCTAAACCTGAGGACAGTGTTTGATCATCCTAAACTCTTGAAACGTCTTTATGAATAACTAGTAAACTGCCCCGGCTTCGCACTAGTTACTAAGGATCTCTATTTTTAAAATATATATAACATAGCCTATGTTACACGAGTCTTAAAGAGAGGTAGGGCACAGCGGATAATCCGCTCAAATCGGCGCAGCCCGTCTGGGGAAGGACCTCCACCTTACAGAAGAAGCCAAATAGCATTGGTTTCGGCCATGTTGTGTTCATACGGTGTGTAAGGTCTCCAGAGCTCCACTTGGGGTTGGGAGGGTTGGCAACGCGTGAGTGATACCCCCGGTATTGCTTACGTCTATAGGCTACGGTGACGGCTTACCATCAGGCCGACCGTATGCTTGTTTGCCACCTGTGTGGTATAAAAAAATAAAAAAGAGTGTAATGCACGTTCCCGGTGAAAATATTTTTCAATTCCAATAGTTTTTTAAGCTACAAATCTTTTCTCTTTATAATAATTATTAGTATAGATGAAGAGCATTGACAGAGATCTATAATTATTTGTATATTTATATATTTGTATATTTATATATATATATATATATATATAAATATCAGAAATAGTAGATATTTTGTTTAATTTTTATATTTACTGTCATTGTAATTGTATCTTATTAATACCATTTTAAAAGAGCAAGTGCTAAGTTTCTTGCCAGTTTCTTCTTAGCAAAAATCTGCCGTCTGAACTGGTGGTAGGAAAAAATTGTGACGATTCGAAAGAGCTTATATTAGAACTATACTCTTATTTTCAATATCTCTGTACCCAAGACCGCACATATTATTGTATATATGTGTATTGCTGCGTTTTATATTTTACATTAAGCTCTTGTTTTCTTTCTTTACCTTCTATCCTTTACATTATAATCCATTTTTGAGGAGTTGTTCCAAACGCCCACGGCTATACCGCACGACCAATACTTCGGGTACAGAATGTAAGTGGTCACGTACATTGCGGTTTCAATGAAGTTTCTCGCAGTTCAACGATGAACTTGCGGAATGAATCCCCTAAGGAGCTTTTGCCACTGCACATGTCCCTTGAAAAAGTTATAAAAAGCTTCACGGCATACGTTTTGGTACAATTTACTAATGCCACTAATATTATAAAAGCGTAGGTTTGTGTGTATGTTTGTTACTTCTTCACGCTCAAATAGCTGGGCCAATTTTAATGATAATTGGTATGTAGGTAGCTGATAGCTTGGATTAACACATACGGTACTTTTTTTTGTAAAGTACGCGATTTCCATAGTATTTGGTTAAAAATCTGTTATAGATGGCGGTTTTGTGCATAAAATTAAACGCGTGTTACACCGCGGGCTGCAGCTAGTAATCTTTACTAATATTATAAAGAGGAAAGATTTGATTGTATGTTTGTTTGTTGGTTTGTTTGTTTGTTTGCATTGAATAGGCTCCGAAACTACTGAACCCATTTCAAAAATTCTTTCACCAGTAGAAAGCTACATTATCAGAGAGTGACATAGGCTATAGCTTTTCCCGAAATTCAATAATATGGTTCCCACGGGACCGGGTCCGGAACTTCACGCGGACGAAGTCGCGGGCAAAAAAGCTAGTATTATATAAACACGAAAGTTTTTATGTATGTTTATTACTCTTTCACGCAAAAACGGCTTGACAGATTTGCATGTTTTTATTTTTATTTTTTTGGGGATGATCCTTTCAGCTTCGGGTGGACTGACACCCTATACTGAGACACCGGACTGTCACAGATTTGCTTGTTTGGTACATAGATAGTTTATAACGATCCAGATCGGTTAACTCCTAGGTCATACTTCAATGGGTCGAATTGCCTACAAAAAAAAATAAAGTAGTAAATTCGGACTCGGAACAGTTTTGGAATCCGAACCACCTCCTAGGTCAAGGTTTATTGGCAAATAGGATAGTTATTGTAAAACCGCTTTCGTGAATATCTGCACTTTCTAAAGGTTTTCTGGTAGATAACGCTTTTAGAGTTAAGTCCGCCTTTTTAACTCAAATATAAAGTTTAAATAAATTAAATAAAAAGTTTTTTATGTTTATTATTTCGCAGGTAAACGTCCAGGCATGAACTAGTATTATTATAATGTTACCTAATATCAACTTTGATAATATACGAACTAAGTTTACAACATTTATAAACAACTTACGCGATAGAACGCTCAAAAGTAGTCAAATACCAATATTACTAAAGTAAAACAACAATATAGGTACTCAATATTTTATATAAGATATAAGGTATTTGTCACACCGCCGACGGTGAACTAGAAACGACAGCAACAGAAACGAATTGGCGAGAAGCGAGTGTGTAATTCCGGTAACTGTGTCACTCCATTATTTATTTATTTATTGTAACTGTTGTTGTAGCTGTTGTTATATTTCAAATTGCTATCTCTTACGTAGTTGTTATGGAGGGAAGACCTTCAAGACCAACGAACAAACGACCAAGACAGCTGTAGTTTATCCCCCGGGACGTTATTTTTGTCAATCTGAGGTCGCCGTTGTTAATCCTGGGTCTACAGGGCACACAACGGTGGAAATGTGTGGTGGGCTTGTCCCTTGATCTAGAAAGACTAAACGTCTTAGAAAAAATATATAATAAAATCTATTTATCTATCTATCATACTAATATTATAAATGAGAAAGTGAGTTTGTTTGTTTGTTATTCCTTCACAGCTTGACTAAGCAGCCGATCATTATGAAAATTTGTATACATATTGTCAGGGGTACATACTTTTTATCCCGTAAAAGTATGTCATTCCAATGGGAAAATATTTTTTCTACTATAGAGAGCGCTGTATGGGATGGGCTATCGGCCCACAGATGGCGCCACAAGTCACGCTATGGTTTATTTGATTGTCAAACGAGATCTATGTCATAAAATTAAATTAAAGCGAAGCCGCGAGGAAAAGCTAGTTGTATATAATTTGAGCGAGAAAATAGTTGATAGTAGCTTCATCGCCGGTGGTGTGACAACTGCCTATAGAAGACATATAATACTACGAAACAAAATACATAAAAAGTTTCTTTTGTTACCTTCGGTAAGGTGTTAACACATTTCGTAAACAATACACACAATATTCCATACAATACTTGTTTCTATAGCTTTCTATTATGCGGCTTGAATTTGTTGCTTACACGTAATTCTATACAGGATAGACAGAGTAAAATATATTATCGTAATGTCTGCTTTTAATAAAATATTATTATTCAATAATCTGGCCCCTAAATTGTCTGCTTGTAAATTGCATCTAAAAATTGTGAATCCCTAATTTGGCCATCAGCGTAATTTTAAGGGCTGTGAATTTTTGTAATAACTAAATAAATAAATTATTTTTGATCTCGCTTAATTATTAATGTTAGTTAAGTTCCCGTTGCTTTTTTTAAATGAATCATTGTAATTTTATTATTATTGTGTTGTGACCATAATAAAGTTCTTTACTATTTATCGTAATGTTGATAACAACAAGGGGAATTACTACCCTCTCACAGCGTATACCCTACCGGCGTAAAGCACCAATGCGTTTCATTCAATGAGTGAGAAATCCGGAGTCCCGACTTCCTATCTCTTTTACAAATAAATATCGTTTTATTTCTCTCATTAAGAATTGGTACAAACTTATATATATATAATTAGGGAGTCCGTTTCTACACAGTGAGTCAGTCTTAGGAAGTGAGCTGATATAATTCACTACACCTATGGATGTATTCAACTCCGGAATAGTTGATGCATATTCGTGTCACAGGCGCTATGTGGTCCTATTATAGATATAATTACATTTATAATATGCTTAGGTTGGCTTTTTTTCCTATTCACCCTTTTTTTTCGTCAGAAAAATGCTTTGTGGCAGCCCCACCGCCCGGGGAGCACGCGTAGAGAACTGTGGAACATACCACTAAAAAACTGATGGGATACCTCTTGCCCTGTGTGGCAGGGCACGGGAAACTGGGATACAACCCCTGCGTTTCGTTCGGTGAGTCTCACTCACCGATGATCGTGATCCTGAATCCCAACTTATCTCCTTTCTCTCTGTTCCCATCTACCTTGTAGCCAGCAACGCATTGGTAGCATTTCTAGACTAACTATACTATGTCCTTTCTCAGATCTCCAACTACAGCCGTTTATCGTAATGTGAAGAGGTAACAGACAGAGTATTTATATAGGGACAATAGGGACAATTCATACAGATTGAGCTAGCCCCAAAGTAAGTTCGAAACTTGTGTTATGGGATACTAACTCAACGATATTATATTTTATTACAAATACATATATAGATAAACATCCAAGACCCGAGGCCAATCAGAAAAAGTTCGTTTTTCATCATGACCCGACCGGGGATCGAACCCGGGACCTCCTGGGTGGCGGTCTGGCGTGGTAACCATTACGCCACGGAGGTCGTCAGCATTTATGCTACTAAAGTAGGGATTACTATAACTGAAAACAATTCCACACATCTTACACTCCTTATAAATGCTTGAACTTGAACCTTTTATCTTTTAGGGTTTCGTAGAAATTCTAGGAGGTGATACAATTCCCTTATTAGAAAAACCCACAATAAGCGGGGCAACTATGAAAGGAAATTCCGAAAATACTGACGTTTTGAACTTTATTCTAACTAGTAATGTCTTTTTTGACCGGACTACGTGCTTCGTTGTTTCGGATGAACACTGTCATAGTAGCCCCGAAGATTTTAATATGAACGCCTACATACGGTGATTCGTTCACTGCCTACAAACCTTTATGAGCAAAAAAAAGTGTTAGCCACCCGATAGAGAGATAGTGTTAGTTTAGAATAGTATTTATAAATATCCTCTAAAATCTAGAATAATTTTTTTTGCGCCGGAGCCTGAGGTTTTTTTTGGACCACATCTTTTTGTGTTCGATTCCCATTTGGGGCAAACAAGTGTTTTCTATGTAAGTATTACAAGTATCCGTTGTTGGGTACTTACCCTATAACAGAAGCAGGTTATGCGTATTTCACTTTGGGACAAGATGGCGTTGCGTGTCCTGTGTTTATTTATTTATTATTTATTACTGTATGTACTCTTGTGTGTAAAGAAAGACCCCTCTAAATAAACGTTGTAAGAGAGGTAGGGCACAGCGGATAATCCGCTCAAATCAGAGCAGCCCGTCTGGAGAAGGATCGTATCGTAGCCAAATAGCATTGGTCTCGGTCAAGTTGTGTACCTACGGTGAGTTAGGTCTCCAGAGCTCCACTTGGGGGGGTTGGGAGGGTTGGCAACGCGTGAGTGATAACCCCGGTATTGCAAGCGTCTATAGGCTACGGTGATACTTATGCGTTTGTTTCCCAACTTTGTGGTAAAAAAAAAACGTTTTCAATCTTGTATGCTATATTTACGACGTATAGGCGTTCGTTTCGTACCCAATTTCCATTATGTATCCACCTTATCATAATAACATGATAGCCCATTATCATAACAAATTTATAATAGGTCAAAAATCAAAATGGCGTACTCCTTTGTACAAAGAACAGAAATATAGCTTTCAATTAACAATAAACCTTGTCCCTTTTGATATTAAACCCATATTAATTAAGCAAGCCATATCCTGTAATTAACAATGCTTATGCGGGGACTAAATTAACATACAGAACCGCTAACCTATTTACATATATTTCTCGAAGCAATAAGTACATGTTCAACAAAGATATCTGACATGCGTTTCGTCAAACTTGCGACTTTTTATGTGATTTTACAAGGTGATTCATCAAGCACAGACGCGCACTCCCACTAACACAAACACAACTTCATTATCATAACATCCAAGTGTCACAGAAACTGAGAATCGAGCCTCCACGAGACAGGTGCATACCAAGTGTGGAGGCCATAAAATATTGTAAAGTTAAAATTTGTTTTTAAGTTAAATATTGTTGTTTAAAATATGTAACTAAGACGTCAACACCATATTTAAATAATTACACATTTTTAATAACTAAAATTGACGTTCAAAGTTTGTAAAACAATTATTTCTTTAATTGTTCTCTTTCGATTTATAGATTGTTTTTAAGTTTGAAACAATAATTATGTGTTGTACTTCACCTGCAACTGGTAGAGTAATACTTGTTAGAAGAGCACTTTGTTAAAAAATTCTAGAGTATTTACAATATTATTAAGAAACAATACGGCTTACTGTGCTGGCAACTATTGAGAATTTGCGATTTTAAAATTTGTCGCTTGCTTAACATTAAAAATATTACGACCTACGACAAAACGCAGCGCAGTCGTGAGTCTATCGAGTAAGATTCAGTGAAAATCAAAGTGAATGGGATTTTGAGTGAATATAAAATGCCGTGTGACGAGAAACGAGAGTCCTTACTTTTTATATTATTTCTTGCTCCAATACGCGTAAAGATAGACAAAGGCATTCCCAATATTAGGGATTTTCACAGAATAAATAATACTTATCATATTTTCCACAATATATTCTGTATCAATATACTTGCACAAAATATCCAGTGGAATTCAACGATTTTGTTTGAATTAGTTTATCATATCTTTGTGGCAACATAATGTCGTGTGCTATAGCAACAAAGTGATTTGTAATCGATTCATGTTTATTTCATATCGATTTATATTTTAACTAGAGTTCCGCCCCGGCTTCGCACAGTTTTACTAAAGATCCCTAATTTAAAAAAATATATATATAGCCTATGTTACCCGGGGGTAAAGTACCATCCCAATGGTGAAAGAATTTTTGAAATCGGTTCAGTAGTTTTAAGTTTATTCATTACAAACAAACACACAATACAAGTCTTTCCTCTTCATAATATTAGTGTAGATTTAGACTATTGTTTGGAACTTCGCGTCAACATCTTCGGGGCATCGGAGAACTATCAAGCGGTCGCTATTATTGTGATAATTATTGCTCATATTTTTTATTGTAGGTAATTCTTTTTAATCTATGTTTAAGTAATTGTTTTTTTTTGTAATTATGTATATTTGTATTCGGCGAGCAAAATTTCATGTGCATGTGTTCGCTCATAGTAGGTTGTTGCAACTATTAGTTTTAAAATTTCACTTGTATCGATTGTACTCTGTAGCAACCAGTTTGCGAACCAAATAAAAAAATAAATAAAAAATAAAAAACTTTTAGGTCAAGTATTGTGGAATGGATTATACCTACACAATTTTGAATTTATTACTTTTCCAGATTATTTTTACCATATTAACCCTATAATCATTCCGCTGCAGGGATACGTGTCTCCCTTCAAGCAAAGGGTATTAGAGCGTAGGTACTCTGGTACGCTGGATTGGTATAGGCCAGTGTTTTCATGCCGCATGAAGACCACTACCTTGGCTCAACGACTGTCATTCGTCGACATCAGCCGTTACCGACGAATAAGCACGGAATTACGTTCACATTTTTATATTAAACCTTCTTAATTTTAGTTGATTAATGTAAGAGTTTTAGACTGTACCATAAAAATAAAAGAAGTCTCTGTTAAAAGCATTTTATAACGTGATAATGCTTGCCACCACATTTTTTACCCTAACCCGCAGAGAGAAGGTTCAAAGTAATTAAAATATTTTTTTACCATTTAAAAAATGTTAAAACTAAATGAAAAACTTATTGGGCAGACCTCTTAATAAACTAAGACTTAATTACGCTTGTATTTACCTTTAAAAAGAACATTTTACAGTTCACCGTAAAAGAAAAGTATCCCACGGTAACATCCGACGTAATCTACCGTGAATCTTTTATAACGGATCCCATGGCAAAGAGCAAAAAACAGAAGGGTAACATCGAATGACGACCTCCGTGGCATAATGGTTACCATGCCGGACCGCCACCCAGAAGGTCCCGGATTCGAATCCCGGTCGGGTCATGATGAAATACAAACTTTTCTGATTGGCCTGGGTCTTGGATGGTTATCCTTACTCCTTACTATATTTATATTATTATATTATACCTATTATAATATTATAAGTGAGAAAATGAGTTTGTTTGTTTGTTTGTTATTCCTTCACGGCTTGACTAAGCAGCCGATCATTATGAAAATTTGCATACATATTGTTAGGGGTACAGACCCCAACATAGGTTAGGTTAGGTACTTTTTATCCCGTGAGCTTTCACGGGATAAAAAGTAGCCTATGTCGTTCTAATTGGAAAATATTTTTTCTACTAAAGAGGGCGCTGTATCGGCCAACAGATGGCGCCACAAGACGCGCTATGGGTTGTTTTGTTGTGAAACGAGATCTATGTCATAAAATTAACGCGAGCGAAGCCGCCGGGTAAAACTAGTCTATATATGTATTTGTTCTAAAATATGGTACCGTTGAGTTAGTATCCTAGATTCAAGAGCTAGCTCAATATTATATTACCACAATTTAAGCATGTATGACTGGCTGGACAGTTTTTTCCTGACATTTTATACACGCGTATTTTATCTAAATATATATTTTTTTAAAGTTGTGTTAGTTACAATATTTTAACTCAAGAACGGCTGAAACGATTTGGCTGCAAATTGGTGGAGAGGTAGCTTAGAACCAGGAGCAAGACATAGGATAGTTTTTATCCCGTTAGGGTAGGGTAGGGGTAGGGCAGGGTAGGGTGGTGCCCCTAATGCGGAACAAAGTTCACCAGGTCAGCTAGTTTACAATAAATTATAATTTGCTGTAAGAAAATAAAGTGTATTTTTTTGTCTTCTCAGAGACAACATAATGTTTAGGCACAATAGTCACACGTTGCTTAATCTTGTCCCCAAGTGTAAGGCGATCCTTTGTCTTTACCGCCTTTAACTGTAAACTTTACGCGTTTCCGTACGAGAGGGCATTTATCTCAATTCTACCGCTATATATTTCTTTACATAGTTTTTTTTTCTTATTCATTTTTAACGTAGAAGTCAGTACAACTCTTTTATACTAAAAGGGTCGTTTCAAATAATAATAAATAAATTTCTATGTAATGCCATCTGATCCTAAAATGACTCTGTAGGAATGAAAACTCTTATACATTTTTATTTGACAGGAATTTTCTTTAGATGGGCAATTTAGTAGGAACTTTTAATATAAAGGAAAATGACCGTCGATTCAAGCCCTTTTGGATTGAAGGTAAGTGGTACCACCATACATAGAAAACATCCAGACCAAGACAAACATGTTCATGCACACACATGTTTGTCTCGAGCGGATTCGAACCCTTGGAATAAAGTAGCCATTGACAACTTAACCACCGGGCCTGTCAATTTTGCGTTAGCAATTTTTAATTTCAAATTCGCAGACATAACAAACATACAGTCTAATTTATGGGTAAGGCGAGGTGACCAGACAAAATGACTTGACTATATTACAACAATGTTACATTGATATTTGTTTGAGTTTCAAATCTTTTGAATTATAAAGCGCCCAGTTTTCATTTTAAAGGCTTCTTGGAGCATTTGTTGTTGAAATCGCAGTGAATTTTCAAAGGAACTTGTATTTCTAACAAAATGTTTTCTCTTTGAGCTATTCATAAATTGAATTGAGTAGTTCTTGATTAAATATTGTACTTAACCAATATTTATTTTATATTAGGACTAGCTTCCGCCCGCGGCTTCGCCCGCGTGGCCTAGTAACAATTAGCATATCTTTCTTCAGAAACAAATTCCGGTCCGGGATGGCCTGGTACGGTACGGTTCCATCCGGTCCGATCAGGTCCGGTCAATCCGGTCCGGTCCGGTTCGGTCCGGTCCGGTCCGGTCGGTCCGGACCTTATAAGGACCCTGCATGCCAAATTTGGAATCTCTAGACTCAGCGGTTTGGGCTGTGCGTCCCCTCGCAACTTCGTATGCGTATATCTCGCTTTCCCGTGGGAATTTTGAAAAATCCTTTCTTAGTACGCGTCTAGACGTCGTAAGAAACCTACAGTCCAAATTTGGAATCTCTAGACCCATTAGTTTGGGCTGTGCGTTGAAATATAGTTAAGTCAGTCAGTCAGTCAGGACTTTGAATTTTATCTATGAAAAAAATCCGGTCCGGTCCGGTTCGATCCGGTCCGGCACGGCCCGGTACGGTGCGGTTCCTTCCAGACCGATCAGCTCCCTAATTCTGCTATTTATTAACCAAAACAGATCGGCAGCGTTTCGGCTTGGTTGCATTTGCTATGTTAACCAAAACGGTATTCCATTAACATTATGTTTACAGCTGAGACGCAAACGGTTGGTTACAAAAGTCACTCTTTCACTGCCGATGCAAAACCGCAACTTTTGACAGTTCAACCAACGCAGAGCCGTAGCGTTTCAGGCGTCTCAACTGTCAAAAAAATTGCAGAATACCAAACGATAGTTGAACGGACTACAAACCGTTCTATGTTCATTAGCGGAATACTACAACCAAAGCGTTCCGGCTGCCCAACCAATGAGTATCGGCTCCGTTTCAACCAAAGAGTTAGCAGAATACAAAAATGTCGATTCCAATGCGTTTCAGATGCGTTACAGCTTAAAAAAAATAGCAGAATAGGGGGGCTGGTCTGATCCGTTCCGGTCCGGTCCGGTCCAGTCGGTCTGGACCTTATAAGGACCCTACATGTCAAATTTGGCATCTCTTGACCCAGCGGTTTGGGCTGTGCGTTGATATACCCTCGCAACTTCGTTTGCGTATATCTCGGTTTCCCGTAGGAATTTTGAAAAATCCTTTCTTAGTACACCCCTAGACGTCGTAAGGAACCTACAGTCCAAATTTGAAATCTCTAGGCCCATTGGTTTGGGCTGTGCGTTGATGTATAGTTAAGTCAGTCAGTCAGGACTTTGAATTTTATCTATGAAAAAAAATCCGGTCCGGTCCGGTTCGATCCGGTCCGGCACGGCCCGGTACGGTGCGGTTCCTTCCAGATCGATCAGGTCTGATCCGTTCCGGTCCGGTCCGGTCCGTTCCGGTCCGGTCCGGTCCGGTCGGTCTGGACCTTATAAGGATCCTACATGCCAAATTTGGAATCTCTAGACCCAGCGGTTTGGGCTGTGCGTTGATATACCCTCGCAACTTCGTTTGCGTATATCTCGGTTTCCCGTAGGAATTTTGAAAAATCCTTTCTTAGTACACCCCTAGACGTCGTAAGGAACCTACAGTCCAAATTTGGAATCTCTAGACCCACCGGTTTGCGCTGTGCGTTGATATATAGTTAAGTCAGTCAGGACTTTGAATTTTATCTATGAAAAAAAATCCGGTCCGGTCCGGTTCGATCCGGTCCGGCACGGCCCGGTACGGTGCGGTTCCTTCCAGACCGATCAGGTCTGATCCGTTCCGGTCCGGTCCGGTCCGTTCCGGTCCGGTCCGGTCCGGTCGGTCTGGACCTTATAAGGATCCTACATGCCAAATTTGGAATCTCTAGACCCAGCGGTTTGGGCTGTGCGTTGATATACCCTCGCAACTTCGTTTGCGTATATCTCGGTTTCCCGTAGGAATTTTGAAAAATCCTTTCTTAGTACACCCCTAGACGTCGTAAGGAACCTACAGTCCAAATTTGGAATCTCTAGACCCACCGGTTTGGGCTATGCGTTGATATATAGTTAAGTCAGTCAGGACTTTGAATTTTATATATATAGATGAAGAAAAAAAAACGGTCCGGTCCGGTTCGATCCGGTCCGGTACGGCCCGGTACGGTGCGGTTCCTTCCAGACCGATCAGGTCTGATCCGTTCCGGTCCGGTCCGGTCCGTTCCGGTCCGGTCCGGTCCGGTCGGTCTGGACCTTATAAGGATCCTACATGTCAAATTTGGCATCTCTAGACCCAGCGGTTTGGGCTGTGCGTCCCCTCGCAACTTCGTATGCGTATATCTTGCTTTCCCGTGGGATTTTTGAAAAATCCTTTTTTAGTACATCCCTAGACGTCGTAAGGAACCTACATGCCAAATTTGGAATCTCTAGACCCAGCGGTTTGGGCTGTGCGTTGATATACCCTCGCAACTTCGTTTGCGTATATCTCGGTTTCCCGTAGGAATTTTGAAAAATCCTTTCTTAGTACACCCCTAGACGTCGTAAGGAACCTACAGTCCAAATTTGGAATCTCTAGACCCACCGGTTTGGGCTGTGCGTTGATATATAGTTAAGTCAGTCAGGACTTTGAATTTTATATATATAGATTTGTAAATAATTTAAGCTGTCTGAACACTGTAAAAGACTGAATTATATTTGTCAGACAGGTGGTCGAGTGGTTAACAAAGGTCACCTT
Organism: Endotricha flammealis; assembly: GCA_905163395.2. Lineage (NCBI taxonomy): Eukaryota > Metazoa > Arthropoda > Insecta > Lepidoptera > Pyralidae > Endotricha > Endotricha flammealis. The sequence continues at coordinate 764,422 of LR990871.1, read as the reverse complement.
ATACCGAGTGCCGCAGGTTCGAATCCTGCACAATTTTATTATTATTTAAGCCTTTTCTATCCATTCTCCTCCCTTCAGCTATCAACCCATCATCTGTAGCGCTACTGGTGTTACAAGTGTTTGAACTTTTGGTAGATAAAAATAAAATAAAAATAAAAATGTATAGGTACAATTCATACAGATTGAGCTAGCCCCAAAGTAAGTTCGAAACTTGTGTTATTGGATACTAACTCAACGATATTATATTTTACAACAAATACATACATAGATAAACATCCAAGATCAGAGGCCAATCAGAAAAAGTTCGTTTTTCATCATGACCCGACCGGGGATCGAACCCGGGACCTCCTGGGTGGCGGTCTGGCGTGGTAACCATTACGCCACGGAGGTCGTCAAATATTAAAACTTTTCGTAATCCTCCAGTTCTAGATAAAAGAAACGCTAGAAATGGATAATATCTGTTACTAATATTCAAAGCATAATAATTTATTTATGGCTTAGCAGTAAACGGTAGTAGGTAACGGCCCCTGTCAATCCGCATTGGAGCAGCGTGGCAGAGTACGCTCTAATCACCTCCGATTGAAGGGAGACCCGTATCCCTGCAGTGTGATGATTATAGTTTGATATGATGATTTATTTATTTAACTTTATTGACCATAATACAAAAGTACTGATACAAAAGGCGGCCTTAACGCATATACTGTAAGGTGTTCCGCTCGTTTCGCTAGATTGTTTGCCATACGGCAGTATACCATAAAAAAGGACGGGTGGCACTCCGGAAGTGAATTTGAATATTTTGGAATGGTTAGGGAATCTTACGCTTTTTCGATCAGGCTATAGATCTGACGCGAGTTTAACATTTTTTACCCATCTAAAAAAGTGCCAAGCGCCGCTAAAGAAGTTTTCACTTCAAAAATAGTTGTATATTCATTAACACTTTCAGTTCTAGATACTAGAAAGTGAACAATATAACATTCATTCTAGCGTTATGAAAAACTGAAAAAGAAGTTAATGAGAACCGTCTCGGGTGTACGATGGTTTTTTGAAATCTTAGAAGCAATCCAAAAGTGCCCGGAGGTCGGGTACGCGCGAAATATTACAAATTACTGAAATGTGTAACGGAGTGCGTCTCATTCCGAGCTTTTATTTTCGAAGACCACAGATTAAAGGAGAGAAAAATACGCGTAAGTGAAAATAAATGTTTTTTTTATCGTTTCCTATTGGACCAACTGCTACGCGCAACTAATTTTGACACAACTAAAAATATTTTTGCGAAAAAAAATCTGGTTGGCACAACTATGGAACAACCAGATAATTGTCATTAAATTTTAGTTCCCATTTTATTTTATGGCACTGTATCTCACCGAATAAAACTAGCTAGTTATTACGAGTAATTAAGCGAAACCTTACAAGTATACATTTCTTTTTATGAAATCTTAATTACATTATTTATTTATCACTAAGCCTAAACTATCCCACTTGGTGGGCCCTTCAAAACAATTTGGGCAGGTAGGTTGACCACGTGGCGTTATGGTTACCATGCCGAACAGCCACCCAAGAGGTCCCGGGTTCGAATCCTGAAATCTCATGATGAAAAACGAACCTTTTCTGATTGACCTGGGTCTTGGATGTTTATCTATTATGTATTTGTTATAAAAAGTTGAAAACTGTCGTTGAGTTAGTATCCCATAACACAAGTCTTGAACTTCCTTTGGGGCTAGCCCAATCTGTGTGATTTGGCAAAAAAAGACTAAAATTAATTTCTTTTCCTTTAAAAAAACATAATTTAAAAAGATGGAGTCGTTTAATTCCTTTATTGGTATATTTTCCGCCTTTCACCCAATTTATTATCAAAAGCAAAGATCGTTGATAACGCAAAACACAATCCAATCACGTTTTCCTGTAATGTTTGATGAATCGTAAAAAAAACAGCCAAGGTCAGCCAGCTGTAGCGTTATTAGAAACAAAAAATAGCCTGACAGGCTCAAACTGTTAAAAGGGTGTTGTTATTACAAAGACGAACACTGAATGAAAGAGACGTTCAATGTTTATCCTCTCTCTCCTTATCCCTCTCTGGAATATAAGCCTTCTTTTTTTCTTGGAACAAATTTATTTCCGTTTGTAAAAAATCTCCAGGGTCTAGACGGGAAGGATTCGAGACGAATACCAACTTTCCTTTTAGTAAAAACACAAATAATTCACAGAAGTAAATTAACTTGTATACTCCACTATTTTTGGCACAAAATCTAAAAACAATCGTCTGATATAAAATATAAATCGAAATGAAATAATAATTAATCGATCATTTATAAATAAATAAATTTATAGCGCCAAATCACATAGATTGAGCTAGCCCTAAAGTAAGTTCGACACTTGTGTTATGGGATACTAACTCAATGGTACTATATTTTATAACAAATATATACTGATAAACATCTAAAGGCGCGGTTAAACGGCCCGTGATAACGCGAGCCGCGCCGGATCCTGCTCGCGGTGCGCCGCGCTACGCGCCGTGTAGAGAGCCTGGCTCGGCGCGGCTCGGCGCAACTCGGCAAACTTCGCGCGATCCATCGCTTGTGGCTCGCGCTATCACGGGCCGTTTAACCGCACCGGCCGGCCTGCGGAACGGAGTAAGCTGAGCCGATCTTCACGGATGGCGCGGCTCGCGTTGGCTCGCGTTGGCTCGCGTTATCACGGCCCGTTTAACCGCGCCTTTAGACCCAGGCCAATCAAACAATGTTCGTTTTTCATCATGACTCGACAGGGATTCGAACCTGGGGCTGGTCCGGCATGATAATGGTTACGATGCCCGCCACGGAGGTCATCGACAATTATTTCATTGCGATAAAACACACAACATTCTGTTACATACAACAATAAGGTCTGACAAGCTAATTCAAACACAATCGTTGAATTTCCTTGAAATGTTGTGATAAGGCGTTTGTAATTTTTTTTTTTTAAGGAAAACCATTCGTGCGTAACTTTTGTTTCAAGTTATCTCATTCACTTTTCAACACACGTCGGACGCCTCAAAAGCCTTAATTTAAAATGTATTAAAGGTCGTCTAATAACATAAAGTTACTTAAACAATAATCCTACCTTTGGAACTAGAAGGCGTGGGTTCGATTCCTACCCGGGGCAAACATTTTATGTGATGGTTATTTTCTTAGTTCTCAAGTTTGGGTGTTATCTATGTTCATCATCATCATCATATCAACCCATAATCATCCCACTGCTGGGATACGGGTCTCCCTTCAATCGAAGGTGATTAGAGCGTACTCTGCCACGCTGCTCCAATGCGGATTGGCAGAGGCCAGTGTTTTCAAACCGCCCGAAGGCCACCGACTTGGCTTAACGACTGTCATCCTCGACAACAGTCGGGACTGACGGCTTAATGTGCCCTTCGAAGCACGGAGAAGCTTGAGATAACGAAACCCATCCAAACGCTGGCTACAGTCGACGTCACTTCACTTGCGTGTTCATATTAGAGTGCGACACACAGCGACGCCATCGAGCTCCTCATTTTTTCTCCTCAAGTTTTCTATGTTATTTAATTACAATAATATATCTGTTGTGTGGTACCATAACAGGGTTAAGTCTTACTTTTGGAACCAGGGGGTTGTGTGAATTGTGTAGAATTTTAATTAATTAATTAATTGAAAAAAGATAAATCCATAGCCATAAAATTCCGAAAAAAAGTTTTTTCAAAGATAAAAAAATGTATTTTCGTTATCCATCGATACTCCCTATTATAGGCGATCGGCTATTCTAAAATCAAAAGCATTGTTAAGGGTCGCGCGCCCCTAAATTTAAAATCCAATCGTGTCTCGAATTTCTGGTGAAAATATTATATTTTTGTGACGAAACGAGATTTTAATATTGATCGATGGAATAATAATGGAATCGTGTTTATTTTGGTTCAAAATGATTTAGGTTCATGATGTAGATCCGGCTCGAAGGACCAAAAACTTGTAATGTTAATGTAATAGTTGTAGGTAGAATGGTTGAGATAGTAGTTAGGCAGAGTCCCGACACGTAAAGGGTTAAACCCAATCAAGTTAAAATAGTTAATGTTTATTGGGATGTTATCGATACAAATTATGATATTATAAAGAATACAGCCTCCGAGTTTCAGGTCAACGATCAGCGGTTAGAGGTCAGTCATTCGGGACATAGCATTTATATGTAAATAGATACAATTCCCAGACAAAAAATTACATCAAAAATAATATAAGAATTATGATTGGAATACCAAAGAAATTCATAATCTTCGTATTCAAGCAAAAACTAAACTATTGCGGGCGACATTCCGCCCTGAGGGTTTAATTTAATCAGAGCGGGGAAAAGACATTTTTTTATATGGGATAACATTTGATATTTCTGTGTTTTTATATTGATATCTATGCATTTATAATTGAAACGAAATCGTTTATTCACACGGGATTCAAGTTAGACGGTAAAGAGTCGGTAGTATTTACGTACCTATACAAGTTGTAAATAACCTAGCTGAGGCCCAGTGCCCTATTCCCGTTTTGGAGGGAGTCCTGGATCCTCCAAGGGTGATATTAGAAATAATGGACTTTATGAATTTAAATACTGTAATAATGAGACATGAAAATACAAAGTAATTCGCCCGACAAGACTAAGTACGGCGCGGCCGATGCGAGCGCCTCGTGGTTGGCTAGTGTCCGGTGCCGGCGCTTGAGTCGACGACGACGCGGCCCGTTCTTGCGCCCGTCCCGCGCGTACCTCAGACGGCGTTGATTTGTGGTAGACATAACCAGAGAAAGAACCAGAGAAGAGAAAGAGATGAAATAAATAGTTTCGTTTCATTTCGTAGTCTATTCCGAGAATTCCTCTATTAGCGTACTCTGCCACGCAGCTGCTCCAATGTGGATTGGCAGTTTGGCAACATTCGTTGTAATAATGTGTGTTTTCATGGCTAAAATCAGCTGTGTGGGACGTATTAAGGTAGTTTTTTTTTTAAATCAGTCATTGACCATGATTTATTTGGAGCAACGAGGCGACATTTACGCGTTATGGTTTATGGAACCGTCGAAACGAGCACTTTTAATTTTATATATATATATATATAAATAAAAAATAAAAATAAAGAAATAAAATCTTTATTCATAAAACTTACGGCTAGTGTAACATTAATTAACAGTTTAAAAACAATTAAGGGGCTCCATATAGCCAATGACCTTGAAGATTTGACCTCTAAGTAACGTTACTTCACCCCTTCACCCCGCTTTAATATTACGTAAAATGCCAAAAACTTGACATCTATTGAGCCTTTTGTAGTACTAAGTTTTGTTAAAAACCTTGCCTTTTTCACCACTAGAGGGCTGGCAATGACGCGCGGCGCGGTAATATTAACGACATCTAGTTGAGAAACCAATTATTAAAATATTTGAACACTTTCCATAGACCTCTAGAACTAAACAATATCAGTTGACACTTTTAAAATGATATATGAATTATGATAGAACTAAATATATATTATTAAAAACAAATCTTAACATTGCAAATGAAATTTTGCAGGCGATGTATGTTATGTCGTATTTGGTTGGTTACACAAAATTATTTAACAAATCCCGTTTTTTTGCTCTAGTTGTACCATACTATCTCAGGAACTATAAGCCCTATCAAAATATGGATTAGACAGAAAAATTGGGTATTTTTCTCTGATTCACATTCAATGAAAAAGGTCATTTTGCTACAACTCGTGTTGTACCGGTTTTCACACATTTTTTTTAAATATTGATCGGCTGGATTTTACTATCGATACAGTACCAAAATAGTCATTTTCAACAAAAAAAAACTGTACGTCTGCGTGTTAAACCGTATCACGCAAAAACCACTGAATTTAAAGAATGAATTTTGATGAAATTTTACACGGAGATCTCGAGTCAACATTTAGAGTTGTGCTTTTTATCCCAGAAATGCGTAAAACTAGAAAAACCAAACTCCACGCAGGCGAAGCCGCAGGCACCCACTAGTATGGTATGAATGGCACTATTAGTCAAATAAATGACGTAATCTATATCATAATTTTATTTGCGACATACAATACATAGTTAAATTTTGCCACATCTCTTATTGTTTACTATGGCTTTGTGGTAAATAATGTCTAGTGTCCAAGTTCAATCCTTAGTTGGTGCTCATGTTTTTTATTTGATTTTTACACTTCTTTTTAGCAATATAATTTTATGTTTTACTTTTTACCTACCTAACAATAAGTTACGTACGAGAAGTAAAAAAATATTATAATAAAAATGTCCTCAAAATTTTAAATTTTAATTTTCTCGTCTAAAAAGAGATAAAAAGAAAAATATAATTTTAATGTGTATAAAAATACTTCGACAATTTCAGATTCCTATTTAAAAAATTTAATGCATTTTATTACATATTTTTATTATAGTTTTTTACTGCTTGCAATTGTAGGTAGGTAAAAAGTAAAACATAAAATTATATTGTAAAAAAAAGTTTAAAAATCAAAAAAGCATGAACACCAACCTAAGGATCGAACCAGGAGACACTGGACTAAAACTAGCGATTTGTTGAATCTACCAAAAAACCATGTAACCAATAGCAGCAGTGTCGAAATTTAAGTATTGTATGTGGCGCCACAATCATTATCGTGGATAATATAATATACGTCATAATATATAATTCAAAAAGATAAATAACTTTCATGCATTTGTTGTATTTTTTTTAGTTGATATTTTTTATTTTTGGATATTTTCGTCATAATAATAAAAAATCGAGAGCATGCATGGTGCAGCGAAAATTTGGCACACGTCCATCCATCCGAAAGCGTGGGAGCGCACTGATTACCTTGTGTCCAGTCACCAGCTATCCAGAAATTACGTAATTGACGGAAAATTGCTTGTGACTTGGTGGAAATACACTCAAATTCAAAAACCAAACAACAAATAAGTAGATAATATTATTACCTATGTATTAATGTAAATTTTACACGAATCGATGCATAAATACCCAAGTTGAATCGCATTCTTTCTTTGATTACTAGGTTCCTTAAATATTTTATTACTCCATAAATATTCAGTAATTTCAAATTTCAAACAGCATAAATGTAGTACAATGACTATAGCACAACATATATTTTTTTGGTGGTTATTCGTTATGGTAGCTAGGAGTAGAGACAACTTGAAAAACAGCAAAATTTTAGCGAAATTTGTTGGTACGACCTTAAGGTAAAAGTATAACATTATGTGCCTGAACTAGGAAAATCCTGTGTTTCAGGCGGTAAAAGATCTAATATAAAAAAATCATGATAATCACTTTAAATATGATACAAGGTAAAAGGTGTCTTATAAGTATGTCGCGTCCTGGGTGGCCGGGCACGACATCATGGGATGGTTGGAGTCAAGCATTTCGTCTCTTTTCATACTGTGGGCTCTGATGGGTATCCCTCGGGCAACGAAAACACAGTTCATAAATAACAATGATTTAATAGCACTCAATGACTCACAAAAATCACACAGTTAATAACTAGGAAATCAATTTAATTCCGACAAGTATTGCCCGGTCACAGACAAGTCCTATGGCTTTCAGTCAACCAACGCAATATTAATCTCAATCCGAATCCGAATCCAGCGAGTACTGGACTGCCGACCCTTTTATAGCCAAAGGCCTTGTCCAGGCCTCCCACTCCATTGGTAAGCCTGCGTTTCCGGTACAATACAAACCGAAGTAAAAACTCAATTACAATCGTTAATATTATCTAAACAATTCCTAAATTAATTATTCAGAATTAATCATTAATGATTTTCAATTATCTAAATCTGATCTAACATAATTTGAGAATAAAAATCACTTTAACAATTTTTCATAAAAATTTGTCGGTAGCAAACAGCGCCATCTATTAGAAATGTTGAGTAAACAACAGCGCCATCTCTTAGTTGTCGGCGAAGTTATTCCGATAATGGTGCCTCATATACGACACGGCCATCTTGATAATTCACCCGTCCTCGGGTGCTGAACTTATCTGTAAACAAACACAACAACAACAGAAACAGCAAAACGCTCGGCCATTCTGCCAAGGGTGTGGTTGGAGTAATGAGAAAACTCTACTTAATGAAACTCAATTTATCATACTACAAAACACTGCATTGCACAACTCCGCACATCAACACAAACTCAAGCCTATACGCATCGAGTCACATGTTCAGTCCATCGAACATACAATGTCAAGTCCGTCTGACACACAGTGTCCAGTTCATCGGACAGTGTCCAGTCCATCGGACAGTGTCCAGTCTATCGGACACAATCAATGTCAAGTCCATTTGACATACAATGTCCAGTCCATCGGACAGTGTCCAGTCCATCGGACACAAAACGCCCAGTTCATAGGACGTACCAAAACAGGCATAACACCACGTTCATCGTTAGCCTGATGAGGAGAGTGCAATACATTTCAATACTCGTAATTAAATTAACCAAACTTTCTCATTACTCGCTTTCATTTGTCTCCATTTCACTATTAAAAAACCTTATAAAATTTTGCCTTTGTTTTATCAAAACTCTTTTCATAAGAATGACTCTACTTTAAATAACTCTATTTCGACTGACTCCTCGTACAGCTCTACCTTGTATAGCTCTACTTCGTACAGTTTTACCTCGAATGGCTCTATGGCTCTATCCTGTACTTTGAACGCCTCTACTCAAATGGCTCTAACTCAAATAGCTCTGTCTCAAATGGCTCTATGTCAATTTACATGAAAACAGCACTTTTAAAATTCTAAACAACATTATTGCTTAGTAGTCACTCTAGTATCATCAAAAAATACTCTCCTGAAGACATCCCGGGCACCTCGTCTGCGCCGGTGGTCCCGCGAAGAGCAGTAACCTCGACAGCAAGCGCGATCACTGTGGTCCGCACCACGCTGCGCAGGCGGCTTCGTCTACGTCTGCTTCCACCACTATCACGAATAGACCTGGTCCGCTCCGAAATCTGCACACGGCGGACACGCCGATCCTCGTCTTTCTTCATTGCTCGGAAATCGGAAATAAAACAATTGTTTAAGTTCATTGAAGTTACTACCTACGTGAAAATAATAAAAAAACGTGTCTCGAAAACGGTGCGTCCTAGCGAAAAACGGATGAAAATTTTGAACCCTTTATAATAACTCCACTCCTCGTGATACAATTGATTTTGACATTTAAATGACCTTGATCTCTAAATCCTTAATTTCAATGACTAGTGTTAATCGACTAGTGAATGATGATTTAATCTCTAACCAGTCAACACTCAGCATAATGGAATACACATACACTGACCTTTTTGTTATAATATCCCTATCGGAGGGTAGGGTACAGCATGGGTACATACATCCGTCACTCGGGGCACGTCGTCGGTGACTCGGTTGCACTGCGGCTCGGGGCGCGTCGCCACTACGCTGCTACACCGTCACCGCTTGGTTCACGCCGCTGCTCAGCATTTGGTATTCGTCACATGCCGTCAAGTATTGAACATACATTATACACCTGAAATGACACTATTTTAGAATTTTGACATGTTTTGAGCACTCGTGTACCACACCACACCACACGATACTCTTTGTCGCTAAATTCCGCTCCTCGTAGTCCACTAAACTCCGCTACTCGTAGTCGATGACAGTAGATTGTCCGACGTACGTACACCATGAAGACGCACTTTTTTTGCAAACTCGAACTGTTCAACAGCTTCATTTCACTTCACACGTCGTCTTTGTTAAACTCTGGCCACGTGATTCCAGTGTAACTTCAATTAAGGTAGCCACCGCGATGAGCTTCCTTGGAGAGTGGCACTGATGGACACTATCAGTCGACTATCGCAGAGATTGCGTTCAAATAAGCATAGATCAACAATTTCACACTATACACGTTGGTCATGATCGGACTCATCTGGGTCAAATTCGGGCAAAGAAAACCTTTCACTAGACACATCGCATAAACGTGTCATCCAATCCGACCGTCATCGTTGGTGTTTGTCGAGCCCGAGGTGATCCCACTTCTGATGTCGCGTCCTGGGTGGCCGGGCACGACATCATGGGATGGTTGGAGTCAAGCATTTCGTCTCTTTTCATACTGTGGGCTCTGATGGGTATCCCTCGGGCAACGAAAACACAGTTCATAAATAACAATGATTTAATAGCACTCAATGACTCACAAAAATCACACAGTTAATAACTAGGAAATCAATTTAATTCCGACAAGTATTGCCCGGTCACAGACAAGTCCTATGGCTTTCAGTCAACCAACGCAATATTAATCTCAATCCGAATCCGAATCCAGCGAGTACTGGACTGCCGACCCTTTTATAGCCAAAGGCCTTGTCCAGGCCTCCCACTCCATTGGTAAGCCTGCGTTTCCGGTACAATACAAACCGAAGTAAAAACTCAATTACAATCGTTAATATTATCTAAACAATTCCTAAATTAATTATTCAGAATTAATCATTAATGATTTTCAATTATCTAAATCTGATCTAACATAATTTGAGAATAAAAATCACTTTAACAATTTTTCATAAAAATTTGTCGGTAGCAAACAGCGCCATCTATTAGAAATGTTGAGTAAACAACAGCGCCATCTCTTAGTTGTCGGCGAAGTTATTCCGATAATGGTGCCTCATATACGACAAGTATATTAAAAATTTATAATAAATTATAATGTGGTAGTATTTACAGGTTTATTTCACGATCGTCATTAATTCCTCTGTATCTTTGTAGGACATATTTTTGAGTGCTGTTTGAAGAGCTTTTTTACAATTATATGAATTAATTATATATAAATAATGGATATAAAATTCAAAGTGGATCCAAAGGAATCTCTAGACCCAGCGGTTTGGGCTGTGCGTTGATTATTTAAGTAGTTAAGTCAGTCAGTCAGGACTTTGAAGTTTATATATATAGATGTAGATGGATTGGTGTTTAAAGTGATGTTTAGTGTTTTAAGTTTTGAGTGTTGTGTCCTATAAGAGGCGCTCGGATACATCGAGCATCGTGAATAGTAGGTAAGTTCCTAGCGTACTTCGTGTTTGAATGTAATAACTTAGATTTTTTAAATTATAACATATACTAGGCTGTAAGGTACATGTCATCAAACTTTCGGTTGTGTTCGTCGTCTTTTTCCTCCCTGTATATACCTACACTAAAGATATACTAAGACTTAAAACCTTTCTTATAGCCCCTTTAGCCATTCACAGATTCAATACAAAATTCAATCACAATTTTCTTGGGAAAACGAATTCTGTTTGATTTCTAGTTGTGGACGAAAAAGTAACGCGATAATACATTGTTATTTTTGTAAGCTTCTAATATGTAATACAGACACTCTTATTGATACCTGATCAGCTAATGGAAGTTGACTGTAACTTTTTTAGGGTTCTGTAGTAAGTGAAAACTTATAGTTTCGACATGTCCGTCTGTATGCGGTCTAGAAAGCTGTAATTTAGCATTTTTACACATTAGCTATGTTAACATTGTGCCTCTACTGCATTGTAAAGTGAGTGGTTTTTTTGCACCTACTTTATGGCGTGGGATGTCGTGATAAATTCCTCTCAAGAATTGGCCGCTGTTGGTGCGTCGACACGTAGTCGACGCACGACCAGCGACGAATTCACTTTAAACAACATTGGGAATGGATGTTGTTAAGAGGACGTTTGGTCTTGATGATCCGAAATGGTGGTAGTCAAAAAAATATTACCTATTGTAATGTAATCTGTGACGAGAGAAAGGACTAATAAAAGTTTTGATTTTTTTATTTTTCCATACAAATTATCCGTCTGGGAAATATTTACATTTAACTATTTTTGTTAAACACTGTGGAACACATTTTAATTTCAATTCAACATTAAGTCTCATGCTATTTCTTTTTAGGGTTCCGTAGTAAACTACAAGGAACCTTTATAGTTTCGCCATCACCAATTATAGCATCGCCATATCATGTCGCCATGCTATCTGTCTGTCTGTACGTCCGCGGTCTAGCGCCTAGACGCTTAATGCTAGAAAGCTGTGATTTGGTATGTGTATATATGTTACGCTCAAAGACCGAAAACGCTCAGTGAGCGGAAAAATAGTTCACAACGTGAAATCGTAAGAAAAATTCGCGCCTTAAGCGTAACATATACACAAATTAGCAATGCTAACAAAGTGCTGGGGCGGGGAGTGGCCATTCTGTACGTACGTTAGTACTATTATGAATTCTGTGCCTACACTGTACGTGGCCCGACACGCACTTGACCGGTTTTTTTCTCCTTCAGTTTGACAGTGACAACTATGTGTCATTAATAAATTTAATGTATCTTTAAAAATGTGTCTCAGAAACGGGCTGTTAGTACCCTAAAAATATATTTCTATTCATAACACTGTTTACATTAATTCTAGAGAGTTATGAAACGGGTTTCCCAAACGAAAAGAGCTTGACTTGCTAAAATTGTATGTTTTTATTTTAAAATGTAGGTCACCTGTATTAGGTGCTATGAAAAATTATAAAAAATATTTTCTAGATATTTTAAAACACGTGTTGAGGTATGTTTTTGTTACTTTTTTATGAGATATATTAACAAACGAGCTGACGACACGCTGGAACACCAGGGGAGTCAACCTAACCTAAACCATTGTCAACGGGATGAAAAATTAAAATAATGCGACGAGCTCACCGCTGTGTCTATAGCCAGGATCAACAACGGCGACATTAGATTGACAATAAGCAACATCCCGCGGGAGAAACTACAGTTGTCTTGAACTCACACGAATTTAATTAAAAGACAGTAAGGGAGATTCGGATCGAATCTCTAACCGAACTAAACGTATTGTCGTTTCATCGCAAAAATAAATTAGTAACAGTTTGCCACCACTTGTATAAAAAAAATGCTAAAACAAATTAGATTCTTCAATTTGCTTTTGTTGAGAGCTTATTGTATTTCTTTGAAAGGAAATAATTTTATTTAGAAATTGCGAATCATAATTTAATTTTGTTACTTCTTATTGGAAGCTTTTCTTTTTGAGGTGACGAAAGGTTCGGTGGAAGTTCGTGCACAACCAGATGAATAATTTGTAAATAATGTTACACCTCGATGGGCTACTATCGACAGCGTTTTGATAGACTATCGATAGTTCAAGTCAAAAGTCGAAATATGTTTCTTGTGTGGGACAAATAACACAGATTGAGCTAGCCCCAAAGTAAGTTTAAAACTTGCGTTACATCAACGATACTATATTTTATAACAAACTCGCATACCCGGCGAACTTCGTTCCGTCTTATTAGAGGCACTACCCTATCCTTCCCCTACCCTGCCCTACCTTACCCCTACCCCTACCCCTTTTAATCCATATTTTATAATTATTAAAATGTTACTAGTCATTATGTTATATTCATTTAGATACAATAACCGAATATAATGTGTATTGTTAATGAATAAATAAATTGAAATGATATTATTATTTATGCCGTTTGACTATATATTCCCTATTGTGTTAAGACTAAGCTCGCCTGCTCAATAATAGCTATTAGTGTAAGCAATCTGAAACAACACAAAGATCTTTCTAAATAATCACAATGAACTTACAACATAAGACCCTCGGTTCTCGAACCCTTGAAAATATGATTTATGAATTGAATACTTCCAAAATATAATATCTACAGTCTTCATCAGCTAAAGAGCACTCAACGATCCATTAGGGTTGTTTCAAAATCCAACGATTACAGTACATAATTTGTAGACTTGAGCAAATAAACTTGCTTAGTCCATTGTAATTCTGCTAAGGTATTCATACACGAAACAAAATAATAAATTAATGAATAGTATTTTGCAAAACACAATTCAAAATTCATAAATTTTCAAGTTTTTTTAATAATACTAGCGAAACTCGCGCAATTTCGTTTATGTTTCCCGCTTTCCAGTGGCAATTTTGGAAAATCATTGTATGTATAACACATTATAAACCTTTCCTTTGAATCACTCTATCTTTTGCTGAAAACAACGTTAAAATCCGTTGAGTAGTTTAAAAGATATAAACAAACGAAAGAGGTAACTTGGGTAAAGAACTAAAAACAAAGGTTTTTTTTATACTAATCATGTAAATCGTCCTTAGTAAGGAAATCACGAGTAAATTTTTCATACAATAGCTATTTAGAAAACTTGAACCATTATCTAATCCTACTAATATTATAAAGACGAAAGTTGTGTGTATGTTTGTCACTTCCTCACGCTCAAATGGCTGTGCCAATATATAAGATATTTGGTATATAGGTAGCTGATCCCTTAGATTAACACATATGGTATTTTTATCCAGTAAAGTACGCGATTCCCGTAGCATTTGATCAAAAGTCTGATATAGATGGCGCTGCTGTGCATAAATAAATGCACGCCAACGAAGTTGCGCGGGTTTCCCCCCAGTGTCGCCATAGGCCGAGGTTCGAGCCCCCCTCTGGGGCGCCCCTAGGCAGACACTGTAAATTTTTGGCGGTGAGAGCCCTACGCTCCCGCAACAGTCCGGTGTCTCAGTAAAGGGTGTCAGTACACCCGAACTGATTAGTCCATACAAAAAAAATAAAATAAAATAAAAATAAATAAAAAAAAATAAATAAAAAAAAAAAATGCGCGGGTTTCACTAGTAAATAATATTATTTTTTTAAGCTTGTACTATGGGTACTAGATTGCTGGTAAGTACACTTAAATGCTTTTTTTGTAAATAAATACATAGAAAACATGATCAAGACTTGACACGTTCATGCACACAAATGATGGCCTTGCGCAGGATTCGAACCCGCGTCCCTCAAGATAAACCATAGACCACTCGACCACCATAACACTCTAATATTTCTGTAATGTGTTCATAAAAAATCCACTAAAATGTAAAGATCGCATAACAGTGTCGACATTTGTGTCAAGTGCAATTGTCGTCGCGTATTCCCATTACTTTACACCGTGTATTAACACCTTTATATACATTTAATTAAATTTCAAGATAATACAAAACTGTAAAGTAAGGAAATGTACGAGCTAGCACGCTTTTAGGTAGGCTCTCGCAATATACAGCCATAGCCCGCCTTTATTTCGTTGCCTGCGTATATTTTAGGAACAAAATGTTTTATATTTTTTATGTTATACGAGATTTTTTTACATTACGTTTTTTTATTAAATATAAATATATAGGGACAAATCACACAGATTGAACTAGCCCCAAAGTAAGTTCGAAACTTGTGTTATGGGATACTAACCCAACAATACTATGTTTTATAACAAATACATAATTAGTTAAACATCCAAGACCCGAAACCAATCAGAAAAAGTTTGTTTTTCATCATGACCCGACCGGGGATCGAACCCGGGACCTCCTGGGTAGCGGTCTGGCGTGGTAACCATTACGCCACGGAGGTCGTTAAAATACCGATTATACAATACACTGAGTGATAATTCTTTGGAATTCTCAAATGCGTCATTGCATGGATACTGCGTAAATCACTACGTAGGCAGAAATAACCGGGTGAAGTAGGCGCCACCTTTTTTTCGATATTATCACACAAATTATATATTTCCAATGTATTTTCACAAACTGACACGTAAAAAATACCCAGACAAACACAAAAGTCTGAAGAACAGTCAGAATCATTTCGCTGGCATGAAATTATATATATTTTATTTTATTTTATTATGATAGTTGCAGTACATAGTTTTGTATTTAACTGTATATAGATAATGTGAAGGCCTTTTGTCCAAGAATAACGACAAGATTATGTTGGAAACAATAACATTCAAACTTGTGTTATGGGGTCAGTACATTTAGATTAAAATCTTAACTAATTCCACGCCACGAAGTTAGGAGAAACTTATTAAATATTCTATTTGGTTGTAATAGGCCGGTATTATTAAACTTAAAGTTTTGAGAGCCTATCTTTTCAGGATAAGCTCGTTGAATTGTTTTAAGCTTTGGAATTTATGCGATTATTTTGCTTGTTAAAATAAAATTAATAGACTTATAACGTTTACAACTCCATGTTTTTACGTAAGACGAGATACACGTTAAGACTGTTAGGGAAAACTAACATTACAGCAATATATAATATATAAAAAATACTTATATAAATGTGATATTACATAGGATTTAATATCTATACTAATATTATGACGACCTCCGTGGCGTAATGGTTACCACGCCGGACCGCCACCCAGGAGGTCCCGGTTTCAAATCCTGGTCGGGTCATGATGAAAAATTAACTTTTCACTTCTCATGCTCAGAAAATGCTTATTTGCTCAGGATATAGGCTGCACAAAATCGAATTTTGTGCACAAGGGCAAAAACGTATCTACACATAAATGTATCTATATTAAGGCAAAGGAAATGAGCCATACAGCCAAACACAATAAAAAGTTCAGAGATAAAATTTGTTTTTTTATAATATTTACTTTAATTTATTTGCCTTATGTGTTTTTTAAGTCATAAAAGATATTAAAATTTAAATTAAAGTATGGTATGTTATTTAATTAATTTAAGAAAATTGTTTTATTACAAAATTAATTTAATAGTAGGCTGTATAGGTCTGCAGCCCAAGCCTAATTTCAATGTCGTAAGATTTAAAAAAAAAGCAGCGGGAAACAGGTCTGCTAAAAGTCTCGGATAGAAATGATTCGTTTTGTGCACTTGTTGTAAAATCTACTATTTTCTCATTGGTCTCGGGTATGTATTTGTTATAAAAAATATAGTATCGTTGAGTTAGTATCCCATAACACAAGTTTCGAACTTACTTTGGGGCTAGATCAATCTGTGTGATTTGTCCCTAAATATTTATTTATTACTAGCTGACCCGTGCCCACTTCGTTGGGCATAATGTTAAAAGCCTTTTTATTTTTTGGTTTTTTATATAACCTATGACACTCAGCAATAATGTGGCTTTCTATTGGTGAAAGAATTTTTAAATCGGTTCAGTAGATCCCGAGATTACCCCTTACAATTTAACAAATACACAAACTTTACCTCTTTAAAATATTAGTATAGATAGTATTGATAAAAAGGAAATTTTAATATCTGTTTGCATTGAATAGGCTCCGAAACTACTGGAGCGATTAGAAAAATTCTTTCACCGTCGGAAAGGCACATTATCTCCGGGAGAAAAAGGGTAATGGGAATCTTACTAAAACACGTGTGAAGCCGGGGCGCTAGGCATTGATAATTTTCCTCTGTCTTACCTGTAACAAAATGAAATACGTTAATAAAAAGATATTAAGTTTTTTGCCAAAATTATATATTTTATGTCGCGACACGACACGACGCGCCACTTTTACTAATATTGATTTATTTATTATAAACAACACTAAAAAACTATCGCCACTTCATTTGCGTATATCTCGCTTTCCCGTGGGAGTTTTGAAAAATCCTTTCTTAGTACACCCCTACACGTCGTAAGGAACTTTCATTCCTTTGGAATCTCTAGACCCAGCGGTTTGGGCTGTGCGTTGATTGATATATAGTTAAGTCAGTAAGTCAGTCAGTCAGGACTCAGGACTTTGAATTTTATATATGGGTATAGATAGATTTGACTACTCAATTTAACAAACAAAATCGGATTATCCGTTAAAAGCTACGTTGCGTAATTCAAACACACATTTCATACTTACACCTCTCTTTTGTGTAGGAGTTAAAATAATTAGCAACGATAAAATTTCCAGTTCGTTATTATTACATATGAACTCCTTCTAAATATTTAATTATAATAATTACGTAACCTTGTCAAAAGGACAGAAATTAGTCATATTTTACCGTTACAATGTTCCCTTTGACTAAGAAGGTACAGCTTCTACATGTACGACTTTACATTTTTAAACAGTGTGTCATTCATCTAAATATAATACTTGGCACTAAAAATAAAAAAGTCCCACCTAGAAAGTCTCTAAAAAGAGTTGTTACCACTTGTTCCCGAATTCTACGGCTGGTGCAACCTGGGGCCCGATTCTACTAAACAAATGCACCAATGGACTCTCAATCGTGTCTCAATAGAATGCCGATAGTATATCAGTGGAATAGTTTTTGACATTTGTTATGGATAAGTCCATTAATAAAATCATACTGATTATAAATGAGAAAGTGAGTTTGTTTGTTCTTTCTTCACGGCTTAATTAAGCAGCTGATCATTATGAAAATTTGTATACATATTGTCAGGGGTACAGAGCCCAACATAGGCTACTTTTTATCCCGTGAAAGTATGTCATTACAATGGGAAAGTATTTTTTCTACTATAGAGAGCGCTGTATAATGGGCTATCGGCCAACAGATGGCGCCACAAGTCGCGCTTTAAGTTGTTTTGTTTTCAAACGAGATCTATGTCATAAAATTAACCGCGAGCGAAGCCGCGGGAAAAAGCTAGTTCGTTTATAAAGCTTGTAATTAGGCCTATTTAAATAAAAAAGTTTTGTGTTTTAAATCATAAAAAAACACGCAGAGCTTATTATAGTGCATTCACTCACCCTTTTATAATAATACCTTTCAGTCCCTTTTGTCTTTTGGAAAAAAGATATGGAATAATAAAGGAGAGTTGATTCCTTTGCGACAATGAGAGATCTTTTTTTAGATTTAGCCAACGATTGTGAATATCTCAATCTTATTGTTGCTTTAGGAAAATCGTGTCAAAGTGATATGGAAATTTTACGTAATTTATGGAAATGTGATTTGTGAATATATATTTTTTTTGTAAAGGTTTTACAGTACTGGTGGTCGAGTCGAGTGGCTAGCAATGGTCTTTATCTTGAGGGCCGCGGGTTCAAATTTTGTGCAAGGCAAATATTTGTGTGCATGAACATGTCGTTACAAAATATGTATTTAATTACAATAAAAAGTATTCATGTGTATTTAACAACAATGTAGTACCCAAAGTACCAGCTTAGTTGGTTAGTTTGGGACTAGATGGCTGTGTGATTCGTCCTATAATATTTATTTATTATTTTCTTTACAACAATACGGTAAATCAAAATGATGAGAAATAAAAGGATGAGATTTGAATAGGCTCCGAAACTACTGGCCGAATTGAAAAATATTTTCACCGTACAAAGCTACTTTATCCCCGGATGATATAGGCCATATATTATATTTTTTTTAAATATAGGAATTCTTACCAAAACTTGTGTGAAACCAGGGCGGTGCGCCAGTATAAAATTTAGATACTGGAAAGGCTGTGTTTTTACCAAAATCTCACACCACTTAGCACATAAACTATGTCCTAATATACCACAAACTAAGAGAGGCCTTTGCTTGGTCTGCGCTATGGGACAGTAAATAGCCCATTACTCACTTTAACGGCACATTACGGCGGTTCCACTGGTTGCCAGTTACTTATATTCTCAACTCTTTCTAGGAAGCAAAGCTTCTTAATTTATTTTCCTTATATTACAAGAATCTTTGTTTAAAAATATTATTATGCATTGATAACAATAAATAAATGACATTTGACGACCTCCGTGGCGTAATGGTTACCACGCCAGACCGCCACCCAGGAGGTCCCGGTTCGATCCCCGGTCGGGTCATGATGGAAAACGAACTTTTTCTGATTGGTCTCGGGTCTTGGATGTTTATCTATATATGTATTTGTCATAAAATATAATATCGTTGAGTTAGTATCCCATAACACAAGTTTGAACTTACTTTAGCGCTAGCTCAACCTGTATGAATTGTCCCTATTATATATATTTTATTTATTTATAATAAATTCACACAGAGTGCTACGTTCCGAAGATCCCAGGTTAACCTGCTTGTGTTATGAATACCAGACAACGGATAAAATATTGTAAATACAGATTTTAAAAAAATATACACTCGAGAGCAATGAATGGGTTCTATAGAAACATATAAATCTCGAAAACTAACAATGCTAGCTTAATAAAATAAACAGTGTTTAATATACAATATAATACCCCTTAAATGTAAGCAATAAAATTTATGAGTCTTATTAAAAATTACATAAAGGAAAAAACTGCTGATCTCCCCTAAAAACAAAAATAGGAAACATGACATTTTCGAACAACAATCGTGATTACCTTGAAGATAATTACAATACTTAGAAAACACTCAGGGTATTATAGAACAGATCTCAAGTACAGTTTAAACGTCAATCACTTCATTACAACTTAAGTATTGATTCGATGCTCGAGCATTTCTTTTATTTTTGAACTAGCTTCTGCCCGCGGCTTCGCCCGCGTGGCCTAGTAACAATTAGCATATTTTTCTTCAGAAACAAATTCCGGTCCTGCACGGCCCGATACGGTACGGTTCCATCCGGTCCGGTCGGTCCGGTCAGTCCGGGCCGGTCTGGTCGGTCCGGTCCTGATATGGAACCTACATGCCAATTAGCATATTTTTCTACAGAAAAAAAAACCGGTCCGGTCCGGTTCGGTCCGGTCCGGCACGGACTCGGTACGGTGCGGTTCCTTCCGGACCGATCAGGTCTGATCCGTTCCGGTCCGGTCCGATCTGGTCCGGTCCGGTCGATCCGGACCTTATAATGACCCTACATGCCAAATTTGGCATCTCTAGACCCAACGGTTTGGACTGTGCGTCCTCTCGCAACTTCGTTTGCGTATATCTCGCTTTCCCGTGGGAATTTTGAAAAATCCTTTCTTAGTACATCCCTAGACATCGTAAGGAACCTACATGCCAAATTTGGAATCTCTAGACCCAGCGGTTTGGGCTGTGCGTTGATATACTCTCGCAACTTCGTTTGCGTATATCTCGGATTCCCGTGAGAATTTTGAAAAGAAACATACACTAAATGTTAAGTTGAGCAAATCGCCACATATTAGTGAAAACCGCATCCAAATCGGTTCAGCCGTTTCTGAGATTAGCGTGTGCAAACATACATTCAAACATATAACATACAAACAGACGGACATAAAAAAACGGTCCGGTCCGGTCCGGCACGGACTCGGTACGATGCGGTTCCTTCCGGACCGATCAGGTCTGATCCGTTCCTGTCCGGTCCGGTCCGGTCCGGTCCGGTCCGTTCTGGTCCGGTCCGGTCCGGTCTGGTCGGTCCGGACCATATAAGGACCCTACATGCCAAATTTGGCATCTCTAGACCCAACGGTTTGGTCTGTGCGTCCTCTTGCAACTTCGTTTGCGTATATCTCGCTTTTCCGTGGGAATTTTGAAAAATCCTTTCTTAGTACATCCCTAGACATCGTAAAGAACCTACATGTCAAATTTGGAATCTCTAGACCCAGCGGTTTGGGCTGTGCATTGATATACCCTCGCAACTTCGTTTGCGTATATCTCGGATTCCCGTGGGAATTTTGAAAAGAAACATACACTAAATGTTAAGTTGAGCAAATCGCCACATATTAGTGAAAACCGCATCCAAATCGGTTCAGCCGTTTCTGAGATTAGCGTGTACAAACATACATACAAACATACATACATACAATTGTAACATACAAACATACAAACAGACGGACAAAATTTTACGAAATTCTTGTTCTATTGCTTATTCTTCATCGCCCTAAACAATTTTTTTGGAAATATATTCAATGTACAGACAAACTTTTTTTACACTTTTATTATATTATAGATAGATATGACATAAGAGTTGATCAGCTGATCTTTACTTGAGTAGCAAAATTGATCTCTACTCGAAATCATAATTTCTGGTCTATGGTTCAAGTGTGTTTTCGAATACAAAAAAAAAAAAATATATTTTATTCCGATTCACGCACGTTTCACAAAAAACAATATGATGTTAATGTACATATTTTGGAATTATTTTTTAACAATTAATATTTTGTAATAAACATTTAAATTTGGTACAAAATTTTCTGTTTTACATCAACTCAGTCAAAGCATAACTTGATTTATTATAATACCAACATTATAATTATCAACTGTCAATGTCAATGTCAAAAACTCAAATGAGTCTTGTTTATTTTTGAACAATGCTTGGGAACTAATCTATACTTAAATACTACTTAAGTCAAGAAAGATCTGTGTTTGCCTGAGTGAGGTCGAGAGTACGCTTGGGTGATGTTTACGAATTTCTATCTCTTTCTTTGGGTTGTTTTAAATAAAATAAAGTTGAAACGCTAGTAATATTAGTTCAATGAGTTCAAATAATATCCATTTCAGCTCATTGAATTAATATTACTAGCGTTTCATATCTTGACCTAAGTATTATTTAAGTATAGATTAGTTCCCAAGCATCGTTCAAAAATAAACAAGACTCATTTGAGTTTAGCTTGGTAAATTTCTACTCAAGCATTGTTCTGAAATTAAAGCTCGATTTAAAACTAATTTTAAATTGAGATCAAAGCTTGAGTATCGTTCTGTAATACGGGCCTCAGACTCAAGAACAAAAACAAATGCTATTATACAAATGTTTTCCCCGATCTAATGTTACAGATTGATGACAACCCACTATCACCCAGCCGACCCACCGCCACCACGACCCACCGCCACCACGACCAACCGCCACCACTACCAACCGCCACCACGACCCACCGCCACCACGACCCACCGCCACCACGACCAACCGCCACCACGACCCACCGCCACCACGACCCACCGCCACCACGACCCACGACGACTCCAACGGGAAGGCGACCGTATACTACTCAGTGATATAAAAAAATGTTAGAAAATATTTTTTTACAAAAATAAGACCGTAATAACCGTTAATACGCTTCAATAATTTAAATTAGACATATTTTATTATTGATATTAATTTAATTGAAAAGGAGGATTCCCGTTCATCGGACTTCAAAAGTGAATTCGGATCCAATCCTGTATATTTTTACCATTACATTTAACCATAAAAATGAATGTCTTTTCAGGAGTAATGCGTTCGTATCTACTGGCTCTTTGATTTCCCAATTTTCCCTTGAAAAGGTCACTCGGGCCCAATAAATTGGCCTTTTATGAAAGATTATTAAATTACATATACGAACAAATACAAAGATTTTGTTTTTATCAAAAGGAAGGTCTCGGAAATCTACCGTAATCATCGTGAAACTATGTGCTCAATGTGCTGAATGTTTTCTTGGCACTTCTGTATTGCTAACGTTTTAGTTTTATTTGATTTTATTATGGTAATCGTATAATAACACCGACTTCCACTTTTACGACTTCACTGAGCTAACTATGAATCATAAAATTCAGAGTTTGAAGAAGAAGTTTGAAGAATAAACATTAAAAAAAGACATTAATTTAAAATTTTACGTGTAATAAACTATAATGCTTAAAAAACAGGCACATTATGATAAATACAATTTTAATAAAATGTAAAACATAATTAAATTATGTAAAATATAGTTTAAAAAAAAAAATAATAATCATATACTAACACTATCCTACTAGTCCTACTAGTATTATAAAGGCGAAAGTTGTGTGTATGTTTGTTACTTCTTCACGCTCAAATGGCCGGGCAAATATTTATGATATTTGGTATGTAGGTAGCTGATACCTTGGATTAACACATAGGGTACTTTTTATCCCGAAAAGTTCGCGATTCCCGTAGGAATTGATCAAAAGTCTGATACAGGTGGCGCTGCTGTGCATAAATAAAAACACGCAAACGAAGTAGCGCGGGTTTCACTAGTAAATTGCAAAGTTTGAAACAAAACAGCTTTCCTACATAATATTCTGTTCATTATAAAAATAAAATTTTCACAATTCCCACGGGAAAACAGCGTCGAAGCAAAGTCGTGCGCGTTTTAGTAAAAAAATAAAGTACACTTATTAAAAAAGTTTCATGGGAATTTGAACATAAATCGTTTTGTGGGCAATATTTGGTAGAATCCCGGGTAAATTACATATTTATGTACCTGCAATGTTATTGTGGGGGATATGCCGACCATATTTCACTTAACCCATCCCCTTAATGTTATACCTTTAGGTTAGCTTGTCGGAACGAGAGTTGGGCGATTTTCGTAATCGAAAAATACCTATACGGAAAAAAAAGTTTACTTATTTTTTTATATAGTTGTAGCTGTTACCAGCGGCTTCGTATGAGCTTTTTTGGGTATTTTTAGAGCCTGGAATACTCAAAAATAACATGGTTTTCTGATGGTAAAAGTATTTTCGAAATCGGTTCACTTATGAATTTAAATAATTTTTCCGCTGTATCTATCAAATCTAAACAGGACTTAAGAAATAATAAACAATATGACACAGCTGCATTTTGTATCGTAGCCCAAACAAAATAATCAATGTAAAACATTTTATGATTGTTTAAAGACAAAAAGTGCTTGAAAAGTAGGCCTTTTGAAGAAGTACCGGTTTTCACTGGACACACAGAATTATTCTGGATCTGAATGCAGAGATTACCTCCAACAACCTTACAATCTTTAACTCTTCAGGTATTCTAATATTAGTTTAGATAGATAAATACAATAAATTTATATTATATTTTAATAATAATAATAAATATACTAAGATTAAATTAAAACATATGCCAGGGGCCCGATTCTACTAACGCAAATGCACCAATAGACTCTCAATGGTGTCTCAATCGTGTCTCAAAAGAATGCCGATAGCGTATCAGTGGAATAGTTTTTGACATTTATTATGGACTTAAAGGGCCCCTGAGCCCGGAGATTCATGTATTTCGGTCATAAGAGAACTAATTTAACAATAAATATAATTAAATAAACACTATAGTAAGCTATATACATAAAATTCAAAGTTCTGACTGACTTACCTATTTATCAAGGCACAGCTCAAACCGCTGCTGAATCTAGAGATTCCAAATTTGGAATGTAGGTTCCTTACGACGTCTAGGGGTGTACTAAGATTTTTCAAAATTCCCACGGGAAAACGAGATATACCCAAACGTAGTTGTGAGTATTACTAGTGGAATACAAAAACAAAACTTATTAATATACACATACTTAAAAGTTTTTTAGGTAAGGGTTTGTAAAGGTTAGGAGGTGTAACGTCCTATAGCAGTGATCTCTACTATAGGGATGATAGAGTGATAAATAAAATGATATTGATAACTGTTCGCGACCACGTTTATTGATGTACTTGTACTTACTACAATGAAATTATTACGACAACCGCGTGCTCGCGGAAACGCTGTCGTTGCGATTTATATAAACATGCAAAATCGTACGGGTTTCACCGTACAAAGAGGTATGTTCAAAAGTGGATTTCTCGTAGCTAACATGATGATTTTGATACCATTCAAATTTTTTGTTCTTCTTTATAAATAAAAATAATCATATATATCTGTTCTACATCAAATATTATAATTAAATGCCACTGTGGCTCAGCCGGAGGGGTTTTGAGGAGATTTAGGTAAATCTATAAGGTTTGAAGTGGGGGTTTGATTCGTACCCTCTCGATAGCGAATTTATTCAAACCCGACCCAATGCGGCGGCCAGAGGGTATGTAGTTTGACGACTTTATAAAATAAACACTAGATATTTCACGCGGTTTTTCTTCATAATTTATTTTTCATATTTTTTTTATAAATAATTTATTTTGCAAATAAAACAACAATTTCTCCTGGCACTTCGACTTATATCATACGGTATGTTGTCAATGAATGGCTTGAAAAACACTGGCCTTTGCGAATTCACATTCTAATCTGATTCGATTGAAGGGAGACTCGTATCGTATCCCTACAGTGGGATAATTATTGGGTTGACTCACACGGCAGACAAGCAGGTAAAAAAGCCACCTAATGGATGTCACAACCACCTATGAACATCTTTAATATCAGTGGCGCTACTAATACGTCGCCTTCTACTAGGAAAATCTAAAAACGTACGATATTTTTTTAAATTATAAAAAAGGCCGTAACTGGTTTTCTTTCGCCATTTCTTTTTACCAGTGGTCATTTTGCTTTAGTTTCCGAAATGGTAGTAGTTTATAGAGTAGATTAATTTACACAAATCCTTTACTACTGTATACTCTAACAAGATAACGTGTTTGTAAAAACCTATTCTCTGAATAAAAGTTTTGAATTTTTTAAATTTTAGAGCCGAGTTTCCAGAATTCTCACTCACCAAACGAAACGCATCTTCACGGTGGTATTCTGTGAAAGAGTGGTACTTCCCCATTTCAAAAGTGCTCTACCACTCCTACATTCCTCAAAACAAATTGATACAAAATTTCCGTTAAAAATACAACTTTTTAAAAACAAACACTTTAACACAACAAATTCAAACTTTTTCAATACCTTAAAGCCTTAAACAACGTAGTCTCGTGCAAAACCCATAAAATTTTAAAGATCATTATGAAAAAGGGTACTTATATTTAAATACATAAAGTTCATTTCACATCAAAACCATATGAGAATCACCTCGTTTCATCCGAAAAATAAACGTAAACCAGATGATCATTACACCTTTAAAAACATCCCTAGATGTACAGTTAAGTACATGTAAGACTTTACACAAACTCCATAATCTAGACCTTATAGTTGAGTTCATAAGAACGATGCAAAACAATGCTTATCATGCAGTTACGTGTACCACGGCAAAGAATTAATTTTGTATGAAAAATGTGACAGGAAATTGAACCTTAATGCATTGGTTTACACGTTAGAATCGTATGAGCAATCGTGTAGCTTTCCAAAAACCAGTCAAGCATTGAATGTAACTCAAGGGACTACTTCTGAAAGCTTTCTGAGTTACAAAATGTTGAGTGTCTGTCACACCGTCTCTGTCATACCCAAATCTTTCTCAAAAAATAATAAATAAATTCTACATAATTAACAAGTAAGCTGGGCTCAACCTACTTGTGCTATGAGTATCATACAACGAATATATCATTGTAAATATGCCTAGGAAACACCCAGACACGAGAACAAACACATATGCCATCACATAAATTATCTCATCTTTAAGAGAGGTAGGGCACAGCGGATATCCGCTCAAATCGGAGCAGCCCGTCTGGGATAGGACCTCCACCTTACAGAAGATCGTGGCCAAATAGCATTGGTCTCGGTCATGTCATGTTCCTACGATGAGTGAGGTCTTAAGAGGTCCACTTGGGGAGGTTGGGAGGGTTGACAACGCGTGAGTGATACCTCCGGTATTGCAAGCATCTATAGGCTACGGTGATGCTTACCATCAGGCGGCGGGCCGTATGCTTGTATGCCAACTTTGTGAAATAATTACATTTTTTTTAATGGTTTTTATTGTCAGAGGACTGGCAGAAATCATTTTGGAGTGATAGAGCGCTTATCAAATTGGTTAGTAACAACCCTCTCACAGAATCTCGATGTGAAGCAGCAATAGGTTTTTTTTCGATGCGAGAGAGTTACAGAAGGATAACTCCTTTCCTAAGTCGTTTTTCTTATCTCAACAGGCAACGCATTGGTAGCACGATGTTCATAGTACATTCGTTGTGTAAATAACCACTTCATTTCTACCAGCTACGGTGTAACACAGTGCTATGTTCAAACAGTTACATTGTGATATTTTAATTAAATATTCTATAAATAAATTACATTTGGTGGCTTTGAAGATTACACGTCATAAATTAGTGCTGCTGGGGCTCGTCATTCCGAACGTGTGAATCACGACACACCTCGTAAAGGGGAATGAATTATTTATATATCACGATTATGATTGTTCTTCCTATAATATAGTAATATTGGTAATATCCGTCACTTTGCCAAGTTGATTGTGTATATTTTTAATGAGGTTAGGTTTATGGTATTAAAACAAAATATTGAATTGTTCATAATTTTTTTTTATGTCTAGCTAGCTTTATGAAATGAAATGAAATGAAATGAAATGAAATGAAATGAAATCGTTTATTTCAGAAATTAGACCTTCACAGGCACTTTTTCTTGTCATTTACAATTTGTATATATGTATAAAGAGAATATACTACGTTATATACTACCACCATTTCGGACACAAGCAAAATGGCCACCGGTAAAAGAAATGGCGAAAGAAACCCGGTTACGGCCTTTTTTGTCATTTAGCAATTTTTTTTTTCCTTTCACTCATTTGTTACAATGTATAAGTACATTTATAAGAATAAATAAAATACAGATCCAGGTACATACAGAAATCAAGCTAAAAACGCGGGATGTCGATCCAAATAGCGCTATGGTCAAATCCTAAATATGTCGAATATGTAGATGTTAATAAAGCGAGCAGACCAGTCCCCCAAGATGACAACCACAACTGAGAGTCGGCCCGCCAGCCTCCATCACTGAGCTCACCATCAACAATATTATGAACAATATTGGAGGGAACACAGCGACCCGACTCCCGATGCGACCGTAATCCCGGAAGAGCCCATTCACAAAAACAACCCCGTCAAAAAGAATTAAAAGTAGTATAATGAAAATGCAGCACTATTTAGATGACACCACGACGTGTGTCCATTGATATTATGAGAAAAAATATGATAACGAACATTTATTATTTATGGAGTTTATCGAACATTGACTGGCTTTTAATGACAAGTTTGAGCATTTCATTTTCGCATAGGGGCCATGGAGACTTTTCATTTAAATACTCATTAATAGTGTAATAGGCTTTACTGATTAAGAATTTTTTAACATTTAATTTGAAGCTATTATTGGAGAGGTTTTTAATGTAATCGGGAATTTTATTATACATACGCAAGCCTTGAATAATAAAAGACTTTCCCGCTTTTCTCAGCCTAAATTTAGGAACAGCTAATTTGTTCTTATTACGCGTATTAAAACTATGAACATCGCACACCTGGTTATAATCATGAATGTTTTTACGAACAAACATGATGCTGTCAAAAATGCACTGTGATGCCACCGTGAGGATATTGGTGGCTTTAAAAAACTCGCGAAGAGACACCCGGTAACCAAGTTTATAAATAGAACGCACTGCACGTTTCTGCAGCACGAAAATCGTATCGATTTCCGCTGCTTTACCCCAGAGTAGAATGCCGTACGACAGCAAACTATGAAAATAACTAAAATAAACTAGTCGTGCCGTGTCGACATTGGTGAACAGTCGAATTTTCCTAACAGCGAAAGCAGCCGCACTAAGTTTACCTGCTAGGGTTTTTATATGATGATGCCATTGTAGTTTACTGTCAAGTACAATGCCCAGAAAAGTAGTCGTTTCAACCATTTCTAACTTTTCATCGTTAATAACGACTGATGACTGACTAATAGCTTGGGTTGCATTCGGGAGTGTAAAGGCTATGCATTTGGTTTTATTGGCGTTCAGTACCAGATTATTTACAGTGAACCATTGTAGTAGAAGAGACAGCGTCTTGTTAATGTTATCGACATTAGAATTTTTTCTGTCTACTTTAAAAATCAAAGAAGTGTCGTCTGCAAATAAAATAGTGTCGCATAAATTATGAGTTACATAAGGCAAGTCATTAATATAGACTAAAAAGAGAAAAGGGCCCAGAATTGAGCCCTGGGGAACGCCTATACTAGTAGGACAGCCTGCAGAGGTCGCTTCATTTACTCTCACTTTCTGAATTCTGGCGTTAAGGTAGGAGGACATGACACTGATTGAATAACTGTCCAAGCCATAGAATTTTAACTTCTTAACTAAGGTCTTGTGATCAACGCAGTCAAAAGCCTTGGATAGATCGCAGAAAACACCAACAGCGTTCATGCTTTCCTCCCAAGCTTCCACGATAACTTTAAATAACATGGCAGCTGCATCCGTTGTGGATTTACCTTTAGTGAAACCATACTGACGCGGGTGAAGCAACCGATTATTTTGAAAATAGGGTAGTAGTTGGTCAAGTATTATTTTTTCAAAAATTTTACTGAGGGCTGGCAAAATAGATATTGGCCTAAAATTATTAGGATCCTTACTACACCCTTTCTTGAAAAGTGGTATGATTTTACTAACTTTCATTAAATCAGGAAAAATGCCAGCTGAAATACATTCATTGAAAATTAAAGCCAAATGTGGTGCTATGATATCTATAATATTACTTAAGATAGCTACAGATATTCCCCATATATCCTCTGACTTTTTGATGTTCAGAGATTTAAAAGTTTTGAGGATTGTATCAGCATTTATAAAATTAAACGAAAAACTTGTTGTAGGCTCGGGAACGTTCGACCTAAGAATTTCATCCGCAAGTGTGTGGGAAGAGTTCAAGAATTTAGTCGTTTGTATAGGAATATCTGCAAAAAAGTCCTGAAAAGCATCAGCTACCTCATCATCAGCGGAAACAATATGGTTATTTATAAGGAGCGAGTACTTATTAGTGCTCCGCTTTGACTTGCCGGTTTCGTTGTTAATAATATTCCACGTAGTTTTTGTTTTGTTCGTGGAGTTTTTGATCTTTTTACTTAAATGAAGCGCCTTAGCGGCCGTGCACACGAGTTTAAATGTTTTAGAATAATCCTTATGTCTAGCCTAAAGGTATAGTGACCCACTGTCGGGCAGAGACCTTCCCTCTTTGTCTCCACCTCTGGCCAGCCGTCTAAAAAGGCATCAAGATCGTCCTGCCCGATGACAGGATCTCCTTGATCTCAAATTAACATAGGTACCTACCTATTGTTTATACTAATTAGAAACGTAAAGCCTCGAAAATAGTTTTACCAATTGAAAGCCACTTTATTTGTTAGTATCATAGGCTATATTTTAAAAGACCATACGGGTGAAGCCTTGTGCTGTTGCCCAGCTAGTCAATTATCAATTTTATTATGATCGGTGATTTCAAAATCACTGCGTAATATTAAACATAGTTTTTTTTAAACAATAAAAATACCCGCTCTGCCGAAGTTGTGACGTTACTTCCACAGTAACAAAAGAATAGTACTTAAAATCATCTTTTCAGTTAAAAATAACTGTTGTACCATATTTCAGGGAAGTTTCAGACAGCTGCGGTCTGAAGTTGTTTTTAGTTGAGGACGAGTTGTGGGGATTATTATGAAAAAAAATCAGTGAAAGTCCGCTGTTTCTCCGCAATTTTTGTACCTATAAGAACTATACTATATATATAATAAGTGGACGATTGAAAGTATTATTAAAGCTATCTTTTGCTAGCCCTGCCCATTTCGTACAGAAATTCGTTACCCTAAGTTTGCCTTGATAAGATTGCTTTGAGCAATAAGGCCGCCTTGTTGCATATTTTTTTAATTTCTTAAATGTAAGTTAGACAATAAATAAACCATTTTCTTTCTTTCTTTCATATACACTAGTTTTTAACTTTTACTGTTTACGTATTACTTGCTTGTGTGTTGGAAATAAAGCTTATTCTATCTATCTTTTTTTATACCTCTAAGGTAGCAAACAATCATATGCTCACCATAGCCTATGGAAGCTTACAACACCGCACCGGTGGTATTACTCGCACGTATTTTCCTGCGTATTTTTTCAATATTTCTTTTCAAACATAAAATTACTTGCAAGTACTGAATAACTCATTCAGTATATTATACAGATTGTAAATAACCTCTGCGGTACAACTTTGCTGTCTCAGTGTACAATATCTTTATTAAGAAACTTTTGCGCAGTTTCACCACAGTTCTCGCGAAATCCAAAGTGAATTTTGATGTATTTTAATTGCTCGAGTGCCAATTGTAATAAACAGCAAAATGTGTTTTTTGTGTTATATATGCAGACAAACAGGTAAACGGGCCACCTGATGGAAATTGGACTCCGCCGCCTATGGACATTGCCAACACCAGGGGCATTACCAATGCGTTGCCCACCTCTGACGAGACCTCTTAAATAGTCCCATGTCATGTATATTTCATTACTAGCGCTCCGCCCCAGCTTCCCACGGGATTTAGTAAGAATTCCTATTTCTTTTATAATTATAATATACCCGGGGATAGTGTAGCTTCAAAACGGTGAAAGAATTTTAGCAATCGGTCTAGTAGTTTTTAAGTTTATTCATTACAAACATTCACACAAAAATACAAATCTTTCCTCTTTATAATATTAGAATTTGAGACGACCTCCGTGGCGTAATGGTTACCACGCCAGACCGCCACCCAGGAGGTCCCGGGTTCGATCCCCGGTCGGGTCATGATGAAAAACAAACTTTTTCTGATTGGCCTCGGGTCTTGGATGTTTATCTATATATGTATTTGTTATAAAATATAATATCGTTGAGTTAGTATCCCATAACACAAGTTTCGAACTTACTTTGGGGCTAGCTCAATCTGTATGAATTGTCCCTATATATTTATTTATTTATAAAAATAAAAAATAATTTTTTTTGATAGTATAGACAAGTAAAACTTAATAAGAGTTATATTACGACATGTCACAGCAGAGTGACACCATGGTGTGGGAGTGAGATAGAAAATTCATTCCCACTTTACATGTAGGGGAAGCACCTCCAAAAACATTTTTTCAAGATTTACTACTTTGTTAGCATAATATTAAAGCGTCTCACAGCTAGACCGCGGACAGAAAAATGCACAGTAAGACATATAACCAAACTATAAAAATTCCTAGGAACCCTAAAATGTTTTTGTTGGAAGTATAACGCTGGCCATCTACATTCCATGTATGATTTAAATATTGGTTCTATGTACTTAGTTGTCTAGGTTACTCTTGTTGATTGTCACTCTATCTAAAATTCTAAAAGTTTTTTTGTAACGGTTATGATTTTTTAGTATAACATTCATAATAATATTACATAACCGCTTGGTCCAGCCAAAAACCACATATTTTTTGATGGATTTACTTTAGTTTACAGACCACAGTAATACCCTTTATATGAGGCGTAACCCGAGCCATATGTTCCCCATTATACTTCCAGCCTTTATGCAGATCCGTAAAATCAAGGACTAGCAGAAATTTCGGCCTGGATTTTCAGTATTTTCTTAGCTACGTTTTTATTTTAGATTTTTCCAACTGCTGACATGTAAGGCATATAAAATGTGCTTTTAAAATGTTTTCTGACAAATCACACAACGCCATTTGCACTCAAAGTAATCAAAGCTTATACTGACAGCCCGGTTGGTGGTGCGTTGATAGTGATGCTACTTTCTGCACCAGAGGGCATGTGGGTTCGATTCCCGCTCGGGACAAATATTAATGTAATGGCATATGTGCTTGTTCTCGAGCCTGGGTGTTTTTTATATATTATAAGTATACATTTACAAAAATATAGGTATCCATTGTCTAGTACTAATAACACAAACAGATGTTCAGTGTGTTTGTATATTATTATACGTACTTTTGGTTTTTGTTTTAAAGTCGGTTTAATTTTTATTAAAAAACTTTTTGTGTCATAATAAAAACAATTTATATTTTTTATACAAAACAATAATTCTTAATAATAGTTAAAATTTTAACAAAGGCAATTAAACTTTTCAAACTTTAACTTTCAGTTCATTAAAACTTAATGAGACATTGATTTTTTTGGCCGTTCTAGTAAAAAACTAAATTAGGATCAAAAATGAAATTGTTAAAAGCGAAGTACATTTAAAAAAAATCTAGAATATTTAAAAATCTAGGTTGCCTTTTTTAATCTCAGATCATCGTTATTTCAAAGTCATTAATTATAATTTTCATGTAAAATTAAGTACAGGTTAAATAAAGATTTTAATATTGTTAAGGTCTCCACTTCAATGTTAAGGGTTAACGACTTGCCGACGACAAATAATTAATTAGTTGGCAATGACAATTAGTGGTTAGTAAAGTAGATTAAGGTAGTTTACAGACGACAACCTGGGAAGTTCGATGAGAGGAGATCGATAGCGTCGCTGTGTGTTGCATTCTATGACGAATACGCAAGTTAAGCAACTTCGACCCCAGCCATTGTTTGGATGGGAGCACAGAAAATGTCGAGATTACGAAACCCAACCAAAGACTGGCTAGGATCGACATAGTTTAACTTGCGTGGAGTGCGACACACAGCTACAACATCGAGCTTCTCATAATTACCTATGTGTATTTTTCTTTATTTTTTTATTTTTTTAAGAGAGGTAGCACAGCGGATAATCCGCTTATCGGAGCAGTCTGTCTGGGGAAGGACCTCCACCTTACAGAAGATCGTAGCCAAATAGCATTGGTCTCGGCCATGCCGTGTTCCTACGGTGAGTAAGGTCTCTTGAGCTCCACTAGGGGTTGGGAGAGTTGGCAACGCGTGAGTGATACCCACGGTATTGCAAGCGTATATTGGCTACGGTGATGGTTTATAGAAAACACACAGACTCGAGAACGAATACCGTCACATAAATAAATGTATGCCCCGCGAGAATCGAACCCGCGCCTTCAGTGCCGAAGGAATACCAACGCACCACTGGGCTGTCTAAAAAAAGTATTTATTTCCTTTGTAACAAACTGTATTATAATATTATATCATATTATAATATAAAGTTATGTTCTCAATGTTAATATCATATTACTCAGCATTACTTAGGTAAATTGATACATCGACGCTCGTAACTCGTAAACCCGATACCGCCTTTTTAACTTATGTATTTTTCTTTACGACTTACTATAAACCTTAATAGGTGATGGTTTAATTTTTAAATTATACAATACTGTCAATATGTTTTTAAGCTAGAGGAGGCAAACAGGTCACCAGATGTAAAGTATCATGATATCATTTTGGTTGGGTTATGTAATGTCAAAATAATGTAAACAAATATTTTTTACGAAATTTTTTAATGGCTGTATATGGCTGTTTTTGTATATATGCTCACGTCTTTCATTGGCTTACTGTACTACTATGAGTACTGGAATACTAATAAATAATATTTTTAAAAAAATATTTCGCAATATTCGATCAGCTTTGTCATAAAAGTCATAAAATATGCTCACTCTCTGGCCACACGATCACAACACGCTCATCTAATGGCCCAACGGCTAAAGGTCGGACACATTAGCGGATTCACTTTTATTACAACTCACAGCCTACGAGGGAGCTCTTTAAGATTATCGAAGAGTTTAACTGGCGTATTATTTTAGGGAAATTGTCTCCGCGTTGCTAAGTGTTCCTTATGTAATGTACCGTGTTTAGAGTGGTGGTTATTCAGAGATTCCAAGCAAAAACGGATTTAGGAAACAATTGGATTTTTCACGTAGGTATTTGTTTGTAAATTAAATAAAAAATATCTGTCGCCAACCCTCCCAACCCCCCCACAAGTGGAGCTCTGGAACCTTACTCACCGTAGGAACACAACATGGTCGAGACATGGCCGAGAGTGAGTCGAGACCAATGCTATTTGGCTGCGATCTTCTGTAATGTGGAGGTCCTTCCCCAGACGGGCTGCTCCGATTTGAGCGGATTATCCGCTGTGCCCTACCTCTCATAAAAGAGTGAGACACCGCTTGAGATTGACATGAGATTGTAACTGTTTTTGCTACGAGAATAGATGACAGGTGATATGTGATCGCCACGGCTAATGGCGGAGATACAAGTGAAACTATAAATAAATAAATTGTTACAAAACCACAATTACAAGTTTCGGGGTATCCCTTTTAAGTTACATATATATATATACTCTTTCGTACATACTTCAAATTCCGAAAAATTTACAGCCCGGTGGTTCGTTAGTGATCCTACCTTCGACACTAGAGGGCGCGGATTGTATTCCCGCTCTGGGAAAACATTTATGTGGTGTCATTTGAGGTTTGTTCTCGACTCTGTGTGTATTCTGATGTCTGGTACCCATAAAACAAGCAGGTTATACATAACTTACTTTGAGACCAGGTGGCGCTGTGCGAATTTATGTATTTCTGTACAAGTGAAACCCGCGCAACTTCGTTTCCGTGTATTTATTTATGCACAGCATATCTATATCAGATTTTTCACCAAATCCTACGGGAATCGCGTACTTTTCGGGATAAAAAGTACGCTATTTGTTAATCCAAAATATAAGCTACCTACATAAATATTGGCACAGTTATTTGAGCGTGAAGAGGTAACAAACATACAAACTTTGGCCTTTAATAATATTAGTAGGATATAGGTTTTAAACAATGTTTAACTGGAAAGCCATTTTGAATTAAACTTGACACAAATTCCGTGTATAAATGAAACACTAAATAAAT
The DNA here is from genome assembly GCA_905163395.2 of Endotricha flammealis. Classification (NCBI taxonomy): domain Eukaryota; kingdom Metazoa; phylum Arthropoda; class Insecta; order Lepidoptera; family Pyralidae; genus Endotricha; species Endotricha flammealis. The sequence goes on along the minus strand of LR990871.1, from coordinate 728,490 downwards.
CTCGTCAAGCCGTCTAATTTGGCCAGGGACTGCGGAAACAGGCCACATTAATACTAGATGGTGTTTACTTTGTGCCAGGAATGAGTAAACCATGGTAATTATACAGGAAAGGTTAATATTAACTGTTCACTTGATGTTTGGTTAAGCTTTTGGTTATATTTATGAGGAAACTCTGTGGGCATCTCAAGAGGTTATGTAACACAAAAAAATAAATAGTGTCAGCCCTATTGCCCACGGAAACAGTACGTCAAGCACCACTTTCGTCATTTACGATTGTAAGACGAATGCTTGCATCTTGCATTACTTTCAAAACTGTCATGCGTCTCTTGTCATGCGTTCGTCATGCGGTGCGCGCGGCAGCATGTCACTACTAAAAAGAAAACTGAGACTTTTGTAGAGTGATTGACGATTTCATGAAGCAGCATGGACATAACAAATATGAAAAATACGCATATCGTCATTTGTAGGTTGCATGCATTCGTCAAAATGACGCGTCCGTGGACATTAGACCTTATTTATAACGTTGATGTAATGGTTGAGAAGATGGCGTCGCGTCGCTGCGTATCACCACACACTAACTAATACAAGCAACGTCGTATTTCTCCGTGTTTCAGATCTCGGATGTTGTCGATGAACGACAGCCACTAAGCCTAGTTGGTATACTTCAAGCGGCTTTAAAACACTGGCCATCAATTCCAATTTGAGCAGTATAGCAGAGTATGTTCTAATCACCTTCGATTGTCGGGAGATGATTATGTGTTGATATGATAATGAGACATAAACATGGCAGGACTTTTCTTATTCATCAACACATCGAAACGAAGTAAATTCTCATTTCATTGTCATAATTACCATTCTAACCATCCATCCATGGAGATCTTTTTTCTCAAATGATCGATGTGCTCGCGTTGCGCAGCTGTTTTACTCTGTTATTACATGTTATTTTTACATTTGTAATTCCGTTCTCGATAAAAGTTATCGATGGGCGAATAGGGACCGTATCCAAGTCCCCAAAAGCCTACACTTTTCTATCCATTTCTTTACTATTATCGGATTTTTGCATTGAATGTACCCATTAAAGAATATTTTTTTGTAAATATATTTATAGTTTTGTCATTGTATTCTGTAAGTACAATGGCGTCGTAACGTGTACGTACATGAATTGTGACGTAATTTCACTGTCACTTGTCACTATAACATTGTTGCCGTGTTTATATATCTGTAGTAATTAAAATGATACACAAAAATGACGAGGTAATAAAGTGACAAAATATTTGATGTACGTTTTAAAAAAATGAAAGTATTGTAGCGGGAGCGACGGCGATGTGCTCGACCGCCACAAAGGGAAGATCTTCCGGCCAGGCTGGGTGTCATGCCTGGGCGCGGCTCCGACAATGTAGTGTCTTGGTAGGTTGTTTAATGTTTATATATCTCCATATCGTAGAAACTTCGATAGCGTGATTCAGCGTGCCTAACATACTTACACTCGAGATAGTTTCTCGCACACGACAAAGCTTCTCCGCCAATAGCAATGCCTGTTTTGTCTACTGTAGACATAACCGAGATACGCTATTGGCAGAGAGGAGCGAGAAAATTTTGTCGCGTTTGTCATGTTAGCCCGGCTGGATTCTAAATGGCGCCGTCATGTGTTTGCATTGTGAACTTTTTCTTCACTCTGTGGTTCTTCTGTATGGCGATATGTGTCGCCACAGTATTGATAGTGTCATCATCATCATCAGCCTGTATCTACCCAATGCTGGGTATAGGCCTTTCCCTTCCACCAAATGCGATCCTCCGCTTTCCGCATCCATCCGCCTCCAGCCGCCTTCTTGAGGTCGTCTGTCCACCTGGAGGGAGCGCTCTACACTTCGCTTCCCCATGCGCGGCCTCCGCTCCAAGACTTTAGTTGATTGTGTAATTAAAAGCAAATATTAAGTAAAGTGCAAAATGAAACAGTTTATGGCTATGTATATATCTTATAAAAAGTATTAAGGTTTTCTTTCGCCATTTCTTTTTACCAGTGGTCATTTTACTTTTGTTTCCGAAATGGTAGTAGTTTATAGAGTAGATTAATTTATACAAATCATTTATTACTGTATACTCTGAGAAGAGAACGTGTTTGTGAAAACCTTTTCTCTGAATAAAAGTTTTGAATTTGAATTTGAATTATTTTATTGACTTCTAAATTTTGCTGTCGTCTTTTTTAGGAGCGTCTTAATTCAGAGAGTCGAGACAACATGTATACGCTACTGCTTTTTACTTGACACTACCTTAATTGCAAAGAAAGAATTCAGAAAGCATAACTAAAAAAACATGTCAATAAATTTAAAAAAAACAAACAGATGCGGTTTCATATTAACATGATTCTGTTAAAATAAAATTAAACGTATTGTTGACGTTCGGTTCAATTAAACTGGGCGGGTAAACGGGTTAAACAAACATAAAGGATTGGGGTACAAATGACCCGTGACTAAGTAATTGTTTTTTACAACACGGTTGGCAAATAATACTTATTTGATACTAGTAACCCGAATTGACTTCGAGCGGGAAGCCAAGCTTATTTCTTTTTTTTGGAGAGGGGAATTGCACGCACTGTTGTGAATCACGGTCACCCATGGAACACAAAGACACCAAGGGAGAGACGGATTTTAAGTCACTGCCAAATAATGGTGTAAATAAGAAGGAGTTCTGCTTTTGGATCTCTTATTCATCAAACAAAATGCATACCTACATAACGTCGATATTTTGTGGCCTACTGGAAACCTTTTCGAGGAATTTTAAATCCAGAAAATTACTTTTTGTGGATGATGATGATGACATAAAATGGAAGAACTCTCGGGACAAGCCCACCACACATTCCCACCGATGTGTCTCCTGTATAGCCAGGATTAACAACGGCGACCTCAGATAGACAATAAGCAATGAAGCTTATTGACGTCCCGAGGGAGAAAACTACAGCTGTCTTGGAACTCACAACGAATTTAAACAGAAAGAAGATAGTCGGAGTAGGAAGTATTGAAAGAAAAATGGAAATGGAAAAATGGAAGAGCTAGGAATAAAACAAAACAAAGAATGTAGCTCATGCTTAGACTAGACTTATGCCAGGTATGTTAAGGTGTGGTGTGTCGTGTCGCGTTACAAGGATATCGATTTCACATTACATTGTGTAATTCTAACCGTACTAAATGTATGAAACGTTTATCCATCTGTTACGACTACGATACGATACATTGCACTACACCTTAGCTGGTAAGCTTCGCCTAGTGACCACTAGGCGGCGCTTTACCTTTCCCTTACAAAATTCTAACGCGCTCGTATTCGAACGTGAGTTGAAAAAACTCGCACTAAACTACTCTGGTGTAACTATTATTACTCATCGCAAATATAATATTCTATAAATTCTATTAGCCTTTTACGACTTCAAGTAGGCTGGGTTTTCATCCCCACTACGTTGACCCTCTGTTGGTGTCCACTCAAAGGTTCAAAAGAACGTTCCTCGCTCGCGCTATACGGATGTGGAATGAGCTCCCAGCCACTGTGTTTTCTTCGGACTATGACATGGGACTATTTAAGAGGTACATTAGAGGTGTCGTTAGAGGTGGGCAACGCAATGCCCCTAATGTGCTGCTGATGACCAAAGACTGCGGTGACCGCTTTCCATCAGGTAGCCCGCTTGCTTGTTTCTCTGCCGAATAACATAAGTGAAAACGAATGTAATTTATTTTAACTATTGATCACAATAGCAGTAAATCAAGGGGCTAGAAGATAATTGTTATTTATTACTTTCAGAATGAAAAGGTAGACAGACCTTCAAGGATAGATACGTAATTTGTCCTCTATTGTACTGTTTTCAACTACGTTAGCAAAGTCAAAATGGTGATCATTTTTAACGTAAAACGACACATAAGACGTTAAATTAATGAGGATAGATGTAATGTGTGTTTTTTACGTTTATTTTCTTTTATTTATTCTTTACAATTGGCGGACTTAATGCCAAAAGGTGTTCTCTATCAAAAAGTCCTAACTCCTTCCGAAGATTATCAGGGTTCCATACCTAAAACCCGACACACACTCGCCCGGTTTTTTTTTACTTTGACACAGACATTAGTCACCATAAAATATTATAAATGAAAAAGTGAGTTTGTTTGTTTGTTATTCCTTCACGGCTTGACTAAGCAGCCGATCATTATGAAAATTTGCATACATATTGTTAGGGGTACAGAGCCCAACAAAGGATACTTTTTAACCCGTAAAAGTATGTCGTTCCAATGGGAAAATATTTTTTCTAATATAGAGGGCGCTGTATCGGCCAACAGATGGCGCCGCAAGTCGCGCTATGGGTTGTTTTGTTGTCAAACGAGATCTATGTCATAAAATAAACGCGAGCGAAGCCGCGGGGAAAAGCTAGTTAGTAATAATTCCAAAGTCTTTTGACACAGTCATAACTGGAAAGTCGATGTATTTAGATAAATAAACAATAAGATATCTAAAATCAGGCCTGGTTTTACATAAGATCTCACAACATTTTTTAGTGTACCTAAAGATTGCGTTACGAGGTTCTACCGCTCCGCTCTATTCTCTTAGAAATCGTTAAAATCTCGTGTCAATTTTAATCGCTGTCCCGCTCATTTCCTATTTTGTGTGAGTGAGACAGCGATTGAGTATGACACGAAATTTTAACGATTTTTGTTACGAGAATAGAACCGACTTTTATTTTAATGTTTTTGATGGGATAATATTATCATAATAAAACTTCAAAGCTGAAGGGCCCGCTTGTTTGTTTATTTTTAATCTATTTAAGAAAAGCCACTAGGAAAAGAAATGACGGAGGCATACTAGACAGTGCAGAAAAGCTTACAAAAAACAAATTGAACTTTAAAATTCCTTTTATAATAAAGCTGAAGGAAAGCTAACAAAAAGCTTATTTTTAAATCTGTGCAAAGATGCCGGGTCTAATCACCATTATTTAGGGGTAGTAATTACAGTGAGTTGCGTTAACACCCTCCGGGGATGTAGCTCGCCTTCGATTCCAATCTACACAAAATTATTACCTAGGATATACTTGGGGACTAAAGGAAAGGTATTTTAGGTATCAGAGATTTCGTTACGTATAACCTAATAAAAAAGTTCGCTCACACTATGCCATCTATTGGAGAATTATGTTGTTTTTTTTTATACCAAACGAAACATTTTCCGTGGGAATTACGAAAAATCCTTGTACGTATATCGTCATCTTGAATTACTCTATTTATCACTGAAAATTGCATTAGATGTGTTGCTGTATAAATAGTGTAGAATATTTAGAAAGTGGCAGCAAGCCGTTGGATGCAGGCCAGCATCACACACATTGTCAGGTCACATTGGACGCGTTTGTGGGAGGCCTATGTCCAGCAGTGAACTTCTTGTGGCCGAGATGATGATGATGATGATATTTAAAAAATATATATAAAAGATTCAAAATCTTTGTTTAGAGAGTAGATCCCCACAGACACTTTATCTCGTCATACAGTAATAAATTATTTGTCTAATTAATCTATTTTGCTTAACAATTAGCTTTAAAATCAATGAAAAACATAATACATTTTGTACATGGGTAATCGGTGGGTTTAATGACGGCCTAAGCCACCCTTTATCGGTCGAAGCCGCGCCAGAGGTGTTATCTGCGTTATATCAAACTACTAAATTACGTGAATGGATTTATCTCAGTTGTACTATAATGAGAACTCCGAAATCAGGTTATTCAGGGTACTAGCGAGACTAGTAATTATATCCCATCCATGTCCCATGGGAATATTGAAAAACCTTGGAGAATGTGGCTTTTATTATTATTTTTTATAAATTATTTACACATTTCTAAGATATTATGCTTTTTATTTTTATTTGACATTCGGTCATTTTCTTCAACGTCATTTTACTCATCTCATTTTTTTTCTCAGTCTTGTCTCAGAATATCAATAATTCTCTAATTATAATTTCCTATAATAACCAAATTACTGTAAAAAAATTCAACCAGTCAGTGATTATCGAATTTTCGTAAAGTGCTTACTTATCTGCGCCGGAGACCAAAACAAGAAATAATGAATACCCCTTGGAATACCTTGACCTTCAATACTACTTCAATAATTACCTTCAATAGATTTTAGGGGGAAAAGAAGAAGCAGATGATACCAAAATAGGCTTTTGTCATATACTAGAATCGACATTCTAATAAAAAAAAGTAGCACCGGAAAAAGGTTACAAAAAAATTTCATAAAATAACATGTACATGGTGATCTGATACGAGTATTTTGAAAATATATACATTTTGTCCCCAACAGTTTGTGAAGTTCAAAATTATTCGTGTCCCTCACTGAATAAACTAGGGGTTACAGATAAAATATTCCACGAAAAACTATTTGAGATCACCCCGAAAGTTGTACAACTTGTATCCCACACACGCGCGCCTAACAAATGTCTAAAAGTGCAAAAAATCCTGCATTCTGAGAACATACGATGTATATTTCTCCATTTTTTTCGTTACCGAGGTAACGCGGGATCCAATACAATAAAACATAACATCGATTTTAGGATAGTGTTGTTCTTTGTGTTTTCATATTTTTTGGGGTTCTTTTTTGGTCCTTCAAAGTAAAGTATGAAAATATATATTTCACTTCTCATGCTCAGAAAATGCTTATTTGCGCAGGATATAGGCTGCACAAAATCGAATTTTGTGCACAAGGGCAAAAACGTATCTACTCATAAATGTATCTATATTAAGGCAAAGGAAATGAGCCATACAGCCAAACACAATAAAAAGTACAGAGATAGAATTTGTTATTTTATAATATTTACTTTAATTTATTTGCCTTATGTGTTTTTTAAGTCATAAAAGATATTAAAATTTAAATTAAAGTACGGTAGGTTATTTAATTAGGTAATTTTAGAAAATTATTTTATTACAAAATTATTTAATAGTAGGCTGTATAGGTCTGCAGCCCAAGCCTAATTTCAATGTCGTAAGATTTTTAAAAAAAGCGGCGGGAAACAGGTCTTGTTTTTCGTGCGTTTATTTATTTATTTCCTCGCAATCGAAGTGAAAAGCAGAGTTTATAACTCGTCCACAAAACCATTTTTATCCTCGACATTACTATCAGTATGCTAAAAGTCTCGGATAGAAATGATTCGTTTTGTGCACTTGTTGTAAAATCTACTATATATATCACACAGATTGAGCTAGCCACAAAGTAAGTTCGAAGCTTTTGTTATGGGATACTAACGATACTATATTTTATGACAAATACATATATAGATAAACATCCAAGACCCGAGGCCAATCAGAAAAAAACGTTTTTCTTCATGACCCGACCGGGATACGAACCCGGGACCTCCTGGGTGGCGGTCTGGCTTTGGTGAAGCAAAATGAGTTTTCGACTCAAGTCTGGGCGATTCAAAAGATCCAAATCTGGGTGTTTTCTATGTGTCACAACTATATTGTAAGACTAATGTATTGATAAATAAATAAATAAATATATAGGGACAATTCATACAGATTGAGCTAGCCCCAAAGTTAGTTCGAAACTTGTGTTATGGGATACTAACTCAACGATATTATATTTTATAACAAATACATATATAGATAAACATCCAAGACCCGAGGTCAATCAGAAAAAGTTCGTTTTTCATCATGACCCGACCGGGGATCGAACCCGGGACCTCCCTGGGTGGCGGTCTAGCGTGGTAACCATTACGCCACGGAGGTCGTCAACATATAAATATATATTTACAATAATATATCCGTTGTCTGGTACCCATAACACAAGCAGGTTAAGCCTAGCTTACTTTGGGACCAATTGGCGCTGTGCGAATTGTGTATTATTTCTTTATATACTTCTCTAAGAAATTGATAAAAATATTATTTTCATAAACAAATCGAAAGCTTTTTATAGAAACGTAATTTTTTTCTATCATTTCAAAGAGACTTTAATAATAACTATCTATAAAGAATATTTTCCTGCACAGATTTGCTTATTTACATTGACATTAATATAAAAATCCTTTCAATTGAATGTTTATTTATATGTATTCACGGAATAAGAATCGCTCCAACAGATACAGAAGCAACGACGCGCCGTACAAAAATAGACATGTCGTAGTCTACGTACATTTAATACTGACAAAATTTTGTGTTGCTACAAATGCTACGTCGTAGCAGTACACTTACCACGATAGCTACGAATGCTACGTCGTGGCACCGCACGTGTACAGCAAAGATGTACCTATGCTACATGGCGTCGTAGATTTACAAATATGGTAATTTGTGATTATAATATCGATTAACGACGAGGTCTACGGCGTAGAAGTTTGACCGTAGCAATTGCTACGACGTAGCCAAATTTAAGTTATGTTTTTTTTATTACATTCTGCCATTGTCTTACGCACAACAATCACAATAGTTATATAGTATATAAATAAATAATTAAATCGTGCTAACATAGTTTTTAAACATTTGTCATATTAACATATCGTATGGAATTTATTCTGTAATAAAATGATAAATAATAATAATATATTTTTATTTTTCATAAATATGATAGCCAGGCCCCAAACATAAATATTGTTACAATGCAGAAATTGAATTTACTCCCCTCATTATCAAAAGTATGAGGCAATTGAGCTTAAAAATGGCCAAAAAATATATAAAAAACTCTATTTCCACCTACACCTTAAAGGTACGACCCTAATGTCAAAGTAGGGTCCCGTAGGAGCATCGGAATGAGATCCGAACGACAGATCCAAGTCATTACGCCGTCACAGAACCCTTTTACCGAAAAACTTATTCCCACACGGAACGCGGGTTTGAAATTGAGTTGCAATGGTTTAAAAATAGATATACTATATATGGTGTTCTCGATATACTTCTCAAGGATATACAGTGTGTTGCTAAATAATTTTTTATATGATCAGATAAATAACTTCAATTATGAATATAGTTATGTATTTAAATGTTCATGTCATGTTAAAATATAAACTTGAATATAATAACTGTATAATTTTTTATACATTTTAAAAATGTTATTGAAAGAAAAATTTCACCTCCCAACCCCATGTCCGATTCGAACACACGTCCTCTCAAACATAGTGTTTTTTTATGCCACAAAGTTGGCAAACAAGCATACCGCCCGCCTAATGATAAGCATCACCGTAGCCTATAGACGCTTGCAATACCGAGGGTATCACTCGCGCGTTGCCAACCCTCCTAACCCCCGCAAGTGGAGCTCTGGAGACCTTACTCACCGTAGGAACACAACATGACGAAAGCCAATGATATTTGGCTACGATCTTCTGTAAGGTGGAGGTCCTACCCCAGACGGGCTGCTCCGTTTTAAGCGGATTAACCTCTGTGCCCTACCTCTCTTAGGGCCCATTGTTTGATCAGTAGTTAAGTATATTAATGGTTAAAATTCGTAGCAATTTTTAACAAATAATTAAATGAAATCGTTTATTTCAGAAATTAGACCTTCACAGGCACTTTTTTTTTCTTAGTTAGTTTTTTCAAACGAATTTTAATCATTAGTATACTTAGCTACTGATCAAACAACGGGGCTTTAGAATATTTTAGATGATAGAATTATTATCATGTAAATAAGTTAATTTTGTAATAAAAACATTTTGTCCATGAAATAGTGATCACAGAATAATAATATAACTAGTTACACCGAACTACGACCCGTGTCCTTAATACATATATAATACGAATCAAAATAGTTTATGAGTTAGTACATACAATCATGGAGACGCTATAAGCTATTATGTTGATAAATATGTTTTATAAAAATGCAAAAATATCCAGTAAAATTGAGTACTTCAATTTCAAAGCTTGTAAAATATCTAATATAATTTTTCACAAAACTAAATGTGACCATTATTCACAGAATTTTACGTGGCGTGGTGCAAACTATGAATTTCATTATGTTACATTTGAATAATAATAGAAAACACGAAATGCCAGTTAATTTGTTTGTTTATATGTATTTTTTATTGTCCCTTTAAATGTGGTTGACCTCTGTTGTTGATGGTATTACATTAGTGAAGAAAAATAAATCAAAATAAAAAATATATAATTAAAAATACTTTATTTACAACTATTGCATGGTAAAATTATGGCCATTCAGGCTATCAAACTATGGAATAGTTTACCAGTAACCATTAGAAAAGCGAAGTCCATTGACATGTTCAAAACGTTCAAAATGTGTTTTATGTTCGTATAATATGATTATGTATGTTTATGTTTTTTTATGTCATACAGTAGACAAACAAGCAAGCGGGCCACCTGATGGAAAGCGGTCACCGCCGCCCATAGACATCAGTAACACCAGTGGCGCTACCAATGCATTGTCCACCAAGGAGGTTGGAGGAAAGGAAGGAAGAAGGGAAGGGAAAGAAGGAGGGGGATTATGATACTCGTTATTCGTAGTTTCTTCTTCTTCTTCATCAGCATGTATTCGCCCACCGTTGGGCATATGCCTCTCCATGTTTCCTCCATAGTGCACGGCTCCCCGTGTCTCTCATCCACGTCGCTCCTAGCTCCTTCGTGAAATCGTCAGCCCACCTGGCTGGTGGCCTGCCAACACTTCTTCTCCCCAGTCGAGGTCTCCACTCTAGAACGCATTTGCTCCATCTCTCATCTTCTCGGCGCCCCAGATGTCCAGCCCACGCCCATTTTAGTTTGGCTACGCGGTATCCAATATCCACGACTTTGGTTCTTTGTCGTATGGTCTCATTTCTTACTCTGTCGCGTAGAGATATACCGAGCGATTCGTAGTTTATATATGTCATATTTTGATTTTATTTCTTATTCAAGTATCCTGCTAGCCCTGCGCAGTCCATTTCGTTATCCTAAGGTTGCCTTGAAAAGATTTCTTTTAGCAATAAGGCCGCCTTGATGCGATTTCACTAGTGTGTAAGTTATATTTATGTATACTGTGTCCTACTGTTGTGAATCGCAAAAGCTTATTCTATCTGTCTATCTAAAACTGACATGGATTGGGAATTCTCTTAGCCACAAGAAGTCCACTGCTGGCGTAAAGTCATCAAATCATTCAGACTGTTACTGGCAGAATAGCTTATATAATAAAAAATAGTTTTTTATTCCAAAATTCCCATGATTCCCAAACAATGTAACATCCATGCATGACATACTAAAATGCTACTACAAGCTTAACCTAAGTGACAAAATTTTAAGCGATGATTTGTTGGTGCATTTTTAGTTGATTTTATCGTATGTATTTATTACTTATATAATTGTAATTCACAGATAAATAAATTCAACATTTTATAAAATTTGTACGCCATGGTATTGGTAGGATACAGAGTGCCCATACTATTGTTATAACCTTGCTTTACCTGTATTCACAAATAACGATGTTTGATTTGATTTATGAATGCTAGAAATTCAAAACGGTTATACAGAGAGTAGACACTTTCTCTAGTCAAAGAGTACATACATAATACATAAACATAAACATTATGTTTAATTAATCTACTTTTTAAGCTTCTACCATTTAGGTAAAAAAATAACATGAATTTATAAGTTTTGTTGGGGGTGTGGTATATAGGTCGTGGTACTTTCGTGTAATCCATGTCGATCGTGGCAGGTGTAAAAAAAACTATTTTAAGTCTTGTCACTATTATTTTTTTTTTTATATTAAATACCAGCTGTGGCCACGGCTTCGCCCGCATGGAATTGGACTTGTAGTTAAAGTATCGACGGATAAATCAGAGTCTGTTTTAATTGCAATAAACTACTGTTTTAGGTCTACTAATTTATTATAAAACTAGCTGTGAAGTTCCGGACCCGTTCTCGCGGGAATCACATTGAATTTCGGGAAAAGATATAGCCTATGTCACTCCCTGATATTGTATCTTTCTACTGGTGAAAGATTTTTTGAAATCGGTCCAGTAGTTTCGGAGCCTATTAAATTCAAACAAACAAACAATCAAATCTTTCCTCTTTACAGTATTACTAGCTTTTTTGCCCGCGACTTCGTCCGCGTGAAGTTCCAGACCCGTTCCTGTGGGAACTACATTGAATTTCGGGAAAAGCTATAGCCTATGTCACTCCCTGATAATGTAGCTTTCTACTTGTGAAAGAATTTTTGAAATCGGTCCAGTAATTTCGGAGCCTATTCAATTCAAACAAACAAACAGTCAAATCTTTCCTCTTTATAATATTAGTAGGTATAGATAAATATCTATAGATTTAATTTAGAATAGTTGCTAGTTCGTATTCTTTCAGAAATATGTTAGATGAGTGTCCAAAAGTTAGTAGGTACAGTTATTTCTTCAATGACAAGTCGTTTTTTTTAAATAAATCTTAAACATAAAAATCTCTCGTTTTCTACTCTTTGTGATTAAGTTATTTTTGTTGCAAATAATTACTAAAGTCAGTGTATTTCAGAATTTTTAAACCAGTATAAACATTCAGAAACAATTTGTTAATCTAGAAAAGGTATTTTTGTTTTGCATGGCAACTTTCTGTATTTGAAAATGAATTTTGGAGTGTTGCTAAGATGTATTAAAATGGCGTTATTTTTAGAATGTTTCAAAGTAAAATATTAGAAAATTCGATTTATTATGTTATGCTACAAACACTACACTACTTTTAAACTGTGTTCGACTTATTTTAGAAATCATTGGCAACTAATATAAAAAAACAAAACAAATAATGCAATATAACGTAAATATGCATGAATGAGCCATATTTTTATTCAATTAATATTATTGAATGTAAATTTATAAATAACTGAAACAATATTTAATTTTCGTCGTGAAATTGAGATTTGGTGGCTCGAGGCGATGCTGCATCGATAAAAATTCATGTATGCATACCAGTATATTCAGTTTTTATTTACTTAACGGCTGTTATAAAGAGATATTTTTTACTGACATTGTGACAAACAAGCATTACCTACTCTACTAAATTTTTTATCGAATTAGGATTACTCTTGAAAATAGTTCCAATGGATCAGTATTAATGAATTTTAAAATTGCTTTTAAAGATCTTGGCGTAGACTAAAGTACGCGCGTCGGCGTCGCGTTTCGGGCTACATTGAGCTCTTTGTGTTTTTTTTATACCACTAAGGTGGCAAACAAGCTTACGGCCCGCCAGATGGTAAGCGGTCTCAGATGCCTATGGACGCTTGCAACACCGCCGGGAGTATCACTCGCGCGTTGCCGGCCGTAAAGCTTCTTTGCCACCTTGGTATAAAAAAAATACAATAAGGCCGCCTTATTGCCTACCTACTGCATTTTTTAACTGTGTTATGCAAAAAAATGTCCACTAGGAAAACATGTATTTATCTGTATTTTCAAAAAAAAAAAGTACAATGGATATTGAAAATAAAGCTAGGACACGGACTATAACACGCCACATTCAAACACGAAACAAATATTTCGACGTACGGAATCGTTTCAACGATTTTTTTTATCATTCGTCGTTTGTTTCCTAAAAAAACTTCCTTATAATAGAAATTTTCCAACCGACTACGCGACTTTTCCAATGTTTATTACGAAGAACAGATAATATACTAAACCCAAAGTTATATTATAGACCTATATCTAAGCTTCATTCTTCGTACCAATCATATTTTTTATAATTATGTATTTGTCATCGTCATCATTGTATGCTATAATGTGGCAGGCAAAGAACGTACTGACTCTACATCTAATGTACCTTCGTCTAAGCAAATAAATATACTTATTCATTAATGTGGCTGTCTGTAATTTTATTTTATTAGATTTTTGTATGGACTGTTGGTCTAAAAATATATGTTTTTATTTTTATTTTTTATTAAATCATTCATTCATCATTTCAGCCACAAGAAGCAGCTTCCTAAGACTTACCTTAGGTCATCCGACCAGTTAGCCGTTCCACGCAGTGCTTTGCATAGAATATGCTTTATTTGCAATACCCAACAGCAGGTCACAGTATACAACAGCTTACTTAGTAAGTTCTAAGTATTTCTTGTAAATCTACTTGCAAAATAAAACTCTCCGAAGATTGATACGAAAACTGCGTATCGGCCAACGGTCTATTAAGGTTGTATTCGGAAAAATATACGTTAAATGTTTCAACAAATAATTCATAGCTGAAAACTGGCTACAGTCACGCCAGCCGGCCTATCATTACGGGCCTTGTTTATATGTAAATCATATTTCTGCGTTCATTTACCAATTCAATTAGAAATTATACCTTTTTAATGTTTCATTGTTGTGTGTACTTATGGGAATTCCCAACGGGAACTATAGCAATTGGGAATTCTAATGTTATAATGCGGTTATGTAGGTTGAGGAGCTCGATAGAGTCGCCCTGTATCGCACTCTAATGCCGGCTCTACACGTTGGCCAACACATTGGCCAATACATATTGGCCAATGTAATGGCCATCGTGTAGTAGGTGTTGGAGTGATGGTACGTGATGGCCCACAAGTTGGCGCGAAATCCGTGTGGTGTCGGTTTTTTCACACAGATCAAAGGAGTTGCCTGTGGTTGTGGCCGAGTTATTGGCCACCGCTTCCACACGTTGGTCGCTTGTTTAGTTTGCAACGAGCAAAAACAAACTATATAATAATTTTAATTTAGTTACGTAGGTACTTGTACCTTGTTTTGTTTCGATGTATTGACAACTTCTTTTTTTCCACGTCTATTTTATTACGTAATACCGGTAGATATGCTGAAAATAAATATATCGCAGCAGCCGTCAGCGCTTCAATATTCATTATGAATATCGTCCGCACATTGGCCCGAACCAAATCAAACTGAACGACCTTCCAACGTGTGGACGTTGTCACAAACATATCACCATAACATTGGCCACAACATTGGCCAATGTCTTGGCTAACGTGTAGAGCCGGCATAATATGAACATGAAAGCGAAGCGACGTCGACCCTAGTCAGTGTTTGGATGGATTTCGTTATCTCGAGTGCTTCGGAGGGCACGTTAAGCCGTCGGTCCCGGCTGTTGTCAGTGGATGACGGTCGTTAAGCCAAGTCGGTGGCCTTAGGGTGGTTTGAAAACACCGGCCTGTGTGTCTAATGTGTGTCTTTCCTAATATAAATAAATAAGTACAGACTTATCAACATTTTCACGGGATGATTTTAAAACAACAAGTGCTAAGTCAACCCTTCTTATTAAAATGAACAACCCGATAGTATGAATTTTCTAACTCCATGTACTAACTAAGTGAATTCTTTGTAAAAGTAGATATTCATGCGAATTTTTAAGTATTCCGGACTACTTAATATCGACTTAAGAGGCAATTTACAAGGTTTATAAGAAAAAAAAATTAAGAATGAATTGTTTACTAGTGTAAATATTTTACGCGGAAAAACGGGTCTTTGATTACCACACACAGAACTTATTACCATCACAACACATAATTTTAAATTAAAGATAACACAGCAAAATTATATTAGTGAGAACTTGTAATTGTCCATTTTTAACTATTCATTAAAATTTTGTAAATTTGTTTGTTTGTTTGTCCTCCCTTCACGTCGAAAGTAATGAGACAGAGAAGCATGATTTTTTTATTGGGGATTGTTTAAGGTCTGGAGAGTGACATAGGATACTTTTTATTTCGGAAAAACATCTCATTCCCACGGGGAAAAAAGTATAAATAACATTATTTTATCATATTTTTTTAACGGGGATAATTTAAGATTTAGAGAGTAACATAAGGCTACTTTTTTCCCATGGGATAGATTCCCATGGGAAAAATTATGTCATTTTCCCTTGGCCACGCGGGCGGAGCTGCGGGTAACAGCTAGTAAAATAATAAATTAACTTTTAAAATGTGTGTTAAGATTGGGAATCGCTAAAAATGCAAGTATTTCCGAAGGCACATCACGTACAGCATTGTCCAAAGGCCGGCCTTGTAGGCCCCGCATTGCGGGTCTACATTAATATTTTACTTAACCACGTGACATACGGTCATTGAGAAACACAAGCTTTTACCTAAACTAATATTACAAAGAAGAAAGACTTGATTGATTGTTTGTTTTATGCATTGAATTGAATAAGTTACGAAACTAATGGACCGATTTGAAAAATTCATTCACACCGTTGGGAAGCTACCCTGTCCCCAGATGACATAGGCTATGTTCTTTTTTTTTAAATAGAGATCCTGAATAAAACCCTTGCAAAGCCGAGGAGGGCTGTGTGAAATAAGCAGACGTTACATGGTCAATCCAGATCTGTGATTAGTGACCTTGACTCATATTGACTGTGAAACATTTTGACTGTTGATCAATCCGTCAATCCCATACCTTACACGGCTCACACTGATCACAATCACGAATTGAGATCCGAGATCGACGTTAAATTGACTGCTTAACAGCCAAAATTACTTTTTGCTATCTAAGATTAAAAATTCAATACATTTTTTGACTAAAGTGACATTATTTATACGTAAATCCGAGTTTGAATTCACCGATAGATTATTCATTTTGACTGTTAGTGAGAAAAACGTAAGAAAGGAGATACAGTGAAAACGCCGTGGACTGCAAAATTTTGAAGATGTTGACGCAAACATTTTAGTTTGTTTTACGTGTGAATAAAGTATGAAACGAGTTTGCAAGATCCAACGTAGAGTTTAAGTTTTTTACACTCGTCTTGTATACATTCATATTTTTTATACCAAAATCACTTAACGGTATTTGTCAGATATTTCACATATGATACGTTTATTCCCAAAATCGCTAATTTCGTAAGTTATTAAATCTCGACTTATTAATTTTATATGGAGTTAACTACTACATATTTGTAAATATAATTTATGATACAGAACATAATGCAAATCATGATACTGTATTGTTTTGTGTTTTTATGAGCTGTGTGTCGCTCTAACAAAATAAAGGTTAAAGTGTGAAGTGGATTGAATCGTAAGTACTAATGATTGGGTGGGTGCTGCATACATCGGCAACCTGCAGGTAATAACATTTTGTTTGCTCGCCAATATTATTTAATGTGTTTTCTTTAGTAAAATGGGTAGCCATTTTTTTTACAGTTAGAGAAAAAACCGAGCGCGTTGGGTCACTCACAATGTAGGTTACCTTATTGGCTACGCTTAGCTTGTTTGCAGATGAGTGTTTGTACGTTTTCATAAAATAAATTAAATATTATAAGTTCGATTAATACTCGGTCGGTACCTAGGAAAGCTAACTTAGCACGATAGTTTATATTTTTCAAGATTTTGTTTGATTGTCAGTAAAAATATGCGTAAATATAACCAAATACCACCTTTCTGTATCATAGTGAACTATAATAGTTCAATGTTTTTTTTGACATAAACACAATATCAGATTTTTTTTAAAATATTTTTGAGGTTAGGAAAAAGTCTCGAAATCTATAAAATTTTGAAAATAATCTTGAACATGGCATTGTATACGTCTAAGTATTCTGTGTGCATTGGGTTCATCCACAGTATTACCCGACGCGCCTCATTTAGCACAGAGGGGTGATATCTAAGGGTTGTTAAATTTCAGCTCACCTGCTTGCAAATGGAGTGTAAAATATGTATCTCCAAGCCCACGGATAAAAGACATAAGTAATACGTGGATTTAATGTGTTATAAATTTATTTTACTAACGTTATGAACTGGTAAATTTGTCTCAGGTTCAAAATTTATTATATTCTCATAAAATAATAGGGTTTCTATTTAAAAATTTATATAGAATTGCTGCGTCACCTACCTTCTTATGCTATTAGTTTTTTTATCTCACAAGTTGCCAGGAAGAAATTACTATACAATAAGACCGCCTTTTACAAATATTTTTCAGTCTAACGTTTT
Organism: Endotricha flammealis; assembly: GCA_905163395.2. NCBI lineage: Eukaryota > Metazoa > Arthropoda > Insecta > Lepidoptera > Pyralidae > Endotricha > Endotricha flammealis. The sequence continues at coordinate 710,665 of LR990871.1, read as the reverse complement.
ATGCCTTTGGAGTGGTTGAAAACTTATAAAACGGACTAACTCGAACAGTATGTCACCCTCTTTCAGAATGTTGGCGTGTAGCAGCAATGCGTTTCGTTTGGTGAATGAGAGATCCGAAAGTTCAACGCTTTTCTGTCCCTTTTCTCCCTTAAATTCAAATTCAAAATATTTTTATTCAAATAGGCCTATTATAAGATCTTTCGAATCGTCACATTTTTTTTCCTACCAGTTCAGACGGCAGATTTGTTCTAAGAAACTTAGCGCTTGTTTTTTAAAAATGGTATTAACAAGATACAATGACAGAAAATATTTAAAAAAAAACTGATATTTCAGATAATGAAAAAATATAATTTAAATAATTAAAGATTAATAAACTTATTTCTTTCTGTGTAGCAGATGGCGTATTGGTAGCGCCCTTGCGTTATATTATAATAGTGTTCATAGGCAGTGGTAACTGCTTTTTATTAGATGACTTGCTTCTGCCATATGTTACAAAATAACATAGATACAATGTTACACAACTATGTAACATATCTTCAACAATAATATGTAAAACATTCGAGTATAACGACATTTTGCAGACATCACGTTGATATACTGCTGTTATCTTAATGTTTCGTTTTATGTTTGCTATGTAAACATAACATATTATAAGTTGTGTTAGTATCAAGTAAATTATATAGAATACGTTTTATTTGCAAAACACAAACAAGTGATACACGACCTCCGTGGCGTAATGGTTACCACGCCAGACCGCCACCCAGGAGGTCCCGGGTTCGATCCCCGGTCGGGTCATGATGAAAAACGAACTTTTTCTGATTGGCCTCGAGTCTTGGATGTTTATCTAAATGTACCTATATGTATTTGATAAAAAATATAATATCGTTGAGTTAGTATCCCTTAACACAAGTTTCGAACTTACTTTGGGGCTAGCTCAATCTGATGATGAATTGTCCCTATATATTTATTTATTTATTTATACAGTAAACGGTAAAAAGGTACAGACAGTGTTTGCAACAAGGCGGCCTTACTGCTGAAAGCAATCTTTTTAAGGCAACCTTAGGGCAACGAATTTCAGCATGGAGTAAAGTAGCAAGCCGGTTCAAATTATTATTATGAGTTTATGCCACTGCAAGGATATGGGTATCCTTTCAATCGAAGGGGATTAGAGCGTACTCTGCCACGGTGCTCCAATGTTAATTGGCCGCCAGTGTTTTCAAGCCGTCTGAAGTCCACCGACTTGGCTTAACAACTGTCCATCGACAACAGCCGGGACCGACGGATAACGAAACCCATTCAAACACTGGTTAGAATCGATGTTGCTTAACTCGCGTGTTTATTTTACAGTGCGACACACAGCAACGCTAGCAAACTCCTCGGTATAAGTAAAACCAATATATTATGAGCTCTGATTACTATGTACACTCAAAGACTTCTAATATCATATCATCTCGGTCTGGTCATTGATATAGGATTTTATTCAAAGGCTTTTAATCTTGCACGTGGCTCACCGCTGCTCTTTGGAAGATTCGGTAGTATTGATTTGCTTTCCTTTCGTGCAGTCAATAGTTAATTTTCATTACTACGGGAAGTATCGGATGGCTGTGTTTATTTTCTTGAGAAATATGTTTTTTTTTTATTTACAGCATCTGATCATTTTTAAAGTTAACGACGCATTAAAATATAACTGTTACTGATGCTAATTCTGTTGTACATTTAACTAAATTAAACAAATTTTGACAGGAATAGAAGTGTTGCTATCCTTGTCACTAATTGTAAACCAAGGAAGGACAACAACACCTTTGGTCCTGTCAAAATTAGTTTAGTCTAGTTAAATGTACAACAGAATTAGCACCAATGTGAAACTAAAAGAGAAAAAGAGAGACCTTTGAGACTTAATGTGTGACTGAAAGACTATTAAACTTAAAACTATGTAGATATTACTATAATTCATTAAGTACAGAATACTGAAAAAGAACACGTCTAAAATATACGGAGTATTCTTTGGAAATAACTACTAAAAACAAAAGTTCATCACATACCTAAATATTTGTGCTGTTTTTTTTTTATTCGGACACGGCATGTGACACCAGAGCGCCTGGCACACGGGCCGCAGATCACTGGGGTTCAGGAATAGGAGCGACGAGACATACTATAGGGTGGTGAAAGGTACCTCTTCACGCTCCGCTTGTAGGACCCCATGTCGTGCAGGTGTGGTGCAGGGAACACATTTGTCCTGTGCGAAAATGAACCTGCGCCTGCTACCAGACTGCCATATATTTATTTTCTTCTATACCAAAAAAAGTAAATACACTCGAGAATTTAGGCTATTACGAATCCTCTGAGTTTTTAAAGTATCTACTTACCTTCTTTTCTTTAAAAAAAGAAATTTCCCTGTAACGTTTTCTTTAAGCGGAAAACTTATCGCCAAAACGAGATCGAGTTTAGAAAAATATTTAATTCGAAGTTTCCCGGTTTAGTTGTGGTATGTACCTTATTTTTATGGTCACTTTATTTAGTGTACTTTTAAATGGGTTCTGCATGGATATAACTTTGTCATACGATACGGGTTTGCACTCTACACTTATTTTGCAGGGCTTATTTTAAACTTTAAAATACTTGTAAAAAAAATATACCACAATGGCGGCAAACAAGCATACGGCCCGCCTGATGGTAAGCATCACCGTAGTATATAGACGCTTGAAATACCGGGGGTATCACTCACGCGTTGGCAACCCTTCCAACCCCCCCTCTGGAGACCTTACTAACCGTAGGTACACAACATGACCAAGACCAATGCTATTTGTCTACGATCTTCTGTGGTGGAGGTCCTTCCAAAGACGGGCTGCTCCGATTTGAGCGGATTATCCGAGTGCCCTATCTTAAAATTATTATCTGTTGAGTTTCTTGCGACACTTCTCAACAGGTCATTTACGTCGAAGTGCTATCTATTTTTTTTTTATCTGACGTCCTGTAAATCTACTTGCAAAATCAATGCTTATATTTTTAGACTACTATAGAATAGAGTATTAGTGGCAAGTGGATCTTGCGCATCCACAAGAAATTTATTTATTTATGAACCAGTGAGAAATCAAGCTGTGGATTCGACTGTCAACGCACAGAGACAGAATAAGATACAAATCGATCAACACATTGGCTCATTGTTTAGAAACAGATCGCCAAGTCGCAGAAAATCGCAAAAAATAAAATCACTAGTTACAAACAGTCATAACATATTCTTTTACATTAAGCTATAAACACAGACCTTTAGACTATATTAATTAAAGAATTTGAACGCATGTAAAATTTATCAACCAGCCCCCTATTCTCGTTACAAAAACAGTTTCAATATAATCTCAATTCCTATTTCAATGAGCAAGATGGCGATTGAAATTGATATTAGGTTTTAACTGTTTTTATTGAGAATATTAATTTTATTTCTTCTTGTTGTTAAATGTAAGCTTAATAACTTTTAAATATCGGTCACAATATAATTATAAGCCAAATTCAATTACAAGTCATGCTCTATAATTATCGAGTACGTAATTATAATTACTTAATAACATTGTATTACAGACTTGGTGACAGCCGTGAATTAATTAACTAACAATGACGACACACTTTTAATTAATAGCTAATAATATTCTGGAAATAAAATTTGATAGATGAATACACTATATAAGAGCATATTTTCCAAAATATATGAGAAACACTTGGAGTGGTAAAGCATTTATGAGTAGAAGATTAGTGCCGGCGGCGCTGAGGCATCGTGATTACGACAGTGTGCTTTTTGTCTATGATGACGACGTGGACGAGGAAATCAAAAACTATCTTGAGGTTTGACGTAGAGATGTATCCCATAACACAAGTTTCGAACTTACTTTGGGGCTAGCTCAATCTGTGTGTGATTATCTTCAAATTAAGTTGTACAAAAAACCGGGTAACTGCGTTTCGGGCTACGCAAATTGTAGGGTTCCGTATTTCTGCCGTGTCAAACCTATGTCATGTAACTCGCGAAACATAGTTTTGAGTAATTGCCGTTCAATGTTTTTAACAGATTTTTGTCATTTGTGAAAAAGTGTTCAGATGTTATTGAGATAATTTTTCATGAGACAACTCTAGGAAAGCTTAGTAAAACCGAGAAAGTTTTAAATTAAGGAAATTTTAAATATTTTTTAAATTATTCACGATAACTGAGTTAGCTTTTCATACAACGCTTGTTTTACGCGCGTAGATACATGAGAAGGCAAGAGGTGATCTATTCGAAGACGACACTCAACAATACAAGAGTTAGCCGTGATGGGCTAGTCGATAGGAAGTCTATCACGGCTAACTCTTGTTTAACTCCTTGTATTGTGGAGCCGCGTTGAGCGTCCGTCGCACCTAATTCATGTAACTATTAAAATTACCTGCGATAGCCGGAATGGACAGTGGTAAAATCACAGTTACATGAGATGTGTGATAACCTCGTATGCAAAATCTATAAGAGATTTTGAAAAAAATATATATACCTGTGTATAGGAGGTTAAAAAAATACGAAATACACCTGTTACGCGTAACTCATGTATCTTAAGACACAGGACCTCCGCCTGACACGGCAGATTTTCTATACTTCGTTTGCTTGCAGATGAGTGCAGTGTCATATTCTATGACAATCATATTACAATAGAATATTCATTTATCTTCTTGTTGTTGTCATTGCAAACAATCTTTAACATATACTTTTTTAAATTGCGATATGAAGTAATAGGATTCGAGATCGTAAGTAAAAAACGTCAGCTATTTCAACACACACAAGATTGTTTTGGAAAGTGCGTAATCTTCTAGACGTGAGATCGAATTTGTATACACGGGATTATGGCGTCCCGGGAGAGTGTCGAGTTGCCTGTTCCGTCGACAGCTCATTAATATTGCTTTGAACTTGTTCTGTAAAGTATTTAGGTGTAAATCCCCATTTACATAAAGCATTTTTTGTGTCTCTCTTTCTTGTATTTGCAGAGTTTTTAGGGTCCCACATACTAAGTGTGGGTATTGTAAATAAAGCATATTCTGTCTAAGTTGGTAGTTACCCTACCTTCAGCACCAGAAGACGCATTCGATCTCCGCAGTGTGAATCATTTCTGGGTGTTTTCTTTGTATTTTAAGTATATTTAAGATTTAAGATTTAGATTTTATACCCTTAACACAAGCAGTTACCCAACTTACTATGAGACCTCCCCCCCAACTTCTCCAATTTTCTCTCAATATGACCTTTTCCTCGTAAATACCATTAAATAAAAAATATAATTACATACATATTTACATCGCATATAGGGAAGAATGTGAAACGAACATGGAGGGATGATAAATCGCCCCCGTTGTTATATTGTATGTGACATTTTTCTTAACGAGGGTCAAAAAATCCCAGTGGTGGGGTCCCACACTCGTGAATAATGTAGCAGGTTAAAGGTCCCTACGAAACATCTCATGTCTAGATTACCACTAATGCTTCGTTAGGTATTTTTTTATATCACTAAAGTGGCAAACAAGCCTACGGCCCGCCTGATGGTAAACGGTCACCGTACCGTATGCATCACCATCACTCGCGCGTTGCCGACCCTATTAAGAAGATGGCGTCGCTGTGTGTTACGAAAAATGGATTACGCTATGGAATGGGCAGAGCTAGCAAGACAAGAGATAGAACAGAAACTAATTAGCATGTAAAAATCACTAAATTAAAATATATAATTATACATACTTACAAATACACAAACATATTTTACATAAATAAAATATTAAAATAAAATAATTTATACCTTTATAAATCAGCACGACGATGACTTGCTTCAAATTGGGAGGGAAGTCCTTTCAATACATCCTACTCCGACTATCTTCTTTCTGATTAAATTCGTTGTGACCTACCTGTTATTTTTCAATTTTATTTCTCTACCCTAAGGTCGTCTGGAAGAGATTGCTTTAGCGATAAGACCGCCTATTGTACTTTACCTACCTGTTTGTACTTTTAATTTTTTTTTTGGTGCAATAAAGAATTTTGTATTGTATTGTGAGTTCCAAGACAGCTGTAGTTTTCTCCCCCGGGACGTCAATAAGCTTCATTGCTTATTGTCTATCTGAGGTCGCCGTTGTTGATCCTGGTTACACAGGAGACACAGTGGTGGGAATGTGTGGTGGGCTTGTCCCGATTGTAAGATAAATATATAATAATGAATAATATTCGTTTTAGTTTATTTTTTAAAGAAGTGGTAAATATTTTGTAATTACATAATTACGGATTGATTGATTGAAATTTTATTAAATATCGATAAAAAAATCTATTATCCTATATAATAAAATTACAGAAAATGTAATGTTACATGGGTGAGTATTTTGTTAAAAGCATACAGGATTTATTGGGTTGGACGTAAAAATTTCGCAAACCAAAACACTGGTGTAACCTTTCGATTGGGATTTTTTTCTGTTTGCGAGTGAATTTTTTTAAAATTGAATTTGCCAGCCGCACGTCGGTGGAGAGATTTCCATTTACGCATATGACATGTTTGTTTTTTACTGATAGCTTTATTTTAACGGGATAGCAAATAAAAATGGTTTGACGGTTGAGAAAATTGTTGTCTTAAAAATAAGGCAGAAATAAACTCACATTTTTGTGAACTGCATTCCTTGAAATTTTCTTTTCTTAATGAAAGGTCTATATTATTATCTACTCCCGAAATTCCCACGGGGAAATTTTCGCATTGCGCGGGTTTCGCTAGAGTATAAAATCACCGGCCAAGGAGGCCGCATGCCGCTCAGCCTCCCTACTGGTAGGTACTGGCAAGCAAGACTTTTGTTTTTTATACTTTTTTTTTTATTTATTTAAAGGTCATTAATTTTCCCCTAAAAATACGAAAATAATAATAAAAGTTCAATTCTAAAGAAGACTAACGAATACTCGAATTTGAGTACTTGAGCGGGTTTTTATCGAAAAAAAAATCATAAAACGTATTTTATTTGGAACGTAGGTATTTCAAAAATTCATCCATTGGCAAAACTTTTGTTTTTTGTTTCCAGATTAGTGCCACGGCACAGGCACGTCTCTTGTGAACGGGAGGACCGTCATAGTGATTTTTTTAATTTTTTTCTTTGACGTTCGAACTATTTTAGTCCCCGAACTGTTTGGTAGGTATTGGTTTGAATGTATACTATGTTCATGTCATAGAAAAAGTGATTAATCGGGCAATCTTTTTGTATAGTTATCTATGTTCCTATGTTGTTATAAAAATTTAAAAAAGTTAAGTGACTTTCAGCCTGTTCCTGAGAGGCTTTTTATTACAATAATTCCACATTAAGTCTCAACCTATCTCTTGTTTTCGCCTTTAGTATAATTTATAACGTAGCTTATGTTAATTTATATCAATCTAATCAAGTATTATATAAGTTATAAATGAAGAGAAAGTGCCGGTGGGGGTATAATTTCTGAAATAAATTATCTCATTTCATTAGTTTGATTTCTAGCAATTCACCGTTTAATTTCTAAACTATTAAAAAAAAAAATCTTTAAATAATATCCATTAATTCTAATGTAATTCAAATACATTTTTATTATTATAACGGCATTGTAAGGTATAATATAAACAATTCAAAAAGGCATGAATTCCTAACTGAACTGAATACAAACACCTATTCGGACAGAATACATCAAAGGTCAACGTAAATTACCACCATATAACGTTCGAAAAGGAAAGGTTAAGTATTACAAAAAGTTGCTTTATGTCTATAATGAGAGAGTTCCAATTGAATCGACGTAAGGTATCATGTGGAAGGCACCCATTTGAAATTCCGAATAGGTTTTATTTTCTTTTTTTTATGCCCTGCCTCTCGTAGCTTACTGGCAGGTGGCCAGTAACTGTGCATACTATGCAGGTTATTACGTTGTTCTTTTTTTTTAAATATGTCGAAGCAAATGCATTCTTACAGTGTGAAGCCAAAATATTCTGATACGAGAATGTTATAGCGTCTTGGGCGCATTTCAAATTTTTTGTTTTTTATTTTGTAGTGAATAATATTTCAATATTTTAATGTTTGTTTGGCTGTGGTGCGTGTCAAGTGTGTGAATATTGTATTAGCCATAACGTAAATATATTTTGTATTTTGTGAAAAGCTGAGTTTTTTTAATATTGTTCTCATGAATAAATTCATTGAGAAGCTCGACGGCGTCGTTGTCTTAACGAACACGCAAGTCAAGCAACACGCAAGTCTACCCTATCCACTGTTTGGATGGGTTTCGTTATCTTGGGCTTCTTAGTGCTTCAAAGTTAAGCCGTCCGTCCAGTTATCGATGGATGACAGTCAAGCCAACTCGGTGGCCTGAAAGCCAACGGACTTTCAGGCGGTTTGAAAATACTGGCCTTTGTCAATCGGCATTGGAACAGTGTGACAGAGTACGCTGTAATCCCTTTCCATTAAAGGGCCCATATCCCTGCAGTGGGATGACCTGTATTTTTTATATATAACACAATTGACAAACAAGCATACGGCCCGCCTGATGGTAAGCATCACCGTAGCCTATAGACGCTTGCAATACCGGGGGTATCATTCACGCGTTGCCAACCCTCCCAACCCGAAGTGGAGCTCTGGAGACCATACTCATCGTAGGATCACAACATGGCCGAGACCAATGCTATTTGGCTACGATCTTCTGTAAGGTGGAGGTCCTTCCCTAGCGGGCTGCTCCGATTTGAGAGGATTATCCGCTGTGCCCTACCGTATCCCTGCAGTGGGATGACTATGGGGTACTATATCAAAAGGGCTACGTACTCAATGCTATGGGTTGATATATTATCTTCTATCCATACAATAATATAAAAATAAAAAGATTTGTATTTTTGTTTGCAACGAATAAACTCAGAAACTACTGGACCGATTTCGAAAATCCTTTCACCATTGGGAAGGTACATTACTCCCAGGTAGGGTTGCCAGGTCGTCAAAGCTAATAGCCGGACAGACCAGCCAGTTTGGCCGGACATTTGGGTAAAAAGGCCGGACATTATTGAGGATTTTGTGTAAGAAAAAATGTATGTAAAATCAAGATTTTTTTATTGTTACCAATATTATTTTTTAAAATTCTTATGAATATAGGTAAATAAAATCGAATTCAATATCAGTCTGAGTACTTTATTATTTATTAATCAGTCAAATAAAGTCATTAGTCAAAATAAAATTCTAGTTAAATTCGTGAAATTCTTCTTAAAGTCGCTCGGCTCTCTCTCGTTTGCGAAATGTAAAAAGCCTAACAAAAGCCGGACACCGTTTATTTTGGCCGGACACGCAATCAAAAAAAAAAAACTATGTCCGGCTTAATCCTGACGCCTAACAACCCTACTCTCAGGTAAAATAGGCTTTATTATATATTTTTTAATAGGGATCTTTAATAAGCCCGTGCGAAGCCGGGGCGGTCCGCTAGTGATGAATTAAATTCATTGGTCGTATACTAAATAGCTGTTTGAATCATACATAACACATAATAAAGTCTACAGATAATAATCTAGTGGCCAATGTATTACTACGTTACATGGAAATTACATACGAACCGCAGAAATAAATTATCAATTTTGTTTTCACCCCGAAAATGGAGTACCCACACAATTATGCTCATTTATCAAAAACATTAATTACAAACAAGTAAATTACATTATATGTTGTAAAATGATAAGCATTATATCTTCAAAGAAAAATGGTTGCACGTAACATGAACATTTTAATACATCTGTTATTAATTTATAATACCTTTTATAATTAACTAGCGAAACCAGCGTAATTTTGTTTGCGTGTATACCGATTTCCCATGAGAAATTCCGGAAAATCCTTGCATGTCTTATACATAATAAACTTTCTTCTTGGATCACTCTTCTATTGCTTTAAAAACTGCATTAAAATCCGTTGTGTAGTTTAAAAGATCTTTTTTTTATACCACAAAGGTGGCAGACACCATACGGCCGGCCAGATGGTAAGCCGTCACCGTAGCCTATAAACGCTTGCAATAAAGGAGGTATCACTCACGCGTTGCGTTGAAATTATTTTTTCGCGCTTACCTCATATTGTAAGTTCGTAAGATAGGTCTCTTCAAAACATGGAAGGTGTGGGAAGATCATTTTTCCATACAATGAACCGTTTCGGAGTTATTTACATTTATCATGTCAATTTTCGTTTTGCACGGGGGACCGCCTCTAACTCCGAAAGTTATGTGTTTAAAAATTTAAAAAAAATCATGGTAGTAGTCCATATGCTGAACCTTCAATGAAAACTATTATGGTTAAGTACGCTCTACTAGTTACCGAGTAATAGCCCACGAAGTTATATAATAAAATTTCTTTGATGAAAACTTACATATGTCATAGAATATGATATTGGACTTATTTGCAAACAAACAACCAAAGCACAGCAAATACGGAGCCCTACACTGTGCGTAGCCCGACATGCACCGGTTTTTTTATACTATGCTTTGGAGGGCAAATTCAGCCGTCCGCCCCGGCTATTACCGACGGGTAACAGTCGGTGGTTTCTAGGCAGGCTTGAAACAGTGACCTCTGCCAATCCACTTTGAAACTGCATGGCAGAGTGCGCTCTAATCTCGATTGAAAGGAGACCCGAATCTCTTTAGCGTGACGATTATAGGTTGATGTGATTCATGATGAAACTAGTGACTGTCAGAGAAAAGTCGCGATCCTCAGCATTAGGGGAACGATTAAAAAGACGTTAGTTTAAAACCCTAAGAACAAGTAACGTCTGGCAACCATGGGATCTATTATCAGTTATTATGACTGATATTCAAAACGCAAGATGGCGATTTCTCAGAAACCCATACACATTTGCGTCACGTATTCAGTAGGGCGCGTGCAGCATACGGAGTAAATGTTGATTTACACAGACCGATTTTATATGCAACTTTTTGAAGTGCAACAAATTGAGCTATCAAATTGATCTTTATTTTTTATTTTTTATAGGAACAATTGATACAGATTGAGCTAGCCCCAAAGTAAGTTCGAAACTTGTGTTATGGGATACTAACTCAACGATATTATATTTTATAACATATACATATATAGATAAACATCCAAGACCCGGGGCCAATCAGAAAAAGTTCGTTTTTCATCATAACCCGACCGGGGATCGAACCCGGGACCTCCTGGGTGGCGGTCTGGCGTGGTAACCTATAGTAATATAATATAATCTATCTATAGTCTCCTTAAAACTACGGTGTATTCTAACCACACATGTAAACCTCTTAGAAAATCAGCGCCGTAGGTCGCACTACAGTTACACACTTTTTTGGTACCGTACGAAATATGCAATTTTAAATTCATAATAAATGTACTATAAATTTATGTGTCACATACTGGAAATTGTAATAACTATATTTTTTTATTGTGTACCAAATAAACAGATTTTCTTTTTTTTTCCTCTTGAATGAACTCTATTTAGTGCTGAAAACTGCATCAAAATGCGACTTAATTTTATTGTATACTATTACTTCGGGCACGTTAAGCCGTCAGTCTCGGCTGTTGTAGATGGATGATAGTCGTTAATCCCTTTCGATTGAAAGGACACCCGTATCCCTGCTGCATTATTATGATATGATTATTGGTTAAAATAGTGATCAATTTAGTTGACAATTGAACAATCGAAGTGATTAATTTATATAGAAAACGAAGAAAAAAAAACATTAAATACAATCTTACAGGCTAGCGTATATGCAACAAGGCGGCCTTATTGCTAAAAGCAATCTGTTGCAAATTTAGTTGACAATCGAATCGTCCCGTGTAAATCGGACCTTACTCTAAACGTTCGCCCGATGGGTCAATCATAAAATATTATAGCCTTAAAATATTGCGGACATATTGAATTATTGTCCAAATGGATTATGGTTATGTTTGATTTTGATGGCGATGGGCCTGGTTTATTGGGTTTGAATATCTTTCGCGATAGAAACGGGTGGGTGGCGTCCATTTTATTTAACGATAACATAATAATATTAATAAAAATTCAGTGCAACCCTTTTACACATTTGGTATAACTAATTGGTTGTAAATGTCCTAGGAAGAAATGCGTTAACTATTATTTTTTTAAATAACTAGCTACTGCCGGCTTCGCCCGCTTTTTCGGCTTATGGAAAAAGTGGCGATTGATGATTTTCAGGAAATAAATAAATAAAATGTATAGGGACAATTCATACAGATTGAGCTTGCCCCAAAGTAAGTTCGAAACTTGTGTTATGGGATACTAACTCAACGATATCATATCTTATAACAAATACATTTATAGATAAACATCCAAGACCCGAGGCCAATCAGAAAAAGTTCGTTTTTTATCATGACCCGACCGGGGATCGAAACCGGGACCTCCTGGGTGGCGGTCTGGCGTGGTAACCATTACGCCACGGAGGTCGTCAAAATACTACGTCGAAATACTTTGACTATATAAAATAATTTACGTTCCTATATAAATAAATAATTCATACAGTGACACCTGGTACAGTCAGGGCACGTCGAGCTTTACACTTGCTGTACAATTTTGGCTCTTATGACATAGAACTTAAGAACGGTACAAAGTCCAATATGTAAAGGTCGACTTTGACTGTACCAAAGTTAGCTAGGTTTTTTTTTTTTTTTTTTTTTTCCCCTCTTGTTACCTCCGACGTAATCGGAGTTTTTATCTATCCTCTTTCATACCAGTTCAGTTTCAGTTTCAGTTTCAGTCAGTTTTCTTCTCGTACTTTTATTCTTCATACTTTTCTTTCTTACATTCGTCATCTTTCTTTCCTGGTTTAATACTGCCTAGCCTTATCTAATGGCGTTGGGGGTCGTTGGAGTTAGCTAGGTTGAAACTGCTTGTATTATGGGTACCAGTTACGAGTATTGTAACTATTTATCTAATATTACATAGAAAATATTCAGACTCAGGCAATTATCACTTACCATCAATTAAGCTTGTTGCTCTTCCATAAAAAAAAATTATAATAAGTACTTATCTGACACACTTTCCACAATCTAACACCAATTAACAGAAATGACGGTACCAGTTACCACCCCTGCAGGTACTTCGGCACACACGTCATGGAAAACGAGGTCAATGAATTGCGTACAATTTTTACAAACGTATTTACAACATAAAGTTTCTTTGGATTGAGAAAAGATATGCATAACATAAAATAAAAATATTAAATAGCCCTAGAGAGCAAACAATGAAATAGGACCTAAAATTTGGAAGTTTCTCTTGATTTTTCTCAGTTTCCAGGGGTTTTTCGAAGTTTTATGAGAGGACACAGGGGATAATCCTCTCAAATCGGAGCAGCCCGTGGGGAAGGACCTCCACTTTACAGAAGATCGTAGCCAAATAGCATTGGTCTCGGCCATGTTGTGTTCCTACGGTGAGTAAGGTCTCCAGAGCTCGACTAGGGATTGGGAGAGTTGGCATCGCGTGAGGGATACCCCCGGTATTGCAAGCGTCTATGGGCTACGGTAATGCTTACCGTCAGGCGGGCCGTAGGTATGCATGTTTGCCAACTTAATTCACAAAATTCTAAATTTAAAAAAATCTAATATTTAGAAAGTAGATCTTCACAGACACTTTCTAATTAACTTATCTACTGAAAAGCAAAATGACCACTGGTAAAAGAAATGGTGAAAGAAAACCAGTTACGGCCTTTTTGTCATGTACATTACATATATCAATACATTTCATAATTGAAATCATACTTAATATTATAAATGAGAAAGTGAGTTTGTTTGTTTGTTTGTTATTCCTTCACGGCTTGACTAATCAGCCGATCATTATGAAAAAATGTAAACATATTGTCAGGGGTACATACTTTTTATCCCGTGAAAGTATGTCATTCCAATGGGAAAATATTTTTTCTACTATAGAGGGCGCTGTATGTGATGGGCTATCGGCCAACAGATGGCGCTACAAGTCGCGCTATGGGTTGTTTTGCTGTCAAACGAGATCTATGTCATAAAATTAACGCGAGCGAAGCCGCGGGGAAAAGCTGGTACTAAATAATACACACTACCATAACACAGCCATACAATCAAAAATGCAGAAGTAGGCCACTGTTTGCGAATTTAGCCTCTATTCCTGTTGGCACAACTAGTTGTGCATAACAGATGGTCCACCAGGGTATGGTGTCTTTAATGTCTAATTCCAACGTCCTACATACCTGAAGTATTTGTAGATGTCTTACACTGTCTCGTGCTTGCGATATGGCGGGACCCCATACTAGTAATGTGAGAGCCACAGGCGAGTGCAGGTAGGTGTGTGGTCAGCGCATACGTGAGTTGCCGAGCCAGTGACACAGAGTAAGTACAGAAAGAACATTACAATACCCACTTCTGAACTTTAAAAAAATATATATTTTTGATTATTATTTTTGGCCTAATTTGAACCCCAACGTGCCCTATACAGCCATTAAAAAGGGTCATTAACTAATGGTGACCAAACTCTAAAATGGCATTAAAATACCACTTCTTTTTTGCTGCGGAAATGGAACACACACATGAACTTTTTATTTAATTTACTGGTTTTAATGTCAACCCCTGAAATAATCTAATTATTACACCCAAAATATTGAAAAGGTCATCACTACTCAAATCTATTCTTAGAAGTTAATTTTCTGTCGCATTCTAAAGGGGCCATCTCCACGAGCGAGGGAATCGCGGCGATTCTGAATGAAAATCGCCGCCCGTGTGGAGAGTGGAGACACATTCTAAGGCTGACATCAGACGGACTGCATCCCAGCGACCGTGCGTCTGTCAGCCTAAGATATTATAGAATTAGGTGGCACGACGATATTATCTTTGCGATTCTCTTGCTCGTGGAGATCGTCCTTTACATAACAAAAGTACACGAGTATTGTCCATTCCACTATACTTACTATTCTTGTCACAAAAGCTCAAAATAATCGTCTAATTTAAAATACAAAATCGATATGATAATATAAATCACTTTATGGCGATAAAGCACACAACATTATGTTACAACAATAAGGTTCAAACACCATCATTGAATTTCACTGAAAATTCTGGTGTCAAGTGGAATATCTTTATTTAGTATAAAATAATGTCGCTTCCTGTCCCTATGTATGCTTAAATCTAAAGGCGTGTACGCACGACCGAACACGAACATGGTGAACATCGAACACGAACACGAAACATGTGGTTCGCACGTGTGGACGTAAATTAGCAAAGCGAACATGAACACCTACGAACATACATAGTTCTACTTGTGTTCGAGCGCAACCACTCACGACCGAACAAGGACATAGTGTCGAACAAAAGAGGCTACCAAGCCTTACTCTTTTGGTTCGATGTTCGTGTTAACAATGTTCTGCTCGGTCGTGCTGACAACATCGTCCACACAGAACAACCAAATTGGATCACACAAACACTTTTGACGAACAAATTGTAAAATGTTCTTTAGTGGTACGCACGTGCGAACAAAGTGTTCGTGTTCGATGTTCACCATGTTCGTGTTCGGTCGTGCGTACACGCCTTTAGAAACTACGCAACGGATTTAAAACCGCAAAAGGGAGGTTTTTAAGTGTAATGCATTCCGAAATTCCCACGGGAAAACGGGATACACGCAAATGAAGTTGCGCGGGTTTAGCTAGCACATAACAAAAAGAAACAACGGAATTTCGTGAGCGTAACCGTTAGTTTGGTATTATTAAATTGTCACAATTTTAAGTGATTCTTTTTACTAAAGCATACAACTTTATACCAAGGGTAGATGGGCTGCCATAACCCGCCCACCAATTTCGCCAAACTGCTCGCAAACTATAAAGGACACCAAAATTATTATTAGGCGCACTGAACATTGAACAAGCCGCAACTTCGGGGGCTCACTGCGTATCTATATTGAGGACTTATTGTGCTCCCGACCTCAGTTTCTTTGGGTAACTTTATTTTTTTCACAACCGTTATTAGAAGATGTGAACAAAAAAGAGATTTATTTATGCAATCCTAACTACACACCGGCAAAATTAGCGGAACATTGAACAATTTGTATGAAAATATGCATTTTCAACAAGCTATAACTGCTTCGGAGGGCACGTTAAGCCGTCGGTTCCGGCTGTTGTCGATGGATGACAGTCGTTAAGTCAAGTCGGTGGCATTAGGGCGATTTGAAAACATCGGCCTCTGGCAATCCGCATTGGAGCAGCGTAGCAGTGTACACTCTAATCACCTTCGATTGAAGGGAGACCCGTATCCCAGCAGTAAGATGATTATGGGTTGATATAATGATGTAACTTGAATATCATTGAAGTGTTAAAGTTTACGAAAAATAAATGTTTATTCTATTGAAAATGACCACTGGGAAAGGAAATGACGGAAGAAATCCAGTTACGGCCTTTTTTGACGTATTTTTTTAACTACCAGTTCAGATGGTAGAATCGTCCTCTACACTATTATTAAAGTCACCGTCCTGTCAAGAAAGAAGTTATCCATTTTCCAAGCATACTTAAATAGTCATTGCGCATAAGAGCCCTTAGTCCCGAAGTCTTTAGGTATAATAGACCGAGTCGATCTACCTCTTAACCATTGTTTAAGTAACAAAGCTAAACTAATCTGACAATGAACGCTAAATTAACTTGAAGTTCTATGAATGTGGATTATTTTAATTTAGTTGGTTAATATTATTGTCGTACTATGAGAAATATGAATTAAAGGTTTAATTAACATTTCTGCATTAATTTTACTTATGAGAAGTTTTTATTCCTCATTCATTCATACAGTATAATCATTTCGGTAACAAGTACAAGGGGATAAAACTCCTTGGACTCTGAATAAACAATTTGATTTATTTTTTAAACCGTGGGTTTCGACTAGTCCTATTAAAAGGCGAAAGAAATGTGTATGTTTGTTACTTCTTCACGGTCAAATGGCTGGGCCAATATTTATGATATTTGGTATGTAGGTTGCTGATACCTTGGATTAACACATAGGGTACTTTTTGTCCCGAGAAAATATATGGAGATGGCGCTACTGTGCATAAAAGAACGAAGTTGCGAGTATTGCTAGTAAAATATAAAAGTAGGTTGGAAGCACTTTAAATCTATAAAGATATAACATTTCAAATAGCACCACACAAAATTAGAACTTCGGATGTTTCAATTTGCACGAAAACTAGTAAATAATCAATTTAACGTTGTATCAGCTGTGTCTATTGATTCAATTCAGCACGATACGATAATAATTGGCTGTCTTATATCACTAATTGGGAAGCCGGCAGCCAGATCATTGGCTCGAATTAGTACTAGTCTGTTGATTGAAGCTTGTCATTTTATAAATATTGAAATATCGTTTGGGTGCGGTGCCGAAGGACGCCTTTCAACATATAGCTAAACGATGGCTAAACGCATGTGCACGCCTTTCAACATTTTTATAGCTAAACGCTTTTCGTGAAATAGAGACTGAAAACTTTTGTGTAATGAATATTTGTTTATGATGAGTCTGGTCTGGATGTCTCCAAAAGTACATATTTTTTATATACCACAAAGGTAGCAAACAATCATAAGGCTGGCCTGATGGTAAGCCGTCACTGTTGCGTATAGACGCTTGCAATACCGGGGGTATTCACGCGTTGCCAACCCTCTTAACCTCCCCAAGTGGGGCTCTGGAGACCGTGAGTAAGGTCTCCAGAGCCCCACTTGGGGATGAAGATGTTGTGTAGGAACACAACATGGCCAAGACCAATGCTATTTCGCTACGATCTTCTGTAAGGTAGGTCCTTCCCCAGACGGGCTGCTCCGATTTGAGCGGATTATCCGCTGTGCCCTACCTCTCTTAAACGACTCTTAAACCTATTTAAAATCCTTACTAATATAACAAACGCGAAAGGTTGTATGTATGGATGTTTTTTACTGTTGCTACTTAAGCGAGCTAAGAGAAAGGCAAATTACAAATGCACCGATATGATACTAACTCAAAAAAAACTGGACAGATTTGATTTGAAATTTGGCATACATGTAGTTTATTAGTCTGAACACATTATTATTGCTTTTAAATCAGTCCGGAACGGGATTTCGCTTGTAATACCGGTACCCATAATTATTTTTTTTTATTTTTTTTTTATGTTAAACGGCAGACAAACAGGCAAGCGGGCCACCTGATGGAAAGTGGTCACCACCGCCTATGGACATCAGCAACACCAGAGGCACTACCAATGCGTTGCCCACCTCTGACGAGACCTCTAATGTACCTCTTAAACAGTCCCATGTCATAGTCCGAAGGAAACACAGAGGCTGGGAGCTCATTCCACAATCGTATAGTGCGAGCGAGAAACGTTCTTTCGAACCTTCGCGTGGACACCAATAGAGGGTCAACGTAGTGGGGATGAGCACCCAGCCCACGGCGGGTGGTGCGGTTGCGGAATTGGGCCGTTGGCACCAGATCGAAAAGTTCCTCGGAACATTCCCCATTGTAAATTAACACGCATTAAAGCTTTGTTTAGTCTAGGTAACAGCAGACGGCGCTGTGTGAATTAAGTATTGTGTAGATTTTTTTTATTTATTATCTCCTGGTGATCACCTGTCTGTGCGTCCGTCATTCCACCGAACAAATGATTCAAGATTAAACAGTATTATGTTACATACAAATAAAGGGATTTCATAACATATTTTTTTAAGGGTTCCGTACCCAAAGGGTGCTAATGGGAATATTACTAAGCCTCCGCTGACCCTGCCTTTTTTTTATCGTCAGAGAAATGCTTTGCAGCAGCCCCACCGCCCGAGGAATATGCGGTGAGGACTGTGGGACTTACCACTAAGAAACTGACGGGATGCCACTCGCCCCCTAAGTGACGGGGCCACGGGTACTCTGATACATCTGCGAACCCGCCACGCCGCTGACCCTGCCTCTGTCCGTCAGTCCCATACAATAAACGTGTTTTTTGGTCTGTTTTAATAACTGCACTTAATAAATAATTAAATAAATAAATAATAAATAAATATATAGGGACAATTCATACAGATTGAGCTAGCCCCAAAGTAAGTTCGAAACTTGTGTTATGGGATACTAACTCAACAATATTATATTTTATAACAAATACATGTAAAGATAAACATCCAAGACCCGAGGCCAATCAGAAAAAGTTCGTTTTTCATCATGACCCGACCAGGGATCGAACCCGGGACCTCCTGGGTGGCGGTCTGGCGTGGTAACCATTACGCCACGGAGGTCGTCAATAAAATAAATATTTATGGAAGGCTCATACAACTGTATTAGATTATGGTATGGAACCAATCGTGCGCGAGTCCGACTTAAACATGGCTACTTTTTTTTCAAACAATAAAACTCTGAAACCATTTGTTGTTTTTTGTTGTTTTAGGGTTGTCAAACAATAGAAAACGAAGTATAAATGACAGTGTGACGTGAACAAAACATTCGATTTCGAGGTGACCCTACAACACCATTGTCACTTGGGTCCTTAAGGACAAATAGTTTTCGGGACAAAAGAGGATACTCGCCCCAACCAATGGTCGAGGCTATTAAGAAAAAGACACACTTTTCTTTTGTATTTAAGTACATCGTTTAATTAAATTAGAGGACTCGCTATAAGTACGGATAGCAACCGTAATCTCGTTTATTTTACGAGCATTTATGAATTTAGCTCAACTGAAGAAGTACCACCCCCACACAGAATACTGGTGTGAAGCAACAATGCGGTAAAATACGAAACCAGGTACATCCAAAAAAATAAGTATTATACGCGAAACTTCAATCCAATTAAAATAGCTATACAATTATAATTTAATCCCAGTTGTAACATTGAAACAAAAATATAATGTAACATTGTAAAAGACGTGTCTAAGTACACTCAAAGTCCCACAGAATAAAGAATTTTTGAATTTGGAAATTAGGTGATACAATTCCCTTATTTTTTTAATCCCACAATAAGAGGGGCAACTATGAAAGAAAATTTCGAAAATAGGACTGACGTTTCATTGATTTCTTACCAGTTTTGAACCCTATTCTAACTAGTTATGTATTTTTTGACAGGACTACATGTTTCATTGTTTCGGATGGACACTTTCATAGTAGCACCGAACATTTTAATATGAACGAATTTATGTGCAAAAAAAGTTTTAGCCACCCGATAGAAAGATAGTAATAGTTTAGAATACTATTTATAAATATCCTCTAAAATCTGGAATACGACATTTTTGCGACGGAGTCTGGGTTTGTTTAGGAGCATCTCATTTGAATAGGTATTCATGAAAATTATCAGACCATTCCCTTAAGACTGCACCGAGCAAAATCAGCAAAAACGGGAGTCACCGTTAAATCGGTGGGGATCACAATTTTTTTCAAAAAATATATGTAATTATTATCACAAAGAGTGTGTTTACAATGTATCTCTATTAATAATCTAAAATAATTTACAATTTAATAAATATAATTACGTAGTTGTAAAAAAAATAAGAGGACTGTGTGTCGGCGTCGGCGTTTAGGTAAAATTTAATTCAAAATCCTACGAAAACAAATCTCAAAAGTATTACTACAAATAGTCATTTATATTATTTCGTAATGTGCATAATGGTTATTTAATTATGATTTTTTTTAAAACGTCTCGAATCCGCCTTACAAAATTACTATGGACTCGAGATGTTGAATAAAACAAGCGAGCATCACACGAAAAATTCAGTCGCCCACAAAAACCCAGAGAGAGGTCACGTCTCGATGCAGAGCGACTTCATCTTGAATCACTTCGATTATCGTATCGTAGGTGACATTTATTTTTTCAAAATAATGAGTTACTAACTTTTAGCCCTTATCGTACCGATTGAGCGAACGAGCGGGCAGAGTGTGCGAGATGAACTGATGACGAACACTCAGGCGGCGTGCCGCGCTGCTATGATAACCGTTCAAGAGATGATTTAAATATAATAATGATATAATATATACTGTAGACAATATTTATATATAGATTATATAAATATTGTCTACAGTATGTCATACAGTAGACAAACAAGCAAACGGGCCACCCGATGGAAAGTGGTCACCGCCGCCTATGGACATCAGTAACACCAGGGGCGCTACCAAGGAGGAAAGGAAGGAGGATAGAAGGAGGGGGAAAGAGGGGATAGGGAAGGAGTTGGGCTTCCGGATCTCTCACTCACCGAACGAACGCATTATTGCTTCACGTCGATATTCTGTGAGAGGGTGGTACTTCCCCGGTCGAGCTAGCCCATTTCATAATAATTGCTCTACCACGCCATAAATACAGTTTCTGAAACATCTCATTTCTTCTTCTTTATTCTGACAGTGACAGCTATAATTTATTGTATCATTAACTTTAAATGTGCATGTCAGAAACTGGCTGTTGGTGTCTCAGTACCGCATATGCAATAGTGATCACTTATCATCTGGTGTCGTTTGCCAACTTTGACCATGTTACCTCCTTTACACTCACATTTAAATTTATATTTAAATTAAAAATTAATTTAAAAGTGAAAACAAACAAGTGGTAGGGCCATATTGTTATTTGCCTGTGAACTGCACATTCCTTCCGGCTTGGAAACAATTATCCCTCGTCTTGGGGCCCTCCACGTCAAATTAAGACTAAGGACACTTCGTTAGAATCGATTCTCTAAGTAAGAGCGCCTCTACACTAAATATTTTTTCTTTTCTTTTTTGAATTGAGCTCAATGGCTGTGTGTCGAACTCTATAACGAATATGCAAGTGAAGCAACATCGACCCTAGCCACTGTTTGGATGTCTAGCTCGACTGTTGTGATGAATAACAAACACTGATCCAATGTGGACGGTGGATTAGTGTGGCAGAGAACGTTTTAATAACTTCGATTGAAGGGAAACCCACATCCCTACAGTGGGAGGTATGATTATGGGTTGTTATGGGGGGAGACCCAGCAGTGGGGCACAATACCTTCAGGTTAGGGGAAAAATTAACGTAAAAGTGAATTTATTAGAAAATAAAATAATTTATTTTGCAAGTAAATTTACATGAGTAGAAACTCAACAGTTTAAAAGCCATTTGTTATAAGCCCTTTTTTTTAAAAGCCATTATAATATAGAAGTGTTTTATTTGATAAAAGAACCTAGAATTTATCATAATGAAAATCACTAATAGTGTGTGTCGTCTTTAGCAAAATGGTTAATTAAAGGAAGATTGATTTTGTTGGAATTTATTGGCTTTGTCCCAGTTGATAACGCAAATTGGACGCGTGCGAGAGGAGATAACAGTTCGGGAGCCTATCGTTTTCCTTTAAATTAAAAAAAATAGGTTGTCAACTTTGAAAGATGGCCATACTTTTATTTAGATTAACGATGCGTAGAGAGGCTCTTAGAAAGAAAGAAAATATTTTTATTGGTACCAGTCAGGAGCACGTCGAGCTACACTTGAAGTACAATTTTAGGTCTTATGACACAGACTTAAGAGTGGTACAAAGTCCGATATGTAAAGGTCGACCTGCTCTTGACTGTACTATAAATAAATCTTAAAATTAGCCAAACAAAAAATATCTTATTCTTAATATAACACCAAAATGGTGGCACTCGGCATGTGCCACGCACGGCGAACTTGCGTGGCACATGCCGACGGTGTTTCCGTGCGTGACGCTGATACTCGTATAGCTCGAATACCTATATTACCTATAGCTTCGGTCAACTTTGCGAGAGTGTAGAGTCGGGGTTAGAACACGTTTGTTTACATTTTGTTTCTTTGTATCTTAAATAAACCGATACCACAGAATTCATAATAGTACTAACGTATACTACACATATTTTCAATGCAGAAAAATGTCTATAGTGTCATCCTGTTCAATACGGAATTCGATCAAGAATGCTGTCTGCCTTTTCTAGCTCGCTCCCGATAATCGACATCCGCCAGATACATTTTTTTCATAAAATTCACACCATAAAGATTTTTTTTTTTATCTATACTAATATATAGTCTATATATAATTATAATCTATATATATACGACCTCCGTGGCGTAATGGTTACCACGCCAGACCGCCACCCAGGAGGTCCCGGGTTCGATCCCCGGTCGGGTCATGATGAAAAACGAACTTTTTCTGATTGGCCTTGGGTCTTGGATGTTTATCTATTTATGTATTTGTTATAAAATATAATATCGTTGAGTTAGTATCCCATAACACAAGTTTCGAACTTACTTTGGGGCTAGCTCAATCTGTATGAATTGTCCCTATATATTTATATTTATTTATTTATATAAAAGAAAGTCGTATTTGTTACAACACTTATAACTCGAGAACGGCTGGACCGATTGCCATGGTTTTTGATTTGTTGGATTTGTTTCCGTCCCGAATAGCAGAATACATCTTAAAAACAATGAAAACTCGATTAGGGGTAGGGTAGGGGTAGGGTAGGGGTAGGGTAGGGGTAGGGTAGGGGTAGGGTAGGGGTAGGGTAGGGGTAGGGTAGGGGTAGGGTAGGGGTAGGGTAGGGGTAGGGTAGGGGTAGGGTAGGGGTAGGGTAGGGGTAGGGTAGGGGTAGGGTAGGGGTAGGGTAGGGGTAGGGTAGGGGTAGGGTAGGGGTAGGGTAGGGGTAGGGTAGGGGCAGGGTAGGGGTAGGGTAGGGGTAGGGTAGGGGTAGGGTAGGGGTAGGGTAAGGGTAGGGTAGGGGTAGGGTAGGGGTGGGGTAGGGTAGGGTAGGGGTAGGGTAGGGGTAGGATAGGGTAGGGTAGGGTAGGGGTAGGGGTAGGGGTAGGGTAGGGTAGTGCCTCTAAGGCGGAACAAAGTTTGCCGGGTCAGCTAGTATATAATATATACTAATATTATAAAGAGGTAATATTATAAAGAGGAAAGATTTGATTGTTTGTTTGTTCGCTTGCATTGAATAGGCTCCGAAACTACTGGACCGATTTCAAAAATTCTTTCACCAGTAGAAAGCTACATTATCAGGTAGTGACATAGGCTATAGTTTTTCCCGAAATTCAATGTGGTTTCCATCGCAACGGGCCCGGAACTTCACGAGGACGAAGTCGTGGGCAAAAAAGTTTATTATATATTAGCTAGTAGTTTATTTTATATTAATTGTAAATGACTAGAGACTGTGAAGGCATAGTCTCTGAATAAATGCTTTGAGTTTGAGTTTATGATGGGTTCTGTCTGGTGGGATTGTGGTTAGTTCAGAGAGGAGAGCAATATTTTTAGCTATGTATATAACACCGTAAAATTGTAAAACCGTTAGATTGTAAACCGTATACTGTTAACGTGCAACCATAACATCATAGTGTGACAGTAGGTTCGTCGCGTAGCAGGGATTTGTGATGATCTTGGTGCCAACTCGATAGCGTCGACTTGAGCTTGTGATTAAAAAAATAGTTTAATTTCTGTGTGTTATAAAACCGTCACTTTATAAATTGCAAATAATAAAAATGCAGATGCCACAACTTAAATAAAATCTACTGTCAAAGAATAATCAATGTTGCCAACCGTTAGGAACACTACGTTCGGAAACGAATCTCCGCATTTCTAATATTAGTCGGATACCTTGACAAAAGTGCGATCAATAGCTACTAGGCGCTAAATTGATACTAGTACGATCCAGACGTCTCGTATTCCTGATATTACTTATCAGTATAATGTTTATATTGCGTGACGGAATTGTTTGCAAAACTTTACCAGTTTTCTACCCGAAAGATAGTTGATGTTATAGTAATCGCTCTAACAAAATAAGTTTATTTTTGTACTGTTAACGTGGCAAACAAGCAGAGAATATAAATAATAATAAATACACGAATGTACTTAGTTAATGGGAACTAAAATTTAATGACAAATTATCTGGTTGTGCCATAGTTGTGCCAACAGGAATAATTTTCTTTACATGTAAAGTGAGAATGAAATTTTTTTTTTGCGCCGACCCCTTTTTTTTGTTGTTAGATAGGTCTCTTCAAAACATGATCCGTTTCGGAATTATTTACATTTAACGTGTCATTTTTCGTTTTGCACGGTGGTCCTTTCTATCTCCGAAAGTCTTATGTTTAGAAATTAAAAAAAAAAATATGCTAGTAGTCCATATGCTGAACCTTCAAAGAAAACTATAACGGTTAAGTAGGCTCTACTAGTTATCGAATAATAGCTGACGATCTTATACAATAAAATTTACAAATGTGATAGAATTTGATTTTGGACTCATCTGTGGCCAAGCAAAGCACAGCCTACATTGTGCTTGGCCCGACACGTACTTGCCCGGTTTTTCTTATTTAGTTTTTTAGTAACAGCTATAGTTTAATGTGTCATTAACTTTACAAATGCGTTTCAGAAAGTGGCTGTTAGTCTTCGTAACCTATCCTTTCAACAATGACAGGTAAAACAAATGAATTATAAATTTTAATTGTATTCCACACAAAATTCGTAATTTAATATCTAGTTAAACAAAAACAAAATTAATTCTAAACAATGTTCAATCATCCTGTAATACTTTGGGTGTAAAATTTCAACATTACAACTCGATTCCTTTGTTACAACTTTGCCTCCCTTAGGTTTAATTTTATTTCAGACTTGAATGTTTTAGGTCCCATTTTGAGTACTAGGCAGCCTGATCGTGAAGGTTGAAGTGGTCAAACATCCAAGGCAAACATTTATCATGCACACACATGTTTGTCTCGAGCGGGATGAGAACCCGTAGCCATTGGGATAAGCCAATACTGGCATCAACCACCGAGCCTGTCAAAATAAATAAATTCTACATAATTCACACAGCTCTAACTGGTCTCAAAGTAAGCTAGGTGCTTGTGTTATGGGTACCAGACAACGGTTATATTATTGTAAATATATATTATTAATACATAGAAAACACCCAGACTCAACAAACATATGAATCAGATAAATGTTTGTCACGAGCGGGAATCGAATCGCACTCTGGTGCCGAAGGTAGAATCACTGCCAACGCACCACCGGGCTGTCGAAATAACTAATTAACTAAAATAAAATAATGACTACAAAACTTTTACTAACAAACACAAAAGCACCTTGAATAACAACCTTGGTAGTAAAAAAATTATAGTGCCAAGGACAACAACCAAATCTATGCTCGCATTTGACATTTGACACTAATTCCCCAATTCCAAAATGGCCGACGAAATATTTTCACCGCGTATAACCAATTAAAACAACTGCAAAGGGTTGCATGCTAATTACAACAGTACCTTCATGTCATCACGCGAACCAACGAAATGCTATCGAAATACATTGTATTTTTATAAGCCCACTCGATTATTTTTAACGTTTATCGAAGGTTAAAACCACGATTGGGCGGGCTTCACGGCTCTTACGTTTGTGCAATCACGAATCTAGATACTTATTTAAAGATGAAGAGTTTGTTTGTTTGTTTGAACGCGCTAATCTCAGGAACTACTGGTTCGAATTGAAAAAATCATTTTGTGTTGGATATTGGATGGTCCATTTGTAGGAGTCGAGGAAGGCTTTGCTATAATTTAACATTACTCTGCGACCAATAAGAGCCAAGCATTAGTGAAAAATGTTGCAAAAACGGGGAAAATTAGGCGACCGAAGTCGCGGGCACAGCTAGTAAATAATAAAGACTTTCACGTAGCACCATCTAGTAGTGTAAAGATGAATTTAACTCGGTTTTGAAACTGAGAATGTAATTACAAAAATACAAATATATGGAATGTTTTTTTTTTTTTAATTATGTCATACAGTAGACAAACAGGCAAATAGCAATAGGATCGTAGCCAAATAGCATAGGTCTCGGCCATGTTGTGTTCCTACGGTGAGTAAGGTCTCCAGAGCTCCACTTGGGGGGGTTGGGAGGGTTGGCAACGCGTGAGTGATACCCCCGGTATTGCTTACGTCTATAGGCTACGGTGACGGCTTACCATCAGGCCGACCGTATGCTTGTTTGCCACCTGTGTGGTATAAAAAAAAAATAATAATAAATAAATTAAAAAAAAAAAAGGCAAGCGGGCCACCCGATGGAAAGGGGGAAACAGGGGATAGGGAAGGAGTTGGGCTTCCGGATCTCTCACTCACCGAACGAAACGCATTGCTGCTGCACGTCGATATTCTGTGAGAGGGTGGTACTTCCCCGGTCGAGCTAGCCCATTTCATAATAATTGCTCTACCACTCCAAAAATGTAGTCACAATTATGTTTATGGTCACAATTCTGATATCTGTGGTCACAATAGTGTGGTAACGGTCTGAAAACCTTCTTGAAACTATAACCCCCCCCCCCCCCCCTATCTCCCACCAAACATATGGACTGGAAAGTAGCGTGTCTTTATTTATATTTTTATCGGGCGTTTTGCCGGTGCCGGTGCTGGGCCGGTGAGTATAAAAACCCCTATTCCCATTGTAGGAACAAGAACAGTGGCACTTGCCCAAACCTTTTTGTTAAAAACCTCTTATAATTTAGCCATAAAGAAAACCTCAAAATATTTCAATATTTTCAATGCTTTGAATAGCAAAGTTTTCAATTTCAATTCAATTTGGATCAATACAATAAAATTGTACTTTAAAGAAAACTCATCTGAATTTAATTTAGTCTTAATGCCCGCGAGACATTTAAATAATTTATTTGAAAAGAAAAATGCTTATTTGCTAAATTACTTGATATTAAATTATTATACTATTTAAGGCCGCGTTTACAATAAATTGCAGGTATACTATACCCTAACTACTACCCAACCCAACTACCCAAACTACAAACCCCTTTCCTGGTGTCAGTCGCTGAATTACCCTTTACTGACTATACGGGTCGCTATAGCTTGCAAGACAAATCCATTTCCTTACTAAAATTTTATATGTGAAAGTGTATTTGTTTGTTTGTCCTTCCTTCACGTCGAAAGTAATGAACGGATTGATATGATTTTTTATTGGGGTTAGTTTAAAGTCTGGAGACAAGCCCACCACATATTCCCACCACTGTGTCTCCTGTGTAGCCAGGATCAACAACGGCGACCTCAGATAGACAATAAGCAATAAAGCTTATTGACGTCCCGGGGAAAAAAACTACAGCTGTCTTCGAACTCACAACGAATTTAATCAGAAAGAAGATAGTCGGAGCAGGAAGTATTGGAAGGACTTCCCTCCCTAACAACTACGTGAGAAACAGCAATTTGAAGCAAAAGGCATTATACCCTTAAAGTCTGGAGAGTGACATAGGCTACTTTTTTCCCACGGGATAAAGAGATTCACATTGGAAAAAATACTGAAAAAATGCTGACATTTTCCCTTGACCACGCGGGCGGAGCCGCGGGTGACAGCTAGTAGATTAATATTAAATAAATTCTACACAAGTCACGCAGCGCCATCTCGTCCCAAAGTAAGCATGACTTATGTTAAGGCTATCAGGCAACAGATATTTTTTTTTTACTAGCCATTTATGTTCCACTGCTGGGCCCTTGGATATATTATTGTAGGAAAAAATCTCTTTATAGACTTATTTTATATTTTATTTGTTTTGTGTTTGCAAGATACTTCCGCAAGATCTTGCAGGTGTAAACGCTAGCTAAGCTATAACTAGCTTTTTCCCGCGGCTTCGCCCTCGTGGCCTTTTTTCTTTAGAAACAAATTCCGGTCCGGTCCGGTCGGTCCGGTTTTTATAAGGAACCTACATGCCAATTAGCATATTTTTCTTCAGAAACAAATTCCGGTCCGGTCCGGTTCGATCCGGTCCGGCACGGCCCCGTACGGTGCGGTTCCTTCCGGTCCGATCAGGGCCGATCCGTTCCGGTCCGGTCAGATCCGGTCGGTCCGGTGCCGGTCCTTATAAGGAACCTACTCATGTCAAATTTGGAATCTCTAGACCCAGCGGTTTGGGCTGTGCGTTGATATACCCTCGCAACTTCGTTAGCGCATATCTCGTTTTCCCGTGGGAATTTTGAAAAATCCTTTGTTAGTACACCCCTAGACGTCGTAAGGAACCTACAGTTCAAATTTGGAATCTCTAGACCCAGCGATTTGGACTGTGCGTTGATAAATAGTTAAGTCAGTCAGTCAGGACTTTGAATTTTATATATATATAGATACCTATAGATGATGTAAGAATTGTTTGACTTCAGGGTAAACCCTTGTATTTACTGAGAAACATGTTACTAAAACAAAGTTTCTCAAACAACACGTATATGTTAGCAAAAACAACGTGGGTGTTACGGTGAGCTACACAAAAACATTTTAAAATTAATGAAACATTAAATATGTCTGTCTCTATCAAACTAAAGGAGAAAAACGAGATAGCTTGAGAACTTAATGTGGAAATATGATTGTAGTGGTTTTTTTTGTAATTTAACAAAATGTTAACCTTACATACCTATTCATTACGTTTGTTTCCGAACGATTACGACATAGAAACCTTCGAGAAAAATATATGTCCTTAAAAGGTCAACACCCACTCGATATCTCCTCTGTTACCATGTAATTCAATCCTACATAAAAATACTATGAAATTTTTTTTTTTATTATTATTTTTTTGAGAAGGGACGCTGGTTGATCGAGGCTGATTCCTTTGAGTTTTTAAATTTGAATTCTGTCAATTAAAAATAATAATTGTCTATCTTATCAGATCATTATTTAACGTTTGAAACAGACAGAAGACACGCGGCAACGGAGTAGGATCGAGTTTATAATGAACTCTTATCATAAAATACGCGAGCGCCTTGCTCGGTCCTTAAACGGTGAATTTCTCAAAACTATTTTTAAAGTTAATGACTGTCACTGTCAAACAAAAGGAGAAATAAGAGATAGCTCGAGACTTTAATGCGAAAGTTTGCGTGTTTGTTTGTCACCACTTCACGCAACACTTAAGGTACTTTTTATCCCGAAAAGTACACGATTAGCGTAGGATTTGATCAAAAGTCCGATAAAAATGCTTACTGTGCATAAAATTAAACACGGATAACACCGCGGGTAGCAGTGATTACAGTATGGGGTACTTCAAAAAGGGTGTGAAGAGGTTCTTACAGGGTCGGCAATTCGTTAGTGATGCTCCTGGTATTGCAAACGTCCGTATGCTTGTTTGCCACCATAGTGGTATAAAAAAAAGCTAGTACATAAATAATCTAGTAAATAATATGGAAAATTCAATTTGCGCTTGATAACCTAAAGTCCCAGGGAGCGTCTGACCTCTGAATAAATTATTGCATTTCATATTTTTAGAAACTTTTTAAAATTTAAATTAAGCACGATTAAGAAAATTTTACAATTTCACTTTGTAGACACTGAGAATTCATTGTTATTAATTTAATAAAATATTGTATTATTTAGCTAAATAATAACACAGCATAATAACAATACTTAAATAACTATATACATTATAAAGTTCTAAATTAAAATACTAGTAAAATACTTGTAACTTCGTTTGCGTATATCTCGCTTTCCCGTGAGAATTTTGAAAAATCCTTTCTTAGTACATCCTTAGACGTCGTAAGGAACCGACGTTTCAAATTTGGAATCTCTACACCCAG
Organism: Endotricha flammealis; assembly: GCA_905163395.2. Lineage (NCBI taxonomy): Eukaryota > Metazoa > Arthropoda > Insecta > Lepidoptera > Pyralidae > Endotricha > Endotricha flammealis. The sequence continues at coordinate 680,220 of LR990871.1, read as the reverse complement.
CGGTTTGGGCTGTGCGTTGATTTATAGTAAGTCAGTCAGGACTTTGAATTTAATTTTGTTTTTGAAACGTAAAATTTTTGTCTTCCCTTAGTTAAATTAAATTAAAAATTCTCTTCTATAAAGAGTATCATCATCATTACCGTATTAATGATTTGTTGTTTGCGGATGTTATCCCGGAAAACAACGAAAATTTCAGGGATCCACTGGACTTCACCACCCACGGGAACACGGGAATGAATCATGAATCATCCTTAGTACAACGGGACAGTATCACTCCGTGAAAAGAACAGTACGGCACGGTTATGGGATACTAACTCAACGATATTATATTTTATAACAAATACATATATAGATAAACATTCAAGATCCGTGGCCAATCAGAAAAAGTTCGTTTTTCATCATGACCCGACCGGAGATCGAACCCGGGACCTCCTGGGTGGCGGTCTGGCATGGTAACCATTACGCCACGGAGGTCGACAAATTAAATTAATATCCGAATTAAATTACCAATTAGAAATGTTAGTCTTACCTTTAATTACGATAATAGAATTTATTTTTAATTACTTTATAATATTTGCCCTCGAAATGTGAATAATGTATTTAGGTTTAATTTTATGGTTAAAGTTACAAGTTACATTTACAAAAAAATCATTTAATTATTTTATTTTATTTTTTCCACGAATATTTACAGTAATAACTATTATGGTTAAAAAATGAAATAAAAATCCTGTTCTATCACTTTCACACTTTATAATTTACTAGCGACACCCGCGCAACTTCGTTGGTGTGTTTGCTGCTGTCTGCTTTCCCGTGGGAATTTTGAAATGCATTATACATATACCTTCCTCTCGAATCACTTTATCTATTAAACCCGCATACAAATCCATTGCGTAGTTTTAAAGATCTAGCATAATACATAGCGACAAACAGACGCCTTCATTGGGATTTATTTTATATTTTGTAAAGATTTTCCTCAAAAATGACTAAGTGACAACACCAGTTTTAGCTGATCCTTGGTTTATCATTTTAATCAATAAGGTATCGCAATAACAGAAAATCTAAAAAGTATTATAATAGCATCTATGTATGACCTAACTATACAAATCTTGTAAATATAAAGTTAGACTAGAGTTCACTGTTTTCACTTCAATTCTTTCGAAAGATATTGACTATGTAGGTATATTTGATATTGTTTTTAATAATGTATGTATAGTCAGCGCAAATGTTTTATCACTTTAGCACCTTATCACTGTAACACAAAAGTCTTCAGTACCTAATTAAAATAATATAAGTAAGTACAAAAGTGACTTACTAAAATAAGAACTTATACCGCTGAGTGTACAATATCCAATAAAAAGACTTACCTTAATTACTCCTCATTACTCCCAAAATCAACTTTACTTATCACCCACACACTTATGTTACACTTAATTCACTTAACACTTAACAGCACTGAATTTGAAATGAAGTATTTTACACAGAAACAGTTGAAATACACTTTCTAGAAATTTCTAGAAAATTTTCACGATAAATCTACTTTTCGTATTACGATATACGGAACTCTTCGAAGGTTTCGCGGGAGCGACAGACGCGTGCATCCCCCTCCAAAGCAATCAACGGACTGAGGTACCAACTGAAAAGGCGTTCATACTATGTAATCACGCAAAGAAATCGTACGCGAAAATTTTACATAGGACAGTAATATTGGTATATAAACAGGCAAAAGTGGTCGAAATAGTTAAGTTCAACACTTTTAACTCAAGGCGCGTGGATTCGAATTCCGCAATGGACATTTTCTTATGGCACTTTTTTTGTTTTAAGTCAGGAAAATGCATTACAGTCAGGCCGCCAAACGTGGAAAGAGTGGCAAAAAAAAGACGAGGGGCTGTCGGGTTCTCCTCTCTAGCTAATAAGGGGCATACCGACTAAAAACCTGACTGACTCAGTCGTGCTCGCGACGCGCCCCGAGCCACACGTTCCCGGTGTCTCCGCGCCACGCTGCACGCCCCGCTCCCAACGGCCGTTACGTATTACGTAACTGCCACTCCGAATTACGTGTTTCTTTGTTTTTTTGAAAACAAAGAAACATTATCAGGTTTTTAGAAGTTTCTTTTTAACTTCGCGCGATTTTTGATTAAAACCACAGTTCCGTGGTCTGGTTTTGCGCGTAACCTAACGGTGCCAACCGCGCGCAAACACCAGGAGTGCGACCCGGGCACTCGCTGATCCCCTTCTGGGTGAAGCAAGTTACCCGGACGGGGCTAGCACCATCGGCCTAGGGGGCTCCCCTGACCGACGCTAGCTGTCGCCCCCTCCCACCTACCTATTCCCGTTCCTATTCTTAGTGAACGGTTTGGGCGCCTAGGGCTTCGGCTCACAGCTACCCTCCGAGCACTAAGCAGCCAGGGCCCTCTGACACATTGAGATTGGTCAGAGGATAACAAGCTTAGGGCTCACCCAGCTACACCCCCCCCGCCTCACCCGGCGCGGGGGACTAGGCATACACACCTCGGGTGTTCCCCCCGAGCGCGTTTTATTAGGCACGACTGCCGCAAGGTTTGTTCGCAGACTCTTCCTTGCGGAACGTGACGGGAGGAACTGCGATAAATTCGTTAGTTGTTAGGTCCCTTAAAGTTAGGCCGGTCGCCATGGCGACCGACCCGCGCGAAAACGCCATTATAAATGGCCTCATCGCTCTAATTTTAGAGCAAGATCCCCGTATGTTGCCTCGTATTGAGGAAATTAAGAGGGTTGCCTCTCTCTCCCCGGCCCCTCTGGCCACCGAGCCCTCCGCCGCCGTCGCGCCCCTTGCAAACGCCGCGCGCGACGCGCGCGACGCGCGCGCCTCCTCGCCTCGTGCGAATACCTCGCGCCACGCAGTGCCCTCCGAGATCGCCGCGCGCGACGCACCCGCTGCGCGCGCCGCCCCCGCCTCGACCTCCTCGCACCTTGCGAATGCCTCGCGCCCCGCCGCGCCCTTTGAGAACGACGCGCGCGACGCACCCGCTGCGCGCGCCGCCCCCGCCTCGACCTCCTCGCACTCTGCGAACGCCGCGCGCACCACTGCGCGCTCCAAAACCCCCGCGCGCGACGCGCCCTCCGCAAATTCGTCTCCGGCCCGTCAGGCCGAAAACGAAGAAATGGAGGTTGTTTCCGAGTCCTCGGAATCCTCCTCAGAGCCCACGTCCGACTCGGACGATTTTGTCATGGCCTCAGGCCGAAAGCGCACCAGGCGCAACAAAGGCGCCGCAAAGAAGGCCGCCAAATTGGCCGACGGCATTACTCCCGCCGCGGCCTCTGACTCCCCTGCTTCGCCCCCCGCGGCTGAACAGGGTGCCGAGGGAGCTTCTCTCCCCACCCCTCCCAAGCGCTCCCAGCGCCCACCGGCGGTCGTCATCACGAACCGCCATAGGTGGATGGCCATCAAGGCCCGATGTGATGCCAAAGGCATCTTCTTTATTGCAGAGACCCGAACTGAGGGTATCCGCCTAAAAACGGAGTCCATCACGGACTACCGTAACCTCACCCGCCTTCTCGACGCTATGTCGATAACCTTCCATACGTGGAGCTTGGAGGAGGACCGGCGCCTCCGCGTAGTCATTCGGGGGGTCCCCAAAGAAATCGAGTGCGAAGACGTGCTCGAGGACCTAAAGGCCCAAAAACTACCCGTGATAGAAGTGCACCGTATGCACCGTGGGCCTTCTGCCCCATTTAACATGGTCCTGGCCATTCTGGACAGGACAAACTTAAAAGAGGCCAAAGCTATCTTTAACCTTCGTAAGGTTTGCGGACTGTCTGGGGTTGTTGTCGAGCCCCCACACCAAAAAGGCACTGTGGGACAATGCCACAGATGCCAGTTATACGGGCATTCCGCAAGAAATTGCCATAACACACCTCGCTGTGTAAAATGTTTAGGAGCCCACTCGACACCGGAGTGTCAAAGGCCTAAAGATCGCGCGCTATGCTCGGAACCTCCGAGCTGCGTAAACTGCGGGGAGGTGGGACACCCGGCGAACTACCGAGGGTGCCCAAAAGCACCCAAGGTGAAGAGCCGGAGGCCCGCTCCCTCCCCACCTAAAACTCGAGCCGCCCCTAAGGCGGCCTACGTTAGCCCCCCCCAACCTCCAACTGCCGCGGCCGCCCCGGCTTCAGCAAAGGCACCGGTGCCTACACCAGTTGTGTCGCATTCGTGGCGACACAGAACCAATAAGGTTCCCCCCCCGCAGGGCAGCCCCTCAGGCCAACCTGCACCCGCGGTGATTGTGGTTGCGACCCCTCCACCTTCCCCAAAAGCGGCACCGCCGTCGCCGAAAGCGGCACCGCAGCCGCCGAAACCCTCCTCCTCCTCCACCCGTGACAGCGTCGACAATTTCAAAATTGTAATGTCGGTATTAAACGCCATCGACTTTGACGAAGTCGACCTTTTGGCAGACCGCATCATAGAATGCCAGGGGAACTCAGAGGCCCTCGTCATAGTCCTGAGGCGCGACTTTAGAGCGCTGACGGACACTCTCAAAAATTTTAGGTTTTAGTTATGGATCTACACCATAACACGAGTAGAGTCAAACCGACCTCCCTAAAAATCGGCTACTTCAACGCCAATGGGCTTCGTACCCAGAGATCTGAGGTAGCCGATTTTCTCTACACCCATCAATTGGACGTTCTCCTCATCCAGGAGACGTTCCTCAAGCCGTCAATTCGCGATCCCAAAATCGCGAATTACAAAATCATTCGTAATGATCGCACAGTCTCTGCCTTCGGTGGCACTCTCATTTACTACAAAGCGACATTACACTGCACGCCTGTGGATACACCAAATCTCGTGCACATCGAAGCCTCTGTCTGTAGATTAGGAATGACAGGTCATCAATCCATATATTTAGTGTCAGCCTATCTAGCTCCCACTAACAATAGCTCCTCAAGCCCTAGATCACTACTTGACAGTGATATACGAAACCTTCTAGATCTTGGTCCGTCTGTTATCATAGAGGGCGATCTAAATGCCAAGCACCTTGCTTGGTGTAGCCAAACCACAAACCAACGTGGTAGACAACTCGAGCGACTCTCAGAGAGCCTCAACTTCGACGTAGTAGCACCTATGTCACCTACTCACTATCCAGACAATGTTAATCATCGTCCGGACGTCCTAGACGTAGCCCTCCTAAAGAACATCAATCTTAGATTGAGTTCTATAGAAGTGCACTCTGCACTCACTTCAGATCATAGGCCTGTCATTATTGCCCTCTCGCCCAGAGTGAGCATTCCCAACGTGGCAGCCTCAGACCCCACAAGACTCAAGACTGACTGGTTCAGCCTAGGAGAAGGCCTTAAGTCTATCTCATCTCCTTTGTTAGACCCAATTCCAGACGAGATAGTCTCAATTCCCGACGCGATAGGTGCAATTGACTCATTAACAGCGCACGTGCAGAAGGTGGTTAGCGATTGCTCGCGCCGCGTCCCAGTGAACGCTCATCGTCGCTGGGAACTGCCGCCAGATGCCCGTGCTCTGTTAACTGAGAAAAACGCAGCTCAAAGGGCTTACTTCTCTTTTCCCTCTGAGCAGAACCGTGTCCGCATGCGCGCTGCCCAATCAGCGGTTAAGCGTCGCATTAGACAGCTTAGGAACGATCAGTGGGACGAGACACTTACAAATATGGTCCCCTCTCAACAAGCCTTCTGGAACCTCACCAGAGCCCTTAAGGCAGATACAGTGGCTGCCACCCCCCCCGTTAGTACAGTCAGATCCCTCCCTCCCCCTCGCCTTCGAGGACGAGGAAAAAGCTGAATGCTTAGCATCCAGTCTTGAGGCACAATGTGCACCTAGCACACTCCCCGTTGATCCAGATCACCTACTCGAGGTCGATACTGAGGTTTTCAACAATCTCGCGAGCCCTCTCACAGATGCCGACCCGCCGATAGAGCCGGTAACCCCCGATGAGGTAGAGTCCCTTATCAGAGATTTACATAATAGGAAGGCCCCGGGGCCTGACGGGATTTCTAATAGAGTCGTCAAGCTCTTCCCCGCGCACCTTATTCTCCTTCTGACCGCCATTTTCAATGCGGCATTAAAAAACAGTATTTTCCCCAAATCTTGGAAGGAAGCCACCGTCATTGGCATTCCAAAACCCGGCAAGCCCAAGGATCAGCCCTCGAGCTATCGCCCCATCAGTCTCCTTAGTTCGATAGGAAAGATCTATGAGCGCATTATTCTCGCTCGTCTCAAAGATTTTTCCCTTGCTAATAATCTTTTACCTGACGCACAGTTTGGTTTTAGAGCCAAACACTCTTGTGTCCAACAAGTGCATCGCATAGTCGAACACGTGTTGGACCGGAGAGCGAACAGATCCCGCCCGCACAAAACGGGCGCTCTCTTTTTCGACGTGGCAAAGGCGTTCGACAAAGTATGGCACAACGGGCTTATTTATAAGCTCTACAAACTTAATGTGCCAAACCGTCTCGTGCTCATCATACGAGACTACTTGTCGAATCGCTCTTTCCGCTATAGGGTGGATGGGGCACTATCCCCCCCTCACACCATTAGAGCCGGAGTACCACAAGGATCCGTGCTCTCCCCCCTCCTATACACGCTTTACACAAGCGACTTCCCTCAATTTAGACCCAGTCCACTTGTGACTCATACTGCCCTTTTCGCAGATGATACAGCCATCTATTGTTCGGCTTCTAGTACACCCGCCATAGTAAAGTCCCTCCAAGCCGCCGCCAACTCCCTTGGCGACTGGTTTAGGAAATGGCGCATAGAAGTTAATCCAGATAAAAGCGCCGCTATCCTCTTCTCCAGAGGTACTACGCCAAATCCCTCCACTAAAGTCAAGATGTTCGGACAACCGATCCCTTGGGAAAAGAAAGTCCGTTATTTAGGTGTCACACTCGATAGGGGACTCACCTTCGAACATCATATAAAGATTGTCCGCGACCGCGCTGCTTTCGCGCTAGGCCGCTTACATTGTCTGCTTAATGGGCGCAGTAAGCTCTCTCTTAGAAATAAGGTGAGAGTTTACACAACGTGCATTAGGCCGATAATGACATACGCAAGTCCAGTTTTCGCACACGCCGCGCCCTCTCATATCCACAGGCTGCAAACCATTCAGAATAGGTTTTTGCGCAAAGCCATCGGTGGGCTTTGGTTCGTTAGGAACAAAAACCTCCACATTGACTTAGGTGTGCCGACCATCTCGCACCACCTAAAGCAATGCTCTGTCAAATACTTCGACTCGCTCAATCATCACCCAAATCCGTTGGTGAAAGCCGCAGGGGATTATTCCGCTCCGGCTGGCACCAGCAGGTCCAAACGTCGTCCGCGGCACGTCCTCAACGACCCGGACGACTCCATTACAGTCGCCATCGAGGCGTATAAACAATTAGATTCCGCGACACAAACTAGACACACACGTCCGTCATATCGGCCCCGCCGGCGGGGCCGCGCGTCGCGCCACCTTCCTGTAGGGACTCGGTTTTCGCGGTACCGGCACGTGCCCGGCCGCTTCTCTCAAATCCGTTCGCCTTCCCCCAGTGTCGCCATAGGCCGAGGTTCGAGCCCCCCTCTGGGGCGCCCCTAGGCAGACACTGTAAAATTTTTGGCGGTGAGAGCCCTACGCTCCCGCAACAGTCCGGTGTCTCAGAAGAGGGTGTTAGTACACCCAAACTGAAATTTTCAATTAATTAAAAAAAAAAAAAAAAAAAAAAAAAAAAAACCTGACTGACTGCCTTCTTCGCCTTAACAGGGGGCGAGACTGATGACCCATACTTCCATTTCCTATGACATTAATGCCATCGAAGTTGTCTCTAGAATCACAACAAAATGATAAAATTAACAGTCGCTAGATAAATAGAATATATTTATATACAATACACAACAATACATTTAACATGATAAACTTTAAGTCTAGTGCATTGGCAAATCGGCATTAAGGCGGCCATTAATTTTTGTAATTTCAGTTTACAATCGAAATCGAATCAAATAGATCCTTTTATGAAATACTTATTTAGAAAACTTTAATCATATTTACGACCACCACTTTCATTTTTTTTTTTTTTTTACGAAACAACGTTAAAACAGTTTTTTGCAAAAAAAATATGTAAAATATATTAAAATCTCTTCATTAATTATATTGAAATCGTCAGTCACGCACAAGATGTGGGCGCAAATGCTTATTTTCATATACAATACAACACGCGTTTTCCACGCACGCCGTCCCACGAGCGCGTAAGTAATGCACCTTTGTATAATACGCACTCAGAATGAACATTAAGTAATTTGCATTATATTAACATCATAATACATTATATTTAGAACCATACCGACAGGCCTCACTAAAAATAAAGTTCGAATTTACCACTTTATTACTTAGTGCATTCGACAATCGATTTTCAATTGTTTTATAAAACGTGAGTCGCGTTGTTGGCGCGTACTAATAGCAATGACCACTTAGGGTTGCAACTGAAAACCAGTGATTTGCTGCTCACTCTGAGCAGTTTTTATACATTAAGGTGCGGTGCGACCTTTTTGTATTGCTGCGGATAAGCCAATGGATATATTACAAAGTGTTTAATAAATAAGTTTTTAAGAGAGGTAGGACACAGCGGATAATCGGAGCAGCCCGTCTGGGGAAGGACCTCCACCTTATAGAACATAGTAGCATTAGTCTCGGCCATGCTGTGTTCCTTCGGAGAGTAAGATCTCCAGAGCTCCACTTGGGGGGGTTGGAAGGGTTGGCAACGCGTGAGTGATACCCCCGGTATTGCAAGCGTCTATAGGCTACGGTGATGCTTACCATCAGACGGGCCGTATGCTTGTTTGCCAACCAACCATCTTTGTAGTATAAAATAATTTTATAAGTTTTAATTACATGATGACAGCGTTATTTTTAAAATAAACTTTTGTCAACAAATTCGTGGTTCTGTTATTACATTTATTAAAATTACTTTACAATTGTAATAACTAAGTTCTGAATCAATTAGAAACATGTGACTCGTGTATAGATAATTATAATTATCGGTAATCAAAATTAATCTTTTATTCTACAGTTGCACGTATAATTCCTACATACTTGGCACAAAAACTCCAAATAATCGTCCGATTTCAAATATAAATCGATATGAAATAAACATAATTCGATTTATAAATCACTTCATTGCGATGCACACAACATTATTTTACCACAATAAAGTGAAAAGTGATTTGTTGTAATCTCGTTTCATTAACACCTGCCTTATTTTACATTAAGGATTTTTTTTTTGTCTTTTAATGGCGTTTCTGTCGTGTCTTAACGACATATAGACAATTTCGCCAATGTCAAGTATTTTAAATGAACACTTTTTAACAAAAAAGTACACTTTAAAAAGGCAACGTGGTGCGGTGAGGATGCGAGGTCGCCATCTGGACGACCTTCGTTGACAAGGCGGCGATCTCGAACCAAATAGCGTCTATAGTCAAATCCTTAATGGTTAAAGATTTGACTATAGGCGCTGTTTGGTTTGACATTTCACGTTTAGTCCTTAATTTCTGTATGTAATTAATTCTGTAATATATATTTTTTATATTAAATGTATTGTTAAATGACAAAAAAGGCCGTAACTGGTTTTCTTTCGCCGTTCCTTTAACCAGTGGTCATTTTGCTTTTCTTTCCGAAATGGTAGTAGCTTATAAAGTAGATTAGTTACACAAATAATTTATAGAAAGTGATTTATATTCAAGAGAAATAGTCTGTGAAGACATAATATCTTAATAAACGTTTAAATTTTTTGAATCTAAACTGGAACACAATCGTTGATTTTTACTCGAAATCTTGTGCCAAGTTTATTGAAATAGAGTAGGTGTGTAAAAAACTGAAAAACTTTGAAAGAAATAAACCCAATGATCCCGTAGGGGCTTATTTTAACGAACACTAAAATAACTTGTTCAACTTACATTCAAGTTAAATTAGAACTCGACTTACTTTTACTTTTCAAAGTGACTAGTTGGAATTTCCAATTTATTTGAAAACTTTTCGATAAAAATGTAAGTACCTTTATAAAGTTTCTGAAAAGAAAAGATTGATATTGTATTAGACGAAAAGAGGCTTTTTTCGTGATTATCAAAAAAGTTATTAAATAATTAAATTTAATTAATAGTTTATAAGTTTACTAGATGGTGCCAGCGGTTTCGCTCGTGTGGGCTTTTTCGTCAGGTTAATTATTAGCCAATAGCACTAACAAATAAAGTGGTTTTTTATTGGTAAAAGAATTTTCAAAATCGGTACAGTGGATACAGAAATTCAAAGTCAAAGTCAAAAATATTTTATTCTGTGGGTCTTTGTTTTTTTTTTTTTTTTTTTTTTTTTTTTTTATGTAAGAGGTTGGCAGACGAGTTGACAAACCAGAGATTGGTTTATCCACTTTAGAACATTAAATACAATGTAATCAAGTACAGTCAGGTGCACGTTCAGTTTTACACATGCAGTACAATTTTGGCTCTTATGACATAGAACTTATGAATGGTGCAAAGTCTGATGTATAAAGGTTGACGCGCTCTTGACTGTACATACATTTACAAGAATAATAATTCAGAATGTCATGCGCAATGGTGTGGAATAAACAAGTCTTAAATCTAAAAAAAAAAATTGTACTGACCAGATTCACCCCCTACAACCTCACGAACTTTACCTTTTTATAATATTAGTATAGAAATAATTTATCACGTCTTTCAACATAGTTTTTAAAGTCCATCCAAACATTGGCTAGCGTTATCATTGCTTAACTTGCGTGTTCGTTTAGTTTTAACACGCTTATTGATGCCTTTGGGTTTCTCATTTTGTTAGAACAAAGAAAATATCAGATACAAGTTCTCAGTCACGAACATTTTTTCAAGGTTTCAGCAATTGACTTTTGCTTTGAATGGGTTAAAGAAAAATATCTTCATTCTTTTTCATATTTTTGGTAAGTCTGATACTGACTGGTAGATAATGCCTTAAGAATGCCTTTAGGCATTAAGTCCGCCAATTGTACTTTTATTTTGCAATACAGAATAAATAAGCAAAAAAAATTTTGTTTAGACCGAAGGCAAAGCAAGCAAGCAAGCCCTAATGGAAAGAGGTTGCCATGAACATCAGGGGACCGATTCTACTAACACAAATGCACCAATGCACGCTCAATGAAACAGGATTGACACACGTCAATCCTGTCTCAAAAGAATGCCGATAGTGTATCAGTGGAATAGTTTTTGAATTTGTTATGGACTTAAACAATAAGTTAAACATTATGTTATTGTTTAAATCCATAACAAATGTTAAAAACTATTCCACTGATACACTATCGGCATTCTTTTGAGACACGATTGAGACACCATTGAGAGTCCATTGGTGCATTTGTGTTAGTAGAATCGGGCCCCAGTAATACAATACCAGAGGCGCTACCACTGCTTTGCTATGAGACAGGAAAAAGGTTTGGCCGGATTTCTCACTTACCGAACTAAATGCATTGCTTTACATGATGTTCTGTGAGAAGGTGGTATATCTCCGGTAAAACTAGCCCATCTCAAAAAATGCCCTATCACTTTAGGATTTTCCTCCTTAATTTCACATATTGCCATGAGAACCTTCTTTGAAATATAACATCTGATATGTCTTCTTTACATGCGATAAATGAGGGCTGAGTTTTCACTACAGCTATCGTAATTCAAATAAAAAAAAAACAAAATCTAAATTAGTTATTATTGGTTTTTTTGTAACCACTTGTGTCCCACTGCAGGGCAAAGGCCTCCCCCCTTTTCCAATTTTCTCTTACTTGACCCTTTTCGGGCCAATCATCAATTCATGTTTAAAAATAATTTTGAATTTAGTTTATAATGTTTTTAGATCTCTTTGTAGTAGAAGAGTACCTACGCCAAAGCAGGTTCGGCCAGTAAAATATTTGTTACTCGTAAAATACTACTTTCACTATAAAAATCAGGCGGTCTACTTTAGACTACAGCATAAAAACGATCTTTATTAAACAAGTTTAGCTTATGCCCCCAATGCCTACTGGCTTGTAAAAAACTTTGCTGGCAGACGGACAGATAGAGCCAGCATCTTAAGGTTCCGTATTTGTTGAGAACAACATTGACTTCATTACAATTGCTTTAAATTGGACAGTCTCGGGCTGAGCGATGTGACTCAACCTTCGGCAAATTAACTATTTAATTTCCTTGGGGTGAAGATCTGGTGTCCTGGAACACAGGCTTTGCCTAGCTTAGGCACCAAGTCTCCCACTATTGATTGAATGTATTAGCTTTTGTAAACTTTGCTCTCTAACATGTTTCACACCTGCTAATCAGAGTAATTGTTAATACCAAAATTGTATATTGTTTCTCATAGTGGGAGAAATAAAGATTATTAAAAATAAAATAAAAATGGGCGCCACAGATTAGATTATCCGTCAAAAAATTAAATTCTAGTTAGGTACTAACTTGAAATCGTTGACCCTGGCCAGTGTTCGAATGAGTGTTGTTACCCCAAACTTCTCGGCTCCGGCTGTTACAATCTTTCGGGCAGCTTGAAAACTATGCTAATCCTCATTTGAACAGCGTGGCAGAGTACTCTCTAATCTCATTCGATTGAAGAGAGACTCTTAAACCTCCAGTAATATGATTGTGTGTTAATCCTAATATTATATCGCCAAAGTTTATGTGTATGTTTGTTACTTCTTCACGCTCATATGGCTACACCAATTTTCATGATATTTGGTATGTAGGCAGCTGATACCTTGGATTAACACATAGGGCACTTTTTATCCCGAAAAGTACGCGATTCCAGTAGGATTTTGCTCAAAATCTGATGTAGATGGCGCTGCTGTGCATAAATAACACATGCAAACGAAGTTGTGCGGGTCACTAGTATGGAATACAGCGCCCTCTATAGTAGAGAAAATATTTTCCCATTAGAACGACATACTTTCACGGGATAAAAAGTAGCCTATGTTGGGCTCTGTACCCCTAACAATATGTATGCAAATTTTCATAATGATCGGCTGCTTAGTCAAGCCGTGAAGGAATAACAAACAAACAAACTCACTTTCTCATTTATAATATTAGTAAGGGTAGAGAACTTGAAATACAATACAGCATACTTTGTACTAAGATTTTCCAGGAAACTTGGCACCTCATATCAAACAGTCTCGACGCAATTAATCTTCAAAAATTCTCCTCCCCGTGGTTTCCTCCTGTTTCTCCGGTTCCCTAATAAATAACGGCATATTTTCCGAAGTACACAGTTAAACAATTAAAGTTTTCGCATCTGAGTGCACAGGTCAGCGGCGCTGTAATGAACAAACTTGTTGGAATCTTGGAGCGATTTCTGCCAACTGGTATCAGCCTCTACTACGTGTTACTGTTTCAGTTGATGGCATATTCATTTCATGTTTTTTTTATCGAAGAGATTGACAAACAAGCAAACGGGTCACCAGACGGAAAGTGGTTACAGCCGCATATGAACATCAGTAACAAGAGTAACAACATACTAGTGCTATCAATGCGTTGCCCGCTACAACGACGGCAAAATGATTTCAACGACATTGCGGCGGGCGCGCATTCATATCAAATTGTACCATAGGTATATCATTTTTCAATCAGTACTTTTAGCAAGTCAATAAAACTTGTTTACTCCTCTAAACATCTATCATTTAAAGGAGTCCAGTACCAGGAGAAAAGGGATAAGAAGGTATCAGTCTTCCGGATTTTTCACTTATCGAACGAAACTTATATCTGTTAGGATATTCTGTGAGAGGGTGGTATTTTCCCGTTCGAATTAGCCTAATTCATTAACGCTCTTACTCTCCAATTGCACATTTACATGTATTTGGGTTATACCTTTGTAACTTTTAGTAGTACCATTTTAAAAGAGCAAGTGCAAATTTTCTCACCAATTCTTCTTATTACAAATCTGCCGTCTGAACTGGTGATAGAAAAAAATTGGGACAATTCGAATGATTTGATAGAAACCATTGCCTATTGCTTTTTGCCAGTAACCCTGCAAAGTTTTCAATGTGAACGCATCTTATGTGGTCTCTTATATACCTATATGAACGCGGATTTACTTTCTCATATCAAACGTTAACTAATTTAATGTAATGAAATTCCTTCAACTATGATGGAGGTCGGGTTACCGAGGTGTTCAAGTACCTGGTGTGAACAATGACAAAAGGGTAGATTGGGCACTTAGGATACACTTAATTACAAAACTAGGGCTCTTATTAATAAACAAAATATCTATAATAACAAAAAACCAGTGGAAATTTAAGAAGTTTCAAAGTTAAGTCAACTCGATCTTATTTTTTTTAATTTAAATAGGCTTATACAAGGTCTGTCGAATCGTCACTTTTTTCGTAATACCAGTTCAGACGATAGACTCGTACCACAGAATAATAAATAGTACTACGTAGTCGTACTGAGAAGAATTGAAAAAAAAACTTTGCACTTGCTCTTTTATAAATGGTACTCACCATTGGTACATATGCTGTATACATATATGATTAAAGATTTACTTGAAACTTTGTAATTACATAGTACAATACAATATGAATACTATTGATAAATAATTTTTCAAGTAAATCCCTTCACGCAATATTTAGAAATCTTTAATCATTTATACAAGGGAGGGGGGGGGGGGGGGCTAACCCAACCCATTCGTATGTTGACTGTACTAATACAGGTTTAACCATTTGTTCGTAAACTTACTAGGTCGACTGTTATTAGGTATTTTTACTTAAATTCTTTAGACTTTAGAACTTTGTGAAACACGAGTGTATTGAATCTTTTCAATACGCGAGAAACGCTTATAAATGTAAGGAGCTGAGGAAGGAGCGGCTGGTACTACCCGGTTAAGACCAAAAATTCGCCACTGCTAATTGATATCATAAATACTTGCTATAACACGTAATAAGGCATGCAGAAGTAAAGCAAACTCATTTGGGCATCGCAATGCGAATTCCCCGCTCGTATTCAAGGCGTGAACTCGGTAACATCACTTGCTTGACTTCCCGCCAATTAATCAAGCTAAAGTGACGTCAATCACAGCAATGGTTAGGCCAAGTTTTATTGAAGCAGTAACTGGACCAAATTGGTCGGACAAGAACTTGGTAAGAGCCAAAATCGATCGATTGTTGTATTAGAAGTTAAATGAAATAGTCTATTCATTTAGTTGAACTTTACAGTTTACATTATTATGTACAATTTATTTAAATATTAATAATAATTTATTTATTTAAAGATGTAATATACTATCTGCTGCCCGCAATACACACAAACACAATACTCTTTATTGCACCATTAGAATACAAACATACAGTAAAATAAACAATGTAATGAAGTACAAAAGGCAGTCTTATCACAAAGTAATCTCTTCCAGACAACCTATCAGAAATGGAAAAAAAAAAGAAGAAAGAGACGGGGTATGTGGCGCCGATATAAAACAAAATTATCCAACAGCAAAATTACCTAATAAATATCTATACCTACAATTACACATTCAAAAGCAATGTATTATACCTTTCCAAATGGCAATGTTTATTTGCCATACATTTTTAATTTTATGCACAGCGTCGCCAATGTCGCCATCTATTTTACTATCAACTATCAGACTTTTGACCAAATCCTACGGGACGTACTTTTCGGGATAAAAAGAACATACCAAATCATAAAAATTGGCCAGCCAAACTTTCGCCTTTAAAATAATTGTGGGATACAAGAAACTTAAAAAAAATTACAGTCAAGTCAGGTGGCAAGTTGCTAGTGAACCTCCTGCACCAGTGGGAAAATTCACGTAACAAAAACCGATTCTAGTTAGATTCAACGACAGTCTAATAATAATATTAATAATAAAAAATAAAATATTATGTACGTATTATATTATTTTTTTTTAAACAAGTATGTATGTATAAAAATTGATTTAATATTAAATTTAAGATTATCTATAACTATAAAAACTGTATTTATCAATATTAATATTGTCCACATTAGGTATTATATATTACGCCCGTCCGTCCTAAATTGCTATTATACGCATAGTTCTAAGTTTTTGGTTTATTTATAGAACCTCTTAATGGCCATACTAAGTGATTATTGTAAAATTTAATTGTATTCGCTGTTGGTTTTCTGAATAAATAAATAAATAGACACTCGCTGTACCGTTCAATACCTATTTTGTATGAGTGAGACAGCGAGTATCGTTGAATCGAACTTGAATCGGTTCTTGTTACGTGAATTGCCCCACAGCGTGGGTTCGATTTCCTCAAACATTTATTTGATGGCATATTTGTGTTTGTCTCGAGTCTGGGTGTTGTTTTTTTACAATAATTATATCCGTTGTCTGACCCATAACACAAGTAGATTAAACCTTACTTTGAGACCTGCGTTGTGATAATTGTGTACAATATGTTGCTATTAGCCATAATAAAAGCATACGATGCCATGGACAAAAGTTAGTATTATATAAAAACGATGAAATAGAACGTTGTATTTTTAAGTCGTTAGCATAACCTACATACAGGGTGTTAATGGCGTGAGAGGATTTAAGAAAAACTTGGTGTTCCTTGCAACGGTAAATTATTCTAAAACGGTATTTATTTATGCTTTTTTGGTTATTTATAAAAAGGTTTTATTATTTTTCACCAGCCTACAGCCCAGCCCATTCGATCTTCTTTCCCTTTGACCTCCTAAGCCCGATGTGCAAGCTATCTTTATTTTATAACTCGCGGACAGCATTTTTTTTAAAATATTATATAGCCTATGTTACCCGGGTGTATGTACCTTCCCAACGGAGAAAGAATTTTTGAAATCGGTCCAAAGTTTTTGATTTTATCTGTAACAAACCAAAATACAAAATCTTTCCTCTTTATAATATTAAAATGGACAAAAACGATAGCGATCCCTATAGAAACTTCAATAATGGTCAAATGAATAAGTAGTACAATTTATAACAATAGAATTAGAATATCAGTAAAGATAAATTAAAATCTAAGCAAGCGAAGCCACTACAACAAACCAAATGCAAAGTGTTCCTTCATAAAAATATTAACAAAAATACTTCAAACATAAAAAAGGGAAAATTCTAAAAAATTTTGCTTTGAGTTTTATTTCATTCCAAACTTTCATCCCTAGGCATTTCTTCCGAGATATAAATAAACTTACAAAACCAACCTCCATTACTTTAACAAGATCTATATTACAAACGCGAGAGCTTGTGAGAAATATGTATTTTTATGTTTGTTACTTGCATTCGTTTCCACCACAGATAAAAGAAACTAATAAATAAGCAATGTGGGCGTGGATTCTCTGGTCATAACATTGACAAAACTGTACATAATTATATTTGCTAAATAAAACGTCTCATTTGAAAACTGTCACTTTGTCTTCGCGACCCTGTTAAATGTATATAAAAATACACTGCTTATCAAAGAATTCGATTCTTTGAGGGGATTCTTTGACGTTTAACTAACAAATACGGATTGCAATTTGTAGCGAACCTGACATTTCTACTGGGGAGTAACCACTTTACATGTTCAGTGGGTTCTAGAACAAGTCGCCGGAGTCGGTCCTTAATTTGCCGCACACCACAAGCCATTTTTACGTGAACTTTCACAAACTTCGCATTTATAATATTAGTAAGGATAAATATTTTTTTTCTATATTTGTTAAGCAACTAGCCATTCTAATTTTGAAAATATTTTTGAATGAAAAATTTCATATGCAGGCGGGATTCGAACCCACGTCCTATCGATGTCCAGCCGAGTGTTCGTAGTAGGGATACTTTATATGGACGAATGTATCCAATATCTTCACAGACTAATCATAAAGCCCAGCACGACCACAGCCTGTATAATGTGAGTGCATTTGCGGGCACATATCCCCACATCTACTATCGCCGTGTCACATTACGATGGTATCGCACGGGACTCCGCTCTTTATGCCTTCCTCTTCCGTTGATGCGAAAACTCAACTTTATATAGCCATACTAAAACATTACACTATAGAGAGGTAACTTATTTACAGCTAGTTAAACAAAAAATAAGGTTAATGTCTCAAAAAAACGAAACGCATTGCTGCTTTACGCCAATATTCTGTGAGTGTGGTGCTGCCTTTTCTTTTTTTTCTTCCCCGGTCTTCCCTGTCCAAGCTAGCCTATTTTTAGAGTTCCGTAGTAAACTACAAGGAACCCTTATAGTTTCGCCATGTCCGTCTGTCCGTCCGCGGTCTAGCGCCTAGACGCTTGATGCTAGAAAGCTGTAATTTGGTATGTATACTCATATTATGTATACGCTATTTGGATCGACATCCCGCGTTTAGTGCTTATTTCTGTATGTACCTGGATCTCTATTTTATTTATTTTTTATAAATGTACTTTTACATTGTAAAATTGCTAAATGACAAAAAAGGCCATAACCTGGTTTCTTTCGCTATTTCTTTTACCGGTGGCATCGAAATAATATTACTACGTATAGAAATGACAGCGCCTTCAAATTTTGGCGCCGCGTTCGGCCGTGCGGGGCGCGCCCCTCCCTGGCCCCGCCCCCAACCGAGTCATAGAATATGCACAACGCAGGGGCGACACTTTGTTTATATTCTGCCTATTAGACATCTAACTGATTATTTTATTTTATTACAATATTTTATTTTACTTAATAGAAAATAGGTATAATGTTAGCTTTATAGGTAGGAAGCTAAATTACATTTTTGTTCTTAACTTAATATTAGTCAAAAATAAACTCAGATTAAATCAAAACTTTATAATGAAGCTATTTATATATTGAAGTATTTTGTAATATATGCAATAACTAGGAGACGGTCGCCTGCCAGACAATGGGAGTTGTGTTGAATGGTAACGTATCTTTACTCCGAAACTTGTTTACCCGAATTTCATTTGTTCGAAAATGGTTGGTCGAAATTTAAAATGCTGTTTCGTTTTCCATCTTTTTGTTTTCTAGAAACTATTTTTTTACTTAGTAACTTTATCCACATTTACGTATTTTTTACCTACTATATAAAAATATTTTGGAAATATAGTTTAAAAAATCAATATTTAAACTCATCGAAATAATATTACTACGTAGTAATATTATTTCGATGTTTAAACTACATATTATTTTAAAAAAAGAATTATAAAAATCGGTCCAAAATTGAAGGAGTAATCGGCGGACCTCCAAAAAAAAAACAATGAAACATAGAACCTCCTCCTTTTTTGAAGTCGGTTAAAAAAAAAGCAAAAAATTTTTCAGAAATAAGTACCTAAATTTTATTATAAAATTGACCTACGCTTAGTACCTACGTATCCCATCTGTACGATTACTTTTTGATAATCTATGATTTTCACATAGAAATGGCGGATGCAATTATGATGCAATAGAATATAATGAAAAAAAATTGTTTTGGTTGGTTTTACTTAATTTTTTATATACTTACCGATGATAAGTCATGCCGCTATCTTTCTTCTTTACTGTTGAACGGTTTTTACAAGTTTTTATTGAACATGACGGCATTTTCCAATTTTTTTTTTGACATAAATCCGAGGACCAATCACGATGAGCGTCGGCAAGTTTCTAAACGAGTTGATGTCTATTGGCCTCAACGTATGGGGACAAAAATTTTGTTCGCGGTGTCCGTTCTATACGTAGTAATATTATTTCGATGACCGGTGGCCATTTTGCTTGTGTCCGAAATGGTGGTAGTATATAACGTAGTTTATTTTCTTTGTACAAATATACAAATTGTAAATGACAAGAAAAAGTGCCTGTGAAGGTCTAATTTCTGAAATAAACGATTTCATTTCATTTCATTAACAATGCTAACAAAGTGGTTGAACAAAATTATGAAAAATATATATTTTTTGGGGTGCCTCCCCCCCTATAGGAGTAAAGTAGGAATGTTTTTTTTTTTCGCACTGACCCCGTCTTGTGGGGTATCGTTAGATAGGCCTCTTATAAACATCGAGGATGTGGGAAGATCATTTTCCGATACAATGATCCGTTTGCGAATTATGTATTTAACGTGTCACTTTTATGAAATATAAAATTGACACGTTAAATTAAAAATTAAAAATATGTATGAAAATTGACACTATAATTTATAGGACGTCGACATGCACTTAACTTACGTGCGCTACCTAACATGACACTACAAAAACATGACCTACTTATGGGATTTAATCGGTGCGTACTAGGCAAGAAATAAGGTAAACGTCTAGTCGTGTGACATGCCTAGTGATAAAAAAAAAAACAAAAAAAACAAAATTGTGTACTTATGATGTTGTGTAGGTACTTATGATGGTTACAAGGGTTGGGACTTTCCTTTTAAGTTTTCTAAAAAACTTTTGTTAGTAATGGCCCGCTCTTCCATATACACTATTTCGATTAAACAAAATAAAAAGAAAATGTGTTTTTTTTTTAATCCGCTTAAATGTCCCATGACTGGGAATTCACAATTCACCCTACGTAAATGTTATGCTATGAAAGTATGGAACAGAAGTAGGCGGACCGCATAAGTAAACATAACGCCTGACAAAATCTTAATAGCAACAATTCAACACTCCACTCAACCATTGCGCGCGAAAAGGCGTCGACATTATTATTTAATGCGTGCTCTACGATTCATTTTCTTGCTAAATTATTTAGTGAATATGTTTGTGACGTCTTTGAAGCGTATTATGTATTTTATATTGTAAGCAACTAACGTTAGCTCATAGACTACGGTGATTAAATGAACTCAATGGAAGTAACAAGGATTTAATGTTTCTGGTTAATTCTTAGAAATAGCATCTCGAGAATACTTAGAGCGATTGACCAAGTTAATGATTGTGATCTATCGACAACAGCCGGAACCGACGGCTTAAAGCTTGAGAAATCCGTCCAAACATTGGGGAGGGGGTAGTCTACGTTGCTTACCTTGCGTGTTCGTTTGTGAATGTGACACACAGCGACACTCCATCGAACTCATTATAAGCTAATATAGGTAATACTAATCATTTTTTCAACACTGTTTACTACATTTAGACAAAATTGTTTAACACGACAGCAATGTAAAAACATAATGCTTTTAGTAGGAGGAGCTCATGTAGGAGGAATTTTCTTCCTTTGTTATCTTGCCATTTAATTTTGAATGACTAAAATACAATACCTACAAACTTCTAGACTTATTTAAATTCCCACATAAAGAATAACAAATACCCACACCAAAATGACCCGGTAATTTGTATCGCCCACGGGATTGACCAAAATACGCAGTTTTGGAAGTGTCCCTAGGCCGTCCATTATACGACCCAATTACACCGGCGTCCGAACTTCGTTTTTCAAACCAATCATATCTCTTTACTCGGGCACAGACTCGGAGAACACATTTTACGTAATGGCATTGGTGTTTGTATTGCACAATAATAATATATAGGTAACCATAATACAAGCATCAAGCCCAGCTTATTTTGGGGCTAGGATGACATTGTCGCGCTGTGAGTGTGTAAAATTTATTTATTTAAGTAGAATATAATAGGTACCTACTTATACAACCCTATAACACCCCCTGTATCCTGGTCTGGAACTTAGGGGCATGTAGGGTTTCCTTGTCGCCCTACTCCTTTTAAATGATAAAATGATAGTCTTGATTATAAACCACCTTGTTTATTACTTGATCACAATAAACACGAAATTAATGATAACGAGCACACGCGGAGCGCTTGATATCCAAACGTGAACTAATTACATATAATGAAGTAAATGCATAGAAAACTGACACCGCGGCGCAATGTACTGTGTAAACTGTACATGCTCCCGGGGGAAAGATGCGGATGCTGTGATAAAAATATTAATTAAATGACTCTTGATGTGCTCGTTATTTACAATATAAAATTATACATTGCATTTTGAAACATATTGAAATAAATTGATAAAATAAAACATATTATGCACTGTTATTTTTGTCACTGATTGTAAACACTGTAGGACGTAACACCGGGGAGGTAGCCCGGTCTCGCTTGGAGTCCGACACCCGGTGGTCACCGGAGCTGGTGGCTGCATCGGGGGCGCACTCGCAGTCTGCTAGGCTTCCTCGGATCGAACCCGCGAAGCTGGTCTCATGGACGTTTTCGCGCGGTGGTCGTCTCGAAGTCTTGTAACTTTCTCTTGAGCGACGAAAGTGTCTCCATGCAAATATTATGCCAATGATTGCAGCTATCGTTATCAATACGTAAATAGCGGTGTAGTGGTGCACATCATGAAACGTAATGCTGTCCGATAAGGTGTCTTGTTTCTTGATTTCTTCGATTTGACTGCCAAGGTTGTTTATATCCTTGCGCAGTTCCATGTTATTAAGGTTGGCATTTTCCAACAGCGGAGGTATTGAAACATTGATCAGATATATCTTTGGCTTGTATAAATTCGGGCTTGTTCCGATTTCGTTTGTAAAGTCCTTGTGACTGTATATGGTGACTTCCTCGCTTTTGATTATGCAGCCGTGGTCCACTGAGATGATGCCGGCTCTTCGTAATTGCTGCACTGTTATTTGATCTTTACAGATAATTCGTATGTAGCATGTATCGCAGCAGAAAAAGAGGTAAGTATTAAGGTGATTCAACTCTACCCATCTGTCACTACACGGGGACCTGACGAGTCTGCATTGCTTTCTATCTTGAATTTTAATACATAAATCTTCGTCTGATTTCTTGTGATAGACAGGTGTTCTCAAATAACATAACTGAGCGGATGAGTCATGTTCGACGCAGGCTTGTAAGTCGGTTTCAGTAACTGGAACGAATGTGTCTTTTCCCATATCCAATGCTATGTACGGGGCGACGGGTATGATGCTGAATGTTGCATTTCTCGTGATCTGAGGGATTGGTATAAGCTTGTAGATATCGTACGTGTCTCTTGTAACGAGCGGTATCTTAATTTCAAAAATTAAATATCTCTTTGTCAATCTTGCCTTGACCTTCAGAAGACTGTATATCTTGTACAGATCTTGATTAATTGTTTGTATCGGTAGTGTTAAATCCTTCGTCAACTGCCCTGATATGGTATTCAATTCATCTTGTAACTGTTGTGGACTTAAGAGATGAATGTTGACTCGCCCATGGTAGATGTTCGTTAGAATGTCCACAAGTTGATCTTGTATATTTTTTAAGTTCGTGAGAAGATTGTTGGTCAGTAACGTTAACGAAGTAAAGTCATAGATTTCTTCGATGCGCGTAGTTTCAGTTTTCACTGTGTTCAATGCCTTGCTGAGCGAGTTGAGTTCCTTATAAATAATTTCATGCTGAGAGCTCATGATAGTTTCTGTCCTCTTAATCAAATTGTACTGTGCTTCTATGACTGAGGTTTGATTTTTGAATAGTCGCGATAAATGTTTTTCGTTCTCTCTAACAAGATTAATGTCCATCTGATATTGTTCTGCGAAATTTTGGTCGAGTACTCCGAACAGACTATTCGCGAGATACCCGACACCGTTGATAAGACCCCGTCGCAGTCTCGTACGCCGGCTCGTGCGCCCCAGCTGATCGAGTAACATTGTGTTGTAGTATTCCAGTTCGTTGTAACTGTGACGTGATTGTAATACGAGCGCATCGCAGTGGGCACTCCCGTTTATAAGTTCACATGTTTTAGCCATATGTTTTATATACCTATGTGTTCAAGGCTTCATTTCCTTCCCAGTAAGGACTCATATCGTAGTAGACGATTAGTTTCCAATCGTCCCGAATGAGTTGTATTTTCGAGACAGCATCGAAATAAAGGGATTGATTGCTTCGAAGGGCTTGAACAGTATATGCAGCGACCGATGGTATCATCAAATTCATAAATAACATTAATGTTATTGCGAGCGATAATATAGTCGACTTTGGCTTTCTGCATGATCGTATATTATTTGATTGAGTCGGAAAATTATTTTCTTTATTTGTTTGGCTGTCTTGATGTTTGTTGATTGGAAGAATTGATAGCTTGTTTACCGGTCTTTTCATGATACCGTTTTTGGTTTTTAAGGTCACCACTCTGACGTGACCATCCTTGCCCGGGTGTGTTTCTATCACTCGGCCCATGAGCCATCTTCCGGCGGGCAAATTGCTGTCATGAATGGTAACCAAGTCTCCAACTTCCATGTTTTCGGTAGGTTTAAGCCACTTGCTCCTTGTTGTCAACTGACTTAAATATTCCATTCTCCAACGCTTCCATATATCTTGGAATAGTTTTTCCATGAGGTGCCATCGTGTTCTAGCATCTTCCTCGGTTTGTATGATCGTCATGTCTGCAGTGCTGATCAGAAAGTGAGCTGGTGTTAAGAAGTTTAGGTCTTCAATGTCTTCAGTCAGAGCACACAGTGGCCTGGAGTTGAGGCAGGCCTCTAGTTGAGCGAGTAGGGTGGCATACTCTTCATACGTGAGTTTCTGTTCGCCGACCACCCGCTTCAAGTGATGCTTCAAGCTCTTAACCGCAGCCTCCCAGAGCCCCCCTGCTGAAGGCCATGATGGAGCTGTTATGAGGTAGTCCCTGCTGGTCTTCGCAAATTAAACGCGTACTTTTATCAAACACACTTTTTTAATGAGAAGATAAAATTTAACACAATTATCGAATTGCGCACTGCATTTCCGACCGATCCAGTGCTAACTGACTTGAAATTGTGGAAAAATCCACGAGGCGGCCAAAATGCTGACGCGCTCTTTTTACCTAAGTAGTATATTATAATATTATGTATAACAGCCCCCCCCTTTTGACGGAGCTTTATCCCGATTAAGATGAAGCGAAGTTAGAAAGAAATAGCAAAATTGAGCTAGATGGGTCAGAGAAGCAAAGGCTATAGGTTTGTCTTTACCTATATCACCTTGAGAGAGCACTGCTCCTACAGCATAACTTGAGGCATCCGTTGTAATTATAAACGGTGCGGAAAAATTGGGATATTGTAGTAAAGGAGCTGTTGTAAGCTTGTTTTTTAGAATGTTGAAAGCAGATTCTTGCTCGGATGTCCAATTGAAAGTAACGTCCTTTTTTAAAAGAGACGTAAGGGGTTTAGTAATTTTAGAAAAGTTTTCGATGAATCGGCGATAATAGCCTACGAGACCTAGAAAAGATTTTATTTGTTTTATATTTGTAGGAGTTGGGAATTCAGTGACAGCCTTGACCTTGTCTGGATTAGGAGACACACCATTATCAGTGATAATGTGGCCTAAGTATGCAACTTCGCGACGTAAAAATTCACACTTGTCGGGTTGCAACTTTAAATTAAATTTTCGCAATCTATCAAAAACAAGTTTTAATTTTGTAATGTGACTAGAGAGATCGTGTGAGTAAATAATACAGTCATCCAAGTAAACATAAGCGTGGAGGCCTTGGAGACCGGAAAGAGCCGTATTCATAAGCCTTTGAAAAGTGGTAGGGGCATTTTTTAACCCGAAGGGCATTCTGGTAAACTCATAATGTCCAGAAGAGCTTGAATTAGTATTTACGCTAAAGCCTGTCTTTTCAGCGTCTTTAGGGTTCATTTTTATCTGATGAAATCCGCTCGATAAATCGAGGGTACTAAAATATTTTGAATGACCTAGTTGGTCGAGAATATCACTAATAAGAGGCAGTGGATAACTTTCAGAAACAGTCACATCATTGAGACGGCGATAGTCTATAACTATCCTCCATTTGCGTTTGCCTGACGCGTCTAATTTCTTGGGAACTACCCAAACTGGGGCACTCCATGGTGAGACAGAGGGACGAATATGGCAGTGAATGCAGCCTTTCGTGTTTTATGTTTGAATTAGTTACAATTTTGGATTACGCCAAAACCACTAATTAATAATTTCTTAGCACGTCACTATTAAATTTTTGTATTTTTAAGAAAATCGTATTTTTTAATCAAATAATTGGCCTAGGCATAAAGTGGGACCACGAAAAAACGAGGCTATCGAATAGTCTTTTATTTTACCACAGTCACTATTTAAAACTATTTAATAATAGTTAATTGGTTGAGTAAATTGTAGTATAATTTGATTAAATAAGTACTGAGGAGTCAAATCGACATAACTTGTAATAAATTATGTCTTTGAACAATTTACGAAGACAGCCCGGTACTGCGTTGGTGACTCTACCTTCGCCATCAGAGGGTGTGGGTTCGATTCCCGCTCTGCAAACATTTATGTGACGTCATTTATGTTTGTTCTCGATTCTGGGTGTGGTCTATTTATTAGTATATATTTACAATAATATATCCCTTGTCTGGTATTCATAACACAAGCACTATAAGCCTAACTTACTTTGGGACCAGGTGACGCTGTGTGAATAGTGTAAATAATACATATTTATTCAATACATAACTTAAACTAAATAAGCAATGTGTTGTTTTGTACAGTTGCAATATTTTGGAGGTTTTACTAAACATTTTACTAAACAAACGTTAAATTTTCTATTCCCATAGGGCACACAATACATTTTATGTTATGAAATGACCCCGAGTGAAAGAGCGCGGACGCACCTGCTTACGGCTTTTAAAATAGAACCAACGAAATTATTTATGCCTCATACTATTTTCTTTTCAAATATTGCAACTGTACAAATCAACACATTGTATATTAAAATTGAACATGAATTTGTACCGTGAGCCTAGGTGTGTAATTATGAATAGCACATAATTCATATATCTATTATAAATTGAAAATTTATACTGTGAGCCACATAAAAAACTTTTGAAAAGTGAGAAAAACTTGTGTTGCACAAAATAAACAGTCGTCGGCTGCGCAACAGCTCATTAGTGTGCTATTGTGCGTCCAGTAACGACGGCCGTTGCTAATTATTGTGCGGTTCCACTCAAGAATAACTAAGGTTATGCCAAGACCACTTTAAGACCTAGAAACATTTTTTATACCATTAAGTTGGCAAAGAAGCTTACGGTACAGAATAAATAATAGTACTACGTACGGCTCGCCTGATGGTGAACGGTCACCGTAGCCTATGGACGCTTGCAACACCGGGTGTATCACTCATCGTTGCCGAACCAAACCACAGCTTAAACTGCTAAAACTAATTTACAAAAATATAGACTGCAATTGCAGTCTATCTATCATTGATTTGATTTGACTAACTATGACGTTTTCATTTCTTAAAACAATAAATAAAAAAGTTTTGAGGAGAAAATGTTGAGGCGAGGAGAGGCGAGGCGCTGAGCTTTAGAAACATTTTAAATGCGTGGGCAGAAAACACACAAAATAAATAGGTAGGTTTTATGAGGGTAGGGCACAGCGGATAATCCGCTCAAATCGGAGCAGTCCGCCTGGGGAAGGACCTCCACCTTACAGAAGATCGTAGCCAAAAGCATTGGTCTCGGCCATGCTGTGTTCATACGATGAGTAAGGTCTCCAGAGCTCCACTTGAGGGGTTAGAAGGGTTGGCAACTGGCAACACCTGAGTGATACCCCCGGTATTGCAAGCGTCTATAGGCTACGGTGATGTTTACTATCAGGCGTGCCGTATGCTTGTTTACCACCTTAGTAGGATAAAAAAGGTACTAACAACAAATAATTTTAATGTTAATAATGTAAATATCACGGGTCATTAATTTAATATTACTTTCGCTATAATCTACCTTCTTATATAAACATTTTTACTACTATAAAGTCGGCTATTAATTTATAGGACGTCGACATGCACTTAACTTACGTGCGCTACCTAACATGACACTACAAAAACATGACCTACTTATGGGATTTAATCGGTGCGTACTAGGCAAGAAATAAGGTAAACGTCTAGTCGTGTGACATGCCTAGTGATAAAAAAAAAAACAAAAAAAACAAAATTGTGTACTTATGATGTTGTGTAGGTACTTATGATGGTTACAAGGGTTGGGACTTTCCTTTTAAGTTTTCTAAAAAACTTTTGTTAGTAATGGCCCGCTCTTCCATATACACTATTTCGATTAAACAAAATAAAAAGAAAATGTGTTTTTTTTTTAATCCGCTTAAATGTCCCATGACTGGGAATTCACAATTCACCCTACGTAAATGTTATGCTATGAAAGTATGGAACAGAAGTAGGCGGACCGCATAAGTAAACATAACGCCTGACAAAATCTTAATAGCAACAATTCAACACTCCACTCAACCATTGCGCGCGAAAAGGCGTCGACATTATTATTTAATGCGTGCTCTACGATTCATTTTCTTGCTAAATTATTTAGTGAATATGTTTGTGACGTCTTTGAAGCGTATTATGTATTTTATATTGTAAGCAACTAACGTTAGCTCATAGACTACGGTGATTAAATGAACTCAATGGAAGTAACAAGGATTTAATGTTTCTGGTTAATTCTTAGAAATAGCATCTCGAGAATACTTAGAGCGATTGACCAAGTTAATGATTGTGATCTATCGACAACAGCCGGAACCGACGGCTTAAAGCTTGAGAAATCCGTCCAAACATTGGGGAGGGGGTAGTCTACGTTGCTTACCTTGCGTGTTCGTTTGTGAATGTGACACACAGCGACACTCCATCGAACTCATTATAAGCTAATATAGGTAATACTAATCATTTTTTCAACACTGTTTACTACATTTAGACAAAATTGTTTAACACGACAGCAATGTAAAAACATAATGCTTTTAGTAGGAGGAGCTCATGTAGGAGGAATTTTCTTCCTTTGTTATCTTGCCATTTAATTTTGAATGACTAAAATACAATACCTACAAACTTCTAGACTTATTTAAATTCCCACATAAAGAATAACAAATACCCACACCAAAATGACCCGGTAATTTGTATCGCCCACGGGATTGACCAAAATACGCAGTTTTGGAAGTGTCCCTAGGCCGTCCATTATACGACCCAATTACACCGGCGTCCGAACTTCGTTTTTCAAACCAATCATATCTCTTTACTCGGGCACAGACTCGGAGAACACATTTTACGTAATGGCATTGGTGTTTGTATTGCACAATAATAATATATAGGTAACCATAATACAAGCATCAAGCCCAGCTTATTTTGGGGCTAGGATGACATTGTCGCGCTGTGAGTGTGTAAAATTTATTTATTTAAGTAGAATATAATAGGTACCTACTTATACAACCCTATAACACCCCCTGTATCCTGGTCTGGAACTTAGGGGCATGTAGGGTTTCCTTGTCGCCCTACTCCTTTTAAATGATAAAATGATAGTCTTGATTATAAACCACCTTGTTTATTACTTGATCACAATAAACACGAAATTAATGATAACGAGCACACGCGGAGCGCTTGATATCCAAACGTGAACTAATTACATATAATGAAGTAAATGCATAGAAAACTGACACCGCGGCGCAATGTACTGTGTAAACTGTACATGCTCCCGGGGGAAAGATGCGGATGCTGTGATAAAAATATTAATTAAATGACTCTTGATGTGCTCGTTATTTACAATATAAAATTATACATTGCATTTTGAAACATATTGAAATAAATTGATAAAATAAAACATATTATGCACTGTTATTTTTGTCACTGATTGTAAACACTGTAGGACGTAACACCGGGGAGGTAGCCCGGTCTCGCTTGGAGTCCGACACCCGGTGGTCACCGGAGCTGGTGGCTGCATCGGGGGCGCACTCGCAGTCTGCTAGGCTTCCTCGGATCGAACCCGCGAAGCTGGTCTCATGGACGTTTTCGCGCGGTGGTCGTCTCGAAGTCTTGTAACTTTCTCTTGAGCGACGAAAGTGTCTCCATGCAAATATTATGCCAATGATTGCAGCTATCGTTATCAATACGTAAATAGCGGTGTAGTGGTGCACATCATGAAACGTAATGCTGTCCGATAAGGTGTCTTGTTTCTTGATTTCTTCGATTTGACTGCCAAGGTTGTTTATATCCTTGCGCAGTTCCATGTTATTAAGGTTGGCATTTTCCAACAGCGGAGGTATTGAAACATTGATCAGATATATCTTTGGCTTGTATAAATTCGGGCTTGTTCCGATTTCGTTTGTAAAGTCCTTGTGACTGTATATGGTGACTTCCTCGCTTTTGATTATGCAGCCGTGGTCCACTGAGATGATGCCGGCTCTTCGTAATTGCTGCACTGTTATTTGATCTTTACAGATAATTCGTATGTAGCATGTATCGCAGCAGAAAAAGAGGTAAGTATTAAGGTGATTCAACTCTACCCATCTGTCACTACACGGGGACCTGACGAGTCTGCATTGCTTTCTATCTTGAATTTTAATACATAAATCTTCGTCTGATTTCTTGTGATAGACAGGTGTTCTCAAATAACATAACTGAGCGGATGAGTCATGTTCGACGCAGGCTTGTAAGTCGGTTTCAGTAACTGGAACGAATGTGTCTTTTCCCATATCCAATGCTATGTACGGGGCGACGGGTATGATGCTGAATGTTGCATTTCTCGTGATCTGAGGGATTGGTATAAGCTTGTAGATATCGTACGTGTCTCTTGTAACGAGCGGTATCTTAATTTCAAAAATTAAATATCTCTTTGTCAATCTTGCCTTGACCTTCAGAAGACTGTATATCTTGTACAGATCTTGATTAATTGTTTGTATCGGTAGTGTTAAATCCTTCGTCAACTGCCCTGATATGGTATTCAATTCATCTTGTAACTGTTGTGGACTTAAGAGATGAATGTTGACTCGCCCATGGTAGATGTTCGTTAGAATGTCCACAAGTTGATCTTGTATATTTTTTAAGTTCGTGAGAAGATTGTTGGTCAGTAACGTTAACGAAGTAAAGTCATAGATTTCTTCGATGCGCGTAGTTTCAGTTTTCACTGTGTTCAATGCCTTGCTGAGCGAGTTGAGTTCCTTATAAATAATTTCATGCTGAGAGCTCATGATAGTTTCTGTCCTCTTAATCAAATTGTACTGTGCTTCTATGACTGAGGTTTGATTTTTGAATAGTCGCGATAAATGTTTTTCGTTCTCTCTAACAAGATTAATGTCCATCTGATATTGTTCTGCGAAATTTTGGTCGAGTACTCCGAACAGACTATTCGCGAGATACCCGACACCGTTGATAAGACCCCGTCGCAGTCTCGTACGCCGGCTCGTGCGCCCCAGCTGATCGAGTAACATTGTGTTGTAGTATTCCAGTTCGTTGTAACTGTGACGTGATTGTAATACGAGCGCATCGCAGTGGGCACTCCCGTTTATAAGTTCACATGTTTTAGCCATATGTTTTATATACCTATGTGTTCAAGGCTTCATTTCCTTCCCAGTAAGGACTCATATCGTAGTAGACGATTAGTTTCCAATCGTCCCGAATGAGTTGTATTTTCGAGACAGCATCGAAATAAAGGGATTGATTGCTTCGAAGGGCTTGAACAGTATATGCAGCGACCGATGGTATCATCAAATTCATAAATAACATTAATGTTATTGCGAGCGATAATATAGTCGACTTTGGCTTTCTGCATGATCGTATATTATTTGATTGAGTCGGAAAATTATTTTCTTTATTTGTTTGGCTGTCTTGATGTTTGTTGATTGGAAGAATTGATAGCTTGTTTACCGGTCTTTTCATGATACCGTTTTTGGTTTTTAAGGTCACCACTCTGACGTGACCATCCTTGCCCGGGTGTGTTTCTATCACTCGGCCCATGAGCCATCTTCCGGCGGGCAAATTGCTGTCATGAATGGTAACCAAGTCTCCAACTTCCATGTTTTCGGTAGGTTTAAGCCACTTGCTCCTTGTTGTCAACTGACTTAAATATTCCATTCTCCAACGCTTCCATATATCTTGGAATAGTTTTTCCATGAGGTGCCATCGTGTTCTAGCATCTTCCTCGGTTTGTATGATCGTCATGTCTGCAGTGCTGATCAGAAAGTGAGCTGGTGTTAAGAAGTTTAGGTCTTCAATGTCTTCAGTCAGAGCACACAGTGGCCTGGAGTTGAGGCAGGCCTCTAGTTGAGCGAGTAGGGTGGCATACTCTTCATACGTGAGTTTCTGTTCGCCGACCACCCGCTTCAAGTGATGCTTCAAGCTCTTAACCGCAGCCTCCCAGAGCCCCCCTGCTGAAGGCCATGATGGAGCTGTTATGAGGTAGTCCCTGCTGGTCTTCGCAAATTAAACGCGTACTTTTATCAAACACACTTTTTTAATGAGAAGATAAAATTTAACACAATTATCGAATTGCGCACTGCATTTCCGACCGATCCAGTGCTAACTGACTTGAAATTGTGGAAAAATCCACGAGGCGGCCAAAATGCTGACGCGCTCTTTTTACCTAAGTAGTATATTATAATATTATGTATAACAGCCCCCCCCTTTTGACGGAGCTTTATCCCGATTAAGATGAAGCGAAGTTAGAAAGAAATAGCAAAATTGAGCTAGATGGGTCAGAGAAGCAAAGGCTATAGGTTTGTCTTTACCTATATCACCTTGAGAGAGCACTGCTCCTACAGCATAACTTGAGGCATCCGTTGTAATTATAAACGGTGCGGAAAAATTGGGATATTGTAGTAAAGGAGCTGTTGTAAGCTTGTTTTTTAGAATGTTGAAAGCAGATTCTTGCTCGGATGTCCAATTGAAAGTAACGTCCTTTTTTAAAAGAGACGTAAGGGGTTTAGTAATTTTAGAAAAGTTTTCGATGAATCGGCGATAATAGCCTACGAGACCTAGAAAAGATTTTATTTGTTTTATATTTGTAGGAGTTGGGAATTCAGTGACAGCCTTGACCTTGTCTGGATTAGGAGACACACCATTATCAGTGATAATGTGGCCTAAGTATGCAACTTCGCGACGTAAAAATTCACACTTGTCGGGTTGCAACTTTAAATTAAATTTTCGCAATCTATCAAAAACAAGTTTTAATTTTGTAATGTGACTAGAGAGATCGTGTGAGTAAATAATACAGTCATCCAAGTAAACATAAGCGTGGAGGCCTTGGAGACCGGAAAGAGCCGTATTCATAAGCCTTTGAAAAGTGGTAGGGGCATTTTTTAACCCGAAGGGCATTCTGGTAAACTCATAATGTCCAGAAGAGCTTGAATTAGTATTTACGCTAAAGCCTGTCTTTTCAGCGTCTTTAGGGTTCATTTTTATCTGATGAAATCCGCTCGATAAATCGAGGGTACTAAAATATTTTGAATGACCTAGTTGGTCGAGAATATCACTAATAAGAGGCAGTGGATAACTTTCAGAAACAGTCACATCATTGAGACGGCGATAGTCTATAACTATCCTCCATTTGCGTTTGCCTGACGCGTCTAATTTCTTGGGAACTACCCAAACTGGGGCACTCCATGGTGAGACAGAGGGACGAATGATATTTTGGTCAAGCATTTGACGAATTTGGGAATCGACTTCCTCCTTGTGGCATTCGGGGAAGCGATAAGACTTGACGTGGATTGGAGGTGTATCACCTGAATTAATAGAATGCTCGATTGCATTTGTATGAGATAGTGGTTCATCTGGAAGATGAAAAATATCTGTATATTGGGAACAACATTCTAAGAGGGATTTTTCCTCTTCAGAATTTAAATGAGAGCAGCGTATGAGCTTTAGTACCCTTTGAACACGATCAGATTTAGAATTGGAAATAGAATTAATAGTTTGATATTCATGGGTATTTAAGTCATAGTCGAGAGGAGACACCTTTACGTAATAATCTTTTATTTCTACGTCAGAATCAGTAGTATTTAAAACCGAAATATTTACTCTTTTATTAGGTTTGATAGAGACAATGCAATTTGCGACAAAAACGCCATTGCATAAGGTTTGATCTAATATGAGAGCCTCATTACTCTGATAAGAGTCGGGCGAGTAATTTGATATTGCACATTCAATAACAACTTCAGAACGGGCTGGAATAATATAAGTTGGCTGAATATAATTAATTTGTAAATTATGACCTTGTATGTTTAACATTTTAGAATCGTAATTGATGTTTGATTTAAAATAACCTAGAAAATCACTACCTATGATACCGTCATAGTCTAGCGAGACGTCATCATTGACGACATGGAATTTGTAATTATAATTATTATCACTGGACAATTCAAAATCCATTTGGAATGTACCTAATGATTCGCAACAAGATTCAGTGTTATTTATACCTCTTAATTTAACAATTTCACGAGATAAAGGAGGTATTATGTTCATACTCGATTGTTTTATTAAGCTTATAGATGCACCTGTGTCTACAAGGAAGCTCAAAGGTTTAGGAAAGTAGCTTGATTTTAAAATTACGTGAGGCAGAGATATTTTCTTAATTTTTATATCTGTCTCATAAATTGGGATAGTACAATCGACATGAGAAGATTCAGAGATTTCATTTTCATCACAAGGTTCAGTATAGGACTTAGTATGACTCAGTGGCTCGGACTGAGGTGTAGATTTAGTATAAGATTTAGTAGGACTCAGTTTCTCGGACTGAGATGTAGATTTAGTAGGACTCAGTTGCTTTGACTGAGATGTAGATTTGGTATAAGATTTAGTATAAGATACAGTGGGTATAAGCGTGTCATTTACGATATTCGATTTCGGCAGACACGTATCCGAAATCGGAATTAGTTTAAATGGGCATCGGCGCCGGAGTTGAACGGCGACTCGATTACATTCACCGTGCCAGTGGCGTTGTTGGCGCGAGGCGACTGATAGTCACGTTGTGCATAGTTAGCGTTTCCGCGGTGCTGCATGTTGTATTTGCGCTTACGGCACTCGTCAATTGTATGACCTAAATTTTTGCAATAATTACATGATTTTATATTAGAATTTGTATTAGAAATAGAATTAGGATTTTGAATAGCATTAGGTTTAGGATTCACATAGTATGTTTTTTTAAATTTGGGATAGTTACCAGAATTTTTATTTTTTAAGAAACATTCAGAAGTATTATGACCTGATTTGTTACACACAGTGCATTGTTTGACATATTTATTGGAATTAGATTTAGATAAATTCATTATTTTTTCTTCTTGAATTGCGTGTTGCACCGCCTCATTTAGTGTTGAGGGGTTTCTACACCGGACAATCGCAGATATAGAATTATTTAATCCTAACATAAAAGTATTGAGCGCTAGGTCTTCCATGGCAGCTATTCGACCAGGGAGTTCCTTAGTGTCCTTGCAGCTGTAATGAATTTCAGAATGTATTCTAGCTAATATATATTCTATTCTGAGTGAATATTTAGTAACATCTTCACCATTAAATTGTTTACAGTTTTGCAAATCAATTAGTAAATGCGTAGAATGTTTTTTCTCGCCAAATGTGGTTTTAAGAAATGATTTAAGTTCACTCCATGTTTCAAATGTTCTTAAACTGCAGGCAGCTTGAGCTTTGCCTTCTAGTTGAGATAAAATAAATTTGCACAAAACAATTTCCTGTTCTTGACTGGCTAAAGAAATAGCATTATCGCAATTTGTTAGAAAGGCAGGGAGTGACTCTCTATCACCATTATAAGGTTTGACGAATTTTGATAGAAATGTTAATGTGACCTTCTCCGATTTTTCGGAAGTAGAGGCCTTACGACCTTCGGACTCTGCTTTGAGCGACATCAGTGACAAAGTATAGAAATTGTAAAAATATGGAAATTGTAAAAATATATAAATTGTAAAGTTAATAGTAAAATCGCGAATATAGTAAAACACTCACAGAATCATGAGGATCACTTTCACTAGCATCTTGAATTCTGGATACACGTTGTTAAAGTTTTCACGCTCTCACAGCAGCGTGGAACTGGAACACGCGGCAGTCACGTGGCAGATGGTGGTGAGTTAGCACCGGAACTGGAATGTGGCGAGGGCTCAGGCAGGCACACCTGAGGCTGACCGTCGACCTTGTGCAGGAATGATACGGCGAATCACGTGGTGAAGAGAACACGTAGCGCGGGCTCACGCTGTAGCGGAGGCTGACCGTCGACCTTGTGTAGGAGTGTGTTAGTGAAACACGTGGCGAGGGCTCACGCCGTAGGGCGGAGGCTGACCGTCGACCTGATTGCGGCTGATGCAGGCTTGACCTACGGGTCAAGTCTTACTGTCGATCAGAGACCGTGTTGGGGACCTCGGGTTCTCGAAAGGACTTCAACGGAAGCCACTTACGACGTCGCACTTCTGACACCAAATTTTGTTATGAGGTAGTCCCTGCTGGTCTTCGCAAATTAAACGCGTACTTTTATCAAACACACTTTTTTAATGAGAAGATAAAATTTAACACAATTATCGAATTGCGCACTGCATTTCCGACCGATCCAGTGCTAACTGACTTGAAATTGTGGAAAAATCCACGAGGCGGCCAAAATGCTGACGCGCTCTTTTTACCTAAGTAGTATATTATAATATTATGTATAACAGAGCGTTGAAATGGAAATCTATTCCCATTTCCGTCACTTCTGTCT
Organism: Endotricha flammealis; assembly: GCA_905163395.2. Lineage (NCBI taxonomy): Eukaryota > Metazoa > Arthropoda > Insecta > Lepidoptera > Pyralidae > Endotricha > Endotricha flammealis. Next base: position 643,922 of record LR990871.1, on the reverse strand, counting down.
TGAAATCGTTCTCGGCTTGTTGATGTTCTTGAAAACGCTCGAAAATGCGGCTTGCTCCCACAAAATTCGTGCCGTTGTCACAATAGATATGTCGAGGTGCACCCCTACGAGCGGACATCCTACGCAGTGCTGCGATGAATGCTGACGTTGTAAGGTCCGACACTAACTCCAAGTGCACGGCCTTGGTTGCCATGCAAATGAAGACCGCGATGTAACCCTTACTAGTCTTCACTCCGCGTCCCTTGTTGGACTTGACATCGACATATCCCGTGTAGTCCACGCCGGTATGATGAAACGGCCGGGCGGGATTGCTTCTTGCTTCAGGTAAGTCTGCCATAATTTGGTTTTGTAGGTATGGCGCGTGTCGTCGACAATTAACACACTGGCGTAAACATTTTTTGATAGTGCGATTGCCGCCAATTATCCAGAATGTACGCCTTATAAATGCTGACGTTAGCCGTGCGCCGCCGTGAAACGTGAGTCGGTGCGCATGAGTAATTATTAATTCCGTAAATCGACTTGTTTTCGGAATTATTATCGGATGTTTCATATCTTGATTTAAAATGTTAGTATTTTCCAATCTTCCATCTACTCTCAATATGTTCTCCTTGTCAAGGAACGGATTGAGTTTCAAAATTGTGCTTTTCGATGCGACTTGTTTATTCATCTGAATGTCTTTAATTTCTTCCGCAAAATTCTCTGTCTGTACATGTTTAATTATCATATTTCTTGCATATTTAATTTCTGATAACGTTAAATAATCCGGTCGTGCCTTTTTCATGTTTCGTTTCACGCGCAATATCCATGCCAAAATACGCAAAACCTTTGTAAATGAACTTTGACTTTGTAATAATTGATTAATAATGCTCTCGCTTTCTTCTTGCTTCGTAAGAACATTTACATGTCTCTCTTCTTCTCGTGTTTCGAATGTAATTATCTCGTCTTCTACCTTTTTCTTGTACTCGGGTAACCATGAGGGACCCTTCCACCATAAAGAGTGCTCCTTAAGCTGCGAAGCAGTCATACCCCTACTAGCGCAATCCGCGGGGTTCTCCTCGGATTTTATGTATTGCCAGCAATCTTTAGACTTCAATTATTTGTTTGACCCGATTGGCAACAAACGGCTTCCAGCGCTCAGGTTCTCCGTTTAACCAACCAAGCACGGCTGTAGAGTCACACCATCCATAAATGTCGATATTGTAGTTATCGACGCATTGTTTGACCTTCTTCATCACCTTTGCTAGTAGGTGAGCACCGCTGAGTTCTAATCGGGGTATTGTCACCTTTTGCTTGATCGGTACTAATCTTGTTTTAGCTACCGCCAGTACAACCGACGCGGGCTGACCTTTTCTTGTAATTTTGCAGTAGATGACGCATCCGAAAGCTTTATTAGATGCGTCACAAAACCCATGCAACTCAATGTTACATCCTTCGTGTGTGCCCAGCCATCTTGATACTTGAAACTGGTTAATGTTCTCTATGTCCGATGTTATTTTCGCCCACTCAGCACTGATATCAGATGGTAATTCATCATCCCATTTGACTCCTGATTGCCAAACAGCTTGAAATAAAGTTTTCAATTTTGTAGTGACCGGGGCAAGCCAGCCCAGTGGGTCAAACAGCTTCGAGATGTTTGATAGAAGTTTTCTCTTTGTTAAATGTTCTAGATTTAAATCTATTTTTGATTGGAAGGTGAAAACGTCTTGTTGCGAATTCCAACACAATCCTAAAGTTTTTGTTGAATTTGCTTGCTTAAATTCAAAATTTTCTTGTTCCTGTGATACATGTTGTAATAGCTCCTGTTTATTTGAATTCCATTTTCTTAAGTTAAAACCTCCCGATTTTAACAACTGTATCAATTCACCTTGTGTGTTTTTTGCTGACGAAATGGAATGCGCTCCGTAGAGAAGGTCGTCCATGTAAAACCAATTCTCAAGAGCTTTGATAGCTTGATCAGAATAATTCGGTTTCTCATCGGTTGCTAATTGTTGAAGCGTCATCATCGTGAGAAATGGCGCGGCCTTGGTGCCGTAGGTTACAGTACACAGCTGATATTCTTGTAATAGTAATTCTGGAGATTCTCGCCATACAATTTTCTGTAGTTTCTGATCGTCTGGATGTACCCAAATTTGTCTAAATGCCTTCTCAATATCTGCCGTAAATGCAAATTCAAATTGTCTCCATTTTAGAAGTAGTGATAGAAGGTCCTGCTGTAAATTCGGCCCCGCATACATAAGGTCATTTAAACTCTTTCCAGTAGATGTTTTTGCTGAAGCATTGAAGACGACTCGTAGTGATGTAGTTGTTGACTCAGCGCGTTGTACACAGTGGTGAGGTAAAAAGTACTCCGGTAACTTGTTACCGTCGCGTGAACTATCGTCTCGCTTCATATGTCCAAGTAGTAGGTAGTCATTCAAAAACAATTTATAATCATGAGCTACCTTTTGATTTCTTGAAAATTTCTTCTCTAATTGATGAAACTGCGACACAGCCTTTTTTTTACTGTTTCCCAAATTTTCTTCAAAATTTTTCTGCAATGGTAAACGTACTTGATATTTCCCGTCTTCGTTACGTGTCGTAGTTGACTTGTAAAAATTTAAGCAAAATTCATCTTCTGATGTTAATGTAGGCTCCTCTGAAATATCTTCAATTTGCCAAAAATGTTGTATTTGTTGTAGATCATTGATAAGAACGTTGCATTGATATGAGTGGGTCTTGGTACTACCACTCAAAATCCAACCCAGGCGTGTCTGCTGTGCGACCGGTACAGATGATTCCGAGTCTCTACAGATCCCTGGGAGGATGATGTTAGAGTAAATCTCGGCTCCTAGTAGTATGTCGACTGACCGGCTGATGTTGAAGTCCGGGTCGGCTAACTCTATGTTTTCTAAGAATGTCCAAGATGGTCTTGTAAATGTTTGATTAGGTAAATGCTTGGTAAGATTTTGCATGATAAATGTGGGCGTAGTAAAAGAGTAGGTGTCATTCATGGATTGACATGTTATGTTTATAACTCCCTTGCTACTGCTTGCTTTTACGCCCACTCCGAATATGGATCCCTTGCAACCCTGTCTCGGTAATGCAAGTCTTTGAGCCGCATGCTCTGAGATGATGGATGCTTGCGATCCTTGATCGATCAGTGCCCGCATCACTATATATGTGCCATCTGCAGCACGAACCTTGATCATTGCCGTAGCCAATAAAACTTCATTCATTTCGTCTTGTAATGAAACGAGCGAGCTGTTATTATTTTCTTGGTATTGTTGTGACGTAGTCTGCTTCCCATGCGGTGGCGCATACGCCGTTTGGTTACCAGAATTTGACACCGCATACGCGTCGTGCAGTATGGTGTTATGAAACTTGTTGCATTCGCGGCACCTTTTGTTTGAGTGACACGGTCGCCCATTGTGACAGATAAGGCAATTTGGACATATGTTTAGATTTACGACTGTATTCTTCTTCACTGAAGGTTGCATTTTCAAAAATTCACTGCAAAAATATAGCCCGTGTTCCTTGTTACATAGCGGACATTTTATTCGATTTAATTGTAATTTATTCTGTGCGCTATGTTGCGAAACTGGTGCATTCCGCGCTTGGTGTCGAATGTCTTGCGAGGATACTTGGTAATTAGAATATGACGGCTTTCCGAAGTTTGGATTTTGTTGCTTCATGCCTGTTGAATGATTATTATTCTGGTTGAAAGATTTTTGTGTATTTGGTTCTTGTTTTTTGCGTCCTGACTCCATAGATGTAAACATGTTTTCTAGAAAGTCTAGGAAGTCTTGTAGCTTAGGTAACTCTCTTTTGTTTTGAAGAGATCTCATGTAATTGTAGTGCGTCTCGCTGTCTAATTTTTGATCCAGGATATGCACAATGAAGGGATCCCATGATGTGATATCGACGCCTAAATTCTTGATGGCGTTGAGACACTCTAGAGTAGTGTCATGAATCTTCTTGATATGACTCATGTTGGCTTGCTGGGCGGCTGGAAGATTGAGTAGTATGCTAGCGTGCGAGTTGAAAATATGTTTTTCATTATTAAATCGGTGATTAAGAAGATGCCAGGCGTCAGCGTAGTTGTCAGAACTGATATGCAGATGCTTTATTAAGCGCTCAGCTTCCCCTCTAATTTTACTTTTCAGGAACTGCATTTTTTGCGCATTATTCAAGGATTTATTATTATGTATGGCCTCCAAAAATAGGTCCTTGAAAGGAACCCATTGGTGGAAGTTGCCGTTGAAAATTGGGATTTCCATGCGGGGTGTGGAGTTCTCGGTGTGAGCTACGGACCAAATCTTCTTGTTGACGGCCCGCTTGATGTTGTTGAAAATATTCTCATTGTTGGAATAGGTTTTTTCGTAAAGCTCATCCCTTCCCTCTGTCTCACTATCAATCTCCCAGTGTAATGTGTCGATAGCGGCCCACCTTGATTGTACGGTCGCCAAAAAATCTTCAAATTCCCACTTTTCGGTTAAAACCTCCAAATCCATGTTTTCTACTGCTCTTGAAAACGCTCTAAAATTGCTAGCTTGCTTACGAAGCATGTCATCTAACTTGCTATGGGTTCCGTGTTCCCAAGATGGCACGCTTAATTTAACAGGAGGATTAGGACCAAGTATTGATGGTTTCAATATTGGAGTAGATGGTCTCGAAACCTCCTCTTGAACAATACAGCTTTGAATGAGACTTCTCGAGCTACTGTAGAACTGATGAACTTGTTCGTACTTGTTCTCGATAAAATAAGGGTGGTTCCGATCACATACCTCCTTTAAGTGTTGGTGGTTGTTGTTGTATTCTTGCCAATACAAATCCAGAGTTTCTAATCGTTTCTTGATGTAACTACTGGTTTTACGATCGGCGCCATCCTTTTTGAAATTGCTGAGTAGCTGCTGTATGCCGTCTACTAATTGACCTTGAGTGTTTAAAATATCTTCCAATGAAGACATCCTTGATGTAACTTGGTCTTGATCAAATGGACTGTATTGATGGTTCAGCGCATCCGTGTACTTACTGCAGTATATGTGCCTTCTCAATCCAGTCGGTGAGACCCGCTTGTGGGAGGCCGACCAGACCGATTCACTACCACAGAAAGATACACAAAACACGCGTCACAAAGCTCGAAGGACCAAAAAGATGTAGGGTTTCCTTGTCGCCCTACTCCTTTTAAATGATAAAATGATAGTCTTGATTATAAACCACCTTGTTTATTACTTGATCACAATAAACACGAAATTAATGATAACGAGCACACGCGGAGCGCTTGATATCCAAACGTGAACTAATTACATATAATGAAGTAAATGCATAGAAAACTGACACCGCGGCGCAATGTACTGTGTTAACTGTACAGGGCAAATGACGCCGAGACGACACATAATGAAATTATTTTCATGTGGTACCTACATTGGACTGGAGCGAACAATTTTATTATTTAAGCGACATCTACAAAGTCGAATGGCACAGTCCGTAGCGAAAACCGTTCTGGCGAAACAAAAGATGAAATGAAACACGATCTTTGTTACGGTAGATTCTGTTTACGGAAGATTTTTGATATGGCAATTATACAGTCATTTACAAAATGTCGTCTCAGTAGAAGATGATTATTTATATCCAGTATACAAGTGTCTAGTCTACTCCTTTGTGCAATATGCATTATAGTAGGTAATGTAGGTATCCTAGGAAGTGGCGATTAGTACGGAAACTGCAGTTCGGACGCCGCTCTACTAGGCCGTCCATTATACGACCCAATATTACCTCCAAAATACGTTGAGTGACATTGCAGATTTTGGCGGGAACCGATACAACGGACAAGTTTGAGGTTATTAATCACCCGGCCTAAGTTGGTGGTACGTTGACAACTTAGCCGCACCTCCATCCAAGGGACCGTTTTAATTTCGCCGGGTTTTTTTTTATACCACAGACGATAAATCACGTGGAAAAATTACTAACACGAGACGTTTTTATTACATAATCTTTCTAGTTCTTTGCGTTATCTATAGTGAATGGAGTGGCCTATCTTGTAACACATTTCCTGGATACCGTAATTGGTTACGTGTATTCCGTGCTTCGGAGGACACGTTAAGCTGTCAGTCCCGGCTCTTGTGGGTTACAGTCGCTGCGCCAAGTCGATTCAGGTGGCTTGAAAGAGAACACTGCCTCTAGCAACTGCCATTCCGCAGTGGAGCAGCGTGACGGAGAGTATCCTCTAATTCCCATCGATTGAAGGGAGACCCTTATCCCTGCAGCGGGATGATTATAGGTTGATATGATACCTTGCCTGGTCCCGTTTGCTTCAATCGAAGAAATAAAATTACTCTGTCGTGTGGTCGTGTCTTATCTACTGCTGATTAACGGGATCAGTATTAAATGTCCCGATTTGGAATTCCGAATATTATCTATTGACAGACGGATTCTCTGAAGTATGTCGAGATTATTAAACCCATGGTAACATGGGCTTATCTTTAGGGTTCCATAGTAAACAACGAACCCTTAGTTTCGCCATGTCCGTCTGTCCGTCCATCCGCGGTCTAGCGTCTAGACTTATTCTAAAAATGGTTTAGATTTTGAATGCTCAAGTAACTGAAAAAAAACGATTAATGTTTTTCCTAAGACTAATTAGAAAAGCTGTATAATTTTATCCTATTAAAAAAGTTTTTATTACAAAGCCGGCCGTACCGTGCCTGGCAAGGTACCGGACCCAGTCTGGATAAACCTTAATCAATAACACTAAATTAATTCAAACCCATTTTATGTAAATGTTATGTAATTAAACTGTATAATTTAAGTTGATACATAAGTATTAAATACTCTACCTATTATTACGGAGTTATAATAAATCAAAGGCACTGTTATTAAAAGCTCATTAATGCGAACTGGCCAGTAATATTTCAATGCCATAGACAATTTTATACTTTTTATGCATATGTGAAAAGTCCTAATAAAAGTCTACAGAGTAAAATGGCCGCTGTCGAGAGCCATTTCAGCGGAACCAGGAAGTTATAAACCATCCTAAATGGTCGATAAGCCCTAATGTCATGAGAAGCTGGTAATGCGAGGCACTATGCAAATTTTAATGTATGTACAGTGATGATAATGTTGCAAATTTTCTGCTGCTGAGTTTCATAATAGTGTAAACTATTGTGGTGTCTGTAAGCATGCATACATATTACAAAGGTTTACCTTGTTATAGTGCTGTGTGGTTTTCATTCATGAAATTACTTAAATCACACTATAAGAGAGGGATGGGTGGGACAGTGAAATTGATAAGAGGATGGAATTACTATTATTATAATATGATTCCTGTCCTGTATTCGTCACATGAAAAACAAAATAGTTCTTAGGTACTACCAAGCAACTGCAGTTTATTCTTTGTTCAATTCAAAAGTGCATGTGAGTAGGTACCTATCTACTTTAGAAAGGAAGACTTGCATGTGGGTGGGTGATTTAGAACTGCGTCATTTTAAAAAAAACAAAATAAAATTGTAAATTATCCTGCCATCTAGCGTTCGTATTCGTAGTTTTTACTGAGCCTTCAGCCTTTGTCCGTTGAAACTAGTTTCCGACATTACACAATAGATGGCGTTATACCATCTACTTTTGTTGTGAAAAATGTTTATTTTTACCAAATGTTGTAGAGTAACTTTTGAAAAAACTGCAGTGGCAACACTGTTAATTTATTTCGTTCACAAATCAAATCAATCATTCATAACATTCATTCTTTTGTTTGTTCTTGCAAAGCGTCACACACAGCTGTTTAATTAATATTTTATTTCTCTGAATAAAATACACTTCAAATAAAATAAGTGTGTGTACTCTCACTGAAAAATACATCATATATTAATGCCACGTAAACCATGTTATTGGACGCGAAATTTGGAGCTAGATTTAGTGGAGTTTATACGCCATAGAGATTTCATTTGGAAGCCGGTAGGCAACACAAATCATCAGATTCAGCAGAAATATAAGGCCTATGCTGAATTTGCTGCAAAACTGGGTCGTGGTTTTACAGGTAAGTTATTTATTTGATTAAGCATTTTTTTTATACCTACCTACAACATAGGTGGCAAACAAGCATACGGTCGGCCTGATGGCAAGCCGTCACCGTGGCCTATAGACGTCAACCAACCCCGCACAGCGGATTATCCGCTGTGCCCTACCTCTCTTAAAATCTATTAAAATATCAATTAAATACAATAGTAAATTAGATAAAATTGCAGATAATGCGTTAAATACATTGATAGGTAAAATGTCTTATTTTTCTCTTTGACCTACCTACCTACAGTTTTTGTATGTGTGGTTTTTTTTGACAGTTCTATTCTATCTGACTAAGTAGGCTAAGGGCCTGTCCGCACAGCGAAATTTACCGTGCGAATTTTTTTTCGCAATAACCTGTAACACATTACTTCTGTGTATGTAATATGTTGTAACACAATATCTTAGGGAAGTATACGCACTGCGTTTTTTTCGCAGTTTGGTCATGCACTTGACACATGCCTATGATAAATCATATGGTGATTTGATAGTACACAAAACATTCGCGCGGAAATAATTCGCTTTGCGGACAGGACCCTAACAAAAAAGGCCCTTGTAAAAAAAACTTTATAAACTTTGTATATTTAGTTATACACTGTGGCAAATAATAACTAGATTTTGGTACAATTTTGTCAGGCTTTCTTCACACCTTAACAAACTTATTGTGCTAATTCACGATTCAATAATTTTGACTCTTACTCTTTTCTAGCTCGCTCAGTAAGAGATCGCTGGGTGAACATAAGAAGCACATTTAACCATAATTTAAGAAGAGTTGAGAAATCAAAGAAAACAGCTTGCAATCCCTCTGAAGTTTATGTACCATGTTGGCCACTGTGGAAACCATTGCAATTTCTTCGAGATACTTCAAGGAAAGAAGATATAGGAAACTATGGCGTAAGTTATTTTATTTGCTTTTGTTTCCTAAAACAGAAATAACAAAATATTTTTAGAATAAGCCAGCGTATAACACATTACTAATTATGTTCTAATCAATACTAATATCCCCTAATTAATAAACAAAGATTATCCAACTTGTTTTTTGTCTTGTCACTTTGTTATTCTCAGTGTATTAACCTAGTTTGACCTTTGTTTTTTTTTCTTAAGATAGTAAGTGTATAAGGTTTGCATAATTAATTTCACTTTATTGTTTTTACTTTCCTCAATTTTGAGTTTTCCTTTGAAATCGTACACACAAGTGGTTTACATACAGTGCCTATTCTAGGTATTTCTTTGTTATTTTAGTTATCGTTTTGAATGAATGACATTAACAATTTATCAATTTTTTTATAGGAATATTCACTACAAGACTTGGAGAACAATATACAAGTAAAAGAAGAATTATTACAAGGTGACAGTATAGATGAAGTAGAATTATTAGGCATTCGGCAAAGAGGTGAAAGGACAGACAGACCTCGTCGAAAATCACCAGTGCAGTACACCAAAGTCAACAAAACAAGCAAATGTAAAAGAGTGATTGATGATTTGGTTCGAGCAATGAAACCTCTTACTAAAAACGTTAGAGATGAAGAACAAAGCTATTGGTTTTTTGGAAAACATGTCACAGAAACATTAAATTCCATGAGAGAAATTGACGCTGAACTAGCATGTCAAGATATTCTGAGGTGTCTGAAAAATGCTTCTGAAACAGATACAACTTGAGTTGTTTGACACACTTGGTGTATGAGAAAATTAAATTATACTATCTGCTTGGAAATGACTAAACTAATAACTACTGGTAAAAGGAAGTCAAAGGATTTTATTTGAAATGAATTAAAAGTTCTGAATTTCATAGATATTTCAGAGGGGACAATAATATCGGTGATAAAATTGTTTATTATGGTAAACAATAAAATATGAAATAATAAAACGTTTTTTTAATATAATATAACATGCACAAATATTTCAAATTAAAATAGAAAAGCGTTTAACTTTTGTATTCTTTTTGTAATTTTTTGACGATGCTGGTAACACGCTCTCATCTACTGTCAGTCTGACTGACTGAATGAATTTGAATGATATTTCACTGCTTGCCTGCCTGGCTTGCTCGCTCACACAGTTTTTGCACTTTTTGCACTTTGCAGTGATAGCTGAGCTGAGCAAATTATTTGATTGTGGTTTGGTAGCCTGTTAATTCTTCGATAAAAGTATACCTAAAACAATGAATATCGCATTCCCCGAATGCATTTCTTGGACTCATTCTAGATAATTATTTTATAGCAAATATTTTATTCTCGTATATTTACCTAGACCACTGTGTACAATATTGTAAAAATGTTTTGGCAGTGTTTTTCGTAAGTATTTTATGTTTAATCGATATTAAATGGCTTCTAAATGATCCTAATGTGTACGAATTATTAAAAAATCTAAATGTTTTTTTTTTAAATAAAAATTGTAACAATTTGTTATTGTTTTGCAATCACGTGATGTACACGTATTGTATAATAAAATTGATAATAGGTAGGTACCCGGTTTGACTCCCATTACCTTTTTAGGGTCAGAAAATCACTTAAGGGTCTGGGAGGAATTAAGTATTGGAGTATAGGCTGGCTAGGGCACAGCCGCACAGGGCAGAGTTTTGCACATAGGGCTGTTCTATTGATCATAAGTTTGATATTAAATTAGCCTATACAAAATATAACCTTACTCAAGAATTGGACTAAAATAGGTATTTTATTAGCTAAAGTATCTAAAAAAAATCTAAACGAAGAGAGGTAGGGCACAGCGGATAATCCGCTCAAATCGGAGCAGCCCGTCTGGGGAAGGACCTCCACCTTACAGAAGATCGTAGCCAAATAACTTTGGTCTCGGCCATGTTGTGTTCCTATGGTGAGTAAGGTCTCCAGAGCTCCACTTGGGGGGGTTGGGAGGGTTGGCAACGCGTGAGTGATACCTCCGGTATTGCTTACGTCTATAGGCTACGGTGACGGCTTACTATCAGGCCGACCGTATGCTTGTTTGCCACCTGTGTGGTATAAAAAAAATAAAAAAATAAAAAAACTAATAGGTAATAAATAAATTCTAGACATTCGTCTCCTGCTCTCAAAGTAAGCTAAGCAAAAGCATAAACCAGCTTAAATTATGACTAAACAAACACAAATGCTCAGCACATAATGAACAGGGAGTTATTGACGAATCTGTGTTTACAAAGGCCGCACTAGGTTATCAATGTAAAAAAATGAATTTTATAAAAAAAAAATGTTTTGTGCATAGGAACTTTATAATTTTTTTTTGTTTCTAGACTGCTCATAATTTTACCAATAATATTAATTGGGATACCACTCCTGGCTGCATTTGTGTTCGTACCGTTTGCATTCATATTTGCATCATGGTACATGAGGATTTATGAACGGAAATTGCAGAGGAGGAAACGGGATGGTCCAAATGTGGCGTTCTTCCACCCATATTGCAACTCGGGTGGTGGTGGGGAACGAGTACTATGGGTGGCCCTTAAGGCTTTGTTAGGACGGTAAGGATTTTTTAATCGGTTAGAATTTTCCTAGTTTAAAAAAAAATCTGTTAGTAAACCACTTTTAATACAAGCTTAGGCAAGTTTGGCACTATCATAGTTGTGTATTCCGTCTAGAAAATTTATTAACCTACTCAGTAGCAAATTTCTTGGCAAAATCTTTTATTGTTGAATGCCTTTGTTGTACAAAGAAACCACTCCGATCAGCTCTACTCAAATTGAATCTACGATCAGCAGTTTAGGCTGTTTGTCAGTTGGGAAATTTATTTTGAATATTATATTTTCAGGTATCCAGAGTCAAATATATATATCTATACAGTGGAAACAGCAGAAGCAAAAACTATATTAGATAAAGCTCAAAACCAGTTTAATGTGAAAGTAGACCCTGAGAGAATCCACTTCATCCGTTTAGTCACCCGAAAGGCTATTGAAGCAACAACATATCCATATTTTACGTTACTTCTTCAGAGTATAGGATCCATGGTTATGGGAATGGAGGCGTTTATGAAACTGAATCCAGGTTAGTTTTAGGATATAAGTAGTTTGAATACTAAATAATGGAAGTATTAATTAGATTCAAAGACTCGTAGTTCTTTTCCTGCACGACTCGGTGTTGGTGCCATACAATAAAGTAATGCTCTCATTAAGAACTTTAAAAGACATAATTATGTCTCAACTTGATACATTCTGGTTACAGAACCCCATAGAAAAACGTCCAATCTCCTTTTACCCCTTTAAAATATTAGTATAGATAAAAATAGAGTAAACAGTAATAATTGAAAATTAACCTTTCTTTTCACAGACATATACATAGACACAACAGGATATGCCTTCACGTATCCAATCTTCCGGTATCTAGCTCAATGTCCAGTGGGCACCTATACCCACTACCCGACAATTACGGGCGCTATGATGCGACGAGTGAAGCACCGTATTGTCTCCTATAACAATGCGAGTGTGATTGCCCGGAACCCGTTGCTCACTTGGTTGAAATTGTTGTATTACAAGATATTTGGATGGGTATGTATTGTAATTTGTAGAATATGTTTATATGTAAAAATGAATTCCTGTGCGTGAGTCTCTATAAAGCTCCAAAATGGCTTGACTGATTTGGCTAATTTTATCTTGAAATATTTGTGGAAGTTCAGGAAAGGTTTAAATTATTTTCACATTTAAAAGGGTGAGAAATATGGAATGATAGCGAGGAAAATACAATTTTATTTTCCCATACAAACGCAATTTATACATTCAAAGGCCAGTTAGGATTCTGTTAGGAAGGGGGATGAATAAAGAAATAAAATTCAATTCAATTCACACAGCACCAACTAGTCCCAAGGTAAGTTAGGTTAGCAGGCAACACATTGGCAGTGTCACTGGTGTTACAGGTTGCTGATGTCATGGGCGGTGGTAACCACTTTTTATCAGGTGGCTGCATATTGCACCAAGCACTCGGGGGCTATAAAAATGTGTAAATCATACAAGCCTCAATTGATGGCGCTGTGTGAACAATTTTTATTATTATAAAAAAAATGTTACAGATAGGTACTCATATTTTATTGTTCCTAGTTATATGGCGTGGTGGGTCGATGTGCTGACGTGGTGATGGTCAACGGCACGTGGACGGAAGGCCACATCCATGAACTCTGGAACAATCCTTTGCAGACATACAAAGTGTACCCTCCATGCGAAGTAAGTGTAAAAAATTTATCCTTATTATTATAAATGCGATGTTTTTTTTTGGGAATCTAATGACATAGGCTAGTTTTTATCCCGGAAATTATTCCCGATCCATGGTACAAAATAATCAATTGCAAATTTTTTTTTAATAATGAGGATTTATGATATTTTCTTCATGTTATCTCCAGGTGACAGAATTGAAGCAACTCCGCTCGTTAGTGCGCGATTCGGACCCCATTAGGATATTATCTGTGGCGCAATTCAGGCCTGAGAAGGACCACCCACTGATGCTGCAGGCGTTGTACGAACTACGGACATTACTAGTCAAGAACGAACTGCTATGGAATAAGGTATGGTTAATGATGTATTTTAAAAAATCCAGGAAACGCTAAAGTGTTGTCAAATGTAAATGTAAGTACTATCTGTTTTAACTGTGTGAGGGAATGAGAAAAGCAGGCAACTTCAGAAAAATGTTGTGATGTTTTAAAAAAAGCGAGAGAAATGCGGGGATGCAGATACCGGCGCAAACTCTTTCACGTTACTATGGCCCACAATTTTTCTATATTATGGCGTAAAAATAAATGTATATTGTTTAATCAAGAAATTTTCTGTTTATTTGCATGAAAATCAGTTGGGAAGGTCTTGGAATTTGTCCATTTTACGGTATTGCCCGTGGGCGTCAGGAAATTGACTCAATGACATTTTGTAACAAGTATTACATATTTGTGTTATATTGGAGTTTTTTTTACCAGCACTGCACAGTGACAAAACGTTTAGTTAAAATGCCGAGCTTGGTGTTTTTGTCGGCGTAATGTGAACAGTTTTATAGAAATTCTACTGCCACTATTTCTTCCGATAGTTTCATTGGCACGGTCTGGTGTGTGAACTTATCTAACTCCTCTCAGAGTTGAAGCGGATAATATAGTTGTCTCTTTTTTTCATCGATCATCTTATTTCCAGCTATATCATTCAAAATTTTGATATTATGTGACAATTTACAGATAAAGTTAATCCTGGTGGGCTCCTGTCGAAGCCAAGAAGACGAGGAGAGGGTGCAGAACCTCAAGGACCTGGCCAAGCACCTGTCCTTAGAGGACAGCGTGCAATTCGTGGTGAATGCGCCCTATGCACGACTGCTTCAACTGTACCAGACTTCTAGCATCGCTATGCATGCTATGTGGAACGAGCACTTTGGCATCAGTGAGTAAATAGTCATTGTTCTATTTGATTTAATTTTTACATATTTATAATGTAAAATGTGGAATCAGGTGTGGTGGAGTGCATGGCGGCAGGGCTGGTCACGATCGCGCACCGGTCCGGGGGCCCCCTGGCAGACATCGTGCAGACTTCGCCCCCGGCCAGGGCGGGCTTCCTGGCCGCGGAGGCCGACGAGTTCGCCCGCGCCATACTCGAGGTCATCGCCCTTGACTCGGACGAGAGGAAGGCGATTGTCGATGCTGCCAGGTATACTGCCATACTTTTGTGTAGCCAACATCCATTGTTACTTTCCAACAGTGAAATTTTGTAATCGGTCTTATCAGTAGGGACTTTTCGTGTTTATTCGTTACGAACAAAAACAATTTTTTCCTCTTTATAATATTAGTAAAGAAAAAATGCAGTAGTACGCTCCAATCCCCTTCGATTGAAGGGAGACTCGTACTCCTGGAGTGGGGTAATTATGGGTTGTTCGTGTACAAAGTATATTGTGATGTGAACTGTATTACATACATAAAAGAAATATGTACCTACTTATATTGCATCAACAATAATGAAATAATGGGCCGGGTCCCGCACTGTTCGCTTTTCGTAGTTTCGGCGCTGCCGTCGTCCAAGGCTATGATATATGTCGGTATATGGATTGAATTAAAATTGTATGCAACGTGTTCCAAGCATATTTTTTCTTTTTTAATAAATCTTATTTCTTTATTTCAGAGCATCAGTTGACAGATTCTCAGAAGCGAAGTTCGAAAAGGCATTCCTAGAAGCAGCGGAGCCGCTATTCAGGATAGACTAGCATTTAAATGTAAGATTAAAATCACTTGACTATTATTTTTGTTATTTACATTAAAATTTTGATAGTTATGTAAAACTAAGTCTTAAGTGCCTGTGATTAATGCGTCGCTTGTTAAATGATAAATTTTGTATGTAATGTTATTTATACCGGATGAAATATGGCGTCTTTTCAATTTAAATATAATTATATCAATTAAACATTAAAAACATAGACCGAATTAATTTTGAAAGATTTATAACAAATATGGATTTTTCCATACAAATTGTGAATTATGCTATTTATCACTTGACCAAATGAAATCAAATTAAATCATTTTTATTCAAATAGGCATATTACAAGCACTTTCGAATCGTCACATTTTTTTTCTACCACCAATTCAGACGACAGATTTGTGCTAAGAACTGGCAAGAAACTTAGCACTTGCTCCGCTTAGACCGCTCGCTTACTTACTTCCGATGGCGCTATAACCCTTTGTGGATCTTGGCCTCTTCGACAATCTCCCTCCATTTGTCACGCAGCTTGGTTGTCCTTCAGTTGGTGAACCTTCCCATCCTCAAATCTTCCTCTACGCGATCCAATCAAGGTTTTTTGGGCCTGCCTTACGGCCGTTTTTGTTGCGGCGTCCACCTTCTCATTATTTTCACTTCTCGTGTCCGCGATTCTCTCGAGGTTACCCGCCCAGACGCTGCGACTTACGAAACTTGACCGCTCGCATTGAACTATTCTAGCGATGAACCGACGCATCGGACGTCGGGTGCCTACGTCATACAAAGAACCACACCCTCCAAGTTTCAGTGTCTACTATCAGCGGTGTAGGCAGTGCGTTGATCCGTAAAGAGTGAAATGAAATCGTTTATTTCAGAAATTAGACCTTCACAGGCACTTTTTCTTGTCATTTACAACTTGTTTAAATAAAGAAAATAAACTACGTTATAAACTACCACCATTTCGGACACAAGCAAAATGGCCACCGGTAAAAAGAAATGGCGAAAGAAAACCGGTTACGGCCTTTTTGTCATTTTGTAATTTTTTCTTTCACTCGTTAGTTTCGTAGAGTTTCAAAACGATGCTTACTATTATTGCATTATATGCATAAACATCTTTGTTCTTTAGTGCTTAACCGCGGGATACCGATTAGGTATGTTGTCCGTACTTATTTAATTTTATAATGAAACTAGTAAAATACTCGCAACTTCGTTTGCGTATATCTCGCTTTCCCGTGAGAATTTTGAAAAATCCTTTCTTAGTACACCCCTAGACGTCGCGTCGTAAGGGACCTACATTCCAAATTTGGAATCTCTAGACCCAGCTGTTTGGGCTGTGCGTTGATATATAGTTAAGTCAGTCAGGACTTTGAATTTTATATTACTAGTGAAACCCGCGCAACTTCGTTTGCGTGTATTTATTTATGCACAGTAGCGCCATCTATATCAGACTTAATGAAATCCTAAGGGAATCGCGTACTTTTCGGGATAAAAAGTACCCTACCCTATGTGTTAATCCAAGCCATCAGCTACCTACATACCAAATATCATAAATATTGGCACAGCCATTTAAGCGTGAAGAAGTAACAAACGTACACATATTCGCCTTTATAATATTAAGTAGGATTAGCATAAAAATATTTGTTCTTTAGTGCTTAACCGCGGGATACCGATGTCGACTGTACTTTATTTATTTTTATAATGAAATCAAACTCGCGTAGGTTAATCTAAGAGTTGTGAGTACATTACATAGAAAAGTCCTGTTTAATTCACATGACGAAGAAAAATGCGATAAATTCCTATAAAATAGCGCCACTAAAAAAGGCTTGTAAGTCACTTTACGCTAGGCTTCTAATTAATTAATTAAAAATATTAATATTTAATGTAAATAATGTTCAAGTGATTGATTGTACATTCGTTCCATTAGTTTTAAGAGTAAATAAGCAATAAAAGATTTACCAAAGTTATTTTGTGTTTTTTATAAAAACAATTATACATTTATTATTATAATAAATAACATGTGACATCATGAGCATATAAAGAAAACAATTAGTGAACAAAATGAAAAAGAAAATGTCTTAAAGAATATTTGTAGTCATTAAGAGCCACAGCACACGGCGTATTTTAAACGCGCAGAGGACGCGCGTTTTGTGTTAGTATGTTAAGCCCACCATTCACACGCAGATTGGTCCGGCGGATTGGTCGGCCATCGGACAAATCCGCCTGTGTATGGAAGCGACGAACCGGTACGCCAGACTGTCAAATGGGTTGACGTCGGGCTCGCAGGTTCGCGGTTGCTAGCCGCGAGCGCCTGTCGAACCCCACAAGCCATACTTCGAGTGGAGGGTTGGTTCGTGCAGTGTATGGGCAACGCCGGATTGCTCCGCGGTCGGGTCCGGGTTGCGAGTCGGGTCCGGGTTCGTGTAGTGAATGGTGGGCTTTAGACCTCACGATGAAATGCTTGCAACTTCGCGATGGATAATAATACGCGCGTGCGTCATCTGCGTGTTTAAAATACACCCGTGTGCTGTGGTTTTAAGGTATAGTCACATAAGTTTGAACCATCAGCGCGTATCGGAGCTTATACATACACGCTGGTATTGTTTTTTCTTAACAGATGAGTACCTAATGCATTTTTTTACTGCTTTACTATTGGTCCACGCGATCATTGCTATTGGCCGCGATGAGATTGCGAGCGTTGCTATCAATTGATACAATGACCCATCTCCCTCTGTCAATATCAGAAATGTGCGAGGGACATACTCAGAACTCGTTTGTTAGAAAAAACTCAACGCCTACTTTCGGCGCAAGAAAATTAAGAATTATAGCTTTATTAAATATATTAAGTTTACAAAATGACGCTTAAATTATGGAATGTAGATACTAAATGGGGATATGGCCCACTCGGTCTCGGGGGATTAGCCTGAGCTCGGAGCCGTGCTTCAGGAAAACATTACCTGTCAAAAAAAATATGTTGAGATAAAGATAAGAGCATTTATTCAGAGACTAGGCTTTCTCTTGTTGAAGTGTCGTATAATCTCCATATAATCTACACTATAAACTATACCACCATTTCGGAAACAGCAAAATGGCCACCGGTAAAAGATATGGCGAAAGAAAGCCAGTTAAGGTCTTTTTTTATCATTTAAATATCTGAACATCATTTAGAGAATATTTTAAACTTGGAATACATAGAATAAGGTCTGGTTTTTACAGGCATGGGATGGGAAGATATATATCCGTTCAAAATGTATGTGAATATGCATAATTAATTATGTCGCGGAGACACGGATGGGACGGGAACGTGGCCGTTTCGAACAAGAAAATCACGTCCTCGTCCCGTCCGAGGTCTCATAAGCCTTGATTTATACCATTTTTTTTTTCTGTTCTGACTAGTTTTAATTTACTAACCCGCCGTCTGCTGTGGGTTGATGCCGATGCCATCGTCAGTAATGATAGCGCTGGTGGCTGGCTCCACGCGGAATTCTTCGGCTGCAAACTTGAGCACTGCCGTGAAGGGTGTCGCTTCGGGAACACTTAGCCTGCAATTTTCGAGACTTGCTAAAATTTCTCTAGGCAGAAAAACTCAACCGAACTGCTTCTGCTGGCAGTGTAAAATTTATTTATATTATTTAGAGCGCCTTCACACGCCGGACGATCGCCAGTCCGTCGTTGACGTAGTCACAACGTTATGTGTTTTCTTATATTTTGTTAGAAATATGTATTGTGTTACGGATATAAATCAATGTTATGCTTATGGAGACTTAATTTGTTACGGAGATTTATTTAAACGTTTGTGGGAGGCCTATGTCCAGCTGGAGTTCTTGTGGCTGTGATGATGATGATAATAAAAATGGATGGCTGGCATAAGAAAAATAAGGTAAAAGAACACAGGGACAAGAAATTATAATATTTTTTTCAATAAAAACCATTTTATAAATAAAATAATATTTACTCAATCATTTTCATCCAAAAAGATAAATCGTTCCCCTCACTGATAATATCAAAGAATTCTATCCTCAAGTTATCCTCCTTACAAATTATTGTTACAATACTAACTAATTTTGAATAAGTTATATCTATGTAGAAAAACTCTGCAGACATACACTCTTTCATCAACTTACTACAATCATTCAATGCTTTCACAATCAATTTAAATATATTAGAATAATCTAAACATAATTTCAAAAAGTTCCCTTTGTCAACATTAAAAAGTAAGTTCCAAAATAATTTATTGTTATTTCGTCTCAGCATAATATCTAAAAAACAATTTTCAATAATATTAATGGATTTCTGATATCTAAAATCTTTTTTTATTAAACTTAATATTAGTAGGTTGATAGTTTCCTGAGTACAATCAGTAACTAAGTCTAGTAGTAGTTGTTTTGGGTCCTCACAATGACTTAGCTCGGAAAGCAGTAATTGACTTTTAAACTCCAATAACTTGTCCTTTGGTATCACTAACGGTAAATTACTAAGTAACGTCTCCTTTGAGGCAGCTTCAACCATTAGTTCAGCTAGACAACTTTCTAATCTTTCTTTAGGAAATAATTCCATAAATACTTTAAAACCTATATCCATTTGAGATATTTTCGTTTGTGATTCTATAATTTTTTTTAAAACATATTTCGATGGATCAGCAAAACACGCTTTTAGGAGTGCATTTGACTCTCCATTGCTCAATATTGATATAAATTCGTCAATATTATCTTTTTTCTGTAGTTTATTGAGACATTTTTCTATATGTTGTGAAATAAGAAAGGCATTTCTAATTTCGTCCTGTGTCGTATCATTGCTTGGCCATTCTGATGAGCACAGTTGAAGAAACTCTTGGAAAAATTCAAGGAACTGTCGCACGACTACCGCATCCATTATAATGCCGTTCAACTTCAACGTAGAGATCCCACAGTTCAGATCCACTCAGCATCTGTTAACATGAACAATGTAACTTGTAGTAAAGAAATTCCGATAATAGAACTACAATACGTGCGATTTGAAAGGACACCTCTACGTTGAAGTTACTCAGCAAGATCGTGTACGTGTTAGTTAATAAATTATAGCGAAACTTACACTTTAAAAGGCAGTTTTGGGTCCGAAGTAAGTGTGATCTTAAACGTAACTTTAGACCTGAAAATTATAAGATTTTTATGAGACCACCGTTCAAAAGACGATATTTTAACAAAGGCACTAATGAAATTAATTAAATAATAACGCACATATTGATAAATTCAGTAAAGAAAGTGTGGAAAATAGGAAATCTTTATTTTGTGACTTTTCAAGGCCTCGCTCGCTGGGCTGACCTGACGTACGAAACGTATATGAGAATGACGTGACGTGACATCGCCTACTACTTTTTACACGCGGCAATGATAGTACGTAGCATTCAAGCAAAATACCAGCTTTTACTTTTATTTTCTGCTTTCTTCAAATGCTAATAAAATTGCTAAGTAACATTCAATTCATGATCGGACATTTCCGTAAATTCAGTTAAATTCCATTGATGTCAATAAAAGAAATAGAAAGCTCTTTGATTCATGCAGTTGCCATGACAAAAAGAAAAAGTATCAAACAGCTGTTATTAGCAATTTGACACCTTGACACTGACAGCCATTATCAAAATTGAATTGGGGGGTGTCGTTCGTTCGATTGGAGATTGGATCAATAATAACAAGTAGTGAATTTTCAAAAAGTAAAAACATTACAATAAAAATGTTGTTCAAAAGAAATTTATTAGAATGCATAACAATAGTATCTTGCAGTGGCACAGTTATTTGTGTATTACTTAATTATTTAACTAATATATCGCCCATTACCGGAATATGGTTCACTATCTATTCTCTTACAGTGTTTATTCTCTCTTTAATCTTTAGTTTTAAGTTCATACAGTGGTTATTACATTTAAATAAGCCTATTAAGTATGATTTAGATGGTTTAGTTAAGGATTATCCTCAATTATCGTTTTTACGGAGTGTTTTACCTCAGACACGAAAGAGGCCGAAAGTAGAGGAAGGAAAAGAATATGATACGAATGAGTTGAGTGTGATTTCAACCGTTTTGGAGAGGAAGTTGGTGTCTTCGTGGTACGTCCCGTACATATCTCAGGAAATCGGATTCCCATTTGCATGTAAACAAATGTTGGATCAAATGATTGGCAGAACTTTTCAGGTTGGTCTTATTTTTTTTATTAAAAGAGTAGATAGAAAGGCAGGGAATTCCAACTGGCCTCTAAAGTTATAAAAAGTGATACAACTTAGTTTTGTCCACTTCTGTTTGAAAAACTGGTCATAAACTACATCTATAATAATATTTCATTGTTTGTTTGCATTGAAGTCTTAAAAAAATTAAATAAAAATTAAAAATGAACCGAAACTCCTAGATTGATTTGAAAAATCTTTCACCTACATAGGAAGCCTAGGAAGGTACTATCCCAGGGTGACAATATAATATCTCATATTTATCAAATAATATTTTGTTCATTTGTCCACAGATCTGCAATAAAATAGAAACAAAAGATGTTTACGTAGATATATGTTCGATCCTCGTAAGCCACTTAAAGGAATACAGAAAAGCTATTAAACGCCATGAGAAATCACCAAAAGACACCATCCCATCACTTTATAAGAAATCTCATACTATATACAACGTTGACAAATCTATACAATCGGCTGAGCATTGTACAAATATTTTAAGAGTAATAATCAAGGAGTTAGTCTCGTGGGAATTGTGGGACACACCACATTCTGAACTACTAGTACGAATATTATCAAAAAAGCTTGATAGCTTCATTGACGGCACGTTATCCGATCCAGTTTGGTTGAACGACAGACTAATGAGGGTTTTGAAAGGTGAAGTTGCTAAAGTAGATGAAAAAGTAGAGATTCCTGGAGAAGTAAATATTATTGAAGAGATAGAGAAGCCAGAGATACAACAACCAACTATAGAGTCTGCTCTTTCAACCTTAATTACAAAGAGTACGGCTCCAATACTACATAGAGCTATAAACGAAGATTACGTAGAAGATGTCAGCTCAAATATACAAAATATTGTTGAGGAAGTACCAATAAACGCATCGGAGCCTGTTGATATTAAGTCATCGCCAGTATTACGTCAGCGTAGAGGTCGCCAAGGCCGGAATGAGGTGAAGATATATGATAGAATTATTGAAGGTAAGTTTAAGTAAATGTGCAAATTAAGACAATAATGGTTGTATTTTTTTACACCTTTAAGTGAAATTTATTTTAAAAAATCAGAACTATGGACCAACTACCATCTGATGGACACATTTATGACATAGAACAGTCTGATACTCACATCTGACACTTCAAAACTCCCGTGACACTTTCTACCTATATAACTTTTATAAAACTATTGAGTTTCTTGCGGTACTTCTTCTCAACACAGGCCATTCGCGTCGGAAGTGCTAGTAGCATAAAGAAATATTGACTTCCAAAGTATTTCCTATAAATCTAATCGCAAAATAAATGATTTTTTCACTACGATTTACGTATTCAATAAAATCGATTTTTTTTATTTAGGTAGTGTAAAAACATGGGAGTCAGACATCGACCTGCAGTGCATCAGTCTCGGGCAGGATCTGCTGGCCAGTCTTGACGGAGAAATCTCATTAAGCCGCCTGTGGGGGCAGGACACTGAGCCGGAGCAACGAGACAACAAACCGCAGCCACTGTGGTTCGGTTAGTACTTGGCTCAAAAATTCTAATAGATAAAATTTGTGTAATTTATTTATAAACAAAAATATATGTAATCTAAATGGACTATAAATTATTCCATATAACAACAGCTATCTTCTAGTGTAAGTTCTGTCAATTAAGTATATTATATAATATATATATAGATAGCTCTTCAACCTTTGCGGATCTTTTGTGCTGTAAATATAAATTCTAATAGTCACTTGACATTACCTACAACTGCCTCCAAGTGGTATCATGAATTAGCGCTATAAATGTTACAGTACCAGAATTAGTTGTCTCTGTCATCTAGGTGAAGAAGATGCAATCGAACTAGACTTAGCTGACAGTCCGAAGGAGCCCAGCCCAGTAAAAAAGGAACTTAGTCCAAAACCAGCTGAACTCCTCAAAGACCTGCAGACCACCGTCAGCCAGGCCAAGACCAAGATAGGGGACCTTCAGGTCACTGCCAAAATAGATGTGCCCCGCAACCGCTCCAGTGTATGTTATTTGCACGATCTATCTGCTTTTGTCTGCTTTCAACTCTTCTAGAATAACTTAGTGTATGTATAGATTGAATCTAACTGTGAATGAACGTTTTTACACTTGGCGATACGACCGACGACAGCAAATAAGATGTCTTATACGGAAAAACAATCTAACTTTGAATGAACTTTTTTACACATATCGATACGACCGAAAACGACAGCAAATAAGATGTCATACCATACTTATAACGAATTGGATCGACAAAAAAAAAATTAGCACGTTTCTAGAAATAGTGCATCCCATAGAAAGCACGTAAATGATAAGTAGGTCAAATCAGAAATTTTTCAAAACGTAAAATCATAAACACTTCCGTGTGTCTCAAATTGAGGGCCTGTTTCACCACATGTCATGATAATAACGTTTCGAATAGTATTGGTCAAATAAGAAATGGCAAAACCATAGAAGAACTTTCAAATAAAATGTTTAATACATGGAATGCCGAAAAAGAATGCCATTATAAAGGGACTCCTTAATAGAATTACAGTCAGTGGCATAAAATTTTTGTCATTTTAGTGCCTTGTCACTTTTACTTTGTAAAGTGAATTGGATTTGTCAACAACATTACAGTGATAAGGTAACAAAGTGATATCGTCGACAAACAGTACCTATCGTCTATTTTCACGGAAAAGTAACGTAAAATGTAAGTAATATAAAAATGTCTGAATTGGTTTACAATGCATTACAAGAATGCGAATGACGAAATTAGATTGCATTTTAGTTGCACGGAATCAATGTTTCATAACAGAATGTTGCATGTATCCTCATTGTATATCGTCACAACTATAATCTACGAGAAAGTAAGCCGATTTTAAAAAAATGTTCACTTTAAACTGTACTTAGGTATCTACTATTGGTAATAGTGAAGATAATTTTGGAAAAAATATTTGTTTCTATTTATTTAAGGATGAAATTTCACATTATAATATTTACTCTTTCTATTTTTCAAAATTTCCGCTCATTAGGAATGTGTTATGAGAACTATTTAATAAGCGACATTTACCGTATTATAGAACTAACCACTCTACCACGGTCATGCGCAAAACACAAAAATAATCCATAATTAAAAACTAATGTTTTTAGTCTGTCGTCTGCAGAAGACAATTTTTTTTGTCATTCACACACAGTCCATGACTTGACTGGAAGAATAACGACGTGGTTTTGTGGAGCACAACAACAATAGTTTTTTTTTTTATATTTTTATATTGTCTTCCATAAAAGACCATGGTGTTTAAAAAGGTGTATCTTGAATTGTCATCGTATAGGATGAGGCAGCGGGCATGATGGAAGGTCTACTGGACTTTGGCATCGCGGGTCTGAAAAAGGGGTTGCGGTTCACGGGGCTTAGTGATGATTCACAGGTAAACAAAGGTGTCAGAATAATCATATTTCTAGTAATAGCAATATTGATAAATGCGAATTTTTTGTATTGAAATCAAGCTGTATTTTGTTAGATTATTTTATGCAATATCAGCCAAAGTAAGTAGGTAGGTCTGTTACCTCTTCGCTTTTTTATTATTTCTAGGATGTGAAGTTAAAAATATGCAATTTTTTACTTCACATCCTTTTGAATTTGACTTTTATTATAGATGATTGTATAGGGTAAACTTATTAATGTAGATGATTTTTTTATTGTGTCTACAATTAAATAATTATTAAGGTCTCTTAAATACAATTCAATGGATTACGGTCGCATCGGGAGTCGGGTCGCTGTGTTCCCTCCAATATTGTTCATAATATTGTTGATGGTGAGCTCAGTGATGGAGGCTGGCGGGCCGACTCTCAGTTGTGGTTGTCATCTTGGGGGACTGGTCTGCTCGCTTTATTAACATCTACATATTCGACATATTTAGGATTTGACCATAGCGCTATTTGGATCGACATCCCGCGTTTTCAGCTTGATTTCTGTATGTACCTGGATCTGTATTTTATTTATTCTTATAAATGTACTTATACATTGTAACAAAAGAGTGAAAGGAAAAAAAAAATTGCTAAATGACAAAAAAGGCCGTAACCGGGTTTCTTTCGCCATTTCTTTTACCGGTGTCCATTTTGCTTGTGTCCGAAATGGTGGTAGTATATAACGTAGTATATTCTCTTTATACATATATACAAATTGTAAATGACAAGAAAAAGTGCCTGTGAAGGCCTAATTTCTGAAATAAACGATTTCATTTCATTTCATTTCATTTCAATAAAACAATCATTTAAATCGGCTAAGTATAGCTGGATTCCGTCATTTCAATTTCGTCACTAAAAGAATAAATTGTTCACCCCAGGATAAATCCCCATCTCACCAGAAAGAGAGAAGTGGAGAGAAGATATCGCCGGTTGAAATTAAAGTGAAAAATATTGCCGAACCGAAGGATATGGGGACCACAAGCCTTATTCAAAAAGGTAATATATTTTCACAACTACTGCATGCTGCATTACCCGGTACTGGTTTAATGCGTGAGAGGGGGGAGGGGGAGACATCCAGAATTTCAGACTGAGTGAGAGAGGTGGGCAGGAGCCTCCTTAAAGCAAAAGTTATGGCTGTAAGTTTCACAAAACTTAACAAAAAAAAACAGTAATAGGTTCAGACTTGGCGTGGACCGATTTGTTTTTTTATTTTATTTTCAGAGGATAACGGTACTCCAACCGCACCGCCATTACTCAAGCAACAGAGAGTTATATCACAAGATAGCGTGGTAAGTATCTATATTTCCCTAAATATATAAGATATTCAGAAACGTGTGAAAACCAACTTAAATAATAATCATTTTTGTTTTTTTATTGTTTTAAATTGTATTTATTTGTTATTGACAAACATCTTGCAAGCTAACAGATAACAATCTCGTATTCTATTCAAACAGCAGAAAAGAAAACAATACAATAAAAATATAAATTAATGATAAAAAAAAACATGTCACTTATTATAATTGTAATGAAATGTACGTCGTTTTACGTACAGCCAACGCAGGCCAAGGCGGCGCCGGAGTCCCCGGAGCCCGAGTACGAGGAGGCCGCCGACCTGTCCACCAGCATCGCCAAGCTGCGCTGCTTGCTGCAGCAGCGGGAGGCCAGTCCCAGGTAGGATAGCCATTTGGTGTCAGGACACTTGATGGTCATTGTCTTGATATAAAGACAGATTTATGGACAACTGTAATGTTATGTTACAGAATAATGTAAATAAATAAATAAATATATTGGGACAAATCACACAGATTGAGCTAGCTCCGAAGTAAGTTCGAAACTTGTGATATGGGATAACTCAACGATACTATATTTTGTAACAAATACATATAAAGAAAAATTTCCAAGACCCGAGGCCAATCAGAAAAAGTTCGTTTTTCATCATGACCCGACCGGGATTCGAACCCGCGGGACATCCTGGATGGCGATCCGGCGTGGTAACCATTACGCCACGGACGTCGTCAAATGATGTAAATGTCTGTAGTTTTGTTTATTTCTAGTGTGAAATTTAGTAAATTAAATTAATCTTTATTCAGATGACCATGATCCATTTTGTTAGTAATAATGTGACTTAAAAACTATGTGTTAGGATACAGAATTATATTATTATTATTATAAACATTTATTTTACCGCCCCTATTAATAGTCTGCTCCAGAATGACAGCATAGGACTATCATTCTTAGAACAAAATACCCTCAGAATATCGTTGCCGCTGGTAAATAGTCTGGTGAAGAAGGAAGTGACGCGTTTGCGCCTAATCGCGTAGAAGTCATCTGTGTGCGCCTCTGCAAATATTGCAGAAGCGCTACAAAACCGAGGCAGCCGCAACAACATTCTGAAGATATTATTATATTGAACCCGCAGGGCGCTGCATGACTTCTGAGTGTAGCTAACCCATAGGTTGCTTGTGTAGAACGACTGACAAAAAGTTTTGAATAGAGTTATTTTAACTTGAGCTGAACAACGAGCAAACCTACGAGCCACCATATTACCCCGTACAGCCAACGCCCTCGTTCAACATCTGCATTATAAAAAGGATCCTTGTTTTGTTTGGCAGCCGCAGCGAAGAGGTGTGGTGGGAGCGCGCCGAGGAGACGCGCGGCCGCACGCACGCGCACGGCCGGCACGCCCGGCACGTCGACTCCGCCACGCTCGCGGGTTTGTACCTTGGCGTTTAGTGATTTGTTACATCAAAATTTACTATGTATAACCATTCCGAACATTTTTGTTCTGTAGACGAGTTCGACGTCCACGCCGAGCGCGGTTCCCCACCAGGACAGACTCCCAATAACATGCAACGGCTCGACAAGTGAGTGCACTTACGAGAAGTAAGAAAAGAAAGTTACAAAAGAGTAAAAAGTCAAGTTTGTACGTTAACGTGGTACGTTTCGGTCTGCGCGGGAATTTTAATTTTTTTGGGGGTTTTTACAAATTGCATCTCAATCGTGGACATTTCATAATAAGAAGAGCTAATATTTATAATTTATTTGATAATTATACAGTAGATATATTGTATTTGTTGTCGCCAAATCAATTTTCATCTAATTGTCTAATAAATCTAATCGAAAATTCTATCAGTGATTGAGATGCAATTTGTAAAAATAAAAAATAAAATGATTTAATACAATGACATATTAACATTTGTTTCTGATAGTACCTATGCATGTAATTAGGCATTGGGTATAAGTAGTTAGTGATGTGCGTTGGTGCGGCAGGCTGCTGCAGCGCACGGTGACGGGCGTGTTCAACTCGCTGCGGCCTTCGGCGGCGCCCGAGGCCGCGCAGCCCGCCGCCTGGGCCTACGTCGCCACCTCCGTCGAGCTCAGCGTCAGTATTGCGTCACATTACTAAGACAGATTGTACACTCATTTCTAATTATACATAAATTAAT
Organism: Endotricha flammealis; assembly: GCA_905163395.2. Classification (NCBI taxonomy): domain Eukaryota; kingdom Metazoa; phylum Arthropoda; class Insecta; order Lepidoptera; family Pyralidae; genus Endotricha; species Endotricha flammealis. Next base: position 615,669 of record LR990871.1, on the reverse strand, counting down.
TTTAAAATTGCCATCATAGCCATTTTCTCGTAGTACAAATTTATCTGACGTAACTGTCCAATTGATAGGCTAATATCTAGTAAAATCGGCTCTTTTTTCGTGATCTCCAGTTACCTAATTAATTTATAAAATATCGATTTTATCTACTACCGAGTTTACACTGCTGAGTTTAAACTCTGCCGAGTTGACACTGTACCCAATTTACACTTGAATTTTGAATGTTATTCAGGTTTGCGGCGCAGTAGCTCGATTAGTTGGATCGCGGCGTGCTTTCTCGCACGTGGACGCGGCGTTAGACTCTCTACAACTGACCGCGTCCCCGCCGCCGGCATCGAACCCACTATTGCCGGGGGATCTGGACGAGTGGGTGTCGGCGTTGGGCCGAGGCTGTGGCGGGGCGGCGGATGTGGCTAGTGCAATGGGACTCACGCAGTCGCATGTAACTCATCGCATTGCGACGCTACTGTGCGCAGGTATTTTTTGTTTATTCTTCTCTTCATGTGCTTCCTGGGTACTGTTTGTTATCTTTAGCAAATATATGTAGAGTTAATAGAAGAAAGTTTTTTTTTTGTTTTGTGGTGGTGGATAAATACTGCGGTAACGTAACTTGTAATGTATGTAACACGCAATTAAAGAATTTTCCGTACATAAAATAAAATAAATAAATATTCTTGGACGAATCACACAACGCCTAGTCCCAAACTAAGCTGGTACTATGGGTACGAGATTGCTGAAAAATACAGAGTGACTTTGGTGACAAAGGGTTGCCATTTTTTTTAAATAAGCTCTAATAGAACAATATAAAAATATGACTTTAACGTAATTATATTTATTCGTAGTATTAACTTGAAAACAGTGGCGGTCCTTCCAATAAAGCCGAAAAGCCGGGCTTGTCCTACTAAAATACGCAATATAATATTTAAAAAATAATGCTTTTTACGCCAATCGACTAAGCTTCTGATTCTTAGTCCCTCCTCAAAAAATATCACCCTCTTGAAAAGTCACCCTACTTTTTTTTTTTGTAAATAAATACTTATATATACATAGAAAACATCCAGACCAAGGCAAACAGACATGCACACAAATGTTTGCCATGCGCAGGATTCGAACCCGCGGCCCTTGGGATAAAGTGACCATTGCTAGCCACTCGACCACCGGGCCTGTCTAATGAATGAAAAATGCTCTGCTCTTGCGCGTAGTGTGCACGGTTCGTGCTTACAAGGCGTCCACACTATGGCAATTTTGATACATGGCATGTTACGTTTCAGCAGTCTGTAGGGTGCCTACATACGTAAGATTATCGATGCGAACAGGAATGTATTTTGTGACACACAGTCACTAATGGTCAATTTGCTGCTTATTTGTGTTGTTGCCAACACACACAGTAGACACGTGCAAATATATCAGGATCATTTTTTATTTTTCAGATTTGGCAGAATCCCTAATAGACTCATGGCTAGATGAGTTAGGTCCTTGGCTCCGACAGCAGGTGTTCCTCGCGTTCCAGAACATGTCCGAACAGCCGGAAACCGTGAAAGAGAAGGAGACACTCAGACATCTGGATATTAACGAGACCGTTGCTGCCATTTTGGAAAGAGTACCAGGTAAACATATTTTTAAATACCATACTAATAATAATGCCCTTTGTTTCAATTTGCTCGCGTAGTTGCTAAGGAGGATCTTTCAAATTTCCTACTCTTTTTAATTACTTTCTGGTTAAATTCGTTGACAGCTGTAGTTTCTCCCCCGGGACGTCAATCTTAAATCGCTGCTATCCTAGGTCTACGGAACAGGTGCGAATGTGTGGTATATTTATACTACATTTAGGTGGCAAACAAGCATATCCCAGTCGAAGGAAACCTCTCTCGAATCTATGACACTAGCTGGCATCAATTCCGTAGAAATAGCAAAAAAATTGGTCTCTGTGATGATTTTATTAACTAACGATTTCTACGCCATTATGCGCAAAAAAGTAGTTTCTATTATGAACAGAGTGTGCAGCAGCCGCAACAGTATCTTGAGAGCTGTGGCAGGTAAGGCCGAGTGTCCTATCAACCATCACTGGACGACTGTCCTGGTTCGGTGAGGATAATAATACCTTAGATAAAATCTTTATTTATTAGTTGTAATGGAAATTTTATTTTATTATTTTAAATATTAATCTTATGAATAATTGTGATGTAATTAATCTATGGAACTTGTTTTCTGATAATAAATGAATAATAATAAAATTAACTGAAACTGGAAAAGGAAAGTGAAATATGAATTTTTAACTTTCCTTCCCCCGTCCAAGATCTTGTAGTCGTGGATGTCCACGGGCAGCGCTGGTTGCTTACCATCAGGTGACCCGCTAGCTGATTGTCCATCTCTGTCATAAAAAAGTGAGTTTATTGTTTTTTTTTTTAATTTACAGTGTTACACATCTTCGGGGAAGAAACTCTTACCAGCGCAGTGCATCTTACAGTTTCCAGCTTCAGCCACCACGATGTGAACAAAGACGTCGCCTTCCGTCTCCTCGACCTCTTTGCTTTGCAATTTAAGAAGTCCGCTGCACTTCGCAACCCTTCCTTTGACGCAAATTAACCCTTTGGCGGGTCCAAGTTTTTTTTTTTTAACCTTATCTCTGCAACAATTTGTGGTAGCCACTATGCTACCACTGCCCGCCAAAGCGTAGAACGTACTTAATTTTCTGAAGTATGTTATACTAGCTTTTCCCCGCGGCTTCGCTCGCGTTAATTTTATGACATAGATCTCGTTTGACAACAAAACAACCCAAAGCGCGACTTGTGGCGCCGTCTGTTGACCGATACAGCGCCCTCTATAGTAGATAAATTACTTTCCCATTGGAACGGCATACTTTCACGGAATAAAAAGTAGCATATGTTGGGCTCTATACCCCTAACAATATGTATGCAAATTTTCATAATGATCGGCTGCTTAGTCAAGCCGTGAAGGAATAACAAACATACAAACTCACTTTTTCATTTATAATATTAGTAAGGATATATATTTGACGTAATGATCCGTATATTGTCGAATTAGTATGTAGCACACGTAAATTTACATTTAAATAATTAAATATTCTCGGACGAATCACAACGCCACCTAGTCCCAATTTAAGCAAAGCTTGTACTATGAGTACTTGATTGCTGATATATATATCGTTACATAAAAAACGCTAAATGCGTTTGTAACGTTAAGCCAAAGATGTTATTATAATACTCATATATTTATGAAAGTATGAATGCGAGGTTACCGACTATATTATGTATTAATGTCTTGAATAAAATGTCCAATGTTTCAACACTTAGCGAGTTCTCCAACGATGGTACCCGAATCACGCGACGCGACTGGAATCGCATGGCATCGCAACGTCATTACCAAAATACGACATACAGAAAAAGTGCGCTGTCGCGGCAACTTTGTGCAAATCGAATTGCAAACAACGCCATCTACAAATCGTATCCAAACATTTTTTTATCGTACGTAGTATCTAAAAATGTTTGGGGATGATTTGTGGATTTCAATTCGATTGGCACAAGTTTGCCGCGGATGCGTTCACGAGAACAAGAGTCATATTTTGGCAAATGACGTCGCGACTCCAGTAACTTTGCTTGGTACCGTCCCATCGTAGAAAAACTATCTTACGGATAAGATTCAAAATTATAAACTTAAAAATCTGTCAGTTTATTTGATGGCAAGTGTATAAAGCTCCAATGCACTCTTGCCAAGTTGGAAATGAAGTTAGGCGCGAAGTAAGAAGACAGAGGAAAGTGAATATTGAGAGCTTGGTGGCCTCGATGCGGGTGTCAAAGCGGAACGATCATCCAAGTTAAACAACGATAACTCTGGTCAATACTTAGATCGGTTAAATAACCCCGAGCTCCTCATTGCTTCGGAGGGCACGTTAAACTGTCGGATTTGATTGTTGTCGATAGATAACAGGCGTAGTTATTACTTGCTCAGTGGATAACTGTCCACACTCCTTTTCGCTCAACTTCTCGAGTTTAGAGCTATAATTTGAATACGGCCGACATACATGGACTGCTTGAAGCAGTCAGGATGAACTGCTTTAAGCTGCGAATGCACTTCTACATACACGGACCGCCCAAGCAGTTGAACTGCTTCGGGTGGTCGTGCGGCCAAAGCTTCAAGCTGTTGACATGACTGCAAGAGCGGTCCGACTATGTCGATTTAAAAAAATAGGAATACTGAATAAGTACCTATGTAATTTACCATGACTTTAAGCTTTAATTTGATTAATTCCAAAGTACTGTATAGATTTAGAATTCGTCGTTTGTTACAATTAATATTTTATTTTCTTTATAAATATGTCAAATTTTATTAAATAAAAACAGTAACGATAAATAATTTACGTAGCGTTTCATTTAAAAATCCTTATTGAGTATACGAGACGAGTTTACACTGTGCCGAGTTTACATCTCGACGAGTATACACTGTGTCATGTTACACCTTAACGTTTTGCTTGTATCCAAAATGGTGGTAGTTTATAATATTATAACGTAGTTGATATCAAACTAATTAAATATATAAGTTGTAAATGACCAGAAAAGGTCCCTAATTTCCGAAATAAATCATTTCATTTCAAAAACAAATTTTCGACTGAAGTTAGATTTAAAAAAATGTTCTTTATAAATTGTAAACATTACACTGTCGGTCTACTACGGACAGACGATCGAAGATTTGGCCGATTCTTCGGTTCGGACGTTTCTTAAACGAGCGCGTCGATCGATCGGTCGGTCGGTCGGTCGGTCGGTCGGTCGGTCGGTGGGCTCGGTTGTCACCGACCGAACATTGTTTGACAGTTGTTTAGTCGTAATCGTAAACCCTACTCTGAACCAACGTGTGTTAAGTGTCAAAAACTAAAATATCACAAAAATGCTAAGCGGCCTCCACACGCTTGGTGTTTGCCACAAACACCAAACACCATAATAATATGCCAAACACCGATCACAATCACCCAACATAAACGCGGCATCCACACGCTTGGCGAACGTGCCAGTACAATGCCGGTTTGGCAAACATGGCGGACGACGAACTTGTGGTGGCCGTGGCAGCGAATTCTTTTGGCGCTTGACTTATATTAGTAAAAAAAGGAAGTGAAATTTAACGAAAAAGAAGGAGAGCACTCGCCCGGATATCGAGGGGTCGTGGGTTCGAATCCCACCTGGGGGAGGTGTATTTTTTTTTTTAAAATATGAATGGCTAGGACGATGGTGGATGATCAAAATTCTCAGTAATCTTTCGTTTGGCAATCACTACTGATTGCTAAACAGCGTCTGAAATTCTGGATACATAGCAAACATGTTTGTCGAACACCCTTTGGTTTGTGCACAAAAACCAACGCCGATCTCTAGCAAACACAAACAAAAACACAGGTATCCACAGTCCACACGTTCGTGTTTGTTGTTTCTGTTCGCTGTTTGCCAAGCGCGTGGAGACGCCTTTAAACAACCAATGTGTATGACAAGTACGGCGACGGCGACCTCAGCCTTTCAAGTAATGTTATTTAATTTTGTTATAGCTTGTTCGGTATTTTTACTAAGTATGTATGACACACAGTTTCCGCGTCAGCAGAATTCTAAACTGGGTCATGATCAATGTTTACAATTTTTACTTTTAATTTAATGTTAATATTTTTGTTTAATTTATGTTTTCTTTGATAAATAGTGTTGTTTGTGTTAATTTAATTAGATTAGCCTTTTTACAGCCTGAAACACAGGATCGTTTAGAACCTAGCTCAGGCATCCAAATTTATTCAAATTCATTTATTCAACATTGTATTCCTTTTTATATTTAAAATACCTAAGTTTAAGTTTATACAATAAGTTACATGAATAAAGATTTTATTATTATTTACACACACAACCTTATAAAGGTAACACTAACACGACACAAGAATAAATTCATAAATAAGGCAAGGCCATTTTACTAATTATTTCTTGCTTGCAATTGTCCTATTAACTGCCTCGTAAGGCTACACATTTCTTGAACTGCCATCCTAATGCCCGCCAGTTCCTCCGTTCTAGCCCTCTCGCGCTCCAGACGTTGCTCCTCCAGATGGAACAGTCTGTTGAGCAGTGATCTGTCACCTGAAGCTGCAGCTACAGACTGCCCCCTCTGTCTTCGTCGTATTGTGGCTAAAAAAGAAAATTAAAATTACACAAGCTGTTGAATAAAAGCTTCAATTTTTTTTTCGGGTTATAAAGGAACCCAAACTTTTCCTATAAATTTGAATAGTAACATAACTTGCTTTATGTTTAGAATATTCAGAATATTAGTTTAAAATATTTTGCAAAGAAATTGGAACTCATAATAATATTCTTAATCAGAAATTATAATATAACATACAGCGACGTGGAGAGTAACCTTCTTGACTTGGACCCGGCTGGACAATGTTTGGCTGTTCTCTGTTCTGTTCTTTTGGTTCTTCTAACAAATCTGTGGGGTAAACAATATGTATGTATTAAGAAAATATAATTAATTAATTATTATATTTGTCTATACTACAATATATTACATATCTACTTTTAAAAAATATCAACTATATAGTATAAAAACATTAGTGACTATGAATAATGTGTTTTGAAGAATAAATGAAATACAAAGCGTAAAAAATGGTCATGGTATTTTTTTATTTTTTTTTAATATCGCAGAGACAAAGGGCACATCGACTGCCTATTGCATAGGAGGCCCGCAAGACAACAATACAACATGTGACAACACCAGTGGTTCAAAAGTTACAGCATGTTGTACATGAGAAGTTTGAAATACAGAAAAATAATATTGATTTATATAAAAATCTAAAAAAAAAAAAAAACATGGTTGTTTTTTTTGGTATTTTTTTTACTATAAATTGAAGTAATTTATCCCACATTTCCGTTTGTGCACTTTATGACGGGCGCACACTGTATAGAACAACATCAAATGTATAGCACACAACATATACACTTTATAGTAAAAGTTACTGAAGTGTTGAACCTATGCCACGGTTAGAAATCATCACTTTTATATTAGATAAATGATAATATATTTATTCAACAACATTACTTGTTAATATAACTTTTTTTTACATACCATAAATTATATTTTCATCTTGTGTTGACACTATGGCAGCAGTTGGCTCAGATGGCTCTTGACTAAGCTGGAAAGTAAATAAAGATTTATAGGCTATCCTACTAATATTACTAATATAACCGTACCCACACGGGAATAGGGTGTAATGAGTCCAACAAGCGACTTGAACACCCGCCTGTGCCCCGCAGGCGTCCCACCCTATAATAATAAAATAATAATAAATATTACTAATATTATAAAGGCGAAAGGTGTGTGTATGTTTGTTACTTCTTCATGCTTAAATGCTGGGTCAACATTTATGATATTTGGTGTGTAGGTAGCCGATACCTTGGATTAACACATGGGTACTTTTTATCCCGAAAAGTACGCGATTGCTGTAGGATTAGGTCACAAATCTGATATAGATGGAGCTGCTGTGCATAAATAAATACATGCAAACAAAAAGTTGCGCGGGTTTCACTAGAAATTTATAAATTTGATAGTTCAGAAGAACGAGACCTAAGAAAATTAAAAAAAACTTAATGTCATAGGAATTTTAAATTCAAATTCAAATTCAAATTCAAAAATATTTTTATTCAAATAGGCCTAATATAAGCTCTTTCGAATCGTCACAATTTTTTCCTACCACCAGTTCAGACGGCAGATTTGTGCTAAGAAGAAGCTGGCAAGAAACTTAGCACTTGCTCTTTTAAAATGGTATTACTATGATACAAATTACAATGACAGAAAATATAAAATTAACACAAAATATCTGTAATTTCTAATGACGAAGAAAAAAAATTAAAAAATAATGCAAATAATTAAAGATTAATAACACTATAAATGAAGAGAGAAAAAAAAGCGTATTAATATACTGGTATACATATATACCTACATTTAAAGGTGTAAAAAATTAAATAAAGGTAGAAAGTGTATATACAATATATGCATATGGTATATATGCGCAATATATTAAGTACCTAGCAGTAGGTAGGCTTGTGTTTGGTGTCTGTGCCGAGTTTATCATTCCAGCTATTTTTATCATTTAGATAATCTTCAATTTTATAATAAGCCTTTCTGCTGAGTGAATATTTAATGTAGGATTTAAACCTTTTTCCTGGTAAATTCAGCACGTTTTCAGGCAGTTTATTATAAAATCGAATACTATTAACAACAAAACTATTTGAGGTCTTGGCGAGCCGGTGCTTAGGTATAACTAATTTATGTTTATTTCTAAGATTTAAATCCGAGTAGTCACTAAACTTTACAAATGTGCTTATATTTTTACGTACATACATTATATTTTCATAAATATATTGAGATGCAACGGTCAGAACATTAATTTCTTTGAAAACTTCCCGTAATGATTCTCTGGAACCCATATTATAAATGGAGCGGATAGCTCTTTTTTGTAAAATAAATATTGCCTCAATATCGGCTGCCATACCCCACAGCAATATGCCATATGACATGATGCTATGAAAGTAGCTAAAATAAACTAGACGCGCTGTCGCTACATCAGTCATTCGTCTAATTCTCCTGACCGCGTACGCTGCAGAACTGAGTCTGCTGGCAAGTTTTTTTATATGGGGAGCCCATTTCAAGCCTGAATCCAAGGTAATACCAAGAAATATCGTCTCATTTACAAAATCTAATTTAGTACCATCGAGAATAATGTCAGTATTTACCTGACGAACATTTGGCAAAGTGAATTTTACTACTTTAGTTTTATTTGAGTTTAATAACAGATTGTTGCAAGTAAACCAGTTTTGAATAGCAGAGAGTGCACCATTTACATTGCTAGTGTTGCGACACTGGCGATTAAAATTAAAAATCAAAGTACTTGTATGATAATCATTGTATACCTACACATATTACATTCTTTCATCATAGACAAAGCAAAATAAGCAAAATATGTATACAAACCTCAACAAACGCAGGCACTCTAGCTTTTGTCTGCGGCTCACCAAACCCGTCTCCCACAATAGAAATTACTTTTTCTTCCCATTGGGAGAGAGGCGGTGCCTTAGAAGATGGAGACCTCCGTGCTGCCTTTTTGGCATAATATTTTCTATCAGTCCACACCTACAACAAAATAATAATATTTGATTATCTATGTCTACGCAATTCATACCAAATATAAGTACATATATTATTATTTACAACCAAGAACTTACTTTTTGCCATTGTTTTACGGATTTCGTGCACCCCCCCATGGTATTTAAGGTGCTGCAGATCTCGTGCCACAGCCGACGGGTCAACACGCGACCTTCCACACTCCTCAAATTTCCTCTCGCTAGGTCGCGATGCTCCTCGAGGAAATTGAGGAGTGCTTCAATTTGCGCCGCCGTTGGTGCAGTCATGTTTCAACTTCAAGAGTTTATAGAGTTTATTATATACGAAATAACAGACAGACTGACTTCAAACACTCACTACAGCAAAACCACTGAGTTTCTATATGTCTTATTTTTCTCTCTGCCACTGAGCAAGTAATCACTTGAGCAAAACTAAAACAAAACGAACGCGCAGGGTTGCCAGATTCAATTTTATGATTTTCCCCAAACTGACTTTTATTTTTCCCCAAAATGATACGTTTTCAACAAAAAACCCCCAAAAGTTTTGTTACAAAAAAAAGGGCCTAAAAACTGCCTTTTCCTCACTTCAGATATAGCTTTTGTCTATTGTTCTACACATTTGACAGCTATCAGTCATTTTCCATACTATTTTTGTAAATCTGAGGGCACGGCAGTGCCCCCGCCAAGACGAGCCAAGCGGAGCGCAAGGGCACTACCTACCTTTTCTCGAAACGTTTCGTCGTATTTTTGAACTCTCACAACTTTGGTTTGGTTGATGCTAAATAGTTAAAAAAATTCAAGATATAATGACACCAGTACAATCATTGAACATTCAAAATTTGAATGTTGTAGCTATTATACTTTAGATTTTATTAATGTCTAAAAACTCCCCATTTGGTCACTGATTGACTCACTGATTCACTGATCATCAAAATTCTTAAGGTACTTCCTGAAGTCCTAGAACGCCAAAATTTGGTATGTACGCTAATATTACTACAAAGACAACAAAAAAGTCATAAAACTTGGAACTTTCATCCCCCAACCCTTTAACTTATTGGATGGAAGTTTGTATGAGATTTCCGCTTCCTAATATCCTAGAAAGCTGAAATTTGGTATGTATGCTAGTATTAGTACACAAACAAAAAAAAATTCATAAAACTTAGAACTTCACCCCAAAAAAAAAATATAAGCAACTTACAAAAAGAAATGAAATCCCACAAAAAACATTTTCATGTAAAATGTTGCCAAGACGAGCGAGACCATATGACTCGCACTGTCAAAAAGTTATCAGATCTCATATAGAGCCAAGCTTCTAGCTCTACACGCCCTATCTCTACAAGGCCTAACTTCACAAACTCTACCTACACCTTAATCAAAATAATATATGTAAACCTTAATAAAACTCTTAAATGTGTAGTTTAGATAGTGGTGGAAGATTAGTGCTGGAATTAGTATCTCTGAACTTATCCATGGTAGGAATTTCAGGAATATCATCCTCAAGGTCGTCTTCAACTCCGATAAGGTTTTTTCCTCTTTGGTTCGGGACAAGCCCACCTCACATTCCCACTACTGTGTCTCCTGTGTAGCCAGGATCAACAACGGCGACCTCAGATAGACAATAAGCAATGAAGCTTATTGACGTCCCGGGGGAGAAAACTACAGCTGTCTTGGAACTCACAACGAATTAGGAAACGAAAAAGGAAGTATTGAAAGGACTTCCCTTCTTAACAACTATGTGAGAATTGAGAAACAGCAATTTGAAGCAAAAGACATTAGAGATGGCAAATCAAGTGAGTTCCTCTTTGGTTCGAAACAAAAGAGTCCTAATAATAGATAGCTAGACTTTATAGAATAGTAGAGAGAGACAGCTGCTTTTTAAATGGCTCTGGGATTGATTGTTGCACTTTAGCCAGGATGTTAGTCCAAAAAAGAGGGAAGTACGTTTCATTCTATTTTAAGTCTTGGTTTCTAAAAGTGCAAAAAAAATCGCTAAAATTCCCCATCACGTATTTTATTTCCCCAAAATTTTCCCCAAAGATTCTATTTCCCCAGTTTTTCGCGAAGAGTCAAATTTTTCCCCAAAATCGCGAAAAAAACCCCCAATCTGGCAACCCTGCGAACGCGTCACACCACACCACACACACTTCAGTTTACTTGACAGTTTGAGTTGAGTGGAGTGAAGTGAGTGATGCACTGCACGAGCAGCACGTGAGCACGAGACTTGACGAGAGCCTAGGACCAAGTATAAGAATGGACGGATTGTATTTTAGACGAAAGAAATACATGGGTATTGTCTTTCACACTAATATGTGCCGTCTTAAGTAAAAAAGAGATAGATATATTATTGTCTATAACGTCTTTTGTGCTCATGAAGCCAGTATGCTATATAAACTTTTGTTTTTTTATACAGGATCACTAGAGATGTGCCGTGTCTTTATCGACTAATATCGATTTAATATTTAATGTTCATTTTAAGATCTGAGAACACTTGACAAATCAAATGATTAAAGACAGAAACAGATGCATAACCCCCTAGTATCCCTATCGGGGTGAGTAGAACCATAAGTCATTTAGTCAAACCACAGCAACCTGATATTCGTTCCAAGATTACCAATGACGAACATTCCTATCGTTATCCCCCATAGACAGTCTGATGTTGGAGTGGGTATGATCACGTCGGCTTTTACGACATACCCTGGGAAGATAAGCAGCTCAAAGGGTTCTATGTTTTTTATTCAGTCCCAGTCCAGCTATAAATCAATATTGCTGACAGAAATATTCTTTAACAATTAAATACACACTATCGACACCTATCGATAGGAATGTCAAATACTCATCTATCAGTAACTTTAGGTATTTATACGTTTTTTTTTAAATATGCCAAATAAAAAGATGACTCAATGCGGGTGAAGAATAAATAAAGCAAATAGGTACTTATAAGGTTTTTATTCAAAATATTTAAATTAAATAAAATCATACATCATAATCATGATCATTTTGTAATCATTATACACACATGTAATAATAATTATAATATCTAATAGGAATTGTTAAATAATTCGTATAATGTCAATTTAACAATTCTTATTTAAAAAAAATCAACTAGGGATCAAAAAACAATAAACAAAGACTTACAGGAATTTACTTAAAGTGCTTGATGCTTAGTTATTTACTGCATCTACTGACCACTAAATAAGACTAGTTTATTAAAATGATTTCTAATATGTTTATGATTAAACGTCACATTATACTCCGTAGCGTGTTCATCTAAATTACCTGCCCGATAGCAAGATACATCGAAATGTAATGAGCACAGGCGAGAATATGGCGAAGGTGTCCAATTATCTCGTTTTATGTTCTTAATCCACTTGTTTCTTAAATTAGTGTCAGGAAACCTGAAAAACACAAGATCTATATTACTTTGATGGTAAAAATATAGAATATGACCCGTCGAATTTTAAGGGGGGAGGGGTGGGAGGGGGGAGGGGAGGGAGGGGGCTTCCCCCCAATACCACTGCCCCCGTGAGCAAATGCATAGTTTTCGAGATATTCAAGGTTGAAGTTTGAGGTTATGACTGTACTAAAAGTGACTTTTCTGGCCCATATACATTATGGACCGTCGATTTTACAGGTGATGAGGGGGGGCGGGCTACTCCCCAATACCACCTCCGGCGGCGGGGTATTGCGAATATGTACAGTTTTCGAGATATTCAAGGTTGAAGTTTGAGGTTATGACTGTACTAAAAGTGATTATTTCATCAATTGGAAGGATTTCCAAGTTGACTACCGAAAGAGTCGCGCCTCGCTCGCTTCGCTCGCTCGGCGGTGTTATGATCACAAGCTAACCCTAACCTAACCCACCATATCCCATTCATCTAAAATCAAATTGACTGACGCAAGTGACGCAACAAAATGGCGGCCGTACTTGCGTTTTGTTATGTCACATTTTATAATTTGTTAAAATCAAAAGTGATGTTACAATAAATAATTTAGCATATTTTAATAAATGAATTAGCGTATTTAAAGTAATAATTAAAGTATTATTTATTTTTAAGTAAATTGGGTCAAAATAAAAATAAAAAAATAAAAAAATGTGTATGAAGGAAATCAACATGTGTAACAAAACGTTTGTTAATTCCAGTGAACGTAATCTATAGCTGTCAAAATACGTCTGACACCTCCATAATACTCGAAAATAATACAATTTTATTTATTTATTTTCAAAAAAACTATATTGTTCCGTAACTTGAAACTTCGCACAGTGACTCTAGATACTGTTATCTAATTGCAAAAAAATCAGGGGCATCGAACTCGACGGGTCATATTCTATAGTTTAGCCACTTTGATTACTCTTATCTAACTAACCCTCATCCCAATGGGCAAGAGAACTAGGAATTAATTAAACCTTAATAAAAACGCATACAATTTATTATTTTATCGATACAATGTGACAACTCTACTTACAATATTTAAGGTACATCATCTGTCAAAGCTCAATAAACGTAATGTATAAAATCAAATCTTTGTATAAAAGTAATGGGTTTGTTGAAATTATGCGTCTGCATCGTCTTTAGGGTTCAATTAACTTTACAAAAACCGATCATGTAATGTATTTCCTGCACAAAAAATATAAATCATGTAGTCGATAACTTACCTATGAAAAGATATCCTTTGATCGCTTTCCGTTGTAACACCCATTCTACTCTTACAACCAATGGCTACGCAAGCTATGGTTCAAAATGAAAATCCGTATCACAATTTTTCTTTATAAAAAGTCCAATTATCACCTCAAAACACAAAAAACCCAACACGAGCTTTGATATCCAAGCGGCTACCAAATGTCTCAAAAGTTGACACGCTGACGTTCTAGACGGTGATGTTTGTCTATGTTTGTTTCTTTTTTTCACACTGAATGTTGCTATAAGCAAGACAGAGAGCAAAGACAGTTTCATTGTCGTTCTAAAATTTAATCTGTCCATTCTTATACAGGGTGCCCTGAGAGCGACCGACACTCCCGAAATATCTTAAGAGGTTTATACATCTACTTTATGCTCGTGAAAGATTTTTTCTCTAAGTGTAATAGTTTCGGAGTAATTGACTAACAAACATTCCTTGAATAACTGTGTGTTTTCATCCCTAAATCAGCTGTTCCTTACGTACAGGCAAGAGCAGGTCGACCTTTACATATTGGACTTTGTACCGTTCATAAGTTCTATGACATAGGAGCCAAAATTGTATAAAGCTCGACGTGCACCTGCTATGCATAGTAATTGTCACGGTTACCATAGTGACAAATAAATAAACTTCTGTCAATAGGTAAAATACTAAAACTAAATTATGAAAATTTCTAGTTTTATTTGTTATTTGTTAAATGGATTAGGCGTTTTGAATGGTGTTTAGTGTTTTACGAGTTCTTTAGTGGTTTTGAGTGTTGTGTGGCATAAGAGGCGCTCGTACACATCGAGCATTGTGTGTAGTAGATACTTTCCGGTACGTACTTCGGTTTTTAATGTAAAAACTTTGATTTTTTAAGTGATAATAAGAATTTCAATGAATAGGTAGGCAGGTATGTGTGTGTCGTGGCCTACGGACTGTCCGTAGCGTAGTAGTTTCTGTCCGTGTAGGTATTTTTGCCGTATGCACTGTTGTTGTGTAGTATTAGGGATACCTACACGTAGAAAATTAGCAGGTCAGTGCCTTTTTTTTCAATAAACTATTTTTAAATTAAACTTGCACAAAACGCATGTATGTAAGGTACATATCATCAAACTTTCGGCTGTGTTCGTCGTTTTTTTCCTCCCTGTACTTGGTCCTAGACGAGAGCAATGGGGTTGGCAACTGTCAAAGTGGCGCTAGCATAGCTTGATCCGATGGTACTAAAATCTGTATGGAGAATTTTATGTTTGAATTTATCATATTATTAATTTTGCAATACCAATGAACTTTAGAAAGGTGCCTTTTTAAAAAGTAATTGAAGTGCACAAATTTCCAAAAGATGTTTTATGAAAAAAAAAATAACCCTTAATTAACCTAAAATTTAGCTATTTTAAATAAATAATAAATGATTTAAAAAAAATGCAATATTTAATTTTAGAAGAAAAAGAGAAATATATATTAATCAGGGTTGCCAGATTCAATTTTATGATTTTCCCCAAACTGACTTTTATTTTTCCCCAAAATGATACGTTTTCAAATTCAAATTCAATTCAAATTCAAAATATTTTTATTTAAATAGGCCTAATATAAGCTCTTTCGAATTCTCTTTTCAACAGAAAACCCCAAAAGTTTTGTTACAAATAAAAGGGGTTAAAAACTGCCTTTTCCTCACTTCAGATGTCGTTTTTATCCTTCCCTTATCTATTGTTATACACATTTGACAGCTATCAGTCATTTTCCATACTATTTTTGTAAATATAATTTTCCTCAAAGGCAATTCGGACGCTGCTTATGATTCTACTTTCATACAGTAATCTATGACATACTACATGTTGGTTCAGGTTTCAAGGACCGCTCAAAGGGAGACTAGCCTCCTACCTTGAAAACTGCGAAAAGTACCATATAAAATTTCTTATGGGGGTCAGATTTAAAAAAAAAATGATGCACGATTTTTTTATTAGTCATAAATAGTCCGCATACCAATTTTTAGCTTTCCTTGAAAATTGCGGAATGCTCCATACAAATTTCCACCCCCCATTTTAGGGAAGTGGGGGGTTAGAAAGAGACAAAAAGTGATAGGGAGGACTAGTGGCAATAGCAATTAAATGAAATGAAAAATATAGAAAACAATATGTTTTATTTGTAATAGAGAAAATATATAAAATCTAATGACACCGCACATGACAAGACAGTAAAACAAAATACAAATTCAAATGCATCATAGATAAGTGGACAGCATCACGACCTTCCAACACCTTCTCCTGATGTTCACTCATGTTGCCGAGACACGTTTCTATACAGTATGCATTAATCTTGCACAGTGTCTTTCAAACTTTACTTTTGACAATGCTTTTGTCATTACGTCAGCTAACTGAGTTTCTGTGGGACAGTAGCTAATATTTATTAATCCATGCACGAAGTGTTCATGTATAAAATGGTACCGCACGTCTATGTGCTTCGACCTTTTGTTGAAGGATCCAGACTTCACAAGTTGAATCGAACTCTGATTATCAACATGCAAATTTATTTTTATGTCCAAACCTGTTATTTCTTGTAATAGAGATTTAAGATACAATGCCTCTTTGCAACAGTCTGCTGCGGCTATGTACTCGGCTTCAGTCGACGATAGCGCTACTATAGGCTGCCTCTTGGATGCCCATGATATTGGTCCATCGGCTATCATTAGCACGGAGCCAGAAGTGCTTCTTCGCGTCAATGGGTCTCCAGCATAATCCGAGTCGCTGTAAGCATCGATGTTCTCTATCGGTTGGTTTCGTTTGAACAAAATACCTTTCTCTTTGGTTCCCACTAAATATTTGAATATTTTCTTGACTTTTGTGACGTCTTCTCTAGTGGGGTTCTCGACCTTCCTGCTAACTAGATTGACCGCTTGTGCGATATCTGGTCTGGTTCTAGTAGACAAGTACAGTAAACTTCCCACTGCTTCCCTAAAGGGATATTCCTTCTCCTGGGCAGTTTCCTGTATCGACTTTGAATCGCTACTTGCGGGTGTGTCACAAGGTTTGGCATTTTTCATGTTGTATTTTTCCAGTACGTCATTTATGTATGATCTCTGCGTAAGAATTATACCTTCTTTTGAGTTTTTTATTTCCATACCCAGATAAGTACTAGGATTTTCGTTCCTTTTCATTTCAAATTTGGTTTCAAGTTTCTTCAAAATAACTTCGATCTTTTTCTTGTCTTTTCCTATGACAAGTCCGTCATCAACGAATAGTCCGATTATTATTGACTTATCTTCGTTTATGAAAACGCATCGATCTGTTTTGATTGTCTTGAATCCCAAATCAAACATCGCTTGGGTAAAAGTTTTGTTCCATGTAAATGGAGCTTGTCTTAATCCGTACAACGATTTTTTTAAACGGCAAACTACTTCAGTAGTATTGCAGTCAGTCTCATAGCCAACAGGTAATTTCATGTAAACTTCATCTGCTAGCTCTCCGTATAAGAAAGCTGTCTTGATGTCAAATGTCATGAAATAGTAAGATTTAGATGCGGCAATTGCTAATAAAGTTTTTAATGCAGATTGACTTACTACTGGGCTATAAATGTCTTCGAAATCCAGATTTCCTTTTTGCTCGCATCCACGTACGACTAATCTAGCCTTGTACGTACCGTCATCTTTAATACGAAATACCCATTTGTTCGACAGTATTTTGTGTCCTTTGGCTTCTGACTTGTCAACTAATACCCAGGTGATATTTTTCTGTAATGATTCCATTTCAGATTGTATCGCCTTCTCCCAATATCGTCTGTCGGTGCCAGTCACAGCTTCTTTGTATGTGAGTAAAGAGCAGTCATAGTCGTCATTATTTTCTGACGAAAACATGGTCACGCAGCGACTTAACTCATAATCTTTGGTCCATGCTGGTGGTCTCACGTCTCTTTGTGGTCTTCCACTTGAGGAAGGTGGTTCATCAACAGGATCTTGACTAGAGCTGGAATAAAGGGGATTAGGTTCCTGAAAAGGTAAGTTCTCATTAATTTTGTTTCTTTTTTCTGGAATTTCAATTTCAATTTGTTCTTTTTCAGGTTCTGGAGAGAGATCTTCGCGTTTCTCAGCAGGAGTACCGCCATAATGCATCTTTTCGATTACTTTTACATCTCTGCTGATAACAACATCATTCCTTTCAGGTATATAGATTCTAAAACCTTTTGTATACTCCGCATATCCCAAGAATACTCCTTCTGTGGCTTTGGCTGTGAATTTTCCTCTTCGGTTTTTGTTCATCACAAACGCTCTATTTCCGAATACGTGTAGGTGATTTCCTGATGGTGTTCGTTGTACCCATTTCTCATATGGGGAATTGCCTTTGAGAGCTCTTGCTGGGCTTCTATTTATCAAATAGTTTGCAGTGTTTACTGCTTCTGCCCAAAAATTTGCAGGGATATTGGCATCTAGCATCAGACATCTGGCTTTATCCATCAGCGACCGATTTTTTCTTTCACTCAGGCCATTTTGCTGTGGGGTATAAGGTGCAGATAGTCTTCGGCTTATACCGTTATCTTTAAGGAATTTGTCAAACGCTTTAGACCTGTATTCGCCTCCATTATCTGATTGTAGATTTTGAATTTTTTTCTTATGAAACAGTTCAACATAGTTTTTGTATTTCTTGAATTTATCGATTACTTCGCTCTTTTCTTTTAAGAAATATACACAGCAGTATCTTGTATAATCGTCAATAAATGTTACGAAATACTTTGATCCGACCATTGATTCATTCTCAAATGGGCCACATACGTCACTGTGTATTATCTGGAGCACTTCGGTAGAGATTATTTGTCCATGGCTTTGGAATGGTAGAATCTCAGACCAAATAAGAAGTCAAGACGGAGCGCTGCGAACAATGATGTGAAGCCGGTTTTGTAAACATGTGTGCATTTAGGGAGTGTTGCCGTGCAGTAAAAATTTATTACCCTAATTTTTTATTTTATTTTATTTTATTTTTTATAGGTAAAAAAGTTAGCAATTTTTTTAATTGGATACCTCACTTTTATGAGATGTTTTGTGTATTCAGACGAGATAGGGGAATGAAATAAAACAATAGTAATATCAAACATTGGTTTTAATGGCCTTTATGTGGGGTCAATTTTTTGAAATATTGCCTTTTACTGTCCACCATTTTAGAAATTGTTTCCAATTTAGAAATATGGTGGAAACGAATAGATAAATATTTTTCAATTATGCATCTTATTAAACTTATGCTCTTGGCCAGCATAATTGTGCTCAGTCTCCAAGTTACAGAAAACGTTGTCAGTACCAATAAATCGTTTTAAAATATTAATTATTCTTTCTCACATCTCTTTAAATACCTTTATTTCGGTTCGGGAATCTTAAAAATACATATTTTTGAAGTGATGATAAAACATGGAAAAACCAAAAAAAATTAACGCCTATTTAGACTTACAATAATTTTATGAAAACTAACAGTAAAAATAGAAATAAGTAAAAGAAAGTGACGTTACGTTTCGCGTCACATTAATAACTACCCCAATAAACTGGGACTATTGTGACGCTTATTAGCGGCAACACTTGTGGAGTTTTTTTATTCCAAGCTGTCATAATAATTATTAAAATTGATTTGTTAAAAATATGTATTTTTATGTTTACTTACGTATGAAATGTGATTCCATCTTGCTTTTTATTCTTTGAGGAATTGTTTTTGCAGCCTTTCACCACACAATTCGGCATTTTTGATTATTAATTAATTAAATTGTTTGGATGTCATACGTCAATGACGAACTAGCTCAAACTAATCGGCGAGGCATAGTTTGGTTATAAATGTGTGCGTTAGGGGCGTATATGGACAGGGCGAGGCATAGTTTTGCCTGCTTCACATCATTGTTCGCAGCGCTCCGTCTTGACTTCTTATTTGGTCTGAGGGTAGAATAGAAAATTTTCCTTTGATACAAGTCTCACAGGTACCTAAAGTTTTTTCTTTAAAGTCGAGTCCTCGCATCATTTTATTTTTAACCATTTCTTTTAGGTCTCTTTCATTGACATGACCTAATTTCTTGTGCCATTTCATAATTTCGCTTTCATCACTAGGCGTGAAATTTGCTGTCTCTTCCGATTCATCAAATTCAAGATAGTATAATCCATTTCTTCTGTTAGCTTTTAATACAGTTTTCCCGTCTTTTGTGACACTGGCTTGTTCCTTTTCAAATAGAACCGTATAGCCATGATCCGTAATTTTGCTTGTAGAAATTAGATTATTCGACAAATCAGGTACATATAATGTGTCAGAAAGACTAATTTTATAGCGTCGATCCTTTGTATAAAGTTCGGCTTTTCCTTTCCCTTTAACTTCGGTCGTATGCTTTTCTGAAGCTAGCTTTAGAGTGTCAGTCGCGGGGATTAAGTTATGGAGTATACTTTTATCACCCGTCATATGTGACGTACAGCCACTGTCAAGACACCATAAATTGCCTTTACATTTCGACGTTCCTGTTGTTAAACAGATGTTGTGTGTCTTTTCTTGACCTTTAGTTTTATTGGGGTTATTGGGTCTCTTCTTTGACCAACAAGCTTCTGTGGAATGCCCTTTCTTATTGCAATCCTTGCAAAATTGTACCTTTTTCTTTGTCTTTGTGTAGAATGCTTCTGAAGTCTGAGGTTCACTCGCTTCGGTTTGCCTTCTTGCTTCGTATTCTTCTACGATTTTTATTTTTAAATTGTCAGGACTTGGCAGCACATCTCTCGACTCAATTGCCGTTCGGAAGCTATCGAAATTTGTAGGTAAACTGTATAACATCATTATGCTTAATAACTCTGGATGAATTTTGACATCCATGTCTTCTAATTTACCCACTACATCCATAAAATTACTGAGATGGTCTCTCACATCTTCTTGTGGAGTCATTTTCTTCAATACTAATTGCTTTAATAGCGTAGCCTTTCTTGCCGGCCCTGAACTTTGATGTACAGACTTTAGTTTGTCCCATACCTCCTTGGATGTATTACACCCTTTAATTTGTTTAAGTTCTGGTGGAGATATAAGTAAAAATAGCTCTGACCTTGCCTTTAAGTCTTCCTTTAGGAACGCACTCTTTTCTTCGGCAGTCGCAGTTACCGCTAACGTTTTTTCACCACTTGCGTATTCCCACAAATCATACCTTATGAGAATCGCCTGTGCTTGTAAGCACCAGGTATCGTAATTTGATTTTGTCAACGGTTCTATGCTTCTGATACTCGAGCTCATTTTTACAAATTTTATTTTCTCATTTTGTACTTACTATTTTAAATATGATTCTTCCATTTTTGCCACTAGATATTCATCAACCACGCTCTGCTACCACTGATAGGGAGGACTAGTGGCAATAGCAATTAAATGAAATGAAAAATATAGAAAACAATATGTTTTATTTGTAATAGAGAAAATATATAAAATCTAATGACACCGCACATGACAAGACAGTAAAACAAAATACAAATTCAAATGCATCATAGATAAGTGGACAGCATCACGACCTTCCAACAAAAAGTAGCCTATGTCACTCTCCATCCGTTCAATTATCTCCACTTAAAAAATCACATCAATTCGTCCCTCCGTTTTGCCGTGAAGGACGGACAAACAAACAGATACACACACTTTCACACTTATAATATTAGTATGGATAATCTTTAAAAGACGGACTTATAACATTTTGAAAACGATTTTTTTTTCACCCTATCTCCCCAGCTGGGATTCGAACCCACGACCCCTCGATGGCCCACTGAGCTACCGGGAAGGTTAGTAATTGTGGTTTTTCTCATTCCTTTGAAATTTTTCTTTGGGGGTGAAAATTTTTCTTAAAAAAACTATTATATAAAAATTATAAATTGTAAAGTGACCGTTATCTAAAAATAGTAGAATCTCAAGCGGAGCCATGCTTATAAAAAATAGTTCCACAGGAAGTTCCTTCGGAGTTAATGCTGTAACCCTTTTAAAAGGCTTCGGTCCTAGGAGGATATGGAACCCCAAAAGTTCACGCCTTCTTTTTGGCCGTTTTGATGATTCATATTTTTCTGCACATTTAATAAATAATAGAAAGAAAGAAAAACATTTATTCTGTACAGCACATGAGACACATGACAACAACAGCAATTTACATATACAAACAGACAGAAACAATTACAAAACAGTTGCTTAAATGCATATGTAGACATTTCTTTTTATACAGGGTGCCCTGAGAGCGACCGACACTCCCGAAATATCATAAAAGGTTTATACATCTACTTTATGCTGGTGAAAGATTTTTTCTCTAAGTGTAATAGTTTCGGAGTAATTGACTAACAAACATTCCTTGAATAACTGTGTGTTTTCATCCCTAAATCAGCTGTTCCTTATGTACAGGCAAGAGCAGGTCGACCTTTACATATTGGACTTTGTACCGTTCTTAAGTTCTATGACATAAGAGCCAAAATTGTATAAAGCTCGACGTGCACCTGCTATGCATAGTAATTGTCACGGTTACCATAGTCACAAATAAATAAACTTCTGTCAATAGGTAAAATACTAAAACTAAATTATGAAAATTTCTAGTATTATTTGTTATTTGTTAAATGCATTAGGCGTTTTAAATGGTGTTTAGTGTTTTACGAGTTCTTTAGTGGTTTTGAGTGTTGTGTGGCATAAGAGGCGCTCGTACACATCGAGCATTGTGTGTAGTAGGTACGTTCCGGTACGAACTTCGGTTTTTAATGTAAAAACTTTGATTTTTTAAGTGATAATAAGAATTTCAATGAATAGGTAGGCAGGTATGTGTGTGTCGTGGCCTACGGACTGTCCGTAGCGTAGTAGTTTCTGTCCGTGTAGGTATTTTTGCCGTATGCACTGTTGTTGTAGTATTAGGGATATCTACACGTAGAAAATTAGCAGGTCAGTGCCTTTTTTTTCAATAAACTATTTTTAAATTAAACTTGCACAAAACGCATGTATGTAAGGTACATATCATCAAACTTTCGGCTGTGTTCGTCGTTTTTTTCCTCCCTGTATACTAGTAATAAAAAAGGCCTTTATGTGCCTCACAGCCGCACAGAAAAGGGGTCAAATTCAGCATGGTGCCAGACAAGTTTGAAAACCCTATATAATGACATGCACTCAAATAGAATAAGCACATTGCATCCACAAAATCGTCGTCCATCTTGTTTGTGGTTCGACAACGTACTGTGGAGAAAATGACTTTGCAAAGCAGTGTGGCAGGTTGCTTCAATAAGTGTACAAACAAGTGTGCAAAGTCGTCATATAAGTGTTCAAATGTTTGTGCTTGATGTAGCGCCCGCATAACGATAGGTTACTAAACCTGCTTGGTTGTAAAACTATCAGGTAGATGGCGTGCTCTGCGACTCACGGTCTATAACTATAAAAGGAATGAGAAATTTATTAAATAATTTTTTCACATAGCCCGCCTGATGTCAGGCGGGCCGTATGCTTGTTTGCCACCGTAGTGGCAAAAAAAAGGAAAAGATAATATAGGCACAGATATTATAATACTTAACAGTAATATAGGTTACCTTTAATGATTAAAGAAAACGCGTTTCCATGAACCATCTAAATATATTTTTCATAAAATAGTTATATTAAGTATATTTAAAAACACTACATATCACAGAGCTCATAAAAAAAACTGTCAGAAGAGCTAAGTCGCTATAATATAATTAAAAAGGAAAATACTTTGATTTAAACATTCATAAATACGCTAAAAAATATAATCTGAACCTGTATATTTATTAGGTACTTACTTAAAATTTTCTTACATTCAGCAGCATAATTATGTTGTCATTTTAGTACCTTGTCATATTGTTGACATGTTCACTCAAAGCCTATATCAATTAAAATTATGTACAAAAGTGACAATATGTTTATGCGCTGTCTGTATATTAAAGATTCATTGCACCTGTGTTCTGAGCATTGCACATTGCGCGATTAGCATATGAATATGCTAACTGTATACAACTTAGCTTAATACCTACATGAAATATATGAGATTAACAACATCACAGCATTATAAAAAATCTTTAAAATGTAATTAAAAGTTTAAAAATCACAAACATTACTTTAATCGTCATTATTAATATATTAATTTTACTTATTCTAATTATATATTCAGATTCATCCCACTATTCAAATATGCAAGACAGATTTGATCGTTACGTGGTTTTGAATGTAAAAGAACCTTACTCTCAAAATACACTATTGAACATTTCAATTTTTAATCCACATTAGTTCTCAATCTTATTTCTTTGATTTGACAGTGACAGCACGTGACAGTGTCACTGTCTATGTGTCGGCTCGGACAGTTTTTTTATGCCATTAATTAAGGTGGCAAACTTACGGCCCGCCTTATAGTAAGCAGTCACCGTAGAAAATTGAAAATGGTTTAGCGTTTAGCCCCCTCTGGTGGGACGAATCCGAAATACATGTTATGGATTGAGCAACAATAATTACGTATAAATTCTTTTAGCATTCAGCTCTTTTTGGCACTAAATAATGCATTGTAAAGATATTATGTTACATTACGATTACTTTACGTGTCCAATTTATATAAAAAATATTTTTATCAAAATACAAAATTAATTTATTTATATAAAAATCATGACATGCGTAGGTAATTTCATAAATTTTCTAATCCGACGAAATATTTTATATGACATTTGTTACCACGTATTTTTATTTGATAATAATTAAATCCGTATTATACTCTGTGCTATTATTCCGTGGCTTATGTACAGTCAGTTCTCAATAAAATGTATAAGTACACGTCGCAAAAACAAAATGGATATCGGCAAAATCGAACCAGTTACATCTTTTTTCGATAGAAAGAGATTCAGTCTACTGCATTTTGTATATTTATCATTCATTTATTTTAAGATAAGATAAGAATTTATTTGTAAATGAAACTTTACTTTAAATGACTAAATTATATTTTTTTTACAAAGGTGTACGTACTAAGTATATGTTCCTCGCATATTTCCGTTATTTAACAGAGTGAGATGGGTCATTTTCAAACGCAACGCTCGCAACGAAACCAATTGCCATGATTACGTAGACCAATACTAACGCAGTAAAAAAAGTTAGTACTCGTTACAATTTTTGAAATATTTTTTACCCTAAAAGGCATGGCATCCTTAATTTTACAATCTTATACTAAAGTGAGGTAACGCTGTTTAATTCTTCACCATGCCTTTGAACTTCTGGAGAATTTCTTACGCTTCTCAATGGTTGTGGCGAATTTTTGACATTTCTCAACGATTGTGGTGAAGGCTCAGAACTTGGAGGACTTTCACTTTTAACGTTATTAAGTTCGTGCGGTCCTTCGATATTCTTCTTCAATGTTTCTGGGGAGGGAACGGGCTCCAATTCCAAGTCTGCGTCAAAGTCCATGTCAGCTTTGTCTGTGAAACTTAGGAACATCTGCAACAAACAATAATATTTACTATCATACGAACTGGTGATTGTAGCGACACATTGAAGTCACGGGCGGATTGTGCATGCGCAGCGATTTAGCCGCAGGCCACGCTGCCATGTACAATCCGAGCCAGTCGTCCCCTATACCCCGTCCGCGTAGGTCCAAATATTGGATCAGAAAGCTGTAGTGATTGTGAGGACAGTTTGTCAGAAAGTTAACTCTGGTGTGTATTAGTATATCAATAAACAGTTGGGATAATTCGTACTTTTACTATTCCCACTGTTTCTGTAAGGGTCTATAACCTCTTAAAGTGATCTTGGAAAAAATCAAAAGAGCTCTTAGACCATTCTCACACCCACGATGCTACCCAAATGAAGCGTCTCGACTGCGACGCAACTCTCATTTGTTCGCTCACGGCGCTATCTGCATACGACAAAATTCGTTCATTGTGATACGATTCTTATGCAACTCGGGTCGCTACACTACTCGGTATCAGACGCGTTGCGTCGTGTGTTGGAGATAGGCGAATATGTATGAAAGCTACTCTCGATCGGTTTATAATGTAACAATATGTATAAATCTTACTTGATCTAGTGAGCTTTGGTTTATAGTGTAGTCCTCGATGTCACACGTGCTTTGCAGTTCCGACATGAGGCGGAAGATATCGCTGAGGCGTGTCCACACTTCTTTGCCATTTACTGTAAAAATAATTGTGTGGTCACATTTGGTAGAACCGTTACATTTTAAATATTTCGAATGTTCTTTAAACTTTTTAATAACAATTTTTTTATGGATAAAAATATATTGTGTTATAGTGGAATCTTCTAATCCTACTGCAGGTATACGGGTCTCCCTTTAATCAAAGGGGATTAGAGCGTAATCTGCCACGCTGCCCCATGCGGATTGTTTTCAAGCCGCCTGATGGCCACCGACCAATAACTGTTATTCCGGACTGATTTTAAAAATTCTTTCACCGTTGGGTAAATTAGAGCTTTCTACTAACACCCGTACGAAGCTGGGTCGGGGCGCTAGTATCTTATAAAAGATATACCTGTGGCGTGTGTGGGCAGCAAGAAGTGTATGGCGGCGACGTGCAGCACGTGCAGCCTCGCGTGCGCCTTGCGGGCGCGCACGCGGCGCCACACGTCGCGCGGGCCGGCGCGGCCTGTGACGCACTGCACTACGTAGCCGCCTCCGAATCTGTTATGACAGCTCAATTTAGTAGTTTTATAAGCATCATCACGATACAGCAGTCATAGTACACACCTCTGCAGACAGTCGGCAAGGTCGGAGAGCGCGACGAGCCGCGAGTCCCTCAGCAGCGCCACCCGCTGCGCCAGCCTGCGCGCCTCGGGCAGCGCGTGCGAGCTGAGCAGCACGCCGCGCCCGGCCGCGCACGCCGAGCGCACGGCGCGCTGCACGCACAAGCTCGCCACCGGGTCGGCGCCGCTCGTGGGCTCGTCCAGCAGCACCAGCGCCGAGCGGCCCATCAGCGCCACGGCCGTGCACAGCTTGCGCTTGTTGCCGCCGCTGAGCGCGCCGCCGAGCGTGTCCGCGAACTTGCTCAGCTCGAACATGTCCAGCGCGCGTCTTATCACCTGTACAATCACAAATACAATTACAAATACAGTTACTTTACTTAATAGTTACTTCATATTCCCACCGCTGTGTCTCCTGTGCAGCCAGGATCAACAACGGCGGCCTCAGATTAACAATTAAGCAATGAAGCTTACTGGCGTCCCGGGGGAGAGACTACAGCTGTCTTGGAACTCACAACGAATTTAATCAGAAAGCATTTAGACAGAGTGTTGAAATAATGGTAACGCAACCCTATCTGACCTCGTCCTTGTCGTCGATGCCCCTCAGCTGGCAGTACAGGGTCAGCGTCTCCGTCACCGTCATCAGGGGGTCGATGGCGTCGCTCTGAGGACAGTAACCTGAAAAAAATCGATATAGGTAAGTCAAATAATATCAACACTCCACTCCCTCTATCAGTGGGAATCGCATTGAACTCTGTCTCTTACAAATTTTAAAAATTCCAAATATGTAATTTTATGGATATTGATATGATATATCGACTACTATTTTTAATCATTAAAATAACGATTAAAATATTATTTGAATATTTGAACGCGGGATAGAGCGGCAAAGGACACAAATGAACAACTAATATAAACAAAATTAGATCTTCCATCTTATAAGGGAGTTAGTAGTAGTATCAAGTCGATTTGATACTACCGCCTATGTAACAACTCGTCTATTTCTCAACTTGTTACTCTCGTAAGATGTAAATCGTCTATTTCTCAACTCGTCTATCATTTTCCAATGTTCGTCGGATGGATTAGAATTTCTTTTAGGATTAATTTATATGATTTTAATACATTTAACTTACTGATATGGCCTTGACACAGGCCTCTAGCATCGACGGGCCTTTCGTCAAGGTAGATTCTTCCGGCGCTGGGACGTATCTGCCCTGTCAGCATTGCGAAGGTGGTCGACTTACCAGCACCGTTCTGACCTAGCAGGGCGGTGCACTAGAATGAACAAAAACGTTATCAAATTAAATAATTTTATTTTGAGATACGATCTGTAGTCTTTGCTGTAAGTAGAAGTATATTTATGTAAAATGTCTTTGGAAGAATTAATTACAAATTATTTTTTTATCTGACGGTGACTCATTTTTATCTTCGGAATTCGGTGATTCCGGTATTCGGAATTTTTGGAAGACTTGCGACAAAATATTTTTTCATCTCTCCTATAACGGTAAATTTATTTATCTCTCGTAGTATCACTTTAAAAGCGTTTTAAAGTAGGCTGGACTATACAGTTTAAAACACTTTGCAACGGAAGTTTATAAGTATAGATAGTGGCTTCATACCAATTCACGATTGGCCATTAAATTCTTTTAATGATGTATGCTTTTGAAACCATAACGTAAACCGTGTAGCCAGTTAACGCGTATCCCGCTTGTTTTCAATGTGATCTTGGTTTGAAATCTGTGAGTCTATTCTTGTAATAAACACCAGTTAAAAGTTAATCTCAATCTCCAGCGCTCGCTCGTTCGAGCAAGATAGCACTCGAGATTGATACTAGATTTGAACTGTATCTGTTACGAGAACTGGCACTCCGGTTTCAAATTGTATATTTCTAGCTTTAACGCCTGAACCCATCGATTTAGTATATACTTACTAGCGTATAGATCGGCAATGCAAAAGAGATAGATTATAGCATACGCGTTTGTTAGAGCGAGATAGATAAGCGAGACCATTCTTCCTATACACGCTATCGGCCTGTGTCGGCCTGACGTCAGTCGTGTTAAAAACAAATCCCACTTATTTTTACAAAATTTATGGTTTTTACGTGTAGTCTTGGTGTTAATTAGGCGTGATTAAATATGGTCGACTGTGCAGTGCCTGGATGTAACTCAAACAAAAAGGAAAATCCACAAAATGATATATCTTGCTTGCACACATGTAATCTTTTTTACCTGTCCCCTTGGTATGCCGAGCGTGAGCCCCTGCAGCGCGCGCCGTTCGCCGAAGCTCTTCCCGAGGGCCACGCACTGCGCGACGTCCGGCGCGCCCAAATACTTCGCCGCCTTCTTCTTGGCGCCGTCCTCCGATTCCACGTAGCCTGCACGAATATTTTATTAAAACATCTCTTTAACACAACAACCGCCGTTAATTGTAATTCCTCGCGGCAGAACAGATGAATGAAGAGAACAGATGTGGCAAGAGAGCTTCGTAGAACCAGGTAGACATATTTCATTGTAGCTCGAGTGAATTTACAAAAATGGCTATTTTGTATATAGTTATAGGGTTTAGATTTATTGTGTTGTCAATATTATTATGAGATTATTATGTTTGTTGTTCATTTTTAATTTTAATTTGTATAAATTCTCTTCAGTATCGCATTAAGTAAATCACGTGTAATGCTAGCTGTAAGCTGGTTGAAATAAATAAATAAAAATACTGCTGGTAACTGGTAGGTACTATAATGCTGATAATTAGTTTCACTCTATTATATTATTTAATAAATCGGATTGAAATTGTGTAATAAAAAATTTACCGACACTAAAAACATAAAATAATTATTCACCCAGTCGAAAGTTCTTATGTAACAAACATTAAAAAAATACTGTCGAATTGAGAAGCTACTTTTTTGGAACCAACAGTCTTACCAGCGTTAATGTTACCGATGGTGTTCAGGCGCAGTCGCACAGCGGCGTGGGCTAAATTCGACGAAACGCGTTTACGCTCGTCTGCTACGCCTATAAACTCTTCGTCCGACTCAGTTACTGCATTTTGCTTCGGACTGAACCTGAAATTAAATGAAATGAAAATGTCTTTGTTCAAATGCTTCCTACTTCGACTATCTTCTTTCTGATTAAATTCGTTGTGAGTTCCAAGACAGCTGTAGTTTTCTTCCCCGGGACGTCAATAAGCTTCATTGCTTATTGCCAATTTGAGACTATTCAAATAGGTCTATTACAAGCCCTTTCGAATCGCCATAATTTTTTCCTACCACCAGCTCAGGCGGCAGATTGTGGCAAACAAGCATACGATCGGCCTGATGGTAAGCCGTCACCGTAGCCTATAGACGTTTGCAATACCGGGGGTATCACTCACGCGTTGCCAACCCTCCCAACCCCCCCAAGTGGAGCTCTGGAGACCTTACTCACCGTAGGAACACAACATGGCCGAGACCAATGCTATTTGGCTACGATACGATGTAAGGTGGAGGTCCAAACCCAGACGGGCTGCGAAAGATGCGGAGCGGATTATCCGCTGTGCCCTACCTCTCTCAAACTACTAAGAACTGGCAAGAAACTTAGCACTTTAGTCTTGCTCTTAATCTTAAGTTATAATTACAATAATATTTATATTATACAGTATATAAAAGATATTCTATGTCACGAAGAGCATTCGGCTATGAATGTTTTAAGGCACGTGCACATTATTCTAGTATGCGTGACCGATTTTACGAGCGTTTCCGAGGTTATACACACTACAACAATATGCGTTACAACATAATATTCACATGCCAATGTTGGCGGAATATGTGGACATAGGAATAGAATAAGATCTCTTTGTAAAAAACCATATTCTCTGTGAATAAATTTCATTTCATTTCTTCTTCTGCTCTTCGTAAAATGGAATAACTGTACTTTGTAGAATACAAACCTGACGATGATTCCGTCGAAGAGATCGTACTCTATGGCCAAGTTGAGCAGCAGTAGAGCAGTACCAACGAGCAGTAACGCGAGGCAGTGGTACGCAATCAGGTCACTGGAGAACGGGTGACGGTAAGTGTCCATACCGAAATGACCAAGCACCTGGAGAACAAGTGATTATTTTTACAACAAAACTATTGGCCAGAAAAAGAAATATTGTACCTAATCACCTTAAAACCGAAATATCTCATGGACCACTGGACTTGGAAGATTTGGAAGTCCAGTTAATATTGTTGCTTTTAAACCATGCATTAAGCATGTCCCGGATAATATACCTACACGTCGAATTAAGGCAACCCTGTATCCATATCCATACTAATACTAATATTATAAATGTGAAAGTGTGTTTGTTTGTTTGTTTGTCCTCCCTTCACGTCGAAAGTAATGAACGGATTGATATGTTTTTTTTATTGGGGTTAGGAGTTTAATGTCTGGAGAGTGACATAGGCTGCTTTTTCAAAGAGATGACAAAAAAAACATGGGAAAAATTACTGACATTTTCCCTTGACCACGCGAGCGGAGCCGCGGGTAACGGCTAGTAGTAATATAAAAAGTAATCTGCTATCTGCACGTCTAAATAAATGCGCGTCGTGTACAAAGTGAAAAATCCAGGACAGACTTTTTGTACGTCATGCAGAACTCGCACGAAAAATGTGTCATCTGCGCAGCCCGTTAGTTCAAAAACAAAACAATATTACATACCTGTGCTTGTATTGTATTTTTGGCAATTTCGAGCATCCCGTCCCCAAGTGCGAACTGTGGGGACAGCATGAATACTTTGTGTAGTATGTTGCGTGCGTTGTCTGTTGCCTGAAAAAAAAATATAGGTTAATTTGCTTGCCGCCATCACTTATTGTATCAAAGGCACTGCATTCAGAAAATATCAATTTTTTCATTGTTTAATTTACCTAATTTTTTTTTTATCATTTGTGTTGTGTCTGAAGCAA
This sequence comes from Endotricha flammealis, assembly GCA_905163395.2. Classification (NCBI taxonomy): domain Eukaryota; kingdom Metazoa; phylum Arthropoda; class Insecta; order Lepidoptera; family Pyralidae; genus Endotricha; species Endotricha flammealis. The sequence continues at coordinate 584,272 of LR990871.1, read as the reverse complement.
AATCTACTATTTATGTCGGTATTGCCAATATATTCTTAGGATGTCCACGATATATTTAGACAGTTACTCACATCTGACAGGGATATGATGTCCAGTATGAGCAGCAGGGCGATGGCGGAGAGGCCAAAGAACGAGCCGCCGCAGAACAGCAGCATGTTGGCCATGCTCGGCTCCGTGAACAGCTTCTCCAGCACGTGGACCATACAGCTTGAGGCGTATCTACGAAAAATAAATAAATAAAATCATTTATTGTGCAAGTACATTTACAGGAATCGCCGCTAAGATGGACGGACCAGATTAAGGCAGCAGTAGACTGCGCACTGCACGAGTGCACCAGGAAGGCGGGGCTAGAGACGAGTGGCGACGAGTTGTTAAGCGAGTCATTACAACTAAGTGACGACCACGACCACTCTGTCAAGCGTGCAGCGACGAAGAAGAAGAACTTTTGCACGTTAAAGAGAGGTAGGGCACAGCGGATAATTCGCTCAAATCGGAGTAGGCCCTCTGGGGAAGGACCTCCACCTTACAGAAGATCGTAGCCAAATAGCATTGGTCTCGGCCATGTTGTGTTCCTACGGTGAGTAAGGGGGTAGGCAACGCGAGTGATACCCCCGGCATTACAAGCGTTTATAGACTACGGTGACGGCTTACAATCAGGCCGGCCGTATGCTTGTTTGCCACCTTTGTGGTATAAAAAAAAAGTTTGAAAAAAACCTACCAGCACTTCGACATAAATGGCCTGTTGACAAGAGGTGCCAAAAGAAACTCAACAGATAGCCTTATCCTGTATTTATTGAAATTAATTAAACCTGACGCGAGCTTTACATTCTCCCGAAGTTGGCCAAAGTGCAGTGAAGTTATAAGCACATGGGAAAAGTAAAGATGAAGTAGGACGAAGTGGCAACTCTCATTTTCGCTCAGCCAGCATGATGATTTTAGTCACACTGACGTCGTATGACCAATATGCAATGAAAGATTGAAAGAGAAAAAGTAAGAATATTTAAATTTTGCGGGCCGTGCCGGAACTCCAACCACCTTATTATGAACCCATCATAACTTTATTGCAACTTAATTGCATTGCTTTCGCGTTGAAATCTCAGATAATTCTTATCATATGCCTACGTCATACAAAAAAGACACTACAAGTTTCAGGGGCCGCACCATGACCGCTTATAACAAAATAAGAACGGCTGAGTGAGGGAGACAGCGCAATACATGATGTAAGGCGACCTTTCGTTTCCACAATTAAGGATAGTTTTAAAAGGTCGTGGTACACCCCAGATCTCTATGATCAGTGGTTTATGCTGTCGGTTGATCCTCAGTCATTTATGACAAAGCCAAATATGTAGGTACAGATTACTCACCCGTAGAGAAATATGAGGAGGCATATGGCCGGTAGATTTTCTCGCTCCACATAAACAGGAATTTGGAATATCTCCATCACGACAACTGTGATCACTATGTTGATTATAATGATCTGTGAATGAAATAATAATATTTGTTAAAGTTTTTTAAGTTCTCATATAAGTGAAATATTATTTGTGAGAATGGTGTTGAAACTCTCGGGCCTTGGGGACCAGGTGCTCACAATCTCTTTAAGGAGATTTCTGAGCGCTTGGTCAATGCGTCCTATGATAGGAAGGCTGGCCTGTATTCCGCGCAAAGGATTAGCCGCGCAGTACAGCGGGGTAACTCTGCCAGCCTTCTGGGAACGCTCCCGTTTTCGAGGGATTTGGGTCAAGTTTTTTATTTGTAAATAGTAGTTGAGTTTTATTTCTTTTAAATATGTTTCTTCATGAGAATTCTTTATCCCTAAATAAAATATTACTATCGAGACATTTTTGGAAGGGAAGAGAAAGAAAAAATGTGTAATAATAAACCCTACACACACACAGCGCCACCTAGTCCCAAAGTAAGCTAGACTTAACTGCTTGTGTTATGAGTAACAGACAATGGATATGTATTATTGTAAATAAGTATACTTAATCCTATAAGCCTTAAAATACATAGAAAACACCACATTAATGTTTTCCCTGTGAGCAGATCAAACCCGCGCCTAAATCTAAAGGTTTCATTACCAACGCGCCAACGAAGTTTTTTTATGACATACCGCAAACAAATAGGTACAAGACAAACAAAAAACAGTTTCAAACAAATCACTGAAAACTTTTAATTTACTTACAGTCATATCCCAAAGTAGAGCCACAGTCCAGTAGACCATGGGGCTGACTCCGCACAGCAGTTGCAGCCGCTTCTGCTGCGAAACCCTTGCGAACACCAGGTAGATGGACGACGCCGCCGTCAACAGGGAGTATGACAGCATCACCAACGCTGATATGCCTGCGTCCGCGATGTGCTGGTACCTGTACAGAAACCAACATTTACAATTTAATATTCAATTCAAATTCAAATTTATTTATTTCTCCACAAACGATACAAAGGGTGCTTAAATCTACATTGTACTTCTTAGAAATACTGTTTGTGGGAGCTGATGCTTGTACTAGGTTAAACCTGTGTTACAAGTAATAAGAGAATCTCATTTTCTTTATCTTTCTGAGACTGTTTTTTAACTGTTTTAATTACGATTGTAGTGCTGCAGAACTTTATTAGGTTAAGTTATAATAATACTAACATCAAAGTAGTACCTAAGTAAGTATATTTTCTGCAAATATAAAGAATTAACCAATAAGTTTATGTAACAAAGAAACTTACAGTTTTAGAAGAATTTACGGTGAGTAAGGTCTCCAGAGCTCCACTGGGGGGGGGGGGGGGGGTTGGCAACGTGAGTGATACCCCCGGTATTGCAAGCGTCTATATATAGGCTACGGTGACGGCTTACCTTCAGCCCGGCTGTATGCTTGTTTGCCACCTTTGTGGTATAAAAAAATTTACTTACACAGTATTCTTGTTAATCTGTTCTTCGGATATCTTAAGCGGGTAGGAGTAAGTAGTAATATTGGCGTCGAGCCCGGTCGCCGCGCGCAGGGCTGCCACATTCAGCGCGTTGACGAACGACGGCAGCGAGTGATGACCCTTATTGTTGTACCATGCTATTAAGTGCGTTACGTTGTTCTTTATGGACGAGGAGAAGCCGCCATATCTAGAACAAAAAATCAAATCAAATAATTTATTTTTCTCTCCAATCTCAATTACCTACATTTGCACATCGAACTAAAGAAGAAATGAATGGAAGATGAAAAAAAATTATTGTTAGAGACTAGTGATTGAACTAAGCATAAGCGTGTGCCTCAGGACGCTAGTCTCTTGTTCTCTAGAATATTTTTTTTAAAGAGAGGTAGATAATAGGGCACAGCGGATAATCCGCTCCGCATTTTTCTTATCCTTCTGGGGAAGGAACTCCACCTTCGATCGTATCGTAGCCAAATAGCATTGGTCTCGGCCATTTTGTGTTCCTACGTTCCTGAGTAAGGTCTCCAGAGCTCCACTTGGGGGGGTTGGGAGGGTTGGCAACGCATGTGTGATACTTAGTGGTAATTAAAACATTTTTTTTAATTCATAAAAGGTCATCTACTTATTCCAAGTTAAACCTGCATGTGTAAATCGAGTGGCTGGGTTAAAGCTTCCATTGGCCACTTTGTCATGAGTTGCGGGTTCAAATCCTGCGCAAGGCAAACATTTGTTTACATGAAATGAGTGTATACACAAGAACATACCTTTTCTCTATATAAACATCTTGTGAAGAGAGGAGCCATTTATTTAACTCATTTACTCCTGGAAGCAGCATCATGTCTGGACGGGGCATAGCATTTTCGCTAATATTACACATTTGTTTTGTATCCGTACAAGCACATGACGGATTATCCTAAAAGATAACAAAGGATATAGATAATAAATAATTAGTAAATATAACATCTCACCGGTTCGTATGACTTCGTGGCTTTTGGTGTTGAAACCTGACCATTCTAAACGACTGCGTGAAACCACAGGTGACCCAAAACCTTGCTATGCGTATTTCAATTGTATAGGTACCCTGTTACAGGGACCTGTTTAATTTTTAATAGAGTTTTGTTTTAAAATTGTCTATTTAGTTCACATTTGCAAGTTGCTGTCGGACAGAGCAGGAGTAGGAATTTATTGCAGAAACGCGACCTTAAGTTCATAAAATCTTTTAAAAACTGAATTAGGAGGAGTAACAAGGAACACGAAAGAAGGGGTCTCGCTCTTTCTTTCCGCAAAAGCCAAATAAGTGTCATGTTATCTGCTTCTTATATCCACTTATGTGAACTCACCCACTGTGTCCAATTCCTGGCTCCACCTTCTTTTAGCGTCCTCATTACATTCTCAGCGAAAGTCGGATCAGAAGTTGAATTAACTATGGACGGGTTGGACCTATAAATAGAAATAAATATTTTATTGAGGTATGAAAAAAAACATTTGATATAATATTCGGTTGTTTTTTTTTATCAAACAAGTAGGTGCGTATGTCCTTCGCACATTTTTGATATTGTCAGAATGAGATGGGGTCATTCCGTCAAATAAATTCAGTGGCGAAATCCAGTGGTTCTCGAGGTATTTGGTATTTTGCGGTTTTTTTCGAGATTTACCAAGAATACTACATTTAATTTAAAATTACAAAAAACGACTTATCAGCTAATCTAAAAACATCACTATCTGTATAAAATTGTATCTTATATGATGTTTATACTTACACCAAGAACTGTGTGGTGTTTATATACAGGTGTGAGTTCAAAGGCAGAGGGCGCTCGTTGTTGGCGGGAGGGCGGATGGTCGCGAAGCACATCGACAGCGTGATGAACAGCGCCGGCAGCCCCACCAGCAGGAACAGGAGCCATCTGTTCCTCTTGAGGTGCAGCAGCCTGGCTTTGGCCAGCGCCAGCAGCTGGCCGCGGGCGCGGGCGCGCAGCGGGCCAAAGCCCACCAGCGGCGCCGACTCGGGCCGCACGCTGGCCGTGCTGGCGCTCTTGGACGGCGACGACGTCGAGCCTGCACGATAACTCACATTACTCTCTTGTATGTTGGGCTCTGTACTCTACAATCGGCTGCTTAGTCAAGCCATGAAGAAATAACAAACACAAACTCACTTTCTCATTTATAATATTAGTATGATATCTAGTTTGATCCGGTCCGGTCTCCTTTATTACACACAAACTCTCAACCAACTTTATACCATATTTATTACCCCATTTCTCTTTTCACATTTTGTCACCCCATTTCCCCCTTTTAGGGGTTGAATTTTGAAAACCCCTGAAACACGTACTTATTCATTTACCGCCAGGAGTACTCCTTATGAGGAACCTATGTGCCTAATTTGAAGTCTCTAGACCCAGCGGTACGGGCTGTGCCTTGATATGTCAGTCACCCACAGTCTTCTTTTATTACAAGTTGTAAATGTCGAGAAAAAATGCCTGTGAAGGCCTAATTTTTAAAATAAATATACTGGTTCGATGCGCAGCAAAATTAAAATAAAATCGTTTATTTTGCAAGTATATTTACAAGAAATACTTTTACAACAAATAGTTTTACTGTCAATATTTTTTTAACCTACTAGCAATTCAGTGTGATGTGGCCTGTTGCGAAGAAATTTAATAAGAATGCGATCCCAGCTAAACACATTATAATTATGTGAGTAATCATATTGTACCGCGTTTCAGACAACAGCGGCTTGTTGTCGAGGATGCAGACCACTGGTCTACTCTTCAACAGGCAAAAGTTTTCAACAAGTCTCACCTCCAGGATTCATCTGATACTCCAGGGCATCCTCTGCGTCGGCGGCGCGGCAGATGTTGAAGAACACCTGCTCCAGACTGCTGCACTCTACGCTGTAGTCCTTGAAGCAGAGGGTGTCCTGACCATTCTCCAACACCGTGCACAATTGTAGGAAGCTGTATGAAGTAATATCCTAATTATAAAATACATAACGTAATCACGTGTCCATTACTTCGGTACCAGAGGGCGTGGATTCGATCCCCGTACGGAGCAAACATTTCTGTGATGCCATTTGTGTGAGTCTTGGAGTTTTTTTTATGTAGTACTAGTGTTTGCGTGAATATAATTATACACAGTGCTCTTATTATGCCCGTTTCCGTGGAAATAGGTGGAGTAAATAGGTTTTTACTAGGTGAGCGTGTTACATCGTAGATCACAGCGGTGCTTACCATCAAACACGCTGTGGTCAAACGCAAACCTATTTTTGATAGGTTACAGTCTGCCCGTGTACCAAATTTCATTAAATTCCGTTCAGTAGTTTTTGCGTGAAAGAGCAACAAACATACATACATCATCACAAATTTTCGACTTTATAATATTAGTAGGATAGGATAATAATTACAATAATGTTTCCATTATCTGGTAACCATACAATGGAAATATTATTGTTTTTATTACACTACATACAACTTACGTTGGTAATTGTGTGTGGGAGTTGCGTGAATTGCGTAAAATTTATTATTATTATAGCAAGGAAGACCATCAGTGATCAAAATTAAGAAAACACCGTAACTTACTTATTATTTAATCCGTTAGCATCATAGAAGGGTAGTGTGATTTCCACTTCATCATCACTGACATCAACCAGTGACGCGTTTTTGACAACATCTCTTACAACTCCCAGCAGTTGCTTAGTTCTTTCCTGGCTGCTTACATCTTCGTCATCCAACCAGCTATCTTGGTCTCTCTTGGGGTACATTACAGTCAATTTATAACCAGTTCCAAGGGTCCTCTTGATTTCAACAGGTGAACCCGTTGTGTGGATTTGACCCTGGATATAAAAGAGCAGCATTATAACTAGTTGTTAGTATAGTTAATTGGTTTATATCTGCAACCTACCTTGTGCATTATGACTATTTGGTCGCTAAGCAGCTCCGCTTCGTCCAAGTGGTGAGTGGTCATAAGGATGGTCCTGTCTTCCTTCAGTCGGGCGATCATGGCCCAGATGTCCCTGCGCGCCTTGGGGTCGACGCCCGCGGTGGGCTCGTCCAGCGCCACCAGCGGCGGGCCTCCCGCGAAGGCCAGCGCCACGCACAGGCGCCGGCGCGTGCCCCCCGACAGGCGGCAGGCCGGCAGCCCGCCCAGCGCGCCCAGGCTCAGCACAAGCACTAGCCTGTCCACTTCATCCTTCACTTGTTCCAACGGCAGTCCGCTTTTCAGTTGAGCGTACAATGCCACGTGTTCTTTGGCACTCATGTACTCGAATAGGACGTCCTTTTGCGGGCACACGCCCAGCCGTGTGGCAGTATTGTGCTGGGAGCGTATGATCACGTGCCCTTTTGTTGGTTTCATCATTCCAGTCAAGATATTCCTGTAAGAGTCAACTTGATAAAGTATAAACTCGACTTGTGTAAACTAGACAAGGTGTACTCGAAAAGGTACAAACTTGACAAGGTGTAAACTAAACAAGAGCAAACTCGTCAAGGTGCAAACTCGACACATGTAAACTCGTCAAATGTGAACTAGTCAAGTGTAAACACCACAAGGTGAAAACTCGTCACGGTGCAAACTCGACAAAGTGTAAACTAGACAAGTATAAATTAAAAAAAAATCTTACGTAAGCGTTGTCTTCCCAGCGCCGTTGTGTCCCAATAAAGTGGTGATTTGCCCTTTATGCAGTTCAATAGAGACGTTGTCAAGGGCTAATTTCGCTCTACGAGATCCTTCATTGTATATCTTGGTTATGTTTACGATACTGACTCCTGCTTTTTCGCTTGTAGTGACGCAGTTTGTAATGTTGCTACGCAGAGTCTTGATACCTACAAGATATTTATCTATTACAAGTAATTAAATAAATAAATAAAAAACCGCGCAAGGGCGTGTTGAGCTACGTTTGTAGGGTTCCGTATTTGCTTGCTTGCAGATGATTGCAATGTCATATTCTATGACATTTCTCGGGTGGTCGAGTGGCTATCAATGGTCACTTTATCCCAAGGGCCTCGGGTTCGAATTCTGCGCAAGGCAAACATTTGTGTGCATTAACATATCTGTTTGCCTTGGTCTGGATGTTTTCTATTTTTTTAAAGTATTTATTTACAAAAAAAGTATTTAAGTATTAGTACTCATACTACAAGCTTAGTTGCTTAGTTTGGGACTAGATGGCGTTGTGTGTCCAAGAATATTATTTATTTATTTATTTATTTATGTGTTTGTAACAGACATTATGTTTTATAAGCTCGTCGTCTATTACTCGGTAACCAAATTAAGCATTTTTCATCCTTTCCTTTATGGCGCCCTTGCCAATTTATATCTTAAACATCACACCTGTTTTTGGGTTGGCTATCAAAATGAAAAAGACATATAATCTACTTACCAAAGAATCGATCAATCAGCCACCCTATAATCAAGTAAATGATTCCATCAGCTACCATCATGATTGCTCCGATAGCGATGCTCATATCCGAACCTTCCTCTATAGGTGAACTCCATATATCAGCCCAGCTCGCGCCAGCACCCATCGCCTCATACCGAGCCACGTATAAGAACGAGTAGCATAGGGATGAGGACATTGAAAAGCACTGAAAACAATGATAAAAAACTTCTCGAAACGGAACGGAAATGTGTGGTAAGAATAAACATCAGTATAATACCAAATGTTAATAATTAAGTTAAAATTCAAAACGTTTATTCAGAGAGTACGCCTTTACGTGCACACTTTCTCTAGCTAAAGCACTGTAAGTAGGTACATATAGGAAGGTAGTAATAAAAATGACTATTTAAGCCATTTCGGAAAGAAAACCAAATTGAAAACTGATGAAGGAAACGGTGAAAGTAGGACAAAAATAGGGATCACGAAAAAGGTATTTAAGAGAGGTAGGGCACAGCGGATAATCCGCTCAAATCGGAGCAGCCCGTCAAAAAATTCAAAAAAATCGTCTGACCTTACAGAAGATCGTAGCCTAATAGCATAGGTCTTGGCCATGTTCTGTTCCTACGGTGAGTAAGGTCTCCAAAGCTCTTGCGGGGGTTGGGGTGGTTGGCAACGCGTGAGTGATACCCCCGGTATTGCAAGCGTCTATAGGCTACGGTGATGCTTACCATCAGATATTAGTGAAAGTAAGTTTTACGTCAAAAAATATTTTCAAAATAAGAATGGCTAGTTGCCTAATAACTATAAAAAACAATCATGAAACGATAAGTACTTACTATAAATATCTTATAGGAGCTGGACATAACGTCTTCCAAAGAGAGAGTGATGATAATAGGCATGAATGTGACGAGGTAGGCGATGGCGGCGCACACCGCCGCGAAGCTGGCAGAGCTGAACATCTTCGACAGCATATAACTGTAACATGTATTAGGTACATTATAAAAATAATACTCCAAGGTGCAAACTCGCCAAGGTGTAAACTCGCCAAGGAGTAAACTCGACAAGTGGTCAAAAACATTGATTGACTGATTATTCTAGCACAGATCCTTGGACTTACATAGCTGAAATTTTGCAAATGTTTCCGTGACAAAAGAATTCAAAGTGGAAATTGCGCGAGTTTTAATATTTATAAATAATATACCTTCTTATATAGATACCATTCCTCTTATAAACAAAGATCAACTAAGTTTTAACTAAAACTTGCATTGTCGTTTTCAAACTTTATTTAATTTTTTGAAACTACATAGCCTATGACACTCACAAATGACGTGGCTTTCTATTAAAGAATATATCGGATATTAAAATAATTTTCAAAATCGGTTTAGTAGATACAGACCCTTTACCTCATAAACTTTATATCTTTATTTTATTATTAGCTGTTACCCGCGGCTCCGCCCGCGTGGTCAAGCGAAAATGCCAATAAGTTCATTCCCGTGGAAATTAAAAAAAAAAAACAACTTTATCCTTGTCAACATCATAAAGGGAATCTCTATAAAAAAAATATCAGCTTTCTGTTATTATTCCGAATAATGTGGGAATTTTATCCTTGTCTACTTTATAAAGGGAAGCTTAATACAAAATCTAGGCGTTCTAGGTTGAGCGCCCACGATAATACACGTGCAGTCCTATTTTTCTCTTTCCCGTGGGAGTTAAAAAAAAAAACCACATCTTTATCCTTGTCAACATCATAAAGAGAACCTCTATACAAAATTTCAGCTTTCTAGGTTGAGCGCCTGCGATAACACACTTACAGTCCTATTTCTCCCTTTCCCGTGGGAATTAAAAAAAATCTTTTCTTAGTGCTCCCCTACGTTATAAAAGGAACCCCTGTGCAAAATTTCAAGTTTCTAACCCTTATAGTTTAGGCCCTGCGTTGATATGTCAGTCAGTCAGCTTCTCCTTTTTAACCCCCCCGACGCAAAAAGAGGGGTGTTATAAGTTTGATGTGTGTATCTGTGTATTTGTATTATATATTAGATCACGTTTGACAAAAAACCTATAGCGCGACTCGTGGCGCCATCTGTTGACCGATAGCCCTTTTACAACAAAACACCTATAGCGCGAATTGCGGTGCCATCTGTAGGCCGATAGCCCATCATACAGCGCCCTCTATAGTAGAAAAAATACTTTTTACCCTCATTGGGGGGGATTTCCAGGATAAAAACTATCCTATGTCCTTCCTCGGGTCTTAAACTATCTCCATACCAAATTTCATCAAAATCGGTTCAGCGGTTTTAACGTGAAAAGGTAACAGACAGGGAGTTACTTTCGCATTTATAATATTAGTATGGATATATTAGTCACGGTGACTCCTTATTTTACTGTCCAAAACTCACCAGAAACACAGCACAGAGAAGCCAAAGATGAACAATAGAGTGAAGATTAGGGATGGTGTCGACATTGGCAAGATGTTTCCGTAGCACAATACCATTGCTACACAGGTACAGGTGATGATCATCTCCACAAACGAGGTCAGGAACCATGATAACGTATGGTACTTCAAATCTACTCCCATAACCGACATGAGCTGTTGGAAAAAGTAAAGTTTCCTAATATCTTATTATTCCAAAATTTTCGTGCAGATGTATGTTACCTCAATATTGCTACAGTTAACAAAGGAAAGAGTTGACCCGGGTCTTGAATTTCAAAATATTGCGTACCTAAATGGATTTACTAGACAATTTATATAACTAGCTTTTCTCCGCGGCTTCGCTCGCGTTAATTTTATGACATCTAAGATCTCGTTTGACAACAAAACATCCCATAGCGCGACTTGTGGCGCCATCTGTTGGAAAAAATATTTTCCCATTGTAATTGTATATATATTGTAATGTAATTGTGACATACTTTCACGGGATAAAAAGTAGCCTATGTTGGCTCTGTACCCCTGACAATATATATACAAATTTTCATAATGATCGGCTGATTAGTTAAGCCGTGAAGGAATAACAAACAAACAAACTCACTTTCTCATTTATAATATTAGTTAGGATTAGAATAATAGTACTTATTCACATTGTCCTATGTAATTACAAATCTAATAAATCCATTTACGCAATATTTTATAAGAGACCTGACGAGTACGTGATTTGATTTGCGCAGTAGATGGTTTCTATACCATATTACTAGAAATTGCGCGGGGCGCGGAGGTATTTTTTTTTCTTTGAAAATTTAAAATAAGGATAAACCGAAAACAACATTATAAATATTTTTTTTTTATTAAGACATTTTTATAAAATTTTAATTATTCGCAAGGCACTCGCGCAACTTGCAAGATTTTTGTCGAATAAGATATACTTAATAGATCACAAAAATTCTGACAATCAATGTAGGTAGTTAAAGCTACATACCATGGTGTTCCCAGATTCCTTATCCTCGATGATGAATCGCACCGCAGACGCAACCGTATAGAGCAGAGAGAAGAAGAACGCCACAAGCAACGCTTGAGACTCATACAGGCCCGTCTGGAAGCTGGAGAGAACGAGGCATTGGATGACGTCATTGTCACAATTAATAATAAATAAAGACATAATTTGAAATAAGCATTGTGAATAAGTAGCATATAAAATAGACCAAAATTTCTCTCAGAGATTTGCAAAAACACATTCAAAATGTTAACCCCGGTGTTGCATGCCTGTTAGCCACCTCAGTGGTATAAAATATAAAATTAATCAGGCCATTAAAAAATATTTTTGCAACTCGCTAAACAAACGTTTATGGCCAGAAGTCCATTTATTTTAGAAACTTTACCTTAATTCCCTCTAGTCCCTTTGGTAGTGCCTTTAAAGGGACTATTTAAAAATATGAGGTACTTTACTTACATATCCCTTCTATAGCAAGGATAAGGCATCTGTTGTGTATACACAGCCCAATTATCTTCCGTCCTTGTCTCTCTTTTCTGTCTCTTCTGTATGTCACTTTTAGACACTTCGATGATGGCGCGATCTACCATATCTTGTATTTGGACGAAGCCGCGGAAGTATCGCATGTTCTCGAAGAAATTGGCTTCAGGGCCAGGGACCCACATGCTGGTAGAATAGAAAATTATTGGTATTTTTTGTGAAAAATAATGTTTCAGAATCTCTTGAGATCAAATAAGGAAATGCACGTCTTGGATGCTTGTTTCACATTGTGGTGCAACATAAACCAGACCTTACCGGTCGTGCTGGAATATTTGGGGGAGGCCTTTGTCCAGCAGTGAACTTTTTGTGGCAGAGATTATGACTTAACTCCAATAGCAACCAATAGACTAGACTTTACTAGAAGGAGTACGCGTTCGGGTCAAAAAATATAAATTTAAAGCTATTCGAGTTCGCAAAAAAGTGTTTCAACTTACTAATTCTTCAATCTATGGGTAGAAGGCACATTATCGAGGTCCATTCTGATCATATACTCTATGTTTTTGGGAGCTCTTGGTTGATTCTCGGTGTTTAGAAATACTAGACCTGAAAAACGTGGAATGGCAAATTAGTATAATTAGAATGGCACTGGAAGTAATACGCTCTCGATGCAGGCTGCTGTCAACTGGAAAGCGTTTGGGGAAGACTCATGTCAGTCATTTCCAGCAGTGGACTTCTTGTGGCTGAGAAGAATATGATGATATGATTTGGCTCTGCTAATGGTCAGTATAAACAGAGTAGAGTTAGAATTGTGAAGTCAATTGGCATACATTTATAGCAACGTCATCCTCTTGGAGTGCCAAAATCTATGTTATAAGATTCACATGTGTGCACAAAAACACAAAAAACCTTCCGTCTACTTCACTCTGCGGTGACATAAAATTTGCACAGGGGAGTTTCTCATAAAAAATATATTTTTACGACCTCTGAGACACTAGACGTAATGGTTACCATAACGGTCCGCCACCCAGGAGGGTTCGAATCCCGGTCGGGTCATGATTTAAAAAAAGGTAGTTTTTCTGATTGACCTGGATCTTGGATGTTTACCTATATACACTTCCGGACACTTGAATCGAGCCACGCAGCAGTTTCAACTTTGATTGCTGGTAACTTAACAAAAGTATATGATCAACGAAAAAGTTTTTATGCAATTTGGAAGCTGCTACACTTTACATTAATAAGGTATACTTAATTCCAAATTTAAATTTCAATAACTTGATAAAATTACAATTTTAAGTGAAACTTGTCCTGTATAACCTTTCTCAAAGACAAGACTCGGGTTGAATTTTTGCAAAAAAAAAAAGGAATTATTGGAATAAAAAAATATTCAGTAACTTGTATTGCCTCCGAGAGCGTTTATGATTGCAGTCATGCAATTTGGCATGGAGTTAATCAACGTCATTATGAAGTGTTGTGGAATGTTCTCCCATTCCTCCTCGATGGCAACTCTCAGCTCTTCCAAAGTTTGTGGTGCTGGTTGGTGAGCTCGAACACGCCTCTTTAATTCGTCCCATAGACGTTCGATGGGATTCATATCAGGGCTCCTTGCTGGCCATTCCATTGTCGTGATTCCAACATCATGAAGGTATGCCCTGACGATTTCTGCAGTGTGCGCTCTTGCATTATCATGCATAAAGATGAAGCCTTGGCCTACAAATCCAGCATATGGCATCACATGAGTCTCTAGGCAATGGTTAATGTATCGACGGGCATTTAGTGTTGGTAGACGTGGTCCTGTCACAACCTCTAGCCCAGTTTTACCATCGGCAGATATTCCTCCCCAGACTATCCACGAGCTCCCGCCATAACTCACTCTCTCTTCAATACAACACTGAACAAAGCGCTCTCCCCGCCTTCGGTAGACCTTCCTCCTTCCATCATTACCATAAAGCATAATCTTAGTCTCATCAGTAAAGAGTACCTTGCTCCATTGGCGTTGAGTCCAATGCAAATGTTCGCGTGCAAACTGTAAGCGCGCCATTCGGTGAGCTCTTGTCAGTTTCGGCCCGTTGGCTGGCTTATTTGGGCTCAGACCACGTTCTTTAAGTCTTCGTCTAATTGTTCGCGCGGAAACAGCCACTCCATGAAAGTCTCGAAGCTGTTCTTGGATCTGTACAGAGGTGAGGTGACGATTTCGTAAACTGGTTGTCGCGATAAATCGATCCTGTCTTTCTGAAGTTACCCGAAATCGCGGTCTTCCTGGACGGCGCACGTATCCACCAGTGTTGAGGTATCGATGGTATACCCTTTGCACAGCAGAACGGCTTAAAGCAAGCTGTGATGCTACATCGCGCTGACTTCGGCCCGACTGTAGAAGCGCCACAGTTTGCGCGGCTAGAAGAGGCGGTGTATCCATAATTTTAACGTTTAAATGGCTCAAATTAAAAAAACAACAATTTTACGATGTCTTAATTTCAAAACAATTACGGTGAATTCAAAATTATGGAGTTAAATAAAAAAATTATGTTAATTTAGATCAACTTTTCTTTTCAAAAGAATGCACTAATTTGGATTTTGTTTCGTTTTTCCATTCGATAAATTCAAAATTGGAACAACAGCACTTCAAAATCATTATGAATATACCAGCATCAAAACTGCATAAAAACTTTTTGATTAACTTAAGAATATTTTTATGTTTTATGTCATTACACATAAAAATGTAGGGTGGCTCGATTCATGTGTCCGGAAGTGTATGTATTTGTTATAAAATATAGTATCTTTTCGTTAGTATCATTTGTCCCCATATATTTATTTATTTATATCATACCAGCAGAAAATTCGTCGACCAAGGAGAGTTTGGCAGCGCTGTTCGCCAACTCGTCTTCGTCGGGCATAGCTCGGAAGCGATTCAGGTTCACGCACTGCAGGAGGTCCGACACTTTGGACAGCAGACCGCCGACACCCTGGAACCACGAATGTGATAAGAACGGACCTTCTATGGATTTCAAAGCTGTATAAATATCTTAAAACGTAAGTGCTCCTATGCAGTCAGGTTTCTACAGTCGTAGAGATTTCACAACTTGAGGATAAAATTATTATTTCTGTGACAATAACATTTAATTTGTATTATATGTTAGCTATTCAAAGGGGAAACGCTGCCAGTATCATCGGAACCTTGCCTAATAATAATATAATATATTTTAGTTATTTTATTATATTTTTTTAAGGTTTTTAAAAGCTTTTATTTAACTTGTTAGTTTTATGTTCTTTTAATTTATGTTTATAATAATATGTTGAGTTTAGTTTTAATTATATTATAACTACTTCCATAGTAAATGTTTAGATGATTTTACCTTATTTGTTTTCAACTTCACTTCAAGGCTATTTAAAATATTCAGCAGCAAATCTTTTTATCAACTCTATTTTAAATCTTGGTTCTAAACCAATGTTTTAAACCGTTTAGCGCAGACTGTATTCACATCAATTACACAATCAACACATCAAAAAAAAATCATGCTAAATATTACTTTTACAATATCGTTAAAAAACTAAATTCTTACTTTAAGATCACCAAACTCATCGAAAACCCCATCAATATCCACATCAGGTATCTCCTGTTCTCCAATCAGTGTGGTCTTGAACTCCTCAAAGACTGGTGAGCTGATGACCTTCCTCAGGACTGTAACTCCATCACGGTGCTCAGCTAACTTGTCAACGGAAGAGAACGCTCGGGCGAAGGAGTGTATCAAGTCAGTGAGCTTTGTCATATGAGAAAACGTGTCATTGGCCTGAAAACAATAGATTTATATTCATGTGTATTCAGCTGTTTAACATCTTTAAAATCATTTATTATTTTACTTGAATAACACATAGCTAAGTTCATGGTTATATTTTACAAAAAAAGTCTGGTGTCTGCAGGTCTATTCTCATATCAAAAACCAGTTTCAATGTCATCTCAACTCGCACTATCTCGCTCAATTCTTATTTTGTAACTGTTTTTGCATTGCATAACATTTTAACTGTTTTTTCCTACGATAATGGTACCTATAAGAAAATCAGGTCAAACTATGGACCAAATGGTGCCACAAGAACTATTTCTTTGTTACTTTGTACTATGCGTTACCTACTCACCTTCTCAATGATTCTCCTGACTAAAGGTGTATCCGGTGTGTACAAGATCTTGCCCATTATGAGTGGCTTTACAAATTTCCACACTATTTTGCCGCCCTCAATGTTTATGATGTCCTTATAAAGAGTGCGGCAGAAGTCAGCTGGAACGATCAAGATACATCAGATTGATATTCTTCTTTTTCTAAGGCTTATCTCGCTACCTAAACCTGAGCTGGCCACGATACTGATTTTTACATGGGGTGACTGTCATCAGATCTTCGCGATTCACATGAAAAACTAGATCCTTATAGGAATAGATCTCTTGTCTTTTTCGAAATACTATTTCATTTATTTTCAAATAGTATTCAGTAGGTATGTTTTGAAAAATTATATACCTAAAAAGATTTAGGAAACAAAGCAAAATGACCACTGGGAAAAAGAAATGGGAAAGAAACTTACTACTTAATTATAATAATATATCTTTATTTCAAGCAGCTCATTTACAAGAAATACTGTCTCATATTATTATAATTAAACTGGTTCTCTTCTGGATTACCACTGTTATCTTGAGCTACAAATTAATCATGATAAAAATACTCACTGGGTAGTACTTCGAGCTGTGCTTCACTGGGCGCATCACTCATGTCCTTAGCCTTTAGGACGTTCTGGAAGACCCGGCTCATGTCTAGATAGAACGGCTTCCCACACAACATATTTCCAGCACTGCTCATGAAATTAGACGCTGAAATATTAACAGGAGGTTAAATTATCTCCGTTTCAAAATTATCAATAGTTTCGAATGACAAACAAACAGATTAAGGTCCTGAGAGTGTAATAGGTTAATTTTTGTTACACGGCAGACAAAGGTACGAACCGTAGAGTGAGTCTATTGGGATATCACGAGGAAACGAATGAGTAAAATTTTTGTTATGTTTGTATTTTTATCTGAGAATAGTAATACTATACTCCCTAGGGTTTAATTCTGAAAGTACCTAATAACCCGTGATATCCAAATAACCCCACTTTACTGGTACAGAAGTCATAATAATATTTATCTACCTATATCATTTTGTTACCATGTAGTCCATGCCTGCCAAATGTCAAAAGTTGGTCGACGCCTTCCATTGAAAGAGACCATCTCCCAGTGCTAAGATAAGAGAGGCAAGATTATACTCACAAGATAATAAATTCCCAACATTTGTGAAATTCTTCAAGCTTTGGAATAGTGGTTCGTCTGCTAATACTTCGCTCAACTCGCCAACATTGCCTTGGATGGTAGGCAGAAGTTCTGCCATCTGCGGCAAGCTGTCTAACACCGCTCTGCCTTGAGACTCAGAAAGGTTGGAAGCTATGTATAGTTTTGACAGAAGGGTATTTACCACCTGTTGAAAAAGGTACATGTTTATGGTAAATAGCTCGATCGACTGTTAGTTTAGAATGGCTACTTAATTTCATGGGTCGTATTTCGGGACTTGGGACTAGATGGCGTTGTGTACTTCATACAAGAATATTTTATTTATTTACATATACACTCTCGTAAAATTGAACCAAACTAAGTGTCGACAGGCTCTTCGTCTTCACTACTTCGGTCGACTTCGCGAGAGTTTATAGCTAGCATTAGAAAATACATCAAAGTATACACGTCTCCTCGCAGTGTTTTCATTAACTAAATGATGGAAATAAATATAAATTACAAATCTTTTACTAACCTTTTCAATAATAAAACTGTAGTTGAGATTATCCACCAGAGCTCCTAACACCAACTTCGCTTGTTCATCACCAATGCCACAGAACTGTTCAACAACTGCTGCAGAAACATCTTCGACAGTCACAACGTCCAAGTTAGCAGCCACAACCACTATTGACAACCACTCGTGCTGACAGACGAATCGGCTGATGTGGTATTCGTCTTGTTTTATGAATAACTAGAAAAGTAACAAAATATTTTTTTAGTAGCCATGCATCTCCCACTGCTGGGCAAAAGTCCCTGTTCATAGCTGTTACGGACCAGTCTCCTTCAAAGGTTTTGATATTGTCTGACCATCAAAGAAATAATGAAAAACAAAATTGTTGGTGTTAAACTAGAGGTACATTACGTTGAATATTAAAAAAAACTTTATTCAAAATGTAGCATAGGCACCAGTGGCGAAGGGTGAAATTTTACTCAGGGGAAGCCGGAGCAAAAAAAAAACAGTGTTATCTTACCACAGGGATGGAGAATTCCCAATACCATATCAAGGCTTGAATCTAAGTTGCAAATTATCCATTACCATACATAAAAGCACTGATATAATATGGAAAACCAAAACAGCGTTTTAAGTTTACAACTACCTGTGAGCCACGAATACTTTTCGTACAAATTACAATGAAAATGTTTTGTAAAGCCATCTTTCCGTCTATAATCTATTTTCATAGAAGGGCAAGCACGGCCGCGCTGTATAATATCTTTTTTATTTTCAAAACTGTGTGTTTGAAAGTTATTAACTAATAAAAAGTCTGTGAGACAACAACCCACGTCTAAAATTGCAGCCATTACGAATGTAAACAAAACAGACTAAACCAAAATAAATAATTAACTACTTACACCTGAATCCGATAAATTCTATAACTATAACACAATTCACACCGACCCCTGTCCAATTCACTCTAATCTATTCAAATTTACTAAATTAACAACAAACAAATTAAAAAAACTAACAACAATACAAGCGAAAGCACCGGCGAAAGTGAATTGAAAAAAAAGTCATATGTTTGACAACTACAACGCGACAAAATATAGTTGTTTTATTATTCAAGCACTAAATACATAATTAACTATATTTTTTACTTCTCAGGTTAATACCTCTGTTTATCTTTGTCGCACTAACGTAATCTGATATATACCATCCTTGTCGTAACTCGGCGACTACCGGCTTTAATATGTTCATATGATCGGCGTGAGAAAGAGACCGCGCTAGGAACAAAATATACGCGTAAGAAAGAGACAGCCGCTACTAAAACTGTATGCGGTTACAACTCGAGAATTACCGGCTTTCGACGAACGCCTGTTGGTCGAAAGCCGGTAATTACAGCTACGCGATGTGTGATATTGCTATTTATTATTGTATAGGCGTTTGGATATCATTATTATGTATGAATCGAAATCATGTTATTAGCAGAGTCGATGCTGTTAGATAATTCACTATTTTTAAAAGGGAAGCCGACAGGAATCGTGTTATTAGGACCCCTCGCCACTGATAGGCACTCAGCATATAGCACAACGCAAATAAATAAGTGCGTGACGCTGATATATATCTTTAACTAGCTTTTCACCGCGGCTTCGCTCGCGGTTAACAACACAACAACCCATAGCGCGACATGTGGCGCCATCTGTTGGCCGACATCGCAATTGCGGCGGCACCAATAGTAGAAAAAATACGTTCCTTTTGGAATGACATACTTTCACGGGATAAAAAGTATGTTGGGCTCTGTACCCCTGACAATATGTATACAAATTTTCATAATGATCGGCTGATTAGTCAAGCCATCAAGGAATAACAAACAAACAAACTCACTCACTCATTTATAATATTAATTAGGATTTATTCAGGTGAGTTGATAGTAACTCAACCTTCGGCACCAGCACTAATATAAATTTACATAAATTGTGTAGAATTTATATATAGATCCACTGATCGTGATCAGTGATATTGATTTAAATTGACTGTGTAATAACGTGTTGCATCGTCAATCCCGCACGTTACACAGATGAACAGAGCACGATCAAGGATCTCGATGTAATGGTTGCTATAGAATCCTCTCGTCGAATACCTTACCGGTTTGAACTCGAAGTGTCCCGCGTGAATACGAGGCGCCGCGATGGACCAGAAGTTGGTGTTGTTGACGCCGAGCCTGCTCAGCGCGGCCTCCACTCGCTCCGCTGCTCGGAACAGCGAAGACGTCTCCACTAAGAAAGCGAAAGTCGTTATATGAAAGGAATTTCCAGTGATCGGTTAGACATCTACTAGAAAAAAATGTCTTAGGTCACAAGTTTTTTCAATACCCAAAAATCTCTAGGCCCCTTAAATCGAATTAATATACCGGTCTGGAAGAGATTGCTCAGCGATAAGACTGTCGTATATTGTACTTTTGTATCACGTATTTTTTGTATCACATTTTCTTTTGGTGCAATAAAGAATACTATATATTGTATTGTACTTAATACGTATAAAACGGTTCGTTAATTTACCTTTAAGGTCATTTTCAAGTAAACTTTTCTTCAAGTCCAGCAGGACAATTAATCCGTCGGCAACAGTCGTCAGGTCTTTCTCCAGCTGCATCTCGTGGAGAAGAGGTTGTAGTTCCTTTGCAATACCTTGAATACTGAAATTATTATAATTATTTATATGGAGCGATGGAAAATAATTTTGAATGTTTAACATGGCATGCAAAGGTTCGGATAAAGGCGCGGTCCCACTGCTGCGCTCACTGTGCACGAACACGTGGGCCACGTGGCACATTACAGTTGCGTGGATGACTACGTGGGTCTACGTTTCCACAGCGTGCGCAGCGATGTGCACGCTTTGTGGAACAAGCTGTGTACCGCATTCACTGCGTGCATGGCGTTGACAGCGTTGAGCTATGTTGAGCAAGCCACGCGTGTATCAATGACGTCACTTGATGGTTAACGTGTCCGTGGGTTGCAGTGTAAACAATCACGTACATCCACTTACAAAGCAAAGCTTAACACACGAGCGTAGCCTCTTCAGCAGCAGTGGGACAGCGCCTTAATCGCACGGACTTATAACATATGTGCCGTCTGATGACATAACATTGTCAATCACGTTCATTTCATACTTGTTACGTATCCTGACACACCGATCATGATTCACGAGAAGTGACGGCGGAATTTGCTGGGGTAGTATTCAGCTGACCTTCGTGACGCACCGATCGCCAGACGGAAGTGGCTGCGTTAGCATCCATGGCTCCGAACTACATGGAATCGATATTGACGGCGAAACGCTAAGGTAGCAATCAGCTGGTTTAGCGGGGCGACGTTATGTCACAATCACTTCGGATCTAACATCGACCGTTGTCGCTATGTTTAGGTTAGGCTAAGACTTAATTTTAATAACTTTATAATTAATTATTTAATTAAAATTAGTTTTAAATTCATTTTCGGTTTCCTTACAAACCTCCGACCGTAGCCTACATAAATGGCGCAGTCGGTAGGATTATGTATGTGTAACATATTTAATTGTATGTACAGTGCAAAAATGAGATAAGTAACCATTTTTGCACTTACCTACAGTGCACACTGTACCATGTTTTTGGAATAAATCAATTTAAATAAATCTATTTGTCAATCTGAGATCGCCGTTGTTGATCCTGGGGCTACAGGAGACACAATGGTGAGAATGTGTGTTGGGGTTTGTCCCGTCGTTTGTCAAGTTAAAAGCCATTGCCACATGGAATAAATAGTTCAGACTATGCCAGCACTATGCCAATTATTCCGGCGTAAGTAAAATACTTGCCTTAACACGATAGCAGTCAGTACATCATCATTGATGATCTCCATGCCCATGTCAATAAGTGCTGCTAACCGTCCCTGGGCAGCTCCAGAAACGTCAATTTTACTAGCCACGCCTAAAAGACGAGCTATATGCTCTATCATAACTTCAGTATGATACAAAATGTTGGTCACGAAATCGAATTTCCAGAATTTCTTTGTTTGGAGTTTTTGTAGCTGAAATTATAAAATTTATATTTTTATTTGTACAGTCAAGAGCAGGTCGACCTTTACATATTGGACTTTGTACCATTCTTAAGTTCTATGACGACCTCCGTGGCGTAATGGTTACCACGCCCGACCGCCACCCTGAAGGTCCCGGGTTCGATCCCCGGTCGGGTCATGATGAAAAACGAACTTTTTCTGATTGGCCTCGGGTCTTGGATGTTTATCTATATATATGTATTTGTTATAAAATATAATATCGTTGAGTTAGTATCCTATAACACAAGTTTCGAACTTACTTTGGGGCAAGCTCAATCTGTATGAATTGTCCCTATATGTCGTACTGCAAGTGTAACGCTCGACGTGCACCTGACTGTATGAGTTATGTAAGTGTAGGTAGTAGTAGTACTTTTTAAACAGACGACTACCGAAAATGTTTACTGCGTATGCTATTGAACACAAACAAATAAAATTAAAGTTTGTTTTTGTGACACATACCTAATTAATGCATCATTTAAACAAGTGTTCTTGGATAGCTAATTGATACATTTTAATTTTACTTATATATACATACTTAAATTTTGTTTACATTTATAGTTTATTCAGGTGAAAATAATAATTTACTTACATCTTCATCAATTAGAGTTTTATTAATATGTTTATTTAGAATTTCAAAAATAGACTCCGTATTATATTTATCAGTAATTTTTTCTAGATTATTTCCTTTTACAATTTTACTAATATCTGGCGGTAGTTTGTTGTTACTCCATACCTGTAGACAATTTTTTTTGTAGTAATTATTATAATCGATTATAAAAACTTACTAGAATACTAAAATGCTCTAACTAAAATGTGCCCCAACCACCACTGCCACCTAGTTTCATTAATTATACAGTTTGCAATCACCTCTGTACATGGGTGCTGTCCCTAATATAGGGAATTATTTATTCCTTAACTTAATTTAATTCAATATATTTGTCATCGTTTAAAAACTTACCGTTACCACCCGTAAGTTTACATCAGCCTCCCTAATATTATTGAGTAAATTACTATCTATTTGTCCCAGGTTCTCTTTCACTAAGTATTTTTCCAGTGGTGCCCACACATCCAGTCTATGAGCCACTGCAGCTGAAAGTTTCTTCAGATATGGGACATCCTTCATACCGTCAATTTCTTGGATGTGAGGTAATTCAGCTCTTATCAACCTAAAGGTATGTGTTAGAACTCTCAAAAATCTGAAAGAAATTAGAAATAGAAAACATGAAGCCCGAAAGTCAGATATATTGTATCAATATGAAATGAATGATTGATACTAGGGTAAGACTAAATAGGCCATTTTGGTTCTCAAAGTATCATATCTTATGTCAAAAAAAATACTTAGTTAAATGGTGGGCCATTGACGTGGACTATCATGTAATCTGTAGAGGGACTATTAAGTATCTTCGTCTTGATCATATATTATTTGTTGCTGGCCATAGGTTGTATCGATGTCTTTGTACTGTCAATCAATTCTTTAGAAAGAGTCATAATATTTTGGACCCTGCATTAGCTGACTGTACAGCCATGGGATACAAAGTCCAGGTGATACAAAATGGCTACTTACAGGGTAGCGTTGCCAAGTGGGTTCCTGCTGATATTCGTGGCGAGACACTCCTCAAGCTTGGTTTTGTTAGTAAGGTCTTCCAGCAGATGCAACTTTATCTGCTCCAGCAACTCGCCTATAGATTTGTTCATTTCATTCTTTGTATAATTACGGGAAGAAATAATCTAAAACAAGAGTTATGTGTTATTTCCTTATACAGCTGAGTCTCTTATACAAACAGGAGAAATAATAGAGATCACATTAGAGAATTTAACAGAAGAACCTAATATTGTTCTTGGAAATAACTAGAACGTGTTGCAGCCAAAAAATTTAAAAATTGCGGGTAAAATTTGAAGTAGGAAGAATTTCTTGTGGCTGAGCTGATAATGTAATAAATAAAATCTATAAACATGGCCTCCCTATTGTAGGCTAAATGAATAAATTCTCCAAATAAAGAAGCTACACGTAGTACAATAAAAAAAGTGGGAACAATACCTCTTTGATGGCCATGTCCCAGTGGAAGTCGTTCTTCAGGGTGTAGTGCACCTCCTCAAGGTTCATAGTGTGCAGGTGGCATAACAGACTATCATACTCCTGTTTCTTGAACAGCTGCAGGTTTATCTGTTTGAACCACGTTGTCATTTCGGAGCAACGGACACAGTTACTGAAAATACAAAATGTGTGTTTATTTATTCATATAATTTGATAATTTTTTTAGTAACAATGATCTTACTTTTAAGTTAGTAACATGGAATACTTATACAGAGAAGTCAGCCCCTTTATTCTCGCAACGAAAACAGTTACAATATCCATCAATTCCAGAGAGGTAGGGCACAGCGGATAATCCGCTCAAATCGGAGCAACCCGTCTGGGGAAGCACTCCCACCTTACATCGTATCGTAGCCAAATAGCATTGGTCTCGGCCATGTTGTGTTCCTACGGTGAGTAAGGTCTCCAGAGCTCCACTTGGGGGGGTTGGGAGGGTTGGCAACGCGTGAGTGAAAACCCCTGGTATTGTAAGCGCCTCTAATAGGCAACGGTGACTGCTTATCATCAGGCCGGCCATATGCTTGTTTGCCACCTTTGTGGTATAAAAAAAATCTCATGTCAATCTCAAGCGCCGACACACTCATACAAAATAGGAATGGAGCGAGATAGTGTGAGTTTGAGATGAGATTGAAACTGTTTCTGTTACGAGAATAGACCTGCAGATCAGCTAACACTCTTCGTCAGAAAATTGGTAAAAGACAGCCTGGCGTCGTACCCAGCGCAAAGGTTCCCGTAATGCTGGCCGCGTTATCACGTTGAATGGCTAAAGCTAAAGGCTAAATCAATCATCTTATTGAGTTATCTTTAATAAGGTGTAGAAAGAATACTCCATTACTAGCCGAAGGGTGCTTACATAAAGAAACAGGTTTCAGGTACAGACAAATCTGTGCGGGTCGGTACCGATCTGTGCGGGTCGGTACCGATCTGTGCGGGTATTTATTTATTTATTTATTTAAATTCACCAACAGTTAAGAGCATCTGATACAAACGTCTTAATTCTATTCCAGTATATATGTAACTTAGATGTCTAACTAATTAAAGGTAAATATGGCATGCTATACATAATTGGACATTGATATCACGACATTCACGACTTACAGTGGGTAAAAATAATAATGAAAACAAAAAAAAAACTACCTAACTCAAGAAATGTTGAATCACCAGTTTACGAAGCTGGGATTCCGATGTGAAATTTAAATCTAGCTTGACACTATGGCTGTTATACAACTTACAGAGCCTCGGGATTGGTGAATTCGCGCCTAGCACTGTTGTTCTTAGTGGCGGGACAAGTGGAGTAATTGATTTACGAGGTGTTTTATAAGGCAACCTATAATTTATACACGAGAGCAATTCTGCGCAGTCAACTTTTCCATTGAGAAGCTTATGCAGAAACACAAGATCCAGCAACTCTCTCCTATTTTTTAAACTAAGCATATTGAAATGGGCTAGTCTATTACTGTAGAATTTTATATTCTTAGCTATTCCTGCCCCGAAGCTTAGGTGCCATAGAAAGCGCTTTTGAACTCGCTCTATTCGAAGCATGTGCGATGAGTAATGTGGACGCCAAACGACACTACAGTACTCCCAAGATACTGCGAACGAGCGAGTAGTAAACCGCGATCTTAGTTCTAGGTTTCCGAAAACTCCTTACATTTCTCATGACAAATCCCAGCATTTTAAGAGATTTCTTTATTATGTTATCCATATGGGGGATAAATGTAAGCTTCTGATCTATAAGAATTCCTAAGTCTCGCACAGTGGTAACCTCCGTCAATGTCGTCATGCCAATACGATATGATGAAGGAATTTTATTTAGCTTTCTAGTGAATTTGATGTGCATACATTTGTTTGCTTTAAGCTGGATTCTATTATCTTCACACCATGATTGTAGTCTATCGAGATCACTCTGGAGCAACTGTATGTCCTCACCTTTCTCGACGACTCTTATAAATTTTAGGTCGTCTGCATATAAAAATGGTTAGGAATAATGAAAACAATAAACAATATCATTAATAAAAATATTGAATAGGATTGGGCCCAAATGCGACCCTTGCGGAACACCACTTGAGGTATATTTAAGTTCAGACCTATGTCCATTGACCACGACGTAAAAACTGCGATTAGTTAAATAAGATTTCATCCAACTTAGTAAAGGATCAGTAATACCATAAATGGACAATTTGTAAATTAGTATTTCATGCGAAACCACGTCAAAGGCCCTACTAAAATCGGTGTATATTGCATCTATTTGTTTATTAGAATCCATTGATTTAGATAGTCTTTCTATAAAAGTGATCAGGTTTGTATTGGTTGATTTAGATTTTATAAAGCCATGTTGATGATCATTTAAATATTTACTAAAATAATGCACTATGTAGGGACATAATAAAGCTTCAAAAGCTTTTGGTATTATGGACAGTATAGATATACCCCTGTAATTAGTAATAAAGCTGTCGTCACCATTTTTGAAAACTGGTACAACCTTCGCTGTTTTCCAGTTAGATGGGAATTTTCCACTACCTATTGAGTGGTTAAAAATAATTTTAAGTGGCTTGGCCAGACTCGTCGCACACTTGGCTACTAGAATGGGTGGTATGTTATCAGGCCCCGCCCCTTTTGTTACATCTAGTGACTTACACTTCTTGAGAATTTCTTCAGCTTCAAATTGTATTTTGGATAATGATTCGGAATATTTAAATAAATTATTAAGGTGCTTAAATTTATCTATAGGTATGGGTACTTGAGGAGCAGAAACACTATCAACAGTCACTGAGGAGAAGTGAGACGCAAACATATTACATATCATGGTTTCATCTGAGGTAGTCTGTGAATCGTTTGACATGGTTCGAGGGTAACTACATTTTCCACCCCTTTTACTTTTTAAATATGTCCAAAAAGACTTGGAGTTACAAGTGATTCTATCTTCCATGTTGTGCAGGTATTTATTATAACATTGTTTGGTCTCAGCCCTACATCGTGCCCTTAGAAGGTCGAGAGCCAATTTGTCACGTGGGTTTCTAAATTTATTATATTTAATTCTAATTTTATTTTTTTCCTTTAACATACGAATCAAGTCTTTACCAAACCAAACAGGATATTTCATTTTATATTTTCTTTGTATTGGAACAAATTTACATATAATATCTTGTAGTATTTTATCAAAAGTATACACCATTTCATCGACACTATCAAGTCCTCCCAATACTTCCAACCAATCAATTTTATTTAAATTAATGTTAATGGAGTCAAAGTCAGCTTTATTAAAATTTAATCTTGTGTTATTAGCATTAGACTTCATCTTTTCAGGAATTACAAATTCACAGTCAATCTCCAAAGGAGGGTGATAGCTATCTACTTTGCTTAAAACATCTGACGCAGAATACACGACGCACTTAGGAAAATTTGTAAAAACAAGATCTAGAATTTTATCACGGCTATTAGTTACTTTATTGCATTGTGTTAATTCGTTAGTGACTGAAAATTCTATCACCATTTCGGCTACCGGAGAATAATTAATATTAGAATCAACATAGTTATCAGAACCCCAATCTACAGACGGTATGTTAAAATCACCAATTATGCATGTATAACAGTTATATTTTTCCATTAAATTGTTACAACTGTCAATGAACAGCTCTAACTTTTCCTTGTTAATTGGAGGTGGAAAGTAAACTGCGCAGAAGTTAACTTTTATTACAGAATTACCCGTCGGGACATCTAGGCTAATCCACAAATCTTCGTTACTAGTATCAAACGCGAGCAATCTGTTAGAACTGAATTTTTTTTTAATCGCAATCAATACTCCCCCTCCGTCGGACTTAACCTTAGGTCCAGATGATTCTCTATCTTTCCTATATATCGTGTATCGCTCATCAAATAATTCACCATTATAAATTGTACTATTCAGCCAAGTTTCAGTTAATATAACTACATCAAAATCACAATTTAAGAAATTACAATAAAAATCATGAGTTTTAGTACGTAGACCTCTAACATTCTGATAATACAGTTTTAAACCCGCGAATTTTAATAATAAATATAATTCTAATATACGTGCAAATTATAATAACGAAATTAAACTATTGATTCAAGTGAATGAAAGGTCTTGATAAGCCTATACTCCGAAGTATCAGACTTGCGCATAAAAATCTTCCCATTTCTCACCCACACATATTTATAACTCATTTCTTTGGCCTTCGCTCTTGCTGCTTTATGAAGCTCTTTGTTGCCTGCAGATAGATGTTCCGTCACAAATATTGGTTGGCAGTCACCAGGGAATCCCAGGTGTGTTGAATTTAATTTATCTTTAGGAGCTTTCAGCCTGTTGAATTTCGATGCTGACGCTAAGAAGGTATCGCGTAATCTTGGATTAGACAGCTGAACAATAATTGATCTAGGACGTTTGCTGTCTCGGTTAATTTTAGCAACACGAGAACAGTATAATATGTTGTCTTCCTTCACCTCCATACCAACAACAGTACCGAGCTTTTTAACTACAGCTACAAGATCCTCCTTTTTGTCTTTGGGTAGGCACTGTATTTCAATATTGCTGGATCGAGATATTTGTTCTATTGTATTAATTTTACTAGACAACTCCATTATGGTATCTTTCATTGCACTGTTTTGGTTTTTCAGTTCCTTAATAACTTCAGACGACTTTTTAAATTCATTTTTGATGTCTTCGTATTCAGAGCTAATAAATGATATGGAGTCTTTCACTGTCCTTAATTCCTCAGAGATGGTTCGAATTTTCACATCAAACATATCAGCCATAGATTGCTTTAGATCATCCTTCAAATCCCTTACGATACTACGGACTTCCTCTCTAATTATATTTCGTACTTCGCCTTCAGTAAGGCCCGAACAGGATCCGGGTGGAGACATAGCGGGTCTTTTTGTGGATCGCGATAAGGGAGTTGTGGTTTTTGGGGTGTTTGAAGTCGGCAATTTGTCCCGCGCCACCGGTGTATTATCATTTCGGCTACCTCTGGGGACCTTAGAGCACTCTGGGCACTTCCAGTTAGGCGAGCGCCTTATTGTCTCATTTTCGTGTTTATTTGTTGTCCCCAGACATTCCATATGAAAGTAGTTGGTACACTTTGAGCATTTAATATGTTCTCCATCCTTATTAACGGTGTCCGTACAACACCCCCAGGTAATATGATCCGCCATTCGTAGTAAAAAAATAAACTTGGTAGCGGGCGGGTTGATGTTAGCGGGGGAGCGCGCGGCAGGCAGGCGGCAACGAACCGGCGAATCAGCGTGCCGAGGCGCAAGCGATGACTCCGCTTCGATTCACAATTGCAATATTTTCGTTTTAACAAAGGTTCTCTCTTTTCTTTCACTTTTTTCCTATGTTAGATTGCTTCTTTAGAATGTAATGGGTGACTGGTGAGTATTAGGGAGCAATTGCTTTCTGATGTGAAATTGCTATGTATTTTTAAAGTACTTTAGGAACTGTTAGATTAATTTTCACTTATGTTCAAATTGCTATGTGAGAACAGGCAGGCGTTTTTCACCAAGTTATAATAAATCAGTTTTAAGAAATAATTAAGTTGATGCGTAGTGGCGAGAGTATTTTCACACCAATAAAAACACTACACAATGCAATCGGTAAAGTTAACGATGATAATTAGAAACACTGCTGTTTATAAGTTATGTTTACGAATATTACACTGTAACTACCCTCGATTCATTCACCAAGTTCACATTCACAGTTCAACACCAAATTATTTTGAGAAATATAGTTCAAAACAGCGAAACCTCGAACATCGCACTATGTTATTAGTGAGACTTATACGTAACACACACTGTGGTATAGTTTTTTACCAGTTATTTGTACTATTTCACTCGCGATTAAATTAAATATGCGGAGCTCGTGAATACGTGACTGTCGTTCGCGAATTTTTTTTTTTTTAATAATTAATATAATAAAGGTATTATATTTATATGTATCACAATGCGATCTCTTATAAACAAACTGGTTTCTGGTACTTACAAATCTGTGCGGGTTGTGCCTGTTTCTTTATAAGTAATCGCATACATACACTGAATGAAATATACCCGCACCGATCAGTACCGTCTCGTACAGATTTTTCTGCACCGGAAACCTGTTTCTTTATGTAAGCACCCTAACTTCAGATTGATGAAGGTATATGGTAACGGACATACATAACCACTGCGATTTAAATTCTATTGTGTTTCTGACAAATACTAACCTACTATTTAAAAAGAGTGTACAAGCGTCGACAACATTCCCTGCCAAGCCAAAAGCAATTTTGGTCAAAGACTTTTTAGACATTAGCTGAGTTGCCACAGTTCTCAACTTGGCTAATTTATCTTCTGTTACCCAGCGAGGTCTCTCCGGAGATCTTGGTCCATCCTTGACTTGTTCTAATTTAGACTCTGTTTTGGAGATGACAGCATTCAGATTTGTATAGTCTACGTCTTCAGTAAGTTTTAGTTCGCTATCATAACCCTGTTAAATAAATAAGTTATTTAACGATAGACATAGGAAATCTCAACTAGTTGAAAACAAGGAATCATTAACTTTTTTTGCAATAGGTACTACCATAATTATTATTTTTTTGTTTTTGTCTATGGTGCAGAGTAGGTTTCACAATAAAGGCGCTGTCCCACTGCAGCGCACGCTGCGCACGCACACGTGGGCCACGTGGATGACTACGTGGGTCTACGTTTCCACTGCAGTACAATCGATGTGCACGCTTTGTGGAACAAGCTGTGTACCGCATTCACTGCGTGCATGGCGTTGACAGCGTTGAGCTATGTTGAGCAAGCCACGCGTGTATCAATGACGTCACTTGATGGTTAACGTGTCCGTGGGTTGCAGTGGACACAATCACGTAGATCCTCTTGCAAAGCAAAGCTTAACATCTTCGTGCGCAGCAGTGGGACAGCGCCTTTATGTTGATACTTTTTTAGTGCCTTTATTAGTTCCCAAAACAACCGAACATGTAAAACATTTTATATTAAATTTTGAGGTCATTATGGATCATTAAAATGATTATATTAAACAACTTACCTGTGAAGCGTAGACTAAGGGAGGAATCTCTTTGAATATTTCTCGTTTGTCTATCTCACAAACCTGTCTTTTGATCACAGCAAGGGACCCCGTGCTGTCAGGGAAATAGTCGGAGAGAGACACGTTCGGCCGACAAAACACTGAAGTGCTGTTCAAGTCTATATCTCGGAGAAGTCTTACTAGCTGGAAGGATGGAATATAAATTACATTTTATTTAAAGAAACAGTAGATAATAATAGCCATTTAAAGCTATTATAATCCGCTTCTAAAAAAATGTGTTATTGAGATTAAGTACCTATACCTAATTTGTATTATCCCCACTTAAATAATTATTTAAATAGATTATTATACTTTTAGCAAACTCATTTTACTAAAAGTGTAATAAATATTTTTAGTCGTACCTACTTTTTTATAGTCATGGGAAAGTATTTGCTTAAACAATTTCAGGATGATTTCTTTTATATTTTATCAGATTAGCGACATAATTACCAGTTACTTCGTAAAGAGATTAATGTAGGTACAATCATAGTATAAGCTTTGCTTAGTTTTGAACTAAATGGCGTTATTGGTCCAAGAATATTTATTTATTTAATGTCATATACAAATACTAACATGAATCCTATCCAAATTAGTTAAAATATCTTCGGCGATCTCCAAACTGTTCTCGGCAACATTCAAGAAATTAGTGACATGAGGTCCACCGTACAAATCTCTCAATTCGGCCCACCAGTCGCCCCCAGTGAGGAATGCCAGCGCAATGTTATAGTTCTCCAAATTGGTCTGAAGATACTTCAGGTAAATAGGGATCTTTAGATCATAAGCGTACTTGACAGATTTTTTTAAGGATCTCATTAATTGCTTTCTGAAACAAAAATAATTGAAAATTAATAATGTGCCATTATTTGCTAGAATTCTAAACTTATATTGTTTTAAGTTGTTCAAGATTTTTAATACTTTACTCGCGACGTTTACAATTCTTACAACAGGTTTCATAATAATCTGATCAGCTAATTCTATCAACTTATCAGGAAATCGAATACTTTCAGCTAATGCTACTTTGATAATTTCGACACACTTCGACAATATATCTGAGAGATAGATATCAATGCATCGAGAAACCGGACTTTAATAACTATATTTAAAAGTTTTATAGGTACACTTTTGAATATCATAATCTTCAAATAAATATATCCGACGGAAATTTCTTACCTTTCATTTAAGAACGAAGCAATATCATCAATTTTATCTATATTATCACTTTCCAATACTCTAATTAAATTCACAAGACCATTCCTTGTACTTTCTATATCTTCATTTAATACATTTTGGACCGCTCCGTAAATTAAATTGTAATCTTTGTCGCAAATCTGTCGTTTTACCCTATAACCTTCATTAAGAATATCTTTGGTATTAATATCGTTACTTAAATTATCACACATTACTTTTATTGCACTAGTTAAGGTATAATTGTCACTATTAGTCCATAAAATATCTGTTATTAGATCAAAGAATAGTGCTAAAGTATCACTAGGTCTCCTTTTAAAAAGATTCTGTAAAGTTCTTAATTCTGATTCTAGTTTATTTGTATCTACAGTTGTATTAGTTATATCTTCTACTTTAAGATTGTTCAATGAGTTTGATAACTTATTTACAGATGCTACAACTCTAGTTAAGTAAACAATAGAATAAAATTGTTTTGTATTTATTTCATTGTAAAGTTTATAATATGCATCATTCACGTCTATTTTGTAATTAAGGATTGTATCCACAGTCCTTTTTAGTTTCTCTTCAATACTGTTCGTTTTTAAATCATCTTCTGTTATTCTTGTATCATTCTTCTTTGCGATATCTCGCAGAAGATTTGCAAGTTCTGTTGCTTTCGTAAATGCATTTTTGTAATCACTTGTTAAGTTTTGTACTGGTAGTGCATAGAAGAAATATAGCTGAAAATTTTAATCATAAGAAACATCAAATAAGAAAACAGATGGGCCAAAATTACAAAAGTTACAATATCGCAGGAAAATCATATGCTTAATTAATTTCCTGTGTTTGTTTGATGTAAATTAATAAATATTATTGGTTAAAACAAATTTAAAGTTTAATGATAAGTAGTAGTCAGCGTATCTGCCAATTTTTTTTTCAAAATTTTCGACAACAAAAGCTACAACACACCAGTGTGGCTCTCTCGGAGTTGCGGGTGTTTATGTGCAGCGGTGATTGCTTACAATCAGAGAGTAGTATTACTATGAGTCAGGTGACCTGTCTACTATAAATAATAAAAAAAAACTCATCAGGGTCAAAGTGGCCTTAATAAATTAGAAAAACTTACCGGCTTAGCAAAAATATCAAGGAGAGTATTATCCCCTCTTGGCAGAGATATCCAATAGAGGATTGATGGACATACAAAAGGCTTGATTTTATGTATGGTTGCGGCGTCGATGCCGCCTCCAGGGAGAGGCTGAATCGCGTCCAACACTGCTTCGCAGTCCCAAAACTCAGAAAGTGATGCTCGACGAATCTGAAATTCGCATTAATTTTTTGTCTTGTTGATTTTCTTAACGGCATGTAGATTTTCATTTTTGTAATAATTTATCTGTCTTTAGGAATATTTTTCATTTAATCAAGAAAAAATCTGTAATTTTTATTTGCTGAATAAAGTCATCCATGAAAGTTCCCGATTCTGTCGACCAAAACTTAGTTAGCCAAAGAAAACTTAAATTGGTAGAGCGCGTCTTTATAAACCACGGAGTAAATCGTGCTTTATGGGCTATCTATAATCTATAGCAACAAGTAGGTACCCGAAACATACAAAAAAAATGAAATTGTTTTTGGTATATGTACCTGACTCATGAAACCGTAATCGAAATAAGAGTTGATGAGAGCTCCTACGAACTCTGGTAGTTTGTCGTAGATTATGTACAGCCCGGTGCGCCGAGTGAAGCCCAATATTTGTAGAATATTCGAATTTGGTTCTGTAAAAGATTATTCATTGGAAATTATTTCAAAATTCATATCAAGTGAAATTATAGGAGTTTGTACAGATTTTTTTGATGACTCGCTCGATATGTCTGACACGTGCCATCGCAACACCATGTCGTGGGGCATTCGTCCTCCAATGCAGGCAGGTCCATAGGCAAAATAAAAAAGAAACAACGCGGCGTCTAATAAAATTTGTCTTACTACAGACAAAAAGAAGTTAAAAGTAATAAATTGTGAATTGACAGGACGTAATAAAGGTACCATTCAAAAGATTCACAATGAAATGTATTACCATTAATTTCACTGAAGTAAACCATCAGATCATCAGCAATATTGTAAAACATTACGGACAATGTCTCCAGTGAGTATCTCCAAGCTGCTCTGCCCAATTTCTTACATTCTCCGGCTATTATCGTTCCATTGGCACATTTGATGTACTCCTCCCACATCAAGCTCGTGGATAGATCAGAGCTGACCGTTGTGTTAATGGACGTCAATACAGCGTCTAACTTTGAAAAGAAATTCCTGAAAAGTAATAAGTATAATTTTATTAAGATAAGAGATTTAAGAGGAAGAAGCCTTCCCCTTCCTCTTAAATCCGAGAAGAGTTTACATAATCAAGTGTAGGAAAAGGCAGGAGTCGTGTCTTGTAGAGAGGTGAAAGAGCTGCCACAAGACGGAGGAAAATTGAGGCTCAAAAGCGCAGCTCATAAATTTAGAAGAGAAGAGACTTATAGTATAAATTTTATTAGATAATAATTATTCCATTGGGTAGTGGAATTGTATTTTTGTTTTTAGTTGTAGTATTATCTTTTTTTCTAAAATATACTTACCCAAAAATTAAATTTGTATCAGTATTGTTGACGATTTTCACAGCACGTTTCCAAGCGTTTACAAAACTGAGTGATCCATCATCGACATTATTCTTAAATATATTAGTAAGTGTATCGTTTAAGACAATGATATCATTTATCATTAAGTTAAACGCAGCTGAGAATTTTAGAAATGTGTGGGGTTCGTTTTCCTAAAAAAGAAAATGGTAAATGTTCAGTTCTGGACCAACAAACAAAATACTTTTAAGGTGAGGTTTACGTTATGCTGCTGCGATAAGATCACACAGGTTTCACTGGAAGAGCGATGGGGATCTATCCAACTCTTCTGTAGTGAGAGGTTTAGTAATAAAAATCGGACCTGTGCAATCTCGTAGCCAATTTGAATAGATATCATACACTGGAAAAATTACTTCGGCTATTATTCCAAGTTCATTGACTGTTAAAGATTAACTAAAATTATATGGCTGTCAGCGCCGCACTACACCAGGCTTCTGAGCGAAACCGATAGCGGCAACTAGTCTACAAGGTCGTGTAGAGTCACGATCCTCAACAGAGAGGGAACGACTAAGAACCCTCATTCCACTTGGATAAATTATTTGATCCCTCAATGAATCCTAGGCGACTTTTTTTCTCACTTGAATCCATCAATGGATCCTAGGCTTCTTTTAAAATTCCACTTGAATCCATTATTTGGTATTATTTATGATTGATTCTAGGATTGAAGAAGAGGAACTAAATTTATCTTTAAAATACTTACGCTAACATCATTCATATCAAGATACTTCTTCCATTGCTGCTGTAGTTCATTGTCCATACACATCAACGTCTCCAATCCTTTGACCGCAGTCTTGGAGCTGTCGTTCAGTGTTATGTACTCTGATATGCTGATGGAAGAGCAGGGCCAGGCTGGCTCCGAATTCATTAAGACTATTATTGGTTCTATCTGAAAGAACACACTTATATGTGAAAAACGACTTGGAGATTAAACTTTATTGACTTAGCTCTACGAAATAGTGTATTTTAGAAATGGATAGAAAAAGTTTTATTTCTTGTAATTTAAATGTTGTAAGCTTCTTATTAGAAGAACCAAGCTTCTGATTTATAAAACAGTAATACGGCCTATATTAACATACGGCTGTGAGGCTTGGACGTTGACACTTAAGGAGGAGAAAGAGCTTTTGGTAGCGGAGCGTAAAATCTTCCGGAAAATCCTCGTACCGACGACAAATAATGACGGAAGCTGGAGAGTCCGAAAGAACGCGGAGTTAGAGGCACTGGTGAACGATACAAACATAATTGGTGTTTATAAATCCATGCGCCTCCGCTGGCTCGGTCATCTTGAAAGAATGGAGAAGGGTCGGAGCGTCAAGGCAGCTTATGTGGGGAGGGTGTCAGGTATCGCTGGACCGAAGCGGTGCTGGCTGATCTGCACGAGATGGAAGCAGTGGACTGGCGGGACTTCGTGCAGAGCAGAGAACTCTGGCGCACTCTAGTATCAGAGGCCAAGATCCACTACGGGTCACTGAGCCAGCGGAGTAAGTAAGTAAGTAAATGTTGTAATTACTATGGCAGAATAAAATGTAGTCTAAATTGTTTATTTTAGTTACTTAATATGTTTGTTGTAATATTCTGCCAAAAAAGATTGGTTTTCTCTTTCTTTTAAAAAAAAAATGTAGATAAGACAACAAATAGGCATCTACTCATCGTCGTCTGACTTAATGGCGCTGGTCTTCCACAGATGCCTGTTTGAAATATAGCACTACTGTGTTTTAGTAATGAAATAGGAAATTGACAAACTTACTTCAGTGCTATCATTAACGATAACATTCGCAAAGTCGACAATAAGCTGTGGAGCATTTGGCACGATGGCTGCTAAGGCGAGGGATGTCTTCTTCGGCAGTTTCGATGAGTAAGGCTCGTTGTTTAACAGTGCTTAAACACAATATTTTTTGAAGTGAAAACTTCTTTAGCGGCACATGGCACTTTTTTAGATGGGTAAAAAATGTTAAACTCGCGTCAGATCGTCAGATCCTGATCGTAGAAAATAGCGCGATTCAGAAACTGCACAGTGCCATCTATTGAATATTTTTTTGAAGTGAAAACTTCTTTAGCGGCGCATGGCACTTTTTTTAAACCGATAAAAAATGAAAATAAATAAAAGAAAAGAAAATAAAACAGATGAAGGGAACGTTGATGTTTAAGTTTTCACTTGTGCCGGCACTCCCGGAGTGCAACCCGTCTTTTTTGTTAAATGATTGATAATGTTTATTGGTATATAATTTTTTCGAAAATTAAATACTTCACAAACAGTTGATACAAAATGATATTGGTAGTATGAAAACATAACCAGGCTGCATAACTATATTTTTATCAAAGTTTATGAACTCCTCTATAGCAGAAGGTTCATATGGACGCAGCTTGCCTATGTGTCAAAATAAAGGCGCTGTCCCACTGCTGCGCACGAAGAGGCTACGCACGTGTGTTA
The DNA here is from genome assembly GCA_905163395.2 of Endotricha flammealis. Taxonomy (NCBI): domain Eukaryota; kingdom Metazoa; phylum Arthropoda; class Insecta; order Lepidoptera; family Pyralidae; genus Endotricha; species Endotricha flammealis. The sequence continues at coordinate 546,802 of LR990871.1, read as the reverse complement.
AGCTTTGCTTTGCAAGAGGATGTACGTGATTGTTTCCACTGCAACCCACGGACACGTTAACCATCAAGTGACGTCATTGATACACGCGTGGCTTGCTCATCGTAGCTCAACGCTGTCAACGCCATGCACGCAGTGAATGCGGTACACAGCTTGTTCCACAAAGCGTGCACATCGCTGCGCACGCTGTGGAAACGTAGACCCACGTAGTCATCCACGCAGCTGTAATGTGCCACGTGGCCCACGTGTTCGTGCGCAGCAGTGGGACCGCACCTTAATACAACACTTCCTACCCCATCTAATTTTTTTCTAATGAAATTCGTTGTGAGTTCCAAGACAGTAGTTTCTCCCCCGGGAGGTCAATACGCTTCATTGTTTATTGTCAATTTTAGGTCACGTTGACCCTAAGATTGACAACAAATTGATTGATGATCTACAGAAGACACAACGGTGGGAATGTGTGGTGGGCTTGTCCCGTTATGTTGTAGAAATATAAAAGAAATAATTTATGAACAGCTCACCACGTGAATAACACGTCGAAGTGGTTTATACTGCTTTTGCAATAGGAACCTCATTTATAAAAATGTTGGCCTTTTAAAAATTATGTCAATGACTTTATCGTTACCTGTTAACTCCATAACAAAATCGTTCACAATAACCGTGGGTCCACTGGTGGATCTTAATGCTTGTTTTATTTTAAGCCAAGTATCGGTTCTAATGTTAAATAGACCACGATCCATGACATCTAAAAGTCGGAATAGAAGTTTGGCGCTGAAATTAATATAAAACATTTTGATATAATAATAGTGTAGAAAGTGTAGCAACGAAAGCTGACAAATCAAAACCAGTAAGAGTATAAAATAAAATGTACCATGAAACAAAAACGACATTTATATTATACTAGCTTTTTCCCGCGACTTCGCTCGCGTTAATTTTATGAATTTATATAAAATCCCTCATTCGCCTTTGGACAGATTCTGGTTTGGACAGATTCAGGTTACTACGACAGATTCTTGTTACGGCAGAAATAGTACTAGTAGTAGTAGTAGCATAAAAATAGTTATTTATGCAACTGCTACATAATGAGGGGTATTAATACACGAATGTGGGTTTATCACATGAGTGTGTTAATACCTACTTGCCCACATAGATCTCGTTTGACAACAAAACAACCCATAGCGCGACTTGTGGCGCCATCTTTTGGCCGAGCCAGCGCCCTCTATAGTAGAAAAAATATGTTCCCATTGGTATGACATACTTTCACGGGATAAAAAGTAGCCTATGTTGGGCTCTGTACCCCTGACAATATATACCTAATACAAATTTTCATAATGATCGGCTGATTAGTCAAGCCGTGAAGGGATAACAAACAAACAAACTCACTTTCTCATTTATAATATTAGTATGATTTTATTAATGCAAGGTATTTTCAACACAATGTAGCTATATTGTTTATTGAAATAAAAATTGAAATATAGAAAATTAATAATGCCCGTTGTCATTGTCACCAACGCCTTTTAACGATATGAATAACCTTATGACATCAAAAGTCATACAAATTATTATAGTTAGGTTATTCCTATTGCTAGGTAGGACGCATTGGTGAAAACGTGAATATGATAGACATAATTGATAGATAGTCAAACATGAGAGACATGGTGTCAAAACGAAAAAAGAGCCTCTCGAAATCTCTTGGGCTATAAATCGGATCCAGCCTAATCTGGTTATAGTTAAAAACATTTTTAAGAGTACATACTCTCAGTACCTCAGTTTCAATAGTAAAAAGAACTGTGTAGCTTGTATAAAATAAAATGAAAATTTGTTATTTACCTCAAATGTAAGCTCCGTTCAAGATGATTCCAATTAAACCAGAACTGTTTAGACTTTTCCAACATTTGGCTAACTTTTGCTTGTGTTTCCACATCCATACCAAATGTTTTATAGTCGAAGAGATACGGGTAATCTGCGTTCAGTGTCATGTACAAACTCTTTACGTTGTTGATCAGCGTCGTCCAGTCGACTGGGTCCAATAATACTGATGAGTTCTGCACCTCAGCTATCTGAATTGAATATTCATTAATAAATAATTAAATTCTTGAATATTAATAAATTCTACACAATTCACATAATAATAATATAATAATATAATTATAAATAAATATAAATATAACAGGGACAATTCATACAGATTGAGCTAGCCCCAAAGTAAGTTCGAAACTTGTGTTATGGGATACTAACTCGACGATATTATATTTTATAACAAATACATATATAGATAAACATCCAAGACCCAAGGCCAATCGGAAAAAGTTAGTTTTTCATCATGACCCGACCGGGGATCGAACCCGGAACCTCCTGGGTGGCGGTCTGGCGTGGTAACCATTACGCCACGGAGGTCGTCGTCGAATCTAACGCTAGTATATAATAAATCTATGCATAGCACCTCCTGATCCCAAAGTTAGCCTAATCTGCCTGTGTTATGGATACCAGACAACGAATATAATTATTATTGTAAATATTATACTTATATTACAAAGAAGACTCGAAACTCAAATGCTGTCATATAAATGTTTTCCCGAGGTGTTTCGACTATATTTCTAAGCTTCAAAAATGTACTTACCGCTTTTGCTAACACAGAATCTCCTTTCATTCCATTCTCTATAACATTAGCGGTGTCACAAAGTGCAGTTGTAACATTATTTAGATCTATGTTCTCTGGTATTACTAAGTATAAGGCTGCATTGTCAGTTCCATTGCATACAATATCTTTGTCAGGTGTCGATAAACTCTTATAAGTCTGAAAAAATAATAAAATAATACAAAATATTATAAATGCTTTTAAAGTAATCTACATATTGACATTCAATTGTCCATGTCATTGACAATTTAATAAATGATCACAATAATAAAAATGAAAGACGTAAATATATAAAAAAAACACATAATTTACAAAGCGCCACCTTGTTCAAAGTTAGGCCTAACCTGCTTGTGTTACTAGACAACGGATATAAGTATGAATGTAAATATATACATAGAAAATACCCAGACTCGAGAAAAAACATAAATGCTATCACACAAATGTTTGTCTCGAGCGAAAATCGAATCCGAAATCTCGAAATGAAACTTAAATTTTGCAAAAAATCTACCTTTTCTTCATTCAGCGTTGTTGCCAGCATAATCTGTATAATATCTGGGTACAGACTCTTCAATCTCGTCACCAGATCTGGCATCATGAATCTGAGCTGATCATTGACGGCCTCTACCACAATCGTGATTGATACGAGAGTTGGCGATATTTTGTAATTTAACAGAACATTCTGAGTCACTACTTCTTTGGCTAAAGCTCCGTGAACTGTTATGCTGAAAATTAATTATTTAAATTTAAAATTAACAAAATCTTAGTACATTGCTAGTACATAGTACATAGGCTTAGTACATAGGCTACGGTGACCGCTCACCATCAGGCGGACCGTAAGCTTGTTTGCCACTTTGTGGTATAAAAAAAACATTATTTCACCAAATTTTTAATTGGATGAACCAGAAAATTTTAAGAATTAACAGTAAAGTTAAACTACGACGGCATTTAGATGGGTTTGAACACGTTCAGCACTTAAACTAAGGCACGGATATCATCAGGTGACCCGCCAGCTCATTTGTCCATCTCTGTCATAAAAAAACTAGAAATTTCGATTTTGTTGATGGACGACTGTTGCTATCGCGAGCCAGTGATGTTAGATGGCTTGAAACCACCGATACCCGCTAACACGCAGTTGACATTCATTGACAAGGATACGAAAAGGAAAATTTGAACTTCATATGTGTACAAAACTTACAGCATTTGTTTTCCGAGATGACCCTTTTCATTTAAGATCTTCTTAAAAGCGGAATCTTTGGTGAGATTAAATAATTTTTGCGAGTAAATGTCTGGCTCTTCGTAATTCCTGATTATTGTTAAACCCGCAGTAAAGTTTTTGAGTACGTCAAATATCTTATCTAGAGAGTAAAGTTGGTCACTAATGTCTCTACCAATAGTGTTTTGTATTACTAAAGACGCCATATTGTTAATCTGTAAAAGAATATGCACGTTTAACTTATTTTCAATAAAAATTATTGGTTCAATTTGATCGCTGCGGAATTTTGAGATTAGCTCACACAACCGTTGCTGCTTTCTCCTGTATTTTATTAATAAACAATGAAGCTTATTGTCCTCCTGGAGAGAGTTAAAACTGTTTTGCAACTTACTGCAGTATTTAGTTATTTTGTATTATTTTTTTGTGTAATGAAGTTTTACTATTATTATTAGTTCTCATCCATGAACCTCTTGTACGACTGACTGAATGGGACTTATTTCCAGTTCTGTGACCCTATTAATCTTGTTATCTGTCCATCTTTTACCTATCGTCAGTTGGATCTTAATGGAAATCCACCAATCAAGAAGTAGGTACTTACATTATCTCTTACTTCGAATATTCCAAAGGATTTGATCAAGTCTGCGGCGTATCCCTTCCAGGCGTCAGTACACAGTTGATTTTTTAATGTACTTGCTTCGGTTATGGATATAACAAAAAACCTAGCAAGCTTATCAGTATCGCAGAACATTTTACCAGGGAAATTCAGTTTTGATGTAAATATCTGAAAACAAAAAATAGTGTTTAATTTTCTTTTTATATTAGTTTTGTTTTAATTGACTTCAGGTTGTTATAAAGCATTTTTCTAGATACTTACATAAACTAACGATCGACTACAATGAAATGTTTATATTTGTTCTTAAGTTTGTGTAGTAAAGTCTAAATTTGAATGACTATGAATGACACATGAGTAATTTACATTATCATTGCACGTAACTATACAATACATTTGAGTTAACCTTCATAAAATAGTTTGAAATTGAAACACTGTTGACTTTTAAAATGCGTTCGACAGCGTGAGTAGTACAATAAATTCAAATAGGTATAATCTTGCATATAAATTGCATTATTAACTATAAAATTCACCTGCGTTCTTTCAGCATCGGCCAGGGCCTCAAACCCTTTGGCAATAATATGAGTTGGTAGGCTCATTAACACTTTCACACCGTCGGGGTTCCTCAAGGACACGTTATAGGCCATCTCTTTTATATGCATATTTATATCGATCACTTTTAAAGCTCCTTCCATAAGTTTCGCTAATAATGTTGAATAGTATGATATATCCTTTTTCATTGTGTCAGGTAGGAATTTGTAAACCACTTTTGTTATTTGAGCTATCCTAGAAAATAAATACACTTATCATAAACTCATATTTGAAAAATTTAGTTAATTTTACCACTAATTTATTAGGTGCATCCGAATATACATCTTCAATGATTATCATTAGATATAAGTACATTCAATAAATAATATGCTATTACAGCCAGAAATAAAACATGTACAGCTTAAGTAACTAGAAAAAAATTTAAAACCACCCCAAAAAAACAAATTTCTTCTTTCGTAACTTAGGTTATGAAATTTAAGTTACCAAAGTGGACGAAGGGATTTTGCCCCTAGACTACTGGTATATTGAGCTCTAGCAGAATTTGAAGTTTAAAACACCACGTCTATTAATCCATAAAATAATGAAACTTAAATTAAAAATTCAAATGAATGTACAAGCAGTAATAAGTCACGGTATGTGGCTTTGTCGTTACCTAACTCTAAGATAAGGTGAATTCTAATAAGGAGTTTTAATTGTATTACGAAGGTGATGAAAAAAACTAGTATCAATTCCACCATGTTTGACCTTCTTACCAATGTTTTTATAATAAAGCTAAAGTTGAGGAAGGAGGGTACAAAATTTAACTTCCAAAGAAGTGACACGGGGATACAATATTTCAATTGAGAAATTGTTAGGAAAATTTCTGAGAGAAAAGGGATCGGGGCAGCTGGCAAAGACGAATGGAAACTTATGTACAGCAGTGGATCGTTGAAGGCAGACGACACACGATGAAAGAATAATGTTTAAATATCAAATCTAAACAAAGTCGCGGTAAAACTATTAGTAAACAATTTACTCACACATTAACAACTCCAATACCAGTATCATTACCATTACTTTCTTCAAATACGGCTATAGCATTCTTAAACAGATCTTTAGGTGATTTTATATTCATGGCATCAACCTTATTAGCATTTGTTCGCAGGTCGTCTATAACACCATCAGTTGGCTTACTGACTATCCTGTTTATATACTGCATACCAGTTACTGCTGCATTAGTGATATCTCTCAATGTTTGATATGTTTCTGTATCACCAAATGTCGGTTCATAGAGATCCAATAATTTGGATATTCTGAAAATATTGTGAAATTAAAATATATTCTTTAACAAATTACTTAATGCTACTTAAACCAAAACTGACCAAATCTTGTACCATTGGTACAGTCAGCCAATAGCTAAGGTCGTAATATTATCCAAGTTTTTTTAAATATTGCGTGAAGGGATTTACAAGAACTTTTATTTATCAATAGTATTCATAATGTACTATAGAATTACATAGTTTCAAAATATGTTTGTTCTTAGTTCTCTACTCTGCTCACCTCTTTCATCGGTTTAGTGTACTAAGTAGTTAAATATACATGAATGCAGTTTTTTTTTAATAAAAAAAAAATACAACAATTCGGACCCGCGATTCACTCAACTTCCAAGACCGTCACATTAAAAATAGATTCAGAAACGGAAGAAGTAGGTACACTATCGTGTGAACGCTACACAAATCGTTTCAGCGAAAACAATAGACTTGTAAAGGTTGTCATCTGCATAAATCGAGGAAAGGAAATATGTTAATTTTACTTTGTTTTAACTCTAAAAATCGTATAAACCATGAAACCAAAAGTAATTTTAAATATTTGGTACGATTTGCTAAAGTCAGCTGAATTGAATATAAAGTTTCTTTTTGATTTAATTGTCTTTATCTGTATAAATATTGATACAAACTGTTTCCCGAATATTGTCACAAAATATCTTTACGTCACAAAAAATGGTTTATAAATAGACTGTCATATTTTGACAATGCAAATTTTAAGTGGCCCAAAGATGCTTCCCTCAGGAGAACTATGTTATGCTAGACGGCGCAGCTGAGAAACTTACATAGTCATATTAAAATAATGAAAACCATTATCACTGTCCATAAAAGTATTGGCTAGTTCCTTTGGCAGGAGGCTCTCGATATTCACCATTCGCAGCACAGCAGTAACCATACCTCCAATTTGGGTGAACCTTCTGTCACCAGTTAGCTTATAATACATGTCGCCAATCTAAAAAGAAAGTTTCAGAATGTACATAGAGATTTTCATATGGTATAATATTAATACTAATAAATTCATCACAAATCACATTGCGCCATCTCGTCCAAAAGTCTATGGATACCAGACAATGGATATTAAACTATGGATGGTTTCTTTTGAGAACAAACCCAACTCCCATCACATTTTAAGCCCCGAGCGGGAATCGAAACCGCGTCCCCTGGTGATGAAAGTATCACTACTAACGCACTACCGAAATGTCCAGATAGAAGGTAAAGGAAACTTCTGTAAGAAGTTTATGGCAAAAGACCGGGATGCGTTTGCGCAGCTAATGACTCATAAAGAAGAAGAAGGCAGTCCTGAATATAAGTCTAGTCATCGTCTAGTTGACGTACATCGTCTCATCATAACACAATATTGTCGTCATAAGTTACAAAATGTGTACGTAAAATTTTTTTATGATTCACAATACATTATATGCATAATATTACCATTTTCAATAATGTACTTTTTAAATGGATGAAGATTTATTTAAATGGTTACTACTAAAGATTACACTACACAGATAGAAAGTCACATAATCCTCGTACTTTACAATAGTAGAGGTACTTATCTGTTTATATCTATTCCTATTCTCGTGACAAAATTTTTCAAAATTAATTTTCAATCTCAAGCACCTTACTCACACGAAATATAAAATGAAAGAGATAGTGAGTGAATCTGTGATGAGATTTAAACTGTTTTTGTTACGAGAATTACCCCCCGTTTGAGTGTACAGAAATGACGTTTGTCTGTAAAGTTTTTTTTAAATGACGATACAGAAAATTTAAATAAAGACTCACTGATTTTCGACCTCCAGTTGATGGAGTTTAATTTGTTGTAAGTATGACCTGGTTTAACCCCTTTTAGGGATTCCTATTTCTCGTCATCCTGTATAAAATAAGTCAATGCTCTCTGTACTCACCATTGTTAAATATTTTTCAAAGTTCACTCCCATAACTAATTTCACTGCAATTTCTTCAAGTTTCGAGTTCGAAAGTGAACATAATTTTTCGGCCAATATTTCCACATCTTTTTTTGTCATTGATATTATATCTGAGATTGATTTTGGATTACATCTGTCTATGCCTCCTTTCAATAACTGAAAATTATGAATTTATTAATTAATATTTTTGAAATAATTCTTCTTAGCACAAATCTGCCGTCTGAACAGGTGGTAGGAAAAACATGTGACGATTCAAAAGAGCTTGCAATAAGCCTATTTGAAAAGAAATATTTAACGGATTAAAAAGATGCCGAGATGGAAGAATTTCGAGAAGACACCTGCGCGGCAGTGAGATGTTGACCTTGTTGCATAGATGGCCAGAGACGACTCTGGACCAGATTAGTGGAAAGGAGACAAAGAGGCAAGGCATTTAATAGCAATGGGATATAAATAACAGGCTAACAAAAATATCAAAAAAATTATAATACCAAGTCGTTGCTTAACACAATAGCCTTATCGTCAAGGTTGAAAAGTGGATACTAGATTGTCTTAATTATTACAAATAATTTCCCTTTATGTCGAGCCATTATAATAATTGTTATAATGTTACAACGTCGTGGGCTTGAACTTACACCTTGAAATTTCACGTCAGCTGACATTATGTGCTCTGCCACGTCGTTTGGTAGTTCTAGGTTGATACCTAAGTATCGCTTCACTTGTTTTGGATTTGTGAATAGGTCTTTAACTTTTAATCCATTTTCTGCAAACACAAATAAGATTAATAAGCCCTCAATATCTTTTCGTTCGGTGTGAAAAACGTCCAAAAACCCACGAAATACTAAATCATGTCCATATACTATCAATGGGACTGCTCTGGTCGAGACAAATTCCTCATTAACGACAGTAGTTAGACTCTATGACTATGTCTTACTTTGGGTTGAACTTGCTAACTGAGCTGCTGTATTTTATTATCCTTATAAAATCCTGCATAATGTGATCATGCAGTAAGCCATTTTCCTGTGGGTATCTCTGTTACACCAACGAATAGAAACATGCATGTATGCATATATGGTGCAGTCGTGAAACTTCAAGTTTTGATAATCTTAGTCGTGGAAGTCCACAACAACATCTTAACTTAGACCTCGAAACATAAAATAATATTTGAAAATAAAAATGGATGGTTAAAGAAAATTTTTGGCTATCTACTCACTGCTTATATCCACAAAAGTAGGCTGATCGACGATGTCAGATAGCGTTGCCAGAAGTTTTAGACCATCAGGTACAGTTGCCGCTACATTTAGAACTGTTTCGTTATACAGCAGAGGAGCAAATTGACGCTGGAGTTGTGTCAACCTAAGCACACAAATAAAATGTATATTACATTTATTTGTTTAAACAATTCGACACTATAAGCTACAAATGTTCCCTCCGATAGCATGATATTCCAACATTTCAGGGTTAATTTATGGTAGACATAAATAATTCTACAAAATGTGGGATGTGGGGTTCTACAAGATGCTTGTAGACTGGAACACTTAGTGATTTTATTCGGTATTACTTGAGTACCAGGTAATGTCTGACATAACTCTGTCGATACTGCGGGCGGACAGAATATACCTAACGCATTTTTTGCGCCAAGGTAGACAAAATTCTACCAAAACCGTCACAACACGGTCTAACCCAACCACTCTCCCCCTAATTCTACTTTACCGCTTAATATTTTATCGAAAGTAGCGAACAAGGAAGATTATCTGCCTGATTCGCTCACTGTCTAAGTTCGGACGCTTGTCAAGCCTATAATTAGTCTTACTTGGAATTCTCATAGGTCGGTAGCTCTTCAAATTTATCCATCGCCGTGCACTCATTATTAACACTGCACAGGAACGACTGCATAAATGTAAGCACACCAGCGCTGGGAAGCGCACGCGCAGCAAACTGACCTGGGGATAAATAATAAATAAAATATGTGTAACTCACTCACACGTTAAAGGGAACCTCGAAAACTATTTGTTTTATGAAAGTAACTATCTGGTATAGGGTCGCTACCAAATAGTCGCTCCGGTGCCAGAAGGCGTTGATAGCGATAAAACGATGAAAGATTGGATTGAAATAAACACGAAAGATATTCAAAACGGGGCGAATAGTGGATAGATATAGGCTGAGATAATGATGACGTCGACAAGCTCAATATCTGTTATACAGTAGTCTTTACAGTCAGGATTAACAACAGCGACATAAACGGGACATCACAAACTCACACACTATCTCGTTCAATTCCTATTTTGTATGAGTGAGGCAGCGCTCGAAATTGGCATGAGAATGTAACTGTTTTTGTTACGAGAATAGGAAGACATTATTAACTCTACTTACACGTAGGGATGTTTTCATTGTCTATATTGACCCTCACTATATACAGACTGAGCACCACGGCTATAGCCCACGATATGCCGGCGACAGTAATCTGAAATTAAATACATACTTAGAGAAATTTATTATATTATGTATAAGGCCCGGTTTTCACCAAAGCGGAGAGCAGGAGAGGTCTAAATTTTCTATACAAAACTCCGCTTGCTTGCGTGTGGCACAAGTTTAGATAGAAAAATTTGACATCTCTCTCCTCTCCGCTTTGGTGAAAACCGGCCTAGGTTGGCAATTACCTCGCTCGACGTATTTCTCTTGCTATTGCTTGTAAGAGTTCTATGTACTTTGCCACAGATTTTAGGTACACCACCAACTCTTAATTGTAATATGTAAATTGCTGTTGCTGTCTTGTGTCTCATAATTACATCAAAACGAAACTATTATAATTTAATTAAAGAAAGAAAGAACACATGACAGTCTCATGTGCTGTACAGAATAAATATTTTTCTTTCTTTCTTTAATTAAATTAAAATAGTTTCGTTTTGATGTAATTAGCTTTTATGTTTGTTAAAGTTTCTTGTATACTTTTGTAATACATTTTTACTTTCAATAAATAGGTATTAGCTTTAGCTATTTACCAGTTTCCGTCTTCGAATGACGTAGTCTTTCCACAGCAGCAGTCGGAGCTGGCGCCCCGCTGCCATCTTGATTCCAAAAGGCTGTCCACATCACTGTAACAAGGAAATAAAAAATCATATACTTAGTGTGAAATCTCAGAAATAGCAAGTGCTAGGAGAAATTTTGCAGGGGGTTCCTTATATGTACATGTTTGGTTTTTGATCAAAAACCTAGACTGGGTTCGTTTTATGATAAAACTAATGGCAAAATCGTCGACTGGTTGGATGGTGGATATTTTGAGGTTTATGCCAAAACAAAGTAGTGATTTAGTCTTCTTACGGATCTTAATCAAAAGCCTAGGTTTTTGATCAAAAATCTGATTTAATCATAAACCTACGATATATATTATATAAGTTACGTATTGTTAAAGTCTGTGATGTCTTTATTATATATTTTCATTTAAAAATAAAACATTACTTCATGTTGTAAACGTGTAATCGAAGAAAAATTGTGACATAAAAGATATTTTAAAAAGTACGAATAAACAAAAGATAGTGCTGACGGCCAGCAATGGGCGTGAACTGAAACAATTATAAAAAAAGCAATAAAGCCTTGTTTGTTTTTCACGTGTTTTTTAGGATCAGATAGATGTCAATGGAATCATTACCATATTCGTTGAACCTCATTTTTTTGAATTCAATTATGAGTTCTACAACCCATTATATGATCCGAGAAACTTTTGAAAACCCTAATGAATAATACTAATGAATAATGTTTAATACTAATAACTAATGAATAATGTTGTTACCCTAATGAATAGTGGATTGAAGTGAAAAAAAAAGACGTGAAGAATCCACTAGCTAGGGGATCCAGCAGAAGGAAAGGATTTATTATGTCGTGGTCGTGAATATGTCCATACGTCTAACTGGGCCGATCAATATAGCCAGGGCAAATTGTGATTTCGCGATACGACGGCATTTCCTGATTTGCTTTTCTAATACCCGCCATATCGTCAAAAGTTTGACGATTTGCCCGGTAATATCTGGACTGGACAATCGGAATGTTAGTAAGTAATAGTGAATATATGCGTACACATGCCATACTAGAGCTTTTTATGAGCTACCTAGACCGTGGACAGAAGGACAGCGAATTGGGTTCCTTGTTTACTATTATAGACTATTACAGAAAAACTTAAAATTGTCCTAATCAATACTTTACTTCATTTAGTATTATAAAATGCGAAAGTGTCTTTGTTTGTCCGTCTTCCAGAGTAACATAGGCTAATTTTATAAAACATCTTTAAGTAATGCCAGCTCTACACGTTGGCCAACACATTGGCCAATACATAATGTGTTGAGCCAGCATTCTCTACTCCAACACCTACCAAACCCCCTCTACACGTTGGCCAACACATGAGACAGATCCTCTGGACCACGCGGGCGAAGTCGCGGGGAACAGCTAGTTTCATATAAGTATGTCTGATATGGGTATGGTATCACGTTCCGCCTAAACCTAGCAAAGCAAAATTGATTATTACTGACAGTTCGGTCACGCTTGATACGTACGCGACGTGCAGGAAGTGACGGACTTACGTACGGATCTATTATGTGTGTAAGTACTTATTACTATATTTTGGAAGGACGAGTATTGTATATAATTATTGTTCACTGAAATTTAAGGTCACTGTATAATCTTTAGTTTTTAACATTGAAAATGTTTTTTCGATCGCGTTGGTAGGGCCCCGTTTTCAACAAAAGTGCGACATCGATCTAGTATTGTGGATTTTTGGGTTACGTAGCCACTTAGTGTGTCAAAAGATGCTTTTCGGCAAGGGCTACAAGATAGTAAAAAAAATTTTGGAAAAGTCAAAACCTTTTTCGAAAATGTGCAAAAATGTCAAAAATACGCGTTAAAAATATTTTTTCGAGTCTCATCTCATTCAATCGTCGATTTATCGAAAACGAAAAGCGATATCGAAAAAATGATAAAAAGTCCCCTCGGGGTATCGAGTTGGGCTACATTAAAAAAAAAACTGAATCTCTGTATCACTAATAATCTAGGCAGGAGGGTGCCCTTTGTGTGGCCTAATTTAGGGGAGCGCGCTCCTTAGATGGGCTTCGCGTCGCTGATTTCATAAGGCACTGGGAATGTTTAAGAGTTTTATCGTGAAATGTATTTGTATTTATTTGTAAGTACGTATATTTTTATACAAAATCTATTAGGTCTCAATCTATTAGATAGGCACCGTACAAAATGAAAAGCCTGCCTAAGTGCATTTTCAATGTACTGAAAGGTCGTGTAGAGCACGAGATCGGTGAATTTTTTGTTATACGACAAACAAGTAAGTTATATCACCGATTGGAAATTGGTTACCACTGTGCAAATCGGGTCTATTCTCGTAACAAAAACAGTTTCAATCTTACTTGAGTCTTACTCATACAAAATAGGAATTGAACGAGACAGCGCGTGAGTTTGAATCGAAATAATTATTCTCATAATAACAAAAACAGATTTAATTTGTTTTTGTTCAATTTGTTTTGTTGTGTATGCTATCAATGCAAGTACCTTTAGTAATAAATACTTAATACAAATTCAATTCAAAATAATAAAAGCATATATACGTAAGACTTAAAATTTCACAGATAAACAAATTTTAATTAATATGTTAACCAACACATGAACAAACAGGATCAAGGATTTTTACTCATCAATATATTTGCCATTTATAAGGTGATTTATTTTGGAAAATATACAATAGTTTTAGCAAATTTAATCGGACTGTTCATTAATCAAAATATTAGAGAACCACAAGTACACAATCTTTACAAATTACTCATTTTACAAGCACATGAATATCATTATTGATATAAAGCAGTAATAAATTATACAACCGTCTCGTAAAAGTTAATCCACTTCTCACATTCCCGCCAAAATGTTTTGCTGTAGTGCTGTATCATCTGTGGCTGTGGCACAGATTACGAAATAGTTTTTTTTTTCGTTTAGCAATCGGACATCAGACGACGATTCCATTGTGCCATTTTTAAGTTAAGCTTGTGTACGTAATTCAAATCAGCTTATGATCATGCTATCTCGACTCAGTATACAGTCTCTGAGCCAAGACGCCCCGAATAAAAATAATAGCACAACTTCAGTGAATATAGTGAAGGCGGATTTTGAAGTCAACACGTTAACGCACTTTTAAAAGTTCCTGATCAAAAACTGCAATCAATAGGTACGCATGTACTTTAACGACTTTAACCAATGTTTGCTTCACATTACTTACACTATCAATACTATGAATCAAACGTTGAAATACAGAAATTAATTTTTTTAACCTCGAGCCCAAGTGCACGCTATCGTAATTGGCGCCAAAATCCCATAGTATACTTGGCAATGCCTTGGAGTTGGTATCGGTTGCGACATCAGCGCCCCCAACCCCAACTCATCATAATCGTCAATAACAATAGGGTAATATGCCTAGTCGTGGAACATTTCAATTTCTTTCGGATTTTAAAAGAAGTAGGATAGCGATTTTGTAATTATTGATTAGAATATCTTTAAATAATATGCAAGTTCATTTGAAATCCGAAAGAAAATGGTGTCCTACCGCTAGGCATGTCCCACGACCACGACTATAAAATGTAGGAATTCACTCTATGTAATATAGGCATAGATATAGGTAGAAGGAAAAGGTTTTTCGGGTGACAATTTTTTTATGTACTTTGCAGTAAAAAACAGGTAAGCAATAATAAATACATACATAACATAGGTAATAAATATTTTTTTTAAATAAAATTTATCTGCTCTCAGGAATCGCTTGGAAAATATAATTGTAAAATATAAACCTAAGTACACCTCTATTTATAAGTACATGAGAGACATGTTCCATTATCACGTGCAAGATTCAGCGATACGGAAAGATCAAGATCAAGGCTTTGCACTTTGCGCGAAGTCACTTTGCTCGTGTTATAATAAAACAATAGCACAATAATTAAAGTGAGTCAGATGTTTAAACAGGTTTAAAAAACTCAAAATAAGTGTCACGGGAATATATTCTGTAGCAGATAGCCATTGATCAACATACATGGACGGTTCTTATTTTGTGTGTTTTAAAATGGTTTTAAACCTGTTTTTACACCTGTCAGAGGTGAAATAACGTGAACGGTCTATCTATAGTAAGTTTTACAGTGTCGGCAACGCGCGACTGGTGTTGCAAGCATTCACAGGCATACGGTGGCCGTCCCACCATACCATCCATCAGGCGGGTTGTTTGCCACTCAGTGGTATAAAAAAAGAAAGATTTTTTTAGGTTGACAAACGATTGGCAGGCCACCACCTGGGGCTCGATTCTACTAAACAAATGCACCAATGGACTCTCAATGATGTCTCAATAGAATGCCGATAGTGTATCAGTTGAATAGTTTTTGACATTTGTTCTGGAATTAAACAATAAAGGCGCTGATGGCAAATGAGTAAATAAAACCACGGAAAACACTTTTCCGTGGTTTTATTTACTCGTGTGAGATTATAGAGTGTAGTCGGGATAAGTCCACCAACCCATTCCCACCGTTGTGTCTCCTGTAGACCCAGGATCAACAACGGCGACCACAGATTGACAATAAGCAATGAAGCTTATTGACGTCCGGGGGGAGGGGGGCGGGAGAAACTACAGCCATGTAATAATAAATGAAAGCGAAGTTATTAAATACATAGCTGAGGAGTGTAGAAGGACAAAAACGTGATACAAATAACACAAGCCGTTAATAACAATATGAATGATAAACCAATATAAATATTTATGATAGAAAATATAATAAATAAAATAACACATGATGAATACTGTAATAAACAGTGGTGCTGATTAGAAATACTAGATCATAATTTATAGTTCTTTTCGATCTTTTGAAACTTTATTTTGTTATTTAGTAGACGGTTGAAATATTCTCACCTCAAATATTTAGTTGTGTTAAAAAAAAAGGGGAGTTCCCATACACAACAAACGCGATTTTTATGTCGTTTGTATAGATAACGATGTCTGTATAGCACAGAACCCTTAGTGCGGGAGTACAACTCGCACTTAGCCGGTTTTATTTTGTCATACTATCCAATACTTAAAAACTACGTAAATTACAGCGACATGTGACTGTTTTACTTCCAAACAAAACAGTTGTGGAGTTTGAATGAATGCGATTCATCGTAATTGCCTATAACATAGTGCCAGCATTACTTCCGCAATTAGTTCGCTTATTCTACTATTGTTTTTGTTACACAAACGTATAGGTACATACATTTTTGACTGTACACACTTATAGTAACGATCTTTGTTGTCACGAATAACGTGGGAAATTTTCATTTTCACTCAATACAAAACGGTGTTTCCTTTTTGCAAGTAAACGGTATAAAATTAAAGTTATCATTGTAGTACCTTGGATCACTGTAATATTGACTTGTTTCCTCCAATTTCTTTGGTAATTAAACATAGTTTAATTTTTAATGTTAGTTTAGTTTTTAGTTAAATTTTAATGTTATTGTGTAGTAGTGTAGTTTTCTTTCGACATTTCTTTTACCGGTGGCCATTTTGCTTGTGTCCGAAATGGTGGTAGTTTACGTATACATATATTAGTTTATTTCATTTATTTCATGACTTCCCGCGTTTAGTGCTTGATTTCTGTATGTACCTGGATCTGTATTTTATTTATTCTTTGTAACAAACGAGTGAAAGAAAAAAATTGCTAAATGACAAAAAAGGCCGTAACCGGGTTTCTTTCGCCATTTCTTTTACCGGTGGCCATTTTGCTTGTGTCCGAAATTGTGGTAGTATATAACGTAGTTTATTTTCTTTATACATTTATACAAATTGTAAATGACAAGAAAAAGTGCCTGTGAAGGTCTAATTTCTGAAATAAACTATTTCGATTAATTTCATAAGTCGTTTAGCTTAATCATTTTAATAAATGTCTCTCTATTAAACTATTCATTAAATTCAAATTTACTTGTAAGTTTATGTGTGATCGAAGTTTGTAAGTAAGTAATAAAAATAATCTTGGTATACTAAAATTTAAAAACGCGAAAGGTATGGATGTATGTGGATGTTTGTTCCCCTTTTAACCGTGGTCTCATCATGCTGATGCTGCTTTTAGAGAGGTAGGGCACAGCGGATAATCCGCTCAAATCGGAGCAGCCCGTCTGGGGAAGGACCTCCACCTTACAGAAGATCGTAGCCAAATAGCATTGGTCTCGGCCATGTTGTGTTCCTACGGTGAGTAAGGTCTCCAGAGCTCCACTTGAGGGGGTTGGGAGGGTTGGCAACGCGCGAGTGATACCCCCGGTACTGCTTACGTCTATAGGCTACGGTGACGGCTTACCATCAGGCCGACCGTATGCTTGTTTGCCACCTGTGTGGTATAAAAAAATAAAAAAAATATATGCAAAAACAGCCTAAAAGACTTGCTTGTTTGGTACTCGGGTAGTTTATAATCTGTATTAACACATGATAGTTGTTATTCCTGCTATCAGTACTGAATTTCGTGGGGAAAACCGCGAGCATCGGCTAGTAAATGACAACTCACACGCGCCACCGGTCCTAAAGTAAGCTAAACCATAGAATAAGTAATAATCTGAGGTAGAATGGACACTCTCCGCCCCCCACCGAATCGCGTACCTCAACCCCAGGCGGACACAGAGGCGGTCACAGTCGCAAAGGTGTGCGTTAATGTGTAAATGTGTGCGCATATGTGTGCGCGTGTACAGACGACATTGGCATATGTTGTAGTAATAGGTGATTATTTCACGCGCGTTATATGGAGTGTCCGGGCTGTGGCTAAACTTAAACCATTTAACTTGTGGGTACCAGATAATGGATATATTATTGTAAATATGTATAGCATAGCACCCAAAGTCGAGACAAATGCAAATACCATAACATAAAGGTTTGCATGAACCCATGCGGGGATCGAACTCGCGCCGTCTGGCACCTAAGGTAGAGTCACAATTAACCCCAACAAATTACCATGTATTCAAAATTGCTATAGTATCAGCATCATTCAATGGCAGCAAGTTAATAAAATCATTGGTGAAAAAAATTTACACAATTTACACAGCACCACCGGATCCTAAAAGATAGGCTGGTATCTGCCGTCTGAATAATAGATGGTAGAAAAAATTGTGACGATTTGAAAGAGCTTATAATAGGTAATAGGCCTATTTAAAATAATACATATTCATTTCATTTCTAATATAGTAGACTAGCTTTTTTGCCCGCGACTTCGTCCGCGTGAAGTTCCAGACCCGTTCCCGTGGGAACCACATTGAATTTCGAGAAAAGCTATAGCCTATGTCATTCCCTGATAATGTAGCTTTCTACTGGTGAAAGAATTTTTGAAATCGGTCCAGTAGTTTCGGAGACTATTCATTTCAAACAAACAAACAATCAAATCTTTTCTCTTCATAATATTAGTATAGATATCGATATAAACGTATGCGAATTCATCCCACCCACTGGCCATGCAAAAATTCTCATACTCATGTCACACACGGCGAAACACAAATTGTCCATAATTTCGCTTATTAGTGCACAGTGTCCTCATGATATTTCATATTCGACGGACGTGACACGTGGAAAATAATAAACGACGACGTTAAAACCATTGTTATTTTATGCTGTGGCGGCGTTAAAAAAAGTATATATAAGGAAAGAATCAATAATAATCGTTTTGATTCAATTAGATTTCTTTGACGGAGTTTCTTCTAGCATTTCTTTGGTAGATTAAAATTATTACGATTGTAAAGATGATGATAAAGATATTTTTTTTTTACTTATCTTTTGATTATAGAGAAGCTCGAACGCGCCAGTTAAGCAACGTCGACCCTAGCCAATGTTTGAATGGGTAGCGCTCAGACGATTTGAATACACTTTCCTCCGCCAATCCGCATGGAGCAGAGTAGCAGACATGTAGCAGAGGACGCTCCTTCCATTGAAGGGAGACCCGTATCCCCGCAAATGGAATGATCCCTGCAGTATGATGATGTTAGTTAATAATTATGATGATTGGACTGAATTTAGTTTAGTTTAAAGATTTCTACAAGAGAAAAAAAAAAAATGGAATGACAAAAAAGGCCGTATCTGGGTTTCTTTCCTCAGTGGTCATTTTGCTTTGTTTGCGAAATGGTGGTAGTTTATAGAGTTAGCTTATTTATTTAATACAGATACTCATTGTAAGTGACGTGTCTAAGTGTCCGGGAGTGCCTACAGAATAAAGTATATTTTGATTTTGATTTCTACATAGGTCTTATGACACAAATTACAATCATTGAAGTCGGTCAGCATCATGTTAGAACTATTTTACAGTACGTTCGCCTTTTAGTGTCTATAATCAGTGCTAGCTTACCTTGATACAATTCCAAGCGCCTAAACACCGTTGTATAAATAAAAGAAAAAACCTGGCAAGTGCGTGTCGAGCCACGCATTATGTAGACATTGTAGGGGTACCGAATTCTTGCTTGCAGAAGAGTTTTCATAAAATAAATTATATTTTAATAGCTGTTGCTAGCGGTTTCGGTTCCGTGGGCTTTTTTGGTTAATATTATAGCTTATGATGTGCTATGACACTTACAAATAACGTGGCTCTACATTGATAAAATATTTTTTTATATCAATCCAGAGATTACCCCCTACTAAGCTCGCCAGGTGTCCGGATTTAGCCCGACATGTTTGGCTTTTTGCGATCGCGTTCCGGCCAAATATGTAGGTACGTGTTTGGCCTGTCCGGCTTTTGTCAGGCTTTTTGTCAGAGTGGCGATTCGTACGACGATAGACGGACGAGCGTCCGAGCGGACAAGAGAGCAAACTGTTGGCGCGCGTAGGGTTGCCAGGCGTCCTGATAAAGCCGGACATAGTTAGGCTTTTTGATTGCGTGTCCGGCCAAAATAAACGGTGTTCGGCTTGTCCGGCTTTTCTTAGGCTTTTTACATTTCGCTAACCAGCGAGAGCCGAGCGAATTTAAGAAGAATTTAAAAATGTTGATAAATGTTTAACTAGAATTGAATTTTGACTGATGACTTTATTTGACTGAATAATAATAAAATTCGATTTTATTTAGGTATATTCATTAGAATTTAACAAAATTTATTGATAATAATCAAAAAAGCTTGATTTTACATTAAAATTTTTTCGTCGTACTGAGACACAAAATCCTCAATAATGTCCGGCCTTTTTACCCAAATGTCCGGCCAAACTGGCTGCTCTGTCCGGCTATTAGGTTTGGCGATCTGGCAACCCTACCCCCTACACCTCACGAACTCTTAACTCTTTAAAATATTAGTATAGATAAGTTCGTTGACTATCTCTCGGTAACTACTTGAGTCTAGGTACAGTTTTTCATTTAATTTCACTATAATAATGTACATTGTACAGTCAACCTATAAAAGAAGCTGGGTAGACTATACCCACTTCGCCTCTTTTATAGACTACTAGAGAAACCCGCGCAACTTCGTGTGCGTTTATCCTTTCCCGTGGGAATTTCAAAAAATCCTTTCATATCGGTTGGTCACACCCAAAAAATTGTCATATGTATAGATTTTTTTTTTCTATTTTTATACTTCTCATTACAATCTTTGGAGTGGGCGTTTATGAAATAGGCTAGCCCGACCAGAGAAGAGCCACCCTTTTACAGAATATTGACGTGAAGCAGCAATGCGTTTCGTTCGGGGAGTGAAATATCCGAAATTCTTGTTTGTCACCTTTGTGGTATAGAAAAAATCTAACTCATTCCTTATACTATTTCTCGCTATATCCTGTTTTTTCCTGTTATAGGTCGGCAACGGGTTAGGGACCCTAGAATCTATGTGCTCCATAGTCGACGGTAATCACCTAAAATCAAATGATCCATATTCCTGAGCTTGTTTTCCAACCACTTCCGTAAAAAAAATGTATAAGTATATCGGTAATTCAATACCTAAAATACAACAACACTACGAAATAATAGAGCGAGTCGACGTAATGAGATTTCCTATAAGTGAGAAAGAGACAATATCAAAATGTATGCCATTTAACCATTGACCAATTTAACTTGAACCCTGTCAAATATTATAAAATTTATTATTAAATTACTTACTATATAATATCGATGAATATGATTCAGTCCGCTTTATACATAGTTAGAATAGAATTTTAGCTGTTTTTCCGATATCACAAACAGAATAAATAGACGACATTATGATTGAATATTCACAATTTATAATTACATGACAGATGATACACTTCACTTCACGAATGTGTCAAAATGAAATGTAATTGAAATCAAAAGCACTAAGGAGTATGAGTTTTGATATCAACTCGAAGAAAATTACCCACAAAATACATTTTTTTCAAGAATTTCAATAAAATAAAAATCACATCTTCCATCAATTGTCTTAAACAATTTTTATGCAAAATTTGAAGTAGATTGGACCAAGGAATCAAGTTGTCCCATAGTAACTTTACCCCCCTTTTTTACCCCCTTAGAGTTCGAATTTCGAAAAATCCTTTCTTATCGGATGCCTACGTCTTATAATAGTTCTACCTGCCAAATTTCAGATTTTTACGATGAGCGGTTTAGGCTGTGCGTTGATTCTCAGTCAGTCAGTCAGTCAGTCAGTCAGTCAGTCAGGACAAAGCATTTTATATATATAGATAGATAGAGTACCTACTAAGCACAAAGATTTTTATGCTAATAATATAAGCTTATTTTTTGTAAATTACTAATACAATATGAATACTATTGATAAATAAAAAATTGAGTAAATCCTTTTACGCCATATTTAGAAGATCACAATTACGGTCCAGCTCAACTCTTTGCACTTGGCACAGTACACACTACATTGTTCTCTCTAACAGATCAAATTTCAATGATATGATGATAAAATACTAGTATGACACTTTATACAAACTCAAAACATGCAAATATTAGTCTTAAAGCGGAAATTGAAGTTGTATGCAAACAGTCTGTGCGTGCAATTTGGCAATTACAAGAAAATGATAGGCCGCCCGTGGGACTGTTGCGTAACCGACCGTGTAGTGACGCCACGAAATGCACTATGGTGATTCTATGATACATACAGTCAGCAGACACGTTCGTACTTCTCGATTTCGTTTATATTTGCACAGCAGTACATTCAAATACCTACTAATAGGTACCTTTTTTAGGATTTTTAGGAGGAGAAAGCACCGCCGCTACTTCTGTGCTTGGGACACTAAGACTAAGACGTACATTACCTATTTCATTTTCCCGACACAAAACATAAAAATAGGTTTTGTTTTTAACCTTTTTAGGGTTCCTACAAGGAACCCTTATAGTTTCGCCATGTCCGTCTGTCAGCGGTCTAGAACCCTACATTGTGCGTGGCCCGACACGTACTTGCCCGGGCTTTATAACAGTGAAAATTAATATCAAACACAATACGCAAGTCTGCAGTCATTTGGACCAGCGAAAACATCCAACTTTTAAGTCTACGTAATCAAAACACATAGCTAATATTTAGGAATAGGTATTCCATTTTTTTTGTTGACCTAGAATCATGATTGGCAATAAGTAAGGTCATGTGGCATATAAGTAATGGAAAAATCGGATACCGCAAATTTGCAGTTAGGTAAAAAATATGTTTTGTAGCTTCGATAAATAGATATACCTAGTAACTAATGATAATTTGCAGTTAGTAAAATAACCGTGACCTATACCAATGTAGTTGCCTTCAAGGACGGAACCGTCGGTGTCCCGACTCGCACTTGGCCAGTTTTTATATGTAGAAGTTGATAAACGACCATTTAACGGGTGGTTATTTAAACGTCCACGTCGCAACTGGAGGGCTACTACGAAACGTTAATCCGATATTTCGGCCGAAGTATCGGAAGAATTTTAACCGTGAAATACAAGGTATTTCATGGTTATTTTAGTAATTCCTTGAATTCTATCCATGAAATACCTTGTACTATAAGGTTATTTTAGTAGTTCATTGAATTATAATCATGAAATAACTTGAATAAAATAAGATTTACGTTTCGTAGTAGCCCTCCTGATCCGCGTCTCGAACCCGGATCATTTTGCCCCTATAAAAAAATGATCTTGCATGGCAAGTTCGACCCTGGTTATAGCAGATCAATCATTTTACTCATATTGTCACCCACTCTAATACTAGACTGTAAAACCTGATTTATTCGATACGAGCTGTTACCCGCGACTTCGTCCGCGTGAAATGCTAAAATAAGGATAACTCCTTTTCCTGACATGTGATTTAAATGAAACAAAGCCTATGATCTGCTCCATCCCAAGCTCTGTCTTCCTGTGAAAACAGCATTAAAATCCGTTCAGTAACTTAGAAGATGTGCGCGTTGAAACAGACAGACAGACAGACAGAAAAATAAAAAATATTTTTTTTGCTTTTATTACCTTACTCTAACTGTTCCCTCTCCATTTTTGCCAAATATGTGTATAATGTACAGACATATCGGGGTCTACTGTTTTATTATATGTTTAGTGAATCGCTATGACGTCAAGGGAAACCAGTACGGCGAACAAGTTCCACTCGGCCACCGCGACACGGTTGAACCCAAAATCGTTGAGGTCATTTATTTATAAATTCTACACAATTCGCACAGCGCCATCTGGTCCCAAAGTAAGATATGCTTTACCTGCTTGTGTTATTATAGGTTCCAGACAACGAAAACAAAAATATTATTGTAAAACGCTTTAATAATACATAGAAAAACACCCAAACTTGAGACAGACATTGTCATACTCTCTCATAAAAAAAGATCTTAAGTGCTCGAAACCACTCTAAATTATACCGATAGTTATGGTATGTGGAATGATTTGAATAACTTAAATAAACCACAATTGATCATAATGAATAATTAAATTACAATTCTATTAAATAATTGTAAAAGAGTTATTTCCTGAGTATTTCGATGCGAAATCGCTGCATTGTCTGTACAAATACACCACGGATATTTATAATTTATAATGGTTAAGTAATTTAAACTTTTTCATATACATCATCATTTGCCAAAGAAATAAAAATAATCTTCCTGTTATGATCAGTTTTTTGTTAAATGATAAATTGATTGATAAATTAACCTTTGTACGCGTATGACGTAATGGGATTTTCATTTTAATGAATCCATAATTAGATTTGCTTAGTCAAGCAAAAAAGAAATTTGAAGAAATTCACGTTAGTAGTCCGTAATAATAGCGAACCTTCAAGGAAAACTAAAATAGGCTCTACTAGATACCAGTAATAGCCGACGAACTTATAAAATACAATTTCGCCTATGAAAACGTACAAATGTAATTATATTTTGCACTCATCTAGAAGCAATCGTAGCAAACAGGTACGGAACCCTTCACTGTGATGTGCGAGTGGTCCGACACGTTCTTGTCCAGTTTTTTTTATTTTAATTTTGTTAGTCAAGTGGTCAATACTTCCTACTCCGACTATCTTCTTTCTGATTAATTCGTTGTGAGTTCCAAGACATGTAGTTTCTCCCCCGCCCGGGACGTCAATAAGTTTCTTCGCTTATTGTCAATCTGAGGTCGCTGTTGTTGATCCTGGCTACACAGGAGACACATCGGTGGGAATTGGGAATGTGTGGTGGGCTATGTCCCGTATTAGTCAAGTGGTCAGTTACACTTTGTTTTTTAGTAGCTTTGCTTAATCTACTTATTCATTCAGTTTTTTGTGGTTTTTTTCCTCTATAAATAATAATATTAATAAATAAAATAATTATTTAAATGAAACGTCATCACACCATGTCGTGACTCATCCGCGGGTCGTGGTTTGTGATTTTGACACAAACACAATTTGCATTCACAGTAATTTATGACAAAAATCTTCAGAATAAAAGGCGTTTTCTGCAAAAAAATACACAATAAAAGAACAAGGCGGCCTTATTCCTAATACCTAACTTTTTCTGATTGGCCTGGGTCTTTATCTTTAAGTATTTGTTATAAAATATAGTATCGTTGAGTTAGTATCCCAACAAGTCTCGAACTTACTTTGGGGGTAGCTCAATCTGTGTGATTTGCCCCTATATATTTATATTTATTGGTAAAAAAATTATTGGTTTATAACATGTTTTATACATTTGGTTATTCCTATTAAACCCAACAATGACTCCCTTTGGGTCTCTATGGCCTATGGGCCAGTCACCATCATCGTGTTCCGTATTCCCTTAAAGCCTTATTATTCGGGACTTTATTGGCAAGTGGTGAATAAGTTATTCCGGGAGGCGAAATTGACCCGAACAAAACTACAAGTACAATTTTTTTTTTTTAAATCAGATACTCATGTCACATGTCCCATCGCTGGGCAAAGACCTCTTTCCTTCTCAGATAGAACTATTCTTTGCTGTTTACTCTTTCCAGTTGCTATCAAATTGTGTCAGTTTCTCTTTCCATCTCTTTCTTGGACTTCCTGTTGGCTACAGTATTGTCAGAATGTTAAATTAAAAACATTATAGTTCCCAATAGACGGACAAGTTCTAGGGGAAAGCCAAAGATGCGATAGTCGAACGACTTGACTGCCTCTGACTGAATAGGTAACAAATAAAAAAATATAAACATTCAAAATTCGTCGTTACTCAAATAAATGTGATTCGAGACAACGTTGGCGTAAATAAAATAATTAAAAAAATACCTTTGCAACAAATATGAATTTCACATTTATTATGATAATTCTAATATACCTTGAAAACAGCGCCTTGTAAAGTAATTGTTGCGTCAATTTGCGATGCACTCGGAAGTGAGCACCGAGGCGCGCTGTTATCATTTATAATTTTACATAATACACGCACTGCTAAACGGCAAGTAATATTGAGGACAATAGTGTTAAATTAATAAGTGAGACATATTATGACTCAGACGAGAGACAGTTTATCACAAAACATCTCAGAAGGAAGGATTGACGACCTTCATGGCGTGGTGGTTACCGTGCCGGACCGTCGCGCCACCCCGGAGGCCCCGGCTTCGAATCCCGGTAGGGTCATGTTGAAAAACTAACTTTTTCTTTTTGGTCTGGGTCTTGGATTTTTATCTAAACATGTTATAGTATCGTTAAGTACTTATCCCATAACACAAGTTTTGAACTTACTTTAGGGCTAGCTCAATCTGTGTGATTTGTCCCTATTTTATTTATTTAAAGATAGAGGGTAGAAGACGGCGGGAAGGCCGAGAAGAGCGTACCTACATGGATCAAGTGAAGGTTAGATCACGCGTCGTCTCTTCGAGGTCAGAGAGGTGACGAAGCTGGCACAAGAAAGAAAAAAAGGCTACCCCTACAAGCGGCTTGCGGCGTGCAGCTCTTAAATTTAAGAGAGTGTTAAGGTAATTATAGGCCAGGTGGTCGCGGGTTCAAATCCCGCACAAGACAATATTTGTGCGCAAGAACTGCTGTTTGCTTTGGTTCAGTTTTTTGCAGTCCACGATTTGCTCGCGTTCTTCCCTGAGAACTTGCAGATGTAAACGGAGCCTTAGACTTATTTGGCAAGAACAGTCGATTATGTCATGTTTACTAAGAATTTGAGATATTCGTTCACAGAGGGCGAATTCGCGCAATGTTTGTAGAGACTATTGTATTGGTTGGTACCCAGTACATCAAAATTCACGACACGAGATTCGACAACAGCGAACCTATTCTCGTAAAACAGTTTCTATCTCGTCTCAAGCTCACGCGCTATCCCAATTGATAAAGCTAATTAAGTATATCATTTACGTAAGTATATAAAATCTCATCAGCGCCACTCCTCCCAGGATCCACCCACCTTACAGGATTAATGTAATAATTGTAATTAGTTTCTAAGGATCCTTTATTAAAACAATAGGTACCAATTTTGTATGTGTGAGACAGCACAGCACTTGAGATTGCCACGAGATTTAACTTTTGACTCGGGTTATTCACTGGCCCCCACGACGAACTGGCCCAAGGAGGTCAGTTGCGGAAGTCTCTATTTGTATTGGCCGTCTTACCCTAGGTCTAAATAGATACAAGTTTCGCTGCTTAAAGTTTTCTTTCCGAGTGTACAATAAAAATTGCTGTTTGTCGGATTTTCCTAAACTACTACCTACGTCAATGGTTGCACTCGTAATAACAATGTTCTCTGGCACCCACAAGCACGAATCAATTCAAATCACACCGGCACGTTTTGCCGATTCATACTAATATAAAAAGGTGTTTGCTTATTCATATTTCACATTCTTCGTCTCACATTTCATATTCTAACAATGGCGTTTGATTTGTTAGTGATAAAGTTATTTGTGTTATAGTAACCTATATTTGATTCAAAGCATGTAAAATTAGAGTCAACATATCAACCCATAATCATCCTACACGTACGGGTCTCCTTTCAATCAAAAATTAGTGCCAATGTTTTCAAACCGCACTAAGACTTTTTCTAACGACTGTCATCATTCGACAAGCCTGGGGCCCAATTCTACTAAACAAATGCACCAATGGACTCCAATCGTGTCTCAATAGAATGCCGATAGTGTATAAGTGGAATAGTTTTTTGACATTTTGTTATGGACTTAAATAATAACATAATGTTTAACTTATTGTTTAAGTCCATAACAAATGTCAAAAAGGATTCCACAGATACACTATCGACATTCTATTGAGACCCTATTGAGACACCATTGAGAGTCCATTGGTGCATTTGTTTAGTAGAATCGTGCCCCTCTGGATCGAAGCTCGAGATAACGAAATCCAGCCAAATCACTAAACTGCCTAGAGTTGACGTTGCATTACTTGCGTATTCTATTTAGAGTGCGACACACAGCGACGCCATCGAGCTCCTTAATAACTTCATTATACATAATAAAAGAGAGGTTTTAAGAGAGGTAGGGCACAACGGATAATCCGCTCAAATCGGAGCAGCCCGTCTGGGGAGGGACCTCCGCCTTACAGAAGATCGTAGCCAAATGGCATTGGTCTCGGCCATGTTGTGTTCATACGGTGAGTAAGGTCTCCAGAGCTCCACTTGGAGTTGGGAGGATATGAACGCGTGAGTGATACCCCCGGTATTGCAAGCGTCTATATCTATATGCTACGGTGATGTTCACCATGAGGCGGGCCGTATGCTTGTTTGCCAACTTTGTGGTATAAAAAAGATATAAACAGAGGATAAAAATACATTTTGGTGCCACAGGTAGGTACCTACCATGCCTAATTTTTAATATTAGTTTGAAGTTTTGACATAGTTTAATTTTTAATGTTACTTTAGTTTTTAGTAAACTTTTAATGTTATCATTAGTTTATTAATAGTGTGTTTGTGAAACATAGAGGCCAAGTTCATAGTGCGATGGAACTGTATTAATGGACACAGAATATTCCTAGTTTTGCAAGCGTACCGTGAGCGGCGGCGCTTGCGCAAGTCCGATGTTACATCAATGATAGGCGCGTGTATCCATTGTCATCAGGTAAATAAATATCTGTTAGTTTTTGTACTTTATATGCTAGCAGGTTTATATTTAATGTGTTTTATATACTTCATCATATCAACCCATAATCATCCCACTGC
Source organism: Endotricha flammealis (assembly GCA_905163395.2). NCBI lineage: Eukaryota > Metazoa > Arthropoda > Insecta > Lepidoptera > Pyralidae > Endotricha > Endotricha flammealis. The sequence goes on along the minus strand of LR990871.1, from coordinate 518,039 downwards.
TGGGATACGGGTCTCCCTTCAATCGGACGTGATAAGAGCGTACTCTGCCACGCTGCTCCAATGCGGATTGGCAGAGGCCGGTGTTTTCAAACCGCCCTAAGGCCACTGACTTGGCTTAACAACTGTCATCCATCGACAACAGCCGGGACCGACGGCTTAACGTGCCCTCCGAAGCACGGAGAAGCTCGAGATAACGAAACCCATCCAAACGCTGGCTATTGCATCGATGGGCTAGGGTCGACGTCGCTTAGCGTGCGTGTCCATAGAGTGCGACACACAGCCATCGAGCTCCTCAATACTATATATGTAATACTTTATATACTTAATCAAAATTAATTTTTTAATGCTAAATATGTATGTACGCTATGAGAGAAAGGGCTCTAAATAAATAAAATGGACTCTTTGTTTTTTCGCTCTATGAATATCCAAAGATTTACTAACACGATTACGAGATGATTTCTAGTAAAATACTTATTCTATGGTAAAATGGTAGCAATCGTCTACTGCACGTCAGCATAGCAATCGATCAGTCTCATCTCTCGTGGCGCGGATTGTACATTAATTGCTTCCAAAAGAGATGTTTTATATTTTCGGTAATTGTATAGACGATTTCGTCCGAAGTCGTAATGACGTGTCGTACTCGTATTAGACAGTGGACAGTCAAAGAAACCAGTATTACCTGTATTTACGTTCCAAGAAAAAAAAAAGAGTAAATGCATTATTTTCAGCCTTTTGTTTGTAAATAAGGACAGCAAAGATACCTACTACAATACCTACAGTTTTTAAATTTATCCTCGTGTAGATTTGTATTTAGGTATTTATTGTATGTGTATGTACCTATCATATAATTAAAAAACAATCCAAAATAATCCTAAAGACAATCCTACCTAATACTTACATACAAACATCCTACTAATAGTCGAAAGTTTGTGTGTATGTTTGTTACCACTTCACGCTCAAATGCCTGGGCCAATTTTTATGATATTTGGTATGTAGGTAACTGATATCTTGGATTAACACATAGGATACTTTTTATCGCGAAATGTACGCGATTCCCGTAGGATTTGGTCAAAAATCTGATATAGATGGCGCTGTTGTGCATAAAATTAAACGCTACTACTATACTATATAAACTACTAAAGTATCCGAAAATTGTCCGAGTTGCCTACAGCGAAAGTCGCCTACATTAATCCAACAAAAAATAAACAAAAACAATTTAATTTGCAAGTAGATTTACAGGAAATACTTTTTTTAGTTCTACCAGCGCATCCGACGTGAAGGCCTGATGTGAAGAAGTCTACACTGGTAAGCTACATGAATCTGTCCTAAATATAGAGATATATACAAATCTGGCTTCTGCCCGCGGCTTCGCCTGCATGGCCTTTAGATTTATATTACTATTTAAATTATGAACCAATTCTTCTTTTCAAGTCAATGACTACACACAGCTCAAATCAGATTTGCCCAATACCTGGCGACGGCAACACCCTTATCGGTTGCCATGAGAAGAAATGAAAGAAAACCGCAACGCATTAGTGAAAAACGCATTCATATCGGTTAAGCCGTTTCCGAGATTACACAAGTTAAAGCACAAACAGCGAAGTTTTTATTACATTAAAATGTATTGATGATTATTATTTAATATTATGTCTAATAATAAACGCTGATCTTGACATCTTCATTGCGAATTAAGAAATCAATTTGTGTCATTAATTATAATTAATGCAAGTTTTCGCAACTAATTATCACTATGTCAAGACTAAAACTTATATTTTTTACGTGGTTATGGAAAATTACGGGATCGTTAACTGGCAACCTAGATAATTAAAATTTATGGTATTCTTTTATTATTTGTTTATTGGTGGTCAAACAGCTGATTATGTACATAAATATAATCTTAAATCAGTAAGTACCTATGTTATGTACAATGTCATTAAGTTTTTTTGTTAAAGTAGAGGTCATTTGCAACAAATTAGCTCCCATCAATAGGGAGCGGTTTCTGAGATATCGGTGTTTTTAGGGTATTTGAAATTTTCCGACTTGCCTTGGAAAATCCCTCTTATAGGGCTGAGCACACCGCATGCAGCGCAGCACAGCGTGTTGCAGCATAAGGCGTTGTAACGCATGATGCTGTACAGCGCTGCGCAGCGACGCGTCGTGCTTTGGTGTGTCCTTTCTCATAATATTGCATAGATTACAACGCCATAAGCTGCAACGCGCTGTCCTGCGCTGTGCTGCGCTGTATGGTGGTGTGCTCCGCCGTTAACTGTAAGAGTATTTGTTTCTCCATACTCAAGTGACACATTTTTTGAAGTTGATAAACTAGCAATTATTTACAATCAGAATGCGTGTTTTAATATCCTCGAAATAATAAGGTCTCAAGTGACAAGACTTAAAATAAGTATTTTTTTCGCTCCTTCTACAATCGACATGGATTACTACTTATATCTGTGAAGAAGTATTATCTAAATAAACGATGTAGTTTAATTTCAGATACCCACGTAAACAAAATCTTCGTTTCCGTTTATAAAATCACCGGTATGCTTGACTTCAGTTGCCACGAGCCAAGTCAATTGTGCATTGTTGCACATGCATTGAATGCAATATTACACAACACTCCTCAATTGTTTCCATAGTGTGCAATCAACTTCACATGGTATATCTACACCATTGCACATCTCAATCAAGCTGTTTTAAAACCAGGCTATCTTTACCCCTGCTTCGCTCGGGGACAATCAGAAATTACATAGCTCAAGTCCAAATGTTATGGCTGTAAAAATATAAAAAAGTTGCCAGATAATTTAAAAAATAAGAATCGGGGAAAAAATCTAAAATTTGTTAAAATTATTATTAAACAACAAAATGTTATTATCAATTAGATTAATTTTATTTTTTTATACCACAATGATGGCAAACAAGCTTACGGTCCGCCTGATGGTGAGCGGTCACCGCAGCCTATGGACGCTTGCAAAACCGGGAGCATCACTCGCGCGTTGCCGACCCTGTAAAAATCTTTTAATGCCCTTTTTGAAGAACCCCATATTATAGCCTAAAGGAAAGACCTCGGCGGGGATCTCATTCCACAGCCTCAGCGTTCGCGGGAGGAAACTCCTCTGAAACCGCGTAGTACGCGACCATTTTGGTTCTAGAGTGTGAGGTTGGATTCCCCGCCGGTGACGAGCAGTTCGATGGCAGAAAGTTACCGTAGGCATCAAGTCAAACAATTCCTCGGAACAAACCCCATTATACAAGCGGTAGAACACGCATAGGGAGGCGAAGTCTCTCCGCAGACTGAGGGGCTCGATACCGCTTGTTAGCTCGGGATCGTCGACAATCCTCATAGCACGTCTTTTAATCGAGTCTAGAGGTCCAAGTTGGTACGCCGGCGCTCCAGCCCATAGGTAGCAGTACTCCATGTGTGGTCGGACTTGAGATTTATACAGTACAAGTCTCTGCCCCGGAATGAAGTACCGCTTCGCCCTATTCAGCACACCGAGCTTTTGCGACGCCAACTTGACGTTGTCTTCTATGTGACTACGAAAGTGGACGTTGCTTGAGATCTCGACTCAAAAAATACTTTGATGATAAAACCTTGTAATAATAGATTACTGATTAACGCCATTGTCGTGCGTTTTACGAACGTGCAGTTCCGTCGTCTACGATCGTGCTTTTTAAAATCGACTAAAATTAGAATAAATGCCTGATTTCATTAACGACATACAAATGTCATACAATTTGTTCGTCAGTCAGGTATTCCTACCGTTAGGATGGGTTGGTTAACAGGCATAAATCTATTAAAAGTAATTTTTATTGTCAATTTTATAAGACGATCATCAATTTCTCAAATTATTAAATTCTACAAATAATAAATTAACATGATCCAAACTTGTTTTTATTAAAAAAAAAATATTTGTCTGTTTTCCAATAATATAATTCAATTAATAGCAAATAATAACTAACACATTTTATTAGATCCATCCAATGTCAATTTTTTTTATGGTATTACTAGGTTTTGCGCGCGGCTTCGCTCGCGGTTATTTTTATAACAGATCTGGTTTCACAACAAAACAACCCATGGCGCGACTTGTGGTGCCACCATCTGTTGGCCGATTCAGCGCCCTCTATAGTAGAAAGAACATTTTCCCATTGGAATGACATACTTTTACGGGATAAAAAGCCTAGCCTATGTTGGGCTCTGTACCCCTGACAATATATGTACAAATTTTCATAATGATCGGCTGATTAGTCAAGCCGTGAAGGAATAACAAACAAACTCACTTTCTCATATATAATTTCGTTATGATTGGTCACGCTAATTTCGACTATCATCTAAATCAATAAGTATTGACGTATTTTATTAATGTAGCTTCAATTCAATGTCACTCAACTTTAGAAGAAAACAACTTAACCCTTATGGGGTCATTTTGTTCTCTGTCATCCTGTCATACACTGTTTCGATTCTACACAACAGGCAGGATTTTTTCATTTTCCATTACTACGAACTGGTAGTGGCACGCACAAATGTTGTAAATGGGTTGGCTCAACCGGGCCAGTATCTCACAGAATATTGACGTGAAATGAGGCGAGATGCCTTGTCTGTCTGCGGGAGCGAGGACATGAAGACATGACAGATGATCGCTCAGCGTCGTATCTCCAAGGATCATCATAGCCACTCAACGTGGTAATGCTGCTGCCAGCGCGTTTGGGGATCTTTGGTCCAGGCATGATGCGACCCTTTTGACTAATATGAAGAAGCGTGTTGCTGTTTAACTTATTTATAACTTACGTGTTTGTTTTGTTTAGAATTTTTATATTATACTAGCTGTTACCCGCGGCTTCGCCCGCGTAAAAATTAGCCTATGTTGGGCTCTGTACTCTGTACCCCTGACAATATGTACCTATACAAAATTTTCATAATGATCGGCTGCTTAGTCAAGCCCTGAAGGAATAAAACAAATAAACTCACTTTCTCATTTATTTATAATATTCGCGCGCTACGTTTACCGCGTGAATTTTTTTTGCAACAGAGAAAAAATTGTCATAATTTCATACTACACAAAACATTCGCGCGGAAATAATTCGCGCCACAATCGCGGTGAAATTTCGCAGTGCGGACAGGCCTTAAATCCCACAGATATACAACAATCAAAGACATTTTTCTTCAAAGTTAAAATACGAAAATACTTTTTCTTGACATATTATTATTATTAAATATTTTAAACCGTGTAGCCCAGACCTATAATAAGTAGTAGTGGAATCTTCTGTGACTTTGTCTATATTTAAAAAGTATGATATCGATGATATCACATTTATAGTTGACAATCTACCTTCAATACAACAAAATATCTTTGTCATGTTTATGTGTGTGCGTGTTACAACGCAACGACGTAACATCGTTAGGTAAACATGTTAATGTTTATTTTTTCAATAAAACAGTTTGTTTATGCAATAAAATATTGCATCAAAGTAAATGTTATGATGTTACTAATTGTACCTAACCTAGGTACTATTGATAATTTGATATCCCCAGCGGAGGCCTTTGTTGCCAATGTTTTCAAGCCACCAAACGGATAGTGACTTGACGACTGTTATCGACTGTTAAGTATCTATCGACAACAGTCGGGATCGACAGCGTAGTTTTTTGTGTAAATCAGTAATAATAAGCTTACCATTTGCGAGTTTTATTTTAGCCGTAAACATTAATACTATACCTACCTAAAATATTTTCATTCTAGTAGGTACCTACCAAAAATATACCAAAATACTGATTCTAAAAGGATGCAAATAAAATATTAGTAAGCTTTTGTATCATTTATGAGTTTTTAAGCCATAAATAGGTACTAATAACATTTTCATTGTGGTACCAAATTATACCAAAGTGTACCACTGGTACGAAATCTATAATGTTACACACGGTATTAAAATTATGACTCCAATAAAAATATTGACCTTTACGCCACAGTAAAATAATTAAGTACAAAATAAAAATAAATAAATTACTCACATTTTAAAAATCAGTTTAATAAACCTCTTTTTAGCACTGCACAAAACACATCCTATCACAATTTTGGCCAAAAACAAACGAAAAATACTAATTAGAAAAAAAAAGTTACGTTAGTTACGTGTGCACGATTTCATAAGCGCCGAACGCGTATTCTCATTACGAAAGCCGTATAGGTACTGGCTGGCTGGCTGGCTGGGTGCTCCGCTCATGCTCAGTCAGCTCACGCGCAGGTTCTAAAATCTAAATCCATAATGACCACAGATATAAAAAGTTGTAAAAACTGCTGAGTGGACACCCGTTTCAGTTATTTTGTTTATTTTTATTGATATAAACGGAATTTTTAAACAAAATATCAGCTCGTTCATGATGCAGTTAAAGAAGTAAAGTTTCATTTTAAGTTAGTACCTAGTAATTTTATTTAGTTTTGAAAGTATTTTCTGAACTTATGTTAGATTTATTTTATGAAACTATACCTAAGTTTTATTTCTTAAAACTTTATTAAGTTTGGTCTAAGTATGATTAATCTCTGAATTACAAATAGGTAATTTAAAATCAAGCAACACTTAAAGAAATCCATTCGTAATGATTTTTCATAAATTGTTCCATGATATGCCTGCCAGTGCCTGATATGTCACTTCGACAATGGTATTTTTATTCGTTTACATTTTTGATTGAGAAAAAAAAATCTGTTACTGTGTTAACTACCCAAGCTACGGGCCAACAACCAACGAGTCCAAATCTTCCTTCGTTCTAAAATAAAAACTCAAAAAAATAGTCTTTAGCATATACATTGTAGAGCGCAGTCCATTTCTTATTATGTCTATGAATGTGGCATCTTTATGCCAAAGGCTGTTGAATTGCAAAACTCAAAAATTATACGATACATGTAACAAAATAATTAGAATTATAAAAGTAATTTAATAGTTTCAAAAATGGTGTTAGCTTGTAGACTAAATTAAATTTACACAAACATAGTAGATAAGTAGGTACCTAATATAAACGGCAAACCGTTTAATTGATGATTAAACGAACTTACCTGTACTTGAAGTTCTATCCTATCATAACTAACTATACTAGCTGGTCAATCCTCATAATTAATTTCTGTAAGCAAGAAATTAATTATGAGAATTGACAACCGCTGCTGTAGGTATAATATTGTTTAGAAAAGAATACAAAAAAATATTTATTTTTTAAGCTGAATACTTGCTGAATGTTTTTTATTAATATTTTTAATGTTTGTTGGAATAGACAAATATTCAATGGTACCTTCTTCCAACTTGATGTCAAAGTCTATGACAGTTCTTTTTATGTTGTCTAACCTAACTGAGTTGTGTTGTCTAATAAAATAAAAAACTATCTAACAAGAAAATATTTCCTTGTCCTTTTTTCTATAATTCCAATAAAGCTATTTTTTTTTTAAATTAGGTCTTATTGTAATTTTATTTTATTGTAACTTAAATAAAATAAATAAAGAATATTAAAAATAATAATTTAGATGTTTGATGGCCGTTTGTGATAGTTCATACCACAGATAATACCATACTCTTTAAGGGAAAGTGAGTTTGTTATTCCTCGATGGTTATTCCTTCACGGCATGAATAAGCAGCCGATCATTATGGAAATTTGCACACAAATTGTTAGGGGTACAGTACAGAGCCCAACATAGGCAAATTTTTAGGGGGGCGAAGCCGTGGGTAACAGCTAGTGTTCTGTGTTCATATAAACTGCGCGAGCGATAATAAAATCTTCGCTTTCTGTGACGCGTTTTATACATTATAAAAAATGTTTAATTTATACACGCACCCAGCACACTACACATGTACCTATGTACCTATGTAACTAGTATTAGTAAGATAAATAAATTAATATAGGTATATTTTTTATCAATTTTGGTTTAAAAAGTTTGAGTAAATAATTTGTCAACTTCTCAAAAGCTCCAGATTTAACTCATACTGTCAACGTGCAATGTTACTTTAAAAACCTGTTTGGTTGATCAAAAGTAGGTAGCAAGTTCGATTGCCACTACGTTATGTAAGACGCGGTCTGCGGCCGCTTATTTCTAAGATTTGCAAGACATTCAATCAGAGTTTTTATTCCAGTTAATCTCCAAACACCTAATATTTTGATTGATATATGTATATACTTGTAATACATACATAGAAAACACCCAGACTCGAGAACAAACAACAAACTCAAATGACATCAATGTTTGCCCCGAGCGGGAATCGAACCGAGCACTCGAGTACCGCAAGAGTATCAATACCAACACACCACTATCGGGTTGACAAATATAATTAAAATTTAATACATACGTTTCATAAAAATTAAATGCATAATTCCATAATAAGATAAGTAGTTCCATGAGCACTGATTTAATAACGTAGGTAGTTTTTGGAATTTGTATTGAATTAAAGGTGGCTGGAGGCGGGGTGCTGGAGTCTTTTCTTTCCAAAATGATAGAAGTTTATATAGTAGATTAATTACACAAGTAATTTATTACTGTAATGTAATCTTTGACGAAAATGAGGACCAGGGGCCCTACCCTGGAGTTAATAGCGATTTTAAACCCATTTCAATACCGTTCCAATGATCGCAAATATCAATTTTTATTTCGTACCCTTGAAACACATTGGATAGATGTTGGATGGAAATTAGTATCGCCTAAGGATTGGCAATGTCCACCTTGAAGTTAGCTCCCAAATAGTGATGGCCACGTGTCTATGCTAGTTTACGCCCCATCAATTATGTTAATATATATAAAAACTCCGATAAAAACTACGCTAATTCATTAATTTATTAATTTCTTAGAAGATAAAACTCAAAAATACACTAAAAAATATTTTTCTTAATATTTTAAACATGTTTTATTTAATTTTCCTCGGAAGATTTAAGTATGGTAGTTGCCAAAACAGAAAATGACGAAGTAGGTATTTATGAAGATTTTTTATTGTCAGTGTCAGCTAGGCTACTCTCGACACCAATACGCAGTGATCGGTATTGACAATTTGTCATTTCGTACTCTGCAGTTGCTATACTAGCGCCTATTGATATGAAATTGCGTGGTCATTATATGAACTAAATGGCATCTAGCTAGACAACATCGACGTACAATAATCGGTAATTCGGTACCCTCGACATTATTTTGACAGCTAATTATTGGTTTGATATTGGCCAATAGCGGAGATTTTTCCAATAGCTAAATAGTAACTTTTTAAGTAAAGCTTCAAGACAATTCTTCATAATTATCGAAAACTATTATTGATAATAGTGTGCCTAGCACTCCCAACCTATTGTTTTATGCTCACAATACCGTAGAGCGCACCATAGGAGTATAAAAAATAGAAAATGAAGATGGGACTGCTTTATGTGAAACCCTGAGGAAAGCGAACGGAAGGAGCCATAGCTAACTAATGAAGAAGCAAACAGCGACTTCTTTATACGGCGACGAGACGGCGCCACGCTGTAGAAAACCAGCGCCCTAATATTTCATATATGGTGATAAGTGCTAAATGTGAAATGTTGTTGCATTAAATTGTTATCTATCGAATGAGTAAACATGATAAAATGCAGTTGTTAATAAATGTACAGGTAGATAATATTATTGTGTGTAGGAAGGAATGTTTTATAAATAGGGAAACAAGGAATTTATTGTTAAGTCAAGACAAGTCAAAGCGGTTTTTACAGAAAATATATTACAAAAGGTCTTAAAATATTACAATTGTTTCACTACCTATTTTATTAGATAAAAATATTATGCAAACTTGTGATTATAAAACTCCTGAAGACTATAGAAATATTGGCAGATCAACCATATAAGTTACTTTTTCATTAAGTATAAATTCAAGTATATTGATTAGTTTTGTTTTTGTAGAAGTGATAGAAGGATATAATTAGCTACTGATACATCATTAGGTATTCCTCTTGTTTTACAATGTCATAAAAATGGTGTGAAATAAATGTTATTGAATAAAACCATATTTTTCTCTACCAGTCCATCATCATCCCATTTTGCTGCATTATCATCCAAATAAAGCGGCAAAAATTATAAATGTATGTGGTGAGTTTACATTACATTTAAATGAAAGTGATGTTTACTGAGATTGACATGAATAATGTTTCTACTGCTGAAGCTCAACAGGCCCTTACCGCTGGCTCGTCAGTTGCTGAGATAAGGAGGCATTTAAAAAAGGTCCCTTTTAGTTATAACTATGGTTAGCCCACACCACAGGTAAATATTGAGCGGGCCTGAGTAAGAATGTAAATAAAAAAAAACTAATACATTTTTTTATTGATTTTTTTTATATTTTTAAAATACTTATTTTAATTATCAAATCACAGTCAAAAGTTCAAATTAAAAATAAATAGTTTTATATAAAAAAAAATGTATTTAATCATTGCTGACGATATCCATATAAATAACAATAATTGTTTCGGCAAATTACAGTCAAGTTTACATTACAATAACTTTATTACAATTATTATTTTCTAATCATTGCTCACGGTAACTGTGTAAATAACAGTAAATGTTATTGCATAATTTATCAATCTAATTTACAGTTGAAAACGATAAATTAAATTCCTTTTTTATAACAATATTATTAGTTTCTGATTCTGATCTAATAGTTTATATAGATCCAGCACTGACAAATGCATCTGCTCATCATAACTCCCACCAGTTTTCCTTATGGAAGCTGCATAAGAGGCACACCACTTCAATGGCTGCTTCTTTTGTACCCAGTAGTCCCAGTACTTACTGAAAAATAACATAAGAAATTAATCATTACAAACAACAGTCAGACGCAGCAGAGGACTTTGTTTTATAATTTGTAAGGATGGCTACTTACATGTACATAGATAATTGTATTAAAAGTGACAGGAAACAAGTATAGAAGATTTGATTTTGTTAATTTAAAGAACTTATTATAACTAGGTACATATATAACAATAATCGAAATTTAATTACCTTTGCGATTGAAAAGAGCACACTTTCTGTCCGTCTGCTGTTTGGTCTGCGATAAGTTCATAGCAAGGAAACTTGGCGATGCCAGGAGTTCAACTCCAAAAGTTCTCATCTCATCTTAGCTGCGAATATGCCATTTTTATCTGCAAAAGAGAACAAATTAATGTAGTAACGTACCGTAGATCTAAATTTACAAGTATAAAATGTAAATAATTATCATTTTTATATAAAATACTTACCAAACAAAACGTAACACGTATTATTGTTATTTATTTATTTGTATTGTATGTACTGACACTGACAATAAAAATCTTCATAAATACTTCTTCTTTTTCCGTTTTGGCAACTATAAAACTTAAATTATCCGTAAGAAATTAAATAAAACATGTTTATAATCTTCAGCAAAATATTTTTTGCGGTATTTTAGTCTATTTTTGGGTTTTATGTTCTAAGAAATTAATAAATAAATCAAATAACGAAGTTTTTAATTTAATTATAACATAATCGATTTGGCATATCTAGCATAATCTTCTTTATACGGCGTTACTACATTAATTTGTTCTGTTTTGCAGATAAAAATGGCATATCCGCAGCTAAGATGAGATGAGAACTTTTGGAGTTGAACTCCTGGCATCGCCAAGTTTCCTTGCTATGAACTTATCGCAGACCAAACAGCAGACGGACAGAAAGTGTGCTCTTTTCAATCGCAAAGGTAATTAAATTTCGATTATTGTTATATATGTACCTAGTTATAATAAGTTCTTTAAAATAACAAAATCAAATCTTCTATACTTGTTTACTATCACTTTTAATACAATTATCTATGTACATGTAAGTAGCCATCCTTACAAATTATAAAACAAAGTCCTCTGCTGCGTCTGACTGTTGTTTGTAATGATTAATTTCTTATGTTATTTTTCAGTAAGTACTGGGACTACTGGGTACAAAAGAAGCAGCTATTGAAGAGGTGTGCCTCTTATGCAGCTTCCATAAGGAAAACTGGTGGGAGTTATGATGAGCAGATGCATTTGTCAGTGCTGGATCTATATAAACTATTAGATCAGAATCAGAAACTAATAATATTGTTATAAAAAAGGAATTTAATTTGTCGTTTTCAACTGTAAATTAGATTGATAAATTATGCAATAACATTTACTGTTATTTACACAGTTACCGTGAGCAATGATTAGAAAATAATAATTGTAATAAAGTTATTGTAATGTAAACTTGACTGTAATTTGCCGAAACAATTATTGTTATTTATATATGGATATCGTCAGCAATGATTAAATACATTTTTTTTTATATAAAACTATTTATTTTTAATTTGAACTTTTGACTGTGATTTGATAATTAAAATAAGTGATTTGATAATTAAAATAACTATTTTAAAAATATAAAAAAAATCAATAAAAAAATGTATTAGTTTTTTTTTATTTACATTCTTACTCAGGCCCGCTCAATATTTACCTGTGATGTGGGCTAACCATAGTTATAACTAAAAGGGACCTTTTTTAAATGCCTCCTTATCTCAGCAACTGACGAGCCAGCGGTAAGGGCCTGTTGAGCTTCAGCAGTAAAAACATTATTCATGTCAATCTCAGTAAACATCACTTTCATTTAAATGTAATGTAAACTCACCACATACATTTATAATTTTTGCCGCTTTATTTGGATGATAATGCAGCAAAATGGGATGATGGACTGGTAGAGAAAAATATGGTTTTATTCAATAACATTTATTTCACACCATTTTTATGACATTGTAAAACAAGAGGAATACCTAATGATGTATCAGTAGCTAATTATATCCTTCTATCACTTCTACAAAAACAAAACTAATCAATATACTTGAATTTATACTTAATGGAAAAGTAACTTATATGGTTGATCTGCCAATATTTCTATAGTCTTCAGGAGTTTTATAATCACAAGTTTGCATAATATTTTTATCTAATAAAATAGGTAGTGAAACAATTGTAATATTTTAAGACCTTTTGTAATATATTTTCTGTAAAAACCGCTTTGACTTGTCTTGACTTAACAATAAATTCCTTGTTTCCCTATTTATAAAACATTCCTTCCTACACACAATAATATTATCTATGGCTCCTTCCGTTCGCTTTCCTCAGGGTTTCACATAAAGCAGTCCCATCTTCATTTTCTATTTTTTATACACCTATGGTGCGCTCTACGGTATTGTGAGCATAAAACAATAGGTTGGGAGTGCTAGGCACACTATTATCAATAATAGTTTTCGATAATTATGAAGAATTGTCTTGAAGCTTCACATAAAAAGTTATACTATATAGCTATTGGAAAAATCTCCGCTATTGGCCAATATCAAACCAATAATTAGCTGTCAAAATAGTGTCGAGGGTACCGATTGTACGTCGATGTTGTCTAGCTAGATGCCATTTAGTTCATATAATGACCACGCAATTTCATATCAATAGGCGCTAGTATAGCAACTGCAGAGTACGAAATGACAAATTGTCAATACCGATCGCTGCGTATTGGTGTCAAGAGTAGCCTAGAGGGGCCCTACCCTGGAGTTAATAGCGATTTTAAACCCATTTCAATACCGTTCCAATGATCGCAAATATCAATTTTTATTTCGTACCCTTGAAACACATTGGATAGATGTTGGATGGAAATTAGTATCGCCTAAGGATTGGCAATGTCCACCTTGAAGTTAGCTCCCAAATAGTGATGGCCACGTGTCTATGCTAGTTTACGCCCCATCAATTATGTTAATATATATAAAAACTCCGATAAAAACTACGCTAATTCATTAATTTATTAATTTCTTAGAAGATAAAACTCAAAAATACACTAAAAAATATTTTTCTTAATATTTTAAACATGTTTTATTTAATTTTCCTCGGAAGATTTAAGTATGGTAGTTGCCAAAACAGAAAATGACGAAGTAGGTATTTATGAAGATTTTTTATTGTCAGTGTCAGCTAGGCTACTCTCGACACCAATACGCAGTGATCGGTATTGACAATTTGTCATTTCGTACTCTGCAGTTGCTATACTAGCGCCTATTGATATGAAATTGCGTGGTCATTATATGAACTAAATGACATCTAGCTAGACAACATCGACGTACAATAATCGGTAATTCGGTACCCTCGACATTATTTTGACAGCTAATTATTGGTTTGATATTGGCCAATAGCGGAGATTTTTCCAATAGCTAAATAGTAACTTTTTAAGTAAAGCTTCAAGACAATTCTTCATAATTATCGAAAACTATTATTGATAATAGTGTGCCTAGCACTCCCAACCTATTGTTTTATGCTCACAATACCGTAGAGCGCACCATAGGAGTATAAAAAATAGAAAATGAAGATGGGACTGCTTTATGTGAAACCCTGAGGAAAGCGAACGGAAGGAGCCATAGCTAACTAATGAAGAAGCAAACAGCGACTTCTTTATACGGCGACGAGACGGCGCCACGCTGTAGAAAACCAGCGCCCTAATATTTCATATATGGTGATAAGTGCTAAATGTGAAATGTTGTTGCATTAAATTGTTATCTATCGAATGAGTAAACATGATAAAATGCAGTTGTTAATAAATGTACAGGTAGATAATATTATTGTGTGTAGGAAGGAATGTTTTATAAATAGGGAAACAAGGAATTTATTGTTAAGTCAAGACAAGTCAAAGCGGTTTTTACAGAAAATATATTACAAAAGGTCTTAAAATATTACAATTGTTTCACTACCTATTTTATTAGATAAAAATATTATGCAAACTTGTGATTATAAAACTCCTGAAGACTATAGAAATATTGGCAGATCAACCATATAAGTTACTTTTTCATTAAGTATAAATTCAAGTATATTGATTAGTTTTGTTTTTGTAGAAGTGATAGAAGGATATAATTAGCTACTGATACATCATTAGGTATTCCTCTTGTTTTACAATGTCATAAAAATGGTGTGAAATAAATGTTATTGAATAAAACCATATTTTTCTCTACCAGTCCATCATCATCCCATTTTGCTGCATTATCATCCAAATAAAGCGGCAAAAATTATAAATGTATGTGGTGAGTTTACATTACATTTAAATGAAAGTGATGTTTACTGAGATTGACATGAATAATGTTTCTACTGCTGAAGCTCAACAGGCCCTTACCGCTGGCTCGTCAGTTGCTGAGATAAGGAGGCATTTAAAAAAGGTCCCTTTTAGTTATAACTATGGTTAGCCCACACCACAGGTAAATATTGAGCGGGCCTGAGTAAGAATGTAAATAAAAAAAAACTAATACATTTTTTTATTGATTTTTTTTATATTTTTAAAATACTTATTTTAATTATCAAATCACAGTCAAAAGTTCAAATTAAAAATAAATAGTTTTATATAAAAAAAAATGTATTTAATCATTGCTGACGATATCCATATAAATAACAATAATTGTTTCGGCAAATTACAGTCAAGTTTACATTACAATAACTTTATTACAATTATTATTTTCTAATCATTGCTCACGGTAACTGTGTAAATAACAGTAAATGTTATTGCATAATTTATCAATCTAATTTACAGTTGAAAACGATAAATTAAATTCCTTTTTTATAACAATATTATTAGTTTCTGATTCTGATCTAATAGTTTATATAGATCCAGCACTGACAAATGCATCTGCTCATCATAACTCCCACCAGTTTTCCTTATGGAAGCTGCATAAGAGGCACACCACTTCAATGGCTGCTTCTTTTGTACCCAGTAGTCCCAGTACTTACTGAAAAATAACATAAGAAATTAATCATTACAAACAACAGTCAGACGCAGCAGAGGACTTTGTTTTATAATTTGTAAGGATGGCTACTTACATGTACATAGATAATTGTATTAAAAGTGACAGGAAACAAGTATAGAAGATTTGATTTTGTTAATTTAAAGAACTTATTATAACTAGGTACATATATAACAATAATCGAAATTTAATTACCTTTGCGATTGAAAAGAGCACACTTTCTGTCCGTCTGCTGTTTGGTCTGCGATAAGTTCATAGCAAGGAAACTTGGCGATGCCAGGAGTTCAACTCCAAAAGTTCTCATCTCATCTTAGCTGCGAATATGCCATTTTTATCTGCAAAAGAGAACAAATTAATGTAGTAACGTACCGTAGATCTAAATTTACAAGTATAAAATGTAAATAATTATCATTTTTATATAAAATACTTACCAAACAAAACGTAACACGTATTATTGTTATTTATTTATTTGTATTGTATGTACTGACACTGACAATAAAAATCTTCATAAATACTTCTTCTTTTTCCGTTTTGGCAACTATAAAACTTAAATTATCCGTAAGAAATTAAATAAAACATGTTTATAATCTTCAGCAAAATATTTTTTGCGGTATTTTAGTCTATTTTTGGGTTTTATGTTCTAAGAAATTAATAAATAAATCAAATAACGAAGTTTTTAATTTAATTATAACATAATCGATTTGGCATATCTAGCATAATCTTCTTTATACGGCGTTACTACATTAATTTGTTCTGTTTTGCAGATAAAAATGGCATATCCGCAGCTAAGATGAGATGAGAACTTTTGGAGTTGAACTCCTGGCATCGCCAAGTTTCCTTGCTATGAACTTATCGCAGACCAAACAGCAGACGGACAGAAAGTGTGCTCTTTTCAATCGCAAAGGTAATTAAATTTCGATTATTGTTATATATGTACCTAGTTATAATAAGTTCTTTAAAATAACAAAATCAAATCTTCTATACTTGTTTACTATCACTTTTAATACAATTATCTATGTACATGTAAGTAGCCATCCTTACAAATTATAAAACAAAGTCCTCTGCTGCGTCTGACTGTTGTTTGTAATGATTAATTTCTTATGTTATTTTTCAGTAAGTACTGGGACTACTGGGTACAAAAGAAGCAGCTATTGAAGAGGTGTGCCTCTTATGCAGCTTCCATAAGGAAAACTGGTGGGAGTTATGATGAGCAGATGCATTTGTCAGTGCTGGATCTATATAAACTATTAGATCAGAATCAGAAACTAATAATATTGTTATAAAAAAGGAATTTAATTTGTCGTTTTCAACTGTAAATTAGATTGATAAATTATGCAATAACATTTACTGTTATTTACACAGTTACCGTGAGCAATGATTAGAAAATAATAATTGTAATAAAGTTATTGTAATGTAAACTTGACTGTAATTTGCCGAAACAATTATTGTTATTTATATATGGATATCGTCAGCAATGATTAAATACATTTTTTTTTATATAAAACTATTTATTTTTAATTTGAACTTTTGACTGTGATTTGATAATTAAAATAAGTGATTTGATAATTAAAATAACTATTTTAAAAATATAAAAAAAATCAATAAAAAAATGTATTAGTTTTTTTTTATTTACATTCTTACTCAGGCCCGCTCAATATTTACCTGTGATGTGGGCTAACCATAGTTATAACTAAAAGGGACCTTTTTTAAATGCCTCCTTATCTCAGCAACTGACGAGCCAGCGGTAAGGGCCTGTTGAGCTTCAGCAGTAAAAACATTATTCATGTCAATCTCAGTAAACATCACTTTCATTTAAATGTAATGTAAACTCACCACATACATTTATAATTTTTGCCGCTTTATTTGGATGATAATGCAGCAAAATGGGATGATGGACTGGTAGAGAAAAATATGGTTTTATTCAATAACATTTATTTCACACCATTTTTATGACATTGTAAAACAAGAGGAATACCTAATGATGTATCAGTAGCTAATTATATCCTTCTATCACTTCTACAAAAACAAAACTAATCAATATACTTGAATTTATACTTAATGGAAAAGTAACTTATATGGTTGATCTGCCAATATTTCTATAGTCTTCAGGAGTTTTATAATCACAAGTTTGCATAATATTTTTATCTAATAAAATAGGTAGTGAAACAATTGTAATATTTTAAGACCTTTTGTAATATATTTTCTGTAAAAACCGCTTTGACTTGTCTTGACTTAACAATAAATTCCTTGTTTCCCTATTTATAAAACATTCCTTCCTACACACAATAATATTATCTATGGCTCCTTCCGTTCGCTTTCCTCAGGGTTTCACATAAAGCAGTCCCATCTTCATTTTCTATTTTTTATACACCTATGGTGCGCTCTACGGTATTGTGAGCATAAAACAATAGGTTGGGAGTGCTAGGCACACTATTATCAATAATAGTTTTCGATAATTATGAAGAATTGTCTTGAAGCTTCACATAAAAAGTTATACTATATAGCTATTGGAAAAATCTCCGCTATTGGCCAATATCAAACCAATAATTAGCTGTCAAAATAGTGTCGAGGGTACCGATTGTACGTCGATGTTGTCTAGCTAGATGCCATTTAGTTCATATAATGACCACGCAATTTCATATCAATAGGCGCTAGTATAGCAACTGCAGAGTACGAAATGACAAATTGTCAATACCGATCGCTGCGTATTGGTGTCAAGAGTAGCCTAGCTAGTCTGAATAAAAATTTGGAATTTTAAATTTGGTTGCATGCCGGCATCAAAAATTTAATAATCTCTGAAGCAACAGTCCTTGTCCAGAAGGTCACATGAATGCATCTCAATAATCGGTTCTTAATACATAAATGCACTTAGATAAATGGTGACAACAATCGGCAATGTCTTCGCGTGACGATAATTGGTGTTTTTATATCGTTTCACTGATTGTGTACCAGGGGAATGAGGTTACCAAATAAAAGTACTTTTTTTTGCGAAGACGAACAAGCGGGCCACCGGGGTTTCTATTGGTAAAATAAGTTACAAAATCGGTTCAGTAGATCCAAATCGTACCCACTACAAACTCACAAAAACGTTACCTCTTTCTATTCTAATGAATATTTTAGATGTAATAGTGCTTACCTTACGGTTTTTTGTAAGCAAATCTGCGAAACTAAAACATTGACTTTATAAATTAACACCGACAAACCAGTAAGCTGGCTATCCGATGGAAATTGGTTACTGCCTGCCTTCGATCTGCCGGCATATAATGGCACAATGGAATCTTCGTCTGAAGTCCGATTGCCAAACGACAGAAAAAAAACATCTAAGTAAATAATATGACGACTTCACGCATACTTTTGACAAGCCCGGTAGGTCAAGTGGCTAGCAATGTCAACTTTACCCCAATGGCCGCGGGTTCGAATCCCGCGTAAGGCAAACAACTGTGTGTAACACAATATCTGTTTGCCTTAGTCTGGATATTTTCTATCTATAATTATATATTTATTTACTAAAAAAAAGTATTTGCGTATGTGGGTATTTTTATCAGCAATTTAGTAGATACCTTAAGTATTAAGGCTTTCTTAGTTTGGGACTAGATGGCGTTGTATGATTCGTTCAAAATTTATTTACTTTGGCCATCTTTCGCTGACATTTTCACACATTTAGACAAGGACAAAGGTCAAAATACCTTACCACCTACCTACCTTAATACTTTTAATTCACGCCGATTTCTGCCTAATCCGTACTTGACCTAAAACAAGTAAACCCTCAAAACTAATACTAACTCGCTTATCAGTTACGCCCCATATCACATATCATAGTCAGATAATAATATGATAACACAACATGATTCATTTTACAAAGTGCCAGCGTTTAGTATTGCTTATTGTTGGAAAATATTTAATTTAATTAATTACGTTTAAAAGAGTGTATAGCTTTCTTTTGGTGTATAAAAGTGTTGTGACAGTTGTTACTTTAAATAGTGTCTATTTGTTTGTGGTTATAGTTAAGGTAGCTAGATTTAATGTCGATAATCTCCCACCCTTCCACTTGGATCTACTGACTCGATCCCCAGTAAATCCTAGGTCACTTTCATACCACTTCAATCCACCGTTGGAATTTGGATCCTAGGACATCTGAGTATTATAAGAATGTGTTATAAAAAATCGTATTTGTTTTTCACGGAACGGAACAGTAATATTTTTATCAAATTTTCAATCATGCAAATTCGATTATTTATGATTAAAATTTATACTATGTAATGATAAGTGCTCAGTAATGTGAGGAAAATTGTATTTTTTTTTATTACTAGTTATTTTGATACCTGTTCTGTTCGTCTCATTCCTACACGTATTTTGAAACGGATAGTAATTAATTTATGTGAAAAATACTCTTTAGTCCACCAATACTATCAACACATCCATCGGGCTACAAAAAAATCTATTTTTCTTGCAGTACATAGTTAAATTTACAATTTACAAGCAAGGAGGCAACAAGGCAGCCTTATTGCTGACAGCAGTCTTTTCAAGGCAACCTAAGTATGTATTGGGCACTATTGGGCAGACAGACGAGCTAATTATAGTCGCGGATTCTATCTTATTTTGTCGATGAAATTAGCTGTCAAAAGTAATAAAAATGGCGAGCGGTAAGAACAAATGTACTAAAATGTTGAATTACGCCACGCACGAGGCGCTGCACTTGACATCGCGGTAGAGTCGCGGCGATTTTTGGAGCGACACGCGTTAGAACTAGTCAGTGTTTTCTTCGAATGTCAATTCTCAGACTAATTTATTATAAAATACACCTTTATTTTTGATTGCCGCATTATTTCTAAAATAATTTCTCAGAAGTCCACACTTTATTTTATAATTAATATAATTTTATTACAATATCACGTATCTTGTAATATGATAATAACGTTGCAACATCAATTGTTATTTCTCTACTAGCGAATGCCTGCGACTTCACTCGCGTAATCTCATTATTCATGTTCCCAGGGGAATTTATAAAATTTTATATTAAGACGGGTTTCTAATGTTTATCTATATATATATAAAATGCTTTGTCCTGACTGACTGACTGACTGACTGACTGACTGACTGACTGACTGACTGAGAATCAACGCACAGCCTAAACCGCTCATCGTAAAAATCTGAAACTTGAAGGGTGGATTGTTTGTATGACGTAGGCGTCCGATAAGAAAGGATTTTTCGAAATTCTAACTCTAAGGGGGTAAAAAAGGGGTGCAAAGTTACTATGGGACAACTTGATTCCTTGGTCCAATCTACTTCAAATTTTGCATAAAAATTGTTTAAGAGAATTGATGGAAGACGTGATTCTTATTTTATTGAAATTCTTGAAAAATATGTATTTTGTGGGTAATTTTCTTCGATTTGATATCAGTACTCATACTCCTTAGTGCTTTTGATTTCAATTACATTTCATTTTGACACATTCGTGAAGTGAAGATGTCATCTGTCATGTAATATTTTTATAAATTGTGAATATTCAAACAAAATGATTTCATAATGTCGTCGTAGGTCATCGTACTATTTATTCTGTATGTGATCTCGGAAAAACAGCTAAAATTCTAACTATGTATAAAGCGGACTGAATCATATTCATCGATAATAAACAGTAAGTAATTAAATATAAAATTTTATAATATTTGACAGGGGTCAAGTTAAATTGGTCAATGGTTAAATGGAATATTGATATTGTCTCTTTCTTACTTATAGGAAATATCATTACGTCGATTAGCTCTATTATTTCGTAGTGTTGTTGTAGGGATGGTTGTAGGCTGAGGTTGTAGGTATTGAAACACCCATATACTTAAACATTTTTTTTACGGAAGTGGTTGGAAAACAAGCTCAGGAATATGGATTATTTGATATTAGGTGATTATCGTCGACTATGGAGCACATAGATTCTAGGGTCCTTGACCTGTTGCCGACCTATAATAGGAAAAGACAGGATATATAGCGAGAAATAGTATAAGGAAGGAGATAGATATTTTTTTTATACCACAAAGGTGGCAAACAAGAATTTCGGATATTTCACTCTCCGAACGAAACGCATTGCTGCTTCACGTCAATATTCTGTAAAAGGGTGGTACTTCACCGGTCGGGATAGCCTATTTCATAAACGCCCACTCCAAAGATTGTAATGAGAAGTATTTAAATAGAAAAATAATCATGTATACTGAAAATGTTTGTTCTTGACCGTAGAGACCTGAAATTTGGGTGTGTAAGAAAGGATTTTTTGAAATTCCCACGGGAAAGCGGGATAAACGCAAACGAAGTTGCGCGGGTTTCTCTAGTCTATATATATAAAATGCTTTGTCCTGACTGACTGACTGACTGAGAATCAACGCACAGCCTAAACCGCTCATCGTAAAAATCTGAAACTTGGCAGGTGGACCTATTATATGACGTAGGCGTCCGATAAGAAAGGATTTTTCGAAATTCGAACTCTAAGGGGGTGAAAAAGGGGGGTAAAGTTACTATGGAACAACTTGATTCCTTGGTCCAATCTACTTCAAATTTTGCATAAAAATTGTTTAAGAGAATTGATGGAAGATGTGATTCTTATTTTATTGAAATTCTTGAAAAATATGTATTTTGTGGGTAATTTTCTTCGATTTTATATCAATACTCATACTCCTTAGTGCTTTTGATTTAATTACATTTCATTTTGACACATCCGTGAAGTGAAGTGTATCATCTGTCATGTAATTCTATTTATTCTGTTTGTGATATTGGAAAAACAGCTAAAATTCTAACTATGTATAAAAGGGATTGAATCATATTCATCGATAATAAATAGTAAGTAATTAAATATTAAATTTTATAATATTTGACAGGGTTCAAGTTAAATTGGTCAATGGTTAAATGGCATACATATTGATATTGTCTCTTTCTCACTTATAGGAAATCTCATTACGTCGACTCGCTCTATTATTTCGTAGTGTTGTTGTAGGCTATGAGGTTGTAGGTATTGAATTACCGATATACTTATACATTTTTTTTACGGAAGTGATTGGAAAACAAGCTCAGGAATATGGATCATTTGATATTAGGTGTTTACCGTCGACTATGGAGCACATAGATTCTAGGGTTCCTAACCCGTTGCCGACCTATAACAGGAAAAAACAGGATATAGCGAGAAATAGTATAAGGAATGAGTTAGATTTTTTTTATACCACAAAGGTGACAAACAAGAATTTCGGATATTTCACTCCCCAAACGAAACGCATTGCTGCTTCACGTCAATATTCTGTATAAGGGTGGCTCTTCACCGGTCGGGCAAGCTTATTTCATAAACGCCCCAAAGATTGTAATGAGAAGTATAAAAATAGAAAAAAAAAATCTAAACATATGACAATTTTTTGGGTGTGTTCTGAAAAGTGTGGTGTATGATGTAGGCAACCGATTGAAATTCCCACGGGAAAGCGGGATAAACGCACACGAAGTTGCGCGGGTTTCTCTAGTCTTTCATACAAAGTCAAGCGGTTTTTGTGTGGATGACGAATATACATACATACACACAAATATTCGCAAATTATTATATTAAAACATAGACATTTTATCTATTAAACTCTAAAACGAATATATAATAATAACATCTTTGCCCTAACTTAAAATATTTTTCTGTTACGTTGGCATAGAATAAGTAATAACCTGAGGACGTTGGTGTATTCATGGTGCGTTATGTGTTTTTCTTTTTTATATAACTACTTGTTCGCATTTTCCTCATATTGTTATAATATATTTCCGTGTATATGAATTCTTTAAAATACGTTCATAAATATGAATTTAAAAATCTACGTTTATCCAAATTGAATGCCCTTTTGTATTATTATATTATTAAATTAAATATATATTTACATTAGTTGTTAACATGCCAATAGCCCGGTGGTTCTGTTGTTAAATGAGTAAATGACATAAGGGGTGCTGAAAGGCGTAGGTTCGACGACATCGACGTCACACCTACAAACATTTAGTATTTGTCTTGTGTTGTGTTTAGTGCTCAGTGATAGTGAACTGTATTACAAATAATTAGTGATTAGTGAAAATGAGTCTGGTCAAGAAGAAAGGGACGCTAGACAAGACAGAGGGAGGCAGAGATAGCCGCTGTTACTTCTGCAATGAAATGTTTGAAATGGGAAAATTACAGGTATTTGTCTGAAATTATTGTCACCCGTTAACAGAATTAAATGAAGTGGTCCAAAACAAACCCAGGCTCCGGCGCAAAAATTTTGTATTCCAGATTTTAGAGCATATTTATAAATACTACTATCACTATTTCTCTGTCGGGTGGCTAACACTTTTTTTGCTCATAAAGGTACAAACCTTTATGAGCAAGGCGTTCATATTAAAATCTTCGGGGCTACTATGAAAGCGTTCATCCGAAACACCGAAAGACGTAGTAGTCCTGTCAAAAAACACATTATTAATTAGAATAAGGTTGTCGACGACCTCCGTGGCGTAATGGTTACCATGCCAGACCGCCACCCAGGAGATGCCGGGTTCGAATCCCGGTCGGGTCATGATGAAAAACGAACTTTTTCTGATTGGTCTCGGGTCTTGGATGTTTATCTATATATGTATTTGTCATAAAATATAATATCGTTGAGTTAGTATCCCATAACACAAGTTTCGAACTTACTTTGGGGCTAGCTCAATCTGTGTAAATTATCCCTATAAAAAAAAAAGAAAAAAAAAAGGTTCAAAACAGGTTAGAGTTCAACGAAACGTCAGTCAGTATTTTCGGAATTTCATTTTAACGGTTGTCCCACTTATTGTGGGTTATCTTTGTGGGAAATGGATCACCTCCTTTAGATATATTTTTTATTTCTTAATAAAATAATTACATTTCTTTCTCTTTTATTACAAATGGTTTTAAATAGGTAAAATAAATTTAAATTAATAAATCAAAAAAACTAAATACAGGTACTTATTTTCTTTTTGGCAATAAAAAGGGGTCATTTTTTAATAGACAGAAGTGTCAACAGACAAGGTTCAGAGCGAGAATATGTTTATGCCGCTGACTGTACAAGAGACACACTAAAATCACCCTTTGTACTGATTTCATGTAAATAAATATTTATGTGTTATGCTTTATTAGAAAGATACTTATACAAAATATTAAAGCATAACATACTTTTCGTTAAGTACATGTCAATTGCGTCGATATTTTTTGTAATAAGTGCAAGATAAAACATTATCTCTGATTCTGCTGACGCCTATCGCAAACAAGGGCGTCGGATCGGTTTACGATGCGAATATTTGTGACGTTACGTCATGGGGATTAGAATCTGTGCGATCTGATCCATATTTGCCAAACTTAAGGCCGGATTCAACCAAACTTGAGTAAGTCTTTACTCGAGTGTAACTACTGCTTAATCTAAGAGTAAGCAGATTTTGCATTCTACCAACTACTAACCAAAGAATAAGATAACTATACGCGAGTAAATATTTACACGGGCAATTTTGGCGGAGTAAGGTTTAATCTGAGAATAACAATTGTCAGAGCAGAGGTGTCACTTGTGAAAATAAGCTGTCAACATTTGAAATTTCGCTGTATTATCCTACAAAATTGAATTGTTGCGGCATTCCAAGGCAAGCTAGATGAAACAAATACAATGATTTTTTGTCGGTTTATACATTCATTCATCATTCTTTGTACTCCTCGAGTACATTGGAAAAACGCGAACGAAGATACCCAAGGGTAAATTCAAAGAGTAAAATTATTCCCGGAATAGTAACACTCGCGTAACTTTGTGTTTGGTCGAATCCGCCCTTAGTCTAACAGCCACTTTCTGGAAGCTGGCTGGCTGGCTTTATGGAAGCTAATAAACTATTTATCTAAAAACTAAACTAACATTAAAAAATTATTTATGTCAGACGTAGGTATGACCAAATACTATAGAAGACTAATACGCACAGCTTCGGAAGAATTCGGGCAAGACGCGACACTAGCGCCCCTACGTCATGAGGGCGGCATGAGGTGAACGATTTCAAAACTTTTGTGCGTTTTGTATGCAAAATGTTATAGCGCCCCTAGCGGCATGAGGTGAACGGAGGTTGCCAAGTCATTGTATGAGAAACGTCAAGAGCTGTGCTCGTATTAGTCTTCTATAGTATTTGGTATGACACATTAAAATATAGCTATCACTGTCAAACTAAAGAAGAAAAATGAGATAGCTTGAGCTGATTCATAATCACATTATTCCTGTTGGACCAACATGCACAACTAGTTGTTCCAACAGGAATAATTGAGTTACCTAGTATCATATCGGTGCATCGCACATATCACCACTTTCACCATAATCAACCCATGATCCCACTGTAGGGATACAAGTCTCCTTTCAATCGAAGGGGATTAGAGCTTACTCTGCCACGCTGCTCCGATCCATCTAGTGACACCGTCTGACTGTGGACTGTGTCCTAGACGGCCTTACTAGAAAAATCATAATAACTTATGGACGTGTCCAATCAATATAAGTTTGAGCTAGCTCCAAAGTAAGTTCGACACTTGTGTTATGGGATAAGTACTAACTTCTAACTCAACGACACTATATTTAACAAATACATTATTGATCGTTCGTATCGTTTTTTATCATGACACGACCGGGATTCGAACACGGGATCACCTACCTAGGTGGCGGTCTGGCGTGGTAACCATTACGCCACGTAGGTCGTCAATTACTTAGCTCGTCATCATTTTATTTACGTACCTATTGTAAATACTACATCATGGTTGGAAAGGGTTTGGAATTAAGTCATTGGTTTTTTACACTTTTTACGTAATGTTTTTGTAATGTAACTATATGAAATTATAATCTATTAATAGCAGAAGCACAAATAACATGTAATAATTGAACTTCCTCAAAGTACCTACTTACCTACTTGACTCTACCAAGAAGTTTTTTTTATATTGGTCCAAGTATTACTTAAGCCAGACATTGATCTGTATTGTAGTAAGCGAGATGATAAATTTACTTGAAATTTTTCCTTTGTAATTAGTTACTATTGTTAGTTATTAAGGGAATAATAGTCCAGCCAAAATAGGAAACTGACCTTTTAGTCTATAGCGTACTAGCAATTATTTTTTAAAGGTACTTTATTTAATTAAAGTTATTTATTTAATACCGAATAATAATATTATTATGTAACACTCATTGTAAATGACGTGTCTATGTGCCCGCGAGTGCCCGCAGAATAAAATATTTTTGACTTTGACTAAACTCGTGGACACTCGTGGTGTTTTGTGGTTCGCTTTATTCCAGCCATGTTTTACAACAATAATGAAGACTGCCGCGCCGTCAGCAATAATTATAATAATTATAATACTTATAATACTTTTGTTTATAAGAACCACCTGAAGGAATGCGGGAGCATCCTGGAACAGTGCCCGCTTCGCTGCGGTGCCTGGATCCAGAGGAAACACCGCGACACGCACGTCAGGGAGTGCCCCCAGATCGAAAAAGTAAGCTTACGTTTTCATTTTGTAATGTTAGGCCAAGTTAACTAATAAAACCTACCCCCTATCCCTTAATCCATTTTCATAAACAAAGTTATATAACCAGTTACAAAGGAAGATTTTTTTCGCTGTTTCCTAACTTTGTAGTTGTGAGAGAAGAATTATTTTACCAGTAAAACGAAATTATTGTTTTCTTAACCAGATCAGTTGTTCCTCTTAGTACGAATCTGCTGTTCGTCGTAGGAAAAATTGCGACGATTCGAAAGAGCTTCTATTAGACCTATTTGAATAAAAATGTTTGAAAATAAAGCACACATCATATATTACCACAATAAGGTATGATAGTGACTAACTTGTTTAATTAGAAAAAGAAAAAAAAATTTTGTTTCAGAATCGCAAGTCTTCGACATACGACAGCACATGGACCCCTGAGCCACCGATACAGACATGGACACCACAGTCGGATAACAGAATAGCCAGACTCGAGAAAGAAGTAGATGCTATCAAGTAAGATATTTTTTAATTTTTAAGTACAATTTATAATGATTCTACCTGATAAAGATTACAATTGACTTTTTAATTGTCAGGTTAGCCCTAGGAGAAGAGGCCAGTCACCGTGACCTGCATGCTACAGAAATGGAGAACCTCCGCTCGAAAATGGTGCTGATAGAGGAACGTGGTCAACATTTCCTGTCTACACTTGTACACACCAGGGCCACGGTTGACGATGAGGTGGAGCGGACTACGGATTGGGCATCACAGATTAAACATGACTTGGCTAATGTACAGCTGGCTTTGCAGGTAGGGTTTTATATGATGGAGAAGACGATTTTTTTATTTCATAACTATTTTAAATTGATTGGTGACCCCTACCTTCGGCACAAGAAAGCGAGGGTTCCGTCTTCTCGCACGGGGCAAATAATGTATTGTACTGTCTCCCTTTTCTGAGTCGTTCTTGTTTTGTTTTAAGCGGTCATGGTAGGTATGTGTGTAAGGGACCTACCTCACCGAGACGGCGGCATGGCGACCCCGACGCCGCGACGTGTCCAAACAATTCGTATTGAATAATGTATAAGGTCTATCAAATACGTTGTTTAGACTTGTACAATTTCTTGTAGATGTAAACGCAGCCTTACAGAAGAAGGTCTAAGGTATAAGGGTATAAGTAACATATTGAATGAAAGTTATAGCATATAAAAATTTATATACAGGATCTACAAAACGAACAGCTAAACACAGCGATGAGGTTGGAGAGTGCGACTAATCAGCTCGTACATGAGCAGCATGAGAGGGAGTTATTGGAACAGGCGCTGACACACCACGACAGTAGGATCAGAGCGGTCAACAAACTTGGTAAGGATCTAAAATTTAAAAACCATTGTTTTAAAAACATTTGAATAAATAAATAATCTTTTTCATTATTCGTTGTCGTCATCGTCATTTTGACGTGCAAAACTTGCAAAATAATTATTTATTTTGATTCGATTTTGAATCAAGGGAAAATGTTTTTTCTTTTATTTTTTTGTTAATTTTCCAATGTTTCAAATCTGCAATTATGGCTGGAGACAAAACCAACAAATGAAAAACCATGAAAATCGGTCCAGCAGTTCAAGAGTTATACCTAAGTGTTCAAACAAACCCGACTTTGTTTAATAAAATATGGCGTTACATAGACTAAATGTTCTTTTCAGAGGAAGTAATTGGGTATATAAGACAGACGGTGGAAGAAGAACGAGAGAGGAATACAGAGAACAGAGCAGTGTTGGAAGCCGAGTTGATAGAAGCTAGGAGGTCATCGCAGCAGATATTGCAGCTGTCTGAATTGAGGGAACAGCTACAGAATGCATCAACGATGGAGCAGAGACCGGTAAAAAAGCATAAAAGAACAAAAAAGGACGTACTACCTGTTCGCCTCAAGTTTGCCGTTACCTAGCGCCGCGCGCACCCTACCGCACCTCAAGACAGATCCGCAGTTGCTTAGAAAATCGAAATCTGCCTTGAGGTGCGGAGGGGTGTGCGCGGCGCGAGGTAACGGCAAACTTGAAGCGAACGGGTAGTAAAGTAACTAGGTTTCTTTCGTCATTTCTTTACCCAGTGGTTATTTTGCTTTGTTTCCGAAATATTGGTATTAAATACTAGCGGAACCCGCCCAACTTCGTTTGCATGTATCCTGCTTCATAGGAATGTAAAATAAAATAATGAATAAAATTAAAATACTGAATAATAATATGTATCTACCTTCTTAACTACCTCGCGCCACTACAACATGACTAGAGAACGAGCCTTTTTTTTTTGTTTAACGTCAGGAAAATGCATCACTGCATGTCCCGCCACTTGGGGGAAGCGACGGGACTTTCTGAATAAATAATCTCAGCCACAAAATGTCCACAGCTGGACATAGGCCACTTAATAAAGATACCTAAATTATTTAAACGTGGTATGACTATTTTTAGGCATTTGACAGAATTGCAGTACTAGAAGTAGCGACAGCAGACGCCAGGGCAGAGTCATCAGAATTGGCATCTAAGATGGACATCATCTCCCGAGACATGCGAGCGCTCGCCAAATCCTACCACAAGTTGAGGAGCGAGCTGGCCGACTTCCAGTCTAGGGTTAATTTTGATAGATTCGAAGCGGGAAGCGATGACGGTAAGTTTTTTAAAGAAATGTTTATTTATACAAAAATACAGTTCTGGTCAAAAACTATTTCCTTCGTTCGCCTTTGGTGGTCCGCTTCCTTGCTTGTTTGCATGCAGTAAGACATAAAAATAATGCTAAAGCTATTACGATTATCTTCAAATAGGTACAACTACAACTTACCTAACTTGAGACAAAATTGTTCAAACCGGCCCGCTAACACTTCAAGCGAAAAACGAATCTGAAACCGTTCCCCTAAAACCTATTCGCCATTGGACTGTTCGCCGACAGGACGATTCTTTTATTACTGTTTGCCAGCAGACTCTTTCACCTATGGACATTTTGCCGAAAACCTTTCATCTTCGTCAGTCAACGACAGGCTTTTACAGCTACATAATGTTTTACCTACGCGACGATAAAATTAAAAGAATCCAGGCGGAAAAGTTTGTTTTTTCTTGGTGCATCAAATGGAAATAAAACTTCACTCTTGATTTGAATACACTACGTACCTAGTCCAATGTAAAGTGATACAAGCTCTTACAAAAGTATTATTAAAATATCTATAGGCTATAGTTGTCACGATTTCAATCTATTTATGTAAAAGGAGAAGCTGACTGACATATCAACGCAGGGCCTAAACTATAAGGGTTAGAAACTTAAAATTTTGCACAGGGGTTCCTTTTATAACGTCTCCTACGCTAAGCACTATAAGAAAGGATTTTTCAAAATTCCCACTGGAAAGCGAGATATACGCAAACTAAGTTGCGAGGGATTTACTAGTCGTGAATAAAAAACAACGTGCGTTTCTACTTCAGAAATAACATCTTGCATTTATTTATTGTTTGTAAGATAATGCTTTATATTATTTTTAGGTAATTTCCTGTGGAGAATAGATAAGTTCATGGCTCGAATGAAAGACGCCAAGGAAAACAACACGGTGATAACGAGTCCACACTTCCGCACCAGCAAGTATGGGTACACATTGAAGGTATAGTCAATAATCATTACTATTAAAAATATTTTTTGTTATTTGTACCACTATGTTGGGTTTTACAATGACATAATATTGTGTATTATGGAAATCTAAGCCCGTTCGTACACAAGGCGACGCATGTCTCCTATACTCGGCGATTTTAGTATCCAAGCGACTACCGCCATACAAGTCCATCGAGGTTCGTACGTACGTACACTCGCGTCATTGGATACTAAAATCGCCGAGTATCGGAGACTTGCGTCGCCTTGTGTACGAACGGGCATAGACTTAATTTTTTTTGTAAACATGTTTGTGGTTTTTCAATAAATTAAATAAAAAATCTGAACCGTCATCAATCGAAGAAATCCTAATTATACTCAACGCCAAAGCTTTGGCTCACAGTAGTCACAGTTTATAAAACAATTGAAAATCGTATATCGTTACATTGATTATGTAATAAGTGGTAATAAGTATGAGTTCCGAACTTTGTTCTATGACTGCACACGCCAGGAGAATAGGCGTTTAGCTTACGTAGTAACTATTTAGCATTCTGTGGTTTAGCAAAGTTACCAATGAGAGATAAAAAAGTGTTATTTTAATTTTCAGGCTGAAGTTAATCTAAATGGGATCGGGAGGTGGAAAGGTCGTCATATAACATGTACAGTACGTCTTGTCGGAGGCCCGCACGACTCACTGCTGGAGTGGCCGTGCGAGTTATCCATAAACATTGTCTTGAAAGATCAACCTGCTAACCGGAGTCAGGTAATGTGGTCACTGTAGCTTTTGTGAGAGCAAAGGAAATAATTAACCAGGACCGTAAAAATATGATTAAAGATTTCTAAATGTTTAAACAGATAAACAGTAGCCTATGTGTGGAGAGTAATCCGTTTGTTCCTTCGACGTGAAAGAAGAACATAGGTTCTAACCATAGATTTATTATAACTTACTAGCGTAAGAAGATTGGCAATGCAAAAGAGATAGATAATAGCATACGCGTTTGTTAGAGCGAGATAGATAGACGAGACCATTTGTTCTATACACGCTATGGGCTTGTATCGCCCTAGCGTCAGTCATGTTAAAACAAATCCCACTTATTTTTACAAAATTTATGGTTTTTAAGTGTAGTTTTGGTGTTAATTCGACGTGATTAAATATGGTTACCTGTGCAGTGCCTGGATGTAACTCAAACTAAAAGGAAAATCAACAAAATTATATATCTTGCTTGCACACATGTACATTCCACGCACAATACTAGTGTATTTTGTTTTTGGTCTCGCCTCAATCAAACAAAGCCGATCTATAGGTACGCTAGTATATACTAAATCTATGGTTCTAACACACAAACATTTTCGCATTTATAATATTAAAGTATGGATTTAGTAAAATAATGACTAATCTTACATAATCTTCCAGGCAATGGACATAGTGAAAACATTACAAATACGAAGAAAAACATCTCCTAAACTTGACTGCGACAGTGATGAAGACGAGAAGTTCAAATCCACTGAAACATTGGACAAGAGTGTGGTCCAATTGAAGAGGCAGTACATCTTCATTCCTCACACCAGTCTCGACAAATTGGAATATATTAAACATGATGTTATGTTTATAGAATTTATAGTTATGCCATGATGTAGAATCATCATCATCTTAGCCACAAGAAGTCCACTGCTGGATAAAGGCCTTCCCTAAACGTCTCCAACGCGACCAGGGAGCGGCCTGCATCCAGCGGCTTCCTGCGACTGTAGAATAAAAAATGTGAAATAATAAAAACATGACAAAATAATCGAGACCCACCCAGTATTAAGATGATAGTAACAATTAGGTCTTTGGATAATTTTAATGCTTTTTTTAAAATATAAAATTCATATATTTTTCTCACTCTTTTGATTATTACTCCTTTTATGCAAAGGTCTCCCTTCCATGAGTTCCTCATGTTAATGGTTATGAATTTTTTTAAATTATTTAGGTGTGGTACCACACCTGAATAAAAAACAACACGGTTTACAGTGTGGTCAGAAGCTAGTACTTTGACCAACGATCGAAGGAAAAGGGTATCTGGTATAAGACATTTCAACCTTTCCCCCTACGCACTCCATGGATAGACCACAGCACATTGAGCCGTCTGGAAACCGTTACTGCACTGAGGCTTCGGTCCGGACACATCCCAACAAATAAATTCGCATTTGTGATGAGAAAGGTTACCTCCCCAAATTGTGTCGATTGTCAAGTCATAGATGATGTATATCACATCTTGATGGAATGTGTCCGAACACAAGCCCTCAGAGAAACTATATTTAGTGGTGAAATAAGCCAAGTTGGATGTTGCAACAGTGTGCTGTTGTAACTTGAACTTGAAACAAATCTTTCTGACTAATTATGCAACTTGTCGATGAGAACATCAAAATGTAAATTGAGAAATAGCTAATGTTAATTTTAAGGAAAATAAAAATAATGTCAACTAATGAAAGAGATAACCAGGTTACAACAGGTTTTGAAGAACAAAGATTTTGATGCTAATAATGTAAGTATCGTTGTGAAGTTTTGTAATTACTATTGATCAATAAAAATTAAACCCTTTCATGCATTATTTATTTATTTGGCTTTTCGACAATGAGTACACCATTAAATTCAAGAATTACAGACAATCATGAACTTAATCTAAGTGCCCCATTAATTATGGAATTATTATATAGAAAGTTGAATCGTATACAACCCTGGTTACCTCTTTCATTGGTCCCTTTACTTATGTAAGTTAATATAAAATAAAACACATAAATCATGTATAAATATTTTTATTTCATACAAAGTAAGCACCCATCGTATGAGTGTTACTGGAAAAACATTTAGGCACACGAGTGCGGTAAAGTGACACCACCAATTGTATACGATATTATATTACGTAAAAGTTCAATTTGGAATTACAATCCGTTTGCACTTAGAATTAGATTCGGTTGACAATTAAATACGCGAGAACGCGTCGAATCTTAGAATTTTATCCTATATTATTATATTTTATTGTTTATATAGACACATAAATATATTGTAGGAGTGAATACATAGACATTATATAGACACATAATTATATTGTAGGAGTGAATACATAGATTATTTTATTTGGCACATCTATTCACGGCACTTCTAAAGTGCCAGAGACATGTCCTAAATTGACTTGTTTACTAAGTTAGACTAAGTTTTTCATATTTCTTATAGTCTATTTTTCTTAACAGTCGTGTACCTAAAATTTATACTGTGTTGCTATTGGTCTACGTAACCATTTCTATTGGTCGCGTTGCGATTGCGAGCGTTGCGATTGGTTGATACAATGATCCATCTCACTCTGTCAAAATCGGAAATGTGCGAGGGAAATACTCAGTACTCGTATGTTTAAAAAAAGACTATTGCACAAATCGGTCGTCTGAACTGATAGTTTTTACTCAAGAATTCAGTTTGCTTCAGCTTTACATATATCGAATAAATAATAAATTATACACAATTCGCACAGCGCTATCTGGTCCCAAAGCGTGCTTGTGTTATTGGCACCAGACAACGGATATAAATTTTACATATCATACATAGAAAACATAGTCTAGTACATAAATGCCATTACACAAATATTTGCCCCCGGGAATCGAACCCTTCTGGTGCCGAAGCGTCACTAACAGCTCGCCATTGGTCTGTCGAATATTTAATATTTTAAAAAAATCTTACAAAATAAGGCATGACACGAATGGCACTTGAATGCCTAATAAATACGTTTTTTCTCCCCGTTTTATCCCAATAGGAGAATAGGGGATACGTTATAATAACGTTATATTATATAAGCTCAAGGATTTTCGAAAAGGGACGGCTACTGGTTAATTTAAATTTTTTATAGGACAGAACTAGATGTTTTAATTGTATAAAAGCCTTATTTCTTTAGAAAGTTTAATTTATGGTATATTTAATTGTATGTTTAGTCTGCTTTTTGATCAGAGACGTGCGGGGAAAATTATATCAATAGAGCACAGAATAGGTACCTAACAGAATTTACGTATAGAAGTATCCTATGTTTTTTTTTTATTTTTACTTCGCGATTCTCCATTATTCTATTGTGTTCTTGAAGTTTACAGTCAGATAATAAGGTACCTAACAGAATTTACGTATAGAAGTATCCTATGTTTTTTTTTTATTTTTACTTCTCGATTCTCCATTATTCTATTGTGTTCTTGAAGTTTACAGTCAGATAATAAGGTACCTAACAGAATTTACGTATAGAAGTATCCTATGTTTTTTTAATTTAATTTTACTTCTCGATTCTCCATTATTCTATTTGTATACTTGAAGTTTACAGTCAGATAATAGTTTAGGCACATTGAAAATGTTATAAAGTCAGGACACCAAATTGTTAAGTTTCCGTTTTTTTAAAATAATGTTTTGTTTAAAAAAAATATGGCAAAAAAGCCTGGGTTTCTTTCGCCATTTCTTTTGTAAGTGGCCTTTTTTGCCATGTTATTGAAATAGAAGTATTATTTGACTTATTAACTTTGACTAGAGAAAGTGCGTATGAGAAGCCTAGTCTCTCAATAAATGATTTCATTTGGATTTAATTTTCGGTCACAATTTATATTTCTCTTTTGATGGTAAATTGGAACTTACTAACTTAACATTAAGGTCTTCATTTCCAAACTCTTGATCTATTGCTCGACAATTACAGCTCGATATGTTTTCTTCATTAGGATCTGTTGGGAAACGTATAAAAGTTATATTAACATTGATTTTTTTAAAAATAATCTGGGCCTGCGGGGAAACAATGCGTGTCCGACATCCGAAACATCAAAACAAGTAGATCTGTCAAAAAAGACATGACTAGTTCGAATAAAGTGGTTAGAATTGAACGAACACGTGTCATGGTCACCTTAGAGCAGCGACTTGTACTGCGCCAGGAACTCCTCCTCCTCCTGCAGCGAGGTGTCCAGATGGTCGTCGTCTTCGTGGCGGATGGCCGACGACAGCCGCTGCAGCGCCTGCTCGCACTCCTCCTTGCTGCTCATTTACAATTATAAAATACAATTTACATTTAACTTTTCTCTAACAAACTTAACGAGTAAATCGAGAACGGGCTCACTTCTTATTGTCGACGTGTCGCTTGTGCTTCTTCTTCTCCGGCGACGCCGCGCTCGTCGACGGGTTGGCGTCTGGAAACATACAAACACGAGTAACGTGAATATAATTGAAATTAATTAATTATTTAATATTTTATTGCAAAATTTGTAAAGTTTTTTTCACATATTCCCACCGATGTGTCTCCTGTGTAGCCAGGATCAACAACGGCGACCTCAGATTGACAATAAGCGATGAAGCTTATTGACGTCCCGGGGGAGAAAACTACAGCTGTCTTGGAACTCACAACGAATTAATCAGAAAGAAGATAGTCTGCGCAGAAAGTATTGAAAGGAAAAGACCTGCAGTTTATAAAATATGAAAAATTTCGTCTTCACTGCAAACCTTCCCTCCGTAGGTTAGGCAGCTCAGTTGGAAGAGCAATACCCTGATTTCGAGAGTACGTGAGCTCAAATCGCATCTGGGGCGGTAACATTTTTCATTTTTTAATATTTTCCAAATATTTCGTTACAGAATTCGTCGAATTTAATTATACGAACCGTAATAGACATACCGAGGGGGTGAAATTTTGTAAATATTGATATCTATGTAGACGAAGCCGCAGGTAAAAGCTATACATAAATAAAAATTTATACATATAATAAAACAGTAGACCCCGATGTCTGTACATTGGACATATTTGGTAAAAATGGAGAGGGAACAGTTAGAGTAAGGTAATAAAAGCAAAAATTTTTTTTTGGATTTTTTTGTTTGTCTGTTTGAACGCGCACATCTTAAGTTACTGAACGGATTTTAATGCTGTTTTCACAGGAAGATAGAGCTCGGGATGGAGCAGAATATAGGCTTTGTTTTATTTAAATCGCATGTCAGGAAAAGGAGTTATCCTTATTTTAACATTTCACGCGGACGAAGTCAACAGGTCGTATAGCTAATAAACAACTTTAAAACTACGCAATGGATTTTGACGCGGTTTTTTAAGTAGATAGAGTGGTTCAAGATGAGGTTTTATATGTTACATACATTCCGAAATTCCCACGGGAAAGCGGGATTCACGCGAACGACGTTGCACGGGTTTCGCTAGTAAATTAGGATTCCTTAGTAAAACCCGTGAAGCCGGGGCGGTCCACTAGTATTTAATAAAGTAGTCTCACTGCTGTCGATGTGTCCGCCGCCGGCGACGAGCAGGTCGACGGCGTCCGTCAGCTCGTTCTTACTGAGCCGCAAGGCCGCCTTCGCGTCTTCAACGCTGTAACCCATTGCCTGCAGCTGTCAACAAATACACCACCATTGAATATTACATAATTGACATTGATTATTATGATATTTAAACAAAATAAATAAATATATAAGGACAATTCATACAGATTGAGCTAGCCCCAAAGTAAGTTCGAAACTTGTGTTATGGGATACTAACTCCACGATACTATATTTTATAACAAATACATATATAGATAAACATCCAAGACCCGAGGCCAATCAGAAAAAGTTCGTTTTTCATCATGACCCGACCGGGGATCGAACCCGGGACCTCCTGGGTGGCGGTCTGGCGTGGTAACCATTACGCCACGGAGGTCGTCGAAAATAATCTTTACATACTATAAAATGTTGTCGCTTTTGTCTGTTCGCTTAGATCTATTAAACTACTCAACGGATTTTAATGCAATTTTTAGCATAAATAGGATGATTAAAGACCAAGGTTTATATGTATAATTCATGGATAGTTCGAAATTCCCACGGAAAAACGGGATACACGCAAACACAGTTGCGGAGTTTCGCTAGCAAATTATAAAACTGTTGTTAGTAGTATAAGTAAACAATAATAGCTGTAATTTTTAAGCTATTGCATAGCTTTTATCTCGGGCTTTGAGCGCGAACACCCCCCCACCCCGCGCGGCATTGAAAGCCGTGCATCGTCTAACGTCGTTTCAGTTCGGCAGAATTCGGCACTGTGTTTGTGTGCGTGCGACTGGACGTATGCGTGTAGACTAGTTGCTAACTGCTCATAACTGATAACTGATTCTATCTCTTTTAGACACGATGCTAGGTGAGACAGCGTGCTTTTTGGCCGCGTCCACAATTGAGATCGAGCCCGCGACTATGCAATAGCTTTATCGCGGCAGTCCCCGAGTGCCACACGTTTTTTAAAAATAATAAAATAAATAAACCTTGTACTGTTAGCAATTACCGCAGGGCAATCCTTAGCAAATGTCATAAACATTTTTACAACGTCCCTAGCGAAAGCGCCCAAGAAACAAGTTATATCCAAATCTCATTGCTAACTGTAAGATGAAGATACAAAATGCTTACCCTGTCCACGAGGCTGCTGTCAACCCTGAGCAAGGACTCGTCGGAACTTAGCGACTCCGTCTCTTCCGAGGATTCGCCGTCATCCAGCTGGGAACACACAAATCAACAATACGTTTTTTAAGTTTTTTTTATATCTACGCGAAAATATTTTATGGTATGAACGGTTACAAACGACCGTATTCAACATGAAGCTACGTAAAGTACGTTTTTTCTTTTTAACCTAAACATTTTTTTATTGATGACTCTGAATATAGTAATTGGTAACAGGTGAGTCCTTTATTTCGGACTTCGGATTACATAGATGGTGCTCAGCAGACACAAGGAATGTACTAACCGCCTCGGGCTCCTCCTGGATGAGCCTGACGGCCTCCGCCACGCGGTTGTTGGCTCGGCGCAAGGCGGCCTTGGCCAGACGGCGGCCGTAGCCCATGCCCGCCAGCGCCTCCAGCAGCTGCTCCTTCACCGGCGCCCCGTCCCGGCACAGGCCCAGCTCTTGCTGGCGGCTCTGCAGGCGCTGCTGCTGGCGCTGCGCGTGCCTCGCGGCCAGGTAGTGGTGCGCGCGGTCCGAGTCGCCGCCCGTGGCCCTCAGCCCTTGGCGCGCCGCCGAGCGCGACCAGCCCAGCTCCATCAGCGCCGCCACCGCCGCCTCGTCCACCTGCGCATGTTCATTCATTACCTGTTGCTCTAGGAACGCAAGCAACTATGGCTTGTTCAACATACCCTTAGGTAGTTGAGCTCGGTCTCGGCGCTCTCGAGCAGTGCTTTGGCTTCAGTCCTCTTGTTCTGGTGGTAGGCCAGGATGCCCTGCAGCAGGTACAGGCGCATCAGCAGCACGCGCTCCGATACTGGAACAAGGGCACAGACATCCCTGTGGTGCAGTCATAATTCATAATAGGCATCCAAATCTCACCCTTCTATTTTAATTACATGCTAACGAAACTCGCGCAACTTCATGTGCGTGTATTTTTTTATGCTACAAAGGTGCCACACAAGCATTCGGCCCGCCTGATGGTAAGCATCACCGTAGGTAGCCTATAGACGCTTGCAATACCGGGGGTATCACTCACGTGTTGCCAACCCTCCCAACCCCCCAAGTGGAGCTCTGGAGACCAACCGTAGGAACACAACATGACCGAGACCAATGCTATTTGGCTACGATACGATGTAAGGTGAGAGTGCTTCCACAGACGGACAAGAAAGATGCGGAGCGGATTATCCTCTGTGCCCTACCTCACTCAATTTGTTTTTTTTTAATAGTAATTTTAGTGTATTTACGCACAGCAGCGCCATCTACTTTATGAAGCCATTAAATATCTGATTTTTGACCAAATCCTACGGGAATCGTGTACGCTATGTGTTAATCCAAGGTGTCAGCTACCTACATACCGAATATCATAAATGTTGGCCCAGCCATTTGAGCGTGAAGACGTAACAAAGATATTCGCAGAGCCTTTATAACAATAACAAGCTGTTACCCGCGGTGATATTTCTTCGGTACCTTTGGTGGCCAGCTGCGTGTCAGTCTCGCCCCTGGCGTGGCTGGCAGAAGGCCTGTCGCCGTACAGCTGGCGCAGCGCCTTTCCAGCTCTCGCCAGACGGTTGGCAGCGTCGGGCGCGGCGGCCAGGCTCTGCAGGCACAGGTAGCACCAGGACACGTCCAGCTGCAGCACCGCGTAGTTGTCCACAGACTTCAGGATTGCTGCGCTGCATTCGCTGCACATACAAAAATAATATTGTTTTTGAGGTTTTTTTTAAATCGTACACATTCCCAATTATATTGCTATTTTTATGATGATTTTTAAAAAAAGAAACACGATGTTTTATCGCAATACAGACGCGCGTCAAACGACACTGTTTCACCAGTCCCGAATAATTTATTTGTCAAATAACCTCGACGAATTTTGGATAATTCTATTCTGATATGATTTATATTTAATATTTCTTAATTGCGAGCCTATGCGGAGAATTTTTTAGCAAATGGTCAAATCAACACTAAATCTACAAATTTTGTTTATTTCACTTGCATTCTTTTAGTCCGAAAAATCAATTACTCCATGTACAGCCGCTGAGGGAAGTTAGCTAATGAGCAGTATACCGACTAAAAACCTGACTGTCCTGTCCTCCTTCTCCGCATTAACAGTGCAGTGGCGGAGTTGCAGGAACCGGTAATACTTCTGCAAACCCCACCGGCTTTTGTATACCTGAGCTGCCTATCAGCCTCCAACAGCAGCACGAGGGCCAAGGGGTAGTCGTGTTGTTTCGCAGCAGCTCGGCCTCGCTCGTGCAAAGTCAGCCCCACTAGCAGTGCTCGACGCTCGCTGGCTGGGATGGCCACTGTCTTGCCCGACTGGTCTTCCAACTGAAAAGTATACAAAGACTAATTTTAAAGGTTTTCACAGAATATCTTGTAATGGTATCCACACAATACCAGTGTTGTACCGCAACTTATGCTGAGTGGAGGCCTCTTTGGGCCCGCACACAGTCACACAGTTACAGTCTTTAAGTAATTTAAAAAATATATACATTACAACATTAGAGTCAGAAAAAGAAACGGCACGCCGCCATGGCAATTTAATCGTTCATATAATGGAGAGCCGCAAAAGCATAATTATTTCTGTGTTGTGCAGGATAAAAAACCGAGAATAAACCTTTCTATACCTTCATATAGTCATCGTCGGCGTACTGTGAAAGCAGTGCCGCATCGTCCCGAGTCGACTTCATCTCCATATACAAGTTGTCCTCTTTCTTTACTTCGTCTGGGGTCGCTGTGTAATAATTTAAGGTATTTAAGTACAGTCGGACATGAACAAGGAATGGCCATCGCCTCAAATCAAATCATATAATAAACTAGCAGACTGCCCCACCCCAGCTTCGCATGGGTTATACTTAGGAGCCTATGTTACCCGGGGTAAATGTACCTTTCCCAACGGTGGAAGAAATCTTAAATCGGTCCCTACTGGACCGATTTAAGATTTCTTCCACCGAGTTTTGTTTTTTGAGTTTATTCCTTACAGACAAAAATACAAATCTTTTTTAATCTGTATTAGTAAATGAGACATACTGGCCAATATCAGTGCCATAATCTGAGCTCCATTCTTGATGCCCTGCTCCTCCAAACTTGGTGTGTCCTTTATCACCTTGCCGTTGAAAATCAACTTTATTCTATAACAAAATTATTACAATTAGTACAAAAATATAAATAAAGAAATCAATAATATTGCAATCTAGTACCGCCTGCCACTTATTTCCTCCTTTCTTCTCTCTCTGTCATCTTTACTTAACTATAATTATAGCATTTACTGTAAAAAAAATCCTGATAGGTCAGGATATTAGATTACCAGCGAAACCTGCATAACTTCGTTTGTGCATATCCCCGTTTCCCATGACGATTTTCCTTTCTTATCCGATGTCTATGTTATACAAAAAACACTCCGTCC
Organism: Endotricha flammealis; assembly: GCA_905163395.2. NCBI lineage: Eukaryota > Metazoa > Arthropoda > Insecta > Lepidoptera > Pyralidae > Endotricha > Endotricha flammealis. Next base: position 476,362 of record LR990871.1, on the reverse strand, counting down.
AAGATTCAGGTCTCTATTATCAGCAGTTTAGGCTGTGTGTTGATTCCTCATTCAGGACAAAGTATTTTATTATATATATTTTGAGTCAAAATAAATGACTTTAATTACCTGACTTCCTCAATTTCCATCTCCCGGGCGACAGCAGCAATCAATTCACTGCCCATTTCATCCAGCTTCATTTGAATCTTAACAATCTTTGGCTTTTGTCCTGTGATCGTACCTTTGACCCTGAAGGTTGCAAAACCCGTTTCCTTGTACTCCGCATTGGCCTTGGAGCGATCAACTGAATGTAATTGCAACTCATGTAGTGCTTGTAGAACTATCTCTTGTTCTACTGATAGGTCCGTTGAGTATTTTAATGCAAGTTGCTGGAAAGATGTTTAAATTGTTAAGAATAATAACATTCTTACATATAACTTAGCCGACCGGTACAATTAAATCGGGAAATGCAATCCCCATTTTTGCAATATTTTTAATAATTTTCCAGACCTATTAGTCATAGAAAGAAAAAAATGCTTATTTCGCAGAAAGAAAATAGTTACACAAGTAATAAAAATAATTCATCATTATTATCTTTGTTCTGACTCGGAGTAACCAACCAGCATCACATTAATTTTATTATATCAACAGTCAGAGTCATTGTATACCAAACAAACTTATAAGATTCCTTTTAGAAAAAAATTTGCTACGCACTGATATTTTTTCTCAATCAAGCCTTTCACATAAAAATGATGAAATACATTATAAAAATTTATACGTATTTATTCTAGTTATAAATGTTTGGACAGCTGCCGGCTTCTAAATAAATAAACTGTACATACTTGCAAACTTTGCGACACTACTCCATCTCCATCCTCGAGGAACGGCGGTTCCCATAGCTTGATTTTTTCCTCATTCAGTTTACCCCTTAACTTAATTAGCAAGTCCTCGTGCTGCAGATTCACCTCCATGGTGCATGAATGAAATAAGTTGTGTTATTTTTAAAAATGATTTGCAAAAATCAAAGAACTCTGCGAGATCTAGATCTGCCGAACAATGCAAACTGTCAAGTGTCAATGTCAAAAACAAGAACGCTAATTTGATCGAATCATCGTCAACATCGTACTAGAATGCGTTTTGTTAGTCGATTTTACAAAATTGTCATAACTTTTAGGTTTACTACACCAATATTGAAGGCATGTCTATTATTAAATTTAATTTTAAAATGTAAAATTTATCGTACATACATACCGACTATTGAATTTCACAGTGTTGAATTTTATTATGAATTTAATTCACAATCTACTAAAACGTTTCATAGATGGCGCTACTCATCTATAAAAGCATTGTTTTCTGTTATTTTTTCATTGAAAATGAAAATGGTTATTTATTTTGTAGGGAAGATCATATATTTTGTTTGGAATGTAACACGTCATGCTTAACTAAAATATTTTATCAAATTAGGTTTGTCTAAATATTTTGTAGCTAAGTAGGTACCTACTTATCTAATTTCCGAAATAGAAAATTTTAATGGTTCACTCTCAATAAAACTATTTTAATGTGAAATTTTACTATAAAAATGTCCATAAAACCAGATTTAAGTATAGATTTAGATATTTCTTAGTCGTTGTAACATGAAGGAATATGTTGGCGTCGTTTGTAAGTTATTTGGAAATATTACCTACTTACTTACCTACTAACTTTATTATAATAGGATTTAGAACCCAAAATGTTGAATGCAGAGCAACTTTACCTGGACAATCCCGTTGTCTCGTTTCAAAAACTGTTGTTTGGTTTATAACAACATTATAAATACGAACATTTGAGTGTAGGTACCTATTCATAAAAAAATCTTTCCATTTCCGTTACAAATATCTACGCGACGGCGACGGTCGTTCCAGCTCAATGGTTCACTCCTTTCAAATACATATTACATTCAAGTTATTAGAAATAAATTAAATACCTAATACCTAGGAAACGATAATAAAAATATATTTTCAAAGCCATTGAAATTCTGAATACCTATTTGGGTAAGTTTATAAAGGAACATTACATTAGTTGCAATAAAGTGCTTACCTATGTACCTACGTACCTATGTAAGAAAATATCTTCTGTCTACTTACAGGCGACATGTTGTGGTATTGGTAAAGTTTTGTTTTAAATGGAGATTATAATATGACCGCTTTATAACAGATATTCTTTCAATCGAACGAACTCTGCCACACGCTGCTCCAATGCTGGTTAGCGGAGCTCAGTGTTTCCAAACCGCCCGAAGTCCACCGAGGCACCGACTTTCTTAACGCCTGTCATCCATTGACGACGGTATAACGTGCACTCCGAAGCACGGAGAAGGCCGAGATTACGAAACCCATCCAAACACTGGCTAGTCCACGTCGCTTAACTTGCAGAGTGCGACACACAGCCGAAAAATACATTTTAAGTTAATATTACTTCTCCAATATGATTCTGTTATAATATGGACTTCTTCTTTTGCAGTGGTCTTCTGTGTTTTTCAAGTAATACATTCTTATGTATTATTGACTGCAAACTTGGATGATGTCCAAGCAATTGCGAGAAGAATGGCCTCAGCACCAATTGCTTCGGAACTTAAGAAATTATACCAAGGTGCTTATCGTCGGTTAAGAGACGATTTAGTGAAACTTATACCACGCCAAAGGAATACTCATGGATTACATGATGATGGTAGATATATTTAATGTTAATTTACAGAGTTATTCGTTATCTTGCATTTGGCACAAAAACCAGGCCCGTGGCTAGTGATTTTCCTGACTTGTGGAATATAATGTTTCTTTTTTATTTGCTTTTTACCTATGTGAGAGGTTGATGTTAAGTGATCACCGCGACCCATGAAGCACAGAGATTCCCTGAGCAGCTGACGGCCTTTTAAGCGCATGTATGCTCGCTTCTTGTAGGTTCCCAAGTCATAAATGAAATAGAGTTAAGTACTAAACATGCCTCTCATTTTGCAGGCGATAATCAACCAAGATCTTATGATAATAGAGATTCTATGGAAATAAGTTCAGGTGAAAGAAAAAGCGTGGCAAACAGAAGATATCTTGTAGACGCAGACACAAGAAAACGGTCCAGAAGAAGCCAGTATTTGAAGTCTGGAAATAAAATGGATACAGCGGATAGAGCTTAGAATGATAAAGTGGTGTCAAGATAGTTTTTGTGTTTTTCTTTTTATTTATATAAGGGTGATAAACTATAAGTGATTGACAGTTAAAATGACATTAAAAATTAAAATGAAATCCTTTATTCAGAGAATAGGCCTTCAATTTACTATGTTTTTTACCGTTGGGAAGCTGAAGCTACACTATTGTATATTAAAAAAATGGGGTTTCTTACAAAAACCCCTGCGAAAAAGCCACTCTATAAACAACCACTATTTTGGAAACCAACCCCAGTGATGCATGGAAATCTCTCATGCGGAGATATTACGTTTTAGCACATCCCTATAACGCAGAAACTGGTCTCCGGGTCGGCGCTTCCCTTCCTTTAGCTCTGATAAGAAACAGATTTAGGAGTCGTCCATGCGCAAAAGGTTGACTCTTCAGATTCTATAGCACTCAGGTTTGTTCGACGTAAAGTCTCAGAGTTTGGTACACGGTCTTATCACTTAATAAATATATAACTATTCTTGGAAGAATCACACAACGCCGTCTAGTCCCAAACTAAACAACTAAGCTTGTATAAGATTGCTGATAATTTTATAGTAAACACCCAAGGCAAGCAGACATGTTCATGCACACAAAGGTTTAGCTACTAGCTAAATTGACCACTGCTAGCCACTCGTACAGGCCTGTTATTTAATGTGCAGAATGTTGTTGTTGTTCTAAGGCATCTCTATATGGGAAAGATAAAACGCTTCCGAGTGGCGAAAACTCGTACTACGCAATCTGTACGTTCTCAAGAATTTCGCTTTTATAAGTACGCACTAATGTTATAAAGCTTAAGAGTTTGTAACAAATTAAAACATGGAGAGATTGCCGTCAACTTACATATAGCTAGCATAATAATAATTAACACAATTATTCCATACATTTGTAGCAACATCTAAAACTCAAACATTATTCAATTAATTGAGTTAGTTAAAAGTTAACGCTCCCTTTTAACTTTACTCGTTACGGCGCGCTACTTGTGCAACTTTTTGCGACACAGTTTGCATACGTTTATACACCACTACCGTGGCAAACCGAATTCTTTTTTTATAATAATAATAATGTCAGTAGTTATAAAAAGAGTTACATGTGTGAGAAATGGAGTTTGATCCAATGTCTCAACATTGGGCAATCCAACCTGTCCGATAACACTTTTAGAATGCTGTTATTGCTCGTACGGACTCGATGCAGCAATGATCCCATCCTTTTACAATGGAAACCATGGAAATACATCTTTATATTTTTAAAATACTTTTTAATTTATTATCAAAAATTGTAAAATCACATTTTACTTGTCAATTCATCTTCCTTATTCTCGGCTCATCTCTTCATCATCATATCATCATATCAACCCATAATCATCCCACTGCTGGGATACGGGTCTCCCTTCAATCGAAGGTGATTAGAGCGTAATCATCTCTTCATAATCCGTAAAAAAATTGGGTTGATGCATCGAGTATATCCACAGTTTGATACCGTAACGTATTATTGATACCGTAAACAACAAAATGGTACGACCTCAAAAAATCGCAAACTTGACACTCGTTTAAAATATCCAAAGTAATTTATTGCTTCCGACTGACACCCTTGTTGATTTATGTTTATTGCCAAGTAATTGTGTTAGTAAATCACTCTCAGTGAGAGGTATTCATGTAGGATATAATATAAAGGCTTTTTGGGATCACTGATAAAGGTACCTACTGATCAATTACTGACAAAATGAAAGAGCTCGATGGCGTTGCTCTGTGTCGCAGAACTCACAAGTTAAGCAGCGTCGAGCCAGTTCGAATGGATTTCGTTCATCTCGGCCCTCACTGTGCTTCAGAGGGCAGGCTCCGGGCTGTTGTAGATGATGAGTCGTGAGTGGCCTTCAGACGGCTTGACACACGGCCTGTTTAAAAGATCAAATATTTTACCTCTTCCATCACTTTATATTTATGAACTGTGTATTTTTGTTGAGAAATATCAGTACTTATTTATTAGGCACGGTGATTGTATAAATTCCAGAAGTAGACTTATGGATAGATTACTTGTACCCAAACAAAGGCTTGCATTATATTCTGACAATGTGATGTGCATTGCATGGCAATTAAGATTTAATACAATCATTTACCGAATGAGTTTAAAACTCTAAGACTTTCACTGTTTAAGAAAAAGTTGCATGAATGGCTCTTAACTAAAACTTATTATAACACTACTGAATACTTGAATGATAAATTTATGAATGGTTAAACCAAAAAACAATGTATAATACAGAAATATTTGCACGCCCCTGCGAGGGCAGAATAAGTTGGAATACTATGTTTGTAACATCTTTTGTACCTTATTTTCGCAAATAAATCTATCTATCTAACACTGGCCTCTGCCAATCCGGAGCAGCGTGGCAGAGTACGCTCTAATCCCCTTCGATTGATGAGAGACCCGTATCCCTGCAGTGTGGTATTATGGGTTTATATGACTATCCATACATACACACTTCCATACTAATATTATAACAGATTATAACTGTGAAAGTGTGTGTATCTGTTTGTTTGTCCGTCTTTCACGGCATAACGAAGATACGAATAGACGTGATTTTTTAAGTGGAGATAGTTTAAGGGATGGAGAGAGAGGCTACTTTTTGTCTCTTTCTAACCTCCACTTCCATAAAATGGAGGGTGGAAGTTTGTATGGAGCATTCCGCAATTTTCCAGGTAGAAAGCTAAAAATTGGTATGCGGACTATTTGTGACTAACAAAAAAATCGTGCATCATTATTGTTTTGGAAATCTGCCCCCAAATCTTTAAAAGTAGGGGTGAAATTTTATATGGACTTTTCGCAGTTTTCAAGGTAGGAAGCTAAAAATCGGTACACAGACTCTTTGATACCAACGAAAAATACCTGCCTCATTTTTTTTATGGAAATCTTCCCACAGCAAATTTGTGCGCCAACTTAACCGGCCTAAGAAAGAGTGAAAATAATAATAATAATTATTATTTATTTATTTCCCAATCAAAATGTTACAATACAGTGGTGATTCCCATTTTAATGCTAAATTGTTCCATTAAAATAGCATGTAATTTAGCTCAAAGAAAATGTAATGATCCCACGAATCCAAATAATTCCCACAAATCTCCCGTTACAGTTTAAAAGGCTACAATTTCCTCTTAAGCTTAGTTTCGCTATGACCATTAAGTTTCACCATTAACAAAGCGCAAGGACAAACATTAAAGGTGGCTGGGGTGAACTTAGAAAAGCCCTTTTCCCATGGACAATTTAGAATCTTTACATTCTATCCCCAAATGGAAAGACATTAATATCGTCAACAGTATTATAATAATGTTCTGTACCGAGTTCTCTTCTGCGTTTTCCGGTGGCCATTTTGCTTGTGTCCGAAATGGTGGTAGTATATAACGTAGTTTATTCTCTTTATACATATATACAAATTGTAAATGACAAGAAAAAGTGCCTGTGAAGGTCTAATTTCTGAAATAAACGATTTCATTTCATTTCATTTCATTTCATTTCATTTCGTTCTAAATCAGGGAAGCGGAACCGTGTTACCCCGAATTTACCGCGAGCGAACCTGCGGGCAAAAGCTATCCATACTAATATTATAAATGTGAAATTGTGTTTGTTTGTTTGTCCTTCTCGTCGAAAGTAATAAACGGATTGATATAAACTGACTGAACTGACATGATTTTTTTAACAGAGCAGAGATATGAATTTTGTATTGGAGATAGTTTAAGGTCTGGAGAGTGACATAGGCTACTTTTTATCCCGGAAAAACATCTCATTCCCACGGGAAAAAAAGTATTACTTTATTTTTTAATATTTTTTTAACGGGGATAATTTAAGGTCTGGAAAGTGACATAATGCTACATTATTTCCCACGGGATAAAGAGATTCATATTGACATCTTCCCTTGACCACGCGGGCGGAGCCGCGGGTAACAGCTAGTGATATAATATAAATACAGTATTCTGTTCAGTTATCTGATCATTTGTTTGCTAAAACGGTTTAAATATTTAATTATTCCCTATAAAATTTCTCAGAAGTGTCTTGTCTAAAACAAGCGTAACCAATTCAATTATCAGAATTAATATAATAAGGTTTAACTGAATTACATTCAGACTACATTTTATCTGAGTAATGAAATGTTTCTTAGGTTGTGTTTGTGAGAAGAGACTTAACTCTTTTTCAATTTCAAAGATAAAATGGAATGTGTTTAACACTTACTCCATAAGAAAAGTTTAATGTTGTGTTGTAGAAAGTTCGAAAATAATTCTAAAAGCAATCCTAATTCATCCTAAACATTGCAAAATAACCACAAAAATCTTGATTCTGTAAATAGTAGGACAACGAGGTACTGTTCTACATTGTGGTCCTATCTCACAAGACGAGTTGCGTTTTAGACGAGTTGCTACATAGACGACTTACGTTTGCACCGATTTGATACTCAGATTTTCATACTAGATTTTTATGGATGTATCGTTGTGGTTGCGGGCTACGCTCGATTTAAATATTATAATGCTGCAGTGGCTGAATATACTTTACCTATACCCCTTTGACTCTTTGACCAGTTGCAAACCCTTTTGCAAGAGGGATTGGAAACTTTTATGTTACGACAACTCAAAGAAATTTTTTATAGAGGTGAATTCTATTTTAAGTACATGTTTTCTAAAAGAAATATGCATTATTGACACTACAAACGACACAAAACAAATGCTTAATGAACAATACACACCAAAGCCGCCGACTTTTTGTTGGCGACGTAATGTAAGCGGCTTCACTCATTGCAAGTCGGATTTGTCGGCGGCATGTCGGCAGCAAAAACAAGAATACTACAGTTCGAGTGTCTGAGTTGTTGTACAATCGTAACACGTAAATAACATTTATGTACACTACAAACATTGAAAATAAATTCGTCACAAATTAACAATTACGTTATTCCGTGGCAATTGTATACCGGTTTTACCGGTTTTACCCTTAAAACCCGAGTGTCTTCGGGCAACTGTTAATAGAAAGCAACGTGTCGACGGGCAACACGCGCGGGCTCAACTTACCGACATGATTCTTTTCAGGCCGCGCCGTGCGTGTTGTGTCGGTGGGCTGTGTCGGCGGGTTGGCTGCTTTGGTGTGCATCGCGCTTAAAACTTATAAAAGCTTTTAAAACAACTCGTGAATTCTATAATGCTACTGTTTTGTTTAAAATATACATAAAGTAATATTCCAGACTACTCTGTCTTTGAAATTTTCCATTTTTGTCGTAAATATTCTGAACAAAACGTCCTTTGTGAAAAGTTTTTTAGTTTTCTTACCTGCCAGACCGAATTTACGGAACTTTGATATCAACTACTTACAATATGTTGAGCTAATGGAAAAACTAGTAGATTCAACTTTTAAAATATCCACATTTTCTGTATGAATTAATGACGCGAAAAAGTTAGTACAATAAATATAAGACAATTTTGACATTTTCTAGAGTGGTAGAGCATTTATGAAATTGATCTAATCGGTCTAGCTCGCGAGGGGAAGTACCATCCTCTCACAGAATATCGGCGTAAAGCAGCAATACATTTTATTCGGTGAGTGAGAATGTAAGAGATCCAATGTAAGGGAGCCACTTGTTTGCGTACGGTAAGAGTTAAAAAATAAATGGAGATTAAATAATTTTAACTAAGCTTATTGACATGACCTGACCTCAAAATGTCTCCCCATGGATCGTGAAGGTCTGATTATCGTGTCGAGTTACTCTATGCCAAAATTAGTACCTTCGTCAAATCGTAAGGGTACGTTCTGATAATAAACAATTAACGCTCGTTCAAATCTGCAGATACAGTGCTACAATGCTATTTATGAACGTGGCCGAAATTGGAACTACAACTCCCGTTCATATTGTATGTCACTTTTCGACAGTTCGCCTTTGTCAAAATGTATGAAATATGCCACAGTAACGCCCTCGCACAACTGTCACTCACGTTCTTAAATATCATTGTACACCTTCTTGATAACAAATTTTTTTAGGGACGAATAGCGTAGGTACCTTTCATGTGCGTTTTCATTCTTTTCCTTTTTTTATTGCTACCACTAAGGTGGCAAACAAGTAGCATCACCGTAGCCTTTAGACGCTTGCAGTACCGTGGGTATCACTCGCGCGTTGCCAACCCTCCCAACCCCCCAAGTGGAGCTCTGGAAACCTTACTCACCGTAGGAACACAACATGGCCGAGACCAATGCTATTTGGCTACGATCTTCTGTAAGGTGGTGTAAATTCTGGTATTCTAACAAAGACCATTCTTCCACCGACGAAGCTACTCAAGTGGAGCAACTCAACTGCGACGAAACACTCATTTACGACGCATACGAATATAAATGATTTAATTTTCTTGAACCAGGTATAAATAAATATAAATATATAAGGACAAATCACACAGATTGAGCGAGCCCCAAAGTAAGTTCGAAACTTGTGTTATGGGATACTAACTCAACGATACTATATTTTATAACAAGTACATATATAGGTAGATAAACATCCAAGACCCGAGGACAATCAGAAAAGTTAGTTTTTCATCATGACCCGACCGGGATTCGAACCCGGGACCTCCTGGGTGGCGGTCAGGCGTGGTAACCATTACCTTCGCCACGGAAGTCGTCAACTATCACACGATACTACGACTACGTCGACCGCCATTTTGGTACGATTCGTATGCAACTCGAGTCGAATCACGCGTCGCGTCATGTGCGGAGTTAGGCGAATTTGTATTAAAGCTACTCTCGAGCGACTAGTATAATACGCGTATAACACTCGAGTCGCTTGTGAATTGCTTCGTGGGCGACTAGCTAAGCGTTACCTTATCATTTCCCAATACACGTATGGATTAGGGAACACATAATGCTTGCATGAACACGACGCACATTCATGGGATCCTGTAAGATAAATTATTGCTTTTAATTTAAAATTTATCCGAAGGTATTACTTGAAATCCTATTGTTCGGGTTACTATGGGAATTTAAATGCATTATATTTCGTTGATCAGTAATGGAATAACTTAGTATACCTTGCGGATACAATACAAAGTTACCAATTGAAATTCCTTATTGAATTGTGAAGGGATTTCGACAATTGTTCCGACTCCAGAAATAGCTGTATGAGTGCACAATTACATTTTGTTCATTTCAAAACTTTTCTTATTGTAATCATTTTAATTTTGGCAACTTCCATAGGATGTATTATCCGTTCTGAAATGAAATTGTTTATTTGGATAGTAGCCACGCAGTTTGAGTTTGAAAAATATCATATGACTCAGCGCCTAACTAACGGCACCATTTTGGAATTTATATTCTTAGATATGGCTTCCAGATTATCATTACGAGAAGTTTTCAAAGGAATAATTAATGTTCTCACACTTTTTTCTATGAATGTCCGGTCCACTAAACTACTAACTACAGTTACAGTTGAAAATAAAGAATTTAATCAAAAATAAAAGATAGGCCTGGCAACACTGCCTAAGTAATACGTATTTATTTTATCTGCTATAATTAAATTAAACTTATTATTAATCTCATACCTTTAGGTCTTAGAAGTGATTAAGTGGATCCATGTAAGGTTATATTGTCGAACAAAAGTCATATTCTTCAATATCCAAGCGGAAATAATGCAGATTCTTTATCGGTGAGCCTCATATACAATTATTCTTTTTACGAAATTGTCGTTAATCAACTCAAAAGACTAGAGAGATTTTTGAAAACACAAATTTTACACCAGCTGATTGGATCACTGAAGATGCTGTCAAAGTATTGACACTATTACCAACCTGACGGAATAACTTCGTTCGGAAGTATCACTTCGTTATTGGCAACCATAAATTACTGAATCGAGATAACAGATTTCAAAAATTTATTGAATTAATTAATTAAAATAATATTAACATGAGCATTGATCACACTAGTTACACGCATAATTTGAACGACATGGAAAATGTAACTGACCGCAAACACAAATTGTATAGATTACCAGCTAAATTCTCCTCATTATCAGATCTATCAAAAGAGTCACTGCTCGATACAACAATGTTGAGCTTACCCAACAGCTCACTAAATGAATCAATTAACCCTGTTGAATTATGCAACAAAATCAAAGCATTAACTGAACAATTAGAAAGCACGAATCTCCAACTAAGTATTGCACACCAAGAGATTGATAATCTTAATTTGGAAAATAAACGCCTAAAGGTCGATCTTAGCAAATCTCTTAATACAATCGACAACTATAAAAAAGTCAGTGTTATGGATACTATCAAAGGAACCCCCCAGTCAGGTCGAAAAAAGGCAAAAAACAAGCGTAAGAGCGTATCCGCTACCACCAAATCTAGTCAACCACTACAGTTAGAAGACAAAACTTATACCGAGAGTAGTCAAAAGCCTTCCACTACCGCCACAACTTCTACTCCAGAAAAAAGCGAGGAGGTTATCAAAAGAAAACTATGTCTCATTAGCAACAAGCACTATTCAGGATCTTTCGCATGTATTGAAGACACATTCTCCGAAAATTTTAATCTTTGCCGTTACTTGTCACCTAGTGCAAAAATTGGCCAGCTTCTAACCAATTTAAAAGCGAAACTGTCTGATTTTAACATGAGTGATTATTGTATTATTACCTTAGGTGAATCTGATTTTAAAGCAGACTGTAATTTTGTGGAATTAATTACTACTATTAGAAATTCAATTATAGAAATAAATTTTACAAATATAATAATATGTACACCCACATATATTAGTGGAGCTCCGATTCACAATTATAAAATTGAAATGTTTAATAATTTATTATGTGTAGAGCTACAACATAATCAAAATGCATATTTCTTTGACTCGAATGCAAAGCTGACATATGAAATGTTCTCCATTTCTACAGGTCGAATTAATCAATTAGGACTATTAAATATTTATCAAAATGTAATGGATAATTTAAAGGTTGATTTACAGAAATTCCCAATTATTTCGTCACACTTTGTGAGCGATGAAACCAGCGAGAATAGTCTCCATGCCTGTAACAGTAGTCCTACGAATCATTTATTTCGTGTATAATTCTCTAAACATACTCCACCAAAATATAGATGGACTGATCAATAAATCTAACTCATTCATGGTAAATTTAGAAACTTTAAAAGACTCAGGAAAACCAATTGACATAATGTGTATTACAGAACACAATATGATGGAAAAGGACCTAAATTCTTTACAAATACAAAATTATAAACTAGCATCCTATTATTGCCGACAACAACGTAGAGGTGGATCTTGCATTCTTGCTCAGTCATGCCATGAGGTCGTGAATGTTATCGATGTTGTCAAAAAATCGATCCATGACGTCATCGAATGCTCAGCCATAAAATTGGCACCGCATAAAATGATTATTATATGTATTTATAGACCTCCCCGTTCAAAAATGGAACTAGTTAACTTATTCTTTAGCAGACTTGACGAGATACTAAGTTCTCTGTCAACCGGTAACTATAAATTGATAATCTGTGGCGACTTCAATATTGATATTTTGAAGAATACCAGAAATACAAGAGAATTCTACTCTATAACATCAAAATATAATGTAAAATGCCAATTCAAGAAACCCACTAGAATCATAAGTAATACTTGTATAGATAATATTGTACACAACGTGCGAGGAGTAAAAGGAGAGATATTGGATTTGGCTATGTCTGATCACACGGCTCAAATAATTAAGGTGCCAGTTAAAAGAACGTGTAGATTAAAATACTGGTATACCTATCGGCGTGATCTATCCATTGTAAATATGGAAAAATTTTGTCATTGCATTACTAGCATATGTTTTAATGAAGTATATGAATCTACTGAACCAAATCTTGCATTTAACATTTTTCATGACTACTTTACTCTCTTTTACAAACTCTGCTTTCCAAAAGTAAGAGTGAAAATATCCTGTATGAATAAACCTAAATGGATCTCAAAAGGTATTAAACTATGCAGTAAAAAAAGACGCTCCTTATTGTGGAAATATCGTCAATCTCCAACAATGACAAACAAAACAGCATTTGTAAACTACACAAAGCGATACAAAAAGATCATTAATCTGACCCAAAAGGCACAAAATGATTATTGTATAAGTCAATCAAGTAATAAATCCCAGGCAATGTGGAAAATAATCAACAAATATAATAACAATGTACCAAAAGAAAATATTACCAGCATTGTAAATAATGGCAGAGAAATTACTACTCCTGAAGAAATTGCAAATGCCTTTAATGACTATTTTATAAATCCCATTGCAAATAACCGCACTGCCAGGTCTAGTCACCTTTTTTGTCATAGTCAGTCTAACTCTATGTTTCTCTCACCAACAACGCCATTTGAGATAATACATATAATAAAGTCTCTAAAAAATTCTAAAAGTGTGGGATTTGATGAGATTTCCACAAAGGTTATAAAAGCTGTGGCCAACAAAATAGCACCAATCTTATGCCACATTATAAACCACTGTATTGAACAGGGCGAATTTCCTGACAGACTAAAATTAACCATTACAGTGCCAATATATAAGAAAGACGACAAAAAACTATTAAAAAATTACCGCCCTATTGCACTGATCTCTATATTTTCGAAAATTATTGAAAATGTAATTTATACAAAATTAAATAAGTACTTCGAAATTAACAAATTATTTACAGAAAATCAGTATGGTTTCCGTAAGAACAAGTCCATAAATACAGCAATATATAATTTCCTAGAAAAGGTTATTACGAATGTAGAAATGCGTAAACCAACAATTGCCTTGTTTATGGATATGACCAAGGCGTTTGACAATGTCAACCATACAACCCTTCTTGGAAAACTAGAGAGATATGGTGTGAGAGGCAATGTTCTCAGATTGATACAATCATACTTATGTAATCGAACGCAAATTACGCACATATACAGGACTGACCCTAAAACCGGAATTAATGCTAGGTACGCGTCGAAAAAAAAGGCAGTACTCTGTGGCGTACCTCAAGGTAGTGTGTTAGGTCCACTCCTATTTATAATCTATATAAATGACCTTCCTAGCGTCACTCAACACTATATGACTATTTTTGCTGATGACAGCACTATTTTATTTAATTATAAAGATTTTACTAATATAGAAAATGACATTAATGATACTCTAATATCTCTAATCAATTGGCTGAATTTAAATGACTTGACAATTAATTTAACAAAAACGTATTTTATGAAATTTAAACAAAGAAGTAACTACCCTTCACAACTTAATATTAATTATTTGGGTAATCCAATACAAGAAGTAGACTTAACAAAATTTCTCGGTTTAACCATAGATCACAAGCTGGCTTGGAAACCCCACATACTGAATTTAGTGAAAAGACTACACCAATTCTCCTATGCTCTGTGTAAATTAAGAAAAGTGACCAACATAAGCGGCCTCTTAACGGCCTACCATGGTTATGTGGCAGCCAATTTGCGATATGGCATAATGTTTTGGGGCAACACTACCGAGAAACTGAGCGTATTTATAGCCCAGAAAAGATGTTTGAGGTCAATATTTGGATTGAAACAGGACGAGTCATGCATACCCTACTTCCGCAAATATAAAATTCTGACGCTGCCGTCCATCTACATAAGCGAAATCGCAAATTATGTTCGAAAAAATCCACAATATTTTAATTTGAACCCCGTTGGTAGCCGCCGTGAAGGGACTCTTAAAACAGTACATTTACGCAAAACTCTGCTTAGTAGGATGAGCGTTGACTATATGGCACCAATTATTTATAATAAAATCCCTTCACACATTAGATCCATTAATAATAACAATATATTCAAATGTAGGCTCAATAGTTATCTTACTGAAAAGGCGTTTTATGATATTAGGGATTTCTTAAATCAAATTTTATCTTAAATTCTAATTATTCTCAAAGTTACTATACGATTCAATTATATTATATTTTTGTCAATTAAATTATTATTATTATTTTTTTTTTTTTAAAAATAAATTATATTTCATATGCCAACAGGCGAAACATGGCTGTACCTACTAACACTAATTTATAAGATCATAATGTTACTAACCCATGTTTTATGAACTAAATAAATAAATAAATAAATAAATAAATAAATAAATAAATAAATATTTTTGGGAGAAATATTTCATTTGCCCAGCCCTAGGTGGTTTATAATTCTCAAAAATATTTTCTTAGTTAAGTGTGACAGTTGAATCGAAAACAACATTAAAACAATCAAAAGTACTAGATGACAGTAGTTTACCCGTCGTACACTATCACAAATCGTAATAAGAAAATAGAGGTTTACAAAAAATCAAGAATGTTTTGGTAAAACAAACTTCCCTGCTCAGCATTCGTCGTGGACTAGTGCGCCGGAATCTGTTTGATTTCTCGATAAGGCTTCATTTCCGGTAGCGTTGAACGTGATAAATATAATATTATAATATCCATAGCTCCTACTTAGAATTCAGTCATAGATCAGTCTAAAAAGTATACTTTTCATCAAGTTTGTTAGTTTTTTTTTAATAATAGTAATAGGGACAATTCATACAGAAGTTCGAAACTTGTGTTATGGGATACTAACTCAACGATATTATATTTTATAACAAATACATACATAGATAAACATCCAAGACCCGAGGCCAATCAGAAAATTTTCTTTTTTCATCATGACCCGACCGGGGATCGAACCCGGGACCTCCTGGGTGACGGTCTGGCGTGGTAACCATTACGCCACGGAGGTGTTAGTTGAACCTTTTATTCAGAGAATGTTTTTACAAACACGTTATTGGTAGAGTTATGTGATTGTGAATATTTATATTAGTTTATTCGTTTCTGATGTAGGTTGCGATTTGCACTAGTACAGTCAACAAAGGAGTTGACTGACCCCCCTCTGTATATATGATTAAAGATTTCTAAATATTGCGTAAAGGGATTTGCTTGAAATTTTATTTATCAATAGTATTCATATTGTACTATGTAATTACAAATTTTCAAGTAAATCCCTTCACGCAATATTTAGAAATCTTTAATCATATATACAGAGGGGGGTCAGTCAACTCCTTTGTTGACTGTACCTGCATTTTAAATTTATTTACACATTTAGTTTTAAACTATCTCTTTTAGGGTTTCGTAGTAAACAAGGAACCAAAGTCAGGTTTTGTCTGGTTGTAGAGAGAAGTTAGTATCATATCGGTGCATTTGTAACTCGCCTATGTAGCAACTGGTCTATTTATCAACTCGTAAAGTTAGCTCGGAATCTCTTTTAAAAAACTGTACTGATTTTGTTTTTTTTTTACTAAAACAAAGCCACGCGTTACTCGTGAATGTCATACATAAGCTCTTGTAATTATATTAACCCGAAAAAGTCAACGGGAAAGCGTGTGTAATAAATAGCTAGTTTTGTGACCTTGAGAGTAAAAGAAAATAAATTGAATAAACAGCAAACGTAGTAGGCGTCACAAGAAAACCAGGCGAATAGTTTCTCGTGCCGAATTTCCGAATAACAAATGGTAAATTGATGATGTCAGCGCCATAAATCGTAGCAAAGTTCCTGTTGAAAATAACATTGATTAGATTGTGGTGTTCAGTCAACCAATGTAAGAGATGATCAGAACCGTAAATTGATTATAATAATAAATAAATAAATATTCTTCGACGAATCACATAACGCCATCTAGTCCCAAACTAAGCAACTAACCTTGTACTATGCCGATGGACTCGCTGACCAACGACGGGTGTGGTCCTACAGCATTTCGGGGGTTGTGCGGCGGGTTGACACCTCGCCCACGTAAAACCAATGTTGCTGGTGAAGCGTATCCCGTTAGCGCTTCACTAGCTTGCACAACATCGTCAAAAAAAAAAAAAAAACCTTGTACTATGGGTACTAGATTGCTGATAAATATACTTAAATTCTTTTTTTTGTAAATAAGTACTTATTAAACATAGAAAACAACCAGAGCAAGGCAAACAGACATGTTCATGCGCACAAATGTTTGCCTTGCGCAGGATTCGAACCCGCGGCCCTTGGGATAAAGTGACCTTTTTGAAAATGAAAATGAAAAATGTTTATTCAATCAACAGAAAGGTAACAACATTGTGGCTGGAGTCTCCATTTAAGTACGTAATGTACTTGTGTTTGGAGTATCCGCTCTTCCTAAGTATACATAAATTAAATTGTGCAAGTTGATTAGGTCTAAGGTTTCAACATTAATTAATAATACAATTATTATTATACTACGAAAATGGAAAAAGATAAAAAAAAAGGCAAAACAGTAAGTGCATACTTGCTTCTCTCGAGTGTAAGTCGGCCGGTAGTTTGTTGTTATTAAGATTAATAATTTGTTTCCTAGGACCGTATTTGTACAAAAAACTTAACATCTTTCTAAATTTATACCCTCTAACAAAATTCAACCTTAAATCTGTTTTAACAAAACATTTAAAAACACTTACCTATCAACAAACTGAAGAGCTACTAACTCCAGTTAAATAATATTTTTGTTATCGTCCACACGCACACACACACACTGAAACTATCTACCCAACACACATACTCAATCACACACACTAAATCAGACCAGCATACTTACCAGTCCCACACACAACATGTTTACAGTTCTGAAAACAGGAATCAATTAGCCAAGTTTATATAAATAGTGATCTTTCTAAGCAGAAGGGGGGGGCCTGGCGACTTGTAACACAGGTTTTTCTTCCAAAAAACCCACAACAGGCGCCAGCCTCTCACGTTTTATAGCACATATACATATAATGTGAAAACAACAAATGTACATTCTAGAATTTAAGCTGTGAGAGGAAATAAAGATTTATTTATTATTTATTATTATTACCTTTGCTAGCCACTCGACCGGGCCTGTCCAATTAAAGTTTTATAAATATTGCGTGAAGGGCTATTCATTGTAGTATGTTATTGCAAAGTTTCTCCATACTTACATTATTAGAGTCAAAATCTTTGTTGTTCTCTACCATGGTCAACTCTTTCATTGGCTGACTTCACGAGTAATACTTATTATATGTAAAAGACTAATTGAGCCGAAAATCTTACTCTGCGTAGCGTAATTTAATATTGCACATGATAGCTTTCCACGAAAAATGATAAATATGAAAATAATGATGGATTCGCGGAAGGTTAAAGCCTAATATTAAAAAAGAAATTAATCCCAAATGCCAAGGCACCCCGAAAAAAATTGTTTTCAAGATTTCTACCACTTTGTACCTAAGCATAGATGTGGCGTAGTTATTATGTGTAGCATGCAAAATTAGAGCGTTTTGGCCATGTTTTGGCCAACGCGGACGGACGGACAGGTGGCCACGGCTAACTACTTATAAGGGTTTATTGTTTATTACGAGACCCCAAAATAATAATAATAGTTTAAAAAACTAAAAAACACGCTTTTAGCACAAAAATTTACAATAGCCTGTCCGCCATCTTGGACGTCCGCCATATTGGATTTAAGTCACGTGACCATTTTTTTCATATTCCTGACAGCAAACCCTTTCATTTGATACCCATATCATGTCATGGGGGTGGATTTCAAATAGCCAGTCCGCCATCTTGGGGAGGCCGCCATATTGGATTTGTAATGACGTTTCTTAGCTAGTCATGTATTGTCATCAGAACTCAGAGCGTGTGCAAAATTTCATTCCAATCGAAGACCGGGAAGTGGGTCAAAATAAGATTCCAAGATTTTCTTACATACATAGTTAGTTACAAGTGAAAGTTAGAGTTAGAGCAAGTAAGTTAGAAAAAATCAACATTCTGGGAAATCAACTTTTACGTTATTCAACTTTACGCGAAATCAACATGATGGTCCGAAAGGTAAATGAAGCGTGTTAAAAAAGATAGAAAGACACATCATACATAGGTTGACGACCTCCGTGGCGTAATGGTTACCACGCCAGACCGCCATCCAGGAGGTCCCGGGTTCGATCCCCGGTCGGGTCATGATGAAAAACGAACTTTTTCTGATTGGCTTTGGGTCTTGGATGTTTATCTATATATGTATTTGTTATAAAAATATAATATCGTTGAGTTAGTATCCCATAACACAAGTTTCGAACTTACTTTGGGGCTAGCTCAATCTGTATGAATTGTCCCTATATATTTATAGGTAGATAACATTCTTGAACGAAGCCGGACCGGGTCTCTAGTCCCACTAATATTATAAGGGCGAAAGTTTGTGGGTATTTTTGTTACTTCTTCACGCTCAAATGGCTGGGCCAATATTTATGACATTTGGTATGTAGGTAGCTGATACCTTGGATTAACACATAGAGTAGTTTTTATCCTGAAAAGTACGCGATTCCCGTAGAATTTGGTCAAATATCTGATATAGATGGCGCTGCTGTGCATAAATAAATACACGCAAACGGAGTTGCGCGGGTTTCGTTTGTAGTCTATAACAACGAAAGTTTAAACATGATGTACTTTCCAACAATAGATCCAATGAATCGAACCCGCGCTTGAAAGCCTGTCACCAACGCCTGTCACTTACAAAGCCACTCAAAACCATCAATATTTTTATTGACATAAAATATCTTTGAATTTTGCGAATAATCTAATTATATACCTAACTCACTGAGCTGTTTAACAAGTTTTTTATACTTTTAAACTTTCGCGTTGCATTATTATAAATTAATAATATACGGGGAATTAACGCGATCATAGTACCTTGATTTTGCCTGACGTTTCGACCAGGGTTGCACCGGCCGTGGTCACAGGCGAACTGTTCGCCTGTGACCACGGACGGTGCAACCTAATTTATAAGTTTTTTTATACGTTCTATATAATAACAAAAAAATATATTTTGTTTATCTTATTTACCGACATTATACCGTGTGAATCAAACATTACTTTTCATCAAAATGTATGTTCGTTTGACCTCAGCCTAATCCTACTTCCTACTAATAATAATAAAGGCGAAAGTTTGTACTTATCTTGTTTGTTACTTCTTCACGGTCAAATGGCTGGACCAATTTTTATGATATTTAGTATGTAGGGAGCTGATACTTTGGATTAACACATAGGGTACTTTTTATCCCGAAAAATACGCGATTCCCGTAGGATTTGGTCAAAAATCTGATGTAGATGGCGCTGATGTGTATTAAATTAAACGCGGGTAACACCGCGGGCAGCAGCTAGTAAAGTATAAATGCCACCACATAAATGTTTCCTCCGAGCAGGAATCGACCCCGCGTCCTCTGATGCCGATTATAGGATCACTAACTAACGCACCACCACCGGGCTGTCATTATAAAAAAAGTTAACGTTCAATAAATAACGATTGACGGAGGAGCTCGATGGCGTCGCTGTGTATCGCACTCTAATATGAACACGCAAGTTAAGCGACGTTGACCCTAGCCAGCGTTTGGATAGGTTTCGTTATCTCGAGCTTCTCGGTGCTTCGGAGGGCACGTTAAGCCGTCGGTCCCGGCTGTTGTCGTTGTTGCCGTTGTTGTTGGATGACAGTCGTTAAGCCAAGTCGGTGGCTTTAGGGCGGTTTGATAACACCGGCCTCTGCCAATCCGCATTGAAGCAGCGTGGCAGAGTACGCTCTAATCACCTTCGATTGAAGGGAGACCCGTATCCCAGCAGTGGGATGATTATGGGTTGATATGATGATGAAATAACGATTAAGTAAAAATAGTGATAGATAACTACACATATGCCAAATGTTCTAATGATACAAAAACGTACAAATTACTATTTCGAGTGGGGTAATTGTAGTTACAGGCTGTAACTTGTGGGACGAAGCCCATAACTCAGGCACAGTGGAGGCTGGACACTGATTTACAGTTACAGCGGCTGTAATGGGCGGGCTCATTCATTTATTCATTTTATACATGCCGTTCAACTTTGCGTATCGCGCTTTCCCGTGGGAATCCGGGACGAACCCACCACACATTCCCACCTACTGTATAGCCAGGAAATACAACGGCCATCTCATATTGACAATGAGCAATGAAGCTTATTGACTTCCCGGGGTAAAACTATCGCGCTATCTTGGAACTCACAACGAAAAAAATCTGTAAAAAATAGACACGGTAGGAAATATTGAGAGGATTTTATGATTAATTTTAAAACTTTATTGAACATAATATATGAAAACAAACGGCGGACTTAACGCTAAAAGTGTTGTCTACAGTCTGCCTTGATTTATAATTAAGTAAGCATTGATAATATTAACCATCAAAAAACTATGTTATATTTTTTTTCATCAAGTATATCGTCCAGATAATAATTAAAGAGTTATATTTCTTAAATTTAATACTTACCTCTCCACTCTTGTTATTCTTGAAGTCATAAATCAGTTTGAATGCCTACACTCGGTACCGGAGTCCTAAAAGGGGCTTAAAACGAATGTGTGATATTGCTTTCAGTATATTTTTTTTTAACTCACAACAAGGCCGTAGTGAGAAGGGATGAAATATGTCTTTCAATGTGACAAAACAAATAAATAATGTTAAAGACAAAAGTACTGATTGTATCGTTAACCGGTGGCTCTATATCTCGTAGTAAAAACAGTTAAAATATATGAAATGAAATGAAATGAAATGAAATAATATTTATTTGCCAATAAATAAGGTAGTAACAGGATCTTAGTTTCATTAAGGTTTCAATCACAAAATGCTATCTTTCTCATCTCCTATATATATAAAATTCAAAGTCCTGACTGACTGATTTAACTATATATCAACGCACAGCCCAAACCGCTGCTGGGTCTATAGAGATTCCAAATTTGGCATGTAGCTTTCTTATAAGGACCGGACCGACCGGACTGGACCGACCGGACCGGACCGGAACGGATCGGACATGATCGGATCGGATGGGAATAGAAATGCCATCATAAAAAAGTTGCCAAGAGCGGGAATTTGTACCGCAGCAGGCAGGATCTATCAACGCACCACTATCGAGCTGCCTGTGGTGGTAGAATAAACAGTAATCCTTGTCTAAAGTATTCGGCATGATTCTCTTTAAGGTTAATCTTCGTTGTGAATATAAAAAGTTACGCGAAAAAATTATACAAAGAAAACATAAGGAAGTCTTGATAAAGCCCAATTGACATCATCACTGGAAGAAATGTGTTAATATTTTCATACAAAACATACAAACGAGCTTCATCTGCCACGGAACACTTCGCTGGTTACTCGAGAGTCGAGAGATGTTTTTCCACTTGGTCCAAATAAGTTTATTTTATTTCATTTTCTAAGGAAAACCAACAGCTTTATACAATTTTAGAAGACAAATAATAACGTTACACAATATTATAACGTTTTGAGGTTTGAGGGTTTTTGCATGTATGTACTAGGTAGTTAAAAGCGAATAGAATTTAACAATTATTCGGTTGTTAATTTAAAGTAAAAAAATTAAATTGCGCTATTCTTAATACACTAAAATATAAAATTATCCGGAAAATTAATTCTGATTAATTCTAGAGACAAGAGGAATGTAATAAAGTTTGAATGCTATAGATATTCTGGAAATATATTAAAAAAACATGTCGAAAACTACAGAATCTTGGCCATATACAAGGTTTTGTGTCTTTTAAAATAAATAGCCTGTAAATAGTAAACACCAAGTCAAACTTATAACACTCCTTTTATTTTCGTCGGAGGTTAAAAAGAAAAGAAAAGGTTTGAAAAATGAAAGATGAATACGAAAGAAGGCCAGAACCTTTATTACATTGAAACTGTGTGTGTTCCACAAGTACGAAGTTATAAAATGTGTAGTCGTTCAAGTCGTTGTAGGTATAACAGCCAATCAAGTGTTTCTACCATAAAGATTGAAGAAATAACACTCGGAAGAGTGTTAACAATAAAATGTTGCTGTTAAAACGCGTTCCTCCTCTGCATTGAACCGTCCTGTAATAATATCGTGACATTCCTGACGTAATAATCTCATCTTGCCCTACAATTTAAATGAATTCTCTTGATCAGCCATGCTTGTATTATTTTTTAAATATAATATTGGTGTTTTAAATCTAGAACAAACTAACGTTGTAGACAGGTTATAGTTGTTCGGCAAAGTCAGTGACCGTCTGGTGCCCTGAAAATAATATAAAAGCGAAGGGAGACACGAAAATTTTACAAGGACAAAAGGGAAGACGGTTTAGTACTATAGTTACTGTTAAGTATTATAATATCTGTGCTAGCTATAGTATTACTACATATATAGACGGAATAGTACTAGCGAAACCCGCGCGACTTTGTTTGCCTTGTATATCCCGCTTTCTCGTGAAATAATAAGAAAAACGTCATACAAAGAACTTCCATGTTTCAGGTACATAGGCTGTGCGTTGATCCGTGAGTCAGTCATTCATTCACGATAACACATTTTGTATACATATATAGAGATGTACTCTGCGATTTGAAGTAAATCAAGCCAATTTTTTTGGAATTAAAAGCAAATTGTACTTTGAGTGAGGAACAAATGAACCGCATCTGAATTTTGCAAATGTAAATTGGGCCAATTTATTAAAAATGTCCCCGTCATTCTGCTCGCATTGTTTTAGCCCTTTTTTCGTTAGATTTTCAATCAACCGAGTTCGTTGGTCCTTTTTATAGAATCTTCTATTCATATTATAACTAGTAGACGCTACAATATTGATTCAGTATCTGTTCTGTAGCGTCTACTAAAGAAGATATGTTTGTTTTTTAATTAATTGTAATATTATCTTCATACCAACTCATAAGCATCCCACTGCAAGAATACGTGTCTTCTTTCAGTCAAAGAAGATTAGAGCGTACTCTACCATTCTGTTCCAATACGGATTGATGGAAGCCAGTGATTTCAAGTCGCCCGAAGGCCACGACTTGGCGACCTTACGACTGTCATTCATCGACAACAGAAATCAAGAATTCATAGGTATTCGTTTATTTTAAAAGCCACTTGATTATTTCGTTCAATATGTGCCATTTTAATAAATATGAAAATTATATAATCAAATATAACATTGCAATATTATTGTGGCGATTAAAAATTCAACGTAATATAAATAAAAATCTTTTCGGTCATAATTAAAATGCAATTAGACGGGATCCAACTCCCCCGGGGCAATTATTAATTGCTTCGATTTCTATTCACGCTCAATTTAAACACATTTCAGTCCGTTTTTCAGCTCCATTGGTTTGTCCGACACATCGCCGAACTTTGAACAATCTCGCAAGTGATCAAGAGATTGCTCTTGAAAACTGTCTGTCAATCGACGGGAAAAAGTAAAAAGGTGCGTACCAAATTATCAGAAGATTTATCAGAAGATTAGGTTTTATTATTTAATTTTAGTACTAGCAGCCCACCCCGGCTTCACGCGAGTTTTAGTAAGAACCCCAATTAAAATCTGTACTCTCATTCTCTATAAATTGTAGTGGCTTCTGATGACAAATATTTGTATTGTGTTTTTTATGTTATAGGTAATAGTGTACTCTAAATTGGTGAACTAAATAAATAAATAAATCCCAAATTTCTTGGAAAATACCAACCCATAATAGTCAATGTCATCCGGGGTCCGGGGACAGTGTAGAGAGAGGTAGGGCACAGCGGATAATCCGCTCAAATCGGAGCAGCCCGTCTGGGGAAGGACCTCCACCTTACAGAAGATCGTAGCCAAATAGCATTGGTCTCGGCCATGTTGTGTTCCTACGGTGAGCAAGGTCTCCAGGGCTCCACTTGGGGGTCTTGGTCTAGGGAGGGTTGGCAACGCGTGAGTGATACCCCCGGTATTGCAAACGTCTATAGGCTACGGTGACGGCTTACCATCAGGTCGACCGTATGCTTGTTTGCCACCTGTGTTGTATAAAAAAAAGTGTAGCTTCCCAGCAGTGTAAGAATTTTCCACTTTAAAATATTAGTAGGTGTAGATTAACAGGGACTGTTTTGTATGATCTCAATTTGAATTTAATACTGAACGGTCCAAGATCTGTTATAGGATTCCGTAATATACTCGGACATGGCGAAACTCGGGTTCCTTGTTTGTTTACTACGCAACTCTAAAAAGAACGATGAACTCGCCAACTGTCGAGAAGATTACATGTTGTTATCGTGCTGCCCTTCTCAGCAAGTTGACATCTGATTTGCCTTTCATGCGAAAGGTGAGGACCGGATTTTTCGCGATAGCAATTCCAATTCCTCCAAGAAGTCGGCCGGACTGATGACTAATTTTTTTAAATGGAGGGATCCAAAATTTGTTTATAATTGAAAAGTCTGTAACAACTTCTATTTTAATGACTCATTAATCTAATACATCGTAATTATATTAAACATGGCGGCGATGAAATGCTATTAAAATTATCGTACTCAGTATCTTAATTGAGTTGAAGCGACTAAGCCGAGTGCGGTAATGGGCTTTGACGGCTGCAACATCTTACAAAATATTGCCTTTGTACTTTAAGCCGCGTCCATAGCGCGTGTTTTGCCCTAGACAATCAACAAAAACACGAAATATTCAACAAAATCGCCTACACAAAACTTTGTTTCAATACACATTTTTGTGTACATCAACAATGTTTTTGTTTATCATTCCCGATGGAAAACACGTACACAAAACACCGGGCGCGGGTCGAGGGGCAGGGTACTGTCATATCATCCGCCATTTTTGTTTCGCCTCGCTACACAAAACTACGATCGCGATCCGCTATGGACAGCGTGTGTAGAGAAACATGTTTCAAAAACAACGTTTTGTATAATGTGTTTTTGTTGAATGTTTTCAAAAAAATTTCGCAATGGACCCGGCTTTATATCATCTTTATTTTATACTAGCGAAACCCGCGCAACTTCGTTTGCATGTATCCCGCTTTCCCGTGGCAATTTTGGAATGTATTATACATAAAAACCTTCCTCTTGAATCACTCTATCTATTTAAAAAAACCGCATCAAAATCCGTTGCGTAATTTTAAAGATTTAAGCATACAAAGGGACATAGGGACAGAGAAAGCGACTTTGTTTTATACTATGTAGTGATGAATACTAACTGACCCGGCAAACTTTGTTCCGCCTTAGAGGCACTACCCTACCCTACCCCTACCCTACCCCTACCCCACCCCTAACTTACCCCTACCCTACCCTACCCTACCCCTACCCTACCCTACCCCTACCCTACCCTACCCCTACCCTACCCCTACTCTACCCCTACCTACCCTACCCCTACCCTATCACTACCCTACCTCTACCCCTACCCTACCGCTACCCTACCCCTAACCCCTACCCTACCCCTACCCTACCTTAACGTGATAAAAAGTCCTATGAGCTGCTCCTGGTTCTAGGCTACCTCTCCACGAAGTTTCAGCCAAATCGCTACAACCGTTCTTCAGTTATAAATGGTGTATTAAACTAATATCGAGTTTTCATTGTTTTTAAGATGTATTCTGCTATTCGGGACGGAAACAAATCCAACAAATCAAAAACCATGGCAATCGGTCCAGCCGTTCTCGAGTTATAAGTGTTGTAACAAACACGACTTTCTTTTATATATATAGATTATACAAAGTTTCAATATAATAAGACTAGTGGGAACAAAGGAAGTTTTCCCTCACGGCGGCGATAGAGCGATCAGAATTGACGTGTGTCAAAATAGACGTACCTCCTAACAAAATACATGCATATTAAAATATTGACAATGAAATAACTGTCGGCCCAATTCTATTTATGTACCTAACTGTGGGAATTTTGTCAAAAAAAAGTTTAATAAATTACACTGGTAAATAAGCATCTGTCATTGTAGTTCCATAAAATCTGCGAAGCATGGATATTACCTTTAAGGTTAATGGTGAATTGATCAGAACCTTTTTTAAAATTATTGACATTTTATTTGTATTATGGATGGCTGTCATTGTCAAACTTCAGAAGAAAAAAGATGGAATTAAATTAAAATACGTTTCAGAAACTGGCTGCTATCATTTTTTTATTTTGTATTTATTATATATTTACCACAAAAGTGGCAAACAAGCTTACGGCCGGCCTGATGGTAAGCCGTCACCTTTGCCTATAGACGCTTGCAATACTGGGGGTATCACTCACGCGTTGCCAACCCTGAATCCAACCCCCTAAGTAGAGTTCTGGAGGACCTCTACAGTGGACCTCTACACTTCTTTTGCAATATTTATTTTAATCTTTAAATTACTCGTAAAAAAAAATGCTACGAAGGTGGCAAACAAGCATACGGCCCGCCTAATGGTAAGCATCATCGCAGCCTATAGACGCTTGCAATACTGGGGGTAGGTATCACTCACACGTTGCCAGCCCTCCCAAGTGGAGCTGGAGACTTTACTCACCGTGAGAAGGAACACAACATGGTCGAGCATAATGCTATTTGGCTGCGATCTTCTGTAAGGTATAGGTCCTTCCCCAGACGGGCTGCTCCGATTTGAGCGGATCATCCGCTGTGTCATACCTCTCTCATAACTTGTCTTATTGTCTCACTGGTGATATAAAAAAAAACATTTGAATCGAAAACTTTTGATTTCGACAAAGCATTAAATTTTATATTGTTTTAACTTTACAAATAATTCAATTTGATTTATTAATATAAATTGTAATGTGAATTAAATTTGAACTCACCACCCTTTACATAGAAATCCATTTTGGCAATCCTCCCGGTCGTTTTCAAAATGAATTTCAACAATTAATTCTGTGAACGTTTTCAATTATCGTCAATTCACAAGGAAAAGTCGCAATTTTGTCCGGTGAAGCCTCATTATCCCCCGTTAACCTCGAAGGGGTCCAGGAGGCTTAGGGGGCGACTCGGACACTTGAAAACTGATCCGTGTTCGAGTTTACTACTTCCAAATTTTGATTTATGTAACTCGTGCAATTTTCGGACAATTTAGTAATATATAGTAGTATGGTAAGATGTTATGTGCTAAAAATTGTGATTTACAAGATTCATTATGTGTACATAGATCTTAAAATTTATTGTACAGTCAGGTGCACATCGAGCGAGTCGAGAGCACTTGCAGTACAATTTTGGCTCAAAGTCCATTATGTAAAGGTCGACCTGCTCTTGACTGTACAAAGTATCAATATAGACCGGGCACCACATTTTGGGATGGAGAGGAGGCTTCAAAATTAAACAATTTAATTCTTAATTGTAAATATTCCCATCTATCTAATCCAGGGGGCTTTTTGTAGAATAGTATGACCCATTTAACATTGGTACTTCAAATTAATTAAGCGCGATACCTTGAAAAGTACTTTAATTCCAGTAAATGTGACCCTGTGTAATATTTACAGAAATTGCAAAACACACGTGAACCCTGCGGTGTACCCTTTCAGTTCGTTTTTCATAAAACCGGAGATTACGGATATAATATAGGTTTAGGTAACGACATTATTATGGTTCTCCTACCGCTTTACTTTATATGTAAAAGTCAGGAAATTAACAGTGTTGATGCTGTCGTGTTTTCGTAGTTGGAATACCACGAAATGGTAAAGAAAAATTTAAATAAGTAATTTATTTTGCAAGTAAATTTACAGGAACTACACATGTCAATATTTTTTATTTTATCCTACCAGCACTTTGACGCGAATGGCCTGTTGAGAAGAAGCGGTAAAAGAAACTCAAAAGTTAGCCTTTTATGTCTAAAAAATATCCTCTGGTGTAAGGTGGAAACTATTTTAATTGAAATTTATTAATTCTTAGAAACGAATATAAACAAAATACTAAACAATAAAAAGTTTTAAAACAAATCCATGTGGATAGAAATTAAATTAATATTGTGTGGTAAAGCAGTTAATAAAATGATCTAGCGATTGAAGTAATACACTTTCTCATAGAATCCTGAAGCAATAACTCAATTCGTTTGGTGAGTGAGATATCCGGAATCCTAACTTCTCCCTAATAAGACCGGAAACGTTCGACTTGACTGCTAATTTGCCAACCTCTTTCATAAATAAAACCTGGCTTCTAGTTGTTACGAACTAGCTATGGCTGGAAGTAAAAATTATTTTTGATAGACATATTGTTTCTTGTCTTTGTCATTGTTTCTTGTTTATTCTATCGATATGTTCTTTCTTTATTGGGTAACAAATCTTACGTATTACATTTATTTCTTACTAGCGCTGCCCGAGGTCTAACCTGCGTTTAATTTTATTCGCGCCATCTATATCTGACTTGACCAAATCCTACGGGAATCGTGTACTTTTTGAGATAAATAGTACCCTACGTCTTAATCCAAGCTATCAGCTACCTACATACCATATACTTATCATAAAAATTAGTCCAGCCATTTGAGCGTGAAGAAATAACAAACATGTTCAAATTTTCGCTTTTATAATATTAGAAGGATAATAAATTCTTACTTTACTGATTTCCACTTTTCTACTTATTTCCCCTCACACTCCTGCTTAAATAAACTACACTACACGCTCTTTGCTTATACAGCACAATGTTGCTATAAAATTCGTATTCACGGACATAACGTACATATATCGCTTATTCACTTTCTCGGTGATGAGAGAAAAGGATAAGGAAAATATGAGAAATAACATAAGCGTATTAAAGTGCCTTGGCTGTCACAACAACCTGTTAGCTTTTTATAAATTGGAATAAACAAAACATAGTCGACTGGGCTGAATCATAAGCTCGACTGGGGCAGTCGAGCGTATGGGTTCGATTCCGGGTCGGGGCAAACATTTATGCGATGGTATTTTGTGTTTGCTATCGATTCTGTGTTTTCTATGTATACTTATATACTTTTACAATAATGTATCCCTTGTCTGGTACTTATAACATAAGGTTAAGCCTTAATTTGCGACCATAGAATACACACAGTCTCGATAACAAAGACATAAATGTTTGCCATCACATAAAGTTATAAGTTTGCCCAGAGCGGGAGTCGAACCCGCGTCCCCTGGTGCCAAAGGTAGGATCTCTACCAACTCACTACCGCACGGGCCTGTCAAAAAAGATGGTATGAAATAATGCTTCTAATCCCCTCTACTTACTTTCAAAGTAAATCGATTATATAACGTAATCTTGGTGATTCCTTTCAATTTCCGATCTATAAGAAAATTACTCTTTACATATCTTTCTTTTGAGCTAAAACCTAATAATGCTGAAATTAATGACATATTGTAGATATAATTACGTTTATTCAGTGTCTCGCTTCAAAGACGTAGTGCGGTGCTGTGTGGTTGTAATGAAACATTTGTGATAGCGAGATGCGATTGTGGCCACAAAAACAGATAGAAACAGTTCAAGTTAACCGAATTTATATTTATATTTTTATATCATAGTTAATATTATTCTCTGTTTTTTCGTACTCCCACTTTTTTGTCCTATTATTGCGATACGAGGGATTCTAGTTCTCGTGGTCTCCGTTCTCTGTCAGTCTTTTCAATGGAGTCGGTTTAATTTGACATTGATTCGTATTCTTTTTATATAGGGCGGTTGGTGTCATAAGCGCGAATGTAAGTCTGTCTGTCTGTTTCTTGCCGGTTCTTCTTAGCACAAATCTGCCGGCTGAACTGGTGGTAGGGAAAAAAAAAGTGACGATTTGAAAGTGCTTGTAATATGCCTATTTGAATAAAAATATTTTGATATTGATTTTGATTTTGACATTAAATTTGGTAAGGGAATAGACCTCGTATAATAAAATTATAGGATAGTTTTGATCCTGAAAGTCTGAAACAAAGGTGAGAGGCGGTATGGGCGATGTGAAGTTATTGGGAAGAGGAGGGAAAAAGAATGGTGGATGGACAGGGGACTTATCACACTCAAACCCAAAATCTACACCAACAGAGTCGCTCAAATTTTAGAAGTAGACAATGTACTCTAAAGTTGAAAAATTTCTGACGTGCAAAAGTATTTCCTGTAAATCAACTGTAAATATAATAATGATTTTATTATTTTTATTGAAATTATTATCTGTTAGAATTGTTCGTTTTATGGCCCAAGTCAGTACTGGATGAGAAAACATTTAATTTCGCTAATCTTAATTGGATAACCGTCTGCAAATCACATCTATTGGTCGACGACACCGTTCTAACTATATCGATTATGAGGCCATCATAGCACGCAGATGCCACCTACTACGTGAGTTCGACAGGTCTTAAATACGATTAGAACTACAGAAAGATATTTTAAGCGAACGTGCTCTGCAAGGTATCTTTACTTTTAATCGTTGCAATTGGCATTAAGGCTTGCCACAGGTCGGCATCGTATGCATCGGACGCAACGGTTTTTTTACAACGCGTCCACAGTATCAGCCGCTCTATGATTTGCCGATGCTTGCTCGCTCGCTCGCTCCGCGTCGTATGTCGTATCGTATCGTCGTATGACGACGATTTGTGCGATCCGTACGAAGCAGATCAATGGACACACTGTATGGCTTTCTATATAAAGAATACTACGATCCGTTTGATCCGATGAGTCCAATACGTACCTACGATGCAGACCTCTGGACGCTAGCCTTTATAGCGACTCTCTATCTTGTTTTTGTTTGTTGCATAAAGCGATCAAATCGCGCGCGGCTAAAAGTAGCTAACCTGAATAAGCCCTAATAGATATCCATAGTAATAAAAAAATACAAAATCACATAAAAATAAAATATATAAATAAAAGCGTTTTTGAACTAAATTTAATTTCAGACGATCGAATATACATTATTTCCAATGTCAAGTACCGTAATGACGGATCCAGTTATCGGCACTTAAGTGGCACTGTCGAGCCAACCCACACTTTCCGTAAACTTGATTGATGACGACTATTCTCGTAATATAGCTACTATTTTTGGGTAACTCAATCACTATTTTTATTTCGTTTCAACAAGATGACTTTCTCTGATATTCTAGGAGTCAATGACATTAGTTTTTTTTAATCAAAAATAAATTGACTGGTACAGCACAGGTTTGATTCCTGAACAGGATAAACATTAATGAAGAATTGTCTATATGACACACGCATTTTAGCAGTATTTTGTAATCTATAAAAATCTTTACTTAAATACTTATAAATGTTAATGGCTTAAAAAAAGATAACTGTTGACTTTCTTAGACCATTTGCGTCGGAAGTGCTAATAAGATAAAAAATATATGCATGATAAATGTAGACATGTTGATAAATAGGCGAGTTACAAATACGCTGACTTTTAACTAACTCGATTTTCTTTATTTTATTTTAATATCGTAAAAATATGTGTCCAAGAGCCCGCCAATGCTTACAGAATAGAGAATTGACTTTGTATAAGGTTTGATGAGAAATATAATCGCGCGAGTCGTCTACTATTTTTATAAAGAACATACGAAATAATTATTTTTTCCATATGCAAATGAATTCGACAAATTGATACTTCCCCAAAATAAGTTAAGCAGTGTTCCTTTGAGAAATTCATTTGTTTGGCTAACTGGGGCGAGAAGAAAAAAAATCTATAACCTCGGGAGCCAGGTTGAGTCACAGAGTTGTAATAAATTATCTGACACCAATGATAACGGATCTGATAACGGAAAAGTTGTTTGATTGGCTATCAGCCACATCCTTAAACGCATTTAAATCTTAATTCTTCATTTTCAATTCAAGAATACGCCTCCTAGCGAGAGAAATAACCTCATTGGAACAAATAGTATAAAAGGAGGTGATCAATTAAAAAGAGATTAGAATAACCCACAATAAGCGGGCTAACCATGAAGGGCAATTCCGAAAATACTGACTGACGTTTCTAACTAGTAATGTAATTTTTGACAGGACTACGTGTTTCGTGTTTCGTTGTTTCGGATGGACACTTTCACAGTAGACCCGAAGATTTTAATATGAACAGCTACAAACCTTTATGAGCAAAAAAGTGTTAGCCACCCGATAGAGAGATAGGTAGTGATAGTTTAGAATAGTATTTAAAAATATCCTCTAAAATCTGGAATACAACATTTTTGCGCCGGAGCCGCTGGGTTTCTTTTGAATCACCTCATTTGTACGACATAAGATTATTCCTACGCTTGGAGGCGTTGATGAAGGTCTACTATGAAACGTTGATCTCTATTTTCTTCTTTAGTTTGACAGTGACACCTATAATTTAATGTGTCATTAACTTTAAAAATGCGTCTCAGGAACTGGCTACATAACGTAGTAAACACTGTAGTCGTAACACAGAAATCTAATTTGTTTGCGAAGGCTCTTAAGGAACATAACGTAAACAAGGAGTTTGCTTAAACCCAAAATCGAAGGAAGTTTTAATTAACAAACAAACATTTAATATTCCTAATTTCATATTGTTGTATTCATATATTCTCTCAAAGTTTACATAAACCAAGGGCGGCGTAATATTAATTTTCTTCCTACAAGCTGACCTATTAATAGACACGGTAGTCGAATTGCTGGCAATGGCTACTTGATCCCAAGGATCGTTAAGATCGAATCGATTTCTTTTACTGGTGGCCATGTTGCTCGTTTCCGAAATGGCGGTGGTGTATAACGTAGTTTATTTTACGTATACAAGTTATAAATGATCAGAAAAAGTGCATGTGAAGGCCTAATTTCTGAAATAATTAAGAAGATATTATTATTTAAAGAACATGATTGTTCATTCCTAGTGGTCTGAATTTTTCCTACATAAAATATGTATTTATTAAAAAAATACATGTAATATTTGTCTAGATGGCGTCATGTAATTTAGTATGGTCATATTTTGTTTTTTTATATCCTCAAGCAAGCAAGCCGACCACTTGATGTTTCAAAGTTAATTAGGGACCGCATCATCGTTAATAGCTTTAAGTTTTCCGCAGTTCCGCTAGATCGTTAGTTCTCTGACTGAAAATTCTTTCAATTCCAACTTTTTTTATAAGCATACGAACCGCCTGATGGTAAGTATTACGCGTTGCTTACCCTCTCCCTCCCCCAAGTGGACCTCTGGAGACCTTACTCACTGTAGGAACACAACATGGCCGAGACCGAATGCTATTTGGCCACGATCTTCTGTAAGGTGGAGGTCCTTCCCCAGACGGGCTGCTCCGATTTGAGCGGATTATCCGCTGTGCCCTACCTCTCTTAAATTCCCTTTCTGATAATGATAATGTTTCTTTATTACGTCAAATATTATCAAAATTACAGAGTGTAAGGACACAACACAATTTTAGCGGCTGCACAGGCAGGAAGACAAAGCCTTTAAAATCTAGTAGCAGTAAACGTGTTAATTTGCAATAACATGTAACCCCGTAAATCAAGGATAATGTCAATCATAATAATATATTATAGCAATAACCATGAATAGATAGTGATGTTAGACAGAAACATAAAATAAGGGCGCCATCAAATGCATAATATGCAGTTTATGGTGATACAAAGAATAATATATAAATTTAAATTAAAAAACTTATTATAAAATGTAAATTTACTCTATGAGATCCCTCAATGATCTTTCTTTACGCAAACATGTTTACGCAAAAAGATTTACATTTCTGGAACTCAAACGAAAACACAATACTTATGTGTTAATATAGTGTAAACAAAGACACATGAACAAAGTGACTTCCCCTTAATAGAGACAGTAAGAAAAGTGCCGATGGACACATTCTTATATTACAATTTTATAAAACTAGGTCAATGTAAAATTACTCATTAGTCTATGTTTAGGCTAGATTGTAATTATATTAGCGTATTTAATAATATAATATTAGTATGCTACAAACAAAAAAAAAAAAAAAAAAAAAACGAAAACACTAAAAATATAACTGCATATTTTCTTCCCTTCTTTTTAGTTACTCCGTAAAACATACCCACTACTTCTGTGTACAAGCAGTTTAATATAAGCTTTACACTATTGCAAAGTAAAGTGATGTTAGAGACAAAGTTAAAAGACAAAGGAAAAATAAAGAAGAAGTAGGACGAAAAGCCCGTCCTCACATTTTCGCTCAACTTCTAGAGAGTGTAGACCACACATTAAACTTACAAGGAGATTTTGGCTATTTAACATTTTTGAGAAAGCTGTCGCCCTAAGTTATTACTTGCGCTAATTCGGTTGCGTACGTCCAGCTTTTCCGTGGAAATTTCTGGAAGTCCTTTCTTTTCAAATGCCTTTTTTTCAGATGCCACCTTCCAAGTTTCAGGTCCTCGATCAGCGCTTTAGGCTGTGCGTCGATTCGCCAGTCTTCCAGGACAAAACATTTATGCATCGATAGTTATATTAAATGAAAAACCAAAAAAAGATTTTGTGACATTACGAAGCCACCATAGCTTGAGTTGAGTGGTGTCGTTTTTCACATACAGCCGCTGTCCCACTGCTGCGCACGGAGAGGCTACGCACGTGTGTTAAGCTTTGCTTTGCAAGAGGATGTACGTGATTGTTTCCACTGCAACCCACGGACACGTTAACCATCAAGTGACGTCATTGATACACGCGTGGCTTGCTCATCGTAGCTCAACGCTGTCAACGCCATGCACGCAGTGAATGCGGTACACAGTTTGTTCCACAAAGCGTGCACATCGCTGCGCACGCTGTGGAAACGTAGACCCACGTAGTCATCCACGCAGCTGTAATGGGCCACGTGGCCCACGTGTCCGTGCACAGCGTGCGCAGCAGTGGGCCTTAATATTAGCACAGTATAGTATCCTCTGTGATATTAGTTTTCGCACTTGATTGATACCTATGTCTAAATATCCGTGCGGCACTGCCGGAAATACGGAAAACCGAGTTTTTTATTTTACTCAGGTGGCAAACAAGGATACCTCCTGATGGTAAGCAGTCACGGTTATGGACATTATGAATTTGATTTTTTTTAATTAATGAGTTGCATTGAACATTGACTTTGGTTCCGAGACCTCGATTATTTTCTTTTATACAATAAAACATTTTATATATATTATATTGAAATAGCATTAGAAGGTAAACTGCCACTTCTCGCAGAGGGTAATTTTATTCAATTTTCCCTTTCACGATGCAAAGATGGCAAGTTTCTTTTTCTTTCTAAGACATTGCACGCAGAGAACATCTATTACCTACATTAACATATTATCTCCTTCACATAATCTACATACGTCATAAAATAAAGAAGTATATATTTCTATTATTAAAATATCATTTTATTTAATTCAATTTGTGTATTCACTCTGTGGGTAAAGAAAGGATCTGCCCACCCCCCCCCCCTATTCTAGTGACTTATATAGTTACAATCTCATGTAGGTAATTAATTTCAAGCGCCTTGAAATAAAATCGTTTATTTCAGATGAGGCACTTTTCCTTGTCATTCACAACTTGTACATATAAAGAAAATAAACTACGTTATATACTACCACCATTTCGGTCGGACACAAGCAAAATGGCCACCGGTAAAAGAAATGGCGAAAGAAAGCCGTCTCACTCATACAAAATAGGAATTCGAGATAGTGCGCGAGTTTGTGTTGAGATTGAAACTGTTTTTGTTACTAGAATATGGAGGTTATGTCGCCATTCGTCACGGTCCAGCGCTACTGACCATCCCTACATCAAGATTATCTTGCCCGTTGCCACAATCTCCATTTTGTTAAATACATGTTTATCACTTTGATTGAGATATACCATAGTTTAACATTATTTGCATAATAGGAAAAACTTACAAATACACAAGTCAAAGTTATATATTTCTATTAAAATAGGCATATTACAGGCTCTTTCGAATCGTCATATTACATACAGTTTACGGCTAGTTGCAGAGTCGAATTTAATCTCAATTCCATATTAAATCTCAACCTCTTTTTGTGATTGACGGACTTTCTTAGACTTGTCTCATTAATTTTAAAATGTTTTTATGCAACTCAACATCAACATATTATTTAAACAATTTACAGGCATTTTTTTAAGGTGTTTTAAACGCTACATTAAGTTTTAAACTGTCTGTTCTTTATTTCTTAATTTTTAAAGTAAATGACATTAACTTTGAAAATACGTTTCAGAAACCGGCTCTTATTGTAATCTATTTTACTGCAATAGAATGCAATAGAGAGAATCATACTATCACAGGAATCAAAGTTAGTTCAACTTAGAGTTCATTTAACTTGATATAACTAGAAACTTGTTGGGGTATTAGCACGGCTCTGTCACATGCACGAAGGTAGGATGAAGTACTTAAACGCAAACAAATAATGTGAGAACAGTAATCTATGGGTTTTTAGTTCGAACGGGCCAAATTGAACGGGCCATGGGACATTCGACCGTATAGCCAAATTTCAAAACCTAATGAGGGATATTTAATATTAAAACTATTTATGTTAAAATAAACTTTATTTCTCGAAAAAACATAGTTCACTTCTAAAAGTCATTTTACACTGATTTTACATTTTTTTTTATCATCAGAAATTGCAGATATTTTGTTTAATTTTTAAATTTTCTGTCCTTGTAATTGTATCTTATTAATACCATTTTAAAAGAGCAAGTGCTAAGTTTCTTTCCAGCTTCTTCTTAGCACAAATCTGCCGTCTGAACTGTTGAAAGAGCTTATATTAGGCCTATTTGAATAAAAATATTTTGAATTTGAATTTTTACCTGACAAAGAAAAGAAAAAAAGATATTATACCTATGTATAACATAACTGGGTACCTACATGATTTACCAAAATTATTTGTTGTTTTTAATGTAATTGAAAAACGCTTTCATTAAATTATTGGTATTTAGACCCTTTTAACTTAAAGACTTGATAAAGATTTGTCTGAAACTATAATGTAGCTGGTACGTAACGTATACGCGGTCTCCTGTAAAACTTAAGTCTTTCCTAGGTTTTGAAATAGGCAGTTGTGTGTTCATTTCTGAGCTTACTTTTGTCTCCTTTATAATAAAATACATCTTGACTCAGTCCTTTTACAAATAAATAAACATTTTCAATGTTAAAACTTTCATTAATAAGCATTCGTCAAACAAGGATTACATAAAATAACTCGCTTTATAAATAACCACAGCGATTTACCCCACGCAATTACTGTGCAAACTCTGAAATAAAAAGCTAAGTAAACACTCTACAAAATACACCGCTTTATATATTTTTTCCGTAATCTCGGTCAATTCTATAAAATGCCCTTCTCGCTCGTTCCCGTGTCAATTGCAGCGCCAATTCACTCTATTTATCAAATTCGTGTTGAAGGATAGATAGATCTATACGAAATAGTTACATTTTTTTATGATCAGGTTGTAGTTGAGTTGTTGTGTGTCACATTGTATAACGAACACGCAAGTTAAGTCACGTCGATCCCAGCCAGTGTTCGGATAGGTTCCGTTATCTCGTGCTTCTCCGTCTTTCGGAAGGCATGGTTGTCCCGGCTTTTCTCCATAGATTACAGTCGTTAGGCCAAGTCGGGGGCCTTCATGTGGCTAGAAAACACTTGCCTATGCCAATCCGCATTGGACCACCATGACAGAGGAAGCTCTAATCTTCTTCGATTGAAGGGGGACTCATATTCCTGCATTGTAATGATTGTGGGTCGTTAAATGTACTCATACATTGTAACAAACGAGTGAAAGAAAAAATTTTGCCAAATGAGAAAAAAGGCCGTAACCGGGTTTCTTTCGCCATTTCTTTTACCGGTGGCCATTTTGCTTGTGTCCGAAATGGTGGTAGTAAATAACGTAGTTTATTTTCTTTATACATACATACAAATTGTAAATGACAAGAAAAAGTGCCTGTGAAGGTCTAATTTCTGAAATAAACGATTTCATTTCATTTCGATATGAAATAAATTGCACAAATTATTACAAAACCAAACAATTTCATTAGAACGCTAATAATCTTGTCGGGCGAAGCCGGCGGGCATTTAGTGTTTTTAAATGAAATTTGTAAGATCCCTCAAAAAGGAAACACTTAATAAAATTCCGTAGAATCAATGCTCTTGTCAAAGCTTTATAACACAAATAGACACACAAAAGAGACTTTTTTTTTTTTTTTTTTTTTTTTTTTTTTTTATACTACACATGTGGCAAACAAGCATACGGTCGGCCTGATGGTAAGCCGTCACCGTAGCCTATAGACGTAAGCAATACCGGGGGTATCACTCACGCGTTGCCAACCCTCCCAACCCCCCCAAATGGAGCTCTGGAGACCTTACTCACCGTAGGAACACAACATGGCCGAGACCAATGCTATTTGGCTACGATCTTCTGTAAGGTGGAGGTCCTTCCCCAGACGGGCTGCTCCGATTTGAGCGGATTATCCGCTGTGCCCTACCTCTCTTAACTTTCTTAACTTTATTTGATGTTGGAGATTATTTATTTATTTATTTAAACTTTATTGCACACAATACATAATGTGTATACAAAAGGCGAACTTAATGCTAAAAGCATTGTCTCCCAGTTTACCTTTGGGACATCTGAATCGGTAATAAGGGGTGCAGCATAAGAATAAAATAAAAAAAATATTGAAAATACATTAATAATCTAGATTAAATTTTAACATACATATCCAATTACACATAAATAAATACTTACATACATATATAAATACTTACATAACATACATATACGCGTAAACAATACATACAATTGAATAGTGCAGCCAATGTAGATTTTAACAAAATACTGTCTATTCCAGCTCCAAAAAATGTTGATGTACCTGCTTTTTAAATGAGACTCGAGACTGTGCTCGCCTAATGGTGTCGGGGAGGGCGTTCCATAGTCGTACAGCCGAAACAGCGAAAGAATTGGAGAAATAACCAGTACGGTGCGAAGGAAAAGAGAGGACCAAACTATTAGACGATCGTAAATTTCTATCGTGATTTGAACCAAGTTGGTGAAATTGAGACTTGAGATAATCCGGAGAAGATGGACTGTTAAGAACCATGTATAATTGGCAAAGGACATGGAGATTTCTGCGGTGCCTGATATTAAGCCATTTAAGCTGTGTACGATAGTGGGAAATGCGATCATATTTGCGCAAACAAAATATGAACCTGATACAGTTGTTCAAAAGTCGTTCCATTTTGTTGAGAAGGTCTTCAGTTAAATCCAAATAACACACATCAGCATAATCAATGATGGGGAGTATAAGGGTTTGTACCAGCATTATTTTAGTTGTGAGGGGAAGAAAATTTTTTAATTGGTTCAGGTAATGCAAGGTGCTATAAACTTTTCGGCTGATCTCAGAAATATGTGCATCCCAATTCAATTTATTGTCTATGTAAAGACCAAGATCCTTGACTGTTTCTGATATTTTTATAGGTATACTGTTATATATAACCGACGGCAAGGAGTTATTGTTAATTTGGGACACTTGTCGACCTCCGCCTATAATTATTGATTGGCATTTGTTAGGGTTTACGACTATACCGTAGCTATTTGACCATAAATTAATACGATGTAGATTTCTATTAAGTCCTTCTATGGCATTGTCTATCCTTCCTATGTCCGTGTGTACATAAAGCTGCAGGTCATCGGCATAAAAATGATACGAACATGAAATTATTTGAGAAAGAGTACTAATAAAGATTGAAAACAACACAGGAGAAAGTACGCCACCCTGTGGAACACCGACAACCAAGTCTTCCCATCCTGAACTGGATTGGCCAGAACGCACGAGCTGTCGACGCCCACGAAGATATGAAGAAAACCAGTCAATCACTGAGGATGACAAATTAAAGTAAGATAGTATTGCTTGGAGGATATCCGGATCGACGGTATTGAAGGCATTAGAAAAATCTATTAATACAAGGATGGTCACCATAGTATTTTCCATGGAAAATCGCACGTCTTCGGTTACCTTTAGTAAAGCCGTGGTTGTACTGTGCCCCTGCCGAAAGCCGGACTGGTAGGGATCAAAAAGATTAAATTTGTGCAAGTAGTCAGAAAGTTGTTTATGAACCGTTGCTTCTAATATTTTAGATAAAAATGGTAAGATAGAGATTGGGCGAACATCATTCAGACATTTAGGTGTCGCTATTTTAGGAAGGGGACGCACAAAAGCATTACGCCAAGTTGAAGGGAACACGTGCTGATCTAGACTTGAGTTGACTAAGTGGGTAATAACTGGAAGTACAGAATCAATTATATTCAAGATCATTATCCTACTCACTTCGTCAAATCCAGTGGCATTAGAATGTATGGAGGTTATTACCTTTTTTATGTAATCCTCAGCGACCGGGTTGAACTCAAATGTTTCAGTGTTTAGAGGAGGTAAGGCAGAGATAGAAGCAATAGTGTTGGTTTTGGTATTGTGACTAATAAGATTCACCTTGGTGAAATGCTTATTTAACTCATCTAGAGTAAATGGGATATTACAATCACTATTCTGCACTTTACCTATACCCATAGAATTGAGAAATTTCCATATATTGGCCGAAGAAGATTTTTCTAAGTTTTTAATGAAGTACTGACGTTTGGCGTTTCTGCACATTTGATTACACCGATTCCTTGCAGCCTTATAACTTTCCCAAAGTTCAGGCGTTTTATGTTTTTTATATTTGTTATAAGCTTTGTTACGTAGCTGCATAGCTGTTCTGATCTCCTCAGTTAACCAGGGAGAGGGTGGACGTTTCACTCTAACCCTGCGTACCGGTGCATGCACATTATACAACGCTATAATTGTGCTGTTGAAATGATGTATTTTTTCGTCTATTGTCGCAGCATCATACACTGACGCCCAGCTCAAGCCAGCAGCATCACAGCGTAACGCATCCAAGTTTATTCGCGCAAAACTACGTAGCTCCAGTATTTGTGGCTTAACTTTAGGGGATTTTACTTTGTAGGCCAGATAAATGAGGTCATGGTGAGAGAATCCTGGTGCAGGAAGTTGACCAAAACCGGCAACACGACTGTCCGAAGATGTGAACATTAAGTCAAGTAAGGAATCACTGTTATGGCTATGGTGTGTGGGATCTAATGGGAGAACTGAAAGATTTACGGATTTAACTATATTGAGAAGCTTGGAGGAACGTGTATCCAGTTTTAATAAGCAAGTGTTAAAATCACCCATGATCAGCTGATGTGTATAATAGACGCTAAATGACTCAAGAAGTGTTTCAAACTTTGTAAAGTAGTATTATTGATGTTACGTAGCTACTAAATAACATGAAATTAAATAAAATTAAATAAAACTAAACTAACAATAAAAACTAAAACTAAGCATTAAAAAGACATGGTCCCTGTGGCAGGGTGCCCAAAATGCTAGCAGCGTTACCTCGCTGAACTAGTATACTTATATTTTTTTAAGTTTTAACCTAGGAAAACAACCAATTGGGTCTCCTGGTGGAGAGTAGTTTCCGCCGTCTATAAACATCAGTAATACCAGCTCAACTTCAATGCGAGTGAGACTAAACCGGT
This sequence comes from Endotricha flammealis, assembly GCA_905163395.2. NCBI lineage: Eukaryota > Metazoa > Arthropoda > Insecta > Lepidoptera > Pyralidae > Endotricha > Endotricha flammealis. The sequence goes on along the minus strand of LR990871.1, from coordinate 433,983 downwards.
TCTAAAAAAAACATTATTTTACTAGAACTTCGACGTGAATGGCCTGTTGAGAAGAAGTGCCGCAAGAAAGGCTTTTTAGAAAGCCATTATATTATAACGTAAAAGTAATTACAAGTTTTTTTATACATTGCAAATTTTTTATATTTTTTATACCACAAAGGTGGCAAACAAGCTTACGGTCCGCCTGATGGTGAGCGGTCACCGCAGCCTATGGACGCTTGCAACACCGGGAGCATCACTCGCGCGTTGCCGACCCTGTAAAAATCTTTAAATAAGTCTAGAGGAGCTAATTACAGTGAACACACATTTTTATCCTTCGAATCTTCTTACTTACTACTTTACTACTCCACGAAGCATAGTTTTGTATTCATGGTTCCGTGTTAGGACAGTCACGGCGAGTTTTAATTAATACTGCACCTACTCGGGGAACTTGGTAAAACACAATACACAGATATGAAGAGTATTCTTACTGACAAAACTTTTACAGTTAACAAATGCCGTAAATATGAATCAAGTTCTCAATATTTGCGTTATGGGTACTAGACAACGCATAGGTATATTATTGACCAGACCGCCACCCAGGAGGTCCCGGGTTCGATCCCCGGTCGGGTCATGATGAAAAATGAACTTTTTCTGATTGGCCTCGGGTCTTGGATGTTTATCTATATATGTATTTGTTATAAAATATAATATCGTTGAGTTAGTATCCCATAACACAAGTTTCGAACTTACTTTGGGGCTAGCTCAATCTGTATGAATTCTCCCTTTATAATTGTCCCTTTATAATTATGTAATTGTATTCTTATCTTTACATAGTATAAAATGAAGTCGCTTCCCGTTGTCTGTCTGTCCCCATAAAAAATAAAAAATCTCAGACCAACAGTCCATACAAAAATAAAATAAAATTACAGTACCTATGTATGCCTAAATCTTTAAAACTACCCAACGGATTTTGATGCATTCTTTTTAACAGATAGAGTGATTTAAGAGGAAGGTTAATAATGTATAATACATTCCGAAATTCCCACGGGAAAGCGGGATACACACAAACGAAGTAGCGCGGGTTTCGTTAGAACAGTGCAAAAATGAGATCAGTAACCATTTTTGCACTTACCTACAGTGCAAAAATGGTTACTTATCTCATTTTTGCACTGTACGAACAAAATATTCCTACTCGAAAATAAACCCAAATGCCATCACTTAAATGTTTCCATCAAGTGGGAATCGAACCTGCACCCTCTAGGATCACTACCGAAGCACCACCGTGAAGTCAATTGTATTTTACCAGGGTGCTGTGAAAATTGCACTAAATGTTAGTGCATTGAAGTCGTGCGTCAGTGAAAATTCCGTCATTTCAGCAGTTTACTTTATATGATGCCATCAAAAACATTTTATCACAAATACTTTTGCATGCAAAATAGAATTTTAAATGTGTATTTCACTTAAATGCAAGCTTGATACGATTTTCATATTTTCACTGAATAGCTATTAAGTATTTACCGAAAATAATATTTTAAAAAAAATATTGAACGAGAATTCGAAATTCTGATAAGTCTGTGCTCGTGTTACTCACATTTTCTCTTACTTGTAAAACAATAGATTCTCTCTGCTTTTTTTTTTCCTTCAATCGAAGTGTTTTTAGGCCGCCTGAAGACCACCGATTTGGTTTAACGAAATCCATCAAAGAACTGGCAACGGACGACGTTGCTTGACATGCGAGTTTGTTTGCAATGTTGTGTGTTTGTTGCGTGCGACATACACCGATGCCATAGAGGGCCTCACGTTTGTAACTTCCATTCAATTAGTTTAAGGTGTAAACGTAGCCTAAATCTATGTTTTTGTCACCTTCGGTGTGATAATAAAGGCTCATTAAAACCCCACCTCCTCTCAACAAGTCTGAAGAGTGAACATAACTTGTAAGTTTGCAACTTTCGCTCGTTTGTACGGAATACAAACGGTTGAAGTTTTGCAGTTTTCTTCCATAGGGACAGTTTGAAAGCTCCGATGTAAAATATGCATCTTATTTATTTCTTAAGAAAATAAAGTGTAAAGGATATTACGAATTGAGTGTAAGCAGGGACTTTTATTTATTTATTCTTTATTGCACGAATGAAAAGTACAAATTGGCGGACTTAATGCCAAAAGGCGTTCTCTGCTAGGACTTTATGTTTTAAAATAAAAACTTAGAAAAAAGGAACATCAAAAAGTTGATTGAACATAATAACTTATACTATCTCTTTTACATTAAATTCAAATTCAAATTAAAAATATTTTTATTCAAATAGGCCTAATATAAGCTCTTTCGAATCGAAACCAATAAATTTTTAATTATGTTTCTTTTTTATCTACAACATACTATATTATTTTCTTACTACAATTCTGCCGCTTAAACTTGTAGTAGGAAAAATGTGACGATTTGAAAGAACTTAGAATACACTTGTATGTATTTTTTTTTAAATACTCACAGACAGAAGATCGTAGCCAAATATAGCATTGGTCTCGGTCATGTTGTGTTCCTACGGTGAGTAAGAGCTCCAGAGCTCCACTTTTTACAGGGTCGACAACGTGCGTGTGATACCCCCGGTATTGCAAGCTTCTATAAGCTACGGTGTCTGCTTACCATCAGGATTTTATCATCATGTTTATTAGCCACCTTAGTAGTTAAAAAAAAATACTTTTTGGAAACCCTTTCATCTGTACCAGTGAACCGTTGATTAAGTAATTAAAAGTTTATCAGTAATACTATTGTCTCAAAATAATACAATTACACCCAATTCGACGCCCCGTCGCGCGTCGGGAAATATCAACAAGTAATATTGAAGCTATTGAGACTTCCCCTAACTTCTATTAAGGGTCACTAATAGAGCATTATTCGTCCACGGTTGAAATATATAATAGAACCTACAGTTAGATATGAAAGACGTGAGCAGGTCCGTAAATTATATATTTTTTAATTATAAATAATAATAATAAATATATTGGGACAAATCACACAGATTGAGCCAGTCCCAAAGTAAGTTCGAAACTTGTGTTATGGGATACTAACTCAACGATACTATATTTTATAACAAAAACATATAATATGGATAAACATCTAAAGACCCGAGGCCAATCAGAAAAAGTTCGTTTTTCATCATGAGCCGACCGGGATTCGAACCCGGGACCTCCTGGGTGGCAGGCAAGCGTGGTAACCATTAGGTACGCCACGGAGGTCATCAAAATAGTAGTATATACCTAGTATTCATATTTTACTGTGTAATCAAAAAGTTTCTTAGTGATGTTTTACATAAAGATAGTCTCTCTCAGGCAGACGAACTTGCAAGGACTGGTGCTGACAACCCTCAGGCAGGACCGGAACCTTTTTGCGGCATAGCCAAACAACGAGCCTACTATATCCAAAAAACTCAGTGTGACCTTATGGCGAAGGAACTATGGAAATCTGTCCCAGGACAAACACATGCCAAAGCCCTAATAAGTGGTCACAATAAAAACTTCTCCAAAGAACTCATCGAGCTCAAAAGACAGAAAACTAGTGCCGTGACTAGAATACTAACAGGACACTGCAAACTTAATAAACATCTGTTTAAACTTAACATGAGCCAGTCCGCGATGTGCAGATTCTGCCAAGAAGAAGAAGAAAGTGCCATGCACATTCTCTGCTCCTGCGGACCACTCATGTACAAAAGAAGTATATACATGGGAAAGCATTTTCTGCTTCCAGAGGAGATACAACAGCTCTCTGCCCAGCACATCTGGAAGTTCCTAGAGGCAACCAGTCTGGACAGGGAAATTTAATTAAAGGACACTACAAAAGATCAGCAATGGTCGAAGCAGTATCCTTGAAGCCCACAGCAACAAATAATTATAATAATAGTCTCTCTTACGATTACTAGTAAATTTAATTTAAAAAAATACAATTTTACTGGTTATAGTTTATTGGACATTAATTTTAATATTTAAAGTTGGACATTGATTACCATAAAGTAACCTTGTGCACACAGTCGAGCCCTTGACACTGTGAACAAATAAATCAATTATACAAATAATTTCTTTATTTAAATCTTAAAACTAAGAACTACGTAAGGCCCAAGTAACACCTAGCGGTGGAATAACTTTATGTCACAAATTGTTTCAGTTAGGTTTTTTTTTTTTTTTTATACCACACAGGTGGCAAACAAGCATACGGTCGGCCTGATGGTAAGCCGTCACCGTAGCCTATAGACGTAAGCAATACCGGGGGTATCACTCACGTGTTGCCAACCCTCCCAACCACCCCAAGTGGAGCTCTGGAGACCTTACTCACCGTAGGAACACAACATGGCCGAGACCAATGCTATTTGGCTACGATCTTCTGTAAGGTGGAGGTCCTTCCCCAGACGGGCTGCTCCGATTTGAGCGGATTATCCGCTGTGCCCTACCTCTCTTGGTAGGTTATTCCTAACCCTAAGGCGTGGGTTAAAATGGGCATAAGACATCTAATCTTACTACTAATCTTTTATACTGCGCGCTATTCCTCTCACATAAGAACTTTCATTACTTTTTAGGGTTCCGTAGTAAAGTTCAAGGAACCCTTATAGTTTCGCCATGTCCGTCTGTCTGTCTGCCTGTCCGCGGTCTAGCGCCTAGATGCTTGATGCTAGATAGCTGTAATTTGGTATGTATACACATATTAACAATGTTAACAAAGTGCTGGAAGAAAATTTCGAAAAAAATTTTTTTTTTGGGGAGCCTCCACTACATGTAAAGTGGAAATGAATTTTTTTTTCGCGCCTACCCCTTGTTGTGTGGTATCGTTAGATAGGTCTCTTCAAAACATTGAGGGTGTGGGAAGATCATTTTTCGATACAATGATTCGTTTCGGAATGATTTACATTTATCGTGTCAATTTTCGTTCTGCACGGTAGTCCCCCCCCCCCTTCTATCTCCGGAAGTCTTCGTCCGTCTTCTATCTTCAATGAAAACTATAACGGTTATGTAGGCTCTACTAGTTACCGAGTAATAGCCGACGAACATAAAAAACAAAAAACTTACAAATGTGATAGAATTTGATATTGGACTCAACTGAAGGCTAGCAAAGCACTGTAAATACGGAACCCTACATTGTGCATGGCCAGACACGTACTTGCCCGGTTTTATTTAATCTATTTCGGGGGAAAAAGCCGTAACTGATTGTATTTCGCCATTTTATTATGGCCACCAATTCACCATGTAGGTATTGTAAAAAACTGATAAAGTGCATATATATTGTAATATTTAGGTAGATATTAAAAAAAATGTTTTTGGGATTCAAAATCTCATAAACATTTTTATTTTTCGTTTTATATTGTGAGTAGATTTAGCTGTTACATTAAAATAATATAGTCAATATAGACCACTGACGAAAGGACTCTTCTAATACAGGTTTATAAACTTATCAGAAGGGTTCTCAAGCCATGTTAATATTACCATACCATAGATGTAAAATAAACCCAAAGTATGAATAAAGTGTTTTTGATTTGATTTAATTTTGATGTATGCATGACATAAGAACATATACATACATACGATGCAAAAACGTAATCTTCCCTAGTTGTTGAGAAAAAAAAAAGTGTATGACGTACCCAGGCAGTGCAGGACATTCCGACGCACTGTAATCAATCATTTCATCATTAACATCATCTCAGACAAGAATTCCACTGCTGGACTTAGGCCTCCAAATATATCCAGTACGGATGGAAGCGGCCTGCTCCCAGCCACTTCCTGCTAGATATTGTTACATACTTACACGAGATTTACATGACTGGCCGCTGCACTAAAAATACAGAAATGTAATAAATATTATTATTATTATAGAAGTAAGGCAAAGACCACTAAGTTCTGATAAGAAGAGAAATTAATGAAGACCTTGACACTTGACTATAGCACAATAGTACGCGCCTTTGGTCTCACAGTTTATAAAACAAATTGAAAACGATTGTCGTTATGCACTGAGTGATAAGTCCTTTTTAAAATGTTTTTTCTTACTTGCTGTCATTGTAAATAGGGTTTAGAATCCAAATATGACATTTGAATTGTTTTCTTATTGAGTTATCTCAAGTCATGGGTCAGCTGTCCCCCAGAGAGGCAACTTCTGTAAACACAATCAATCGAGGCGCCCAATGATTCGATTTGTCTACAGAGTTGCTGAAATCGAAAATTCATTAGCGCTAACACATTTACCGGGAAACTTCTGAATCGGCCGGTAATTTCATTTAGATTAAATAAATATTTCGCTTAGTAACATACTGAAGTCGACTGTAAAAACAAGTGTGCCTTTTTCAGAAAGTTGACCAGCAAATGTAATATTAATTCATAATTACTTACCCCAGCGTGACATTTATATCCTATACACTGTAAAAAAAAATTTTTTCAAAACTATAATTCCAAGACGGACCGCAGACAGATATCGTAGGTGACACTGCGACAACAGTAAATGTAAACTAGTAAGTATCTCGTTGTCTGCAGCTGTAGCACAGAATAATAAATAGAACTACGAAGCTGTAGTCTGCTGCTTGCGGTCCGTGGAATTATACCTCAGTTGTGGAGTCATTAAATTGCTACAGCATTTTAGACCATAAATATGCTTATACTTTACTTACTTTAGCAGTACAGTTAAATCCGATGCACTGAAAAAAGTCATGCTTTCGATTACGTACAGTCAGCCAATAAAAGAGATAACCAGTACTCTAATTAATGATTATAAGCAAGTCGATTGACGACGTCCCTGTTACTTAGAGATACTTAAAATATACGTTTACACTTACCCCCGCGGAACATTGAATTGATGTGCACTAAAAATATTTAGATTTTTAGTTTAGTTAAAAAAATACGAAGACATAACTAAAAACTATACTTTACTAGTTGCTGCCCGCGGTGTTGCCCGCGTTTTTATTTTATACACAGCACCGCCATCTACTTCATGAAGCGCCATTGCCTATCAGACATACCACACCCTACGGGAATCGCGTACTTTTCGGGATAAAAAGTACCCTACGTGTTAATCCAAGGTATCAGTTAACAACATACCAAATATCATAAAAATTGACCCAGCCATTTGAGCGTGAACAAGTAACAAACATACACTTCGCCTTTATAATATTAGAAGGATTAGTGGGATTACACATTTTAATATTGTGTTAAATACTATTATATTTAAGTTGTAGAACATCAATGAAATGAATTAGCTCCACCAGAGAAGTATCAGCAATGCATTATACAGAGACGGTAAGCACCATAGATTTATTAAATACTAGTGTACCCATAGATCGGCTTTGTTTGATTGAGGCGAGACCAAATACAAAATACACTAGTGTGCGTGGAATGTACATGTGCAAGCAAGATATTTATTTTTGTGGATTTTCCTTTTTGTTTGAGTTCCATACAGGCACTACACAGGTAACCATATTTAATCACGTCTAACCATAAATTTTGTAAAAATAAGTATGATTTGTTTTTAACACGACTGACGTCAGGCCGATGCTATGATCTATCTCTTTTACATTGCCAATCTTAGAGATGCCCGTTGATTTATTGTCTACCGTATGACAAAAAAATATATTATTTTCCGAAAATTCGCGCAATATCAATTTTCCTTTTCCATTTACAACACGTAAAATATTCAATTTATCAAAAGATATTCCAATAGTTCGAAAGCGTTAATTATTCGAGATCATTTCATCATGTTTTGATTCGCTCATGGAAATATCGACGGCGCAAAAATAAGCAAAATATTTTTAAAAATTTACCCTTTTCTATAGAAATACGATAAGCTGCGAGGTGAGCGAGCAGAATCCACTGAAGGCGGATACGTAGTGGAAAAACAACCTAAACACAGTTTTTTTTTTATATCACTAAGGTGGCAAACAAGCATACGGCTCTCCTGATGCATAGCATCACCGTAGCCTATAGACGCTTGCATCACTCACGCGTTGCCAACCTCCCTACCCCCTCGACTGGAGCTCTGGAGACCTTACTCACCGTAGGAACACAGCAGCTTGGCCAAGACCAATGCTATTTGGCTACGATCTTTTGTAAGGTGGAGGAGGAGGAGCCCCAGGTGGGCTTCTTTTTGTCTGTCTGTCTATTTGTACGCGCACATCTTCGTATTTCCTAAAAGGATTTTAATGCTGTTGCACATGAAGATAGAGCTTGACTTGGAGCAAAATATAGGCTTTATTTAATTTAATAAAGAAAATTAAGTTCCACAAAACTTCACTAGATGTCACTGACTCCGATTTATTCGTTGATACTCTTTTAACCACAAATCTAACTCGTGGGCGAAGCCGCGGGCACATCTGGTTATAATAATAAATAATGACTCCAATTAGCTCTCTAGGACTGAATGTTACAAAAATGGAATTTTTGTTAGGTAGCTTGACCGTATTATAGGGAGGGGAATGTGCTTAGACGCCGACCCCACTGCGCGCGGTCTAGCGGTCAGAGTTCTGAGTTCCGCGTTCATTATAAACTATGTTTAAGTGGTGAATCTCACACACTCAAAGCAGTCAGACCGCTACGCTTAAAGTACGACGGACGCAGAAATCGGAATTCTGACCGCTAGACCGCGCGTAGTGAAGTAGAGTAAAGTAATAAAACATCAAATAACTTTCCTTTGTCAATACTTACATTTGAATAGCAATGCGAGGTGGTGGGATCTAACTGTCATGACAATATTCAAAATATATTTATATCAAAAGATTATAAACTTCGATCATAATTAATTATACCTAAATATAAAAATATCTACTCGTCCAATATCTTGATTCAAACTTGATAATATATCTTTAAAATAGAAATTTTACACCTCGACTAATAAAATAAAAATAAATAAAATCAATTATTATGCAAGTATTGTACAAGAAATACTATATTTTTTTACGTCACGTCTATATTTTTTATCCTACTAGCATTTCAGACGTGTGACAGAATGGCCTGGAATTGGAATGGAATACTTAATTTTTTCCCTTCACTAAGGTAGCAAACAAGCATAGGCTTATGGATGGACGCTTGCAACATCGGGGATATCACTCGCGCGTTGCCGACCGAGTAAAAATCTTTTAAGGCGCCATAGGTCCAGCGACCCAAGCGCGAAGTCGACCCCGCCGCCCCGGGCCGCGCCTCGCGTCACGTTGCGACAACCGAGCGTCTTTTCTTATCATTGCGCACATAGTGTAAAAATATGCAGTACCGAAACTTTAAGTTTTCTAATTTGTAATAAAATAATAATTTCCTACAATTATTTTTTAATAAATATGAATGAATATAAAATGAAGATTATGAACAACTTTTATTAGGAACCAAATATGAAAAATGAAATAGACATGGTTTTCAGATGGTTTTGGGATGGTTTCGGGATGATTTTCAGATAATTTTCAGATTATTTTTGGATGGTTTTCAGATGGTTTTTGGATGGTTTCGGGATGATTTTCAGATAATTTTTGGATGGTTTTCAGATGGTTTCGGGATGATTTTCAGATAATTTTCAGATTATTTTTGGATGGTTTTCAGATGGTTTTGAGATGGTTTTCTGATGTCTTTGGGATGGTTTTTCAATAGTTTTCGGATGGTTTTTCAATGGTTTTGTGATGGTCTCAAGATGGTTTTGGGATTATTTTCGAATGTTTTTGGTATGAAACTATCTGAAAATTGTAACTAAATAATGGGATTGTTTACTTATGATTTTAGTTATGGTTATTTATATAGTATAACAGGAAATAATGATTGAAAAATCATTATTTCCTGTTGGACCCACTGCTACGCACAACTAATTTTGGCACATCTAAAAGTATTCCTGTTGGCACAACTATGGCATAACCAGATAATTGTCATTAAATAGTTCGCTTTGGTACTACAATTAAGTACATTCGTGTGCAACACTGTATAAGAGGCATGCTATGGGGTGACTCAGGAATGGTTTTGGGGTGAGTTAGGAATGGTTTTGGGGTGAGTTCGGAATGGTTTTGGGGTGAGTTTGGAATGCTTTTGGGGTGAGTTTGGGATAGTTTTGGAGTGAGTTCGGAATGCTTTCGCACCAAATGGCACTGATATAGTCGTCACATAGTGCAATCTTCCCACCTTTATTATAAATAATTTCAAAGACATGATGAGCTTAGTAAAATAACAACTTCTTGTCTGTCAAATAATAAATCCGTTTGACATACACAATATCCGCAGTCGTCATTATACTCATCTCTTATTACAAGTATACAGTGATATCAAAGAATATTTTAGATATAAGTACTATTTTTAAAAACGTTGCAAACGTAAGTCGTCCTTTGTAGATATAGTATATCGTCTAATTCGCCACTTCCCTAAAATGTTATTTCGCCTAAAATATACATTATGTAGTTCAAACCCTTAAAGAAACCATCGGATAATATAAAACTACCCCAAAACTGTGAATACTATCCAAAAACAATTGTAAAGCTATACCTATAAATCGAACCTATAAACCAAAAACATTCGAATATAATCCTAAAAGAATATCTAATTCATTCTAAAAACATTAGAAAATAATGTTAAAAGAATTCCTAATTCATCCTAAAACATTCGAAAATAATCCTAAAAGATTTTCTCATTCATACCATAAACCATCCCGAAACAATCCCAAAAACATCTTGATACCATCACAAAACCATTGAAAAACCATCCGAAAACCATTAGAAAACCATCTGAAAGCCATTCAAAAACCATCCCAAAACCATCCCAAAACCATCCAAAAATCATCTGAAGACCATCCCAAAACCATCCAAAAACAATCTGAAAACCATCCAAAAACCATCTGAAAACCATTCGAAAACCATCTGAAAACCATTCGAAAACCATCCAAAAACCATCTGAAAACCATTCGAAAACCATTCAAAAACCATCTGAAAACCATCCGAAAACCATTACGAAACAGCAAAAAAAGTAGTTGTGCCAACAGGAATACTTATTTTGTGCATAATAGTTGGTCCAACAAGAAATGGTTCCACACTGTTTTTCCTTTTTTTATTGCGTTTGTTACCCATTTTCACCAACAATTATTCTACGTAATCGTATTGCGAGCGCGGCGGCGATGGCGGAAAATTTGACACACGTCCGACGTCGATACGGTCTGCGACCGGACTGAGTAACGCGAAATCACGCTTTGACTCCGTATTTTCGTGTTTATAATATGATATAAAAATGCCATGTGATCTTTCTAAAGTTATTTTGAATGAATTGACTAGTTTAATTAATAACTAAAAGGTTAATTAGGTTTCAAATCTTAAAACGTGTCAGAAGTAAGTTTAAAATAAGTTATTTGTTTTAAAAAAGTGGAATTTTAAATAATTTTTTTTATCGAGTGAAGTAATTCTAATTGTGTATTGAAGATATGATTTGACTAGACAAGGTACTCAAGAATACCTATTATTTTTTTGATTCGATAATTTGAAGAACTTCATTAAAAAAAAATGATTTTCCTAGACCTCTTCATAGGTATTTTACGAACCGGTAGCGTCTTAACGCCCCTTTTGAAGAACCCCATATTACAATCTTAAGAAAAAACTTCGGCGGGGATCGGTTCCACAGCTTGAGCAGCGTTCGCGGGAGCAAACTCGTCTGAAATCGCGCAGGTTGACAAAAAAGTAATAAAACGAACGTTCCAACTATGTAGTTGAAATGTATCAAAGTAAAGGAGCAGTGTACGTACATACCAACATAACTAACAGTCAGGTAATCGTTTGCTACCCAATATTGAAGCTAGTGCGGGTTTAATTAAGTGCATTATCGGGTGTTGGGGTTCGGGAGGCTCGTTATTGCCACGTTGTTTCGAGCCAAAGTCAACTTTCGTGCTGACTTTACAAATTACACTTAGATTCAGTACAAATACATTCCATTTATACGTTAAGTCCTATAGACGTAACATTAAGAGTTTACAAAGAAATTAAAGCATGACTTCACACTTGAATCTTTTAAGAGCAAGTTCTAAGTTTCTTGCCAGTTCTTCTTAGCACAAATCTGCCGTCTGAACTGGTGGTATGAAAAGAATGTGTCGATGTTTGACTTTGAATCATCATGATGATTCAAATTTAAATTTTTATTTATATCTTTATACGAATCAAATACAAAATTCATGAATTAGAATTTGAAACGTTGAACAGAAATAAAAATCAGTGAAGCTTGATGAATCAATGAAATACTTACACCTGATCGACAATAGTCGCCAGTACACTAAAAAAATAAAAGTGTAGTTATTTAAACTGAAAATCTTTGCATCATTTGCATTTCCTGGCAAGCCGAATTTTAAACTTAATAAAAAGGACAAACAACGTACAAGCACGATCGATGGGGAGTTTTGATGTGGCATTTGTAATGACCTATGCAAAAATTCAGCTTGCCTGAAATTAAAAAGAAATGTAACGGCCGTTTTCGTTCACATCTATTTTACTCCTTTCACAAAATAAAATTATACTATCATGAAAATCCGCGGAGTAAATAAAGATAACCCTACAGTACAGTCTCTGTAATGAATAAAGTCTAATTTAACTTTGAGATGGCAACACATTCGTCAAGTGTTTTTATAAATGTATCTCAAAACATGAAGAGGGCCAGTGTTTTGGCCAAAACAAATTGCACAACATTTATAAGAGCCTTAAATCTCGACTCAACTTTATCTTAAAGGCTTGAGAGCTTGTTTAAATATTATTTACTAGCTCCAGGCCAAAGGGGTATTACGGTTTCTACATATATAATCGGATATAAAAAAGACAATAATTTAGTTAAATAATATTAACCTTTACATTCATAATGATGAGGAGCTCGATGTGTTGACTGAACACGCTAATTAAGCAGCGTTGACAGAGAGTTTCGTTAACTAGAGCTTTTCCTTGCTTCGTAGGGCACGTTTGAGCCGTCGGCCCCGGCTATTGACAATTGACAGTCGTCAATCCAAATCGCTTTCAGGCGGCTTCAAAACACTGGTCTCTGTCAATCCGCATGGCAGCAGCATGGTTAGAGTAAGCTCTAATCGCCTTCGATTTAAGGGAGACCCGTATCCCGGAGTTGAATGATACAAAAGGTTGCTAAAAATACCAAATTGGTACTAAGTAAGAGTATAACTTGCTTATCATGCGTACTTATATTGACACGTGCGACAGCTCTGTCGAGCCCCTCCAATGTTTTACAAGGATTAATTAGGTTTAAACTGATTACGTTCAAATTTAACGGCTCCCTGCAGTTATTAAATCCGCGATTTACATATTTTCAATTAAGGATGACGCTATTGTATCCCCAAAATAAATACATATAATATACACACATACTCACTCGTGTATTGCAGCTAGATTCAATATACTGAAACAAAATTATTGGAAACATAAAAATGATTTAATAAATACTTAATACATACCACATATTCTATGCGTGTGAATGCATATTAACAGCGGGGCGGGTGCGCGGAATTCACAGCGGAACAGCGTTCGGCGCTTTTTGCCCTAGTGTAGTAGTGACTTCCGTTCTGATAATGAAGTCATTAAAATTCAGACATGATAATACGCGTTTAGGCAGAGAGATACTGTGTTCACGGTAGAAATTAGGGTTTTCCGCCTTTTCCGCATCTGCTTCCGCCGCCCGCGCCGCTCCCACTCTGTTTTAACTACTTTGAACACGGCAAAGAATAGCTGTCTGTCGCATTCTAAAACGAACACGCTAGTTAAGCAACGATGATCCTAGCCAGTGTTAGGATGGGTTTCGTTATCTCAAGTCCGTTTCGAATTACACGCAAGGGGGATTCAATCCCGCGACCATAAAGTAGTCATTGCTAGCAACTCGCCAGGGCTTGTTATTCAGTATAAAATTTAAATTGTTTTGGTTCGAAATTGATTTTTCTTCCACCTAATATATTTCTCATAAATATTCGGTTCCTTCGACCGAGAAATTAAGAATCATCGTAATAAACTGGTCGCACCGAAAATATTTTCTAACTTTTTTTCGCCAAAAGTAGGTTACGGAAGCATTATGGACCTACACACAAACCACCGACGCAAATTATTGACATAAACATTTATTTACTTATTTGGTTCACTATTTAAACACATTATTACATGGGTTACCAATATCTATTTATTAAGCAATTGTGAGCGTAGTCAGTGTAAGGGAATTTCGTTCCTAGTAACCATTAAATATTTGTTTGACCATAAAAAATAATAAATGCTGATCTTTGTTTCTTTGAGCTTATGTTTTTATTCACTTGTCTGTTTGAGCTTATATGCATACTGTGTAAATTAGTGAACTTCCTTCGTCTTTTTTTGTTGCAATATGTACCACTTACTATACTTATTTCAAATACCTATACCTAGTTCATAACTTTTGTGCATGCGGTGTGTACCTATAATTAGTTGTTACAATTAGCTATAAGAACCTAGTTTGTAAGTAATCATGCAATGTATCTTTGTGAACAACTGTTGGTAGACCTTATAAATAAATAAATAAATCACATTACTGTACCTACATTATAAAAGAGAACTATTTAATATTATCATGGAAGGTGCAAGGTTCATAGTGTAGCAGAGAGAGAAACTTCGAGTGGCTTCCGAGACTTGTCACACACACCATAGGTCTAAGGCCTTTTGTCCATACAAGCATACGTCAACAAGCTTCCAAAGTGATCCATAAAGCACACGCACGGTAACCGTAGATGTTTACGGTTAAAATACGTGTGTTTACTTACATAAACATACGCCCTTAGTTCCATAAAATTAAGGTATATGTAAGTATGTAAAATTTATATCTTAAAACACAAGTGAACGATATATTTGGCCGAGTGACGAACAAACTCAAACAGCAGGCACAGCCGCTTCTACGTACTACACTTGAGAAACGACTGACTTACACTTAAAACAATAGCAGGTGAATTCTTAAAATATTTTATAGAAAAAAAGATTTATTCAACCGAAAGTAGGTACTTATGTGCTTCCTGGGTCGAGTTAGCCCATTCCATAAATGTTCTACAACTTCGATTAATCTGTAGAGTCCTTTATATGTGTACACCTACACATGATGTTTATAAAAATAAAACTGCACATGTCATGCCACGTTGCTAAACATTTTCAATTCGTTCATTCATTCGCGGAATGAATGAGTGAACTTGATTACTATTTTCTTAAGTGCTCACCGACTGATTGCTTCGTGCGCTTTAGTAAATTAATTTGAGGAAACCTTCTTAATGACGTAAATAATTGACACTATTAATGTAATTTAATTAAATATTTAAAAAAACTAGATGGCCGACGCGTAAATGCAGAATATTTAAAAGAATTTTGTATAAATGCATTCAAAAAAATCTCTAGATTCAAACCCTTGTGTTTGGTACGTGTAATTGATTATTAAAAACCATATTTTATCGGTTATTTTGTATTTCATACACGTACGTAGAAATGCTGTTTGGAGAATTTTAAATTTTAAGGATTGGTCAAAACGGGCATAGGTAAGTCTCAAGCTAATTAATTTTAATTTTATAATGACAAAAGCTAGTTAGGGTACCGGTATTGTATAAATAACTAATAACTAGCTGATGCCTGCAGTTTACTATATATAGTTTACAGATATCGACGCGAGGAGGAGGTGGCATTCCAACATCTCCTCCTCGCAAAAACAAACTGTTCCGTGTGCCCGTGTGCCCAATTTCAAGCAAATCTATCAAAGTCGTTTTTGCGTGAAAGAGATGCGTCCGTCTACTTGCAAACTTTTTCGGTTATAATATTTAATTTATTAATTCAATTTCCTGATAAGCTTAGTATTAGTAAGAATGTACAACATTACCTGTAAATAAAATAAAAACACTGTGATCGACACATAACACACCCACACTACTCGCATGATGACATCAACTGATTATACTCTAATTTCACGCTGTAATTCGATTTGTTACATCCTCATGATTAATTTTTAACTATTCAAAGATCGAGATTTCTCGAAGTGGATTGGAGCGTACTCTGCCACGCTGCTTCAACGTGTATTGGCTCCAGTGTTTTCAACCCGCCTGATGGCGGACTGCCAAATCAAATGTAAGAAAATCTAATAAAGTAATTTTGATAAATATTGTGTAAATCGGATTCGATTTCGGAGTCTGTATTGACCTGCCCGCGGCGTTATTTCGATAAAAACAATAATTTTATGTCTCAAATAAATACTAGTTGAAATTAATAATAATATTCTTGTACGAATCACACAACGAAATCTAGTCCCAAACTAAGCAACTAAGCTTGTACTATGGTGGGTACTAACTAAGTTTGCTGATAAATATGCTTAAATACTTTTTTGTAAATAAATACTTATTACCCTATACATAGAAAACCAAGGCAAACAGATATGTTCATGCACACAAATGTTTGCCTTGCGCAGGATTCGAACCCGCGGCCCTTGCGATAAAGTGACCATTGCTAGCCACTCGACCACCGGGCATGTCGAGATGAAAATCTGAAATCTAAAAATGAAAATCTTTATTCGGAAAGTAGTCCTGCACAGCTTCACAGGCACGTTCTCTTGTCATGTTTTACATATTACTTATTTCTTATTATTATTAAATAAGCTATTATGTAAACTACCACAATTTCGGAAACAAAACAAAATGACCTCTGGGAAAAGAAATGGCGAAACACAGTTTCGGCCTTTTTGTCATCCAATTTATAAGTTGTGTTCGTTGGGTTTCCTACGATGATATTGATTTTCACGTACTTAACGTTAATTTATGTCCCATGGGTATTGCTCCGGTACCCGGTACGTGCTGCTGGGTAGGGTGCTGGGTGGGTGCTGTTGGCTGCTGCCGGGTAGCTGGACTTTCCGAGATAAAAGAGTTTCCTTGTATTGATTTATAAGGATTACTTAAAATATCGTCCTTCTAAATTGATCGGAAAATCAATATATCAATGAAAATAATTTATTTATTAATTTATTTATTTCCCAAACAATTTGTTGCCAATACAATAGTGATTCCCAGACTTCACACTAGAATTCCCTGTGTCGTGAAGTCCAGGGCCCTTTTATTTTTATTTTAATATTTAATTACAAAGTTTTAGTTAGTCACATGCTATTTTAATACTAATTTGTTGCTTGTGTAACTTTTTACCTGATGAAGAAGGAAAGGTATCTGTGTCTTCGCTCCGTCTGTCTGTCTGTCAGTAGGTGCATTTTCGCTGACTCTACAATATACTTTGAAATAATGAATATACTACTTAAAGCCTATAAAGACGTGCAAATATTTACGGAAATAAATACCTTTAAATACGTAACTTTCCCTTAGTAACTATATTTATCGGTTCATTGGAGGTTTCCGCAGTTTTAATTAGCCTTTAATGTTCAAAGGATAGAATTTCGACGGTGAAAACAATTTGTCAACCTGTAATAAATCGTTTCCTTCAATTTAATGTTTGATGTCAAATCTTGAGTTATTAGTATTCTGATTCTTGAATAGTTTAAACTTCTGGGATTGCTATGTTAAAGTAATATTATTTTAAGTATTATAGCATTGGTCTCGGCCATGTTGTGTTCCTACGTTGAGTAACGTCTCCAAATGTCTACTTTTTACAGCTGGGTCGTCGGGAACGCTCGAAATATAACCCCGGTGTCGCAGGCGTCCATAGGCTATGGTGACTGCTTACCATCAGGCGGATGGTCAGCTTGTTTGCCACCATAGTGGTATAAAAAATATGTATACGGACAACCAATAAGAGAGGTGAAAAGCTAGAGAACTAAGAACAAAGATTTTTATGCTAATAATGGAAGCATCGTTATGAAACGTATTAACATACTTAGTACAATATGAATAACACTCGTCTTTATTTAATAAAATTTTATAAACGACTTATTTTACCTCCGTTGGCACTAAATAAATAAATAAATGATTGATAAAGAGAGTCGTGTTGCATTAGTTTAGCTATAACTAGGGTTTATTATGTTTTCAAAGAGTTTCCAAGGGGCCACGAGAAAAGAATTAGAATTGAATTTAAATTACTTACTGTTACCAAATTCAATTCGCTGGGGCAAATACGTGACAGCTTGTTTATATAAAAATCTAAATAAAAAACAATAATGTAAGTCAAGTTTGTGGATATTACAAGTCGTAAATCCGAATACAGTACGTACATTCCCGTTTACCGTCATTCACACAGATCCTAGCTCTGTCTGGTACCAAATGAGGAGTAACGAATGATTTTCTTCAAATAACAAAGAGTTGATACCTACTTGTTTTTGATAAAAAATTCTTTTCAATTTGTGTTACCTGCGCATCAAGTTTATTTATTTATCTAGAAACGCCAACAGTATGTGTAGTATTTACGAGAAAATCCAAATGTCGCTGACGTTTTAGCTAAGATCGTTAACATGTATCGCATCGCTCGCAACTATGTATTTACTTGCCAAATTGCAGTTTCAAAAGAAATGTAGTTTTCAATATTATTCGTATAAATAATCCATTATGATTCCAGACGTTGCTCTCTGCTCTAGACTATAATAATATATTTCTGAAAACTGCCTTAAAATCCATTGAGTAGTTGATGGGGTAAAGGCTTCCAGAATATAGATGATGTCTATGTAAAGATTTATATGTATTTAAATATTCCTCGTTCTTTCCTCCAACGTTGTTCGGTGACAGTTGATTCGCAATAAATACTTTGGCTTTGTGGAACCTAAAACAATTTGTCGGAACACCCTCCCCCGACCGAATGCCACTTCAATCCACTTTCCCGGTTCTCTAACTATCAGCTTCAGTAATTATTGGAAAAATAATGTTATTCCAACAATTTTGCAATATAAATTGTGTTTTGTGTATGTTTTTAAACTGAACAGAGTTTAACAACACGTAAACAGCATAAGAGATTTTATATTACTTTACTACTTTCTTAAGTTTCTTACTTTACTACTTAACTGTCGAAGATTTCGGAGATACACCCTGAAAAGTATTGCAAAAAAAAAAACAAATATTAACTTAGAAAATTCAATATTTATTTAAACAGTACATTAATTTCTTATGTTATCTTATATTAGGTACATTAACTTATCAGATTAATTATAAGATAATTTTGAGATTCTTCTGATCAAAAGTTTCTATTACGGATAGGTACTTATCTTTTCTTATTAGAAATGTGAATAAATTTAACAAAAATGACGAGCACTATCGCAACTTCTGTCTATATTACAAAAAAATATTATTTTGAACATATTTTTTTTCTGGGGTGCACAAAATTCTGTCAAGTAAGTTTTTAATTAAAAAATTAATGTTAACTGTGTTAACTATCATTCTATCTATCACCCTTTAGCTAGAACACAGTCATGACATGCTTTAAAAAACTAAGTTTTGCAATTTCTTATTAAAAATTTCGTTGAATGGCCGGACCAGGGACATCGCATTCAGAAAATTATTTATATTTCGTAAAAAGTATATACAGTCAAGAGCATGTCAACCTTTACATATCGGACTTTGTACATTCTTAAGTTCTATGTCATAAGAGCCAAAATTGTACTGCAATTGTAAAGCTCAATTTGCACTTGACTGTACCTACATTTAGTTCCAAAATCAGCCCAATATCATTTCTGTAACCCGTAGAATAAATCAGGACCTCATTCAAGTACCAGGAGTCAATAAATTTTAAGAGGTTGAAACCATATGCTTATCGGTCCGATTTCATACAAAATTCTGTACTCTTAGCAGCCGCCTCACGTATGCCGCGTTGCCATGCATACTTCACACTTCGATTAGCATCGTACTGTGGCCGCACTATCAAAAATACTATATTTTATGCTAAAATACATTTTACGATATGTTTAGTACGTGACGGGTGGTATCTTGCGAGTCGCGCGTAGCTTGAATAACTTACAGAATCACGAACCCGATATCGTATGAATGCTTACAGTGAAAATATACAATGCCTATCCGTGAGTCTGTGGCAGTAAAATGTAAAATGAGATTTGTTGAGATAAAAAACAAAAGTTTTCTTTTTTTTTTCAATAAAATCTGTTGTATCCGTTACGTATGCAACGACCTTAAGGGCCTACGTCGTAAAATAATTGCGGCCGACTGAGCCCGCCCCGCCCCGTGCGACGCATATATCAATCCCTGCTTCGAGAGACAGAGATGGGACACCGTAAACCCGGCGAATTTTTAACACCGTAAGCGCCAAAACACATTTAGGCTTATTTAAAATTCATTAAAAAACATTAATGTCTTTCTTTATATGAAGTTTAAAATTTCTATTATTTACCGTTTAGAAGTTACAAGAGTTCAGAAAAAAAGCAGAGGTTACTTCGGATTTTTTTTCTGTCGAGGAAATGTGTCACAATAGTGGTTTGGCTCTTTCCAAAATTTCGATTATATGATGAACATATCCAAAAATCTAAGTCTAAATTTTAGTAGTTTAGAAGATATTTGGTTTTTAAGGACCCTTCTTTTTTTCACATAAGCATATGATTTTGTTGTGATATACAAGTGCCTTAGCTTTAATAGAGCAAGTACTTTTCTTACTTCTTAGTACAAATCTGCCGTCTGAACTGGTGGTCGTATAAGAAAAGTCGATTCGAAAGAACTTGTAATAGGCCTATTTGAATAAAAATATTTTGTGTTTGAGTTAATTTGTTTTTAGTATTTGTAATATCTGTGGCCTGAGGTTTCTAAAATCTAGAAATCTTTTTAGATTTAAATACTTAACATACAAAATCTTGATTCACTTAGCGATAAATACTATATAATTACAATCAAGAGTAATTAATACTAGACTATGATTAATTTATTTTACATATTAATTAACATACTCTTAACTAACATATACAATGCTTAGAGGTAACATTTCACTAACATCAGTCCAAAAATCCTGTATAACTTTCATTTCCTTTTAAAATTAACAGATATAATCACAATTTTACAATACAAGTTATATTTATACATACATATTATATCTTTATTATTTACTTATTTCAAAGAAAAAAAATGCTTTCCTATAGTACTTACTAATAATATTATAAAAAGGTTTTATGAGTTCGTGGGGTTGTAGGGATCAATCACTTGATCTACTGAACTGCTTTGGAAATTTATTTGAACAATCGAAAACCACATTATTTGTGAGTGTCATAGGATACCCAAATGCGGGTAAAGACGTGGGCAACAACTATAATAGTTTTAAATATTTACAAATTTCATTCTCGGTGGTCGAGTGGCCAGCAATGGCCCCACTAATCCGTTACGGGATCGCTTTATCCTAAAGGTCGATGTTTTTAATGGTCTAGATATTTTCTTAGTTTATTTATTTACAAATACAATAATCATCTCAGTTACAAGAAGTTTACTGCTGCTGGCCTCCCCAAACGCTTCTATTATAACTGGCTAGGAGTGGACTGCATCCAGCAGCTTCTTGCCACTTATATCTATGTATATTTTATTAAGCTATTCATAATACAAGCTAATGCTGAGTTTTAAACTAGACGCTTTTTCCTCCAGAAATATTAAACATTCATAATTAAGAGCAAAACACACTGCCAGCGGCAGCGGGTCGGGAGCGGCGCGAGAGCACCTGTATTTCAGACATTTGTGTGAACGACATCACACTAAAACACTGCGTCGTGGGTCGTTGGCGGCGCGGCTGTCCTCGCCACTACGACAGCACTCGTCTACCGCTACCGACCAGCTTTCGCGGGCAATGTGTTTTTACCTTACGTTTTGTAATTAATCAAGCATTACTTAAAAATCCTTTTTAATTTACAAATAATTTGAAGTCGTTTCTTATTATTAAAAGTCATTACATATAAAGGAGTTTAAGATAAGTTAAAAATTTAAGTTTTTCTCAGCGATTAAAATTTTGAATCTAGCAAATAATCTACTAGCGCTCTCCGTCTTCGCCATGCCCTTACAGGGGTCACAAGAGACTGCTCCTATTACTTTAATGCCCATTTTCACCAACAATTCCTAAAATTTAAAAGTCTCTTGTTTTCTCTACATCCAAATCCTTGCTTTTAGTACTATATGACATAAAAAATTATCGATTTTTAAAAACCGTATTTGAATCGTTAATTTTATACGTCCAACACGTACCAAAGACATGGATTTGGATAGAGAAAAAGCTGATAAGAGACTTAGGAATTGGTGAAAAATAAGAGACTTTAGGAATTATTGGTGAATATGTGATGGTTACTAGCAATAAATGATTAGTTATGTAAATGTATAGATATATTAATATTAATGTTATCAGCATCACAGTCCTCCCTGTCCGCCTGGTAATCTCTTTCGAACTCCTTCTCGCTGAAGAGTGCCTGCGTGGCCTCATTGTTGTTTCCTGGTGAAGAGGTGACCAGCTCTCGGTGCATTACACTGCTTCGTTTGCTGCCTGGAACAATGGCTAACAGTGATCATGGTGATCGGGACAAACCCACCGCTGTGTCTCCTGTATAGCCAGGATCAACAACGGCGACCTCAGATTGCCAATAAGCAATGAAGCTTATTGAAATTACAGCTGATGAATTTAATTAATCAGAAAGAAAATAATGGTGACTATTGGATTCGTCTGTATGCGGATCAATGAACGTAGGTTTAACAAATAAAACTCTAGGGAAGTTCTAGAAAAGTCAGGGTCACTATTAATGTGTGAGACCTGGTCGCCCATAGGTTCTTCAGAAAATTTGCATGGTTTACAGTTTCCGGCCAGATGACAAATTAAATTGTATTCTATTTTATAAAAACCCGTAAAATAAGAATTGTCGGGGTCCATTGTATTAGCACATTCAGCGGGTCTGTTCTGGTAATAAAGGAACAAACACGCTGACGGGCGCCCGCGCGTGTTTTAGCGTTAAACTTACACACAAACGTACATCATTACATCTCACCTTCCTTGTAATATCCTTGCCTCCATTTCTCTCCTTCACCATAATAACTGTTTCTTCTTGAAACCTTTCGCTCGCTCCTATGCCGCCTGCCCTGAGAGCGGACCCTGACCAGATGGGTCCCCTCAGAAGTGTGGTTCACGGTGGTCTCCCTGATGCTGGACTCCCTGTAATACTTGCTTTGCTTTCTACGGATGTTACTACAGCATAACGTCTCACGAAAGGCTATTCTGTACCTGCAGACCAGAGGGATGCATGAAAACATTTTGTTTTATGATAATCGAGGTAACACTAAAGGTTTTCTTTTTATAAGACCAATGCTATTTGGCTACGATCTAATAGAGTAGATTAATTTATACAAATCATTTATTACTGTATACTCTGAGAAGAGAACGTGTTTGTGAAAACCTGTGCCCTACCTCTCTTTAACCATAGGTAATACCATCTCGGTAAATCTGGTCATTTAATGGAAAGCACAGCATCATCTGGTGCTAGAAAACAGTTGTGACGACTCGAAAGAGGTTGTAATAGCGGCTATTTGAATAAAAATATTAGACTTTGACGTTAATTTACGCCAATATACTTTCCTGCTCGAGACAGCCCAATTTATGACTCTATCACTTTAAAGATCTTTTAAACGGTTTTTTAAACGATGAAGGGCATAGTCTGATACAGGCAGGTATGAACATCAGCAAAGAAGGACGTAAAAAATCATTTTCGCTATTTCGTTTACAAATTGATCATTAACCGACTTCAAAAAAGGAGGAGGTTCTATGTTTCATTGTATTTTTTTTGTATGTTCGCCGATTACTCCGCCAATTCTGGACCAATTTTCAAAATTCATTTTTTTTTGCTTTGTTGTCGAACTGCTTGTAGATTATAGAGAAGTTTATAAATTATTTGAATTAATTATTTAATTTTGAAGATGTATTAATAATATGCATAGTCTCTGAATAAACGACTTCATTCTTTGATACATAAAAGCCTAAAAGAGAAAGTAACAAAGACTTTAATGAACTGTCAAAAGGAGCACCGATTATCGAAGTTATTAACAATAACTATAGTTAAGGGCAACCCCGATCGTCGACCCTGTGCCAATAGATACTGATTAATCTATTAATCTTAACATTAATTAGAATACAAATTGGTATATTCAACGCTCTTGTCTGTTCTGTTTAATCGCTGTGTAATTGTTGTCAGTGATCTTCAACTAAGACCCTGTATTCTACATAACTAGGTGTTGCCCACGGCTTTCGATGCGTGAGATTTTTCGGGTGTTGTCTAAATATTATTAAATGAGCTACTCTGTTTGACTAAACATTTAAAAACAACTCTAAAGACAATTCTAATATATTTATTTATATAGCTTTATTGACCACAACACACATAGTACTGATACAATAGGCCGAATTTAATGCTAATTGCATTCTTTACCAGTCAACCGTTGGGAGTGTGTCACTAATAATTAAAATATTTTTAGGCTAGCATAATAATTATTTAATATAAAAAACCTACAGCGTGTCTTCCGACAAAGGCCGCCTCTAAAGATTTCCATTCTTTCTTGTTTTGTGCGATGCGAGTCCACAATGGATCTGCTATTTTACGGATGTCATCCTCCCATCTCTTTAGTCTGTCTACCGTTTGTCGCTTTATGTAAAATATTTTGTTTTTAATTTATAATATTGTAGTTTTAAGGCATACATTACCTGTAATAGCATAATAATGTACAAACCGCAATAAAGGCTATTTTATTTTATTTATATATATCTTACAAATATATATAGTACCTACTTTAAATTACAAATTTTGCCGAGTTTAAAGTAGTAAATCTAAACCAAAAAAGACCACTAGTATAGTAGATTTTACAACAAGTGCATAAAACGAATCATTCCTATCCGAGACTTTTAGCTGATAGTAATGTCGAGGATAAAAATGGTTTTGTGGACGAGTTATAAACTCTGCTTTTCACTTCGATTGCGAGGAAATAAATTAATAAACGCACGAAAAAACAAGACCTGTTTCCCGCCGCTTTTTTTTTAAATCTTACGACATTGATATTAGGCTTGGGCTGCATACCTGTACAGCCTACTATTAAATTAATTTTGTAATAAAATAATTTTCTTAAATTAATTAAATAACCTACCGTACTTTAATTTTAATTTTAATATCTTTTATGACTTAAAAAATACATAAGGCAAATAAATTAAAGTAAATTTTATAAAATAACAAATTCTATCTCTGAACTTTTTATTGTGTTTGGCTGTATGGCTCATTTCCTTTGCCTTAATATAGATAGTATTTATGAGTAGATACGTTTTTGCCCTTGTGCACAAAATTCGATTTTGTGCAGCCTATATCCTGCGCAAATAAGCATTTTCTGAGCCTGAGAAGTGAAAAACAATTTACAATTCGATTCTAAAAATAAAATTGTTGTTAACAAAGGTATTACCTTCATATAAATATAGGCCGATTCTATAAATATTTTTTTGGTTATAATAAAATTTGTGGGCTTATGAAGGAAGATTCCCAATTAATTTTCAGGTAAAAGTTATGGAGTGATATACCATTTATCAAATGGTCTATCTCGACCGGCAAAGCACCACCATCTCACAGAATATCCACGTGAAGCAGCATGTGTTTCGTTCAACGATTGAGAGATCCGAAATCTCAGTTCCTTTCCTATGCCTTTGCAACCTAATTTCTTCCTTGTAACAAGCAACGCATTGATAGCCTATATAGATTATAGGCCGCGGTAACTACTTTACAACTGGTGATGTATATAAAAAAAAACTGCCAAGTGCGAGTCGGACTCGCGCACCAAGACCGAGGCGCACCGAGACCGAGGGTTCCGTACAAACCTGTAGGTATAAAAGTAAAAACCAAAAATGTATGCTTTTCGCAATTTTTCCTGTATCTGTACAAGACTTGTTGCTTTGTACTAAACAAGATTCTGAGTTAACGGGAAGTAACCTGTAGGTTTTGATTCCCCTGCGAGTGTCGAAAATGCATCGAAAATGCGGCATAAACGGCTGTATCTTTTGATTGCGTTTTACACACAGAAGAAGAAGAAGTTTGATTTTTCACAGGTCTTAGGGACAGTAGACCTGAGTATTTGTTATGAATTTTGTTCAGCTTGATACCTCCATGCGTTCTTGACAGACAGACAGACAGACAACAAAGTGATGTTATAAGGGTTCCGTTTTTTCCTTTTGAGGTACGGAACCCTAAAAAGACAAATTGCGCATAAGCAAAGCCTCGATTGATTCAGGCTTTTCTCCGAAACCTTCAAATTAGAATATTCTAAGGAAACCACCCGAATTAATATCTGCGGCGGGGTATCGATTCGCCGTCTTTTCATATTCACCTTATGAAACCCCTTTGATTTGTACAAATGAATATTCATTGATTTGTAATACGATTATTTTATTCATCTCACTTTTGACTACATGAAATTAGCATTAGGTATATAAGTTACTCAGTTCATCTAACTTTTTCTTAATTCTCTACACTGCATACCAATTTCGTTTGTTGGCTGTGCGTGCTTTCTAATCTTGTAAAATAAATCTTTGTTTCGGTATAATAAATCTATGATTTGGAAAGACACTCAGCACCTACTCTTTTAAATTCTTCTAATACTGGTCGCCAACGCGGCTGGCTCGCGCAGTCATAAAACAAAGTTCGAAACTCTTTATTCATTGCATAAGTATAATCGATTTTCAATTGTTCTATAAACAGGTGAGCCCAAATGGCGCGTACTTTAAAAGTACAAATTCTGTCGTGGTAGAAAAAAATACGATTCGAAAGTAGAAGATAGAGATAGAGGAAGTAGTAGATAGAGGTACGACGTAGTAAAATAGGCCTATTTGATAATGAGAAAAAATGTGTTAAAAATATTTTTGAAACTGCGGTGGCACGTACTTGTTAAAAAGGGCATTCACGCTTTGCTGACGCTACAAATAAAGGACGGAAAAATCCGTTAAAGCCCCTGATGCATAGGTAGACATTCGTAAAACACTTTCCGTGTATATTTTTATCCTATTCTTTTACCCCAATGTGAGCGAGAAAGACAATAATAACAAAGATATTTAAAATTCGAACCTTTCTATTCTTTAATTTGTTATACCGCCAGTCCTCTGAAAATGCATGAATACTTATGTCATGCCAGTGCGCCAACCTTATTTTTAGAATAATCGAACTGGCCAGCACGACACCGCATGAAAAAAAAAAACACTTATTTAATATATTATTTGCGTTTTTCTTGCACCTAGGATTGTCCTCGCTGTAGTTAGGTGAAAAATTTAGTGTTTCGCTCGGCAGGAAAGTTATTCTGCGTCTCGTACCTTTGAAACCCTCGCTACGCTCAGGATTCAAATTAAGTACTCGCGCCAAATAACAACTTTGCAGCCTTGCATAACAAGTAACTTTTTTTTTTTTTTTTCATTTATTACCGTTTAAACAATTGTTACAAAAATATAATTCATTCACATATAAAAAACCATAAAGGTTTGTGAGTTGGAATGAACCGCTCGACGTTCAAGCTGCTTAAGCTAACTAATTACTATATAACAAAAAACAATAACAAACATAACCAAGTAAAAATAAAAATCAAACAAAAAACATACCAATATGACATTTACACAAAGTACCTACAAATAATACCCAACATTATAATATTGCGAACTACGGTAGGCGCAGGTAATTTAACATTTAGATACAGGCTGTTTATAATTTGTTAATGAAGAAATTTTTTAATTTTTGTTTTAAATTGATTTGAGTGATTTTTTCCCTGGTTTCTAAATCAAGATTATTGATCAAACGTGGTATCAAATAAGAGCTAGTACGCTGACCGTAAGTATTATTTGCTTTTTGAATTTCTAATTTTTTTTGTGTTATTTGCCGTGTAGTTATTCGGTGATCTTTTAACGTTTGAATTTCTGTGTTGAAAAACTGTTCCTTTATTAGGTTGTACTGAATTTGGAAATGTATGGGGAGGATCTTACAGAGTTTAAATAACATATTATCGTCGTTGGCGCTGTTAAGTTTCATACTTGGGGTGATGATATGTTTTAGTATTCTTATTTGCAGTTGTAGAATTGAGTTGATATATGTAGGGTAGGTACGTCCATAACTGCTCAGTCCATAGGATACTACCGACTCAACAAAAGCGTTGTATACAGGGAGGAAAAAAACGACGAACACAGCCGAAAGTTTGATGATATGTACCTTACATACATGCGTTTTGTGCAAGTTTAATTTAAAAATAGTTTATTGAAAAAAAAGGCACTGACCTGCTAATTTTCTACGTGTAGGTATCCCTAATACTACACAACAACAGTGCATACGGCAAAAATACCTACACGGACAGAAACTACTACGCTACGGACAGTCCGTAGGCCACAACACACACATACCTGCCTACCTATTCATTGAAATTCTTACCACATAAAAAATCAAAGTTTTTACATTAAAAACCGAAGTACGTACCGGAAAGTATCTACTACACACAATGCTCGATGTGTACGAGCGCCTCTTATGCCACACAACACTCAAAACCACTAAAGAACTCGTAAAACACTAAACACCATTCAAAACGCCTAATCCATTTAACAAATAACAAATAAAACTAGAAATTTTCATAATTTAGTTTTAGTATTTTACCTATTGACAGAAGTTTATTTATTTGTCACTATGGTAACCGTGACAATTACTATGCATAGCAGGTGCACGTCGAGCTTTATACAATTTTGGCTCCTATGTCATAGAACTTAAGAACGGTACAAAGTCCAATATGTAAAGGTCGACCTGCTCTTGCCTGTACGTAAGGAACAGCTGATTTAGGGATGAAAACACACAGTTATTCAAGGAATGTTTGTTAGTCAATTACTCCGAAACTATTACACTTAGAGAAAAAATCTTTCACGAGCATAAAGTAGATGTATAAACCTCTTAAGATATTTCGGGAGTGTCGGTCGCTCTCAGGGCACCCTGTATAATCAATCGAGTGTTAAATGGTATACGATTTTTTATCACAGTAATATTGGCCAGGAAAGCCCTTAACCTGTCGCAAACACGTTCAATATGGGGTTTCCAGTTTAAATGACTGTCAATTACAAGTCCAAGATATGTGTGATTGCTTACTACCTCAATGGGTTGACAATCGCTTCCACATGTTCTAGGAATTTGAAGGCTGTGTAAACAAGAGTGACAATGAGAAACGAGGTCCAGCTGTATGGTGTCCCTTTTATAGGGTGAGCTGATATGGACCAATTTGGTTTTTTGCGCATTGAGCACTAATCCTGTATCGTGACACCATTTGCACAGGTTCTCGAAGTCACTCTGAAGTTTTTTTAATGCTTCATTTACATTGTTGTCAGCAATGAGCAAGCAGGTATCATCCGCGAACTTGTATGACTTGCAGTATAATAATATTCTGTCTATGTCATTGACATAAGCCAAGAAATGTAGGGGCCCCGCAACGGATCCCTGTGCAGTACCTTCGGTTACCCTAATGTCTTTACTGTAGCTATCCTGTATTTTTACACAATAAGACCGGTTTTGTAGGTAATCTTGTCACCATTTCAGCAGTGGACCCTGCACCCCGGTACCCTCTAGACTTTCTATAATTCTCTCATGGTCCAATGTGTCAAAAGCCTTCGAGAAATCAATAAATAAAGCAAGGACCTGTTTTTTACTATTTAGATAGTGGTTTATATGATCTGTAAAATGCGATAATAGAGATGTAGTGCTTTTACCTGATTGGAATCCATATTGATTTTTGCTAATTATGTTATTATCTTTATAGTAATTATGGATCTGACCACACACATATTTTTCTACAATTTTGTCAAGTGATGATAGTAAAGTGATAGGGCGGTAATTGCTGGCGTCATCATGTTTACCTTTTTTAAATACTGGGCGTACACATCCTTTTTTCAGTTCATTTGGATATATACTAGTTGTAATTGATGTGTTAATAAGGTTTGACAGGGCTATCGCAATTTTTTTACTAATATTTTTTATGTCAATTGCCCTAATAGCGTCTAATCCGGGTGCTTTGTGTGTGTTCAAGTTTCTTATTATTTTGAGTATTTTATCCGGAGTTGCTTTTATGAAGCGCATTGAAGTATAGGGTTTTGGGATCGTATTGTTTGTAATTAATTTTATATTGCATTTGGAAATAATTTTTTTAACAGCGGTATTAAACTCGCCAGCAAATTTATCGGCAATTACCTTTGGCTCAAGGTTTTGGGAACTAAACGCCTTTAAGATGGCTTGGTCTACTGATAAAGTCATTCTGCCATAGATTTCATTTATTATCTGCCAGACATTTCTACTATTGTTGAAGTTTTGTTTTATTTTATTTTTATAGTACATATTCCTATAATATTCTGTCACCTTATGAACTTTATTTCTAATTTTATTATATTCATATCTCACACTAAGGTTATTTACATCTTTCTTCCATTTATTAAACATTTTGTCACGTTTCTCACACAGATTTATAATATTATCGTTAAGCCACGGAGCTATGGATTTATTAAGGTATTTATTATTTTTCTTTTTTATTGAATTCTTATATGCATTATGAAAGGTAGTTTTAATAAAACTGTGTATTTCATCAGGGAAGTGCATGTTGTTTGTGCTACTCCAGTCCACCATGTTTAATTCCTCTAGTAATATTTTTTTGTCAAAGTAAGTTGTCATATTATTCATACGATTTCTATGAGCAACATGTATATGGGATCTGCGCCCACCGCAGCAAGCAAGTACAATAGCGCGATGGTCGGCCAGTGTAGTATCAATCACGGCGGTGACCGGTTCTTGCGACGCTGGGCGCACGAAAATGTGATCAATGCACGACTTAGTTATATTATTCATTCGCTTGTCAATGCGTGTATAGTCAGTTATACCGCATAGCAGTCCATTGCTACTTAGCATGTCAAGATACGATTCTCTATAGTTTGAAAAGGTGCTTAGATCTATATTAACGTCGCCCATCATCACAAGATTCCCACCGTGATTAGTTCTACTTAGTAACGTATGTAGTTCTCTGACAAACAACAATATATTTGTGGACGGTGGCCTATAGACAGCACACACAGTTACGGTATTATTAAATGCAGTTTTGATTGTGCCAGTGATATTTTCAAATGTATGAGTTTTTATTAATTGTGGAGTAAATTTTAAGTAATTTTTTACATAAATAATAATTCCACCACCTTTTTTATTTTCCCGCAACTGTGTGTACATTGTATAGCCAGGAATATTATACAAATTACTTAATGAGTTCGATATACCTACTTCGCTAATGATTATCATATCTAGGGGGTATATACAACTGTGTACCATATGTAATAATTTTGGAAAGTTTTTGACTATAGAACGTATATTAATATGGATGCAAGCCAGGTTAATTTTATTTAAAGTAAGTTTATTAAAAAATGAATTGAGTGTTATGCAATCTATTAGTTCTTTAACTTGAAAATTATTATTCATAATTTATAAATAAAAAGACTAAATTAATAGTTATTAAACAAGGTATCGTATGAGGTTAGTCAGAGATTTTAATTGACAAAGCACTTATATCGCTATGAGAAACTATTATTGCTTATTTTGGAACTGATTATTTATATTATTATTATTTGTTACGATTGTCGTAGTAATAATCGGACAAATAGGATTATTGCGAAAATCCTAGAAGGTTCCAGAGGACCGGATAATTGGAATCTGAGGTTCCTAAAAAAGATTTAACTACTTATTTATAGTTGAGGAATTGTATAATTGTTGTACGTACATGGTTTAAATTGTTTCTCTTACAACAAAATTTGAAATATAGCGTGCCTAAATTCATAATTCATAATAGTCCATATGGTGAACCTACAAGGAAAACTATTACGGTTAAGTAGGCTCTACAAAGCAAGCAAAACGTAGCAAAACCCTACTGTGCGTGGCCAGACACGCCCTTGCCCGGTTTTTTTTAATTCTGAGTGTAATATATCAGAAAAAAATTATGTTGTTATCCTGTTTTTCCGAACCAGTCAGAGCGAGACGGATATCATAATGACGTTGTATATCGGTTATTTGGCTCGCTTATTGTATTCCTGGCTTTCCCGAGCGTATTACCAGAAGCCATTATCAATGGCGGCTAAACGACACAGATCCATTTGTAACTTCTATGAAGCAATTATAAAGAGGAGTTGCTATAATGGGCGTATGGACGACCTTTCCCCCCTGTTCTCGTAACAAAAACCGATTCTATTTCGATTCAAATCCAATCGCTGACTCACTCGTACAAATAAGGAATTGAACGGGACAGCGGGTGTGTTTGAATCGAAATAGAATCGGTTTTTGTTACGAGAATCAGCCCCATGTCGCTGATGGGACAGTGCAAGAGGGTGTTTAACCTGTGCAGACACCTTCCCGCACCTGTGTCGCACCTGTACACCCCGACAATGCGTGACGTCAGTGCCCCATTGAACGTGCTGTACTACACGGCTTAGGGCAACTCTTCTTAGTAATTGCTTCATGGTTACTTTCCTATAAATTTAAGCCATTTATAATAAGATTTTATTCAGAGTTATATCAAAGGTCTCGCGCTGATTCAATTTAGTATTGTACTACTGAAAAATGCTACTGTACAATTTTATTATTTTTATCCTGTATCACCACAGAATAATGTTACTTATTCTATATCCAAGAATTTTTATTAATAGTTATTAATAAAAATTCTTGGATTAATCACACAACACAACGCTATCTAGTCCCATAGTAAGTAACTAAAGTGGTCCCCACCCACACGGTACTAGATTGCTGACAAATACTTTATTTTGTATAGGTTTAAATACTTTTTTTATATCAAAGGCGGCCAACAAGCATACGGTCGGCCTGATGGTAAGCCGTCACCGTACCCCATAGACGCTTGCAATACCGGGGGTATCACTCATTGCCAACCCTCCCAACACCCCCAAGTGGAGCTCTAGATATACATAGCAAACACCCAGACCAAAGCAAACAGACATGTACATGCACACAAATGTTTGCCTTGGGCAGGATTCGAACCCGCGGCTCTCGCGTGGCCTGTTAATATATAAAGCTATAAGTTATCTCACTGAGGTTACCAATCATTTTAACTTCAGAATAGAAAGTCATTCACAATAATAAATTCCTCTTCAAATATTTACAAAACAGCCTCATGATCGGAAAAAGCAATATTTGGAAACCAAAGGAAATAATAGTGACGCATCGTTCAAACGTTGTTGAATTAAATATATATTTAAAAAATGCTAGCTATTACCCACGGCTTCGCCCGCATATAAATTACCCTATGTTGACAACATTGTATACAAATTTTCATAATGATCGGCTGCTTTAGTCAAGCCTTGAAGGAATAACAAACAAAATCACATTCTCATTTATAATATTAGTATGATTAGCTATACATTATAATAAGATCATTAGCTATAGCTTTATATCTTTGCATTTTTAATTTTTTTTTCATATATTGACGACCTCCGTGGCGTAATGGTTACCACGCCAGACCGCCACCCAGGAGGTCCCGGGTTCGATCCCCTGTCGGGTCATGATGAAAAACTAACTTTGTCTGATTGGCCCTGGGTCTTGGATGTTTATCTATTGTATTTGTTATAAAATATAGTATCGTTGAGTTAGTATCCCATAACACAAGTTTCGAACTTACTTTGGGAGCTCAATCTGTGTGATTAGTCCCTATATATTTATTTATTTTCTGCATAATGTCTTGTACATACTAGCGGACAGTCTTGGTTTTGCAAGGGTTTCATTAAGGATCCCTATTTTTTTAGAAATTATAATTTAGCCTATCAACAGAAAATGGTGAGGCTACGAGGGAATATATCTCCCCGACGGTGAAAGAATTATAGAAATCGGTCCAGAAGTTTTTATGAATATTCGTAACAAACAAAAATAAGAATTAAAAAGAGTGTCCTTGTGGCAGCGCACACAAAACGCTGACAGCGTTACCTCGCTGAAT
The DNA here is from genome assembly GCA_905163395.2 of Endotricha flammealis. NCBI lineage: Eukaryota > Metazoa > Arthropoda > Insecta > Lepidoptera > Pyralidae > Endotricha > Endotricha flammealis. The sequence continues at coordinate 400,133 of LR990871.1, read as the reverse complement.
AAATAAATATATTATTAATGGCTTATAAAATATCTGACCTATGACTCATGACGTTGTATAGTATAGGATTGACAGTGGCCGACACGTAGTAGAAAGCGCCGGCGACGCTGAACAGGTGCTTGTTGATGGTGTGGTAGTGCCGTGAGCTGGTGCCATAGATGAAGAACAGCCGCTGGAAGTGGAACGGCGCCCAGCACACGAAGAACGCCACCACCACCGCAGCTGGTGAAACAAATACCACAATTAATAATACACCTAAACACGAAAATTCATTGCAAATAAATACAATACACACACATACATAGTCTCGATAAAGCCTACGCACAGCGGATAATCCGCTCAAATCGGAGCTGCCCGTCTGGGGAAGGACCTGCACCTTACAGAAGATCGTAGCCAAATAGCATTGGTCTCGGCCATGTTGTGTTCCTTCGGTGAGTAATGTCTCCAGAGCTCCACTTGGGGGGGTTGGAAGGGTTGGCAACGCGTGAGTGATACCCCCGGTATTGCAAGCGTCTATATGCTACGGTGATGCTTACCATCAGGCGGGCCGTATGCTTCTTTGCCAACTTAGGGGTATATAAAATAAATAAAAAACACATATAATACTTCATTTAATTTGTCACTTTGTCTCATATAGTGAAAGAAGGTCTTGTGAAGAAAGTCTTTTTGTTTTTTTTTATTTTATTAGAAAAAAAATCTACATGCGCTCCCGCAACCCACTTGTTAAACGGACCGCACACACGCGGTTCGCTGGTCGCGGCTTACCGAAGTAGTTGCTCTGCGTGCAACCTTCTTATAATGGTAAGTAAGTAGTACTTTTGTCTTTATTACTTAAAACTGCATTTCTTTACTTTAAGATTATTAATGCTTTCATGTTTTGTGTTTTATAATGTAATTGTAACATAGATTAATACCAGAGCAAGTGCTAAGTTTCGTGCCAGTTCTTCTTGGTACAAATCTGCCGCCTTTTTTTTTTAAATTATCGTCAGAAAAATGCTTTGCAGCAGCCCCACCGCCCGGGGAATATGCGGTGGGGACTGTGGGACTTACCACTAAAAAACTGACGGGATGCCACTCGCCCCCTAAGTGACGGGGCCACGGGTACTGTGATACATCCGCGACCCCGCCAGGGACAAATCTGCCGCCTGAGCTGAAAAAATTATGACGATTCCAAAGAGCTTGTAATAGGCCTAATAATAATAACGATATTTTAATTTTAATTTTCAATCAACAGCATGCACGCAGCCTTGGCTCCCACGCGGGAATAAATCCACATGAAAGTCCCAAACTGTGCCACGAGGTGGTTAATTCAAAATGTGCATTAGGTTCTTGCAATATAAACATGCACTTACAACTTAACCCCCTTTTTAGGTAGGTATTGCCAGTGCTAAAGCTTTGTTTAACATAACAAATGGGAATATAGCGTTGAAAACAATAGAAAACTCTAGAATACCGCATAAAACTGAGATGATAAACGAGGCGACAGTCGCTGCATAACGTGCGATATTAAACTCCTGTGCAATACGATTTTATATGAATAATGATTTTCTAGAGTTCCGCCATATAATTTATCATATTACATTTAGGTATAATTTCCTCCTTGACGTTCCCATAACGATTAATGCATATAAAAATATGCTAAATAATGTTCTTTACCTGGAAATTCTTAACCTTATTTATAAACCGGGCAAGTACGTGTCGGGCCACGCACAATGTAGGGTTCCGTTTGGCTACTCATTTCTTGCTTGCAGATGAGTACAATGCTACATTCTATTACATTTGTAAGTTTTCGTCAAAGAAATTTGACTTCATCGTCGGCTATTACTCGGTAACTAGTAGTGCCTACTCAACCGTTATAGTTTTCCTTGTAGGTTCACTATATGGACTTCTACCATGACTTTTTTAAATTTTTAAACACAAGACTTTCGGAGATAGATGGGGGTGGACCACCGTGCAAAACGAAAATTGACATGTTAAATGTAAATAATTCGCAAACGGACCATTGTATCGGAAAATGGTCTTCCCACACCCTCAATGTTTTTAAGAAACCTATCTAACGATACTCCACAACATGGCACAACAAGGCACCCAAAAAAATTTTTTTTTCACAATTTTGACCACTTTGTTTGCATTGTTAATATGAGTATACATACCAAATTACAGCTTTCTAGCATCAAGCGTCTAGCGCTAGACCGCGGACGGACAGACGGACAGACGGACATGGCGAAACTATAAGGGTTCCTTGTAGTTAACTACAGAACCCAAATAAAAACAAACTCATCTTTTTATGGTGGATAGCAAGCATACGGCCGGCCGCCTGTTTGTAAGCAGATACCGTAGCCTATAGGCATTTGCAATATCAAGAAGCCAGGAGTACCCTGAACCTGTAAGAATTCACACCCTTTTTGAAGAACCCCACGTCGGTAGCACCAGGGAAAGCCTCACATAGTAAGTTCATTAGAGAATTAACTCTTGAAAGATATAAACTAGATATTTCTCATGAAGAAGTAATTTTTCGAATACGATCTGACCGAGCACCATTAACGACCCCCTGGCAACTCAAGGGAGCAAACATGCACGGTAATATATTTAAATAAAAATATTATTATGTAAATATAACGTGATTAGAACAGCCTACCTGCGGTACACCGCGCGAGGGGAAGTAATGAACTGACTAAAATTTGATTTAAAATTCGTATTACCAAAAACCTCGAGCGAAAACATGAATTATTCTATGTATTAAACATTTTTTTATTGTCTGAAACAACATTTTGATTACGTTGAGTCTTCGAGCGTTTTGAATACCATTCTATTGAGGTTAGATAAATAATTCAATTTGTCCACATGTGACCCTTTTATTAGTACAATTTTAAAAGATCAAGTGCTAAGTTTCTTGTCTGTTTTTCTTAGCACAAATCAAAAAAAAAGTGTGACGAATCTAAAGAGGCCATCGAAATAATATTACTACGTATAGAAATGACAGCGCCTTCAAATTTTGGCGCCGCGTTCGGCCGTGCGGGGCGCGCCCCTCCCTGGCCCCGCCCCCAACCGAGTCATAGAATATGACATTACTACGCAGGGGCGACACTTTGTTTATATTCTGCCTATTGGACATCTAACTGATTATTTTATTTTATTACAATATTTTATTTTACTTAATAGAATAAATTTAATAGAAAATAGGTATAATATTAGCTATAGGTAGGAAGCTAGATTACATTTTTGTTCTTAACTTAATATTAGTCAAAAATAAACTGAGCATAATCTATGATTTTCACATAGAAACAAATGACAAATGACTAAACGAGTTGATGTCTATTGGCAGTGATTTGTTATTTACTATAGATTCGTAATGTTTGACACATACCCGCTGCCACGTCGACTGAGGCCACAGTCTTAGTTGAATTTCTTCCGACTTAGTCGTAGTTTGACGTTCAGTGAATGCGTATCTCATAATAATATCACAAAAATGGTTAAATGCACTGTTAAAACATGTATGTCGTGATCCCAAACTAATAACAAAGCAAGTGGTATCACTTTTCACAAATAAGAATGCTTAATTATGTTAAAATTATACCAAAATAGTATTAAAATCGAAATTAATATATTACGCATTGTTTTTGCCAACAGTGTTGCCAGTAAAAACGATTTTAAGTTTCCCAAATGTTGGGAGTTTAGTCAATGACGAACTCATACGCCTTTATGTATCATTAGTAACACTGACACTACTTATCACACATCATTAGTAACACAGTAGAAGTAAACCTACAACCAGGCTCAAACTAGAATTAATTATTTACTTAGAATTGATTGATACTAAAATCCAGTGATTTGTTATTTACTATAGATTCGTAATGTTTGACACATACCCGCTGCCACGTCGACTGAGGCCACAGTCTTAGTTGAATTTCTTCCGACTTAGTCGTAGTTTGACGTTCAGTGAATGCGTATCTCACAATAATACCACAAAAATGGTTAAATGCACTGTTAAAACATGTATGTCGTGATCCCAAACTAATAACAAAGCAAGTGGTATCACTTTTCACAAATAAGAATGCTTAATTATGTTAAAATTATACCAAAATAGTATTAAAATCGAAATTAATATATTACGCATTGTTTTTGCCAACAGTGTTGCCAGTAAAAACGATTTTAAGTTTCCCAAATGTTGGGAGTTTAGTCAATGACGAACTCATACGCCTTTATGTATCATTAGTAACACAGTAGAAGTAAACCTACAACCAGGCTCAAACTAGAATTAATTATTTACTTAGAATTGATTGATACTAAAATCAATCGCTAGTGCTACGCACGTCAAGACAAGAAAAAACAAATCATTTTCCTCTTTTTGATATGGCTTTTAACTGACATTTGACATAATGATATTATTACTATGACAGTGAAGTAACAATTTCATCTTTTTCATTGTGGTAACGGTGTTTAATTTAAATTGTTTCTGCAATTATCAAATGTTCGATTGAGTACAATAGTTTTTTTGTTTTAAGTTGTATTTTATTCAAATTATTTAAATTTATTATTTTATTTAAATTTCATTTTCATTTCTTAACAATAAAAAAAATCTACTGAAGACTTGGCTGTATGGGCATAGTTCCCTTTGCCTACCCAGAATGGGTGAAGAAAACAAAAAAAAATCTCTGCTAAAAGTTAGTAGTAGCACAGAATAGATAATAGTAGTAGGTCTGCATCGGTTAGATTCATCAATGACTAAAAAATGGAAACTTCTCCATTCCGCCATGATTCATTCTTGAAATATAATATGTATGTCCCAATATTTACGCATCTATATATTTATTTCTTCCTATCTTTAATTCTTCTGTCACATAAGAAACAATAATATGGTATAAAAACTTTTTTTTTTTTTAAAAAGAATTATGTAACATTCATTCAATGGGAAAATTATTCATGAGCTGGCAACTCTGACCATTTTTCTGGGAGTAATGTTTTTGTCTCATTTTGACATAATTAGTTTGACTCTAGAAAAAAAGAGACAAACATATTTTACTTTGGCATATGCTCGGAATATGTATCGGTTTCAAAGCTACGTCTTTAACACTCTGAAGTGGTTGCGGCTTTTTACGAATGCTTTGTATGGCGTTACTTCTCTTGTCTTAGAAGAATATATAAAACCTCATTGTCTATTGGCCTCAACGTATGGGAACAAAAATTTTGTTCGCGGTGTCCGTTCTATACGTAGTAATATTATTTCGATGAAAGAGGCCTATTTGAATAAAAATATTTGAATTTGACTTCAAAATCAGCTGGCTCAACAGATGAAGAAAAATAAACGTTTATTAAATACCTTTTTAAGCTTTTTTGTGTCATTTAGATTGCTATTTTTAATGGTAAAAATATAAATCTCCTTCAAGAAGTGAAAAAGAAAATCGATAACAGTAACAAAACAGAAGTTTGCTGAGTCATCGAGTCGACAGCACAACTAACACCAAAAAGCAATGAGATTTTATATATTTTATGACAAGAGAAGTAACGTCATACAAAGCATTCGTAAAAAGCCGCAACCACTTTAGAGTGTTAAAGACGTAGCTTTGAAACCGATACATATTCCGAGCATATGCCAAAGTAAAATATGTTTGTCTCTTTTTTTCTAGAGTCAAACTAATTATGTCAAAATGAGACAAAAGCATTACTCCCAGAAAAATGGTCAGAGTTGCCAGCTCATGAATAATTTTCCCATTGAATGAATGTTATGAGTCTTTTTTTTTTTTAAAAAAGTTTTTATACCATATTATTGTTTCTTAGGTGACAGAAGAATTAAAGATAGGAAGAAATAAATATATAGATGCGTAAATATTGGTACATACATATTATATTTCAAGAATGAATCATGGCGGAATGGAGAAGTTTCCATTTTTTAGTCATTGATGAATCTAACCGATGCAGACCTACTACTATTATCTATTCTGTGCTACTACTAACTTTTAGCAGAGATTTTTTTTTTTTGTTTTCTTACCCATTCTGGGTAGGCAAAGGGAACTATGCCCATACAGCCAAGTCTTCAGTAGATTTTTTTTATTGTTAAGAAATGAAAATGAAATTTAAATAAAATAAAATAATAAATTTAAATAATTTGAATAAAATACAACATAAAACAAAAAAAACTATTGTACTCAATCGAACATTTGATAATTGCAGAAACAATTTAAATTAAACACCGTTACCACAATGAAAAAGATGAAATTGTTACTTCACTGTCATAGTAATAATATCATTATGTCAAATGTCAGTTAAAAGCCATATCAAAAAGAGGAAAATGATTTGTTTTTTCTTGTCTTGACGTGCGTAGCACTAGCGATTGATTTTAGTATCAATCAATTCTAAGTAAATAATTAATTCTAGTTTGAGCCTGGTTGTAGGTTTACTTCTACTGTGTTACTAATAATGATACATAAAGGCGTATGAGTTCGTCATTGACTAAACTCCTAACATTTGGGAAACTTAAAATCGTTTTTACTGGCAACACTGTTGGCAAAAACAATGCGTAATATATTAATTTCGATTTTAATACTATTTTGGTATAATTTTAACATAATTAAGCATTCTTATTTGTGAAAAGTGATACCACTTGCTTTGTTATTAGTTTGGGATCACGACATACATGTTTTAACAGTGCATTTAACCATTTTTGTGATATTATTGTGAGATACGCATTCACTGAACGTCAAACTACGACTAAGTCGGAAGAAATTCAACTAAGGCTGTGGCCTCAGTCGACGTGGCAGCGGGTATGTGTCAAACATTACGAATCTATAGTAAATAACAGATCACTGCCAAAAAGTGATTAATTAATTCTTTCAGTGACTCGACTATAAACTATGTCTATTTGGAAATAAATTACAAATATTTTGGATTTAACTTCCTATTTCAGAGATATTGATTATTAACCATAGTTTGATGGTTTTTTGTCAGTGTGGACTTTATTTGTCAGACTAGTTGGTTATGGCTGAATATCAGTGTTGTGCTCTTCCATGAGCAATGTTAGCCATGGCCTTTTTGCATTAGGCAGTCTAGGTACTAAAGCGTACCTTCATGTCTGAAGATCGTGCCATGGTGGGATTCCATTTCGAGAATGGAGAAACTGTCTCCATCGACATCTGTCGTTGACAATTTTGGCGATTTGGTAGAGAGTTGATGGTTTTTGAGCATAAGATCGAACACATGCCGAAGCGTACACATGCTGTTAGTTAATAATGTAAACTCAATTTTGCATCTTATGTTTGCATATTTTTTCTGCAATAGTATGTGTACGATTGGAGATGTAAATAAAGCTATTATTTATCTAAATAGCTACTAATAATTGTAATTGTCTACCAAGTACGAGCCACGTACCGGCAAACAATCATATCCTTGAATTTTGGTATATATTTGATGATATAGACTAACCCCAACAAAACAGATACCTTCACCTTATTTACCAAATTAATTAATAAAATTTGTGCTAGCAATTAATATGACCCACACGAGCGGAAAGTTTGATTTGGTGTAAATTTAATTATCAATGTTATGCTTTAAGATTTGAACATTATAACAATGGCGTAATGGCAAATTAAATTATATAGGTGCGAAATGATAACACATAAGTGTACATGGTTGTCAATGTTATTTATTACACACTAGCTGTGCCCTGCTTCGCGGTCGTTGGCTTTTTGGGTTAATATTATAGCCTATGACAAACGCCATTGGTAAAAGATTTCTTTAAATCCTCATGCTAAACCGTCCGTAGCTGATAGTAGTTTGTTATGTTGTAGCAGGATCAATATTATTATTTAACCGCTGCCCATTGGAACGAAGTCTTCGGACGAGCGCCGGCGGGGTAGCCATCCAGTCGGATGAGGTGACAGTCTGTCAGGTTTTTAGTCGGTATACCCCAAGTAGGATCCTACTTGGGGTACGTAATATTATTTAAAAAATTGGGAAGTAAAAAATGATAATAGAAAGAGGGCAGAGAGACCTTTGCTTAGCTGTGAGACAGACTGACAATTTACATTTCTTGTTTGTTCGTTACTGCATGTAATTAATTGCATACGTTATATTTGCAATTGCATAGACAAAAAGCGCAGCACGGATAGTCTGTCCTCTGCGTTGCCCCTAAGGCAAGGTAATACTGTATTAAAGTACCGAAGAAGAAGAATTGAGAATCCATTTAGCAGTAATTTTTCGAAAACGATCTGACCTTGAATAATATTAGACTGTATTACGGAATGGTGACCTACCAAGCATCCTAATGATGGTCTTCCTGGACTGCGCCTGCCTGGCCTCTCCATGTACACTGCCGTTCACGCCGTTCAAGGTGCCGGGGCTCCCAGGCTTGTTCGTGTGGGTGGACCTACACCAAAAAAATTAAATCAAATTAAAAATGAATATTTACTCGTGGGCACAATATAGTAGTCTTAAAGAATAGTTTAAAATGAATCCATAAGTACCTACATATAAAATGCTTTGTCCTGAGAGACTGACGAATCAACGCACAGCTTAAACTCTCTACAGAAAACGAAAATCACGACACATGCTGAGACATTTATTTATTTATTTAACTTTATTGACCACGAGAAAAAATAATGATACAATTGCTAATTAATAATAATAATATTTGCTTACTTCACTCACAAAAGTTTAACAAGTGCATTCTGTTAACAATCATTCAACTTAAAGTGTTTTAGTTAAATATATTCTTACATTTAAGATGTGAGAGACTGGTGCCTAAGCTAGTAGTAATTGCATTCAGACATTTTGATACCTTTTTGAATTTTGAAATATTTTTAAATGTTGCATTTGTTTTTTTATGTACCAAATAAACGCTTTTTGTTTCTATCTTTTAACTACTGATTGCCAATTGCCACCCAAGGAGGCACGACGACACGACCGAGTATTTTAACACTCGAGTGAATTTATTGTGACAGACAACAACAACAACTTATATTTATTTCTCTACTAGAAACCCGCGCAACTTCGTTTGCGTGTATTTATTTATGCACGCGCCATCTATATCAGAATTTTGATCAAATTCTACCGATATTAGAAATTGCCTAGCGATAAGACCGGCCATTGTACTTTGGGTAATGAATTTATTTAAGTATTTTTATGTTGATTTTAATGCAATAAAGAGTATTTATTTATTTATTCTACGGGAATCGCGTACTTTTCGGGATAAAAAGTACCCTATGTGTTAATCCAAGGTCTCAGCTACCTACATACCAAATATTATAAACATTGGCCCAGCCATTTGAGCGTGAACAAGTAACAAACATACACATAACTTTCGTTAGTAGGATGTAACCATTATTTTAGTTTGGATGTAATTAATTTTTAATTTGTTAGGTTCTTAAGTCTTAATATTATTAAATTAAATAAAGTTGGTAATTTTTATTATCTATGTTAAGACCTTTATTTATCATTTCTCTTTTATTTTAATAGAACACCTACAAAAAAGGACAGTGCGGAAGTAAATTCCGTTATTCTCCCATTTAACGTTTTACGTGGGATTAAACTTACTTTAAGATAGGCATCATGATCCTTTGTAAAGTTGGAGTTTTCTTGGAATTTAAAAAGTTCAAATTTCACAAAAGCCAAATAACGAGACCGCGAGCTTTTAAAAGATCTCGTTATTTGAGTTCACATTTTTTCCTAGATACTCCTGCGGGGTCTATTAGGGAGCTTTTTATTTCAAGAAGCTTAGATGAATTCTTTACTTAATTTAGAATAATATGTTAATTTTAAAATTTATTAATTGTAATAAGTATTTGCTAAATTGTTATTTATTTATATTTTATTAATGCATAGAATTTATATTGTTTAATGAAATAAATTTAATTGAATTATCTGTGAGCAGTGTAAAGCCGACTGTCTACCGTCAGCGCAAGATAAGTTAATATATAGTTAGGGTATTTTGTACCTCTATATTATCTATATATTTACTTTTATTGAGGAAAATGCTCAATTTTAACGTAAATCCAGCACTTATTTGCCATTTAGACCCGCGGGAAAAAAGTAGTCTATTATATAAAAGGCAGACAAAGCAGACACCTCACCTCACGTAGTTAAGTGTCTTCAAACAAAGAGACCTGCTCCCTTGTATCATATTGACACGCAAAATGATATCACGTAGGCACTTGATAGGACTGATCATACATCCTATAATACTAGCTTTTACTGCGGGTTTCCTTTGTTCATTATTTCCAATTCTTTGCACCTTGATGCGCATCCGAACAGATACAGAGGAATTACTGACCTAAAACTTTTTTTATACCACAAAACTAAAATAAATTAAGCAGTCGCCGCGGCCTGTAGACGCTCCCAATACCGGGGGTATCGTCGCTCGTTGCCGACCCTGTAGAAAGTGGAGCTCTTGGTTTGAGACCTTACTCACCGTAGGAACACAGCATGGCCCAAACCACTGCTATTGACGTGAATGGCTACGTTCTTCTGTAAGGTGGATTATCCGGTGCCCTACCTCTCTTATACTGTACTAATGTTTTTATATTCCATTATTAAAGTGTTTATTGTTAATTTACTCGTATTATTTGTTAAATTACAAAACAAAGGAATCTCCTAGCTTGGGCGCATAAGTTTAAATTTTTTCTTATTTTATTTTATCAAATGTTTGTTTTAGCTCTAAGATTTATAAATATTTTTTTTAAAACCTCTTCCTTATAAATCTTTCTTGTGCCATGTATGTAAGTAGATACATATATTATAAGTGTGTTTCAACAAAAAAAAAACTTGATTACAAGCCTGCTTACTTGTTATGCGAGTGTCGAGATCAACTGGCGCGATAAGGTTACAAACAAGCCAACTTGTCATATCTGGCATCCGTGGTTACAGAGTTGCGTTTCCCGCCCTTGAACGTACAATTTAAACCGTGGTATCATCTCCTCGCGCAACTTACTTTGTCAACTTAAGTCAACTAAGATTCACTTTTTATAAATATATTTGTACACAATTTGTACATAGTATGACATGAAGTCTTCCTCTGTCTATTCGCTTAATCATTTAAACTACTCAACGGATTTTAATGCAAATTTTAACAATAGATAAAATGAATCAAGAGGATGGTTTATACGTCACATTCAACGATTATCCAAAATCCCACGGGAATGCGGGATGCACGCAAAACGAAGTTGCGCGAGTTTCGCGGGTAATTAAATTACTTAATCATGATGACCATTATATTCGTAAAAAAAGAATGAAAGTAAAAATAAATTTCTTTCTTTTGTAAATTCGTAAAAACAGCCCGCAACTTTCCTGCAAAGTTAAGGCAAGTGAAACCACGATTTAAAAGTTATTAAAGATATTTGACCCAAATCCAAAGTAGCAATTTTAAAGGGTAAAAGCTATAAGGAACTTGTGAAACTGCAAGCCTGAACAAGTTAATGAACATCTGTGACAGCCGTTACTTTAATTGTCACTTAAATTCACGCTTGTAAATCCAATGGCATAAGCAGAGATAACGCTTAAAATAATCCATTATTTGAATAATATTTATAAAATAACTAGCGAAACCCGCGCAACTTCGTTTGCGTGTATCCCGCTTTCCCGTGGGAATTTCGAAATGTATTTATACCTAAAAATCTACCACTTGAAAACTTTATCTATTAAAAAAAAACGCACCAAAATCCGTATATATGAGCCACATTTGAGCATACTGGGAAGGGACACACAGACAGCGTCTTCATTTTATACATTTAAAAATAATAAGAAAAACTTGTACTATATACCTACTAGATTGCTGATACATACATAAATAGATATTTTTTTTAATTCAATACATAATTTTAAGAGAGGTAGGGCACAGTCGCGATAATCCGCTCCGCATCATTCGCAGCCCGTCTGGGGAAGGACCTCCATCTTAGAAGATCATAACCAAAATAGCATTGGTCTCGGCCATGCGGAGTTCCTACGGTGGGTGAGTAAGGTCTCCAGAGCTCCACTTAAGGGGGATTGGCAGGGTTGGCAATGCGTGAATGATACCCCAGGTATAGCAAGCGTCTATTCCTTCACGGCTTGACTAAGCAGCCGAGCATTATAATAATTTGTATACATAATTGTCAGGGGTACAGAGCCCAACATAGGCTACTTTTTATCCCGTGAAAGTATGTCATGCAATGGGAAAATAGTTTTTCTACTATAGAGGGCGCTGTATGGGATGGGCTATTAGCCAACAAATTTGCAAATAAATTTGATTTGATTTGATTTGATTTGAACAGATGGCTCCACAAGTCGCGCTATGGGTTGTTTTGTTGTCAAACGAGATCTATGTCATAATATTAACGCGAGCGAAGCCGAATGGAATAGCTAGTATTTTATATAACAAACTTTGGACGCGAATGGCCTGTTGAAAAGAAGTCCCGCAAGTCTGGATGACACACGGTACGGTCAGCAATAAAAATAGATATCACTTTATACCCGGCTTTTGCACAACGTGTGAATAATCATAAAATTTGTCAGTGTGGGTGGTAAAAGATGTTTTTGCCGTGCGTTTTTGCCATAAAAATCTAATAAAAAAATATTAGTACACTTCAACATGCAAAATGTATACTGTATATTAGTGTATACCTAAATCAAATCAGTGGTTATGTTGGGGGTGGACCTGAGGGTGGTACTTCCCCGGGCCAGCCAACCCATTCCATAAATGCTCTACATACTATATTTAAAAACTTTTAAAAGTTTAAAACTTAGAATCTATATATAGATGTGGGAAATATGTTTTATGAGGAGAACAAACAAAAAAGAGTCTATAGTGCTAGTTTTTATCTACTATCAGGGTAAGACTGTCTGTAGTACAGACAGTCTTACCCTAATATATATATAGTTGACTAAGACCTAAGTGAAGATCCAGCCTTGAATAACCAATTTCATTTGATGATCCCTATTCAGATTATATATCAAGTAAGTGTATTTAATCATAATCCATAGTCAATGCACCACGTGGGAGTGATACACGTTCGTGTGTACTGCCCCTAACCTTTTACAGCTAAGTCGTTTACTTAAAATATGCTAACAGCCATTTGTTGAATTAGTCCCGGCTTTATGGCCACTTTGTCTTGGGTTATTATTATTTGACATTATGGTGATTATTATAAGAATTGAAATATTATTTGTTTAGAGCTCTAATCCCCTTCGATTACGACTAGGGAAACCGGTATGCAGTGGACTGATTATGGGTTTGTGGCAGGGTGCCGGTAGCGCTAACACCCTACCAATTAGTAGTTTAAATGTAAGCTCCTAATGGAAAAGCCTGTCCGTAGAATGTAGTATGTTTGTAACTCAGAAGGGAATTAAGGCACAACACGATGACACTGAATGATTATATATTTACAACTTGAATTGTTACAAAGATTAATCAGCTAAGCAAATATAAAAACATTATTCAGAAATTCAGTAAGCTCGCCTAGCGAAGTCAGACGAGGAAGAGAATTCGTAAATCGGCGCGCGCCGTGTGGTGCGCGAACCATCGCTGTATTTCGACTCTCGACGCACAGAGCGAGACCACGCTATCCGGCCGTGCAGGACAGCGACAACCACGTTACGCGTCGAGTTGTAGCTCCACAATTCAGCCAGCAAAGAGTACTGTCCAAGTGGCGAGTCGGTCGACGCCACAGTACTCCCCCGCTCAGACCGTTACTACGGTCGATATGGTATTCTGACCCTTCTACCACTTCGCGTCCGCTTCTCTGGTTCACTAGTAGCAGGAACGTTAGTGGTTGCAGGAGTGGTATTGGTTGCTGGAACGTTAACAGCTGCAGGAGTGGTAGTGGTAGTTGGAGCATCTTCGCGTGAAGGTACATCTGGTATTTTCGTGATGTAAGCTGGTTTCAGTCTGTCGACCGTCACGCTGATTCTGTTTCCTCTGACATCTAGTATGAAGTACTTAGGCTTTCTCTCCAGTACTTTGAAGGGGCCAGCATAAGGTGCTTCGAGCGGACGGCGCACGTGATCTTGACGAAGAAAAACGTGAGAAGAAGTATGCAAGTCACGCGGCAGGTAGAATGGTGAATTGCTGTGCCACGAAGTTGGTCTCGGCGTTAGTTTGGACATGTAGCTTCGCAGGCGCGTTGCGTACCCGGAGATGTCGGCGGCAGAAAAGTCGTCGTTGGGACATAAGAATTGTCCAGGTAAACGAAGAGGCTCACCGTACACGAGTTCAGCAGCAGATGAACGCAGATCGTCCTTCCAAGCGCTGCGCATGCCTAGCAGCACGAGTGGAAGTACCTCGGTCCACGAAGGTGTAGCATGGCACATGATAGCCGCCTTGAGTTGGCGGTGCATGCGCTCGACGAGTTCATTGGCAGCAGGATGATATGCGGTGGTGCGGAAGTGGCGCGCACCGATCAGCGCAGTGAGGGCCTTGAAGAGCTGGCTCTCGAATTGACGACCACGGTCTGTAGTCACCTGGGTAGGACAGCCGAATCTGGCAATACAGCCAGATACCAGGGCAGAAGCGCAGGCCTCCGCCGTGATGTCCTTGAGAGGAATAGCCTCAGGCCACCGAGTGAAACGGTCGATGACCGTAAGGCAATACCTGTAATCAGAAGAAGGATTAAGGGGTCCTACGAGATCGAGGTGGATATGGGAGAATCTCGAGGAAGGGGATGGGAATGAGGAGAGGGGAGAAACGGTATGACGGGTAATTTTAGATTTCTGGCAATTTAAGCATTGCCTAGCCCACTCTCTACAATCCTTGCGAATCCCTGGCCAGACAAAACGTTGTGTGACCAGCCGCACTGTAGCGGAACTTCCAGGATGATGTAAGTTATGCAGCATATCATAGACTTGTCTTCGCAGAGCTGGAGTGACATATGGACGAGGTGGTTGAACTGAGACGTCGCAATATACAGGTAAGTCGTAGTTCGCTATTCTCATCTTCTTGAGTTGCAGTGAGGAACCACGGAGGAGAAGGTCGTTCAGTTCTGCGTCGTGCTGTTGTGATTTAGCGAGGATGGCGTAGTCGATGGCTGAAGTGATCTCTTCGATGCGAGATAATGCATCAGCAACAAGCAACAACGTTTTGCTTCCCTGGAATGTACCTCAAGTCCGTCGAAAATTGAGCAATGAAGTCTAAGTAGCGAAACTGTCTAGGTGAACATTTGTCTCTATTTGTCGCAAAAGCAAATGTTAGCGGTTTGTGGTCAGTAAAAATTGCAAAAGGTCTGGCTTCGACCATGTGACGGAAGTATCTGATCGCTTCATAAACAGCTAGTAGCTCGCGGTCATATGGGCTGTATTTGGCTTGAGCTGAATTCAATTTGTGCGAATAAAAAGCTAAAGGTTGCCAGTCAGAGTCTTTGCGTTGCTGTAAAACAGCACCAATTGCACAATCGGAAGCATCAGTCACAATGGCTAGTTCAACGGAAGGATCAGGATGTGCAAGAAGGGTTGCATGGGATAAGGCAGTTTTGCAGTCAGTAAAAGCTTGGAGCATCTCAGGGGTCATGTCTACGGGATGAGCACCTTTAACCTTAGGTCCAGATAAAGCAGCGTGCAAAGGAGATTGAAGCGAGGCAGCGTTAGGAATGAAGCGACGGTAAAAGTTGAGCATGCCTAAAAAACGTCTTAACTCTTTGACGGTCTTTGGTTGAGCATACTCTCGGATTGCCGATACCTTGATATCTAAAGGTTTTGTACCAGTTGCTGAAACCTGGTAGCCTAAAAATGTTACTTCTGCTCTTCCTAGTTTACACTTACTTGTGTTTAAGACTATTCCATATTGTTTGAGGCGTTCAAACAGGTGCCGTAGATGGATCCTGTGCTCTTCCACAGACGATGAGAAAACAAGGATATCGTCGATGTATCCATAACAAAAGTCTAATCCCAGGAGGACTTCGTCAATAAAGCGCTGGAAGGTCTGCGCTGCATTCCTGAGACCGAAGCTCATATACGGAAACTCGAAAAGTCCAAATGGTGTTGTGATGGCGGTCTTAGGAATGTCATCTGGGTTCAAAGCAATCTGGTGGTAGGCTTTAACCAGATCAATGGTGGAGAATATCGTGCATCCTGAAAGCTGGTGCGAGAAATCGTGTATGTGGCGCACAGGATAGCGGTCAGGAACTGTTCGTGAATTAAGTGCCCTGTAATCACCACAGGGTCTCCATCCATTATCCGTCTTCTTTACTAGATGCAAGGCTGACGACCACGGACTTTCTGAGGGCCTTGCGACACCACTGGCAATCAGGTCTTCAAACTCCTTTTTGGCCACTTTCAGACGAGTCGGATCAAGCCGTCGAGGCTTGCAAGAAACCGGTGGGCCTGGCGTTGTCCGAATGTGGTGAAGTGTATTGTGCTTTGGAGGAGACAGAATACCTGCAGGTCTCGTTATTTCCGGAAACTCGCGCAATATGTCGTGGAATTCTGTTTCACCAGCTACAGCCTTCACCGAATCAATACCCTCTGAATCCTGATACCCGATAGCAGAGACAGTCAAAGTGGTAGTATTGTCTATTACCCGTTGGCTTCTGCAGTCAACCAGCAGATTGTGATAGCTGAGGAAGTCCACGCCGATAATAGGTCTGGTAACGTCTGCTGTAGTGAAAGCCCATGGGTAGCTACGTCTCAATCCTAAATCTAGCCGAAGCCGTATCGGTCCGTAGGTGGAAATAGTGGTCCCATTTGCTGCCACGAGATCAAATTTAGTCTTAGTGCAGGGCGTCCTAACTGCTGACCGCGGGAAAACACATAAATCTGACCCAGTATCCACTAGGAACTGCATTTTACTGACACGGTCAGTGACAAAGAGACGGCCTGTTGATGAGGGGCAGTCGTTGGCCGCTACTTCCGACCGCCCTGAGTGTTTTCCGTATGGAAACTGCATGGCTGCTTGCACTTCCTCGTCTTGCTTCCATACGTAAAATGATAGAAGCAGTGTGGATGATTGGCTGGTGGTTGTCTTGGCCTTGAGTTGCTACGAGAACGGTTATACCAACCACGCGACTGTGAGCGTCCAGCCTGGTTCACTTTAGTAGTTAGAGATGCTACTTGATTTTTGACACTGAATGATTATATGCTGCTGATTAATCTTTGTAACAATTCAAGTTGTAAATACAACTTGAATTGTTACAAAGATTAATCAGCTAAGCAAATATAAAAACATTATTCAGAAATTCAGTAAGCTCGCCTAGCGAAGTCAGACGAGGAAGAGAATTCGTAAATCGGCGCGCGCCGTGTGGTGCGCGAACCATCGCTGTATTTCGACTCTCGACGCACAGAGCGAGACCACGCTATCCGGCCGTGCAGGACAGCGACAACCACGTTACGCGTCGAGTTGTAGCTCCACAATTCAGCCAGCAAAGAGTACTGTCCAAGTGGCGAGTCGGTCGACGCCACAGGTTGATATGACAATTACGATTTGGTTAGTCTAACCAATGATATTATCAAAATAATGCTTGATTCACTACCTTTTTAACTCTTATGTTCCGCTTGCTCATGAAATAAAGGTCTAGTATTCAGTGAAATAGATGGCTTTATTTAGTAAGCAAATTTTTTCTAACTACTTACAATACAATAAAATAGTAGATTTTACAACAAGTGCACAAAACGAGTCGTTTCTATCCGAGACTTTTAGCTGATAGTAATGTCGAGGATAAAAATGGTTTTGTGGACGAGTTATAAACTCTGCTTTTCACTTCGATTGCGAGGAAATAAATAAATAAACGCACGAAAAAACAAGACCTGTTTCCCATCGCTTTTTTTTTAAATCTTACGACATTGATATTAGGCTTGGGCTGCAGACCTATACAGCCTACTTACTATTAAATTAATTTTGTAATAAAATAATTTTCTTAAATTAATTAAATAACCTACCGTACTTTAATTTAAATTTTAATATCTTTTATGACTTAAAAACACATAAGGCTATTATATTATAATAAATTAAAGTAAATACCTATTATAAAATAACAAATTCTATCTCTGAACTTTTTATTGTGTTTGGCTGTATGGCTCATTTCCTTTGCCTTAATATAGATACATTTATGAGTAGATACGTTTTTGCCCTTGTGCACAAAATTCGATTTTGTGCAGCCTATATCCTGCGCAAATAAGCATTTTCTGAGCATGAGAAGTGAAAAAAATATTAAATTACTGAATACTTACTAGACCATTATTTCCTTGATTAAACGATCAAATGTAACCTATATGTATTAAAAGGAAATTCACTCATAAAGTAGGCCCTCATATAAAGGGTATTTATTGGAGTAGGAAGAAAAAAAAATCTTTGACAATATTGGAGACAGCAATTTCAAACGTAAGGCATATATTAGCCTAAAGAAAGATAGTAAATCAAGTGGAACACGATTGCCGAGCACCACGGTCTATTGTTACATTACTATTTGGGTCCCTCCCTCCTCCCCTCCTAAGATAAATCGAGTATCTTGTTAGCTACTATTTTGCCAGTAAAGTGCGAGTGAGCGTAAAAATGGCATAAAGAATATTTTACGTTTATTCAATCATGAATTTCGTCTTGCCCCAATTCATCTCAAATGTGTGTTAAATAGTGTAAAGCTGTTAAATTTTTTCTTACAGGAATAAGATTTTTTGTCCGGGATATTGGAAAAAATTACACACAGCCCATATTACTCTCCAGGCCTTATCCAAAAATAAAACACGTCATTCCGTTCGTTACTTTCAACGTGAAAGAAGGACAAACAAACACACTATCGTATTTATAATATTAGTATGTACATAAAAAACACCCAGTTTCGAGACAAACACAAAGCCAACGGCTGTGCATAGTATTACATTGTTCGTTTTGCAGGCATTTGATGTCGGCGTTTTCAAATTAAAATGGTGGCAGGGTATCAATATTTGTTTGTGTGATTAATTACTTTAGTGTCCGCGCAGTGCTTTTACGATTTGTGAAATGCAAGCGGTGTTTACCTTTAAACAATTTACTGTAGATAACCATAAGGTAATTGTTGTAACTAATGTTGGTGAATCTGAATAAATAAAATATGCCATCACATAAAAAATGTTTTCACCTATTGCGAATCGAAACTGCGCTCTGTGATGTCTTATGTAAAGACACCAAGGTGCCACCGGGATGCCAATAGTTCCTTAACTTGTTCATTCAGTTTTGACACACGCTATCGGACTCCTCAATAAATTATGATGGCATAGAACATAACTTATACATAAAACTGATGACGGCATTATCGGTATAGCGGATCCCTAAAAACGGCTATTGGAATCTCTAACATCAGCAGTTTTAGGATAAGGAGTTTAAAAGGTTTTCCTAAAAGAATATATAGAAGGCTTTGAATGTTCGCAATGTAGTTGAATAATATTATTTTTATGCCAACGTTTTCGCTCATGAATTTTAGCTGAATTAACTATCAGGTTATTTGACATCAAAGATATTAAGATCATAAATCGTTTATTCACAGACATGTAGTTTCTCACTCTTCTTTTTTTGCTAATGTAACTCTTTTACCGGTGGCCATTTTGCTTGTTTCCGAAATGGTGGTAGATTATTTTATATTATATTAAATTATATTTAAGTAGAAAAGTTGAAAATGGCTAGAGAAAGTGTATTTAATGTAGAGTGCCTGTGAAGACCTAATTTCTGAATTAAGTAGTTTGAGTTAGGTAGTTGTTTTTATTACACAGAAACAAACATTAAACCTAATATTTTCTCTTTATAATTACTCAATTGTTTGCGTGAAAGCCTGTACGCTTGTCAACCGAGGAAATCTCTCGAAATATGTCGACGTAAAATAGTAACGCCTCGTCTCTATTCGTGCGAAAATAGTCGCATTTGGATTGTTTGCTGACCAATTTGCATAAAAAGACGTGATATTTTTTGTGCCTCACAATGGTACGCGCACGTTTTTAAAATTTATATCCCTTTAATGTCTTTTTAATGTATTTTTCAACTAGTAAAGCATTTAGGATATGGATTACCTCGTCCGGAAAATGCCACTCTTTCGCAGAATATTGGCGTGATGCAGCAATGCTGCGTTTGGTGAGGGAAGTGACTCCTTTCCTATCCCCCAAAAATTTTAAAATCTGATCTTTAAACATCGGTATATTCAAATTCAGGATAAAATATTTCGGGGGTTTTGTAGTGTACTGTCTACCCCTTTTCTGTCAATTTTCAACTTCCTTGTAGACAACGCATTGACAGCTCCCCTTGTTTTGCTAATGTTCTGCGGCGGTAAACACTTTCTATAAATTTATTTATAACTAGCGAAACCCGCGCAGCTTCGTTTGCGTGTATCCTGCTTTCCCGTGGGAATTTTTAAATTTTTCTCTCCGTAAGAACCATCCCCGTACCTACTTCAAGGAATATTCTAAAAAAAGAATTAGCGAAATCGGTTCAGCTGTACTCGAGATTTGCGCTTAGCAACACATTTAGCATTTCATTTTTATATTATAAAAGATATTATGTATAACATGACGAGAGAATGAGCCTGTAAAGCCTACACTGTCATTAAAATAAATATATTAAATAAATATTATAGGGACAAATCACACAGATTAAGTTAGCCCCAAAGTAAGTTCGAAACTTGTGTTATGGGATACTAACTCAACGATATTATATTTTATAACAAATACATATATAGATAAACATCCAAGACCCGAGGCCAATCAGAAAAAGTTCGTTTTTCATCATGACCCGACCGGGGATCGAACCCGGGGACCTCCTGGGTGGCGGTCTGGCGTGGTAACCATTACGCCACGGAGGTCGTCAAAACGACGTGTCATTGTAAACGTCGTGTCTAAGTTCCGGCAGGCCCACATAATAACGTATTTTTGACTTTCAAGTGGCTTTGGCAGGAGCGTGTTTGTTTGCCACATATTAAAAAAAGCCCAAATCCTTAATGTTTACAGATCTGCTAGTTAAACTTACACGTGTATAATTACGATGTCTGAATGTTTAAAGTTATAATTGTGTCATAGAAGCTGAAGTCGGGAGTTGTAAAGTTGGGCCTGGTTTGTCGTTCGCACTTTAGCTGTCGGCAAATAAGGACTATTTGACTTTAATTCAAATGTTTTTTAGCAAATAGCGATTTGGTAAATGTGGAGTGGCAGAAATGGGCGATATCGTGAGGGTTCTTGACAGTATGTTTTTAAAGGGTCGGCAATGCGCGAGTGATTCCCCCGGTGTTGCAAGCGTGAGGCTACGGTGACAGCGGGCAGGTATGCTTGGTTGCTGGTAGTGGTATAAAAAACAATGTAGACATGAAGCAACAATGCGTTTCGTTCCTCTGTGAGCGATACTGACGCCTAACTTCTGCTCTTTCTTTTTTTTGAAGACGTAAAAAAATTACCAAAAATCTGATGATTTTTACAGTAAAAATGTTGTATCGGAAACTTTTCTAATTGCATTGTACGTGGAAACGAAATTGAGGTACGTTTAATTACAAGTTTGTTGTGAAGTTGGAAACTGCTGAACTGTTAATTGAATGCTCTCCGGGACACGGGAGAAAATATACAGATTCATCTTCACGTGTTCTTCCCGCAATCCCGTCATTCACGTCGGAAGTGCAAGTACGATGAAAAATATTGTCGTGCAAAAGTATCTTTACATAGTATTAAATTAAGTTGCTTCCCTGTCTCACTGTGTCATGTCTGTCCCTATTTATGCTAAATTAATCTTTGTAAAAACTACGCAACGGATTTTGATTTAGATAGAGTGATTCAAGAGAAAGGTTTTTAGGTATAATACATTCCGAAATTCCCATGGGAAAGCGGGATACACGCAAACAAAGTTGCGCGGGTTTAGCTTGGTTTCCTGTAAATTTAATTGTAAAATAAAAGTTTTTTTTTATTTGTTGTAATATGGAGGTCTTCAAAAGAGACATTAAGATATTTTTACAGGGTCGGCAACGCGCTAGTGATACTCCCGGTGTTGCAAGCGTTCATAGGCTACGGTGACCACTTACCATCAGGCCGTAAGCTTGTTTGCTACATTATTGGTATAAAAAGCGTTTTGGAGTCTTCCTCTTTTCGAGTCAATGACACTCACAGATTAAATAGAATTTGATCAATACTTGGCAACGGCATAACCTTTAACGGTTGCCATGAGGAATTTCCAGCTCCTCACCTATCGAATTACGAATGAATGTATATCCCCAATGAATTCTCATTGGCAGAAAAACTTATGTAGTCACTTGCTCTGCCAACGAATTTTATTATTAAACTAGCGGAGCGCCCCGGCTTCGCGGGTTACTAAGGATCCCTAATTTTTTTTAAACATAATGATAGTCTATGTTACCCGGGGGGGTAATGTACGGTGGCCTCGAAGATAGGAGAACTATTTATAAAAAAATCACTTGCACATCTTGTAAGCGG
This sequence comes from Endotricha flammealis, assembly GCA_905163395.2. Classification (NCBI taxonomy): domain Eukaryota; kingdom Metazoa; phylum Arthropoda; class Insecta; order Lepidoptera; family Pyralidae; genus Endotricha; species Endotricha flammealis. Next base: position 377,813 of record LR990871.1, on the reverse strand, counting down.
ATTTTTTGTCAGCTCCGACCTTTTCTTTGTTACCAATAAGGGTTTTTGTTTGTTAGAGCCACATGTGTTCACTAAGATGTTGGATGTTGCAACCAAAAATCATCCTAAAGATGGTCCTCCTATCCTCGAGGCGACTGTACAATACCAACGGTGAAAGAATTTCTAAAATTAAGCCAGTCAAACAATCAAATCTTTCCTCTTTATAATATTAGTATAGATAGTAAAAGTATATTATAACGATTCAATTAGGAAAAAATTGTGACGATTCGAAAGAGCTTATATTAGGCCTATTTGAATAAAAATATTTTGAATTTGAATTTGAATTTTGAATTTATAGTACAGATAATGTTATATTTAAAACCCCTTTTTCGTTAGAATGCGTTTTCTCTAGTTAAAACTAGTTATTACTAAATGTCAATACCTAGTCAAAACTAGAATTTACCCAAATTTACCACAGATGTATTTGATAACACTACAATGACGTTCAGCTGTTCCTAAGTACATAATCTTCCGTTTTTAATGGAAGTGGGGAATATAAAAGAGCCTTTAATACGCCTATTTGAATAAAACACTTGACCTTGAGAACCCCATTCGCTCCAACCGCATTGTATGACTCAGGCTAAAATTACCAACAAAATCGAGCCACTCCGCTTGTCAAAAACACGTCAGACGCAACAAATCCTCAAGTAATATAGTCATTACTCCGATTACAGCTTCTTAAAGCTATAGAATTAACCTTTATTGTCTTGTCAAAGATGGATGCCGTTTGGAATATTAGAAGCGGTAATTTATCAGAAAACAGTAAACTGAAAGAACAGGATGAAAGATGTACTTGATGACTTATTTAGAATAGAGTACATATTTTTTAAAGACTCTGTTTTTTTTTCTTAACGGCAATCAGAATGGAATTCTGAGGAAGATTGCCGAAAGGATATACTCGGACGTTCTCCAACGATTCAGCAATTTTAATGTTTACATGTGAATAGGGTACTCTCGGTGGTTAATGAAAAAATATAAAAATCGGTACAAAATGAACTCTATGTAAAAATAAACATAGTTAAACTGATTTTGAGTCATAAATTTACATGATTGATTTATAATATTAAAATTAAAAATTGATATTTTTAATCTGTATATCACGTGACTAAAAACACGAGCCGCCATGCTGTGACGTCATATTGGCAATAATAATTTGCCACCTGTCAACCCAGTCGTAAACTTTATATTTTCGATTCGTCAGTGCTCTTCGTCAAAATTATTCAGTTGATAAATACTAAATTAAAAGAAGCTAAATACTATTAAAAACACGAAATGGAAGCCGGTTTCGTAAAAGCAGATAGTACGAACTTACCAAAAATCGACACGATGATGGTTGCAAAGTTCTTTGCACGTAATACAGATTTCTGTTCTGCCGAATTCCGGAATGTGAAAACATCTTTGTAAGTATTACCTTTATTATGTTGTTTTTAATGAAATAACAGCTAATTTGTAGAAAAATATCGGAAAGTTATAGGTTATGTTTTGTTTTTCAAATGTTTTTATTAAGACTTCAGTATGAAGCTTTGTTTACATGCCGAAATGACGTCATAAACATGGCGGACAGCGCAGAAGCCTGTTTTTGCGGGAATAAATATATTTAAAATTTTGAAGTATTTTTATGGCATGAAAGCGGGTTTATTTCGCCGAAATATTTTTTTTTTGTGTCTTTTAACGATGAAACGAACATATTATAGTACTTTGCCAAACAGAGTAGAATACCCTATTGATTTCGCTTGCTCCGCTTTATCCTTCTTTTTTTGTTCTATTAATCTAATTCTTATTTTTGTGCTTAATATTTTTATAATGATATAGTATTTTTTTACTAATATGACATGGAGCTTATAGTTGTCAAAAGAGTTAGACAATATTATAATCTATCAACAAAGATATAATGAAATATATTTGTCGGGGGTCAGCGCTGCCAATCAAACTGTTTCCTTGGCACAGTGACCCCACTCAAACGTCAGATTAACAGGAATCTTTTGTCATCTCATTTACCTAAACCGATGCAAGCATGTTCTTATTGTATCCATTATGAAGATGAAATAATAATCTTCTTTATCTCAGAATTATCCCGTTTCTAACAATCATTAAGATATGGTCCAGATAAGCTTTAGGATTTGGAGATAACCATTTTTCATGAACCGACAGACAGTGACAAAATGCCACGACCTTCTCAGATCAAGAGCCCCCTAAAGCCTGGGGTGGCTTTAGGGGGCTGTTGATCTGAGAAGGTCTTTTTTATTCAAATAAAATAAAATAAATATTTTTTACAAAACCTGCGCATGGGCTACAATTGCTACAAAGCAGAAATTGATGCCATACAAGAAAACAACGAAACATTGATACATACCCCATAACGTACCTAATGCGTAATCCCATCCTGACGTACAAGCCCAGGATGATCAGACCTGGCAGGATGAAGAACAAGAGGCTGCTCAGCTCGCAGAGGCCCCACGAAGGCAGCTCCAGCATACCACAGAACGCTGACTCCAGGGAAGCGTTGCCGGACCCTAAAGACAAAGGGTTTTTTAACTAATAACACATTCATTATACAAGTTTTTATAAAAGTAGTTGTAATAAAACATAGCGACATTTAAGCACGTTTAAAACGATTTGGCCACTTTTAGCTTCGGCGGTGGCGGGGGCCCCTTCGAGAGAGCGGCGCGGCGGAGCCTGCCGCTCTATATTTGTGCATTGCACTGGACCTCGCATACACTTGTTCTCTCCGCCCGCCGCCGCGCCGATCTTATCGCAACATTAGATTAAAATAAATAATAATCAAGCCAAAAGTGGCTGGTCTGTAACAATAGGTAGGTACTTAGGTAAAATATGTGTTGTGTAATGTTAAACTATTATAACAACTGTTTCGCAATTACATACCTATTATCGAAATTAAATGTTTTCGTAATTAAGGTTAAAACTCAATTTTAGGTCCTCATTAACCATATTTAATACAAATACCACAATCCATTAATTTATTCCTGTTGTTACGATAATTAAATTGGATGCAAAATTAGTCTATAAATAAGTCTGTAATTTATTGAATAAAGCCACGAAATATAATTAATTACCAATTTTGCATATTAATTTACAGAAGTGGAAAATGTGATATTGATTTTTAAATTTGGAGATATTCAGTTTACAATTTTAAGCCCCTTCACACTCGCGTTAGTTCGATGTCAGTACACCCAAACTGATTAGTCCATTCAAAAAAAAAAAAACGTTAGTTCGGCATCGACGTCGGATGGGCGGTTTGTGCGGCGTCTCTGCGACATTAACACGCAACTTACGCGATTTCTATCACCCGTTTTCCAACCTCGTATTATAAAGCGATTAACTTGCTTTTAAACATTTTGAAAATATATATGACAAGGATGTTAATGTATACGTGCATGTCATGCTCGCAAATTGTCCAAACTGGCGGTGGCGTTGGGGGTCGGGTTACTGTTGTTTCCAACAATATTGTTCATAATATCGTGATGGTGAGCCCAGTAATGGAGGCTAGAAGGCCGACTCTCACGTCAACTCGAAAATACTCGAGAACGGTTGCTGCCTTGCGGCGGCGGTCTGCTCCTATCTTTAACACCGATTTAGCATTTTATGTTTTAGATTTAATTTTATGTTGAGACAAATTAATGGCACTATTTGTTAACATTCCGCGTAGGTACGTAATGTTGTATGTATGTACCTAAGTAGTTTTAAATTTTATGTTAAAAAAGAAAAGAAAAAAGAAAAGTACGATATATTTTTAAATGACAAAAAAGGCCGTAACTGGTTTTCTTCATTTCTTTTTAACAGTGGCCATTTTCTTTTGTTTCCGAAATGGTAGTAGTTTATAGAGTAGATTAATTTATACAAATCATTTATTACAACTGTATACTCTGACAAGAGAAAGTGTATGTGAAAACCTATTCGCTGAATAAAAGTTGAAAAATTTTAATTTTTAGACGACATAAAATCATAGACGAGTTCCGTTTTAAACGGGTTTGTAGACGATTTACTTCGCAACGGCGATTTAATACTAAGCCCCTTCGCACACAAGGCGACGCAAGTCTCCGATACTCGGCGATTTTAGTAACCAAGCGACTACCGCTAGGCAAGTCCATTGAGGTTCGTACGTACACTCGCGTCGTTGGATTCTAAAATCGCCGAGTATCGGAGACTTGCGTCACCTTGTGTACGCCGTACGGCCGCCGTACGGCCGCCGCAAGGCAGCCAGTGGCATGAACATTTACCTTATGGACTAGTCAATAAAGTTTAATTTACCCGAGTCGTCAAATTAAAGATCATCAAACAACATGCAACCCGGTACAAATGGCGTATTTGACAACTCAAATCTATATTTGTTTTTACAGTGGTTACATACAAAGCTCGGAATACATAGTAAGGTTCATCCCCGATAACACATAAATCCAAATTGGGTTAGCCAAAAGCGTTGTGGACAATTGAATAAATTAAATCATTATGTTCGGCTGTCTGTTGAGGGTTATGGTCGGAGTTATTAAAGCTCTACATGTCTCTGAGAAACTATTCAGTTGCTTAAGGTTTTTAAATCACAAAATGAAAGTAAGTTTACGACGTTGAAAAAAAACACAATTTTCTCAATAAAAAAGGATTGCAAAGTTCAAATTCTTAAATTCATCAAGTCAAATTATCTCCTCCCTGGGTCCTCGCGGGCACTTAGTCACGTTAGGTATATATATTTTTAAACTACCAGCATTTCATGGCCTTACACAATAAGAGTTAATGAAGTTTAGTTAAAAAGATAGAATATAATCATCTGAAAGCCTGCTAAGAACAATTTTAAATTTAATAATGAATAGGAAAAAAAAACATCTTTATTTTCGTTGTGTTAAAAATACTTGCGTCACTCTCACTCACTTATAACTTCACGATTGAAGTATCCTCTTGGGGCACATTTATTAGATTTTTTTAATTACACCATCCTACACTTAACAATGGCGCTCACTTAATTATTCTCATGCATTTTGTCATTTCCCCGTGGCCTCTAGTAAACACACATTTTTTCGCCGTAATTATCTATGGTTAATTCGCCGAGTGAAGGTCATCAGTGTAGTATGGATCACTTGGACATGCATGGCGCTTTATTCCACTATGTTCACCTGGGTCATAGGCGAAATGATTCCAAGGTGATATGAAGACACAAAAAATTCCACTTTATTCACCCAGGTGAAATCACCCAAGAAAACATAGCGGAATACACCAGCACGGCGGCTGTACGAAGCCGCCGCCGTATGCGCAGTGTAGAAATTTAAAAATCTGTCGTCTAAACTGGTGGCAGGATAAAAATGGAAAGAGCTTGTGATACTTGTTTATTGAATAACAATAGGTATTTGACGTGGACTTGTGTCACAGAATAACTACTACGTACTTGTGTACAAAAGCAGAGGGGGGGGGGGGAATGTATGAAAATACACAAATATTTATGTTTTCATAGTCTCTTTGTGTGGTACCATGATTTTTGTTTAAATGTCAACACTAATTACCCAATAATAATATTGTTTTTATTGAAAAAAAAATATGTTAAGAAAATTAAAATTAATTTATATTTAATTAAGATTCTTTGATTTTTCACACAATCTTAATTACATTTTCAAATTATGAAAAACTGTCACAAAGCCTCCAAAAACCAGGTCCTCGTCGGTGGCGTTTATTAAAAATATTAATGAAATTCATTGGCATTGTGACTTCGGTGTTTCAAATTAAAACAAATTAATTAGGCAGGGTGGTTTTCTTTTTATATAAATTTTTTAGTATTCCGTACCTCAAAAGGAAAAAACGGAACCCTTAATTTTGTTACCCGTCCATCTGTCAGTCAAAAAAATGTAAAATGTCAAGTCTAGGCTAGAATAATGAGATATTACACTTTTCCTCCTTTTCCATGGGGCTTAAAGAACTAAATATATAAATGTACCTATTTGTTATTTCTTATTTCTTTTTCATATTTATTTAGTTGCTATTTCGAAATGGTTTAGAATAGTTTATTAATTTAACAAACAAGGTTTACTATCTATACTAATATTATAAAGAGGAAAGATTTGATTGTTTGTTGGTTTGTTTGTTTGAATTGAATAGGCTCCGAAACTACTAGACCGATTTTAAAAATTCATTCACCAGTAGAAAGCTACATTATTCCGAAATTCAATGTGGTTCACACGAGGCAAAAAAGCTAGTTATCAATAAATATAAATCCTAAATAGAAAGCTACAGAAAATGTCTAAAAAAGAATAATACATCATTTTGGCAATATAATTTCAAGATAATCGAACTTGTCTAGCACAATAAAATTGTACTGACATGTGATATTAACCACTCACCATTTGGGCACCTAAGCAGGTGGAAGGAATAAATCAAGTTTAATCTCATTGCATAAACATTACTATACATCTAGCTTATCAGAAATGCCAATGAAACAAGCCGGAAAGTGGGTCGAGATGGAATCGAACCCCCGGGGGATGGCGCTCTCGGAATAGGCAGGATAGATTGCCGCGCTTCCATACCACGATGACAACATATTTCATTATGTTACAGTTTTAGAATATCACTAACAAGAAGTATGGTAAACAAATTATAATTTCATGAGTGGTAGATCAGATATTCTCGTAACAAAAATCGTTCAAATCGTGTTAATCTCACGCGCCGTCTCACTCATATGTAATAGGAATTGGACAGGATAGCGATTGAGATTGACACGAGATTTTAATGATTTTTGTTACGAGAATAGTGCCGCAATTCGCTGATGGACGGGACCGGGCTAAAACTTTCGTATGAGCGGCAAACGGCGGCGGTACGCGACGCTCTGTCGTAGCAACACATTGAGTCGAATATACATTTGTTACCTCCCCCAATGAGGGGTCATTAGGGCCTCAAATGGCCTCAAATGTTCTTTCCAAATCTTTTTATTATATTTAATTTTCGCTTTGCTGCCGCGTACGGCGTAGCGTCATTCAAATATTTATTACATTTTGTTCTTACCGCTCGCCGCCCCACTAAGTCTAATAATGGCGACTTCGTTGTTTAGTGAGATCAATTTATAAATAAATTTTCATCGATAAATGCGTCGTCACGCGGAGGGTGGAAGCCATTCATCAGAACTGCGTCATCAGCAGCTATACATTTACAGTTCTTGATTGAAAATACTACACTCACATGTCAAGTTGAAGAATGTTGCGTGAAGGCATTTACCTACTAGATTTTTTTAAATTACATCTATCTCTATATATAAAATTCAAAGTCCTGCCTGACTGACTTAACTATAAGTACATCAACGCACAGCCCAAACCGCTGGGTCTAGAGATACCAAATTTGGAACGTAGGTTTCTTACGACGTCTAGGGGTGTACTAAGAAAGGATTTTTCAAAATTCCCACGGGAAAGCGAGATATACGCAAACGAAGTTGCGAGGGTTTTACTGATTCCTATGTTGACTGTACTACTGTTATGTATTAATAAGTTCATCTTAAGTCATTTTTTATTCACCGTCTAGAACCGAGAGTTGAAAACAGTCTCATCTTTTCTAAAACTATTCCTGTAGAAAATTTATAGTGAAAACTATTCCATTCTAAACTTTTTAAAGTCACGACGACTGTGTTTTCCCGTGTATTTTTATATTATTTATTACCTGATTGTGTTTCCTTTCTTTTAGATCATATTGTTTTTTAAAGTAAATTAAAAATCTTATTTTTTTTTGTTTCTGAACGAATTGCGTAGCCAGTCCCAAACTAAGAGAAGCATTTGCTATGAGTACAAAAGAAAACCACAACATTTGGTTGCATGGAAATATCTTATCTGCCGTTATGCGAAGCCATGGAAAACTCCCAAAAATAATATTACGTTTAAGAAAAATTGTTGTTAACTCTCATTGGACCGAATTAAAAGTTTTTATATTTATAATGAAGAGGAAGGGTAAGGCCGAGAAGAACAAGAGAGGTAGGGCACAGCGGATAATCCGCTCAAATCAGAGCAGCCCGTCTGGGGAAGGACCTCCACCTTACAGAAGATCGTAGCCAAATAGCATTGGTCTCGGCCATGTTGTGTTCCTACGGTGAGTAAGGTCTCCAGAGCTCCACTTGGGGGGGTTGGGAGGGTTGGCAACGCGTGAGTATTGCTTACGTCTATAGGCTACGGTGACGGCTTATCATCAGGCCGACCGTATGCTTGTTTGCCACCTGTGTGGTATAAAAATAAAAATAAAACTTACATGGATCAAGTGAAGGAAAAAGAGGCCGTCATGCCTGGTGACGGAGATGGCACAAGGGAGACGAAAATAGACGCTGCTGCACCGACAAGAGCGCAGTTCTTAAATTTAGAAAGAGACTTTTATAATAATTATTATAAACTTACCAGGAGGATAATCATGGTAACTGACAGTAGTGTACATGGCGAATGGTGATGCAGCCAGCAGCGACAGCGCCCACAGGATGGCGACGATCTTGAGCGCGCGGCGCAGGCCGGCCATCGCGTACAGATGTAGAGGGTGGCAGATGGCCAGGTAGCGTTCCAGTGAGAATGCTACTATCGTCAGCACTGAGACGTAGGATGCCCTGTGAAAAAAGATAGTGTATTTAATTTTAGGTACATAAAAATAAAAATAAAAATTCATTTATTTATTTTGACAACAAAGGTCCAATTGTTAGTAACTTACAAACTTAAAAACTATAAAAATAATAAAAGAAATTACAAATTAAAATAAAATTAATAGAGCGCAGATTTTTGACACACCAATACGTGTCAATACCGATACAAAATGCCTAATCGTTGGCGCGTCAAACTTGTTTGCGAACGTTATCAGAATTCTGTTGGGACTCAGTCTCATTCTGTTTAGGTGTGAGAACTTCTTTTTACATAGTTCACAAAGTGACGCTTGCTCTTGGATCTAATCGCAATTTTAATTTCAATTCCGTATTCCGTATTATGTAAATTTGAAATCTTTAAACAAATTAAAATTATTATAAAATCGCACCCTTCCTAATTTTTTAATTTACTTATTATTTGGTAAACGTACAATCCGATTTCAGTTTAGTTTAGGATTTAGTTAGCAGAAGGACATTGCGAAAATAGTGTAGTCTGTAAATAGTGCCTAAACGTAACAATCCAATACCGATTGAGCGGATTTTTTTTCTCTAGTAATTACCTTATAAGAATAAAATCGGAATTAAATTAACACTTTACATAAAGTCCGGGTAAGCAGACTTTTGTCATTACAAATGCTATGTAAAAAATACCAGTAGGTTCTATCACAATCTATTGGGTTCAGAAATTTTAGTTTGTAACACTCCGTAAATTCACAAACCTACTGGCATGGCACACCAATTAATGTGCCTAACTCGAAAATTGACGATGAAAAACTTTTTGTTAAGGTTACATTTTTTGAAAGCGCCGCACACCGAAGCCGCTTGTAAAAGTTGTAAACTCGCTGAGCTCACTGTACGGGACACGTATGTGTATGAAACCATTTTATTTTCAAACTAAAAAAATTCAAAATATTTATTCAGAGAGTACCTATGTCCTCACATACATTTTCTCTCGTCAAAGATGACATTCATCATCATCATATCAACCCATAATCATCCCACTGCTGGGAAACGGGTCTCCCTTCAATCGAAGGTGATTAGAGCGTACTCTGCCACGCTGCTCCAATGCAGCAAAGGCCGGTATTTTCAAACAGCCCTAAGGCCACCGAGTTGGTTTAACGACTGTCATCTTTCGACAACAGCCGGGCGGAACCGACGGCTTAACGTGCCCTCCGAAGCACGGTGAAGCTCGACATAACAACACCCATCCAAAAACTGGCTAGAGGCGACGTCGCTTAACTTGCGTTTAGAGTGCGGCACACGGCGACGTTATCGAGGCTCGAGCTCCTCATCAAAGATTATTACATTACATTACAGTATAAACTACTACCATTTCGGAAAGAAAAGAAAAACTCAGACCTGCGTTTGGAAATAAATGTAATTTTTACGAAATAAAATACTTTTAAGTCCACCATTCACTACACGAACCCGGACCCGACTCGCAACCCGGACCCGACCGCGGAGCAATCCGGCGTTGCCCATACACTGCACGAACCCTCCACTCGAAGTATGGCATGTGGAGTTCGACAGGCGCTCGCGGCTAGCAACCGCGGACCTGCGAGCCCGACGCCAACCCATTTGACAGTCTGGCGTACCGGTTCGTCGCTTTCATACACAGGCGGATTAGTCCGATGGCCGACCAATCCGCCAGACCAATCTGCGTGTGAATGGTGGACTTTATGCCTTTTGTGCATGTGACGGTAATGTGGTGCCCAGGCTAATTCTGATTAGGAAATTTTAATCATAAATGCAAAATATAATTTTTAAAATGCATGTGAATTATTCAACAACGCCATTTATATGGACGATTCAAGACGGTGTCACTAGATGGCATTGATCAAACGATTCATATTTCATACACTACGTATCTTACAGCAATCTGTACATTGTATGTCACTTTTTGACAGTTCGCCTTTGACAAAATGTATGAAAATATGCCACAGTAACGCCCTCCTAGAAACGTCACTCACGTTCATACACAAGACACAAAAACATTTTATAAATTGACGACAACGTCTAAATAAGCCATCACTTTTTTGACAACCTATCCTGTTATTAATAAATAAATACATAGTTGTAGTCTACATTCTGGGGTATCACAAAATTATGTTAATACTTAGAAACTTTCAATTGAAATAAAATTGTCTATCGAATAGTAATAAATCGTTTGTGTAATAATGAGAAACATTTAGATGCGAATTGCAACATTCAGTACTAGCAACTCCATTTCAATTAATTAACAAGTTCACATCAAAATACATTTTGGTGTGGGAAAAAAAAACATGTCAAACAGTGTCGTAACGAATTACCCCACTCGGGTTAATTAAAACCTAAAATCATTTTGAGACACTCCATTAAAATCGTTTTGCTTTTTACAGAATAAATAAGTGAGATATTACAAGCATTGTGTTTTTGTTTATTGTTATTCAACAGCCCGGTGGTGGTGCGAATCAAATCATTTGTGTGATTCAGTAAATCGTACACACTGGGAATCCTGTAAAGAATATTTCTTATTTTAGGAATACTAACCGCTCGAAGTCTATATAATTATATTAGTACTACTATCGAATATGGAAAAATATATGCATGAATATGAAAATACAGACGAAAGGAAACATAGAGAAAGCACAAGGAGAAAAGAGATTTCTTTGAGCAATGCAGAGTTCAAACTTAACGTTGTTAGACAAGCTTCTAAACATCAATCTATTAAATATTTTAATAAATTTTTCAGCCGAAGTGAAGACTTCTTGTGTATCAAAAAAAATATTTATTTATTCTTTGGACGAATTTTGACATTTTAATAGTTGACATAATAATAAATGAGATGAGAATAATAATGAATATTGTATAATGCGAGAATGATAATGATAATTTTAATGTATAAAATGTAGTTTACTTATAAATATTTCCGACAAAATGTCTAAAGTCAACTGACATCATAATTATTATTTTGTGTGCGTTAGCTAGCAGTGATCGTAGGTAGGTAGGTACCTACCTACGATCACTGCTAGCTAGCGTGAAAACCTACTATTTTTAAAGGTTTAAAAATAGTAGGTTTTCACGTCATATAGTATACATTATTTGTGTAAATAATGTACTACAATTTCGAAAATAAAATCAAAATTACCACTTGTAAAGGAAATGGCGAAAGAAAACCAGTTACGGCAGAAACACAGTTACTTTTTGACATTTACCAATTTATTTCAAATTAAAAAAAAATACAGCTCTAGGGCAATCTAGGCACATACAGAGAAATTAATTCGGCACCAGACGGCGCAGGTTCGATGCGAAACTATAAGAGTGTTCTTAATTAGTTTACTACGGAAAACTAAAAAAGAAATGATACAACTGCACATCCTATGTTGAGAACAATACACGGAACAAAAAAGGGGGAAAACGTTTGTATGCAATCGAACGTATCTCTCTAACTGTATTTGCTGTCTGTAAGGGTTTGTATTGTATTACGGATCATAAGTATTTCGTTCATGAGATTTTGTGTAGGTATGACAACACTACAAAAACGAAAACAAAACGAATTCATGTCCAAAGAAAATTGTAGACGAGTAGGTACGTTACCAACACACACGCATTTCCACAAAATCTTTACATTGCACAAAATGAAGCCGCAGTCTTTTTTTTATGCCACAAAGTTGACAAACAAGCATACGGCCCGCCTGATGGTAAGCATCACCGTAGCCACCGTAGCGTACGCTTGCAATACCGGGGGTATCACTTAGCGTTGCCAAGCCCTCCCAATCCCCCCAAGTGGAGCTCTGGAGACCTTACTCACCGTAGGAACACAACATGGCCGAGACCAATGCTATTTGGCTACGATCTTCTGTAAGGTGGAGAGACGGGCTGCACCGATTTGAGCGGATTATTCGCTGTGCTCTACCTCTCTTTGGATCTCAACGGATTTTAATCTGTATGAATTGTCCCTATATATTTATTTATTTTTTATTTATTTAATGAAGTTTTTAACAATAGTTATAGTGATTCAAAATGTATAAATTATACATACAAGTATTTTTCAAAATTCCTACTGGAACGTGAGATACACACAACGCAAACGTAGTTGCGCGAGTTTCGATTTTAAAATATGAAACTGAAATAATTTATTTAGGATGTTACGAAACTTATTTTTCACTTACTTAATAATATGGTAATGATAAATAATAAATCGAGTTTGAACCCTTCACGCATTTTTAACACTTACTCACCTCTTCCATTGGCTAATTGTACAAATCTACCGTCTGACTGAACTGGTACTGTTCAAGACGCATAACAACGATACATCCTTTTTGATATAGTTTTCACGTTCTATTTTTCTTTATAATTTTGTCAATGTTTTTATGTCACTTCTTTTTGATATGTTAATTTATTATTACAATTTTTTAGTTCACAATGTACAGTTCAACAGTTTAGATCAATATACAGTCCTCAGTTCACCAGCTCAACAGTTCAAAGGTGTGTAGTTTTACTTTAAACCTAACTACATACATACCCAATATGTTCAAACACGCACTGGCGGCGTTCGGTGTTAACATAGTCTTTCTTCGGTCGGATATCAGTGCAAACAGTTCAATAGTTCAGTTCATCCCGCTCATTAGATCAAGATAGATAGATAGTGTAGTTTTATTGCTACACCCCCAATTAAGTTCAAGCACCAGCTCCGGTGTTTACAGGTACAAAAGACTATTCAAAAGAGGAAGTAATAGAAATAATTAAAAACATTTGAATAAAAATATTTTTAATAAAAACATATTAGGTATAAAGAAGAACATAATTAAAAAGTATTCTAAATGATATTTGAATTTTTTTCTGGCAACGTTTTCATTTGCTCGTCGCAATTTCCTGGAATTAAATTCCCGCAAAGCTTAGTATGTAACTCAACGTACTAGAAGTTTGCAATCACACATTCTCATACATAATATAGTAAGGAAAACAGTACCTACGTTTACATCATAAAAATAAATCATCATTTTGTATACCTGTATTATTTTTGGAACGATAGAGCATGATGGAAAGTTATCTTGATTTTCGAAATTCACTACTCAATATTTTCTCTTCTCCTTTTTCTTACCCATTCTCTCTCTATCACCTTCTTTATAACAGATGTTCATTGCCTGCTAGAAGAGGACAGAAAGAGAGAGAGAGAGAGAGGCATTGGTACGCCTGTCTTAGTCTCGTTTTAGGGTTCCGTAGTACTACAAGGAACCCTTATAGTTTGGCCATGTCCGTCTGTCTGTCTGTCCGCGGTCTATCGCCTAGACACTTAATACTAGAAAGCTGTAATTTGACATGTATGCACATTCAACATTGCACATATTAACAATGCTAACAAAGTGCTGGAACAAAATTTTGAGAAAAAACAATTTTTCGGCTTCCTCCCCTATGTGTAAAGTGAGAAATTTTTTTTTTTCGCACCTCGGGCGTTGTGTGGTATCGATAGATAAGTCTCTTAAAAAACATCGAAGGTGTGGAAAGATCATTTTCCGATACAATGATTTATGCTCGTTTTCACCAACGCCCCCTAGCGGTACGAATAACATAGCTGGAACAAATTGTATGACATAAGATAAGATTATATTCCTAAGAAGGAGGGGCGTTGCGTTTGGTGAAAACGCCATCAAGTGTCTACGATAAATAATTATGTCGCTCCGGCTTCTTCAATATGGATATAATATACTTATTTTCAACACCTCGCTTTCCTTTACACAAGGATTAAAAATAATTAGTCATTATTAAAATATAATGAAAATTATAGAAAGGAACATGCGTGAATAATTCAAAATTACGATAGTATGAACAAGTCTGTTTTAGTTTAATTAATCAATTGTATTATTTGATCATATTAACCCTAACTTGATAAAGGAACTAAAGACTTAATAGGAAAAAAAAGTATAAGTAGTTCCTTCAAAAGATTTTTTGGAAACAAAGGGTACAGTATAATTTCTTAAATATTATGTAAGTAATTTATTAACGTGATATTGATCAACAATCATCTAAGAACCATTATCTTAAGTATATTGAGCCCGGCATTATAACTGTTTTGTCGTTTAGCGTAAAGTAAAATTGAATAATTTTATTTTGCACGTAACTTGTTGTGTAATATGCTAATACTTCATCCCAGAAACGTGTTCGATTTCACAGAAACTTCAGGTTGTCAACCTTTAAAACATTTTTTTTTTTGAAAAAGCATTTATGAAACAGGAGATCAAAAACTTCAAGAAAGTGAACAGAAGAAATAATTAAATCACGTCAAAAATAGAGGTTGAGGAGTCAAGAGATCACATTCTATTGAGATCAGCTCTCAAAGACACAACATTCCAGATGCGATTAAATTTAAAACCATTGGAATTAGGGACTGTCAAAATGGAAGAGAGCAGTGAATGTGATGATTTGGCACTAGACTTAGATACCTAGATAGATATATGCAAGCCACATCCAGTGGCGCTTATTTCCGTCCCATGATGGACAGTACGCAACGCACACATTGACACACTGTTGTTGTGACGTCTTGTGCATCGAAGATGCAGATAGGCGGGAGTTAGTATCATATCGGTGCATTTGTAACTCGCCTTTGTTGTAGCTCGCGTATGTAGCAACTGGTCTACAAATGAAATCGGTGTAGTTCCGCGCACGGCCAGCACGGTACCAGTGTTATTTATTTTTCATCTACCGACCTTTTGTACGCGTCCATTACATTTTAAAAGTTTTAAATTCTCATTTTAAATGAATTTTTGTAGATTCTTTTATGAGAATAAATTTCTTTAACCGTATATATCTATCTAAATAGCGATAGCTTTGGCGATTGAGCAGTCCCAAAGTCACCAGTCGAAGACGCGTCGAGTACACTGCAACATGGTTTTTTCCTAATATTGTTCCTATTAGCTAAAGGCATACTGATGCCATTTGCTAAGACACCGGGCTTTTGAGGGAGCAGCGTAGGGCTCACACCGCGGACACTACGGCTTACCTTATTAGATCGGTCCACCGTTTCGGCGATCGACCACGTGCTCTTCTGCCTTCGACCTGCCCTGAACGACTAATCTCTTTCTCGTATTTAGCAATAATGCCGCCTTGTTGCAATTACACTGGTCTGACAGCTTTGTCTATGTATACTGTGTCTATCTATATATATAAAAGAAAGTCGTGTTTGTTACAACACTTATAACTCGAGAACGGCTGGACCGATTGCCATGGTTTTTGATTTGTTGGATTTGTTTCCGTCCCGAATAGCAGAATACATCTTAAAAACAATGAAAACTCGATTAGGAATAGGGTAGGGGTAGGGTAGGGTAGGGTAGTGCCTCTAAGGCGGAACAAAGTTTGCCGGGTCAGCTAGTTGTAAATAAAACATTTGTTCTGTCTATTCTTGCTCTTCCCCCCGGACCGCTGTCAAGCGCGGACGTCTCAGTGAATGTTATTGGATATTATTGGATATTATTGAAATTAATTTAATAAATTTAAAAATAGTAAAGAGCGTCTTTGAGTGCGGGATTTGAACCACGGCGGCTTGGCACCGAGGGCGTGTTGCTGGCCGTTCTTGACCGTTGAGCCACCGAATGAGCGTGCACCCACGACGAAAATAACGAACTAGTCACTAGGAGCATCACTTAGCTGCGCTACGTCATCAAGCTACGCTACGATCGACTCGTCGTAGCACACGTGTCGTGCGCTACGCGGTGGATACGTCACGCTACGAAGCTGCTACGGTACGCCTATTGGACTACTAACACTTTTTGTTTTTGTTGAACGGATGCATTAATTTTACTGTTTTTCATACCAATTCAATATTTAATTATTTCTTGTACAAAAATGGAAAAAACTCTTAACAAATCACCGTCTGAATCAAATTTAATGGATGTAGAAAGGAAAAATGAACTCGCTGCATCCAGCAGCGATATGATTACACCACCAAACTTTACCACTCAACGTAAAAGACGGAGAGAAGAAGAAATGCTATGTTTAGAAACTTTTAAAGATGAGATGAAGGCATTGATTCAGACCATGCTCAAAAATCAAGGAGCGGAAATCAAAAATATAAAATGTACAGTTACAGAAATAAGAGACATGAATACGAACATGGAGAACACCTTGTCTCTCCTCGCCACGCAAAACGCGGAATTAAAACAAAAAATCGAGCAACTGGAAGTACAACATAGAAGAGACAAAGAATATATTACGATTTTAGAGGATAGACTAGAGGATTCGCAGAGAGAAAGTAGAAAGGCTAATTTTGAAATTAAAAACGTCCCGAAAAGTGAAGAGGAGAGCAAGGAAAAACTCATTGAAATGGTGACTTGTTTATCCAAAACTGTAGGCAGTTCTCTTACGCCGTCGTCTATATCAGACATCTACAGAATCAAGACTAAAAAGGGAAATGTAACCAATCCACCAATTGTGGTCGAAACTACATCCACCATACTGCGAACAGAGTTCTTGAAGCAATGCAAAGCTTACAATATAAAACATCAATACAAACTCCGCGCGCTACATATGGGACTTAAGAAGAATGAGGATAGTCCTATTTTTGTATCAGAGCAAATGACGACTAAAGGCGCTCGTCTGTACTTCCTGGCTAGAGACCTCGCCAAAACGAAACAGTACAAGTTTTGCTGGACGTCCTATGGAAGAGTTTATTTAAGAAAGGCAGATAACGGACCTGTGATTGTCGTTAAAAGTGAAGCGCAGATACAGGGCTTAATGCAGGCCACCTGACTAGACATTACGTCAATATTTTTAGGCAACGTAACGCGTTTTTGCTCATATTACTACTGTTTTTATTGTGTTCTTTTTATTATTATTTTATTGGATTCTCAGGTAATGCATATTTATATTACAAAAATCCATGTATCCATGCGGTGTTCAGTTCCCTCATTGTTATGTACTCGTACTATATCTGCTCTTAACAAAACATACAAACACAAACAATATCACACACACACTAACACAATACCATACAAAATGATATTGCATAATGTCTACACTCACAATAAACACAAGTCTCAACGAAAATCGCAAAAAAATTATGACCTAAAATATACTGCAAATGGATAGTAGCCTAAAAAATTTGCAAGAAATAGACAGTATTCAAATCGCTACATCTAAGCTATCCACTGTTGATGATTTTCTGTCAATTTTCAATAAAAAATGTACTGACTTAACTATTGTCTCTCAAAATATTAGAAGTATTTACAAAAATTTCAATGACTTAATGACAACACTGACCCGTTTTAAATCTGCTATTGATCTAATAATATTAAGCGAATGTAGATTGGATAATAATAAACCTATACCCCAGATAAACAACTACGCGTCATTCTCCACGGTAAACCATATTAATCGATGCGATGGGGTGGTAGTATACGCGAAGAAGACGTCTAAAGCTAAAGTAAAAGAAGTAAAACTAATTCATGCATCTTGCTTACAAATTACATTATCTAACATTACGATTCTAGCTATATATCGTTCTCCATCAAATACTAATGCAGATAAATTCATAGACTCGTTAAACCTTTATTTAGAAAGTATAAAATCACACAAAAATATTATAATAGCGGGCGATATAAACATAAATATTATAGATAAAAACATCGGTCAATCATACGAAAACAAAAACAGACTGCTGTACTTAAACATGTGTTCATTACATGGCCTATTACCAGGTCATTATTTGCCAACAAGGGGAAACAACTGCCTAGACCATTATATAATAAAATTAGATACTTCAAAGGCAGCGTCCATATCGGTACTTGAGACGTCTATCACTGACCACCTGATGATACTGCTGAACCTATCTAATTCAATAAAACTTAATAATAATCATAAGCTGCGGACAGACATCAATTATGAGAATGCGTTAATTAGTCTTAAGGAAAGTAATTTATCAGATCAAGCTTATTCATGTAATAATCCTAACTTTTTGACTGACCTTATAATACAAAAAGTAAGTACTTGTCTTCGAGAGAACACTGTTAATAAGATTATCCCTAGTAAAAATAGAATCATTAAACCTTGGATAAATGAAGGTATTTTGCGATGTATTAGAAACAGAAACAAGATGCAGTTAAAGCTCCGACAAGACTCTACAAATGAAATATTAAAAATAACTTATAGAAGGTACCGAAACTTTTGTAACAATCTAATAAAAAAGACTAAAAGACAATATGAACGTGATCTTCTATCAAAAAACAAAAATAACCCTAAATATCTATGGAAAACTATAAATGACATGACTAACCGGAAAAAGGACAAATCTCAAAATATAGACTTATTGGAGACGCGTCCTACACCGCATCAATCAGTGAACGAGGTCAACACTTATTTTGTTAACATAGGTCGAAGCTTAGCTGAAAATACGCGCTCGGTATGCACACAAACGCTAGTGACGCTTTCCTAAATTTCAAGTTTCCTCATTTGCGTTGTTAGAGACAGACACAATGGAAGTATATACAACACTAACGAGTCTTAAATCTGACAGCGCTACGGGCTGGGATAATATACCAACACACTTTCTGAAACTAGCACACGAAGTTGTCGTACCAATCATCACACACTTGGCTAACTTATGCTTCTCTCAGGGAGTTTTTCCGTCAGCTCTAAAGCAAGCTATAGTCACGCCTGTGTACAAGAGTGGGGACAGGGGAGATGTGTCCAACTATAGACCTATCTCTGTACTTCCTGCCATTTCAAAAATATTGGAAAAGCTTATCAACAGGCGACTGTTATTATATATAAATAAATTCAGCATTATTTCCAGTTCTCAATATGGATTCAGAAGTGGTGTGTCGACAGAGGACGCAGTTACAGATCTGACAAAGAAAATTGTGCAAGCAGTTGACAGTGGCAAAAAGTGTATAACGGTCTTTTTAGACTTGCGAAAGGCTTTTGATACTGTCTCTGTCCCCATTCTTGTACGCCGACTTGAGAAGGTTGGTGTAAGAGGCATTCCGTTGGAGCTCCTAAAGGATTACCTCAATAGCCGTACTCAAAGTATAAAAATAGGAGAATTTGTTAGTGAACCATCTTTTGTGACATACGGCGTGCCACAAGGTAGTGTCTTGGGTCCAACTCTTTTTCTTCTCTATATTAACAACCTTTGCAATATGAAAATGGCCAGATTTTTTCTTATGCAGATGATACTGCTATTGTGTTTACAGGAGCAACCTGGAATAAAGTCCGAGAAACTGCAGAAAATGGTGTTGCCAGGATAGCCACTTGGCTAAACAACAATCTATTAACGCTTAACACTGAAAAAACTAATTACATTGCGTTTTCAAATTATAATAGATCACAACCCAATACGGACTTCAATTTGAAAATCCACACATGTAGCACACGTCACAGTTGCTCCTGCGATTCAATATCTAAAACAAACAACAGTAGATACCTAGGAGTTTTGGTTGACCAGAGGCTATCCTGGCATGCTCACATAGATTTAACTGCAAGTCGTATTCGAAAATTAACATGGGTCTTCAAAACTTTAAGACACGTTGCAGATAAACATCTTTTAAAACAAATATACTTATCACTGGCGCAATCAGTATTAGCCTATTGCATCCCAGTCTGGGGTGGAGCTACTAGGATTAAATTCTTGGAGTTGGAAAGAGCACAAAGGTCACTATTAAAAATGATGCATTTTAAACCTTCAAGATTTTCTACCACTGATCTGTACCGTTTATGTGATCTACTTTCGGTTAGAAAGCTCTATATCCTCAACTCTCTCCTAAAACTTCATAAAACCTTGCCATATGATCCAAGAAACCCCATTGGGAGGCGTAAATATGCAGTCGCACCGGTGTTTTTTGTCAAAACCACATATGCTAGAAGACAGTTTGCTTCACAATCGACCTATGTATATAACTTAATGAATAAAAAACTTAACATCCACTCCATGAATCGACACACCTGTAAGAAATCTTTAATTAGTTATTTGAAATCCTTAGACTACGATGAGACTGAGGCATTATGTAAATATACATTATAAACACAAACACGTTTACACACACACACACACACACACTCTCGAACACACACACACACACACACGCATACATACACACACACACACTACAACACACTACAACACTCAAATACGCTGTTGCAACCGCATGGATCACGTTGCCTGAGACGTACATACTTAAATAGCATGAGGATTTTTCCTATTTTTTCTATTTAATTATAATTACTTGCTCCAAATTATTAAAATGTTGAAATTTTCACTAGTGTTATATCAAGTTGTTTATTTTTAAGTTAATGATTAAAGAGGTATGGAAGAGCGGGGTTCTCTAACACAGGTATTTATATACTTAAAAGAGAATCCCAATCAAAAGTGAATTAATGTAAACTTAAGCTTATGAATAAAAGATTATTATTATTATTTTTATATTTTATTTTATCTCGGTCTTTTTTTTAACCGGGTTACTGGTATACACGGGCCTAAGCCAAGTATATACCAGGATTGTTGGGTTGTTATTGTTACATGTGGGTTGGTAATGTGGATGAATCGGGCTGGACCTGTAGAAATTTGCGGACTATACGGCAAGTATTTAAAATTACAGCTTTTTGAGCAAGCTTGAAAATGTGTCGCGGCATGTTTAGGGTTTGCAGAGATTGGTGTAATTGTTTGGGTATCACCCCGGTGGTTGAGAGAACGATGGGAATTATAGTAACTTTCTGAAGCTTCCATAGCCTCATAATTTCGTCTTTTAAGTCTATATATTTCGTAAGTTTTTCTGCTATTGTGGACTGTAAGTTGTGTGTGTTTGGGATGGCAATATCTATTAAAAATCCGGTTTTATCAATTTTATTAATAATAGTTATGTCGGGTCTGTTATAGTGGACTGTTCGGTCGGTAAGTATGGCTCTGTCAAAGTACAATTTTGTTGAGTCGTTTTCTAATACGGTGTCTGGTTCGTACTTATAATAAGGCTGCGTTGCTGTAATGAAATTATGTTGTAGTGCAAGTCTTTGGTGTATGATATTAGCTACTTGGTCATGTCGGTGTTTGTAGTCAGTTTGTGCTATGGATTTGCATGCTCCTGTAATGTGCTGTATCGTTTCTGCTGAACTGTTGCATTTTCTACATACATCTATTGTTGTGTTTTTCATAATGAATTTTTGGTAATTTCGGGTTTCAATAACCTGATCTTGGATAGCTATCATAAAGCCTTCAGTCTCTGGAAAAAGTTCACCGCGATTGAGCCATGCGTTCGACGCCTCTTTGTCGACATTTTGGTGGCACAAATCTTGGTGATGTCTTCCATGCAGAGACTTTCTAGCCCATTCATCGTGTTTGGTTTTCTTGTCTATAATCGATTCGTTCTTCTGTAATGTATTGTCGTGTAAATTTAAAGGTGTCAACTTGTGGTCGCTCTGTACTGTAGATTTATGGAGTGTGGAGTATTCTGTTTTACCGAAAAAATATTGTCTGAGGTTTGTTATCTGACTATTATGTAGATTTGTGATGTCGATAAGTCCTCTCCCTCCTTCTTTTCGGGGCAGCGTTTGTCTTTGCATGCAGGCTCTAGGATGATGTTTCCTATGTTTCGTCATGCTTGTGTTAATTGTCCGCTGCAAGTTTTTCAATTCTGATTTGGTCCAGTTTATTATGCCGAAGGAATAGGTGAGTATGGGAATAGCAAAGGTGTTTATTGCTTTTATTGTGTTTCTTGAACTTAGCTGAGAACGTAAAATTATATTAAGTCTGTGTCGGAATTGTTGTGTCAATTTCTGTTTTGTGTCTTTGTCTTGAATGTTCCGTGCTTGTCTGTACCCTAAATATTTATATGTTTCCTCCTCACCAAGTGGTTCTATATATTCTCCAGTTTCTAACATGTAGTGTTCTTGATGATACTGTCCGGCTTTAATCGAGTTAATTCTGCATTTATCCAGTCCAAATTCCATTTTTATATCCTTAGTAAATTGTTCTACTAAGGTGGTTAATTGATTAAGTTGGTTTTCACTTTCTGCATACAATTTGATGTCATCCATGTAAAGTAGATGATTTAATATAACTTGTCCATTAGTTGGTCTGTCAGTATGGTAACCATGCGGAGTGGAATTTAATATGTTGGAGAGTGGGTTTATAGCTAGACAGAACCACAGAGGACTCAGCGCGTCACCCTGGAAAATACCGCGTTGTATTTTTATATCAGTGGTTTCTATTGTGCTTGTTGGGGACATAAGTTTAAGTCGTGTTGTCCAGTTTGTCATTGAAGTCTTTAGAAAAGTTACGATTTGTGGGTGAACTTTGTATATTTGTAGTATCTGTATCAGCCAGGAGTGAGGAACCGAGTCATATGCTTTTTTATAATCGATGTACATGGTATGGAGATCTGCTTTAGCTTTCTTAACTTTATTTAAAACTACGGAGTCTATAATTAATTGTTCTTTACAACCTTGACAAAATTTGCGGCATCCTTTCTGTTGTTCGGCCAGAATGTTATTGGCGTCCACATGATTATAAATCAGTTCTGCAATACAGGATGTCACAATTTTGTACAGGGTCTGTAAACAAGTGATTGGTCTGTATTTGGCTGGGTTACTAGGATCATTACTATCTTTTGGGATCATGACTGTGGTACCCGCTGTTATATAAAGTGGCATCAAATTAGGATTATGAATAAAGTCATTTATAAAATTTAATATGTATACATGTGTGTTCGTGAGTTTTTTGTACCAGTAGCTGCGTATATAGTCAGATCCTGGTGCTTTCCAGTTATGTAACTTTTGTAGTACTTTTGCAAATATGTCGGGTGTCACGTGTTCAAATGTCATTGGCTGTGTAGAAATGTTGCTGTTATTCGCTTCTGTCTGTATCCACTCTGCATCCGTATTGTGTTCTACGGGTTTCTCCCATATGCCCGCCCAGAAGCTGTGTAAATCTTCTGTAGCAGGATATGTGGGATCAGTTTCAGTATTATCGTTCTCAACATTATTACTTGAGGCTTGTTTTAAATTACGTAAGAAAAGTTTTTCGTTATTGGTAAATTGTGTGTTTTGTTGTTTCCTGTCTGTACATGTTTTATATCTCTGTAAACGACCTGATAGGACTGAAAGTTTTTGTTTGAGTGTATCTAGTGTGTGTGTCAGTTGTGTGTTTGGTTCTTCATGTGTGGAATGAATTTTGTATTGTTGTATGATCTTGTGTACTTGTTCAGTTTGTTTTCTACTTCTATTGCCGTTAATGAAATGAGTGAGTCTTGCTATATGTTTTCGTAATTCTTCTAGTCTTCGTTCTAGTCGTTTTTGCCAGTTTGGTTTATATTCTTGTCGATGAGGTCGGGTTGTGTTTGTGTCCGTTGTGTTGAGGTTTATTTTAGTGCCATTAACTTTAGCCGCTGTCCATGCAGCACAATATATGGCAGTTTGTAACTGATCAAAGTTTGTATCTCTATTAATATAATTCGGGAGCACAACTCTATCAATGTGCTCTATTATCTGGGCTAATTTCCTGGATGACTTTTGTTTAGGAATGTATGTAGGTTCTGTTTATTGCACTAGTGTTTTTGTAATGATCGAAAGCTTGATGAAATGTTTCAACTATTTGCGACTGCCATTCTATTTGAATTGGGTTTGGGGTTATTATGGGTTCTTCTAAATTTATGTTGTTTAGTAAGTGTGCTTGGCTATCATAATTATTTACCGTTTCATTATTTAAATCATTTAAAAACTGAATACTACTATTATTTTCTGTATTATTTGAGTCTAATCCCAGTAAAGCTGATACCTCTTGTTTAATTATATTTAATCTATCATCATTTATGTATTTGTTATTTATAATTACTCTTCTTTGATCTGCAATTCTTTGTTCGCTCAAATGGTTGAGTGAAGGGAACGCGTTTATAAATTCTTGATGAAGGCGTTTCCTATAGGCTGTTTTATTTGTTTCTAATTGTGTAATTCTGTAATAGATACGTATTATTGTTTCATTGTGTTCATTGGTCCACTTCATACGAGGGTTATTCTGTGTGGGTCTTAGGTGTATGTTTGATATTGCGTTTGGGTTCAGGCGCGTGTGTTGTGTACCTGGATTGTATGGTTGTGTGTCTGAGATACTCGAGTTTGGATGCGGGGTGAGGTCTACTTGTACGTTTGTTGGGTATTGAATGCGTAGTGTTTCTTTAACTTCTTCATAAATCTGATCTATTTCTTTTTGTGGTAATAACTTTCTTCTTACTATTGCCCTTCTTTGATCTCCTACTCTTTGACGGCTAACTGACATATCAGGAAAATTTTCTACAAATTTCAGGTGGAGTGGCTCAAGATAGGTTTTTGTGTCTGTGTCTAATCCGGTTAATATAAGGTAAGTGCGCATAATGAACTTGTTCATTTCAGGTGTCCATCTCTTTCGAGTGCGCGATTCCCTCGAAGTGGGTGCGAGTTCATCGTCAGGAATGACGTCTTGCACAACACTTTCGCGAGTACTAAATGATGACAGGGTTGACGTTCGCCTTGTCATGTACGATGGGCGAGTAGAAGGGATGGATGAAAACAACGAGTTAGTATCATCGCCCGATATTTCGGCTGTAGCTTCGTCGTCGTGAGCCCGCCTGTTCAACTCGCGGCGATCGGCTGTAGTATTTTGTGTGACGGGCGCCCGCCTGCTCAACGCCTCGTCACCGGTGATTCGTATACTGAGACACCCAGCACCGGCTCCAGGTGTGCCCCGGCGACCCCCGGGCAGCGACCGCAAATCATATTTTCTCTTACTTGGCTCCATGTTGGGGGTTGTTGTTTGGGAATGATTGGTTCGAGGAGGGTATTTCGGGTGTTATGAAATTTTCATGTTAGTACCTCCCATAAGGGGTGTTTGGTCGAGTTGTGCTGACCTAAGAATGTGCCTGCTCCTCTTTAGCCCCCCCACCGCGACAAGGTTCATTCCCTGGGGGGGTTATTATTATTATTATTCTCAGCAGCGATATCTCATTTCTGGAGATGTGGTCAAATCTATATTAATTCTTATTCTCTAGTAATTTTTCATTTGCATTCTTATTCTCTTTGTAAACATGAAGACCCTTAAGTTCATTATTTAATATTACTTCCATGATCAAGATTGATTTAATTTGGGGAAGTTCCCATCGCGCACCCGATCCGAGGGATCGGATTACATTTTAACTGGTTTATTTTTACACAATTTAAATCTGGTTACACACGACTCAATTTTTTAATACGAGTATTTTTAAGGAGCACAAGAACTTTTCAAGTTATGTATGCTATCATAGAAGAAAGAAGAACTCTGTCTAACGAACTTGTCCACAAAGTATCCACAAAGCTTGTACCCGTATGAACTCAGAGAAAAACACTTTTAGTTCCCGCGGAACAGCATCTAATGGTACGGAGAAAACTACATCTAGGCCAGTGAAAAGCTCACCTAGTTTCCAATATACCTATGTAAAGATAAACTCAAACATAACAAAGTGTCGGTAACCGCTAAGCCCAAAGGTTTTGAAGTTATTGATTTTGATAGGGGGGAAAATATGTGGATGTTGCAGAATGTTTAATAACGCTATATTGCCGGAATTTGTGGTGTTAAACCCTTTTAGAGTTATTTGTATAAACTCTTGGGTTTTCAAGGAAATTCTTAATAATTATATACACGTATTCGAGTACATTTTTAGGGTTCCATAGTAAAACTCTAACAAGGAACCCTTATTGTTGTGATAGCCCGGTGTGATGGTGCGCTGGTAGTAGTATTCTGTGCTGATAGTGAGTGAGTCTTCGACACCAGAGATTCGATTCCCGCTCGGGAGAAATATTTATGAGATGGCATTTGTGTTCTCGAGTCTGGGTGTTTTCTAGTCCCACTAATATTATAAAGGAGAAAGTTTGTGGGTATGTTTGTTACCTCTTCACGCTCAAATGGCTGGGCCAATTTTTATGATATTTGATATGTAGGTAGCTGATATTTTGGATTAACACAGGTACTTTTTATTCCGCAAAGTATGTCAAAAATCTGATATAGATGGCGCTGCTGTGCATATAATTAT
Organism: Endotricha flammealis; assembly: GCA_905163395.2. Classification (NCBI taxonomy): domain Eukaryota; kingdom Metazoa; phylum Arthropoda; class Insecta; order Lepidoptera; family Pyralidae; genus Endotricha; species Endotricha flammealis. Next base: position 351,182 of record LR990871.1, on the reverse strand, counting down.
ATTTACACTAATATCCGTTGTCTGATACCCATAAGCCAAGCCTAACTTTATTTATTTATTTTATTTATTTATTTGACAAGATTATAACACCTTTACAGTTAAAAACCAAAGCGATGCTACAACTAGGTATTTAATCAATTATCTTTTACATTTTCATAATTTTCTAAATATTTTTGTAATACTTCAATTACCTTTGTTAGGCTGGTATGAAATATGTCAACCTCTTTTGACAAAACATTTAGTAACTTTATGGCTCGTGACAAAGGCGCAAATTTTAACATGTTTGTCCTAGCTGATGGCACCCAGAAAGTGTCTGGTTGACGGCGCGCGCCCAGCGTCGGCACTTGCAGCTGCATCATCTCCAGCACCTCTGGAAGATGCACGCGCCCACGAAAAATACTCAGCACGAATTTCACCAATGCAACGTCCCTCCTCACTGCCAACCTATTATACCCAACCATGCCTATCACAAATAAGCTCGGGTACATAAGAGGATAAAAAGGATAGACTCCGTACTCTTTCCTGTATAAAAATCGCGTAAATTTATTTTGAATTTTTTCAACCATATGATTATATTTATTCTCATACGGAGTCCATATAATGGCACTGGTTTCTAAGTGACTTCGCACTAACGCATTGTACAGAATTTTTATTGTAAAATTACTACGAAAATCCTTACACTGCCTTAAAATAAAACCAAGGCGTTTAAAGGACCTACTACATATTTCCACGATGTGTTTACGAAAAGATAAATCCGGGACCATCTTCACACCAAGATCGCGTACTCGCTCCACGCGCGGTATACTAACTGCGTCCATCTCATATGGGTATTGTATAGGGAAATGGGCTCGGCTGTAAGTCATCACTGAACATTTGTCCACATTGAAATAAAGTTTATTAGCCTTACTCCACAATTGGACTTTCTCAATGTCATTCTGAAGCCTCTCGCAATCTCTTGTACTTTCTACTCTTCGACCCACAGGTCTGACCTATCTCGAAGATCAGTGTGTACTGAAATACTGTAACATGTTTTTCTGAAAATAAAGATTTATTATTATTATTATTATTATTATTACAGCTAAAAACAATTTGAGATCATCCGCAAAAAGCAAACACCTGGTCTCGTCCACCACCGCTGGGAGGTCGTTGACCATTATGAGGAACTCTAATGGCCCGAGATTACTACCCTGACTTACGCCCGAAAACGTGTAATATGGCCGAGACTCGAACCCGCATACTCCACATACTGTCTACGTTCCGCCAGGTAACTCGCAAAAATTTTTAATAAGTGTTGCGTGAAGCCAATAGCCGCAAATTTACTCAGAAGTATGTCATTATCCACAGTGTCAAATGCTTTTCGAAAGTCAAAATACGCCACGTCTACTTGACCCCCGGCATCCATATTTGGCGACAAATATGACACCAAAGAAAGCAAATTACTACCCGTACTCCGACCCGGCCTAAAACCATGCTGGGCATTGGACAATTGAGCTCTCACTTGAGCGTAAATACCCCTATGCAACACCGACTCGAATACCTTGGCAAACGCAGACAGTACCGCCACTGGTCGGTATCCCCCCACCTCAGTATTTGACCCTGCCTTTGGAACCGGGATTACTCGTGTTATCTTCCATAAGTCAGGGTAGTAACCATCCTTAAGACATAAATTAAATATATGTAATAACGGTCCTTCAAAAACCGAACCACAATCCTTAACAACAAAAGATGGTACCCCGTCAGGACCCGCTGAAAGTTTAGGCTTTAAACGTCGGAGTGCTCCACGCAGGTCGCACACACTCAGCTTATCGACATGAACGCGCGCCGCCCCTCCGCTCGAACCCGCCGACCTCTCAGCCTCAGCAGGGTTCAACTCAGGCCTCGTACTACTATAAACCGAGTGAAAATATGAAGCAAAACACTGCGAACACTCGGACTCACTCAATACCTGTCCATCCTTTGTAATACGCGCCCTTTTATTTTTGGATCGTTTCGACTTTATAAAGTTCCAAAAGGATTTGGGTTCATTTTTTATATTCAGCTGAAGTTTAAGTTGATACGATTCATAAGCTGATTCGAGTTTACGCTTCACTCGAGTTCGACATCTAGAAAACTCGTTATAATCAGACTGTAAACGCGAGACTTTATATATTTTGTGATATCTCCATTTTCGTTTAATTTCCTGTATTAGGTCACTAGTATACCAATCTGGATAAGAATACTTATTTTTATTACTATTTATGATTTTTTTCTTCATCGGCACTGAATTACTGATATTTTCATTGACTAATTCATAAAAATAATTTAAAGCTACGTTAGGATCATCAATTTCGTACAATACGCGCCAATTTATACATGTGAAATTATAATATAAGGTAGGAAAATCCGCTTTATAAAAATTCCATTTCGGTTTGTCATTAATAATAACATTGTTATGGTTCAACCTCCCGTTTTCTAATAATGAAGGCTGATGATTACCCAAGGTGTGCGCGCGCATCCTCACCGTCAACAACAACGGAGGATGGTGAACATCCACATCAACTAGTGTGTCATCTGACAACTGCACCCTTATGTCACTCGCCATAAATGTTGTCAAAACTAAATCTAGTGTGCGATTATTAATATTTGTTATATTATTTACCTGGCTAAATCCACAGTAAGCATTGACATATTCCAAGTAACTTCGTATTTCTACCGTCGTAGACGGCATATTAAAGTCACCAATTACTATCACATTTTCGTATTTAACACATACATTTTCTAAAATATTAAACAATTGCATATATTCGTTAGCATCGCATTTAGGAGGAATATAAACCACACAACACAAAAACATGCAACTGCACAAGTGAACAGTCGCGCAAACTAGTTCGAATGAGGCTGTGTTCACATTGCTCACAGGAACGCGTTTTAACTCGACATGTGATCTCGCTGCTAAAAACACTCCTCCTTGCTTCCGCCCATCCTCTCTGTCACACCGAAGTATTTTAAACTCGGGTGGTATGAGTTCTCCATCATGTATCGAGTTATTAAGACCCGATTCAGTAATAGCGTACAAATCACATTCCGAAGCCAGAATATTTGTTAAAAATGTATTCGTTTTCGTCCGCAGTCCTCGTACATTTTGATAATAGATGTGAAGAGTCACGTCATTCCACCTCCGTGGTATCAGAGATTTTATTGGAGTTTCGAAACCACACCGATTCATTAAATCGAGCATTCCGAGGCCAGCTCTCCACGTTATTTACTTTATCGAACAGGGACTCAGGAACTCCCACCATGAACGAAGAGTAATCTCTTTTACTCTTAGGGACAATTTTCTGTATTTTTACGTCCTTAGAACCACATAAATCTTCAACATGATCACATATAGCCTCCTCCGTAGTTTCCGGGTGAAGCGACCACACGTGTAAGAACTCCTTCTTTTCAATCGCTTGTATTTTGGAAATTTTCTCATTTCCACCCTTTTGGATAGACTTTTTGCCACTCTTTTTAGAGCTCACTGTTGTCCACCTACCAGGTTCATCATCATTTACGATGCTGCTGCCTGCGCCTGTGTCAACTTTCTGGCCCAAGTCGGCTACCCGCTCCCGCTTATGCAATGTAGGCGCATCTTTAACTTTTGAACGAACTGTCGCTCTGCGCGCACGTTCCGTCATTGCAACTTGCGATGACAGCGCAGGTACCTCCAAACCAATCACTGTCTCTTTCTCACTTTGCAAATCACCTATCTTAGCCATGTCGCCCTTCTCACTTCTGGCCGTACTGGTTGACGAAATCATAAACTTGTCAAATTTAAGTGATAAATTCTCAATTACCTTCGATTGTTCACTAATGGTTTTGAGATAATTATCCAATGTCCGCTGTTGATCCTCAAGTTTCTTATTTTGAGCTTCAATCGTCGTCGTTTGGCTCGCGATTTTTGTTGTTAACGCTGCCACTTTCTTCGACAAATCACCCAGTGCCGTTTCTACGTTTAGAGACATAGACATTTAGACATTTAGACATTTTTACAATTAAATTTTATTATATTACACGGAGACAATGTTCGCGTGTCAAAACCGAGGGGGGGACTTACTTCAGTAGGTGGCGCTGCTGTGTGAATTATGTAGAATTTATTTATGTTATGTTCGAAACTAAATAGCGGTGCATAATTAAATTAATTACACATATCCCCAACACATTATTAAAACTAATTGCTGAGACAGAAACTATCTTAACTAATAATTCCAATACTGTTTTCACTAATTGAAATTATATTATATGACAAGGTGGTGTGAGCGAGACGAGAGGTGTTGGGCGCAGACAAACCTAATTGGACGAGGGTGTAGGTACATCCAACATGTCGTACGCAGGTGGTAACAAAAGATTAGTATTTGGGACTTCATTATATAACTTAGAAGACATACAAGCTAATAAAGTAATAATAAACATTAGTTTCATTTTTATGGTTCCGTCGTAAACAATTAACCACTATAGCTTCGAAATGTCGTCTGTCTGTCCGTCGTCTGTCCGCGGTCTAGCTCCACGAAAATATACTAATGATATAGAATAAGCAAGCAGAGCGTAGCAAATACGGAGTCATATACCGTGTATGGCCCGGCACGCACTTGACTGTTTTATTAAATAAATATAGGGAATGATTCTGACACTTTATAAAACGAAATAACGAGTGACTATGAGTTTATAAGAATAACATGTCTTTCACGCCTTCATCGTTAAACCTATCGTTATAAAATTCTACAATCAAATAAACAGAATAAAAAAATGCATGACAACGTGAACGTTGTCAGACAAGCAGCACGCTTTTCAGACTTGTCATTTTTTGTAAAAACAATCGTGTTCCGAAAAAAAACATAATTGAAAATCACATTGGGCGTATTCACTGTGATTTGTTTATTTACCAAAAAAAAAGAGAAGTTTAAAAAAATTCCAATCAAATATGCCATTTCAAAGCCTGTGTAACCTTATGTTGTACTAGCGCATCCTAGCTTCGCACGGGTTTCACTAATAATTTTTTGAAAATATAATGTGGTCTATGTTACGAAAGAATTTTTGAAATCGTCCCTGTAATTTTTGAATATATTTGGTTACAAACAGAAATACATACAAATCTTTCCTCTTAATAATATTGTGATAGATATGATGTATTTAAAATACTTCACCAATCACGTTGACTAATATTATGTTAAATAAAAGGTAAGGGACGGAGGGAAAAAACCGCAAGAAACTCAACAGATTAATAATAATATATTTTATAATTACAAGTAAATATACTATCCTTATCCTTACTAATATTATAAATGAGAAAGTGAGTTTGTTTGTTATTCCTTCACGGCTTGACTAAGCAGCCGATCATTATGACAATTTGCATACATATTTTTAGGGGTACAGAGCCCAACATAGGCTACTATTTATCCCGTGAAAGTCTGTTGTTCCAATGGGAAAATAATTTTTCTACTATAGAGGGCGCTGTATCAGCCAACAGATGGCGCCACAATTCGCGCTATGGGTTGTTTTGTTGTCAAACGAGATCGAAGTCATAAAATTAACGCGAGCGTTGCCGTGGGGAAAAGCTGGTTTAATATATTTACACAAAATTACATTTAATCCTGAATAAAATAATACTATTTCCAAAATATAGAGTTTGTGATAAAGGCCAAGGAAAAAGGTTTAAACCGTGCGCAAATTTTTAAATGCAGCTTAACGCCATACCACTTTCAAAGTATTTTAAAAGATTAACATAACGTAGCACTCAAGACTCGACTTTAGGAGCTCTCGAGCACTGAAACAACATATAACTCGATCCCACTCGACGTTACGCCGTTCAAACACGCAGCAACAGTGCTTTCACGACATTTTCAACATCTTACACGTTATTTGGGTCTGTGAAAGGGTACGCGACCCTGAAAATCCCTTTATGCTATTCTCAAAGGATCTCCATTGAGAGAGAGACAAAGCATGTTTGTGATTAACTTCTTTGTCATTTTGACGAAACATGTTGATTGCTTTTGTATATTATTTAAGAAAGTGTAAGAAATATTTATTTGCGAAACTGTTGTGTTAAGAAACTTTAAAAAGTCCGTGGTAGAAGACTGTATAGTTGAAAGGAAAACTAGCACGGATAAGCTGTTTTAGCTAGAATAGTTACCGAGTATGTAATAACCGACAAACTTTCATGAAAACGTACAAATGTCATAAAAGGCGACATTACACTCATCTGCAAGCAAGCAAAGCGTAGCAAATACTTGATTATGGGTCGATATGAATACGACAACATCTTACCCAGAATATATTATATTACAGTATGTATCATTATCAGTCATTATCTTGTCCGGTCGTGCGTCAGTTTATAACAACGTTTGTAACATTAATGGTTCAAGGCTCAAGGTTGCATCTTGTGCAAATGGCAGTCCGCTTGTTAACGGCGTATTGTGTGACGGAACAATGCGACCATGCTGGAGATTGCACAACGTATGGGCGGGCGGATCAATTCCGATCATGATCAAATTATCTTAGCAATGAACGACGTAGTTTTTTAATGAAGCTATTTTAAAATATGTGACGGGATGATAAAATTTATTACTTGTACTTCATTGTTAACGATTTAATGTAGAAAAGAGGTTCATTTTGCGAAAAGTACATTTTGAAAAAGGTGTATTTTGAGAAAGATGCAAAACGTTCGTGGGTAAAACATTATTTGTATAAAAAGGCTCAAATGGATCAATCGACTGTTGGTGAACGATTTCAGAATCGCATTTTGATTCTTTAAAAGTGTATTATGAGAAAGTAATACTTTTAATTAATTTGTAACTCAATAGACTGTTATATTACAGTTCCCGTTGCTTCATTTGTATCCTCCGCTGCAGCTCGTTGATAAATTGGTAGAAATACGGAAACCATAATTTACAAACTACATATGATTTTCTGAGACAAAGTTAAGTAGCCTGCAGCTGGTAAAATCCACAACCGCTAAAATCATAAGTTCAATTATTGTCCTGAACGTAGTGTTTCGCAAAATTTTACCGTAACTTTAACTCAATTTTTACTAAAACATCGATATTGAATACAGTAAAGTAACTTCGGGTTACTGCATGAATAAAAATGACTGAATAATAAAAACGGTCAAGTGCGGACCGGCGCGAATAGTAAAAGTTCCGTATATGCCATAAAGTTTGGAATTTTTCGCAAAAAAAAAGTCAAGTCAATGGGTGAGGTTTTAGGGTGTGAGCCGCTCTCTAGTCAAAATTCTGTGTTTACGATTTAGCAAATAAAAAAATCCAGTTAATTCGGCACCTTTGTATTACACACTTAGTCAGTCAGTTTGTCTCTCGAGTAAGTCCTCTGTTCTCTCTCTCAAGAAGTCCCATCTTGACTTTGGGGACAACTCGGACATTCCTGATTTTTATAACCTATATTCGTCATCAAGATAGAATCGACATTAAATTTGTTTTCATCATCTACCATTATTCTGTCAACATACTCTCCTTTATAATTCGGAATCAAATTCACAACTAAACGATTAATCGCATCACGTGTCCATTTTCACTATTAATCAATTTGACTGTACCAGGACATAATAATTAATATCAATTAATTAAGATACCTTTGTGCATGAATGTTCTAAATGTTAAATGATATTAGTGCATGTTCCCAGTAATATCTACATTTCAGTTAATTTTCAGTGCAAATGAAATGTTTCAGTGCAATTTAAATGTTTCCAGAAATTGAATAAGCAATAGGAATTTGTGAATAGGAGGTGTTCGTAATATGTTGTAATCGTGTTTCATAGTTTTGCTGTTATTTCTGTACTACTCATTGCCGGCTATTGCCCCGTCTTCATTCCGCGTATATTACGCAATGTTTTATATTACCTAGTTTTATATATATTTTATATAAAATGTACGATATATTTTTAAATGACAAAAAGGCCGTAACTGGTTTTTTTTTCATCAGTGGTCATTTTGCTTTTGTTTCCGAAATTGTAGTAATTTATAGAGTAGATTAATTATACAAATCATTTATTACTGTATATGTACTCTCTCTCTCTGACAACGAACGTGTTTGTAAATACCTAACCCTGAATCTTTGAATGAACGCACGATTGGATTTTTTCGTGTTAAAATTTTAAAAAATACAAAAAATCCGTTATTCTGAGATAACTATAACAGTTAGACATATTATGCTGTTGCAACACTTTTTTAGATGATACTTACGCTTCAGAGATGAGTGCTCGCAGTTTGCAGAACACGATGCCGAGGCTGTACGGGTACTGGTGCCAGTACACCGATAAGTCGTTAGGGAGACCTGCAACAAGTGCGTAATATTAGAAAGCTAGAAAATAGGAGAACAAACAGAGAAATTTTTGTTAGAGGGTGATAAATATAATGTGTTGGGTACTATAAAAATAACTTAAATTATGTAATGGTTTTTATTGCGATTTTCATTGACAAATATATTTTTTTTAGAAGATATAGCGATTCACGTAGAAGATAATACTTTTCTCAAGAGAGAAACTATCTCCACGCCCGAGAAAATACAGCACGAACTAATACAATTAATGCTATAAATTAATAAAAAAAGAATAAAAATTTATTTACTGCTCACAAGGATAAACTTAAACTTAACACAATTTCAATTTTTTTTTTACAAAAATACAAGTCCTTGTGAGAGTCTGGAGTCCGAACTAGACCGAGGTCCGTATTACTTAGTAATTAGGTTTTACATCAAGATTTTGTAATGTAAATTCAACAAAATAATTTAAGAACTATTGTTTGAGTTACGCATCCCTAAATTGATGACAGAACACTGGATTGAAGACAAACGCAACCGCAACGAAGTTTCGGGGGGGAACTTTCCGATTGACTTCGAAATCAGCCTCTTAAAAACTTCGACGCCCCTTTCTGAAGTTAATGTTGATGAGAGTTTCACGGTCACCAATATTTATTTATTTATTTATTATCATTCATTGCACATGTACAGCTTAAATCTAATTAATCTAATTGGTACATGGACCCTGAATAGGGTATTGCAACTACAATCGGTGGGCCACCTTATTGTTACATTATACAATATAATAACTTATCTATTTTAACTATAATATACTTTCTATATCATATTTTTTATCATTATATTTTCTAGAGTTTCTAACATAAATAATTAATAATGTGTTGAAATTTTATTACAATAACAATTTTACTACCTACCTTATAACTATTTATATTTATTAAGTTTGTGACCGTGAGATAGTGAGTCTTATAAAAGTTTATCTTTTAAGAAATCGTCCACACTGTAATAACATTTGCTGATGAGAAATTGTTTTAGTTTGTTTTTAAATATTTTATATGTTCTCTCTTGTTTAAATTTGTCAGGTAATTTATTGTATATGATTATTGATCTGTAATAGGGGCTGGATTTGTAAATATCTAATTTTGGTTCCGGAAGAGCTAATTTATTACAGCGGCGTATATTTTTAGAGTACTCAAAAAAATATGGATGTTTATGTACAAATGAGGCTATTTCTAGGATGTATAGTGACGGTAGAGTTAATATTTTTTCTTTAATGAAATGTGGTCTGCAACTAATTCTCTGGTGTATGTTAACTATTATGCGTATGCATTTTTTCTGCATTATGAACAGATCATGTGCGTCTGTGCTATCTCCCCATAAGATCAGTCCATACTGCAGCCAGGCGTGCGCGTACGCATAATAAGCCGATAGTGCGCACTCTGAATGTGTGTTTCGCTTGAGTATGCTTAGTGCGTAAATGAATTGGGATAGTTTAGATTTAATTTTTGAAATATGATTTTTCCAATTTGTGTGGCTATCTATGGTTAATCCGAGTAGGTTGTAGTCCGATACTTCTTCTATATTATTTTTAATTTTTACTAAGTTTAGATTTAAGGGTTGTTTTTGTCTAGGTCTGAATTGGATTATTTTTGACTTTGTTGTTGATTTGAAGATTGTTTTGATTTAGCCATTGTTTAACGTTTTCTATGGTGTCATTTATATGAGTTGTGTCGGAATTGTTAGGACATTCGAACAGCAAGGATATGTCGTCGGCAAACAGAACACACTCTGTATTTAAGGATTTAGGCAGGTCATTGATATAGATGAGGAACAGTATACATCCGAGAACACTGCCCTGTGGTATGGAGCAGTGGGTGGTGAGCGTGTCAGATCGGGTGTTTGTTTGTTGCCCTGATGTGTCGTCCAGATGTTGTATTTCGACATACTGATTTCTCTCCGTTAGGTAAGATTTTAACCAATTATATGCAGGTCCGCGGATGCCTATTCCATTTAATTTGTTAAGCAGGATGTTATGTTGGACCCTATCATAAGCTTTTGACATATCCAGTACTAATCCAACGGCATAATTTTTATTTCTGATAAAATTAAGTATATTTTGAATGTAATTATATACGGCTAGGGTTGTAGAACGATTTTCTCGGAATCCATATTGATTTTTATCTAAGAGTTGAAACTTTTCTAGAAATTCATAAATACGTTTTGACATTGGTTTTTCGAAAATTTTTGAAGCTGTGGGAAGTAAAGCTATAGGTCGGAATTGGCTGGGATTGGTATGGTTACCTCCTTTTTTTGGAACCGGAATTATTTTGGCTATTTTTAACTTATCGGGAAATATGCTTTCTTTGAAAGATTGATCGACTAGAAATGTGAATATGGGTGTTAACTCATCACTACAATATTTAATTAGTACTGGTGGAATGTCATCTACACCTGAGCTATATTTGTTTGGTAGGCTTTGTATGATGTAACGAATTTCTTTTTCAGTCACAGGTTTCAGGTACATCGAGTTCAAGGGTGACTGGTCTGTAGATTGGCCAGATGGGCGACCTGAGGGAGGATTTACTTGTTGTGTGTTACCAACAGAGATGAAGTATTCGTTTAAGTGCTTTACAACTGCACATGGACATGTTATTATTGAGTTGTCGGTTTTTAATGTGATATTTTTTGTGTTTTTATTGTTATTACGTTTTGTTATTTGATGGATTATTTTCCACATGCTCATTGTTTTATTTTTAGAGGATTTCATTTTTTGTACATATTTGTTTTTTTTACATGTTTTAATGCACTTTTTTAATATTTTTGTGTATGTCGAATAATGTTCTCTTATAGTGATATTTTTTGTTTGATTTAGCAATGTCCTTAATAATCTTTTATTTTTACACGCTATTCTTATACCTTTTGTCAGCCATGCTATTTTGGTTTTAGTATTTTGCTTTATTTCTTTATATGGTATGTAAGTATTTAATAGTTGTTTTATTTTTTCATCAAATAAATCATAGTTTTTATTTATGTTTGCATTTTTAGTTATTATCTCATGCCAATCAATATCACTGAGTGCGAGTTTGAATGCTTTCATATTTTTATCGTTAAACTGTCTTTTTGTAATTTTGAGGGATCGGTTTTGAATAATTTTATTTAACTTAAATTCATATATTAAAGCTTTATGGTCTGAAATTCCAAGATCTTCCACCGCCACGTTGTAATATTTATTGTTAGTGAATATAAAATCAATACAGGTTGAGCTGTTACTAGTTACTCTAGTGGGAACATTTATGATTTGGTGGAGACCATGTTCTACCATTAAATTAATTAATTGTTTATAATAATTTGGATATTGTATTTTATCTATATTAAAATCTCCTGATATTATTATATGTTTATGTTCTTTACTTTTAAGCGTATTTAATAATTTTTCCAAAAAATCAAAGAAGACATTTATCTCACGGTCGGCTCTATAAAGTGATATTACAATTAAATTTGGTTTTAACTGTATTGCACAACATTCCACTACGTATTCTACAGATAAGCTCGATATATCAGTCCGCTCTGTAAACTGGATACCTTCCTTGAGTAGGATGGCAACTCCTCCTCCTTTTCGTGTACGTCTACAATATTGGGAGGCAAATGTATATCCATTAATTTTTATAATATCTTTTTGTTCTTCCTTTATCCATGTTTCCGAGACACAAATTGCATGAAACTTCCTTTCGTCTAAGACACTTTCTAACATATCGGTTTTGTTTTTTATACTTTGAGCGTTTTGTATTAAAATATTAAATTCGGTTTCGAAAGGTACGAAAGGAGTTACTACTTTTTTTATTATTATTTGTTTTCTTTGGTGCAATTGTTTTGTTTATTTCTGTATTTATTTCCAGTGTCATCTCTGTTTCCTGATTTCTGTTGTTTGTTAAGCAATGAATTTTGTCGTTTATTATTTTGTTTTCTTTATCTAATTCTGTTTTTTGCGGCTCTATATTATTGTATTCTTTTCCATTTATGAATAGTTTATTAAATCTTATGATTGCATGCTTCCCATTTTTCCTCTGTTCTTGTAGAATCTTTGTAAGCTCCTTTCTTTTTTCCACTTCTTCCTTGTTTAAATATTCTGTTACTGTAAGTCCTGTGTGTCTAAATACTTGCCTGTGCTCTAGTATGTATTTGGACATTCTTTTGCTGATGAGCTCTAATGCTAGCGGTCTATTATTACCCCTTTTTCCAATCCGATTTATATCTTCTATGTAACCCTCCAGGTCGACGTTAAGTATGTCAAAGAAAATTCTTTTTACGCGTTCCTCAACATCAAATTCTGTTTCTCCAAAGTTTTCTTGTAAGCCATGTATTACTATTGTATATGCATCATTTCTATTAATATTTTTAGTTTTTTCTTCTTTTCGTGCTTGAGTTTGTGAATAACTATGCTTTAAGTCTTTTAGTTCTTTTTCTAGTGTAGCTATCTTTGTGTTTAAAGCTGCTACTTTATCGCACGTCTCTTTTTGGTCAGTAGACAGTGTATCTATACGTTCGCCGAAATCAACTTTTAGGTTTGTTATGGTATTCAGTATTTCTTGTTGCACAATAGATTTTATTTCATTAATGATACTTTTTTTATTATTATCCAATAGGTTGCGTAGTTGGTCATATGTGATTCCTTCTATTTTGAAATTTTGTTCATTACCAGTTTTGTTTAATAATTCTTGTGTATTTCCAGGTATACTTAGGTCGTTTTGTAGGTAATCATCAGATGATATATTATGAAAATCAGTTGTGTTTGCAATTGGGGGCTTACGTCTTATGGTTACATTACAATCGGTTTCTGTCATATTTATAATTTTTTCGTGGTCTATTTGTATAGGAGCGTTGTCGCGCTTTGGTATTTTGCACCTACATGTTTGGCATTGCCAAGAATTCTTGTGGTCTTTTGACATGGTATTGTAAAATCGTCCTTCCGATACATTTGCACATTGCAAATCATATTTCTCGTTACATTTACAACAAATTAAAAATTCTCTATCAGGAATCGATTTTTTACATCCGCCGCACGACATCTTGCGGATTTTTTTGAAACTTTCTATATTTACTAATTTCTGTTTACTTATTAGTTGGGCTATAAATAGATAGATGGCGCTTTACTTATTAGTTGAACTATATATGAATAGATGGCGTTCTATTATATTTTCTTCTTGATAGTAGGAATTTAAATTTAAATAAAATTTCGGTTGTTAGTATTTTGTAGTAATTAGGTTATTTTTTAATCACTTTTTGCAAATATTGAGTTATTGATTATTTATATTTACGAGAGTCAGTTTCACTATGAACTTTTCAGTTATTTGTTGTTTTTGCACTGTTTTGAGTATTTTTTTAGGTGTTGTTATTGTTGATGTTAAGAGTTTTATTTTATCACTAATTACACTTTTGTTTTTACACATTCACTGTGGATAACACTTGTAATTGTTCATTTGGGTTAATTTAACAATATTAAACACTTTTTTACATATTGTTCTAGATTTAATTATTTTTAATTAAATTTTATTCGCGGACACTTTATTTACTGTGCGGTGGTGGCGCCACTTTTCCCTTTTTTTTGATTTTCCTAATTAACATACAGGTTGTTTCAACCTAGTTCGGGCACAGATGGTCTATAAAATGTAACTATATAGCTAAGTAACTCCTTGTATTTGTTGTTATACTATTTTTAGTGGAACATTCAAATAATATATTTGTATGAATTCATATGAAACAATGCCCACTGAAACGGTCGTCGCCGACCGTGCATGAAGGTTTATATCTTTGCTACAATAGATAATTATTATTATTATCATTTATTTATTAAAGTAACAAGGACTCATAATAGTGTTAGTATACTTATCAACTACGGGTTAGTAAAAATTGAAAAATCACTTAATACACAAACAACTACACTTTGGGCCATTCCTGCACCATACCGCCCGATATGGTACAGCAATGGCTCATATATAGACAGTCAAGTCTGCTGGCGATCATGCTCAGGATACTGTTGGGACTCCCCCGCACCCTGCGCACCAGGGACGCGCACCTTTTTCGCATCGTTGCGTAAAAACAATCTACTCGCGCTTCCGCGAACATGCCTGATACACTACAGTAGCGTGGCAGTCCCATCAGCACCCTGAACGCGTTATTGTATTATACGCGGAGGGCATTGTAAGCTTTTTGAGTATATTTCGCCCACAGACTACACGTATAGAAAGAAGTACAAAAAGCTCTAAACAGGGTAATTTTAACTTCCTGTGAGCAACGTGCAAATCTGCGAGCCAGCATGTTCGCTCGTACTGACAAAAATAAACCCAAAAACTAATTAAATTCTTTTGTTTTCAAACTTTATCTTAATTTTATAATCCTCACAGGGTAGGGTGGGGCGGAACGAGTTAGTGGAAGAAGGACTACTCGTTGTATCATATTACTTGTAACGTCGTACGTAATCATAGTTATTGTTTTTTTTTTTTTATGTTTTTTAAAAGATTTTCTTATAACATGCCAGTATTATTAGTTATTCACTCAATCCTTTTCGCACTTCTTTTCATTTTCCTAAAGAGTATTAGCGAAACCCGGGCAACTTTGTTTGTTTCTATCCTATAATCTTTATTTCATAATATATTTATTTAGTTTGTAAAATTCCGGGCGGGGGCACTGGAGTCCTGAAATACACGCTGTCCTAGTTTAGGCTCCAGTCCTCCCAAATGTTGTATGTTTCTATTTGTTTTTGTTATTATCCTAGTATAAGTTCATGTACCCCAATGTTTAGAATATTTAACGTGTAACATTCTGGTGAAATTTATTTTTTATTTTTTTTAAAGTTATGAGATATAGTGTACCTAATGACTGTACTTGTTATACACTCTTCAAGTTTTAGGCCTCTACAACATTTACTAGATCAAAATATTTGTCGTATACTGCAAGAACACACTTTACACTGCAGGTCATCGAACCGAAATCACAATATAATAATAAGTGGATACACTAAAAACAAGATGAGACGCAAAAACGAAATAGAAGGTTCTAATGATGCAATTCACATAAATCTTTCATGTGAACAAAGAGACAGTAAAAATGCAAATGCTTCGTTAGCAGGTGTACAAAGGGATTGATAGTTGTACTTTGCAATTTATTGAGATATTGTGTTTTTCTATCTGTCTTAATCTTATCTATTACTGTTTGTAACGAATAAACTCCAAAACTACTAAACCAATCTCAAAATTTTTTTCACCGTTGGAAGGGTCACATTACCCCCCGGTAACAGGCTATATCATTTATTTTTTTGAAATAGACATCTTTAGTAAAATCCGTGCAAAGCCAAGGCGGTCCGCTACGCTAGAACAAATATTAAAAATCTTCTGAATGATTGACTGACTGACAGATCAACGAAAACGGGATACGCTCAACGGAAGATGCGTAGGTTTTGCTAGTTAACGTACTTATAAAAATTCAAGTCGCGCGAATCAAAAAGTATATAATGGCCTCGGTCGAGCTAGCCCATTTTATAAATGCTCTTCCAGTCTATTTAGAAAACTATTCAAAAAAGTAAAAAAAAAATTGCCAATACAGATCAAAACAGCACTCTTCGGAAAATGGACAACTGCCCAAAAACCACATCGAAAATACAATTATAAGCGTAGGTATCTTAGTGTAAATTTACAGTTAAAACAATTAAGGACATTTAAAACGTTTTTGCCTAATGAAATGAGAATCCTTAGAGCTCTTACTGTCCTTTTGTCATTCGCACTTGTCGACAAAGTAAATAATGAATACGTCGCCTCAATCCCCGAAAAGCGAACGCTTTACATTTGCAAATTACCAACTAAATACCAAAGGAGAAGCACAGGCATGAAAACTTAAAATAGACGGAGCTAGTGTAACGTTCAACATCAAGGTATCTTTTCGAGTCAATGACTAACAAATTACATCTTTGACCAATACTTGGTAACAGCAATCTTTGTCGGTTGCTATGAGGAGGTCTTCCCGAAACTCAGTTGGGGAGTAGTAGTATGAAATAGAAACACCTAAGTTGTGTTGTGATCTGCTTACGTACGTGAAACTTGGACTTAAAATTGTTTGAAATGCACAGAGATAAAACAAAGTTGCTATGCGACTGAAACAAATGAAAATTTTGAGACAGATCGCTACTATCTTTTGATGACACCGCAGAGACGCCAACGAACACATACGACAATAATATGAATAGATTCTTATGAAAACAGATGAGTTAGTATCATATCGGTGCATTTGTAACTCGCCTATGTAGCAACTGGACTATTTATCAATCGTACCTCTTGTAAGTTGTAAATCGCCTAAGTTGTAAATCGCCTGTTTATCAACTCGTCTATGATTTTGCAATATGTAGGTTGGATTTAGATTATTTTGGAATGTTTTTGGGATGGATTAGGATTGACTTTAGGATTATTTTTCGAGTTTTGGCAAAAATCTATAGGTTTATCGGTATCTATTTCTATTTACGCCTGTGGTAGGTGTCCGCTTAAATATATATTTACATGTGGTATGCAGGATTTTAGAATTCAAGATTAATCTGTCTGCCCCTTCAGAAAGGAACTTTCCCAAAATAAATGTAGAGTCATTTGTTGTGAAAACGTTTTGGTTCATTGACATCTGCAAGCACGTGGCCAGCACGTGACGAGGACGTGGCGACCACTTATGCTGGTCTTACCATGTCCATCTATTGAACGGTATGTCTGAATGGGTCCACTTCTAATCCTTTAAGCTCATAATGCCAACTTCTCCTTTCCTTTGTTCTTTGCCCTTTTTAACTCTTTTTCTACCTTTAAAACAAACAACCGGACAAGTGCGTGCTTGCAGAAGAGTGCTACGATTCTACGATATTGTACGATTTCATCAAATTTTTATTTAGTTTCATTGGTTGACTTTATTGGGAAATCCACCCACAGAATACTACCATATGTACGGTGGCCTCGAAGATAGGAGGACCATTTT
The DNA here is from genome assembly GCA_905163395.2 of Endotricha flammealis. Classification (NCBI taxonomy): domain Eukaryota; kingdom Metazoa; phylum Arthropoda; class Insecta; order Lepidoptera; family Pyralidae; genus Endotricha; species Endotricha flammealis. Next base: position 333,896 of record LR990871.1, on the reverse strand, counting down.
AGAAAAAAATCGCTTGCACATCTTGTAAGCGGATCTTTTGTCAGCTCCGTCCTTTTCTTTGTTACCAAACAGGGTTTTTGTTTATTAGAGCTACATGTGTCCACTAGGATGTTGGATGTTGCAACCAAAAATCATCTTAAAGATGGTCCTGCTATCCTCGAGGCGACTGTACGTACTGCGTAGATGTGAATGAAGCTTACGAGGTCGTTTTCAGTAAGCCGGTGGCCAAATGTATTTTATTTATTCGTTAACTGATTAAGAGCATCGAATCAGTTAACAAATACCGTTGAGAGCTTCACTCAATTCATCTATTTCTGTAGTGTGCAACCGCGATAAGTAAACTGCGGTACGGGTCTTTTTAAAGAATAGATTGGCAAACGAGCATTCGAGTAATCTGATGTTAAGTGGTTTCCGCCGTTTGTGAGTTCACTAATTAACAATAAGCAGTAATGCTTTTTTAATAACGAAAAAAATCTTTATTTTTATTGTCAATATACAAAAAAAATTGTAGTGGAGAATGTCCGCGCTACATTGACGTCTCGGAAGAGAAACTCGTCTGTTTTGGAACGATATTAAACGGAGGTGAAAGTATTAGAAAATTGTAAAAAATACAAAAATATTTTAAAATTTTTATATTTTCTTACAACTTTTTTATTTGACAAGTAGACATTCATCTAGGTCTGTCACCGAGGGAGGACACGTCATTATACATCGCAAGTTCAGTGCATGCTGAGTGACAGTTCCATCAAGGGATAGAGTATTCATGCCAGACACAGGCACCAATTAATATGCAGCGCCTGACAATTTCGGCAGACACAAAGACCACTGGTAACTGGTATCGGTAAGGCATCTCTATTCTTCACATTTGAAGTCACGTTCACCTAGTATACCTAGGAGTCTAGCGCTTGCACAGCGTTGATGCGGACGCTCACTAGGGTTAGTCGCGCGCGACACGATTAAAAAAAAATATTATGAATAAAATATCAACCACGTCATGTTTCGACTAGAGCTTTTTAAAAAGTACTCTTCCCCACACTAGCATTTTCCCAGCGTCCGCGCTGCTTAGCGACACTGGGTCACAAAGGTCACCGGAACACCAAATCATATCCTGTTGTATGATGTTGACAATACATTTTTTTATGTAATGTGTGCCTTAGTTGATGCAAATAAAAAATATATCTTTGTAATTCTAACCATACTAAATTAATGAAACTGATATCTGTCTATCACGATACAACACACCACATTTTCCTTTGTTCCCACTTTCCTTTCCTTAACTACACTGGGCGTCAAAAATAAGTAGTACGGTTTTAAAATTGCAATTACTCTTAAACTATAGAAGTTAGAGTTCTTCTCAATCTTTAAAAGACGATATTATGCATGAAGTTTTTATTAAATGAAATGAAATTGTCTTTTAACTTTTTTTTATGTCAAAGGTCTAGTTTTTGTAGTTTAAGAGATATTGCAATTTTAAAACTGTACTACTTATTTTTGACGCCCAGTGTAGTATAATCTAGCATAAATCACTTTCATAAATCGATATTCTCGTGGCATCAAAGTTCACAAAGCTGTAAGTGAACTACTTCATTCAAGTAATACATGAGTACAATATTTTTAAAAACAGGCAGCACTAACTCTGCGTCATTTCAACAAAACAGCGTCAGTCGTATTAATTAATACTAAACGAGTGGCGATGGAAAATAAAACATTTGCGTTTAATTTACACAACATCTCGCCCTGATGACATGGTACAGGGGCCAATCACCCCCCGTCGCGAAGCCGCGAAGGCACGGCCATTCCGCTGATGACCACTCCACAAACCAATTGACGTACTCAACTTTATTGCATTGACCGTGTTGCATTATAAAACAGTTTTAATATAATATATATATAGACGACCTCCGTGGCGTAATGGTTACCACGCCAGACCGCCACCCAGGAGGTCCCGGGTTCGATCCCCGGTCGGGTCATGATGAAAAACGAACTTTTTCTGATTGGCCTCGGGTCTTGGATGTTTATCTATATATGTATTTGTTATAAAAATATAATATCGTTGAGTTAGTATCCCATAACACAAGTTTCGAACTTACTTTGGGGCTAGCTCAATCTGTATGAATTGTCCAAAAAAAAAAAAAAAAAAAAATATACTTATATTTGGAGGAGCCCGATAGTGTCGCTGTGTGTCGTACTTTGAACCTACACGTAATAAGTAACGTTGACCCTAGCCAGTGTTAGGATGGGTTTCGTTTTCGACATCAAGGTATCGCGAATCATTTTGGAACGAATTTAGGAATAAGAATACTTTAAAATATTCTGATATTATGATGAGTAAATATTTTTACCCCGACAAGAGTTTTTACATATTGTCAGAGTAGCGTGTCTGACACGTGTCTCGAAGTTCAATAAAGCCAAATTCATAAGATGATTTCAAACAAAATCCTTTAGTGTCGAAGTGTTTAATAATTTAAAAATTTTACTTTCACGAGACGGCTTGTATTAATTTGTTATTGATTTAACGCATTAAGGGGTATTTAGGAAAGCACAACTAAGTTGTGCTGAGTTGTGCCAACAGGAATACTTAATTAGGATAGCACAACTAGTTGTGCAAACTACTTGGTCCACGAGGCGTTCATGGATTAATCGGGCTTGTAAAATTTGTAATTTGTATAGATTGTGAGTTTGTGGTTCTCATATATTTATTCGAAGCCTTCCCGTCAAACCTAAAAATATTATCGGCTTATTATGATAATGGAGTTTGAGTTTAGCACAAAGTAACTTTACCGTATCACATTATGAAACAATCAAGTTATTTTTACGTAGTCGTAAAAGATAATTCGTATACACTTTTCGTAAGCGTACTCACGACGCAATTCCGTATTCAGCCTCTTCGTTCAATTTGTGTTGACTTGCATGGTGAGGCTTGTTTACGTAACCTCAATATGAATGTTTATATTCAACAATTGGCCAATTTCCTGAGACACTTTTTTCTGCTTATATTCCAGCCAGTTTAGTAAACGAATTTAAAACTAATTTCTTTATTTTTATAAAATACGGCAGGCAATCTCATTTTCACTTTAAATTATAACCACTGGTGCTCCGCAGACAATGGGTCATCTCCTATCTTGCCCGGGTTGTCCTACTGACTGTGCCTTAACAGATTTGTGGGAGGCCACGGATAATGCCATCTTACTGGCTGAACATCTTGGTGTAGGAATTTTATTAAAAACTTTTTTTCATTTGAGTCATTGACACGATAAGAAGAAGAAGACTGTCTGCAATAACGCCGCCTTATTGCAAATACACTAGTCTGTAAGTTATACCTACTGTAATTTTGTCTGTGTATCGCAAATAAAACATAACTCTATATCTCAACCTGTCTCCACCAGGGCGAATACCTCCTCTTCCTCCTACTTCCTCCTCTTCCTCTCACGGAATATCGACGTGAAATATCGGTGATATGACGTTGTATTTCGTATGATGAGTTATAGAGCTGGAAACTTCATACCAGTCCAGTTTTCTACTTCTCATTTCGTTCCCAAATCCTCCAGGATATTAGGTGGGCAACGCATTCAAGATAAGAGTTGTGACATGGACAGTGATCGCTAGCTGTTAGGTGATCTGCTACCTCGTTTCTTCTCTGTCATAAAAAAAGGATGAAAACAACAGACGAGGCAAAATCATTTTCACTTCAAACAAAACAAAATTAAACTGGGATATCATTCCTTCCTTTCCTTTTTTCATCAAGTTACTAATTTAAAAAAAAACATAATCTCATTTGTACCCACAATCCACTTGTAAACACGAAAATTCGTAAGCAACATTTTTTTTTAAATAAATTATGAGACGTTTTTATAATTTACGGGGACAGTTCTCAATTGTTTCCCCCTTGTGAATTATTTTGACGGCTGACGTCTAAGACCCTGTACACATGTACGCGTATTAGCATCGCGTTTCGTGCTACATTGAGCTCTTTGTATGTAAGATCTCTCGATGAAATCATTGCGACCCCGCTATGGATAATGAAATGCAAAGAGAACACGCGTCGAATTCTCCCTTTTTTAAGGTCTTTGAATTTGTCAGAAAAAATCGCATTAAAGGATGCAGCATTACAAACCCGACATCCCTGTGGAGAAATAACAAACCAGGTGGATTTCCTGCCGTAAAACATTAATGATTAATGTGTCTAGTCCACGCTTGCAAGTGTAAGGGCCAGGTTCCATCGAAACGGCGAGCGGCGATTTACAGAGAGAATAGTGATTCTGTATTTTATTCAGCGTAACTATGGGTATCGTTGCATACATTGGAGCCCAGCGCACGCGTTTGTCTAGGAAATGAAAGATTTGATGATGAGGTTCAAAGCAGTGATATCCAGTTCCTGCAGATTAGCCTTCAAAAGGTCTACATTTGGTAGTCTTCTTTGACTCAGGGACTTTGGACTTCAATTTCAATTTAGAAAAATAACTACGAAATATGCATTTGTTTTCTGTTATTTTATCTAAATGGCGGCCATCTCGTCGGATAACCCTCTCGACATCTGGCCCCAGTATTCTGCACGGAATTCACATACTCGCTGAAGAAATAAAGTCGGAATAGCATTAATCTCAAGGATAATATTTTCTTTTAATTGTTATCATATACATACCTATATTTATCACAGAAATACAAATAACATTTATAGAGTGGCTTATTACAGGTCGCTTATCGATACAAACTTCGCATTGGCAGAGCGTTACCTTTAAATTTTACTTATTGTATTTTAAAAACAGCTGTACTTTCTCTTATTCGTATTGGACATTAATATATTGTTTTGAGTTGCAAATGGCCTCGACTACGTGCCCTTTTTAAAAAGATGTAGGATTGTGAAATGAAAAACATGCAAATAGTAGAAATATAAAATGAAAAAATAAGGTAGAGCTTTGCTATTACTTCACTACATAGTATAAAACAAAGTCGCTTTCTCTGTCCCTTTGTATGCTTAAATCTTTGAAACTACGCAACGGATTATGATGCGGTTTTTTTTAATAGATAGAGTGATTCAAGAGGAAGGTTTTTAAGTATAATACATTCCAAAATTCCCACGGGAAAGCGGGATACACGCAAACGAAGTTGCGCGGGTTTCGCTAGTTTTAAATAAATCTACCTACAATCATCCCACGCAGAGATATGGGTCTACCTTCAATCTATTAGAGCGTACTCTGCCACGCTGCCCGAATGCTTATTGGCGGAGGCCAATATTTTCGAGTCGTCTAAAGGACACCGACTTGGACTTGACCGACGTTTTAACGTGCCTTCTGAAGCACGGGATCTCGTAGATAACGAAAACTATCCAAACACTGACTAGGGTCGACGTTACTTCACTTGCGTGTTAGTTTATAGTACGTCACACAGCGAAGCCATCCAGCTCTTCCAAGATAAATAATATATTTGACGACCTCCGTGGCGTAATGGTTACCACGCCAGACCGCCACCCAGGAGGTCCCGGGTTCGATCCCCGGTCGGGTCATGATGAAAAACGAACTTTTTCTGATAGGCCTCGGGTCTTGGATGTTTATCTATATATGTATCATCACTATCACTACATAGTATAAAACAAAGTCGCTTTCTCTGTCCCTATGTCCCTTTGTCCCTTTGTATGCTTAAATCTTTAAAATTACGCAACGGATTTTGATGCGGTTTTCACCAACGGATAGCCTGGTTCATGAGGAAGGTTTATGTATAAAATTTGTCAGGATTTTATGTAAATTGGCTGAAATATAAAGATTATTGTTGGGAGTGTCGGAAAAAATCAACCGCTTGGGAGCTGTCGACGAAAACGCTAGCTAAACCCTTTGAGATATAACAAAACAAAAATTATAGGATATTCCTCTTATTTAGGTCTCCAAAAAAGTCCGCGATAGCATATATTTATCGTATACGGATAACTTACTATAAAATAAAAAGCGATTTCCGAGTAATAATGCGGAAATAGCGCCATCTAGCGTAGAATAGAAAGAACTTGAATTGGAAACCGATTTTGACGTATACAATATTAATCCTTATCCAGTTAACTACGTTAGTTACCTTAAGTATTTCATGTACATTATTATAATCTTTACATCATATTATTTAAATAGATACTTTAGAAGTTATAGCAAAAAATTTACGCGCTTGCCGAAATTAGTTCAAGTTCTTTCTATTCTACGCTAGATGGCGCTATTCAAAAGCATCGCGCTATGGTTACGTTTTCATTAAATTATAAATATCGCGCGAAAATTAAAGCACTTTAAATCTATTACGCTAGGTGGCGCTGTTTAAAAATAAAATTATAGATACTTACATACTTTTAATTTGTTTATGCTTCACAATTTGAATTATTTAAAGTTAATATTAAGGGTGCATTTTATTTGTTTCGTGTTATAATTTTTGATACAATTTATTGTAAATAGATAGATATGGATAGACACTTACATACTCGCTTCAATTTAGTCCTTTGTTTGGGCTTATTTTAACATCTGTCGCATTTTTTAATGGTTTCGTGTTGATTTAAGACACTTACATACTCGCTTCAATTTAGTCCTTTGTTTGGGCTTATTTTAACATCTGTCGCATTTTTTAATGGTTTCGTGTTGATTTATGTTATCTTTGAGTTTTTTTTTTATTGACAGATTATAACAATTATTTAAGTTTAATTAGCAATATAAAGTACCTATTTCATGACAATTTAATCATGCCTCGACGAAAGTCTAATATAGGACGCAGTACATCTTCTGCCAAAAGAATTCGTTTGAGTCGAAGCAACGAAACTGATCAAGAGAGGGATGTTCGTTTATCGTTGGACCGTGAAAGGCATGTTTCCCAAAGAGCGCGAGAATCGTCGGTGGATCGCACAGTTCGTTTATCGTTGGACCGTGACAGTCATGTTTCCCAAAGAGCATGAGAATCGTCGGTGGATCGCAGAGTTCGTTTATCGTTGGATTGTGAAAGGCATGTTTCCCAAAGAGCCCGAGAATCGTCGGTGGATCGCACAGTTCGTTTATCGTTGGACTGTGAAAGGCATGTTTCCCAAAGAGCGCGAGAATCGTCGGTGGATCGCACAGTTCGTTTATCGTTGGACTGTGAAAGGCATGTTTCCCAAAGAGCGCGAGAATCGTCGGTGGATCGCACAGTTCGTTTATCGTTGGACTGTGAAAGGCATGTTTCCCAAAGAGCGCGAGAATCGTCGGTGGATCGCACAGTTCGTTTAGCGTTGGACAATGATAGACATAACGCTCAAAGAGACAGAAACGCCCGAAGATAGACAACTCCGCTTACGTAACGACCGTATTCGTTGCTGGAATCGACTTAACTACTCAATGTTTTTCACATGGACAATTGTATGTTGCCCTGTCACGTGTAACATCAAAAAAAATATATATGTTTGTTTTTACACGAAATGACGCAGAAGTTGTCAATGTGGTAAGTATATAAAGAAATATTTTAGTTTGTTGAAATATTTTAGTATGTTAAAAAACAAACTAAAATATTTATTTATATATGTAAGTATACGACTGTTTAACACAGGCAGATAGTTATAACCCGTGCGAAGCCGGGCCGGGCCGCTAGTTTGTTATAAAATATAATATCGTTGAATTAGTATCCCATAACACAAGTTTCGAACTTACTTTGGGGCTAGCTCAATCTGTATGAATTGTCCCTATATATTTATTTATTTATTTAATCATATTAAAATAATAACTTCATGTTTCATAAAGAAGACCTTCAGAACGGTAAAATGATGTAACTTATTTTTGCACGTTTCCTATTACAATTTAATTTAAATTTGAAGCCTTACTATATCCTGCGAAGCCAACATCGCATATTACACATACAAAATAATATATTGTATTTAGTAAAAGCCAACAACAACAGGGAACATAATTTTTAGCTTCCTCTAGTAAATAATACAAAGTCTTACAGCCAGTTTTTGAAATTAATTTTAATTTTAAATCCACTTCAAGTCTCAAGTTATCTCCTTTTTTCTTTGCTTTAGTTTTTCTTTAGTTTAACGTGTCATTAACATCAAACATGCGTTTTAGAAACGGCTATTACTATATCATACTTTTATGGATTGGTAGAACATTTGTAGCTCGACTGGGTAAGTATCTAATTGTAAAACGGCCTTTACACTTAGTCTAACAAAAGAGATGGTGCCATACGAATAAGCGAGAAGCACTTACACTTTGAATTTAGCCAAGTGTAAAGGCCGTTTCAGCACAGAATATAATTAGTACTAAGTTAGTTTTAGTAGTGCTGTGAGTAGCTGTTTGTGGGTACTCACAGAATATTCGAGTGAAGCTATGAGTTTCGTTGGTATTACCACAGATATTATAATCTCTCGTATTAGTTTCTCATTTCTGTGGTATTAAATATACACACCGTATTTTTTAATGGCATTTTATTCAATTTCGGTGTGTATTCACGGTTGAAGTCTATTGCACACGACGGCACCGCAAAGATTTCACTGTACTAGTGATATCGGTGGTATCTTGTGGCACACAATACATTTTAGGATGCAACCGCAGCGCCACGGCTTGGCAGTTTCAGGGATGCAACGCGCCATGTGGAAAGTATCTTAGTATTTAAAAGCTCTAGTTTAGTGCACACTGATGTTCTTACATTATAGAAAAGATGTTTATTTCGGACATATTGCGAGAACCACCAGATATCTGGAGAAACTTATGGTCACCGGAAAGATAGAATGGATGGAAGGAAAGAGATCCAAGGGCCCTAAATTTTTTTTTATTTATTTCAAGAAAACACAGTACGTTATATTAAATACTAGCTGTGCCCGCGGCTTCGCCCGAGTGGAATTGGGCTTATGACTATTATATTAAATATGATGTTACCAAACTCTTGCTAGTTTATTGACCGCAGTTCTAACGCTAACGCGGCTTAGCAAAACTTATAATCTACATTTTTTACCTCCAAAAAAAGTGTGAATAGTATTGTTGCAGTTATGGTTATCGCTGTATGCGAAGTAGTATATAAACAAATTTTACGCGGCTCTGTATCCATTGAGCAATAAACGAATAGTAGTCCACGCACCTCAGTCTCAACTATGGACATAAGGATAGATAATTATGCTCTCCAAAGTATGCAATATCAAAATGATATCAACTTGTCATCAACTTAAACGCGTATTACACTCCACTTTTTGACATAAAACAATATCAAAAGTCAAAAATGAGATACAGAATCGATATAGCATAATACCATTTAAAAACCATGTGAACTTGGAATCTACATCATGTTGACATCAAAATAACATCATCTTTTGTAAGCATAATTGCGCCACTGATCATGTGAAGGATGTCCTAAACATCAAGATCTACGGTGTATTCGTGCTAAGTACATATCAACCCAAAATCATCACACTGCAGAAATACGAGTCTTGTAAATGTTAACACGTTCGAATGTGACCAAAAAAGGCACTAAGCACTGTGTGAGACAAAAAAGAAAATAAATTCTTAACAATAGAATGGTAGATTAATCGCTTTGATATACTCAAGTGTAACGTCGTCGACCTTTAAGTAAATGATGTGCGCATTTCTTAAATGCCATGCCGAAACTATTCAGTAACACCGCCTTAGACCGCTGAGGGAATTTCGCTCCTCAATTTGGTCTGTAACAAATTATAAAACAAAAAGTTGCGGGCAAACCATACTCCGGAGCAATGACATCTGTCCAATTGTGGATGGAAGTTTAGTATTGTTCAGGCCTTCAAATTTGTCGGCCTGTTTCATAATAATGCTAACATTATTATAGTACTCGCCAACATATTTTTTTTTTATACAGCAGGAAATCTTGAAATTTTTTATACACGAAAATCAATTTATAGATTTTTCGATTTAATGGCACGTTTGTTTAATTTACAGTTTCACACTAACGTAGAGTTCGTAACGTACAGTACTGTAATTTGCTGTAAGTTAAGTAAGTTTTCTCAATGACTGCTACTCAGCTACCGCATAGCCAATTATTCCGGCGTCTGGCGCCGCTTTAACACCGAGCAGTAAACCTCTTTTTGTATTAAGTAGAGCTTTAATATTTTTAATTTTAAGCCACTCACAGCGAACAACATTATTTTCATATTTCATAATATTTAAGTACATAAAAATTGGAAGCACTTCGTCCACGGTGTTGCCTGTGGCTTGGCTTAGTATCCTATCAAAATAATGTTTGTTATTTATAGGGCCAATTTTGTTTGCCTAATTGTGTCACCTGCGCCTGACAAGCCACTTCATAAATTGTCTTTCTAAATTTGATTAATTTTGAACCCAAGCTTAATTCTGAAAAAGGAGTGAATTCTGAGTGGATCTTTTTATTTAGCCAAAACTTGACAATTCTGACATTCTGCTATATAAAATATTCATCCTGCTTCCTAATTCCTGTTTGCTTACCATCAGGTGCCCCGCTAGTTCATCGGTTTAAAAAAAAATTGCGACTCTCTATCTAAACATTGAAGAAATTGAAAGTGTTGCTAAAGTTTTAGAAGTTGACGCATTATTTGTGAAAATTAGCCTAAATTATAATCACATTTTGATAAAACTTTATATTTAGTAAACAAACGTTACTAAGTTAACAAACAATAAAACAAGTAATAAGAAAGTCAACAGCAAACGAGACAAAATAAGTTTGATTAGTCTAGAAACTGGATAACGAACGCCAAGGTTACGACCCCCCAGGACTCGCAGGGGTCCAATTTGGAAAAAAAAGGTTAAAATTTAAAACTACCTAAAACCTTTCTTATCCGATGGGCTCGAAGTATCTGCTTACATGATGAAATAGACCTAAATTATACCTTTTTAGATAGGAAAGGTTTGAATGCGAGGAATAGAATGGGTAATTTCACACAATATATAAAATTGTACTATAAGTTAAATGACCGCGAGGTCAGTGAAGCCATGGCCATGAGAAATCACAGAAATAATACTTGAAACAAAATAGTTCCTAAAACATGATTCGTCATCATCGTCTCAGCCACAGGAAGTATACTGATGGACATATGCCTCAATCAAACGGTTCCAGTATTGACATTATGAAAATTGAACAATGATTACATAAACAAAAAATGTAGTACGAAAATGGATCGAAATTTCCACAGCAATCGAAATTCACAGAAAAGAAAAAAGAAAATCACCTGTGTAGGTAACCAATAAATCTTCATATAATGAGCGACTTATTCGTAAAATTACCATAAGTGCTCTCGAGGCGAACTTTGTAAACATTCCAACAAACACTTCTAAACGCACCCTTGAATGAAATCATAAGAAAAATCACTGCCATCAAACTGAGCTCGAACAAATTACACGCACAAAAGGTTTCCCTTCACAAAAATGGAGTTTGTGCATTCTCTGATACAGACAAATTCTTTAACTTTTAAGAGTCGATCTATAAAGATTTGATGGCATTATGGAATTTATTACGATAATGAAAATGTCGGGACTTTTATGTCTTGTCTATTGATGTTAAAATAAATATAATCCATTGATTTTACACTTGACAGCATCATCGTTTGAACGAGCTTCGCCACAGAAAGCCTGATAGATTTCTGAAGATACTTATTTGGACATGGAGCGTAACCTACAAACCAGAAAAAACGCGGGACCTTTCTTGGATAAGGTCACACGTCTTTAGAAAGCGCAAACATAAACGTTATCATACATAGAGCCCCATCACGCCGTCCTCAACAACAAAATAACATAGCGTCTGAGAAATAGACATGAATTTTGAGATGCATCGTCACTTTTATTTGTAAATTATTGCACATGACGCGGCGTTGGCGCTGTCAACATCCATCCTACGCCAACAAGGGAGGCACACCAGTGTGAAGTGTCTCTTACAACTCCACAGAAAATATATGCAGATGACAAATTAGATAGGTCCTAAGTAAACCAAAATTAAAAATTCAGTGGATTTTCAACCATTTCATTGGTATATTTTATTGGTTGGTTTTAAACATCTATTTACTTAGGATCATTATAATGTGCATTGACTGAATTGAGTAAATACATTTCTTTCATTCAATTATGTCATATTTCAGTATGTGAATTCTTGTGGTGAAAGTCTCTCCTATCAATATCCTACAAATGGCTCAAACATTGTGGTTATAATAGCTCTAAAAGCCTTTAAACCTGGATAAAACAACGCTGCTGCCAACGACATCCGCCCTAAGGCTGTAATGCCGTTATATTGCTTTGTCAATTATTCCCCGATAAGAACCATTTACCACTAAGCGGCTAATTGCAGAGGCTGGTCGACTATTCCGGCACTTAAGAAATAATCCAGCATATCCTAAATAGCATACCCTTACGCCCGATGTCAATATGCGAGCACAATCTTTTTATTCTTTACGGAGTCATAGAATAAGTAATAACCTGAGGACTGAGTTGAAGTTTCAATCCAAAAGTAACCAATCGATGAATGAATTTTTGATCTTTGGAATTAGGCAGTCAATCCAGAATGATCAACCAGATTGACTATGTAATTGTGCTGGTCAATCCAATACGTTACACAAATCAAGATCACTGATCACGGATCTCGATCAGGATTGACCATGTAATATTTCCCTTACATACGACAAATTGCAGAAATTCACACATAAAATCTTACAAAGAAAAGAGATTGCTTGAGACAGTGTGTTAATAACTTTAAATGTATTTATATTTTATGTATATTTTTTGTTTTTATTCTAATAATACTAACGTAATTTAAGTACATACATTGTAATAACACACTAATATTATATGGACTCATGTGGTCTGAAATAATGAAAATATTATTATTATTATGTCATTTAAACGACGACCTCCGTGGCGTAATGGTTACCACGCCAGACCGCCACCCAGGAGGTCCCGGGTTCGATCCCCGGTCGGGTCATGATGCAAAACGAACTTTTTCTGATTGGCCTCGGGTCTTGGATGTTTATCTATATTATGTATTTGTTATAAAATATAATATCGTTGAGTTAGTATCCCATAACACAAGTTTCGAACTTACTTTGGGGCTAGCTCAATCTGTATGAATTGTCCCTATATATTTATTTATTTATTAAAATACCACACAATTTTTAAAGTTTTTTTGTTTTTAGCAGCGCAGCCATTTGTATCCCACTGCAGGGCAGAGCCCCCCCCCCCCCCCCCCAACTTTTCCAATTTTATTATGGCTGTCGAGAAACCAAGAGATAATTTTATAATTAAAATGCGTTTGAGAAACTGGTCGGTCATACCCTTATCTCCTACAAGTAACATCAAGTAATACACAAATTCATGGAAATCAAGTGAACTCGCTCTGGAATTTCAATATTCCAGAGTTATTTTAATTAGAGGCAATGTTGTACATCCCTTTAATTTAATAATTGCATAGTCTAGTTTCTACGTCTACGTTATTTCAAACATTTATTAAACACTAACTGATGTCCGAGGTTTTTTTACCCGCGTAATCACAATTTCTCCGTATAAAAAACTATCCTATGTGATAATCCATGTTATTAACTATCCGTGTATAGTGATGGGTCGAGGGCAAAAACAAATTGGGCATAAACGGGCATATTGGGCAAAAACGAGTTTACGTCCAAATAAATGCCTGATCGCTGGACAGAAACACTAGTCATTTCATTTTTTGAAAAAAGAGCGGGAAACTCGTTTATTCGCAGTTGCTCCCGCGAGATCTGACACCGGTGGCAAATGGGAATAAAAATTCCCAGTTGCCACCGGCGCGGCGGCAAATGGGAAGTCCTTGCCCCCACTTGAGTTTCGCTGTTCATTGGCTTGCTCCATCGCATATTCTGTACACAAAGTCCGTGTACTGTATTAAATAAAGAATAAATAAATATATAGGGACAAATCACACAGATTAAGCTAGTCTCAAAGGCTTAAAGAATTTAGTCTCAAATAAGATTACAAAAATAATCTATCGCAGGATGATAAAATAACGTTTTTAAGGGGGTTTTCGGATGGTTTTTAGATAGATTTCGGATGGTTTTTGAAAGATTTTGGATGGGTTTTAAAGGGTTTACGGGTGGTTTTTATTTAGATTTCGGATGGTTTTGAAAGGGTTTTCAGATGGTTTTTAGATAGATTTCGGATGGTTTTTAAAGGGTTTACGGAACTTTGTCGAATTGTTTTACTTAAATTATCATCAAACTCATCCTAGAACCATATCATCTCATAACCACTAAAAACTATAAAAAAACCTTCCGAAAACAATCTAAAAACCACCCAAAAACCCTTTTAAAACCCTTTCAAAAACTTTCATAGACCATCTGAAAACCATTCCAATCGAAACCCTTTAAATAACTTACGAAAACGTTATTTTATCATCCTGCGATGGAACAAGCCAATCCACTCGATTGGAGAACCGAAAGAAAAAAGGATATTTTACCTTGCTTACTCTGACAGAGTTATTTGTTATACTTATTGCATACTTTCTGAGTGTTCATTGTCAAAAATTATAATTCGTAAACTAATATCTGCTTTGAAATAACCTTCCCTGCATACTCAAATGTGGCTATTTGAATGAAAAATAAATAAAAGCTTAGTTAGTGTTTTTGCCCTGGCAATGGACATTTATGCGGCATATACGGACATTTATTGGGCATTTCTTCAATGTGCCCAAAATGCCCGTGCGTAAACCCATCTCTACCCGTGTACCAAATTTCAAGTAAATCTGTCCAGCTGTTTTTACGTGCAAGGGTAAAAAGCATCCATGCATCCATCCTCACGAACTTTCACCTTTATAATACTAGTAAGGATTATTATATTTGTCACTTTGTAAGCGTCTCTTTGATAAGCATTTGGGACTGAAGATTAAAACGTAAATTATTAATGTTTCCCATGAAATTACGAGTGAATAGTTAATGTTAGATGAAACTAGACATAGATCCCGAGGATTATACTTAGGGCGTGCACAGATCGAGCTTTGACACGTTCACTTCACAGTCCAGTGTACGCTATATAATAATGTACACCAAGTCCGTGTACTGTATTAAATAAAGAATAAATAAATATATAGGGACAAATCACACAGATTAAGCTAGTCTCAAAGGTTTAAAGAATTTAGTCTCAATAAAGATTACAAAATTAATCCATTTACAATAAGAACAGAAAATACTTATTATAAGCTAAGTCTAGTTCACACTTCTACGATAATTTAGTAATTTTCAAAAATATATTTGTTTAACTGTGACTTAAGCTCTTTATAGAGTCCGCATCTTTAATATGGGAAGGTAATTTATTGTAAAATAGTGCTCCCTCAAAGGTGTATCTTATTTTCCTAAGTTACTACGTATCTTAGGTAATAGAAGCAAATTGAGTCGGCGAAGACTGCGTTTTGTAATTTGTTAAGAACAAATTGGTTTGGATGGTTTTACTTATGATCTTCCTTATCAAGGCGCAAGTGCTGTATACATAAAGTTGTCGAATGTTCATAAGTTTTGTGTAAATTTTGTCAGTCGATGTTCGATATGGGTAACAGAGGAGTGCTTTAGTGCATTTAAGTAAGTTCAAAACTGGTGTTATGGGATACTAACTCAACGATACTATATTTTATAACAAATACATATATAGATAAACATTTTTCATCATGACCCGAGGTATTCGAACCCGGAACGTCCTGGGTGGCGGGCAATCATGGTAACCATTACGCCACAGAGATCGTCATTGTGTCGTATTGTGAGCACGGAGAAAGTCGCGATATGAAACATGATATACGCGCGAGTCGCGATATGAATTGTCCCAATATATTTATTTATTATATACTAATAGTCAGATAATTTATATTGTATTAGCTGGCCCGGCGAACTTTGTTCCGCCCTAGATGCGCTAGAGGGTAGGGACCCTATCCTAGCCTACCCTACCATACCCTACCCTACCCTCCTCACCCTTTAAACCTTCCCTGGACTTCTACGAATATTTCAAGACTAAAATTAGCCAAATCGGTTCACCCGTTCTCGAGTTTTAGCGACACTAATGAACAGCAATTAATTTTTATATAAAATTTTAAATTTTTTCCCAAATTTATCGAAAACCTTCTTGAACATACAAGATGGTTTAAACTAGTATGTAGTCCGTAAACCACGTTTAACCGTCTATCGGAATACTAGCGCAAATCACTAATAGTTAAACAATGTATTTATCTGAACCACTTAAAAAAACCTCAGTTTCAATCAAATAACTGCGCATTTTCCAAAAAAATTTTGCCCAAAATTCTTGGTCGTTGCGTATTTTTCCAAGTGACGTTCAATAATTTCTATATTGTATTGGCTAATATGAAACGACAAACAATCAAAGCACTTTGAGCAAACAATTCAATTATTACGCAATTCTTTTGGGAAAAATTCGAGGGGAAATCAAATAATAAACATTGACATTTCTAACAAAAACATTACCCCAAAGAATCACGACATGGTACAGTTAGCTGCAGACAAAATACATTTATGTCCATGGACAAACCTGACTCCCCAAAAGAAGTTAGAATTAAGTAATTTGAGTAACTTTAATCAGATTTCAAGGACATTTCATCAAATACTGACTCATCAAAATGTAATTTTTTCATTGATTTTCGTTTAAATACATTGAGAATTGTATGAGAAAACTTAATTGTTACTCCGTTGGGTCACAGGTTGGGTGATGTTTCTCTCCAGGCACTGTACTGTACGACTGTAAGTAGGTACTTATAACATTTTATTCATGTAAAACGATTTTTTTTACATTAGAAAAAGACTTTAATTTTGACTTTGAGCGCTTTGAATTGATAAATATTTCTCATTTACGGAATTAGGTGCCACCATTTCCTGTTGGACCAACTATTACGCACAACTAGTTGGTCCAACTGGAACAATTCGCAAAAAAATTCCTGTTCGCACAACTAAGTTGTGCTTAGTTGTGCTATCCAAAATAAGTATTCCTGTTGGACCAACAATTTTTTTTTCGCTTATTCGTAATGGTTTTCAGATGGTTCAGGGATGGTTTTTATATGGTTTCGGGATTGTTTTCAGATGGTTTTCAGATAGTTTTCAGAATAAAAAATATCCAAATCGGTTAACTATCTATAAAATTTTGTTTAAAACGGCTAGAACTGACCTGGACCACTATACTAGCAATACTAGTGGCCAACACGGCAGCCGAGCAGACGTAAAACGAAGCTCGAAATTCATACCTATTACTCAGTGCATAACGACAATCGAGTTTCAATAGTTTTATAAATTGTGAGCCCATTTGGCGTGACCTATAGTGTATATGTGTCAACAAAGTACCTAAATGTATATGTCTCTATAAAAATACTTTCGAACAATTCCCAAGATGTAAATTAGCTGTTAATGTTCTTATACTTTATAGTCAAGCTGCAGTTTCATTGCGACGCAAAGACATTCGTCGACATAGCTCAACTTTTTATTGAAATATAAAACCACTCGTTAACAATATTATTTTATATATGAAATGAAATCGTATGTGGAGAGAGTAGGCGTCACAGATACGTTCTCTAGTCATATTTTACATATTATTTCAGTGTTAATCGGTATGTTTTAAATATTAAAATAAATAAGTTATTCTATAAACTACCGTTTCGTAAACAAAGCGAACTGGGAAAAGAAATGGCGTAAGAACTCAGTTACGGCCTTTTTTCTCTACTCATTTATGATTCAATTTATATTCCGACTCTACACTCTCGCGAATTGACCGGAATGAAGTGAAGTTAGACACGGAGTTAGAAGACAAAGGAAAAGTGAAGCCGAAGTAGAACGGAGAGCCCGTTCACACTTTCGTTTTAACTTCGCGAGAGTATAGATAGAGCTTTGGTCAAGTTTGGTCAGCTGTTTTGGAATTGAACGCATAGACATAAAGGTGGAGTGGCAATTGAAAAAGGATCCATATTAACAGAGTTTCTTTCGACATTACTTCTTATAAATTTATTTAAAAAAAAAAAAAAAAAAAAAAAAAAAAAAAAAAAAAAAAAAAAAAAAAAAAAAAAAAAGTATTAATTAACAAAGTAAAATATTTTTATTCAAATAGGCCTATTAAAAGCTCTACCGAATCGTCTTTTCTGCCCGCGAACGTACAAAGAATACAGTTTTTTTTTAAATTTTGCAATAGCTTTGTGACACTTTAATACTCATATTTTACTTTAGGACAAATGAATGACCCCAGTACATCTTTCTTAGAACATCTAAAATGTAAAATAGTTTATATTTAGGCATGTAAGGTATTGTCACAGTTTACCCGAGACACATCGCAGACTTAATTGGACCACGAGTTAATCTAAATTGGAATACCGAAATCGACAGATCCCATTGTGATGCCAATGTTTCAACTGAATCCAGCGTTTCAAAGGTTTCTGTTTTTACAATAGATATATCTTCGAAAGTTGTTCCATTATTCATTATTTCTCATCAACTTGTAGTTTCTTAATTATTACAAAGATACAAAGGGTTGATTTAAGTTTTACATTAAAATATCTGAAGTATAAAGTTTGGAATATTTTAGCATGAAACATTTCCCAAGCACTTCGACGTGAATGGTTTTCTGCGATGAGCGCCGCGCAAAAGACTCGATGGCTAGTCTTAATTAAAAGTATTTGACGAGGAGCTCGATGGCGTCGCTGTGTATTGCACTATAAACTAAACTTAGGCAACGTCGACCCTAGTTAGTATTTCGATGGGTATCGTTATCTTTCTCCGTGCTTCGGGGGGCACATTAAGCCGTCTGTCCCGACTGTTGACGTTGAAAGATAGTCAAGACGGTGGCCTTCAGGCGGCTTGAAAACCCTCACCTCTCCTCAATGCGCATTGAAACAGCATGGCAGTATAGTCTGGTTTATAATTTATCTAATATAAATATTACATTCTAAATGAGGCTTTTTAACGACGCCCCCATATTTTTTTGGGCTCCTTACTGCCTTCTAGGCCTCCCGCATTTAGGTTCCATATTAAACTAACAAGGAACCCCTTTTTTCGCAGCGTTGCAATCGGCAAAATGTGCAAAACAACAAATTTATAGAGGGACCACATGACATATTCTACTTGATAATATCCCTTTTACATCAAGCTTTGGATGGATGGTAGGTTTCTATTTATGCATAGGCACGTCAAATTGCCATTTACTTTTTAATGGTACTTATATCTTAATAGTTTTAAACCCTTATAAATAAATATTGGAGATAAACTAAGTTAGCTAGACTTTTTTATCTATTCATCGATTTCTTAGTCAAGCCGAAATGAAATGGGCTAGTTCGACCGGGGAATTACCACCCATTCACGACATTTGACGACCTCCGTGGCGTAATGGTTACCACGCTAGACCGCCACCCAGGAGGTCCCGGGTTCGATCCCCGGTCAGGTCATGATGAAAAACGAACTTTTTCTGATTGGCCTCGGGTCTTGGATGTTTATCTATATACGTATTTGTTATAAAATATAATATCGTTGAGTTAGTATCCCATAACACAAGTTTCGAACTTACTTTGGGGCTAGCTCAATCTGTATGAATTGTCCCTATATATTTATTTATTTATTTAATCACAGAATACCGGGGAAGCAGCAATTCATTTCGTTCGATGAGTGAAAGATCCCACCTTCACTATCTCTTCTCTGACCTTCCTAGGAGGCAACGCATTGGCACTTACAGCCCGCTGATCTTCTTCGTTCACAGGCAGCCACTGTGAACCAGTTGCTTGTTTGCCTGCCGCATGTTTTTTTTTAATGTCATACAGTAGACAAACAAGCAAGCGGGCCACCTCATGGAAAGCGGTCACCGCCGCCTATGGACATCAGTAACACTAGGGGCGCTACCAATGCGTTGTCCACCAAGGAGGTTGGAGGAAAGGAAGGAGGAAGGGAAAGAAGGAGGGAGAAAGAGGGGATAAGGAAGGAATTGGGCTTCCGGATCTCTTTGCATTTCCGGAACGCATTGCTGCTTCATGTCGATATTCTGGGAGAAAATAGAAAAAGTATATTTCAATGATTTATACAGCTTTACGCGAGGAAAAAACTTTATGTAAAAATAAGAAACCCTTCTGTGTAAAATCTCAGGTTATTTTTTAACTTTGCAAAGTTTTGCTCGAGGGATATCATATTCAATACTCACTGGAAATGTATATAAGCCGGGATAAACGGAACGTATTAGCAATATAAAAACATATTTTCTTATTGAATCCACAAGGGAAACTATATGTTTCCTATATCGCACAGTCAAAGCCCTTTTGCCTTTTTATTATCAGTTGTGCTCGCAATATTTCTTTATTCGCCAAAACTCGGATATTGTATATTGTTAAGGCGTCAACAAACAACAAGTAATATGGATCAATTGGGTAATATAACAATCAAAACAATTTGCATATTGCGATGCTGCTCCATATCAACTCATAATCATCCCACTGCCAGGCTGCTCCAATGCGGCTCGGCGGAAGTCAGTGTGTTTTCGAGCCGTCTCAACCTAAAGACCACCTACCTGGCCTAACTATTGTTATCCATCGACAACGTGCGTCCGACGGCGACACCTATCCCACAAAATTTTTTTTTGCGTTTTTAGTTTAATGTACAAAGAACAATTTATTTGAGATTGGAGAGAAAAGAGTAGATTAAATAAATAAATAAATAAAAAAAATATATAGGGACAATTCATACAGATTGAGCTAGCCCCAAAGTAAGTCCGAAACTTGTGATATGGGATACTAACTCAACGATATTATATTTTATAAAAATACATATATAGATAAACATCCAAGACCCGAGGCCAATCAGAAAAAGTTCGTTTTTCATTATGACCCGACCGGGGATCGAACCCGGGACCTCCTGGGTGGCGGTCTGGCGTGGTAACCATTACGCCACGGAGGTCGTCATTTTACAATAAGTGCACAAAACGAACCATTTTTATTCGAATTTGCTGATAGTAATGTCGAGGATAAAATGGTTTTGTGGACGAGTTATAAACTCTGCTTTTCACATCTATTGCGAGGAAATAAAATAGTAGTATATCATAACATTTCTTCTAAAATTCAAAATCTTACGACATTGATATTAGGCTTGGGCTGCAGACCTACAGCCTACTATTAAATCAATTTTGTAATAATAATTTTCTTAAATTAATTAAATAGCCTACCGTACTTTAATTAAAATTTTAATATCTTTTGTCTTAAAAACACATAAGGCAAATAAATTAACGTAAATATTATAAAATAACAAATTCTATCTCTGAACTTTTTATTGTGTTTGGCTGTATGACTCAATATTCAATCATTTATTAGCAAGATTAAGTGTACAATTTGTAGGTCTTAAATTAAATATGCACTTTGAACTTAATCACCCTTTCCAGGTATCGCTAAGACATTTGACAATATTATAACTTTTCGCCATATAAACGTTTAAATTTTTTCTTTCATCACCATTGCTCATTTTCTTTGCCTTAATATAGATACATATAAGAGTAGATACGTTAATGCACTTGTGCACAAAAATCGATTTTGTGTGAAAGTGAAAATAAATTATTTGATTTGATTTACTCTCAAAATAATTATTATACGATTTAATATTATACACCTACGTTGTCTCCTATATATTAATTTATTTCGAACATGCAAAATTTTATTCTATTGTTTTGTTTTGTAGATCGCGGCAAATTTCAAGATTGAATTAAGTGTTCTAGAAGTATGTAAATGAAAGTTCGCGTCTTGAGCGAGTGTCGTTAAACAATTTATGCAAATTTTCAATATACTTGGTACAAAAGCTCCAACAATCGTCTGATTTAAAATATAAATCGATATAAAATATACATGTATCGATTACAAATCACTTTATTGCGATAGAGCACACGATTATGTTACCACAAAAAAGCATGACAAGATGTATGACATCCTAATTCAAACATAATCGAATTTCACTGGCAATGTGTCAAGTATTTTGGAACGAAATATAAATTACAGATTAATTTTTTAGTCCAATGAAAACCATCATCAGGAAAAGAGTCGCTTCCCTGCTGCAACGTGTCCCAGTGCAAACAGCATTCTAAATATGTTTGCGGACAGAGTGGACTGTCCTATTATAAAACATTGGATTGGGGTTCACGTGAGGACCACGTGGACTGCAGTCTAAAATAATCTAAATACTAGTCTACTAACATAGGTATCTACTAACATTAATGTACAGTATAAATAAAATAAAACATCACGTATTAGTGGTATTTACAGTGAACTAGATAAAAATTAAAAATACAGGCGAATATTATATTAGAAGCACATGTTTTTGCATATAAACGGATGAGCTGTGCGAATTTAATCGAAAAAATTAATTATGAAAATGACCAATTACCTTATATAATTTAATTAGGTAAGTAATATTTACAACGAGTTTTAAAACACTACTCCGTGGGCTGTGTTTTCAAGTTATAAATATTATGATAATTACGTAACCTATTTACAGTATTTGTAAAAACTCGATAAATGATAATTAATTCCTTTTTAAGTGGGCAACGCATCCAAAAGTCATAGATGTCCATGGGCAGCGGTGATTGCTTACCATCATCACAATAACATTTGAAAGTTAATGACGCATTTAATATATTTTAAATGCATTTCGACAATTTAAAGTGTTATAATTTTGTCAACGCAAAAACAATATACTTAATTGTTATAAAAAGGACTTACCAAACAACAATAAGAGCAGATCGCTCAATGCCAAGCTAAATAAATAGTAGTTGGTGGCCGTATGCATAGCTGGGTGGCGCACTATCACGACACACACCGCCACGTTCCCCGCGACACCGGTCAGGAATATCACCATGAGGACCACAGATATTGGTACTATCTCCTGCAATGGCAACCTCCTTGGTCCCATCATCCACCACAGCATCTCCTCCTCGCTGCAGTCGAAGTAAGACAGATTTGTACATCTCTGGTAGAACTGTTCGGGGGTTTCGTTCGCACGTAAAAATGCGTCAGGCATTTTGGATTGATCTTATTCAATCATTTTTATTTATAAATATTTGCACTTAATTTTATTATTTTACAGTTTCATACATTAAATATGATGTTAAGTTACAATTTTGTAAAGTTTAATCTAATTTTAAACTTAACACTTTCATGGTATGTTATAAAGTTTCCGCTAATATTAGTTAATTGTAATAATTAAAGTTATACTAATTCACTAATTTACTCCAGAAAGTAATTTCAGTTATAGTTCAAAGTTATTTCAGTGTAGACAAATTTTCATTATTAATATTTCATCAGTAAATGTGTTCGTAAATATTTCTTACAAGCTTTTTCAAACTCGGAAAAGTTCGTAGCGGCGTAGCGGTGCTACGAAGGTATTGTGCGTAGCGCGCGACCTACGCTCGAGGCTTCTGAGCGACCACTGAAGGCGACGCGTAGTTTAGTTACGGGATGCTTCGGTGCAAGTTCCCACAGAAAATGTCTTTACAAATAACTAGTATCCATTTACTACATTCCTTCGCGTAGAATTTCGTATTACAATGTGATGTTTTGTCTTGCACTTCTATTTACGCTTAAAAGATAATTTAATACTACCGACATTCACATATGAGGTGAGTGAGGGTGATGGCTGAAAATCTGTGTTTTTGTTTCATATGAATTGATACGCCTTTTTTTTCTATTAATTTTTCTTTATTATTAAAAAAAATGCAGTTTTTTTTAAAATTTTTGTTTCAATGTTTACTTTTATTTATCGTAATTGTAACTTATGTCATTACCATTTTAAAAGAGCAAGTGCTAAGTTTCTTGCCGGTTCTTCTTAGCACAAATCTGCCGTCTGAACTGGTGGTAGGGAAAAAAAAGTGACGATTCGAAAGTGCTTGTAATATGCCTATTTGAATAAAAATATTTTGATTTGATTTGATTTGATTTGATAAACAAAAAAGTTCACGAAGCCTCGGCCCTTTGTTTACTACAACACATACTTGATTGTTATAGCCTTCGGTTATCGCTTTTTGATTTTATTGTTATTATTATTTTTTTAGTTTTTCGTATTCAATATGTTTTAGATATGTTGTTTACCGCCTCGTACTACACAATTATTATTATCAATAAATGTATGTGTGTGCGTAATTTTAATAAACAATTCATCACAGTGACTCGCGCCATCTCTTGAGCGGTTATCATTTTGGGGGACTGGCCTTTAGGAATTGATCATAGCGCTATTTGGATGGACATTACGCGTATAGTAATTCATTTCTGTATGTACAGTCAACAAAGGAATGGGCTGACCCCAAATATTGCGTGAAGGGATTTACTTGAAAAATTATTTATCAATGGTATTCATATTGTACTATGTAATTACAAATTTGCCAGCCATTCCTTTATTGACCTGTACCTCTATATATCATGAACCCCTTCACCATAAAATCACTGTGCCTGTCACGAAAAAACAATTTCCTCTTTATATCGGAGACGCAATCACAACTGCACCTGCGGGGCAGCGTCACGATCAGGTGACCCGCTGGCTTTTATCGCTCTGCTGGTAGGTATATTATAAAACACGCTGAAGTACCCTTTTTAATATCTCTATCCTATTCTAGACTGTCTAGTTTACGTCTAAAGTCCAATTGCTCGTAAAATGTGCAAATACCATCCAGTCACGAGACGGGTATATAACATTTTATTTAAAGATTCTATGTATATTTTTCTATTTAAACGCAAGTCACGTACATTATCCGACATCGGATGTGACTTGTGCAACACTGATACGCCGTAGACGTTGGGCCATGTCCTATCCTGTCCCGGTTGTCTCCTTTGTGTTGGGAACTGGTTTTGTATCGGTCGCCCGGTGCCGCACGGCCCGTCGTCGTGCGTGAGCCCGATAACTTGCATAAAAATGCGTATACAATCAAACTCCTATGAGCTATTACTATGAAACTACCCACTTCTGATTGACAATTCGTAAATAATGTATTTTTTATCTACTGTTTCAACTTTTGGCCTAGATGTTTGCGTGCTGATAGATTGTTTGTAGACAATAAAGACATAATGATAAGCGTACTTATTACATTATTATAACAGAGTTAAGATATATATATATATATATATATATATATATATATATATATATTCTTGTCAAACGTACTAATCTGATATATATTTTTACTTTTTACTTTTTTTTATGTGGCAGCCGTATTCTAAAAACGTTCTATCTATGATGTCTAACATTTTTTTTTTTTTTCTCTTTAATTGAATGGGGCACAAATAATAGATTTACTTATAACTAGTTTAAATTCATCTTGACCTTAAACTTAATATCAAGAATTATGTTATGTTGAGCTGAATAATTTTTTATTTTCGTTTATATTTTACTAATGGAAGGAACCATATCTACCTACAGTTGCTAAAAATAAATATATGACTCCGTACTTGATTTAAGGGAAGACCCCAGTATCCATGATACAGGCTCGGCCTAGTTGGATGCTGAAACCTACTTTTCTTTTTATGGAGCATTAAAATTTCCACTTCTACCAGACACTATACTGTAAATAATACACCTCAGTATAAAACACCAGAGTTATTAATTTCACAGTTTATTTATTTATCTTTATCAAGTTTATTATCAATATTTATTTATCTTCACTAAATAACCGAAAATACTTAAACACTCAATCATTTATTATCAATATTTATTTATCTTCACTAAATAACCGAAAATACTTAAACACTCAATCAATAACAACACATTTTGCAATTTTCACAAGAATAACGTTCAGTTACATAATTAACATCCAGAATAAACTATATTTAAACGGTTTACACTCAACTTAATGCCAATCAACGTCCGCAGATCGACTACCCTGTCTTTTTCTTTAACCGCCTCTGACCTACTTATTTTTCGATGCCTCCCGCCATAACTCTCGACAAAACTGTATTTTTTTTCGCGTCTTCCCCACAGATACAAAATTAGTCAAATCAAGTCTTTTTATTTTTAATCATTAATCGTTAAGTTATTATAAAAATACACTAATTAAGTTGTTATAACTATTAAAACCTTACACTCGTCCATCCTGACGCGTGTGATGTCCTCACACACGCTACCTTACACCCGGCCGTCGAGACTGATGGCGGAACGCACCAAGTAAACATACATCGACTTATAATAATATACTAATATTTCTAATCGAGTTAAAAAAAAATAAAAATAAAACTGAAATTGGCACTATCTAGGACTGCTATAACTAAAATAACATCTGGCTGCAGTATCCGCAGGATCTTACTACCGCAGTATCCGCGGCATCATTCGGCTGCAGTATCCGCAGCATCTTACTACCACAGTATCCGTGGCATCATTCGGCTGCAGTATCCGCAGCATCTTACTACCGCAGTATCCGCGACATCATTCGGCTGCAGTATCCGCAGCATCTTACTACCGCAGTATCCGCAGCATCTCAATACCGCAGTATCCGCGGTATCATTCAGCTGCAGTATCCGCAGCATAATCATTAAGCATCTATAACAAATATTGTAAGGCCATAATCGTGTTCTTGTGTATTTAGTGATTTTAAAATAAAGCCTAAATTACATTACTGTACCTATCTATGTACTAGTAATTTCCAATAATCCTTAATAAAGAAAGACTCCTCAATTAACATATTTTCAATTATAAATTCCAAATAAGACTAAAATACATAACTACTTCACTTCATAACAACATAATATTTCATAATTCTATTATAATAATCAATAATCTTCATTTATATCTAGGGCGGCTAAATGGATCCATGGCTGCATTCTGTCAGCGGACACAGTGGCATTGTATTTACGCTTACTTTTTCTTTTAAAACCATCTATGTCCGTAATACGATATCTGTCATTACCCAACACTTTAATCACTCTGAAAGGTCCCATATATTTGTCTAACAACTTCTTACTTTTCCCGTCGTTATGATAACTAACTTTAGTAATTTTTATCAGGTCTCCTTCAGAGTATACCTTAGCTGGTTTTCGCCCCTTGTCAAAATGTTTTTTCTGTTGTAATTGCTTATCCTTTATGCAATTATTTGCCGCCTCGCGAATTTCATTAACATCTAAATTCGCACGCGTGATTTCTAAAATTTCATCAAACCTACCATTTATTTCACAATTCATACCAACTCCGAATAATACCTCAGCAGGGGTTTTTCCGATTGACTTTTGCACCGTGTTGTTCAAACCCCATTGAACGACCCCGACTGATTTATCCCAATCTCTTTCATCTAACTCATGATTTTGCGTGCTAAGTGACTTTAAAATTGTTCTATTGTACCGTTCTACCTGTCCATTGGCCCTAGGGCAGGCTACGGCATTGTAAACCACGTTAACATTTTTTTCTTCACAGAATTCTTTAAAGTGGTGCGAAGTGAAGGAACTACCCCTGTCACAAATTATTCGGTTTGGAATTCGAAACGTATAAAAGATATCATCTAGAATCTTTATCACACCTTTAGTTTTAGTATCTTTTACCGGTTTTATAAAAACATATTTCGTAAATGAATCCACGATAACTAAAATATATGCATTGCCATTTTTGCTGCGAACGAAGGGGCCAAGATGATCAATATGAATAGTATGGAAAGGTGTAGCAACCTTCTCAATAGAGTGTAAAAATCCTTCATTTGAATGTGCGTTTTCTACATGGTAAGCACAATTCAAACAAGCCCTAACGTATTTCTTAATAAACCGTCTCATTTTAGGAAAGTAATAAGTCTTTTTGATACGATCATAGGTCTTTTCAAAGGCAAAATGGCCTATATCATCATGATTAAGTTTACATATCTGCCATCTTGCCCCCTTAGGCACTACCCATCTCAGTTCTTTATGTTCATCATCAATGTATTTATAAAGTTGATTGTTTTTTATTATGTATTCGCGTTTAATTGACCTAACTTCATCTTCGCTATCCTTGGAAATCAAAATTTGTCTAATACGGTTAAGTTCATCATCTCCTAGTTGTAAAGTTAACAACCAATTATCAACTTCGATATGCATAACGTTAGGGAGGAATTCGCTATCTGCAACTTGAGACCCTGTATCCAACTCACCACCTATATTCCTGCTCAGGGCATCTACATGATTCATTTTCGTGCCTGGTCTATATTCAATCTCATACTGAAACTCTTGCAGCTGTAACCACCACCTAGCGATTCTCGGTATGAGATCTCGCTTTATCAACGTGGTTCTTAATGCTCGACAGTCTGTCACGATTTTAAAACCTATCCCCAATAGATATACGCGGAATTTCTTTAAGGATTCAACAACTGCAAGGGTTTCTAGTTCATACGAGTGAAAATTTTTTTCTTCTGGAGCAGTTTGTCGACTATAATATGCTACGACTCGCAAAAAATCAGTAACATTATCTTTTTGCAGTAAAATACCGTCGGTGTGCACCTCGGTTACTTTAGCATGCGGATTATATATAGTTAAAACCGGCCTGCAAATTAGACTGTTTTTTAAATTAGTGAAAGCTTCTTTCTGTTTGTCTGTCCATTGAAAAGGCACGTTTTTCTTAAGCAACATTGTAATAGGGTAAGCTATACTGGCAAAATTCTTAATAAATTTACGAAAATAACTCACTAGACCGTAAAACTGCCGAACATTATGTTGGTTTCGTGGTTCAGGGAAATCTACAACTGCTTTAATTTTTCTCTCTCCGGGCCTAATGCCATCAGCCGAAATTTCATACCCGAGGTAGTCTAATTTTTCGGCCAGAAAGACACACTTCTCTAAATTTAAAGTAAGGCCCGCCTGTTTAAAGATTTCGAGTACATTACTTAATTTGTCCAACCCTTCGCTTATTGAAGTAGAGGGTATTAAAACGTCGTCCATGTAAGTCAACGCATCGCTAAATCTGATTGGTCCCAACACACGGTTAATCATTCTTTGAAAAACTGCTGGTGCATTCGCCAGCCCAAACGGCATACGTTTAAATTCGTATTGACCGTCGGGCGTAACGAATGCTGTTAAATGGCGCGAGTCCTGAGATACTGGAATCTGATAGTATCCGCTCGCGAGATCAAGAGCTGTGAAATACCGTTTCCCAGCTAACCTACTGACCTGGTCTTCAATAATTGGCATTGGGTAACGTTCCTTAACAGTTTTATTATTCAGTGCTCTGTAATCTACGCATAATCGGTATTTGCCATTTTTCTTCTTTACTAGTAGCACCGGACTTGCATAATCAGAAATCGACTCTTGAACTACATCAGCGTCAATTAGTTCACCAACCATATCTCTTACAACCTGTCTTTCAGATTGAGACAATCGGTATGGTCGGTAAACCACCGGTCTTTTATCATTAAGCTCGATATTCATTTCGGTGCTCTGAACACATCCCAATTCATTAATATTCATAGCAAAACAAACACGGTAATTATTAAGGAGTGTTACCAACTGAGCCCTGTCGCTATCACTAATACAAGTTTCAATTTTTATAGCGTCATCAGGTAAAGGTGTTACGTTCTCTTGTATGATACGAAAACAACATTTCATTTCATCGTATGGTCTCCCTCTAGCTATTGTAGTATTTTGTGGTAAATAGGGGATATTATCTCCTCTTTGGACTACTACTAAACTACCTAATCCTGTGTCATCAAAAGAGTAAATGCCGTTACCTACTATCAATTCATAATCATGACCGCAAATAACAGTTGATTCAATCATCAAATTTCCACAAAACTTAGGCTCCGTGCAGACTTCCACAAAGTGCTGGTCTTTAATTCGCAAATCATTACAAAGTTTTAACCTTATGCTATTACTGTCTTCGTGTATCTGGGCTGGTAACTCATTGGCAATATTGTAAAAATTCATCTGCGTATTATTTTTCACGATTAAAATATGATTTTGATCAGTGAAATCTTGACCAACTATAATAGAGACATTTATATATTGGTCTTCAACCACTACCGCATTTACATGACCTACAACACCATCTATGGTAATCTGCACCGCTACCTCGCCTAATATTGGCACTATAGTATTTCCAAATGATTTAATAGAACTTATCTTAGATGGAACTACTGGTTCTTTTAGTAAAATAGATTCACTAGCTCTAATAATTGTTATTTCACTGCCAAGATCAATGAATGCCCGAAAATTATTAAAGTTCACCGTTATATTTTTATAATATTTAGAGTCATTATTAATATCATTACCAATAGACATTGTCGATTTTGTTTTTTCTAGTATTGCCTCTTTAACAAAGCAGTTTTCAACCTTATGCCCTACCTTGTTACACCTTGTACATTTAACTAATGGTTTAGGACAATTAGTAAATACGTGACCCCTTTCACGACAGTTAAAACATAGTTGAGAAGTTTTCGATAAATTTTCATTAGCATTCTTAAATCTTGACTCCTGTACTCTAGGAACGTGTGCGTAAAATTCTTTACTACTTGATAAAAATCCCAATAATTGCTCTGGCTTATCACACCTGAGTGATTGTGCCGCGGTACGCAAAGTCCTATCCGAAATACCGTAAATGATGCAGTCGACTGCATTTTTATCCGTTATTTTACACTGGTTTAATAATGACATCTTTTCATAAAAATAATTTTCAACTGATTCACCCAACCTAAATCTTCGTTTTAGCATATCATCTAACAGTTTACCGTAATTCTGTTCCCAAGGAAAAGCCGCTAATAATTTTTCCTGCCACTCTGCCCACGTCGGAAGCATATTTGGTAGGCTGTCATACCAGATCTTCGCATTGCCTGCTAATTTTTGTAACGCAAAATGCATTATCTGTCTACTATCCCAACCATATATAATTGCACATTGATTGACTTTATTAATCCACAAATCAATGCGATGACCTGGTGATGACGGATCAAAAGTGGGTATAACATTTACATGAAAACTTGGCTGTTTATGCAAACCTAAATTACTAATAATCTCATGCATAACATTATTAGGTATCTGCGATACGTCTGACCTGGCTTTTTCGCTCCGATGCGCTGACTGGGACCGCCGGCGCTTACGTTGCAATTCAGGTGTTGCGGGGCTTCTCGATCGCGACCTAGCCTCTGCTGCTTGGCGCTTCGAAGCGCTCGCGTGCGTAGCCGACGACACTCGGCGACTGCGCCCACGCTCTCGCGGATGCGATCTCGAGCGGCTCCTTGTAGTACGTCGCTTCCGTTTTCGCGAACTCGATCTTCTTCTATGGCGCCCCTTCTTGGGCGATTGTGACCCGCTGCTGTCACTATTATCACGTGCTCGCCGACTTTCTTGTCTCCCTCGGACATGATGACGCGGTGGTGTGCCTTGCGACTCACTTCCATCACTTCCTGTATCCGTCACGACTTTTTCCGCAAGGCGTCTTTGCTGTCTCTTATGTCTTCGGCGTGATTTCCTTGTAGTCGGAGAGGAGGATGTACGAATACGAGGCATTGCGTTCAATTTATATCCCACTTCTGAGATGTAAATAATACACCTCAGTATAAAACACCAGAGTTATTAATTTCACAGTTTATTTATTTATCTTTATCAAGTTTATTATCAATATTTATTTATCTTCACTAAATAACCGAAAATACTTAAACACTCAATCATTTATTATCAATATTTATTTATCTTCACTAAATAACCGAAAATACTTAAACACTCAATCAATAACAACACATTTTGCAATTTTCACAAGAATAACGTTCAGTTACATAATTAACATCCAGAATAAACTATATTTAAACGGTTTACACTCAACTTAATGCCAATCAACGTCCGCAGATCGACTACCCTGTCTTTTTCTTTAACCGCCTCTGACCTACTTATTTTTCGATGCCTCCCGCCATAACTCTCGACAAAACTGTATTTTTTTTCGCGTCTTCCCCACAGATACAAAATTAGTCAAATCAAGTCTTTTTATTTTTAATCATTAATCGTTAAGTTATTATAAAAATACACTAATTAAGTTGTTATAACTATTAAAACCTTACAATACACGCACTACACACATTTAACACATACATTCACTACACTTATTCAACTTCTCTTACACATCTCACACCTAGGTACACACTCAATTTAGTGAATTGTTTTATATTCATAGTCCTTTTTTGTATAATTGAAGAAGCCGTCTGTGTCACTATAACCTATTATGTCAAAAGGAAGTTACTGGTATCTTGCAATACAGGACATCCTAGTGCGAGAACCAGGATCCATTTATTTGTAAACAAACTTTATGAAAATAAACTATTTGATTAAACTATTTGATTTGATTAACTGTATCTTTGTGGAAGTCCAAGGACAACCCCATCTTACTGACTGATCATCTTGCCAGTAGTGTATTAGAATTTAATCTAAGTCCCTGTCAGAGTATTCCCCTGTCCCTTTTCTCCCCTTCCCATCACGCACCACCCGCCGTGGGCTGGGTGCTCATTCCCACTACGTTGACCTCTTGGTGTCCACGCGAAGGTTCGAAAGAACGTTTCTCGCTCGCACTAAACGGTTGTGGAATGAACTCCCAGCCTTTTTCCTTCGCACTATGACATGGGACTGTTTAAAAGGTACATTAGAGGTCTCGTCAGAGGTGGGCAACGCATCGGTAGTGCCCCTGGTTTTGCTGATGTCCATAGGCTTTCCATCAGATGGGCCGCTTGCCGATTTGTCTGCCGTATAAAAAAAACGCTGCCGTCGTCCCATTTCCACTAATATATTTTGTTGCAGTTAATCTATTTAATTCTTACAACGAAGCTTCAAGTTCTTGAATTTGTCACGTATAATAGAACATGTCTAAATAAGATTTAACTTTGCCGAGCACTCCAGAAACATTGTAACTTGTTTTATTCAAGTGTTGAAATTATATTACTTATTTAAGACGCTTCCGGTTCGTGTACGGTAAATTCGAGAAATCGCAGGTCGTACTTGGATGAGACGCGCACAGGACCACAGATTAATAAATGTAGGCCAGCTGCTACCTAGGCGAGTTTCAAATGCAACGATTTCATTTGTAGACCAGTTACTACATAGGCGAGCTACAACAAAGAGTTACAAATGCACCGATATGATACTAACTCATTACTTCGTACAGAACCGTCTGAACGACTGAATGCATAATATTTTTTCAAATCTTTAATCTTGTTCTTGTAACTCTTTATTTTAGCAAGAAGCTACAGCTTGTGTCAGAATTTTAATGGAAGTTCATCAACTTTCTCTGTGCTATGCATATTTTAGAAGTAGGCTTTTAGGAAGTTTGCGCAAGGATAATCAGTATTTTCTTGGTAAGTTGCCACTCGAGAGTCTGTTTTACTTTTTCAAAATGTAATATTTTTTAATGGAACGATTTATCATCATATCAACCCATAATCATCCCACTGCTGGGATACGGGTCTCCCATCAATCGAAGGTTATTAACGACTGTCATCCATCGACAACAGCCGGGACCGACGGCTTAACGTGCCCTCCGAAGCACAGAGAAGGTGGAGATAACGAAACCCATCCAAACGCTGTCTATGGTCGACGTCGCTTAACTTGCGTGTTCATATTAGAGTGCGACACACCGCGACGCTATCGATCTCGTCTAATACGAACGATTTATAATAACGAATAACGATTTATAATAGTAACTAGCTGTGCCCGCGGCTTCGCCCGCGTGGAATTGGACTTGTGACTAATTAAGTAGTATAGACGGACTTAACAGTCTCCTATTACTGTAGTTTTCCCCGAGACGTCAGTGTTCTTCATTGCTCATTGTCTATTTGCTCGCCGCTGTTAATCTTGGCTACCTACTGTGTACAAAATCCTGTTGTTTTATTATTTTAATAGCTGTTACCCGCGGCTCCGCCCGCGTGGTCAAGCGAAAATGCCAATAATTTCGTTCCCGTGGGAATGAAAAAAAAACCCGACTTTATTCTTGTCAAAATCATGAAGGAATCTCTATAAAAAAAATCAGCTTTTCAGGTTAAGCGCTTCCGATAATACACGCGTAGTCTAATTATTCCGATTCCTGTGGGAATTTAAAAAAATCCCATTGTTATTGTATACTAGCTGTGCCCGCAGCTTCGCCCGCGTGGAATTGGACTTGTGACTAATTAAGTAGTATAGACGGATTTAACAGTCTCCTATAACTGTAGTTTTCCCCAAGACGTCAGTGTTCTTCATTGCTCATTGTCTATTTGCTCGCCGCTGTTAATCTTGGCTACCTACTGTGTACGAATCCTGTTGTTTTATTATTTTAATAGCTGTTACCCGCAACTCCGCCCGCGTGGTCAAGCGAAAATGCCAATAATTTCGTTCCCGTGGGAATTAAAAAAAAAACAACTTTATCCTTGTCAACATCATAAAGGGAATCTCTATTAAAAAAACCAGCTTTTCAGGTTAAGCGCTTCCGATAATACACGCGTTGTCTAATTATTCCTCCTTATTATTAATCCTGTGGGAATTTAAAAAAAAAAACATCTTTATCCTTGTCTACTTTATAAAGGGAAGCTTATTACAAAATCTAGGAGTTCTAGGTTGAGCGCCCACGATAATACACGTGCAGTCCTATTTTTTCGTTCCCGTAGGAATAAAAAAAATCCGACTTTATCCTTGTCAACATTATAAAGGGAATCTCTATAGAAAATTTCAGCTTTCTAGGTTGAGCGCTCCCGGTAATACACGTGTAGTCTTATTATTCCGAATCCTGTGGGAATTTTAAAAACCCCGTCTTTATCCTTGTCTAAGTACTTTATAAAGGGAAGCTTAATACAAAATCTAGGCGTTCTAGGTTGAGCGTCCACTATAACACACGTGCAGTCCTATTACTCTGATGATTTTTGAGAAAAATATTTTACTCGTGTTTCATGTCTTTCAATAAAGAACCTTCATGCTTAATTTCATTCGAATAACTACGAAAACGGTAAAGTTTCATACTACCTTTGCACCTCCGTTTAACCCCCTAAGGGATGATTTTTGAGAAAAATATTTTACTCGTGTTTTATACCTTTCAATAAAGAACCTTAATGCTGAATTTCATTTGAATAACTTCAAAAACGGCAGTTTCATACTAACTTTGCACCCCAGTTTCACCCCCTAAGGGATGATTTCTGAGAAAAATATTTTACTCGTGTTTCATGCCTTTCAATAAAGAACCTTAATACTGAATTTCATTCGAATAACTTCAAAAACGGCAAACTTTCATACTAACTTTGTGCCCCCGTTAAACCCCATAAGGGAAGATTTTTGAGAAAAATATTTTACTCGTGTTTCATGGCTTTTAATAAAGAACCTTCATGCTGAATTTCATTCGAATAACTTCAAAAACGGCAAAGTTTCATACTAATTTTGCACCCCCGTTTCACCCCCTTAGAGGATAAATTTCCAAAAATCCTTTCTTAGTGAACACCTACGCCCCAAAAGGAACCCCCATGCAAAATTTGAGACTCCTGGCACTTGTAGTTTCGGAGATTTCGTGATGAATCAGTCAGTGATTTTCTCTTTTATATATATAGATAGATAGATAGGTCATAGATGAATGTAAACTCAAACTGATAGTTCAAATGCCCTGAACTACGATCCACTGCGACGTTATTGAAAGTACTCAAACCTGACAGCTTGATTAATTTCAGCTCTATTGATTGCAGAGCCGTCTAGACTAAAGACTAGATTTATGTATAAGTACTTAAATAAAATGTAAACAATCAAGGCGTAACTTAAACTTAGGATGGATCAGGACAAAAAGGGTTTGAAGGCTTTATCTTAGGAATTATTTTAAATAATAAAAAAATATGACAAAACACCATAATCCAGCTAACGTTTTAACAGCTGACTGATTTTCTCTTTTATATATATAGATAATCTTTTTGCTGTTCTAGTACTATTAGATAAATTAGACCTTTTGCGAGTCATTTTAATAATAGTAATAATACCCACGAAGGTAATCAAAATTTAAATTATAACTAAGAAAATCAAAACTTAACGCATAATAATCAAAATATACACCTATACCTACGAAAGAACACCAAAACTATCAGTCTAATCTACATGAAAATCAAAATAAAATAATACTAATGAAAAAGTGAATATAATAATTAACTATCGAAAACCAACATGAAATATTATTTTTACGTAGCAGCAGTAAGATATACGCAAACGTCGCAATCAGGTCTCAGGTAAACTATTAAAAAACTTTCAGAGCGCGATTCAGAATCTGCACAGTGCCATCTAGTGAATTTTTGAGGAACTAAATTTCAAAATGGTCAGCTCAAGTAAATTAAAAACTTTCATACACAGTGCTATTGAATATTAAAATGGTCGTAATCAGGGGTCGGGCGATTCCGACTCTGCACAGTGACAATGTTAAAATTCTTTGGTTGTTGAAAATTTAAATGAGTGTAACTTCTTCTTTTTCTTCTCCTGACATCCGGTCCGGTCCGGTTCGGTCCGGTCCGGTCCGGTCCAGTCTGTTGTCGGTAGGTATGGTGTACCAAGTCTCAAGTTTGTAAGTGCGAGAATTTTTTTTTCTTACATTGACAGGGAGGAGACCTTTAAATGAACATAACTTAGTTTCCTGACATCCGATTTAAATGAAATAAAGCCTATATTCTGCTCCAAGCCGAGCTCTATCCTCCTGTGAAAACTGCATTAAAATCCGTTCAGTAACTTAGAAGATGTGCGCGTTCAAACAGACAGACAGACAGACAGACAGACAGATAGAAAGACAGACAAAAAAATCCAAAAAATTTTTTTTCGCTTTTATTACCTTTCTCTAACTGTTCTCTCTCCATTTTTGCCAAATATGTTCAATGTACAGACATATCGGGGTCTACTGTTTTATTATATGTATAGATAAAGGGAAGCTTAATACAAAATCTAGGAGTTCTAGGTTGAGCGCCCACGATAATACACGTGCAGTCCTATATTTTCGTTTCCGTGGGAATAAAAAAAAATCCGACTTTATTCTTGTCAACATCATAAAGGGAATCTCTATATAAAAAAACAACTTTCTAGGTTGAGCCCTCCCGATAATACACGTGTAGTCTTATTATTCCGAATCCTGTGGGAATTTTAAAAATCCCGTCTTTATCCTTGTCTAAGTACTTTATAAAGGGAAGCTTAATACAAAATCTAGGCGTTCTAGGTTGAGCGCCCACAATAACATACGTGCAGTCCTATGTGTCCCGTTCCCATACCCTTGTCAACATCATAAAAGGAACCTCTATACAAAATTTCAGCTTTCTAGGTTGAGCGCCTGCGACAATACACTTTCAGTCCTATTACTCCCTTTCCCGTGGGAATTTCATAAAATCCCATCTTTATCCTTGTCAACATCATAAAGAGAACCTCTATACAAAATTTCAGCTTTCTAGGTTGAGCGCCTGCGACAATACACTTGCAGTCCTATTACTCCCTTTCCCGTGGGAATGTCGTAAAACTCCATCTTTATCCTTGTCAACATCATAAAGGGAACCTCTATACAAAATTTCAGCTTTCTAGGTCGAACCTCTATAATACACGTGTAGAGTTTTTCCCATTTCATCCCTCTAGTCTAGGGGTTGAATTTTGAAGGAGAATTCCTGCGAAGTTTCAAATAAAATGGTCCAACTAATCTAGTTTCTTCATACAAACTTTGGACCCCCATTTCACCCCCTTAGGATGTGAGTTTTGAAAAATCCTTTCTTAGTGCACCCCTAGACTTCATGGGGAACCTATGTGCCAAATTTGGAGTCTTTAGACCCAGCGGTTTGGGCTGTGCGTTGATATGTCAGTCACCAATCAGTCAGTTTCTGGGATGATTTCAGTAAACAACGAAGGTTCTTATGAAATTGTTATGTTATTCGAATGAAATTCAGCATGAAGATGCTAAATTTCATTCGAATAACTACAAAAACGGAAAAGTTTCATACTAACTTTGCACCCCCGTTGAACCCCCTGGGATGATTTTTGAGAAAAATATTTTACTCGTGTTTTATGCCTTTCAATAAAGAATCTCATTCGAATAACTTCAAAAACGGCAAAGTTTCATACTAACTTTGCACCCCCGTTTTACCCCCTTAGGGGATGAATTTCCAAAAATCCTTTGTTAGTGAGCACCTACGCCCCAAAAGGAACCCCCTTGCAAAATTTGAGACTCCTGGCACTTGTAGTTTAAGAGATTTCGTGATGAATCAGTCAGTGATTTTCTCTTTTTTATACTGTTACATGTATATAGATAAATTCTACAATTTCACAGCGCCACCTGATGAAAAATTGACCTCTAATAGCTTTTATGATTATTTTACAATGTTTTTATGATGAATCTCCTGATTCGAAAATAATGCCAAAAGTAATCCTTTACTTTTGGCATTATTTTCGAATGTTTTTGGTATGGTTTATAAAACCACGAAAAAACGGAAGTTTTTTGAATAAACGACTCGTGTTATTTCATTTAAATGTCAGTTAATAAAATGTTTATTTTAGAAACCTAAGCATCAAATACCCACGTGTAATAATATATTCATGGCACCAGTAAACCTCCGACACTACCTGCCAGTCCGTGCTCGTATAACACAATAATAACCTTTTTATTCAATGTCGAATGGAAAGGAACTTACATTTAGGGAATTAAAGAAATAATTTCATTGAAGTTGAGTACATCTTTCTTTATGTAAGGGTTGGTAAACGAGCATGCGTGTCACCACTGTCACCTAATAGTAAATGATCACCGTCACCTTTGGAGCACAGAGACACCGGCCTTTAAAGTATTATATCTTATGATGTTACAATAATATTATTAAAGTTAATATTCAGAAATTCGTTAAAAAACATTTTTGCATTACAAATGGTGCATTTTACATACACCTTTTTTAAAGCAAAAATATTTTAATTTTAAAGACATTAAGATGAAATAAACGGTACCCCAGAGTCGCCGTGGACCACAGATAAAGAAAAACGCCTTGAAGTTTTCAATTAATTAAAAAAATATTAATTTTAATGCATTCTTTCAATGTTAGCCGTCTTTGGTAGGTACTTATTTATATTGAAAAAGCTTTTTGTTCTGTTTTATTCTAAAATATAAGGAGCTATTCCCTAGGGTATTCGGATGCGTCGTCCCAAAATGAGACGAGGTGTGAAGTGCCTCGATTTAATCAAGTCAAAAAGTCAAAAGCATTTATTTAGAGACTATGCCCTCACTCTAGTCGAAGTGTACAAATAATATAAATTTGTATAAATAAATCTACTTTATAAACTACCACCATTTTGGAAACAAAAACAAAATGGCCACTGGTAAAACAAATTGTGAAAGAAACTTAGTTAAGGCGTTTTTTATGATGTGAAATGTAACATCATAATTTTTTAGGTACAATTATAAGAGAACACATAATGGACTTGGTTTGAATTTAAAAATTTATTTATATTATTATAAGGTATAGGTAATCTATTTGCAGTTAAAATTTTCATCACATTAAATATTAGTCCTGTACGGGAATCAAACACCCATCACCACTGAAAGTCTTTACCAACCACTGAGCCACCGGGATGCCAACATTTGCGAATAAGAAAACTTTTGCCGAACAATTTTTCATGACAAGTTGACAAGTGTGGAAACCTATCAAAATTCGGTTACATGTATAGGATTTAGGTATAGTCCCAGTTTCACTAGTGTCACAGTGACGAAGGTAGGGAGCAAAGGGTATATTAGACCGAAAACTTAAATTTCTCTAAGGATAGAGCATGTAGCCAATATGTTATTTACCTACGATTTATATTGTGTGATGATTATGGTAAACACATCGATATTTAACATCCGTCAGCAACATTATAGTCTACTGCCAAACATAAGTCTCTTGACCTATCGGAAGAATTTTAACCATGAAATACTAGGAATTTCATGGTTATTTTAGTAATTCGTTGAATTCTATCCATAAAATACCTTGTACTTCATTTTAGTCGTTTGTTGAATAATAATCATCGAATACCTTGTATTTCATGGTTCGTTCGTTTCTGATACGTGGGTACACCGTCTCCTGTTAGACCAACTGTTATGCACAACTAGTTGTGCCAACAGCCATGTAGCCCTCCTGCATTCTGTGCGATGGCGTAGTGAGGGGCGGTGAAATGTACTAAAATGACGTTACGCGACGCCGCATTCAGCGGTGTAGCGCGAGCGATTTTCGCTAGCCTAGTCGTTAGGGGTAGGTAAAGATAGAGAGCTATAAAAACAAAAGAACAAGTAGGTGGCGCAGTGTGTGAATGAGCCAAACATAATACTCGACTTATGAAAAAAAAAACTAAAATCAATTTAAAAGTATTCTCAATAACCCTAGTATACAGATGAGTGATGTCTCCGAAGGGTCATTGAAGGATCTTCCGGGTTAACGGGGCCATCCATCACGGAGATAGCCAATACAATATTGTATTCGGTCCATTACCCATGATACCCGCGATAGCTTTAACATTCAATATAGTTTAATCGGGTGAGTTTTTCCGTTCAGACACGCTTTTAGTTTTAGTCGCGGCGACTCCGGTGGCTATTCTATATTTATTATTTTCTACGTGTTTTTCCCGTAACTTTTTTCAGTTTTTCTACTTTTCTTCCATACAGATTCGTTTTAACTAACAATAATGCATCCTTAAAATATAATTAGAAACGTTTTTCTCTGTTTGTCCGATTTCATATTACTTCTACCTCCCATATTTTATTGAATGGAAAAACTAGTTTTTTGTACAATCAGAAAAAACCTATCCTCCCCTATTTAATATAATAAATAAATAAATAATAAATAAATAAATATATAGGGACAATTCATACAGATTGAGCTAGCCCCAAGGTAAGTTTGAAACTTGTGTTATGGGATACTAACTCAACGATATTATATTTTATAACAAATACATATATAGATAAACATCCAAGACCCGAGGCCAATCAGAAAAAGTTCGTTTTTTCATCATGACCCGACCGGGGATCGAACCCGGGACCTCCTGGGTGGCGGTCTGGCGTGGTAACCATTACGCCACGGAGGTCGCCATCGGTATTTAATATTTATTTATTTATTTATATAACTTTATTGACCACAATACACAAAGTACTGATACAATTGGCGGACTTAATGCTAATTGCATTCTCTACCAGTCAACCATTGGGAGTGCAGAAATTCACGATTGCGGCTTAAATTAAACGAATAAGATATTAATAAAACAATAAATGCAAAAAAAAAAAAATGAATAGATAATAAATACAATAATAAATGATGGCGCTGCACGTATAATTTTATCTAATCAAATTAGTAATAAATCAAATTAGTTTCCATTATTGAAAATTAAACACAAATTGTAAACACTGTTAATGATTATGCTTTGTTAAATATTAATTTCATATTTAATTATAAACGACACATGCTGTGAACACTTTTATAAACTATTTTTGTAATGAAACATCACGTGGTATTTCCGGGTACAAATTTAAATAATAAATTGAACGGAAGTACATTTGATAACTCGAATTGATTTTTGAATATAAAATTATAAACTACACGTGGTGTTTCGTAAAGCAATTTTTCAGGTAAAATATCTTTATAAAAACTAAGAAAATAACAGTTGGTATTTTTATGAACAAATTGTCAGAAAAGGAAAGGATGTGAAACGACTATAATGTGTCACGTGGTGTTCGAATATAAAAGGGCCTGTAACGACAGTGCAGGGACATTCTGATTTGTAGTTTACTTGAATAAAGTGATTATTTAGTATCCTGATCTTTCATTGTTTCATCATAACTATGAATTCTCCTACATCAGAAGTGGCCCAACCCACCTTCACGTACTCGCCGGCTATTGGAGATGACGATAATGGTGAAGAATTGAGTCCGTCAAGATACTCTCCTATAATACAGCAACCTGCACCAACTCGACGACCGCCTGAATGTGGCAGGGCTAACCAAGATAACACTGAGCTAGACCTTCTCCGACGGCAAATGAAACTCCTGGAACATGTTCTGTATCAACAAAATCGTCAGCCCATGCCACAAAATCACCAAAAATTAGCAGAAATTTATCTTTCAGACTTCAATCCCGATGACCATCATCTAACCATCGGAGAATGGTGTAAGCAAGTCGATTCTCTCATAGAACTACGCGGATGCGACAGGCAAATAACATTAATGAAAGCATTGTCGTGAACATTATTACAGACGGGGAAGTTAAACCCAGTCCGTGTAAAATAGAGTCTCTAAAAAATACATGTCCTCCCACTAACGTAAAACAATTACGTCAATTCAATGGTCTAGCAAGCTATTTTCGAAGATTTATCCCCGATTTCTCTCGAAAAATGACTCCATTATATGACCTGACCAAAAAATATATTAAATTTGATTGGACTAATACCCATGAACTAGTTAGACAGGAAATAATTAGTCAATTAACGTCAGAACCAGTTTTGAGCATATTTCACCCAGACTTACCAACCGAAGTCCATACCGATGCAAGCTCCTTAGGGTACGGTGCAATACTTATCCAAATAGACAACAATAGACATAAAGTTATTAGTTATTTTAGTATGCGAACCACCGAAACGGAGTCCAGATATCACTCGTATGAGTTAGAAACTCTGGCAGTAGTAAAAGCCCTTAAACACTTTCGCCATTTTTTATATGGCAGACATTTTACTGTAGTCACAGACTGTAATGCACTTAAAGCTAGCCGCACAAAAAAAGAATTGACCCCTCGAGTCCATAGATGGTGGGCCTTTTTGCAAAATTTTGAATTTGATATTAAATATCGCAAAGGCGAACATATGTCCCACGTTGACTATTTAAGTAGAAATCCCTCTGTTAATGTTATAATACAGGATCCATCATGGATAATTGTGGAACAAGAACGGGACCCT
Organism: Endotricha flammealis; assembly: GCA_905163395.2. Lineage (NCBI taxonomy): Eukaryota > Metazoa > Arthropoda > Insecta > Lepidoptera > Pyralidae > Endotricha > Endotricha flammealis. The sequence continues at coordinate 291,146 of LR990871.1, read as the reverse complement.
AACTTAAACCAAATCCGCAACACAATTGTCAATAAAGGTTCCTACGATAAAAAATATAGTTTGTCTAATAATCTCTTGATGATTTCCATTCAGACTCCTAAAGGAAAAACAATTACTCGCACAGTTGTACCCAATGCTTTAATAAACAATTTAATCAACAGTTATCATGAAACACTTATGCACGCGGGATGGGAACGCACTCTCGCAAAAATCAGAGAACAGTTTTGGTTCACTAACATGTTCAAACGCGTACGGTCTTTTTGTGATCAATGCTTAAATTGTAAAATCGGTAAAGGACTATCTGGTAGACAACAAATAAGCTTGCATCCTATCGAAAAAGTTCCTATTCCATTTCACACTGTACATGTCGATCTAATGGGGAATTTATCTGGGCAAAATAAAAAAGAATACGCATTTGTAGCTATAGACGCTTTTACTAAATTTGTAGTCATACATCCTCTAAGTAATAAAAGTATAAATCTCGTCTTAAAGAGCTTACAGCAGATCGTTAATTTATTCGGTACTCCAAATAGAATCATTTCAGACAGAGAGCCAGCTATTATGTCAAAAGAGATACAAAATTTCTTCCAAACCGGAAACATACAACACCACGCTATAGCACGTGGTGTGCCACGGGCAAATGGACAGGTCGAAAGACTAATGCGTACCATTTGTGACCATCTCAGTGTAGTGTCCCAAAATACCAAAAAACCATGGGTAACTAAACTAGGGGAATTGCAACTTTGTATCAATACCACAAAATCAAAGGCCACTGGTCATAGTCCGCTTGAATTACTTATTGGGAAAAAATGTTCACCCCCGACAATTCAACAGCTAGTTTTAATTGACGATGCTATTGACAAAGATGACCTTCGACGAGACGCAACTGACAGAATGACCGAACAGTCTATAAGTAACAAAATCCGTTTCGACGCCAAACGTGCCACTGTTATCCCTTTTAGTGTTAATGACTTTGTTTTGTGTAAAGATACACAATGGTCTCATAACAAGTTAGGACCAAAATTTTTAGGGCCATACAAAATCCATAAAATCTTGGAAAATGATAGGTACGAAGTCATAAGTCTTAAATCCGGTTCAAAAAAAAAAAACAACAGTTGTTCCTCATGAACATATAAGACTTATCCCAACACCAAATCTTGACGATGAAGTAACATCTAATGACCGTGATGGCGAATAGGTGTGTCATGTGCCAATCAAAAGAGCACTTGCCAACCAAAAAGAGCACGTACCAAAATTTTGTTAATCAAAAAGAGCACCTTGGGTGCCACAAAAGAGCTTAATATTGCCAATAAAAGAACACAATTCAGTGTCAATCAAAACAGTCCGATACGATAATTATCATGACAAATAACCATAATCTTTTGTTTAAGGACACACAAATCTATGAAATTCATCGCTCAGAGCACGAGCGTTTACTCAGAATGGCCGTGATGGCGCTGCACGTATAATTTTATCTAATCAAATTAGTAATAAATCAAATTAGTTTCCATTATTGAAAATTAAACACAAATTGTAAACACTGTTAATGATTATGCTTTGTTAAATATTAATTTCATATTTAATTATAAACGACACATGCTGTGAACACTTTTATAAACTATTTTTGTAATGAAACATCACGTGGTATTTCCGGGTACAAATTTAAATAATAAATTGAACGGAAGTACATTTGATAACTCGAATTGATTTTTGAATATAAAATTATAAACTACACGTGGTGTTTCGTAAAGCAATTTTTCAGGTAAAATCTATATATATAAAATGCTTTGTCCTGACTGACTGACTGACTGACTGACTGACTGACTGACTGAGAATCAACGCACAGCCTAAACCGCTCATCGTAAAAATCTGAAACTTGGCAGGTGGACCTATTATATGACGTAGGCGTCCGATAAGAAAGGATTTTTTGAAATTCGAACTCTAAGGGGGTGAAAAAGGGGGGTAAAGTTACTATGGGACAACTTGATTCCTTGGTCCAATCTACTTCAAATTTTGCATAAAAATTGTTTATGAGAATTGATGGAAGACGTGATTCTTATTTTATTGAAATTCTTGAAAAATATGTATTTTGTGGGTAATTTTCTTCGATTTGATATCAATACTCATACTCCTTAGTGCTTTTGATTCAATTACATTTCATTTTGACACATCCGTGAAGTGAAGTGTGTCATCTGTCATGTAATATTTTTATAAATTGTGAATATTCAAACAAAATGATTTCTTAATGTCGTCGTACTATTTATTCGGTTTGTGATCTCGGAAAACAGCTAAAGTTCTAACTATGTATAAAGCGGACTGAATCATATTCATCGATAATAAACAGTAAGTTTAAATTTTATAATATTTGACAGGGGTCAAGTTAAATTGGTCAATGGTTAAATGGCATTTTTATATTGTCTCTTTCTCACTTATAGGAAATATCATTACGTCGACTCGCTCTATTATTTCGTAGTGTTGTTGTAGGGATGGTTGTAGGCTGAGGTTGTAAGTATTGAAATACCCATATACTTTTACATTTTTTTTACGGAAGTGGTTGGAAAACAAGCTCAGGAATATGGATCATTTGATATTAGGTGATTACCGTCGACTATGGAGCACATAGATTCTAGGGTGCCTGACCAGTTGCCGACCTATAACAGGAAAAGACAGGATATATAGCGAGAAATAGTATAAGAAAGGAGTTAGATTTTTTATACATATGAAAATGTTTTGTCTTGACCGTAGAGACCTGAAATTTGGGTGTGTGATGTAGGCAACCGATAAGAAAGGATTTTTTTCAATTCCCACGGGAAAGCGGGATAAACGCAAACGAAGTTGCGCGGGTTTCTCTAGTATCTTTATAAAAACTAAGAAAATAACAGTTGGTATTTTTATGAACAAATTGTCAGAAAAGGAAAGGATGTGAAACGACTATAATGTGTCACGTGGTGTTCGAATATAAAAGGGCCTGTAACGACAGTGCATGGACATTCTGATTTGTAGTTTACTTGAATAAAGTGATTATTTAGTATCCTGATCTTTCATTGTTTCATCATAACTATGAATTCTCCTACATAAATATAATACATAATAGATACAACTTACGTACAAATAATTGATGATTCTTGTATTACTTTTATAAGCAACTAGAGAAACCCGCGCAACTTCGTGTGCGTTTATCCCGCTTTCCCGTGGGAATTTCAAAAAATCCTTTCATATCGGTTGCCTACATCATACACCACACTTTTCAGAACACACCCATTTTTATACTTCTCATTACAATCTTTGGAGTGGGCGTTTATGAAATAGGCTAGCCCGACCGGTGAAGAGCCACCCTTATACAGAATATTGACGTGAAGCAGCAATGCGTTTCGTTCGGGGAGTGAAATATCCGAAATTCTTGTTTGTCAACTTTGTGGTATAAAAAAAAAACTAACTCATTCCTTATGCTATTTCTCGCTATATCCTGTCTTTTCCTGTTAATTTTTATGCAAAATTTGAAGTAGATTGGACCAAGGAATCCAGTTGTCCCATAGTAACTTTACCCCCCTTTTTTACCCCCTTAGAGTTCTAATTTCGAAAAATCCTTTCTTATCGGACGCCTACGTCTTATAATAGTTCTACCTGCCAAATTTCAGATTTTTACGATGAGCGGTTTATGCTGTGCGTTGATTCTCAGTCAGTCAGTCAGTCAGTCAGTCAGGACAAAGCATTTTATATATATAGATGTATGTAAATTAAAAGACAAATATTAAGTACTTAAATTAAGAGCACTGAAAAAATGAGCACGTACTCTTTTTTTAAAACCCCTGATAGGGCCAGGCAGCGCATTCCAGAGTCGTGAAGCATGAAGAGTGAAGGAATTAGACATAAATCCAGAATGAAAAAGAGGAGTGAAAAGTTTGAGAGAATTATTAGAACGAAGTTGTCTGTCATGTGAGTCGCAGAGATATCGAAATTTTTCTTTGAGGTATCCTGGAGAATTTGGGTTAAATAATATGGAGAAGAGTGAACATAATATCCTCTGCTGTCTGCGCTGGCGAATAGGTAGCCATCCAAGTTTTGATCTAAATGACGAGATGTGGTCATATTTGCGCAGACAGAAGATGAAGCGAATGGCATTATTAACTAGTCTATCCAGTTTATTGAGAAGGTCTTCGTTAAGATCAGGATAACACACATCACAATAATCAATAAGTGGAAGTATAAGGGATTGAACTAAAGTCACCTTGGCTGCAATAGGTAGAAAATGCCTATACCGATTCAGGGAACGTAGTGAAAACGTAACTGATCGACTAACCTCAGCAATTTGCGTGGTCCAGCTTAACGTAGCGTCTATGTGCAACCCGAGATTCTTAACACTGGAGCTAAATGGTATAGTTTTGCTTTCAAACGTAAGAGGTGGAATCACAGTATAATCTATTCGAGCAGATTGGTTATGGCTACCGACGATTATTGCCTGGCACTTTATAGGGTTCACTGGTATCCCAAATGATTTGGACCAGTTGCTGATGCTACATAGATTTTTATTTAATTAGTTGACAGCACTATTTATTTTATCTATAGGTTTTTGTACATAAATTTGCAAATCATCAGCGTAGAAGTGGTAAGAACAACTGAGCGAAGAAGACAAAAGATTTATAAAAATAGAAAATAATAAAGGAGATAATATACCACCCTGCGGAACGCCAGCTGTCAGACCATTCCAATCCGACAATTCACGCCCAACACACACAGCCTGCTGACGACCGCGAAGATATGATTAATATCAATATTATAATAATAAAAATAAAATCAATATAAACATGTTATTTAAAGCATTTAACTAATTGACGTCACGTCAGACCCTTTGAAGAAGAGTCGGTGCATTGAGGATCAGTGCTGGCGCCAGCCTAATAAATTCAAATTCAAAATATTTTTATTCAAATAGGCCTAATATAAGCTCTTTCGAATCTCTAAGGCTTTCGAATAAATAAGGCTTCTCGACCAGTGCGCAGTAAGCCTGACCCTACTGACCTATCATACCCATAATGGCGACAATCACTAACTAAACTAACTAACTACACAATCAGTGTTACCAGTAAAAATCTGATAAGAATGTTTTCGTTTGAATTATGGTAAAAAATGTAAAATGGTAAAAAAAACTAATTATTATCCCAAATAAAGTTGTAATGAAATAAATTAAGCAGAATATAGGTAAGTATTACGAGAAAAGCCAGCACGGTAATTCAAATAATTCTTTACCCAAACCGGGGGAGTGCCTAAATTCTGAATAAACTTTTTTAGAATTATTACGGTTTTAGTTTGAATATACTTACATGATTGACGATCTGAACCGTTTAAAAACTGCCGTAAAAAACGGCGCGTATCGGCACGGGGGTTGGGAAAAAAGGAACTTGAAAAATAGCCTGTTGTGAAATAGCACAAAGCCATTTTATGGAGCCTTTCCGGCGAAGAACGTTGTAAATGACATTTCATTTTATTTGAGAAGGGAGAGTAGGTACAATCTAGATAAGATTGAGTTAATTTAATTACCTACTAAACACCTACCTAATACTTATTTCATGCTTTACATTTTTACTTTTGAATTTTCTTAACTGGACGGTTTACATTATGTACTATGTACTTTGTGCCCACATCGAAAAATATTTATAATACAAAATCAGACTGATATCTGATATTATAGAGTAATTTAGAGGATAGTCTGATGGCTTACAGCCGGTTTCTAAAACACATTTTAATTTTTTTACTTCTTTAGTTTGACAGTGATGTGATAGCTATAATTTATTGAATTTGTCATTAACTTTATAAAAATGCGTTACAGAAACTGACTGTTAGTTAGATAGACTATTAGTCAGTAAGTATGTTTAAACATTTGTGTTATTATTGGGTGTTTTCTACGTAGGTGTAGGTATCTTAACTAGCATAGAATATTTAAAAAAAACTATTATACTGGTATTATTTCGCAAAGTATAAAAAAACATGAAGTCAACAAAAATACTCCATTAGGTAAGTACATATCTATGTCGTGGGCCAGTCATTTAAATTTAATCGGTTTCATCGAGATCTGCCTGGGCACATCGCGATATGTCGGCATTGTGCGACGTAATATGCCAAATTCCAATGCAAATACATATATTTATTCAGAGAGTATGTCTATATCTCGTCAAAGATTACAACACATTACAGTAATAAATTATTATTTTTTAATAATAGTAAAAGTAATAATTTATGTAATTAATCTAATCTATAAACCCCTCCTTCCACTTGGATCCATTATTTGATCCATACTATTTCGGAAAGAAATCCAGATCACATAAATTGTGTCGATTATTCTCGGCATATGATGTGCCTGGCTCTTGATCGGCTTATTTTAATGATTGGCCTAAAACATCTACTTGGTCGAGGTCAAAGTTCCTCGCGGACACATGGATACGTCATTTTTTATTCTGTATTAATTAAATAAATAAGCGACTCTAAAACTACCACCTCGCTGCTACCACCATTTCGGAAATAAAGCAAAATGACCATCGGTAAAGAAATGGCGAAAGAAAAGCGGTTACGGCTGCGGAGGTCTAGCCGAGGTAAAAAAAGTGATGACATCACAATATTTTTTTCCTCAGGTAACATGCTGGCAGAGACTCCCTGGACGCACTACACGGGGCGCGGGGCCCGCCAATCGTTTATCTAAGATACTTAACTGTCACACCCACAAAGGGAAAAATGGCCGGAAAATAGATAACGACCTCTAACAAAAGATCTTAGGGACTTACACGCCGAACTCCAATGCCGTGACTAGACAATAGTATTTTTTTATACAAATAAAACCGGGCATGTACGTGTTGGACCACGCTCAATGTAGGGTTCCGTATTTGCTGTGCTTTGCTTGCCTTCAGTTGAGTCCAATTTAAAATTCTATCGCATTTGTAAGTTTGTGGCAACATCGTCGCACTATTTAGTCGATTGATAGGTACAACACTAGAGCGTCTCGTGCCATCTCGCTCTGGCAATTGACTCTTGCGCACGACCAACAATGGCGTGACACACATTGTAAAATACTAATAATAAAACACCTTTATTAAACTGTACTTACTGTATAATGTGCCAATTATAACGTCTCTACGAAATTAAGTGTTTCATTCCAACAACTCAACGAACACGGGGGACTCAAACCCCAAAGTGGTGACCAACCGACGACAAAATCTTGTACCGAACTGAATATCGTTCGGTGCCCTCTGCACATGGATTCTACAGCTCGTCCGTGGCGACTCGAACAATTCCCTCACGTACCAACATTACGTCAAGTTCGTCCAGTAGCGTTTCCAACGTATCGAACACGTTATCCGCGCCCGACACATGGTGCGAGGGGATCCGAACTTACGCCGACGAGTGGATTAGAACTTACGCCGACGAGTCTTACTCCTGCGCCGACGACAGGACAACTCCCCGTTTTTTTTACGAGAACATCGTCCAGTCGAGAGAAAACACCGTCCACTACCTGACGGCCCTCGGCGACGTCGTACCTCAATAGGAATCAAGTGGAGAACGCCGTCCACTACCTGACGGCCCTCGTAGACGTCGTGCATCGAAACTAACAGTGAGTGACGCCCCATTGGTATGTAACTCCCTATTTAAAATAACAAAGTGAACTTTCCCAAGTGTCAAAGTCATACCAACATTCTACCCAGTGAGTCTAGAATCTAGAACATTGACTATAACCTAACCTAACTAACATAAAACAGATGAACATTCCTCTCCGTATTAGACATAAGATAACTACAATAACACTTATAATTTTTGCATTACCTCGCTTACTGGTGTTTATAAATTTAACAATCGTACACAGCTATTTTCTGTGAATTTAAATTGCATTTTTTTTATTGTGTGTGTTTATTCTTTGTGCATTTACATGTTTTTTTGTGCATTTATTATTTTATTAGCTATTTTTTGCATTTACTGTATAATTTTGGTACAGGTGTTAAAACAATTACTTGCATAATTCGGTACAGGTGTTAACACAATTACTTGCATATTTTGGAATTTAAAAATTTATTTTTGCTTGTGTGTGTATGTAACTAACAAATATTTTAATTTATTTTATTACTGGTGTTTGTATATTGCCTGAATGTTATTGACATTTCAACTGTGAGTCGATTTTGCCATACCTATACTAATATTTGCACGGGTTTTTAACATATTTTTAAAATATTTTGTTTTGTGTCTCGCTTGCTTTCTAACATCACAATATGGCTGAGAGCAAAGAGTTACAGGCTCAAATAGAGCGGTTGGAGGCTGAGAAGGCCGCTCTCCTATCAAAACTGGACAGTGACATTAAACCTGAGGTGTGTAGAGTAACGGTGAAGTTACCTCCATTTTGGCCCGACAAGCCCGCTGTGTGGTTCGGCCAGGTCGAAGCACAATTTGACATTGCTGGTATAACATCTGACACTACAATGTACAACTATGTTATATCACAGCTCGACCAGCGGCTCGTGGGGGAGGTCGAGGACCTCATCACATCGCCCCCACCCAAGGGAACAAGATATTTAAGACTCAAAGAAGAACTAATTAGAAGGCTATCCATGTCGGAAGAGCAAAGAGTGCGACAGCTCATAAGTGAAGAAGAACTTGGGGACCGTCGCCCCTCACAATTTCTCCGGCATCTTAGATCTCTATCCGGCCAAGCATTATCGGATGACAATATCCTTCGGCAACTTTGGCTACGCCGTCTTCCACAACAAGTACAAGCTATTCTAGCCTCTCAACCAGAGCTCAACTTGGACAAATTGTCAGACTTAGCTGACAAGGTGATGGAGATAGCCGGCCACAAAAGTCAAGTTTTCTCATGTGCCGTTCCATCGACTTCAACAACAGTTTTGGAATCTCTTGTTCAACGAGTAGAAGAATTAGGTAGACAAGTTGCTGCTATTTCTACGTATCAGCGTTCCAGCCGCTCTCGAAATCGTTCTACCTCATCCAACCGCAACCGTTCACGGACTACCTCTCCGGCCAACAGTGACAAGATATGCTGGTACCATAGGAAGTTTGATGGCAAAGCGACCAAATGTACCAAACCCTGTTCCTGGACTCCCACTCAGCAGGAAAACGCCAACAACAGTCAGTAGAGGCGGCGACTGACTGTTCATATCCCGGCCGTCGACTTTTTGTCACAGATCAGAAATCTAAGCACCAGTATTTGATAGATACCGGATCAGATCTCTGTTGCTTTCCCCGGCGTCTACTGAAGGGTCGCTTTGATAGCAGCGATTTCGACCTCAGCGCCGCTAATGGCAGTTCAATCAAGACATACGGCACCGTAGCCCTCCATCTTAACTTAGGACTACGCCGGGATTTTTATTGGAACTTCGTTGTTGCTGATGTTAGCACTCCCATCATCGGTTCAGACTTCCTAAGTCACTATAACCTGCTCCCTGACTGTCGCAATAAGCGCCTCGTTGATGGAAACTCTAATCTTTCTGTCAGCGCCACCTCAGTCCAAGTTTCGCAGGTCAGCGTCAAAGCCGTGGCTACCGGAAATTCAGTTTTTGCTCAGTTGCTCGCCGAATTTCCTGACATCACGCGCCCCCCGGGTTTGCCCAAAGAAGTCAAACACAACACGGTGCATTACATCAAGACAACTGAAGGGCCTCCTGTGTCGGGTCGTCCTCGCCGCCTAGCACCACATAAATTAGCTGCAGCTACAAAGGAATTCGAGGACATGATGCGATGCGGTATAGCCAGGCCATCAAAGAGTGCCTGGTCATCACCACTGCAAATGGTTCTCAAGAAGAACGGCCTGTGGCGGCCATGCGGTGACTACCGCGGCCTGAACGCCAGGACCGTTCCCGACAGATACCCTGTGAGGAACATCAACGATTTTACTCACGGCCTGTCTGGAGCCAAGGTCTTCAGCACCTGCGACCTTGTTAAGGCCTACCATCAAATCCCCGTTTTTTAAAGGAGATATTTCGAAGACCGCCATCGTCACCCCGTTTGGCCTCTTCGAATTTCCGTTTATGACCTTCGGGCTCCGAAACGCGGGTCAAACGTTTCAACGTTTTATCGATGAGGTCACACGGGGTCTCGATTTCTGCTTCCCATACGTCGATGACGTGCTTATTTTCTCTCCAGATGAAGCTACACACCTGGAGCACCTGCGCACGCTGTTCGAGCGTTTCCAGGAATATGGAGTTGTTGTAAACCCTTCGAAATGTATTCTCGGTGCTAAAGAAGTCGTTTTCCTAGGCCACCTTATCAACGCTGAAGGTACCCAACCTCCTGAAGAACGGGTACGTGCCCTATTGGATTTCCCACCTCCCGAAACCGTACAAGGTATGAGGCGTTATCTCGGTATGATGAACTACTACCGTCGCTTCATACCACATGCTGCAAAGTTTCAGGCTCCCTTAATCCAAGCCGTCGCTTCAACTAATAGCAAAGGTGCTAAACCATTTCCATGGACGCCTGAGCTTCACGAAGCTTTTAATGCTTGTAAACAAAGTCTATCCACTGCTACGCTTCTGCAACATCCGGTCAACAACGCTCCATTAGCCTTGTTCACAGATGCATCCAGCGTACACATAGGCTCCTGTCTGCAACAACAAATCAACGGTCAATGGTGCCCACTCGCCTTTTTCAGCAAGAAACTCACTTCGCGTCAGTCCGAGTGGCCTGCATACTATCGGGAACTCCTGGCGGTGTACGAAAGCGTACAACATTTCCGCCACCTTCTCGAAGTTCAACATGTCACTATATATACTGACCACAAACCGCTGTTGTACGCTTTCGCACAGCGTCGGGACAAACTCCCTCCTTCACAACTCAATCAGTTGTCATTCATCAGCCAATTTTCTACTGATATCAAATATATCAAGGGCGAAGACAATATTGTGGCTGATGCCATGTCACGGATAGATGCGATCTCGCTTGAACAAGAATACGAAGCACTCGCGAAATCCCAAGACAATAACGAAGAACTCGCAGAACTCATGCGCGAAACGACGAAGAGCCTCAACCTAACCAAGGTCAACATTCCTGCTACAGGACTGTCGCTGATCTGCGACACCTCTACTGGAAAAGCTCGACCCTACGTCACCCCTGAGTTCCGTCGAACTATATTCGATAAATTACACGGCATGAGCCACCCCGGCGCCAGGGCAACTACTCGCCTTGTCTCTGAGCGTTACGTCTGGCCTTCCATCAACAAAGATTGCCGGAACTGGTCCCGAGCTTGCCTAGCATGTCAACGCAGCAAGATTTCTCGACACAACTCCGCTCCCTTGGGCGATTTCAACACCCCGTCTGGTCGCTTCATGCACGTCCATATGGACATTGTAGGACCGCTACCCGTCTGCAACGACTACCGTTACTGTTTAACGGCTATAGACAGGGTAACCAGATGGCCTGAAGTGTGGCCCATGCGAACAGCAACTGCAGAAGAAGTTGCAGACACATTCACCAGAGAATGGATCGCTCGTTACGGGGTTCCCCTCGTCTTAACGACAGATCGTGGCGCTCAGTTTGAGTCCGATCTGTTCAGACGATTACTCCAAAATTTCGCAACCCAACGCATACGAACCACCGCCTATCACCCAGCCGCAAACGGCATGATAGAGCGCGTACATCGTCAACTAAAAGCCTCCTTAATGTGCCACGGAAACTCTTGGATCCAAGCCCTTCCCTTCGTTCTTCTGGGAATGCGCACAGCATTTAAAGAGGATCTCAAAGCTTCAACCGCTGAAATGGTCTACGGAGAAACCTTACGTCTCCCCGGTGAGCTACTAGTCCCAGTTCCAGGTCCTGAGAAGATCGAAGACGCTACCGACTTTGTCTTTAGGTTACGCCGTCATATGTCAAATATCCGACCTACCGGCGCTTCCCGACATACTCAACGTGCGTCTTTCGTTTTCAAAGAGTTGCCCAACGCCACACACGTGTTCCTAAGAGATGATACTGTGCGGCGTCCCTTGCAACCTCCTTATACAGGTCCTCACGCTGTGATCGATCGATCCAAGGATGGAAAAACTTTCACCATCAACTTTAAAGGCAAACCTGTCGTGGTAACCGTCGATCGATTAAAACCCGCATTCGTGGAGCAGCTTTCGGACTGGCCCAGCCACACTCCGGCGAACCCTGAGCCGCCTCCAACTGCAGCTCTTTCACCTCAACCAGACGTTCCGCCAGTTCAGCTTCCACCCGCTCCCTCTGCACAGCCTCGTACGGACCCTCCTGCAGAACCTAAGAAGGCTCCCTACGTCACCAGAGCTGGCAGACACGTGCGTTTTAAAATTTTTGATTAGTTACCTCTCTCCGTGGGGGGGTGGTGTGGCAACATCGTCGCACTATTTAGTCGATTGATAGGTACAACACTAGAGCGTCTCGTGCCATCTCGCTCTGGCAATTGACTCTTGCGCACGACCAACAATGGCGTGACACACATTGTAAAATACTAATAATAAAACACCTTTATTAAACTGTACTTACTGTATAATGTGCCAATTATAACGTCTCTACGAAATTAAGTGTTTCATTCCAACAACTCAACGAACACGGGGGACTCAAACCCCAAAAGTTTTCATCAAATAAATTTTATGTTTTATGTTCGTCAGCTATTATTGCTCGGTAACTAGTAGAGCCTACTTAACCGTTATAGTTTTCATTGAAGGTTCAGCATATGGACTACTACCATGATTTTTTTCAAATTTCTAAACATAAGACTTTCGGAGATAGAGGGGGACCACCGTGCAAAACGAAAATTTACACTATAAATGTAAATAATTCCGAAACGGATCATTGTATCGAAAAATGAAAAAAAATCTTTCCACACCCTCGATGTTTTGACCTATCTAACGATACCCCACAAAACGGGGTGGGCGCGAAAAAAAAATTAATTTCCACTTTACATGTAGGGGAGGCGCCCCAAAAAATAATAATACCTATTTAAAAAATTGTTTCAGCACTTTGTTGGCATTGTTAATATGTGTATACATACCAAATTACAGCTTTCTAGCATTAAGCATCTAGGCGCTAAACCGCGGACAGACGAGACTGACAGACAGACAGACGGACATGGCGAAACTATAAAGGTTCCTTGTAGTTTACTACGGAACCCTAAAAGCAGTTTGTAGTATTAAAAAAATACTATTGTAGTAGTTGCCAGATTTAAAAAAATTATAAAAATATCTAATGGACAAAAATGGTCGTTAACAGATTTTCTTTCGGCATTAATAATGTTAATTATGTTATATTTACTCCCAGGGCTGAACAAAAAACTTATACAGAATGATTTTTTTTTCAAAATCTGATGCACTATTTTTATCAAAATCAGTCATGAGTTCCATTTTAAAATATAGTAACACTGAGTTAGTATCCCATAACACAAGTTTCGAACTTACTTTGGGGCTAGCTCAATCTGTGTGATTTTTCCCTATGTAGGTATTTATTTATTTATTTAAATATTTAGTCAAAAATGTTGCAAAAAAAAACATGACATGATGAATTAGACAACCCATATATTATATAGTAATTTTTTATTCACCTATGTTTTACTAGTGAAACCCGCGCAACTTCGTTTGCATGTATTTATTTAGGTATGTATAGCAGCGCCATCTATATCCGACTTTTGACTAAATCCTATGAGAAGAGAACTTTTCGGGATAAAAAGTAAGTACCCTATGTGTTAATCCAAGGTATCAGCTATCTACATACCAAATATCATAAAAATTGGCGCAGTCATTTGAGCGTGAAGAAGTAACAAACGTACTCACACACTTTCGCCTTAATAATATTAGTAGGATGTGTACCTGCAGCATGACAAGTTTTCATAAGACATTCAAACATTATCATAAAAATATAATAGTAACCCCCATCTTCAGCACCAGAGAGGTGCAGCTTCAATTCCCACTCGGGGCATTTAAGTGATGGCATTTGTGTGTCTTGCTTGAGTCTATGTGTTTTCTATGTATTATAAACATTATGTATTAACAATAATATTATCTGTGTCTATCTGTCTAAAATTTAACTATTTTCTTTTTATTTTGTGAATAAATTTAGAGGGAATACTTTTTCATTCAATTGAAAATTCAATCAATATGTTATTATTCTAGTTTATGTAGTCTTTCAAAATAAATTAACATCAATTTTTTGTCAGCAAGTAATGCCGTAGGGCAAAAAGCAGTTAAAGCGCTCTCATACAATACTGCTGAAATTTTGAGGTTTAACTATAAAATGTTCTCTAGAGTGCGTCTCAAACATTTTCTTTAATATTATAAACCTTAATAATTATGAATGGCACTATTTATTGACATTCCACATACATAATGTTTTATGGACCTAGAGTTTTAAATTGTATGTTAAAAAAAAATAGTTTATATATTTTTTTAATGACAAAAATGGCAGTAACTACTTTTCTTTCGCCCTGTGGTCATTTTGCTTTTGTTTCCGAAATGGTAGTAGAGTAGAATAATTTTATACAAATAATTTATTACTGTATAGGTACATACTTGGACAAAAGAATGTGTTTGTGAAAACCTATTTTATGAATAAGTTCTGAATTTCTTACTAATATAAATGCAGTTTGTATGTTTTGATGTTTGTTACTTCGTCACACAAAGAGAGCTGGACAGATTTGCTTAAAATTTGGTACACAGGGATCTTATAACACGGATTAATACATAGGATTTATACCGTACATATTTGCATGGTTTTATATCTTATATCATTCCAGGAATGGGAACAACATGAGTTCGCAGATAAAACTGCGTGCATTGGTTGATAATAACTATATTACATAGTGCTCAGTTTTTCTGCTATTCTTATGCTAAAATTATATTGGCTTGCCATCTTAGCTACCAGTAAATTTTAAGAATTACTTAGAAATTCCACAATAAACCTCAGGTTATCTCTTTTATTCTTTTTTTTTTATTAGATTAGACTGCATGAGAATTAATATGTTTCTAATATACTGGCACCATTACTGTCACCAGCTTCTGCTGCAATGCAATGCAACATACTACACTACACCGCTTTCTTTAGCCGACACTGCTGGGTTAGAGTCCATAAGGGCAGGAAGCTGCTTCGTTTAATGGAGCGCAGTTCAACATATTTACTAAATATTTAAATAGATAATAGAAATAATGTAGGTTTAAATATTTGTACTTTGACTCAAATTTTTTTTTTTTTAAATCTGCTGTCAATGTCATAACATTATCAAAGAGACAGCGCTTCACTCACTGACATAATGACATTCTGATCTTTTTTTTCATTTTTACTGACCTGGATATAAATCCTTTAAGCCAAGGCGTATTCTTGTAGTGTTGTATAGTCGCAACCATAGATTAATATTGTTTAATACACTGAAACTGGTCTCAACCACAGTCTCAACGACAGACATAACATTCCTTTTTATCAGAGCAAAAATGCACACGGATTCGAGATCGCCGCCTTGTCAACGAAGGTCGTCAAGATGGCGACCTCGGATCCTCACCGTACCACGTTGCCTTTCTACAGTGTACTTTTTGCTAAAAAGTGTTCATTTGTAATACTCGACATTGGCGTTGTCTATGTGTCGCTAAGACACGACAGAAGCCATTAATTAAAATAAACTAAAAAATGCACACAATCAAATATCACTAACACAGACAGAAATGGGTACTTATAAACTAAAAGGCTGGTTTACGTTTTGAGAAGTAACATGTGAGAAGTGACAAATGAGAAGTGAAACAACTGCCAAGTGACAAGTGTTTTTGCGTGTGAACGGGTGAACGGGTACTGACTGACAAGTGACAAATGAGAAGTGAGAACTGACAAGTGAATAGAAGCCGGTTCTATTTCCTGACAAGTAACTCTACCCTGCGCTACCCGCGCCTTCCCCTCACTCACCCACCGCGCCCCGCGCCCTCCCACTCTCGTCCTTCTCACGTTTTGTTTTTGGTAAATTAGGAGCGGAAATTATTTTGGAAGAAAAGCGCCGTTTACATTTTGAGAAGTACCTAACAAGTGAGAAGTGACAAATGAGAAGTGAAACAACTGACAACTGAGAAGTGACAAATAACAAGTAGGTGTTTACGGGCATTTCCACGTAAAGTGGCAATGTAGGTCATTTCTTATGTCCCCGACACATTTAATTTTATTACTAACTCTGTGAACCACTTACAGGAACATTGATATATTTTTTTTGTTTTCTAGATATTTATGCCTTAACTAGCATCGAATATTTCTATAAAATAATCGTAATATACATAAAAAAAATAAAATTAAAATCGTTGAATTTAATTCTGCATACTGTCCCCGACAGAGGTTACGGTTTTTGATGACCGAAAACACCAAACTTTTCTGTAATCTATGGTATTAGGAGCGTAAATTCTACTATAAAATATGTGCTGCTTATGTTGTATTTGTAAAACCTACCTTGTTTCATATAAAATTAAGTCGATATTTAATTATAAAGTCTGTCCCAGCAAAATCACAAATCCTGACATGTCACACTTAGTTACGGTAATTATAGCATATTTTTTAAAATTTCCCCGGAGTTGTGAGTATTTTTCGTAATCTGGCAATATTTGAATCATAGAGAAATCTACTTCGACGCCTTACAGCTGTTATTTTTCAAATAATCTGCGAAAGAAGTGGAGACGTTCGTGGTAAGGCAAGTTTTCCACATTTTTTGTCAGCTGTTGTTACCGAGTTTTATAAAAAGCTTTGGTGTTTTATTATAGATTTAGCCAAATAAATAAGAAACTGTTTCTTCTGATTTACGTCATGATGATAAAGTTAATTGTCAACGTTCTCTAAACGAATTAATAACATAAATTTGACTTGTGAAGCCTAAACGTTACGTCCGTTTCGTTACATTTTGCTTCGTAACATATAACCTGACATAAAATGTAACGAACCTGACCCATAAAAGTTGTGAACACACTCAGCTGCAAAAGTGATAATAGATAATGGTTCCCTGAAAGTAAAAAGGGAAAAATAATAAATAAGTTTAAAAACTTCCGAATTTATCTTTAGACACTCCTTGCGATATTTTTTTAAAATAAAAATTATAAAAAATAGTAATTTTTTTATATAAAAAAGGCAATGAATTAAGTAAATAAAAAAGAAATACATATTTATTTTATAAGCTAGCGATCTCTATTAATATAAAGTTAGAAATTAAACTTGAGGTAAAATGAATACCAGATAAGCATGTTTAGGGCTTAGTGTACCCACATATTTAATATGTCCTTTTCGTTACAGTGTGTCAGTTTAGTTATTGTCCCTGAAATTATTTGCTGTACAATTTAAATTTTATTAATTTTTTTATATGAAATAGTTTTGTTTTATTCATGACAACAATAGATTAATGTGAAAGGTTTAGTAATTTTTCCTTTTTTTTAATAAAGAGTAAAAAGCAAACCCGGGAACTTAAACTAATTAGTTCCGCTATACCCCAAAAGTAACGAAACTCCATATTTTGTTAAATTTGGCATTCTGCTGTTCTTGAAAGCGTATGTTTTTGGTCGAATTTAATTTCTTTAGTTATTAATCTACGTAACGAAAGTCGTTTTTGAAAGTAAAATAGTGAGTTTATTCATTATCAAACCAATTAACTTCGTAACGAAACTGATCTACTCATGAGCACTATCTCTTGAAATTTAATAATTTTTTTCAGGAAATCTCAGTTAAAGTCGAAATCTTTTATAGATTTATTAAAATTCAATATACTGGGTATCTTCTTGTAAAGTAGAAGTACTAAAACTCTGAAAATAAAAAAAAATTACACGCATGGTTCACGTAGGTCATTCTAGGTGGAAATGCCCTTACACACCTGACAAGTAGAATGCTTAGCAGCTTCAAATACGTTTAGTTCACTTGTTTTCGAACTGCATAGAGGTCTTAGTACGTTTAGTTCACTTTGTTTTCGAAACGCATAGAGTTCTTCACTTCTTTGGTGCCAAAATGGGACATTCCATAAGATGGATAAGCAATTGCGCCTACAGCTTAGTACTATAATCAGGGAAGTCTTAAACATTGTTCTGGAGCATATAGAACAAGAAGTACCTCAAGAATGGGCTAGACCACCAAGAGAGTGGCAGCGAAAGTGGATAGCAAGGATAAATTCATAGCCTGGGATATCGATAACATTGTCTCGCGTATTTTTATTTTTACTGTCAGCCGATTTCATTTTATTTGATGAGTTCGTTAATTTACATGTATCTAACTCCGACCACTTTTGCATCTTCGAAAGAAAGCAAGGAAATTTTATATTTTAATATTTACTTTGACTAGAGAATTTTGAACATAATATGTCTTATTTTTCTCTCTGATTTTGAATTAGAATTTCCAAAAACTTTATTTTTATTAAAGCATTGGCCATATCCACAAATAAATTGAGAATTTCCAAAGACAATTTCCGCTCCTAATTTACTTGGACAATGGAATCTTCGTCTGAAGTCCGATTGCCAAACGAAAGAAGAAAAAAAAGACGCGAGAAGGGCGAGAGCGGGATGGCGCGGGCGAGTGAGGGGAAGGCGCGGGTAGCGCGGGGCAGAGTGACTTGTCAGGAAATAGAACCTGCTTTTATTCACTTGTCAATTCTCACTTCTCATTTGGCACTTCTCATTTGTCACTTGTCAGTAACCGTTCACACGCAAAAACACTTGTCAGTTGTCAGTTGTTTTACTTCTCATTTGTCACTTCTCACTTGTTACTTCTCAAAATGTAAACCGCGCTAAATTCTCAATTATTTTTGGATATGGCCAATGCCTAATAAAAAAAAAGTCTTTGGAAATTCTCTAGTCAGAGAGTAATAATTAAAAAACCTATTTCCTTGCTTGTTAGATAGAAGTGAAGACCACCATGCGGTTCGAAAAGCAACGTGAACAAAACGTACAAATCATGTCTCTCAAATTGTTTATGTATGCGTAAAGACTAATGTTGTTAATGATGAAAGAAAGGGACTAGGTTTTACTGAAAATAGTTAGCTGAAAAGTGACAGCACTGTTTTCAGCTTGTGTTGAATGTATGTAAAAACATGTTTTGTCTGCATCTTATAAAATGTCTGTGGTCTCAACATAGTTATGTAGGTTGGGATCAAAAGTACCTTATGTGTTTGTGTACTTTTTAGTTCAAAAAGTACGCGATTCCCGTAGGATTTCATCAAGTCTGATAAAGATGGCGCTACTGCGCATAAAATAAATACACTCAAACGAAGTTGCGCGGGTTTCAGTAGTGTAGTCACCAACTACTAAGTAATCTGTGGTATTACGACAACCAGTTAAAAGCGGTGTTGCATTAAATTTTTATTTATATTTTGTGCAGTGTGTAGATCCTTTAATTAAAATGTCATTTTCTTATTCTGTCATTGCATACCAATGACGATGATTCACAATCATCTTCACAATGCACGAGATTAGCACTGATTAGTTCTCAGGATTAGTTTACTTGCATAGCATATTAGTCGCATTTTTTTTTCTTTGTTTGGCAATCGGACTTTAGACGAAGATTCCATTGTGCCATTTTCAAAAGCAGCGTATTCATACTATCTTGACTCAGTACAGTATACATTACATAGGATAGGTAACGTGTCTTTGTGTCAAGCAAGACGTCCCGAAGAAAGACGATAGGAAAATTTCTTCAGTGAAGGCGGATTTTGAAGTCAACACGATAATGCACTTTTAATAGTTCCTGATCATAAATTCCATTATTATGCACTTTAACCAATGTTTGCTTCAAAATTCAAAACTTTTATTCAGAGAATAGGTTTTAACAAACACGTTTTCTTGTCAGAGTATACAGTTGTAATAAATGATTTGTATAAATTAATCTACTCTATAAACTACTACCATTTCGGAAACAAAAGGAAAATGACCACTGGTAAAAAAGAAATGGCGAAAGAAAACCAGTTACGGCCTTTTTTGTCATTTAGAAATATATCGCACGTTTTGTTTATTTTTAACATAACTTCACATTACACTATCAATATTATGAATCAAACTTTAAAACACACAGAAATTAAATTTCTAATCTCGATACCAAGGTAGTAGTGGACGCTATCGTAGTTGGCCCCTGGCGCCAAAATCGAATCCATTTAATTTTGTCGCATTTGTTTACCGCGCTTTTTCCGACAGTGTAGCCAACATAATAAGAAAGTTTTGTTTATGGCCACAGAGTTGTGCACAGGGTGCACAAAGTGTAATATTTATGGCCAACGTATAAACAATAAGATTTTATTTCTTATTTGAATTTACAAAATTTGTAAATTCAAATAAGAAATAAATAAAAATTTAAATTTAAATATAACTTACAAAATTACATAATATATTATATTCATTAAGAACAAAGTTTAAAATGTGAAATAATTACTCTTGTGATAGCGACAAATGAACGGCACGGCGGCAGCGGCAGTGTAGTCGAGTTCATTAATAGATCAAAATAAAATGCAGAAACCATCATACAAATTCTTATTATATTTGTCAATAATTATTAAATCAAAAATTTTATACATAGGCCAAAAATATTTTTATATCTCGATAATTGGATTCTGTTTAGGATTATAATACAAAACAAAATTTTATAACTATATTCGATCATAGACTACAGCTTGACGTCCCGACGCCGCTTTCTATTTTCGTCATGTTGGCTGCGCAGTTGCTAACGCCATTTTTGTTATACGCTAGAAGCTACGTAAGGTGATTTTTTTTTACTCATTGGCGTTAACAATAAGTGGGAAAGAGAAAATAGATTCACGTTGCACTACATAGCTTCAAGTGACCCGAATATTTTCTTCAAAGCTTATTTACGACGTTTCTCATTGTCTATGCTATAGATACGCATCCCTGCGATACATACGGTATAAAGCTTTTAGTGACAAATGTATAGTAAAAATGAAGGAAAACGCGGTACTTAAGTGGCAAAAAGTCTACAACCCCACCGGCCCGCAACCACGACCTCGCCATGGCCATCGTGCAGTCGCTATAAAAGATTTGATGATAGTTTTCGGCGGCGGAAACGAAGGGATCGTTCACGAGCTTCACGTCTTCAACACCACTACAAACCAATGGTTCGTTCCTGTCACGAAGGGGGAAGTGCCTCCGGGATGTGCTGCCTACGGGTTCGTGGTGGACGGCACGCGGCTCCTTGTGTTTGGCGGCATGGTGGAGTACGGCAAGTATTCTAATGATTTGTACGAGTTGCAAGCCTCTCGCTGGGAGTGGAAGCGCCTGAAGCCCTTGCCGCCCAAGCAGGGGCTGCCGCCGTGTCCACGCCTCGGGCACAGCTTTACTCTGCTCAACGGGAAAGTGTACCTCTTTGGCGGGCTGGCCAATGAAAGTGATGACCCTAAGAACAATATTCCGAGGTACCTCAATGATTTGTACACTTTAGAATTGTATCCCAATTCGTCGATGACAGTATGGGACATCCCACTGACCTACGGCCAGTCGCCTCCCCCGCGTGAATCGCACAGCGGCGTCGCCTACACAGACAGGAATACTGGCAAATCCTCCCTTATCATATATGGCGGTATGAGTGGTTTACGACTGGGTGATCTATGGGTGCTCGATGTGGACAGTATGTCATGGTCCCGTCCAGAAGTAGGTGGGCCTCCACCGCTGCCACGCTCACTTCACACCGCCACTGTCATTGGGCATCACATGTATGTCTATGGAG
This sequence comes from Endotricha flammealis, assembly GCA_905163395.2. Taxonomy (NCBI): domain Eukaryota; kingdom Metazoa; phylum Arthropoda; class Insecta; order Lepidoptera; family Pyralidae; genus Endotricha; species Endotricha flammealis. Next base: position 269,495 of record LR990871.1, on the reverse strand, counting down.
GGTGGGTGCCTCTAGTTCCGGATGAATCCAAACTTGCCACACATGAAAAGGAATGGAAATGCACTAACACTCTCGCCTCCCTCAATTTGGAATCCATGACATGGGACAACATAGCTCTAGACAAGTTTGAAGAGTGTGTCCCCCGTGCCCGAGCAGGCCACAGCGCTGTTGCTATTCAAACTAGGCTCTATATTTGGTCAGGAAGAGATGGCTACAGGAAAACATGGAACAATCAGATCTGCTGCAAAGATCTGTGGTACTTGGAAGTGGGAGTGCCGCCTCAGGCAGGGCGTGTCGCGCTGGTTCGTGCCGGCACTACATCGCTAGAGCTGTGCTGGCCTGCAATGAACACTATCACAACTTATGTTTTACAAGTACAGAAATGCGGCAAGGTGACACCTGCGCGCTTCCCCGCCGCTGCAGAGCCCGTGGCGGCGCCGCCTCCTGCTTCGCCGGTCGCCTCGCAGCCCGACGCCGCGAAAGCATTCGGCCTCACATCACCTGTTTCCTCAGGATTGCCGCCAACGCCGACCGAGCTGCCCATGCGCGCCATCGCCGCGGCGGCCTCGCCTGCACTTGGACCTCTCACTTCAACTCCACAGAAAATCATTCCAGGTACAGTCAAGGTGCAGCCACAATCGACTGTTAAAATTTCACCATCTACGCCAACGTTGAAACAAACTACTTATCAAGGGAAAACAATTGTTAAGTCCCCAGCACCAGTCACGCCCGGATCGTCGCAACAAATTAAGGTAGCAGCAGTGACGCCGCAAGGCGTTACGAGAATCGTGAGCGGTGTCGCGACACCCGGCACCGTGCGCGTTTCCACGGCACAAAGCAATGCGCAAATAGTGCTCAGCACTCCTGGGTCGGCTGGAGGCGGCACTCCTCGCTTCGTGCAAGTCAAAACTGGGAGTAGTGGTGCAGTGCCTGTAAAACTAGGAGCTGGAAACGTACCCGTCAAACTAGCCGGTAACGTGCCATTGAAGATAGGCACTGCTAACATACAGGGAAAGATTACTGCCAACAGCGTGCAAAAGGTAGGCCAAGTCGCGACAACGCCTCTGAAACTCGGAGCGGGCAACGTCAAGATCGGCACTAGTAACGTGCTCGTGAAAACCGCCGGTGGAATGCCATTCCAAGCGGGAGTGGCTAACCTTCAAACAGCCAAAGTTGCGACCGGAGTGCCGGTGAAGCTCGGAGCTGGGAATTTGCCGGTAATCGCCAGTAGCGGCGGCGCTATTCAGATCGCGGGAGGCGCCCTCGGCGGAACACAGGTGAAAACACCAGTATACAAAATCGTTACTGCCAAGTCGGGCGAACAGACGGCTACCGTTGCGACGACTGCCGGAGGCGCTGCCGGTGCCACGGTGCTTCGACAGGCTGGTGGCAACGCTGGAATTCCTGTAATCATAAAGAAAACTCCCGGCGGTAACACCCAGTCAAGTAACGCGCCTCAGTACGTCACTTTAGTGAAGACCTCTACAGGCATGACAGTAGCCACAGTCCCGAAGGTTGCCATGATGCAGAACAGACCTGCGGTGTCGAGTGCCACACAGAACATCGCGCAGGGCGCCACCATCGTGAAGCTGGTTTCGGCCAACTCCGTCAGCGGCAACAAGATCATCACGCTGCCGTCGAACGTGCTGCAGCTGGGCAAGGCGGGCGTGGGCGGCAAGCAGACCATCGTGATCACCAAGTCGGCGAGCCAGGCGGCGCAGCAGAGTCAGCCGCAGTGAGCCCGGCGCGGGTCCCGCAGACCTGTCGAGTGAGTTCGGAGTGTCCTTAGCCTAGTGTGAGATCCGAGTGCTGAGTGAAAGCTGTAGTAATCTGTGTGCATGCGAATGCAAACAAGCAAAAATTGTGGATGCGATAAGTTGGTAACGTAGAGTGTAAATTGAATGTGGAGCACTAGTGAGTCGGACAAAATAGTATATATTTTAAATCATAACAATATATAGTATATAAATTTTGTATGTTATATGGGTCTGTGTAGAAAATGTCCTCATAGAGTTTTTACTAAATATTTTATTTACTCTGATATTAATATTATTGATAATGTTGTCTATTTTACACACTGAATCGTTTTCCATGATCTGTCACATTAATTGTTTGTACAACTTCTGCCCGGTGTTGTTGGTAGTGCACTTTGATGGTTTTGTTCCGCACAGTGGCTCCCGCCTTGAAGCTCAAGTGCCTGACGTGCACTCGTTCTTGTGCTATGTATCATATTGAAGTTAACAAACCACTTTATTTTAATGAATAATATATGGGATTTATCTCTATGATAAGGCTCGAGGATCTTTGGCTGACAAGAGTTAAGTATTTATTGTAATGATTTTATATTTCAAACAATTATGCAGTGTTTGTAGTAACTGTCGTAATTGGCAATAACTTTTGCTGAAGCAAAACATAATAATTAGGGAACTGTAACTGGTCGCAGTACATTTGTGTTGAAAGTTATTTGTCTTCCGACGTCTGTAGATTCCAATGCACCCTACTTTCACAACATGAGTGAGCCAAACAGACAGTAGTGTGTACTATATAAATAACATTTATGTTATGTCATGTATCCCATGATTTTATTGGTCTCAAAACTACGATGGATTTGTTCACAAAGTGAACTATCACGACCACTAAAAGCATAGTATACAGCTTGTTTCTTAGTTTTAGTTAATTGCGAAATAATATTACACTATTTAAGTTTATATGACAAATGATTGTTGATGTTACAATGTTGTTGCAGCCTCCCTGACCGGCATCTTTGGCTGTCTTGCGCTCACGTTGTGGTGAAGCAGTCTCGAGATGTTCAGTATTAAGAGGCCGGTCAGGCGGCGGCGAGCGGGTCTATCGGTGGTAGCTTATTCATTGGGATTACATAAGTTGATTATATACATTTAGACACTTGACACAATAGTTATGTAGATCGTATTTGTAATATACATAAATTACTCCATGCATTGCATGTTATTAGAATGGATATAAGTTTTAACCAAAGCATCGCTCAGCATTGCTCTTTCTGTAGGAGATTTCGGAGCCCTCGGCGTTGCGATGTCGAGCGCTGTTTTGCTGGAGTCGCCAGTCGGACGCTGGTGGGGCTGTGGCCGCAGTCGGCGTTTGAATACCGCACCGATAAACTCGCGCCTAACTTGTAGCTTTCCAGCTTTTGCAATAAGCTCCATTTTACTTGTGACGCGTTAATAGTGCCTGCCGTTGAGTTCTCAGCCTCGTGGCGGTGGTCGATGAACAGGCACTTTTACTATTACTTATTACATATAATATATTGTGACAACACTGATAGAATAATTTATCTATCAATATTTGTTCTATAAGAATAAATTGACGTAAAAATGCAGAATGAAATGGAATATGTTGGGAAGGCACGATTGTTTTAAATTAAATTATTTGGATTTTTCTTTTCAATGTATAGATTCAAATTGTTTGGTCGTGTGCTGGCTGGTTACATTGTGCATTTCTGCGCAATTTAGGATTAAGTGTCCTAGATGTACGTACGTATAGATCATTATAATGTAAGGCAAGCGAGGTATGGAATGTAAATATGATTAAGTAGATAAATTTAATGTTATAGTTTGTTCATATTATTATGTTCATTGCTTGAATAAACGATTTGGATAAGTGTGGCTTTTATTTTTGCTCTAACGTATAATTCTGTACTACATACAAATACACACTGGCCTGAAAGAAAATGCTGCTTTTTCAAAAACCCACTTCCATAAATAGTCATACAATGACAGGCTATCGGTTTTGGATTTTCTATTCGCTAGCAGCGCGACTGTGCCGCAGCCTAGCAGCGCGTGATGTAGATTGTTGAAAATTTAATTGTAAAATAATTATTAGTTACATTCGGTACCTAATGATAAATACTTATCATTTATATTTTGTCGTGAATAAATTAAATATTGAGAGTAAAGGTAAGTGAAATGGCCTGCACACTAGGGCAAGTAAAAATGCCCGTGGTCCACCTAGGTGGACAGAGGTGGACCACGGGCAAGAAAAAATGCCCGTGGTCCACCTAGGTGTACCGCGCAGGTGGACCACGACCAATACGGGTACTCGTCTACCAACCAAGCAGTATTGGACGAGCGCAGAGTGGTGGATTTTCTTTTCACGTACAAACCTCTCCTTCACATCCTGTATGGAATGTGGATAGGGAGGGCTTTGCCCAACAGTGGGACAGTTTAGGCTATTATAATAGGTAAGTAGGGTAGGCTCTTCAAGGAGATCGATAAAAATGTTGTAACTACAATTTCTTCCCATTCTACCATACGTACGTAACCCATTTTTGCCAACAAAATATTGTCAGTCTAAAATCTGTATAGGTACATTTTATTTGACAGTAAAATGTATTAGAATATTTATAATACCTACATAGAAATATCGTGAGGTTTATTGCAATAAAATCTAATACGAACCTTATGCAAATCGAATTATTTAACACAGCGCCATCTATCGTGGAATGAATGAATGAAACAAATCTTACTTAGTTGTTCCACTAGATGGCGTCATGTGTATCAATTTTACGTTTATTATAATTTTCATCTTGTAACATGCCAATAGTCAATTTGTCAAATTATATTATAATGTACATTTAGTTTAGAAGATATTTAACTTATACATAAGTACCATCTAATTCAAAACTTTTATTCAGAGAATAGGTTTTCACAAACACGTTCTCTTGTCAGAGTACCTATACAGTTGTATTAAATGATTTGTATAAATTAATCTACCTACTCTATAAGTAGGTACTATTACCATTTCGGAAACAAAAGCAAAATGACCACTGGTTAAAGAAATGGCGAAAGAATAATCTAATGAATCTGGATAATTAGTAGCCCTTAAGTAGGTACACATTTAAGATAAAAGGATAGGCCAAGTACTTTCATTACTCTATTATTTATGCACAGTCACGAATCATTTGGTTCAGCAAACTTTTGCGGAGTAATGCATTTTAGAGCAATCTTGAAAAATAAATAAAACCATTAGTTCTCATCCATTCTCTTTCAGTGCTTTTCACTTTTTATTTTAGGATGAGCATTCGCTACATAAGTACTTTTCACATTACGAATTCACGATGATTAAAAATCAGAATATCGACGTGAAGCACGAATACGTTTTATTCGGTGAGCGATAGATCCGGAAGCCTAAATGTATAATACCCCCTTTCTCCTTTTGTCCGTTATTCTTCTAGTTTAAATCAGCAGTGGAGTTCAGAAATCATTACTGTATTGAATATTAAATAGGTAAATAACCTACTTACTCTATATAGGTACTACCACCATTTCAGTCACAATTAGCCACAAAGCAAAATGAACATTTTTAACTTTGACAAAATGAACCAAAAAAAATGGCGAAAGAAACCCATTTATTTACGGCCTTTTTTGCCAATTACTATTTTAACAGTTAAAATAAAAATGTAAGTAGGACATAAGTACCATAAAATAGATAAAAGTAGTTTCGCGATCTCATCGTCTATCGTATATCCAAAACTATTAAGGTTGTCATAAGTAGCAAATATTACATTTTTATTTGAAATTATTCTGAGAACATTGTAGAGCACTTTTGTTTCCAGTCTGCGGCGGTCTCGAGGGAGGTCTTGTCTTTGAACAGCCATTTCAAATATTGCTGACCATATCATGTAAAAAGATAGTTTTACAATCTCACTGTAAAAGATGATAGTAAAACGTTTATCATTTTAGAAGATTTTGTAAAGAATGGTATTTATTTTGAAAATATTTTAGACTGGTGGTCGAGTGGCCAGCAACGGTCACTTTCGAATCCTGTGCATTATCCACAAAGGATTATTAATTGAGCCACTGGCTATCAACAAAACAAATAAATACATACAAACATTGAATTATTATTTTAATGCAGGTACAAATTCTTTCTTAATCTAAACATTTATTTTTACACAATATTAAAACTAAATAACTTAATTATTGCAATAAATACGAAGTTCAAATGTACAAAATTTTCCAAACAGAGTAAGATATGAAACCTTAGTGAGCTTAAAGTGAATGGATAAATTACTGTCTTAACATGAGGATTACAAAATCGTCCTTAGATATTTAGAAGATATTGTTTTATAATACGACAGTCTTATTCAAGCTTTTTTGAGGGTCAAGGGCCATTCAGGTGGTTTTATTACGATTGTCTAAGTAATGGAGTCGCTCTTCACCCTGCCAGCCCACAGGTGATGATGTTGAGGCAGCTCCTGCCGCCTCCCTCGGGCTCCGCTTTCACTACTTTCTTCTTCTTTTTTCCATTTGCATCGTATTTCTTTTGTTCCTGTGAATATAATTAATATTTATTCATTTATGTTGGTACTGTTCCACGAATTCCAAATCTATATTTGGTAACTATTCACATAATAAAACTCAGGCTATAATACGAATTTTAAAGTTTAATTATTAGGTTATTACATTTTCTTAGATGTATTTTGAACAAATAACCAAAGTTTTTATAACTTGTAAATCCGAGGCTCTGCGCCGAGATGTTAATTTAAAAATACATCTGCATAATTTATCAATGTTGCGGACTGCCAAAGTTGTTAACTCGAATTGACAGATAGGTGCGCGGAGAATTCATTTAGTAACGCCTAACCACCTTAACGAGCCACCTTACGGACGCCTTCCACTGCGAGCGGATCGTACGGACTCCGTACCTAAATATGTTTTTTTATTTTTTTATAACTTGAGGCAGACAATGAAGGGGACCACCTGATGGACAGTTACCACCGTCTGAACATCGGAAACTAATTAACCGCTGCAAGGAATTTGGGCTAGATTCTACTTAATGGCAAATAATGAACTCAGTAGTCTTAATAAATAAAATTAATGAGGAGGAGATGTGCGGAGTGGAGGAAAGTAGTGATTACAACTACTAGTAAATTATATTTTTTATAATTATAATCTACTCAATGCTTGCCTTTAGTATAATAAGAAATTGGCGCTAATAAAAAATTGCCTTTGTCGAATTTTCTCATTACGAAGCAATTGTTGCGTCGCTTGCCAGATGTCGCTCCGGCTCACTTATCGTAATCACGCTGACGTCACTCTTATGCTAGTTCTGCACTCTCGTGAAATTAAGCAAGAATGCGAATGTAGATGAGCTCTTTGTCCTACTTCGTTAAACTTCGCTTTTGTCTTTTAACTTCGTGCCTAATAAAATTTCACTTCACTTAGCGTTAATGTAGATAGATATCTGTTTTCGTTCGTAACTCTATGGCTGATGATTTAAGCTATTAATGTTATACAAAAGATATATAAATATACTTAAGTTAATTAATTTTGCATGATATATGTGAAATCCTAACTATTTTTCAAAGATAAAATTATCGTTGAAAGTAACAGTAACACTTTTTTACAGCTAATAAATCTTTAAAATGTTATTTCACATATTTATAAACATAAATATTACAATAGTATATTTCATCTTCCAAACATAACATTACTTTAAGTAAGTATTTTCTGTTTGTCAATATTTGTCATGTATTTTAAGCGAAATAATTGGTCTAGTGTGTCTTTAGCTTTACTCTTTTGTTTTGTATCAAACGGCTATTAGGAACGATGCACTAAAGTAAACAGAAACGTTAAGCGAGATTAAATGTAAGTTAAGTGGGGTTCTGGGGACTTGCCTACCTACTTGACTTGCACACGAGGCTCGCACTAACCCGTTTCTCGGTCAACAAAGGAGTTGACTGACCCCCCTTTGTATATAAGATTAAAGATTTCTAAATATTGCGTGAAGGGATTTATTTGAAAATTTGTAATTACATAGTACAATATGAATACTATTGATAAATAAAATTTCAAGTAAATCCCTTCATGCAATATTTAGAAATCTTTAATCATATATACAGAGGGGGGTCAGTCAACTCCTTTGTTGACTGTACTATAAGCAAAGGTTTGTTAGATAGACCTTAAGTCTCCTTATTACGGGTGTTTAAACTATTTTATAGGTGCGTATAGGTAATGTATGTATCACTTATTTCCGATTGCTTGTTTGCCTGCAGTATGATATAAAAATTAAAAAACCCGAACACAGGAATAAGGTTGTAACTTGCAATTTCATGATGATTGTATCTGACTTATTATAATTTTGGACCTTTTGAAAGAAATATACAATTAGCCTTTTGAAAAAAAGGAAGAATAATTTTGAGGGCCTTTCTTCAAGACGCGTTGCGACTCCACATAGTAGAAATCTCGTAAAGGTGCATTGCACCATGTGGCATGCCACTTTAAGAATGCAATAGCATCTATTGCTAGGTTTTTATTGTTAAGCAATCGTTTCCAAAGGAGCTCGACAGTACCGACTCCTACCGCTCTCTTGAGGTCCTTCCAATTTGTCCACCTTTTTCCCTTTCGACAAATAAATAAATAAATATATAGGGACAATTCATACAGATTGAGCTAGCCCCAAAGTAAGTTCGAAACTTGTGTTATGGGATACTAACTCAACGATATTATATTTTATAACAAATACATATATAGATAAACATCCAAGACCCGAAGCCAATCAGAAAAAGTTCGTTTTTCATCATGACCCGACCGGGGATCGAACCCGGGACCTCCTGGGTGGCGGTCTGGCGTGGTAACCATTACGCCACGGAGGTCGTCAAACTTTTGTTTTCCATCGTTTAGTATTTCTTAGTCCGTCTATTTTCTGTTGTGAGTTCCAAGACAGCCGTAGTTTCTCCCCCGGGACCTCTTAAGCTTCATTGCTTATTGTAAATCTGAGGTTGCCGTTGATGATTCTGGCTATGCAGGAGACACAGCGATGAGAAGGCGGGCTTATCCCGGAGTAAATATAGTTGATATCAAAAATCTTATCACCTCAACGACTTCTCCGATCTTATACTTGACGAGGATGTGAAACGCGTCCGACGAGTGCCCCGCGGCGTTGAACTCCTTCGTGGCGTCTCGACCAGCCTCCTCCATTATGGAATCAACCCCGCCAGGGTGCTGGAACATTAGTACATATCTCTCAATAAAATAAATAAAAGAAAAAGTCTTGTCAATCATCGCCTTGACCGTTGGACCTAGAGATTTAGTTTTACACAGGAGTTCTCTTCAAGACGTAGGACAGCCGGGAAAAATAAATCAAAATCTAATCAAAAATACTTTATTCTGTAAGCCGTCGCGGGTACTTAGACACACAATATTTATTTTATCGTACAATTTGTAAAATACCTAGTTTATTTTATTTTCTAGTGATAGGGTACGATCATAGAGTACGTAGCCCTATTGGGTAGGATAAGAAGTATCTTTCTGAAACGCATTTTATTATAATTCAGAGTTTCAGAGAACAATTGAGTCTCAAGCCGTAAAATGAGTTTCAGAAACTGGCAAACTGAATGTTTAACACTCCATAGATGAGCCCCATATATGACTCCGAGATTTCGATATTATTACATTAAAAAATTAAATGATTTAAAAAAAAGTACCTACTTTTTTGATAATCTTGAGAAGTGGAAAATAAAACCCTCACCTCGTACACATATTGTGTGCAATCGTAAACCGAGTCTTTGTATATGAACCAGATGGGTGTGTTGTTCTTGCCGTTCCTGGTGGCCACCTCCTCCAGCGTGTACCTCGCAATCTCACCCATTCTGGAAAAAATAAAACATCATTATTTTTTATTATTATTTAACAAACTACTAAGAGAGAAGAAGTTGGAGTGGTAGAGCAATTATTACGAAATAGGCTAGCTCGACCGGGGAAGTACCACCCTCTCACAGAATATCGACGTGAAGCAGCAATGTGTTTCGTTCGGTGAGTGAGAGTTCCGGAAGCCCAACTCCTTCCCTATCCCTTCTTTCCCTCTTCTTCTTTCCCTTCCGTTCCTCCATCCTTTCCTCCAACTACCTTGGTGGACAACGCATTGTTAGCGCCCCTGTTGTTACTGATATCCATAGGCGGCGGTGACCGCTTTCCATCAGGTGGCCCGCTTGCTTGTTTGTCTACTGTATAACATAAAAAAATAAAAAAACTTATTTTTCATGGTCAAAAGCAAAACAAGTGAAAACTGAACGTACACGCTAGCTAAGCAACGAAATTCCCAGCCAGTCTTTACATTAAGTTTAAAAATTTCGTTAAAAATACAGCCTCCGTGCACCGGAAAGCCACGTTATGCATTAGGTCCTGAATGTGTCACCATTCAGTGTGTCACCTGCAGGAAATAAACATGTTTTTTTTTGTCTTGGATGCAGTATTTATACTTTCGTAATATTATTTACTGATAACTACTAAAGTGTTCAAAAATATTTAATCAGTGATCAATGACTGATTGATGCAGATATAGTACTAATGTATAGCACGTGAATATCACATGCACATAAAAATATTTGTTAATCAAATCATTTAGATTATTACGGGTAATTAATTATATAACTGTCTAATATCAATAAAAAAAGATAATTCGCTTACGTAGGTATTTCAGAAGCGGAGAAAGTGAATCAAAACGATAATTCGAATGCCATTACGGTATCTCTCAATTAGATTTCTTATCTGTTAAATAGATACTGACGATTTTAATTAGTGTTTATTTTTAGTTTTTAAAAACACATTAATATTGTACTTTATTTGTTCAATTTTTTTTTTGACAAATCACCCAGGTATATTGAGCTAGCCCCAAAGTAAGTTTGAAACTTGTGGTATAGGATACTAACTGAGTTCATCTATCATCATGACCCGACATGGATTTGAACCCGCGTCCTCCTGGGTGGCGGTCTAGCATGGTAACCATTACGCCACGGAGGTCGTCATTTGTTAATTATTAAGTGTCTGCTATGTAGCAATAATGTGTTGTCTTGTATATAATATTCATGTATGATATACAAGACAACACATAGTCTTTTATTTACTTGTGACTGAGATGATGATGATGAAAAACCTTTTAAATATTTCCATGTAATAATGGCTTATAAGAAACGTCTGTCTGTTGAGTTTCCCGTGACACTTCTCAACAGGCTATTCACGTCTATTGTTGGCTTACAAAAGTGTTTTCTGTAAATGTTTTTTATTTATTTACATTATTTTGTTTATTTATTGAATGTCAATGTAAGGTAGGGTAGAAGCGAGTTTAAAGAAACCAACTAATGTGCCACTGTGTCAATGGGGAACATTTGACGGCCAAATATTTCATTATAGAAATAACTTGGAGCCGCCCCCGAGTAGAGTAATGCCTGTACTTACAAACTTCATACGTCAACTACTTATCTAAATTACGCGAAATAATGATACTTACAACTTTATTGTTATCTATATAGAGTTTATAATTAAATGCAAACAATTTAGGTTGATCCCTAAGCTGCTTAAAACTTCGTAAACTAGATGTGATGTGTTTTTTCTGTTTTCCTAAATTCCTCCCACGGCAGTAATGGCCGAAAAGTTTTTTCGTTATTTAATAAGCTTCAGAGTTTTAATAAGGATGTCAACAAGTCTAATGAAATCTTGTTTCTGAAATTCCCTATTTGTACACCATTTTCATCCCACTAACCCACTAATATTATAAAGGCGACAGTTTATGTGTATGTTTGTTACTTCTTCACGCTCAAATGCCTAGGCCAATTTCCATGATATTTAGTATGTATGTAGCTGATACCTTGGATTAACACATAGGGTGTTTTTTATCCCGAAAAGTACGCGATTCTCGTAGGATTTCATCAAAAGTCTGTTAGAAATGGCGCGTTATAAAATAGGTGTCGCTACTGTGCATAAAATTAAATGCGAGTAACACCGCGGGCAGCAGCTAGTAATTATAAAAAATTAAACACAGCGCCACCTCGTCCCGAAGTAAGCTAATATTATTATTGCAAATATTATACTTATAATATAAATAAATAAACTAAATCTTGATATCCTCTCACAAACTTAATTTTAAAAGTGAACATTTGTTGTCTTTAGATATATTATTATATAAGCTATAAAAAAGAGGAGAGAGGCTGGCACCTGTTGTAGGTTTAAAATAAACCTGTGTTACATGTCGCCTTGCCCTCCCTTCGGTTTTAGATCACTAAATTGATCCTTGGTTTTAGAACTGCAAACATGTTGTGTCTGGGTTTGGTGAGTAACAAGTATGTTGGTTTGATTTAATTAGTGTAAGCACAGAATAGATAATAGTACTACGTAAGTGAGTATGTGATGTGTTGTGTAAGTTTGAGTGGGTGTCTGTTTGTGCGTGTGGACGATAACAAAGATGTTTTATGTGTTTAAATTGTGTGGATACTTTTGATGTAGTACATGTAGTTTTTTTAGGTTAAAAGTTTCACTTATTAAATTTTTTATATGCTTAGAAAGTAGCTAGATTTGAGACAAACACAAATTCTATGACATAAATGTTTGACCCAGGCTCCCGTAAGTACAGACAGCCGCAGGGAAACCTGACCCCCCCCCCCCCCCCCCCCCCCAAAGTAAGTAAAAATTAAGTTTTCTCATGTATTTCTCAACGTATTTAAACGAAAATGAATAAAAATGTACATTTTGATCACCTTCGCCTAGTATTCAATGAAATTTCGTTGAAATCTGATTAGAGTTACCTAATCCTTACTTCAATCTACAAACTATCTATAAATTTCAGCTTCAAGGATCAAACAGTTTTCGAAATAACATGTTTAATGAGCGCGTCAGTTGGTCACTGACCTTTTGTATACAAAGACGTAAACAAGGTATAATGTCGTCTTATACTGCATTTGTTTTTTTTTATTGTGTTTAGATATTGATATGCAATTAATCGGTTGATTTGATTCGTTATCTGGAAATTGCCTGTCTGCGCTAAATTGCAATTAGATAAAATGTGTTAAAGTTAACATTTTCATTCAACATTTTAGTATTTCGTAAGATGATAACAAAACCCAAATGCCTTTGCAAAATTAGTTTTTTCGTCAATACTGAAAATTTTTTGACAGTGCTTGTGTAGTTTTGACAATTCTTATTTGGTCCCCGCCCCCTTTAACTGCAAAAGTGTTAGGTTCAGTAATTTTTTTTAAATATTGTACTTAAAAGGAACACTATACGGCGAAATAGTCTTGTAGTTAGTTACGAAGCAATAGCAGACGAACTCATAAATTAAAATTGATTTGATAAAAACGTACAAATGTCATAGAATATGACATTGCATCTGTAAGCAAGCAAAGCGTAGGAAATACGAAATCCTATACCGTATGTATGTGATGGTTCACTAATAGTAGTTAAACTAACTTTGCCATGTCCGTCTTTCCGCATTCTAGTTCCGAGATGCGTAATACTAGAAAGTTGTAATTTGCCATATTATAAGAAAATAACTTACCTTAAATATTCCTATATGATACAAGACACTGCTGAGGCGTTCAGCCTGCGCCAGCGCAAGTCAGCGTGTGAGACAGTCACGTAGCGATACCTTATCGCGCGTCATTTAATTATCAATAGAATCTATAACTATCCAATCTTACCACTAATCCATACATCTCCTATCAGTTTATCTGGCATATTGGGATTTTTTCCTTTCAAATGTTCATAAATGTATTACACGTACATACTACCTGTTGCCCGTGTTACGAGTTCTAAGTTTGCATCACTTGTTTACGCACGTCAGAACGAAGTAACCCATCATATCAGCCACAAGAAGTCCACTACTGGACATAGATAGGCCACCACCAGACATTTGCAGTACGATCGGTTGGAAGCTGTTGGAAGTAACCCTTAAGTATATTGTGCAGTGCGATGCGCGCTCGGAAACGGTCGCGCTCCGCAAATTGCATTGACACGCCCCACGCCACACTACACAGTCCGCTGCACACTACCGCTGCTATGGGTTCCATGCACACCATGGACGAGGTCGCACACCTTCGTGCAGATCTGCAAGTCCAACTTCAAAGAAGCTGAGGTTTGCAGTAGTAAGGTGCTACTCTACGAACTACTCGGCAAGGCCGACCGTATGCCGTCCCGGCGAAGGGACAAGAAAAAGAGAGAGAAAAGAGACATCATATCGCTGCTGAAGACAACTGATCCAGACGACGTGCCTGCTTTCGTGCCGTAGGAGCTGCATAGGCTTCCCCCCGTCCTTTCGATCACGTCGACGTCACCAGGCTGCTGAAGGACATAACTACCCTGAAAGCGAGTCAGGTCGAGATGCAGTTTAGGTTAGAGGCCTCAGAATCCATCATCAGAGACCTGCGTGCCGAATTATTATCGATGAAAAATAATGATTCGGTAAGTAGGTCAATCGAGGCCGCTTACATAAACACACGTCGCGGAGCGCAAAATATGGACAATGGCAGTTTCGAGTCAGCGAAATCGGACGATTCGCCGCGCTGGCTGCCGTCGCTAGGTGCAATACCCTTTGCCCCGCCGCCCGCTCCACACCACCGGAGATGATTTCGAGTGTGTGCACGTCCACCCCTCGTGCATACGCTGCAGTTGCTGCTGCCACACAATCGCAGCGTACCAAAGGGGAGAAGAAGAAGAAGAGCAAGCAGGCTCAACGTGAGGCTGTGCCACTGCCACAACCCAGTGGGAATTGCGATGACGAGGGCTTTACCAAAGTGGGGAGGAAGAGGAGGAAGCCCACCAGCCGCAACCTACGCGGCACAGCAACGACCAGACCGAACTACCTTTTGCGTCCCAAGACACCATCGTCGCAGGTGTACATGTCTTGTTTTCACTGGTCTACAACGGTCGAGGAGGTTGAAGAAGTAGACCGACTTCACGCTGTGAGTAGAACGGTTGGAATCCCGCCACAGAACGAATTTCAATTCTTTTATGGTGAAGGTGCCGACCCACCATCTCGACATATTCCTGAAGGAGGACTTCTGGCCGCAGCGGGTTGTTTTCCGGAAATTCTGGGGATGACTGCCTACGGAGACCGACGTGTAGGGTACACGTCGCCGACATTACGTGTAAATAGTTTTAAGAAATAAATATTATTAATATGTATGTTAGTCCATAAGGTATTAATAATAAATATGAGCCAGTATTTCTTGTAAATCAGTTGCTTGAAATAAAG
Source organism: Endotricha flammealis (assembly GCA_905163395.2). Classification (NCBI taxonomy): domain Eukaryota; kingdom Metazoa; phylum Arthropoda; class Insecta; order Lepidoptera; family Pyralidae; genus Endotricha; species Endotricha flammealis. The sequence goes on along the minus strand of LR990871.1, from coordinate 254,495 downwards.
ATATTATTATATTACTTCCATAATATTTTAATGACGCATGTTGATGTCTGTGTCCTATCTCTGACGTTTAAAAATTACTCATAATCTAATCTTTTTCTATATCTTGCAGATATAATAAGTTGCAGAAGTATGTATGTATACGTCTCGAGGTTAGATATAAGATAAATTATTTACTTAAAATATTTTATAATTAGCCATAATACCTGTATTTTTATTGATATCATACATAGCTATCTTTAATGAATCATTGAAAATAGTTTTAAGTAAGTGTACCAAATAAATATTTTCTCTTTCTTTCAGAAAATTCATACTGCCATACTATTAATAGCCATATATTTTTTTTTAAATCATAATATTGCGAATTGTTCCTGTTGGACCAACTAGTTGTGCGTAATAGTTGGTCCAACAGGAAATGGTGTATGGTACAGTTTATTGAAATGGAATATACATCAATATGTATGTATTAATATACAATCTTATAATCTGCCATAAAAATATAATAATTATTAATTAAGCGTAACAAAAGGTTGGCAGCCCTCTCGGTATTGCAAGCGTCTATAGGCTACGGTGATGCTTACCATCAGGCGGGCCGTATGCTTGTTTGCCACCTTTGTAGCATTAAAAAAAATATTTTAATATTGTTTAGCATTTGTGTTTCGTTTAGCATCTCAAGTTTGGGTGTTGTATATGTATTTTAAGTATTTAATTACAATAATATTACATCCTTGGTCTTAATTGTGTATATTTTTTATTATAGCGCATTTTCAAGTGAACTGTAAAGTTTTTATTCTAATGAGTACCTAAATATTATCTTGAGCCCCTAAATTAATAGCTATTGTTCGGTTTTTCATAAGGCGAGACTCGATAATTTATCCGTTAAACCCTCCGCCAGATAAGGGCCCGACGCCGCCCTATCTGGACGCCGCCGCAGGTGATGAGCGCCACTTCGCAACAATTGATGACTCTCAACTTGATCCCCATTAATCGAAACAATTCCACCCGTAAGCTAGTTTTAAATTATGCATTAAAATTCAAACTACAATTTTAATAATAAGAAAGATAAACAAAGGATTAAACTAAAATCTGTTTTGTCAATATTCTTGAGAAATATCAAATCAGTCAAATCAAATATCTTTATTTGTGAATTCAGGTAAAGCAAAGATATAATAATAGTATGAGTGGCACTCTATAACCTACCAACACCATGGCGTACCAATTTTATAAGATTTTATGAAGTGTGAAAATGACAAAAATTTCAGGTAAGCCTTGGCTGATCGTTATTGTCGATTGATGACAATAGTTAAGTTGGCCTTCGGGCGCCCGGTTTGAAAACACTGGTCTCCGCCAATTTGCATTGCTGCAGCGTGGCAGAGTACGCTCTAATCCCCTTTGATTGAAGAGGAACTCGTATATGCAATGGGATGATTATGGGTTGATATGGATTGATCGTTATTAATGAGGAGGTAAATGTATATTTTTGACAGCGTGATGACGTAGTTGATAGTGACCCTAACTATGACGCCAGAGGGCGCGGGGTCGATCCCTAATCTATTTTCATTTTGTATAGCACTACACTCTCTAAAATTGTGTACAATTTATTATGGACTATGCTTTCCTAATAGAATTCATTTACATTGCACTGTTAAGTTTAAAAACTTCAAAAAGTTATTGAAAACAGACAGTGTATATTTTTTGATGGGAAAAAATAAAAAGGTGTTAATAATTCTTTCCATTACATATATATGTATTATATTATCCTCATACAACTTGAGTACTATAATACCTATCTGATCTGTGATACTGGTTACTTTGTACGTTGAGAAATTTTACCCTAATTTGAGAAAACTTACAAAATCGCACATCTACTCGTACTACTGTTTGTAATAAATTAGATTAATAAATATATTAACAAAATTATAGAATTTTTGAATGAATAAATAAATAAAATAAAAAATATTAAATAGGGACAATTCATACAGATTGAGCTAGCCCCAAAGTAAGTTCGAAACTTGTGTTATGGGATACTAACTCAACGATATTATATTTTATAACAAATACATATATATAAATAAAAGATAAGATAAACATCCAAGACCCGAGGCCAATCAGAAAAAGTTCGTTTTTCATCATGACCCGACCGGGGCTCGAACCCGGGACCTCCTGGGTGGCGGGCTGGCGTGGTAACCATTACGCCACGGAGGTCGTCATAGAATAATTTCACCTCCCTGCCCCAAGTGGGATTCGAACCCCCGATATCCGGCCGGATGGTCTTACCACTGAGCTACCGGGAAGGTTAGTAATGGTAGTGAAATTTTTCGTTCAAAAATCTTTTCCAAATAAGAATGGTTAGTTGCGTAACAACTATAAAAAAACAATCATAAAATTATAATATTTTTTCTTGTAGTTCATTGTGTGTTCGAATACACTAAAGTGTCTTGCTTGACGAGCGCGTGCGAGGGCGATGATTGCCCGTCCAATCTGGCGGGTCAACAAGCCGGCCGATTGTGTCCACTTACAAGAAAGCAAACACAACGTACACTCGGACTTGTTCAAATGCTCATGTTTTACGTACACTCAGCTGAATTAATATTTCTTAAAATAGTAAAAAAGTAGCATTTTACATAAGCCAACAACAACGGCTGTGTATTTATTATTGTTAGCGTAAACTAAATATATTTATTTCTTTAATATTTATAGTCCCACTGCCATACCGGAAAAAGACTTCCCTAGTCCCTACCTCCATTCTATGAGTTCCTTTAACTATGTATATTATTTAACTTTACTCTGAGTAAAGTCTATACTAATATTATAAAGAGGAAAGATTTGATTGTTTGTTTGCTTGAATTGAATAGGCTCCAAAACTACTGGACCGATTTCAAAAATTCTTTCACCAGTAGAAAGCTATATTATCAGGGAGTGACATAGGCTATAGCTTTTCCCGAAATTCAATGTGGTTCCCATGGGAACGGGTCCGGAACATCACGCGGACGAAGTCGCGGGCAAAAAAGCTAGTATTTTTATTAAGTCCAAACTATAATATCATCCGAACTGTTGGTAGAAAAAATATGATTCAAAACAGTTCGTATTAAACCAACCACTTTGAATAAAATGAGTTTATTTTACCAAAAAGGAATACTTCCACATGAAGCAAGGGGTCAGTCCGAGGGCATCCAGACGTATAATGGAGTGATTTCAAGACTTTCATAGTCGGAATAAATGGCTGTCATTGCTAGCCTCAATATATAGCAATTAGCTGCCGAGCGATAAAAACCGGGTATTTAATGGCTGTTAAAGCTCACGTGGGTCTGGGTGTGTTTACGACATTATACAGGCGGATCTCTTTACACAATTAGGAAATAAATATAGGCATTCTAATGTATTTCAAGACACTTTTTTCTAAAGCAACTTAATTCAAGCAATCGATGATATCTTACTTACATGTATCATAGACATTCTAACATAAACACAACAAAATTAATTTCACAAAGTTAAAGTTACTTAATAAGGCTCAAATTTTTCGTTGTAAAGTAAAACATTGTTTTTTTTAATCATTGATATTAAACAAAAAGATGTCCAAGTTCCAAAACCCCTTTCCCTCTTATTAGTTTCATCTTTTCATGAGTGTACTTTCTCATTTCCTGAAAAAGCATCTTGTTCTTCCTCCTTGCGTTATTACGTTTCCTAATACATTAGGCTTAGCGGATTCTACTAACTAACGCCTAAGGTATCGTCAAAGATACTTTTTTTACGGAACTCTCGCGAAATTGAGCGAAAACGTCTTGCGACGCGAGAATGTCTCTTTGTCCTACTTGCTCTTAACTTTTCCTTCGACTTCTAACTTCGAAACTTTACTTCACATAACTTCGATCAAATTCGATAGAGTCCAATATCCCAATAGCCTCGTTTTCCGAAACGGCGATGCTGCGTCATGCATTTCTCCATCGTAAAGATGAAGAGTACCTCCCTCAGTTCACTTTACGGCAGACTGAAAAAATAAGCGTTTACAAGCAACAATTAACGTTACTTTTAGCCTCTAACACATCGGCACCAGTTAACTTTACGAGCACTAACTTCAGAGTTAACTGCAGTTTATGGAACGCGTTGTCGGCGACTCGCCATTGCCGTTTATTGGCCACTCGTAAACAATTACACGAACTATCGGCTATTAGCGTAGGCTTTTGCTCATAAAATATTTTTTTTTGACACGTCAAAGGAGAACGAGGAGCAACCCCCTCAGTATCATGCCGGTATGCCCAAGATCATTCAAAATCGCAGTAGAGCCCATGATGCAGAGATATTGACGGTGTTGGACATTGCCAGTCAACAACTGAATGAAAAGGCCTTTCAATATTCTAAATAAATGAATAAAAAGCTTGTTTGCTCTGTGAGTGTTATGTGGTTCAGAGCGATCCATTTAATCTTAATATTCTTCTACAACTTAAAAAATTACAGATTTTTTGTAATAGTGGCATGTTACTGTTTAAACATCAATGTATTCAAATCGAATCTTATAATCGTGTTGCACCCCTCAGCGAAAGGGCAAGTAGCTAATTAAAAAGTACCGTAAAATTTATTCAATTCCAGTGAAATTAGCTTCAAGGATAAGCCCCTAAAGTCGCCGGAGCCGCTGTCGAAGCTGAAGAGCACTCAAAACTGTTGTACCGTAGCAAAGCCTCGTGATAACTTTGACCTTTACAATTTCAGCCTCGATATTGTGACGTCATCAATGACGACATCTAATTTTGCTGTCAAAAGAGGGAGGAGTGTAAGTGAGCCTGCGCGTAGAAGCCCCGCCTCCTACCCCGCGCTCGCCAACCACTATATAAGCCCTCAACCCTCGGAGCCGAGCCAGTCACCACCGACAAGACACGTTAGGAGCACGTCTCCTGTTCACAAAAGTTTACGTCGAGTAACATCACGGTAAGTGGATACATTTCAGAATAAAAGATGTAGCCTATAAGAATAAAGTACACATGATTTTAATGTAAAAATGTTACATGTACCGAGCCGTTACAAAAAGACACATTTATGACGTTAAGCACAAAATGTATGTTTAAGCCTGCATATACTTTGAAATTGCAGAATTTGATAAAATTTAGTAAAAAAAAATACTGCACAGCAATCACGTTGAAAAAAATATACATAGTTTAAACCAACGATATTACCAGAAAGTAAAATCCTGATAGAAGAAAAAATTATGATTACCGTTAAATTTTTAACTAAAAAATCAAAAAACTTAAGCTACACCAAAGTATACATTCATAACAATTAAATTGCTCATTCTATTAATGTAATAATATCGATTCATTAACAACCTCTTAAAAATAAAAGTAGAACATTTTAAATATCTATCTTTACGCAAATTTGACAAATAAATGACATTAATTGAGTACCAAGAGTCCCGGCCATTCGGACCTGTCTCGAAAGATACTCAAATTGATCGGTTTAAAAATTTCATACGCACTCCGAAATATCAAAAAAATATCAACGAATAAAAATAAGGGCTACCGGCCAGGATCCGGCAATGGATCCAAGTGGAAGGGGGGAAAATACTTTAAAGATAAGATTAATGTGGTGCTGTCACTGTGCAATAATTGACTGCCGACTATTAAACATTATCTATCTTAAAATAAAGCTGAATTGATTTAAATGGAATTTAATTTGAAAAAGAATCATGTCAGACTGTGACGAATTAATGTCACTAAGAAGTATTACGTAAAGCGAATGAAAGGCTCAAGGAAGTGCCCTTTAATATTAAAAAGAGGAAGGATTTGTTTGTTTGCATTGAATAGGCTCCGAAACTACTGGATTCGAAACCGGGACCTCCTGGGTAGCGGTCCAGTGTTCGAATCCCGGTCGGGTCATGATGAAATATGAACTTTTTCTGAGTATTTGTAATCAAATATTGAAACGCTTTATAATTACTCTGTACAAGTCTAAAGTCTAAATTCTTTTACAAGAATAAATTTCACAAATTAAGAACCTTTTATGACCCTCTTTACTTATTTAAATAACATTCATATTCGTGGCACATTTCATGGGATTACGTGCGTGTTGCCCGGATGTTCTCCGTTGAGCTGGAGTATAATGCTAGTTTAGTCTAAAATGCATTTCTATCTCAAATATTAGTTTAATAGCTGTTGTTACAGCTCTTTATATTTGCAATTCACTAGTATTTGTTTAGTTAAAAGGTTTTCTTTTGTTTTTTAACTGAACCTTCCGAGCTTTGTTCAAACCGCGCCCGTTAGCCGGCTTCCAGTTTGCACTGTTTCTGTGATACATTGTAATCACAACTTGTTCCTTTTAGTTCAATAGGAAACAAGACTGTAGATGTTAAATATAACAAAAACGGTCGTTTATTTCATATTTTGTACATCTATTATATTAAATTTTTAAAAAAGATTTTCTTTTTTAATATTAGGCATATAGCTAGTATATAACCTGGAATACTTAGATTAGTAATATATCTCAGATATTGGCAGTTCCCGAGATACTTTTAACATTAAGTACTGGTGAATCGGGGGAATTTTGATGCGGTTTTTATCGTTCGTTAGATATTTTATGACAAATGTTTATTTTTAAATTATCTGTACAAAGTCGGATAGCAACTTTTAAATTTAGTTGTTAATAATTTATTCATTGAGCATTCTAAACCTCTTATGCTGAGGCTGAGGCAGCCAGTTCAATTTTATTCATTTACTAGCTTTTGTCCGCGGCTTCGCTCGCGTTAAATTCGGGGTAACACGGTTCCCCTTGCTTGAAAACGCGAAAGTCCCATCAAAAATTCCCCCCCCCCCTTTTAAGGGGTTGGGGGCAGATTTAAAAAAAATATGCACGATTTCTTTATTAGTCACAAATAGTCCGCATACCAATTTTTAGCCTTCTAGTTTGAAAATTGCGGAATGCTCCATACAAACTTCCACCCCCCATTTTAGGGAAGTGGGATGTTAGAAAAATACAAAAAGTAGCCTATGTCACTCTCCATCCCTTCAACTATCTCTACTTAAAAAATCACGTCAATTCGTCGCTCCGTTTTACCGTGAAAGACGGACAAACAAACAGACACACACACTTTCCCATTTATAATATTAGTATGCATTATATTCTTCAACACACTTGCAGCTCACAAAGCTGATGCTTGTTCATCTTGATGCTTGGAGTTTTTGTCGAGACGATTCTTGAAGCTGTTTACTGATGGTGCATTAACAACACTCTCCGGAAGTTTTTATTCTTATTTTTATTCTATTTTTTAATAATACTAGCATATCCCGCGTAACTTCGTCTGCGTGTATCCCGTGAGAATTTCGAAAATACTTTACATATAAACCTTTCCCTTGAATCACTCTATTTATTTTTAAAAAAACGCATTAAAATCCGTTGCGAAATTTTAAAGTTAAAGCATACATAAAGACAGACAGACAGATTTTATAGTATGTAAAAATCCCTAAATGCTAAAATATAATAATCATATTTTTTTATATAGGTAAGTAAAACGCCTACCTGGGGGGTTACCATCATCTTTTACCTAACTACTCACGTTTTGAATTGGTTCCGTTTAGGTACCTAAACGTAATCGCATTATTTCGTACCACCATCTCTCATAAACAGGATCTCATTTCGTCGGATGAGCAAATGAAAATTGTCGCTGATTAGTTGCAGCGGTGCGTTCAAAACAAACCATAATTCGTTTTGGTCATTACCGGTTTTTTAAAACAACTTAATTTTATTATTTATCTATTTTAAAATTGTTTAAGATGTATATTAATCTATATTCAAACGAAAAACACAGATTTTTTATAGATTATAGATAGACAGATTAAACGGGGTTACTTTCTTATACTTGCGTAAAAAAAGTATTTAATGAAAATTAAATATCACATGTTCAAAACGCACCCTGTCGGATCGGACTGACACAATTAATGTCAAGTCAATCTTGTGAAGTGAAATCGCGTTTTACGAATTTAAATAAATTTACGCCTCGTCATTTTCCATCTGCGACTTTAGCAGCTACGCCTCAGCATCTAACTCCTAGACGCAAAACAACGCGTGACAGGCGGAGACGTGGTGTGGTGATTTGAATTCTGTGGTGATGGTGAACCGGCGTTGAAATAAGATGCAGCACGCAGGGCGTTGTGTGCTGTCTCAATAGAAAAAGCCAATTTATCGAGGGAGAAATTTGGTATTTTTTAGGAATTTAGTAGAGGAGATTAAGAGATATAAAAAATATATTAATTTCTATAATTTAATATTTACTACTATTGTTAACTAGCATAACATTATTGATGAATATCATATCACATCATTACATTTTTTTATAATGTTAATGTTCATAACTCAGGTTCATAACAATAAATGTAATTTATATAAATGTTACAACAATACATTTTGTGTGGTCTTTTTCTTTACTTTCTTATTTATTTATTCGTTTCTTATAATTATTAAATTATATAAAACAATTCGCACCAAGTAGCCATATTTAGATAGAAATTTGATAGATATTACCGTCAATTTTCATTGGCAACAGCGACATTTGGCGGCTGGCGGGTGAACTAAAATTTAAAAAAAGCGATGGCCATTTTCCAACTTCACATGGCGTCTGATGGACCGCGGACCATTTGATACCATTGACGTTATTTATTTTATTAGTTATTTATTTACTTAAATGTAAATAAAATATAAATTGGATACTTAAATACTCAAAATTTTGTATATTCCGTCGGTTGGGGGATGTCTTTGGGGCGCTAACAAAGAAATATATAAAAGGGTAGCGTATACATACTATGTATAAAGGTATATAGTTGAAATTTTAGTTCATATCTCAGCCAGTGCATGGCAGCACCTTCCATACATGACGATTTCACCCCGGAGTTGCCACTCTATCCTCCTTGACAGTCCTTGATTTAGTTTAGGTTGATAGCTCTTTTGACAGATAAATCCTTTCAATTTAGGTCGTGGAAAGACATGGTGGTACGAAAGTTCATACAATATGAATGAATAATATCTGCTGAATCGCTGTCACCTAAACCGAGTCGTTTATAATACATGGTGGTACGAAATAACGATTCTATTCTGTTTAGGTCCTGAATTGAATGGGAATAAGAGATGGTGGTAACCCGGCTGTAGTAAACCGGTTTCCATACGCTTTGTAGCGATCTCGTAGACGTCTACGAGCGCGTAGCGCTTGCTACGTGACATAAAAATATTGCGTAGCGTTTGTACTTTCGTAGCAATAACGAGGACTGACGAACAAGGTCACTGTTTTCGGAAAGTCAGTATTTTGTATTGGCTGTTTTTATTAATTTTTTTTATTGATTTAGTAAGCAGACAGCCTATGTCTAAGCGTACACGCTTAGCCTGATCTTTTTAACTCATTTTCTTTTTTGTAAATTACAAAAAGAGTGATGATATTTATTTTTCTGCAGGCAAAATTTTATGGTTAACATGGCCAGGCACGAAAACTCCAAAAAATCGTTTGCTTCAAAATATAAATCGATATTAAACATGAACCGATTACAAAACACTTTATTGCGATACAGCACACAACATTATGAATTACCACAATATGGTATGACAAGCTTATTCAAACACAATCGTTGAATTTCACTCAAAATCTTGTGCCAAGTATATTGGAATGGAATATACATACAAATATTTGACTTGAAATAAAACATTGCGTTCGTTACAATCATACTAATATTATAAATGAGAAAGTGAGTTTGTTTGCTACTCCTTCACGGCTTGACTAAGCTGCCGATCATTATGAAAATTTGTATACAATTATCAGGGGTACAGTGCCCGACATAGGCAAATTTTTACGCAGGCGAAGCCGCGGTTCACAGCTACTTTGTAATAATTTAGAAATGCAAATACTTTATTTGGTTTGCATCTTGAGTGAGGGAGAGAGCAAAAACAAGTGGAATGTTGCTCATGAATTACTAATTTAATTAATACCCATTTACATATCATATTTTAACTTATTTCTTCAACATGAATGCTTATCTTTGTATTCTATCTTGTATTGAGTTTCAATCACATCTATCTTGTAGAATATTAGCTATAATCTATATTAATTATTGAGTAGCTTCGTTGGTAGTGCGTACCTTGAGTGTCAGAAGGCCCGGGGTTCGATTCGGTGCATAGGTATTGCATTATATACGATCAAAACTGTTCATAAAAGATTAAATGTTGAAATCCTTACGCACATAACATTAAAAATTAATTTTGTAACAATGTCATATTGGTATCAAAATCCACATGTAAAATATAAATTCTTTATGAGAAATATAAGGCATATTCCATAATAAACCTGTTAACAAATCTGAAAATAGTAACACTTGAGTTAAGTACGCCCAAATCCAGTTCCAATTAGATTTGCTTAAAACAAGACGTTCTCAATGAGGCGTCGCTGTCTGCCATTCAACGAAGAGGACATTTCCAATTTATTTCCAAAACAAAAAAAAATATTCGCGAAGGCATTGTAATATAAAATCGTTGTTATCACACTTGTGACAGCTGCCGCTCACCATTACGGGCCCGAATAGGCGTCACATCTACCCCACGGAACATTTTGACGCCAAATTAGAACAAAATTAACAAAGCTGCAATTGTATTTTGTAAACGGTAAACAACTAACTAGCTTTAAAGAACTTCATTCTCATAAAAGACATAAATGTCGCTAATTTGTGATCTCAAACTAATTATATATTATACTAGATGCTGCCCGCGGTGTTTCCCGCTTTTAATTTTATACACAGTAACGCCATCTCTATCAGACTTTTGACGAAATCCTACGGGAATCGCGTAATTTTCGGGATGAAAATACCCTATGTGTTAACCCAAGGTATCAGCTACCTACATACCAAATATCATAAAAATTGACCCAGCCATTAGAGCGTGAAGAAGTAACAAACATACACACAAACTTTCTCCTTTATAATATTAGTAGGATTAGTCGTGGCAATCAAATCAAAGGAGTCACTAAATTCAAACTTGTAACAACTGTTGTATGGTCAATGTCTAGTCGTGGGACACTCCTAGTAGGGACACTTCATTTTCTTTCGGATTGTAAAAGAACTAGGCCATTTTGTGATTATTTTATCTGTATATCTATAGTATGGTACCACACGTACCGTATTATATTTTAACCAAACATCTCGTTATTCTTCATTTAATAAAAACTATTATAATGTCCTACTTGCATCGTAGTGAAGCCTTTTGTTATTATAAAGCAAAAGGGGAAACTCAAAGTGTCTTATAATAATAAATTTTTAACTTTTAAACCGTCTACTCTACTTCTTTACAGTTCGTGAGATATAGCCCGTTGTCAAATAGACGTACGGAAAGACGGACAGCGAAGGCTTAATAATAATGGTTTCGTTAATACCCTGCTTCCACTTCACCCTTTTATTGATACGGAAGCCTAAACAAAGTAAATTAGCATTGTTTTTTATATATTCGCATTTAAAATCATTTTTGAATATAAATTGTGTTATAATAAAATTTAGTTTCGATAATTATGTTAATGATGCTCAAAACTGGTCGAAAGGCTTGCAATGGCCGCATTTATTTGTATCATAAATCATTGTGCATATCCTTTCTCTTGGTCCGGATGTTTTCTCTATTTATTTATTAACATTTTTTTTATCAGCAATTGAGTATAGTACACGCTTTTCTTAGTTTGGAACTAGATGGCGTTGTATGATTCTTCCAAGAATATTTCTTATTGCGCGGGTAAGACTAACCAGGATGATTCTTATTATATTTGACTAACTACATGACTCTTTTACACGGTACTTGTTTTTTTTCCTACGGTACTTGGGTTAAAGACAAGAGAGCTCTTTTTATTCTTTGCGGATTATAAAAACAGGTATTAATAAGTCATGCCCTAATTTTCCTTATCTTTTCACATTGAATACAATTTATCATGCGGCCAACGAGATATTTTTTATCTTGAAGTGTTCCAGAAATTATGGCTGGATGAGAAGTCAAATCGCGATGTTGACATTTTTTTATCTTTTAAAGTATCCGTTGTATTTCTTTTGTTCTGAAATAATTATTTTATTCGGTAAGAATATATTTTTATTGTTTACCTTTGAATTTATCCCCATGTCACATAAATAACAGAAATTCCTGTTTTGGAGTGGATGATTAACTGCGTGCGACTGCATAACTTTGTTCGAAAATTTTATTTTTAATTGAGCCGCGTTCGGTCTTACTTTTAGGCAAAAGCTTCCAATTTTATAAATATTTTTTTGTTATTATTAGACTGCTTAATCCTAAACTCGTTGCTGAAGGGCGCGAGTTCGATCCCCGTACGTGGCAAACACTGGTCTGATGAACAATCTTTCTTTGTTATAGACGAGTTTGTTATGGCTCTCCATAATCTAAATAAATCCAAAATATTTTTTTTTGGGGTACTTCTGTACCGCAAAAAAAAATATTTTTCAAAATTTTGTTCCAGCACTTTGTTACCATTGTTAATATGTGTATACATATCAAATTCCAGCTCTAAATATTTAGCATAAAGTGTCTAGGCGCTAGACCGCGGACAGACGGACAGACGGGGCATGGCGAAACTATAAGGGTTCCTTGTACTACTACGGATCCCTAAAAAGTAATAACAATAATTAGCGTCCGTGCTTGGTACCCATCGAACTGAAAATTATTATGTATTTATTTTTGTACACCCGTAGGAATGTTATTTAAGCACCATTTATAAATACACTCAGGCCGCTCTGACGAGCGTTTTATTAACTTAATCCCGGCTTAGATATCATTTAAAACTTTTTCTGGGTAATTAAGACGAATATTCCCAATTAATCCGGCTCAAGACGCGACACTCGTGAGCAGAACCCGAGTCGCCGTAAGGCCGGCCCCCCAGCCCCCCAGCCCCCGGCCCCCTAATGCGCCAATTATTCGGATTGCCCCCATTTGTAATAGCACAATAATAAATACGCTTAGCTCAAGTTAATGTCAAGCCTTTCTTGTTTCCTTTGGTGGCCGTGGGAGGCGCTGTTTGCTCCCAAATGGCAGCGATTATTGGAAATAATAACCATATTTCACCGCTCACCGTCATAAAAGAAATAAGGAAATCTTTGCAATTCAGAGGGAATTTCCAATTATACCATCGATACACTTAACAGGAACAAACTGAAAATTAAATTCGCTGGCTTTGGTACTGAAGAAGGTTGTTAATATATCATTTAATACATATTCTAGAGTCACATATTTAATTTGAAAATGAAACACAAAGTCGTAAAGGAAAAATGTCCCATGCTTATCGAGGAAAAGTGTTATAAGTAAATGTATTTGTGACGTTTTATTTTGTAATTGACTTCAACGTCTGCTGCAGACAGGCTGAATATGTGACGACATAATAAGTTTTAATAATGTTTATAGTTACATAGAAAGATAGAAAGAAAAGTTATCATCATTTAAAGATGCTTAGAATCGAGATGCATAGTAATTGACTCCTGAAGCCGCGGGCCTCAATTGTCGAAAAGCAAATTGAACTAATACAGCAGTTCATTAAAGTAGTTGAATGGCAGTATTTTCCACATTCGTCCTCGTGTTCCAAACCATAATTCGGGCGATATCCCCAGCTCAGCGTTCCGGTAATTGCCGGCATTACAGCTTGACGACTGGACATGTGCTCGCGGCTTTTGTTCGCTGCTCATATGTTATTTTGCTCTATTAATTTCCCATGGGAAATATACGTTCGGATTATTAGAACAATTGAGATATTTAGATTAGTATTTGTTAAAGATATCGTCTTGGGATTTTGTTTACCTTCGAAGCGTTTGATATTTAAATTATTATTTATATTGCAACAAAAGAACAACACATTTTTTTGTGTTTTAAGTGTATAATTATGTTATTTTCATTAGGGAATTTCCCTTCCCGTTAATTGTTACGTTAGCGATTAGGCCACCAGCGTAAGCAAGGTAGGGTAGAGAGAGAAGAGACACGAGACCAAGTGTTATAAATTATTTATCCAATAGCACTCAGGGTGTGGGCTATGAGAGGTCACTTGCAAATCCTTGAGACACTTAGTTTGGGACTTCGTAGAAATTGGTGAAGGCTAGACTTCCCGGGGTAGGACCGGCGCAGAAGCTCGGCGACACGGCGCTTCAGCGGCGCTGGTTATTATTTATATTGCAGTAGGAGATGAACAACAAGATGCTTAATAATGTTTTTAAAATATTCACAATTTATAACCAATTATGATAAATTCCTTGTTTTGTACTCTTATATTGTGTGGTCAATAAGCTTGAATAAATAAATCTGCTTGTGTGTATCACTAAAACAGTCAAAGGGAATGAGCATAAAACGGCGTGAGGAGCAATAAAGACACATGTCCTGTCTGAATAAAGCATGAGCCGAGATCAAAGCGCGGTTAGCGCCGATTCGCCATGTTTACAAATCAAAGCGCGCGAACCTATTCGCTGACTCGCCCCATTCGCGACGAGCGAATCAAATTTCAATATACATTTTCAAGAGAAAATACAAAATAGTATGGAAAAGAGCCGAGAAAGGATCTTTCAGTTTTGCTGAAACCTAAACTGAAATTGTAGTTTCAACTCAAGAAAAGATCAGCTATTTTAAACTGAGAGCACATGTGACAAAAGAAAATAGAACCAAATTGTACCGTATCCTGGAAGTTGGATTTTTAAATTTCTTACCGCAGGCAAACAAGCTACGGTTGACACCGGCCTATACTAGTACTTAACTATTACTTGTATTATATTCTTACATACATTGTCAAGGACTCTATAAAGGGTAACAACCAGTCAATGTCAGCGGCAAACATTGGTTACCTAAATTCTTTAGAAGAAGACACCTGGAGCCGACAGTGGGTCACAATAGCTATTTTAATAACTCTTTGTCTTCTGAATTAGTGTACTGTATCTGTTCAGACGTCTTAAGAGTGACCTACAATGCGAGTCTAACTTATTCATCGTTATCTGTACAAATATAATTGTATTCTTGAATAAAAAAGCTAGACAAAAATAAAAAGCAATATTTTTTGCTTTTATTTTTTTATTGTGATTTTTAAAAATAACGACGCACTGTAAAATCTATGATTTTATTCTTTAATTTGGGTTTTTACGAACTAGCCATCGTCAGGTTGGAGGTAAATACTTTTTGATCACCATTTTTTTTTTTTTTTGGTTACTGTCATATTGACTATTCGTGTCTTGTTTCAATCGATTTTCTCTCTTGGCTCTGTACTGTACGTATTCTTTATTTTCCGCATTTTCCGTTATATTTTCTAAATTATTTTGAGCTCTCTTTTTCTTCCGAGACCTCCTGATTATCATCCTTCACATGGGTTCTGTACAAATTATTGTTCGTGGAAATAAATTGATGATTAGTAGTATTATGTGTGGAAAAAGGTTCCCAAAATTAGTCAGCATGACTGTAAAAGTGTGAACGAGAACGTGCAGCCGAGAAGCCGAGTGCAATGTCGTGTTGCATTCTGGAGTGCACTCGTGTCGGTGCCCGGGACAACTTTCGTGCGTGACTCGTACATTTTCGATGAGAAAACAGTAATAGACACAACTCTCCAAAATTCAATTTAGTATCTAACTTTTTGCATTATTTGCAAGATAAATTTCAGTATTGCGATCCCTCTAACCAATTTTGCAAACTGTCAGAAGTACCCGCGTAAAATAAATAGTGATAGTCGGCTTCTATGTACTAGCCTGTAGATAAACCTGCCGCCGATCAAATAAAATATAGCCTGCAGATAGTTTGAATATAGCAGCAACAAACGGCGCCTTTCCGCTCGGCGCTCGCTTTTGAACATTATATTAATATTCCTCCACGTTCGACTTCAAAGATACTAATAACCTACGCATGTCATGTTTGTCGAGGACCAGCGGGATCTATAACAAAGTGAAGGGTTGACTCCTTTTATAGATAACTACTTAATACCATTCCGAATAAACAATAAAAACGAATAATTTTATATTTGATACTAAAAATATTAACAATAATTATGTTTGTAAGTAGGATTTAAAAACTGGATTAGCGTGAGTACAACACCCGTAGTCGAAAACGTAAGAGCAGGTATTAAATCGTCGCGTGTCTATGAAAATTGAGCGGTGGTCTCGAGTTCTATTTTTCTTTTCAAATATTTCTTTCGTGTACAAAATACGAGTAAACCCATGGCAGTTGCTAGTATACATATATGTAAATCTCGCCTGCAGCAGAATACTAATCGTGTTCCGTAAGCACACAGAATTTACGATTTGACAAAAATAATGTTTAGGGCCCGGCGCTAGATGATAACATATTTATTCACAGCGACAGCCCTTGCTCCAAATCAGAGTGGGTAAAGTCGATTAGTCGTAACAAGTAACGCAAAGGAAATCTCTCCAAAACCACCTACAAATTAATCAAATGAATTGTGTGTTTGTAATGTAAAACAATATTTTTTTAATGCTTTTGTACGTGTTTCTATATTCCTATCGCAAATACCAGTAAATTTTGTTAAGTTTAGTAAGTATATCTTTACATAGTACAAAATGAAATCGTCTGTCTGTCCCTATGTATGTTTAGATCTTTAAAACTACGCAACGGATTTTGGTGCAGTTTTTTAGATATATAGAGCAAATACTATGGACGAGTAATACGCACAGCTTCGGAAGAATTCGGGCAAGACGCGACACTAGCGCCTTTACGGCATGAGGGCGGCATGAGGTGTACGATTTCAAAACTTTTGTATGCAAAATGTTATAGCGCCCCTAGCGGCATGAGGTGAACGGAGGTTGCCAAGTCATTGTATGAGAAACGTCAAGAGCTGTGCGCATTACTCGTCTATAGTATTTGTATAGAGTGATTCAAGAAGAAGGGGTATATGTATAATACATACCGAAATTCCCACGAGAAAGCGGGATTCACGCAAACGAGTTGCGCGGGTTTCGAAAGTAAATACTAAAAAAAAAAACTTTACAAATACGTTTGCACCGCCTTGACACTATCTCTACTACATGTTTTTTTTTGTACAGTCAGGTGCACGTCGAGCTTTACACTAAACTTGCCGTACAATTTTGGCTCTTATGTTATACTAGCTTCTGTCCGCGGCTTCGCCCGCGTGGCCTACTAACAATTAGCATATTTTTCTTCAGAAACAAATTCCGGTCCGGTTCGATCCGATCCGGCACGGTCCGGTACGGTTCTATCCGGTCCGATCAGGTCCGATCCGCTCCGGTCCGGTCCGGTTCAGTCCGGTTGGTCCGGTTATTATAAGGAACCTACATATACCAAATTTGGAATCACTAGACCCAGCGGTTTGGGCTGTGCGTTGATATACCCTCGCAACTACGTTTACGTTTGAAAAATCCTTTCTTAGTGTTCATCTAGAGAATTCAAGAAATATTCTGTTCAAATTTCAAGTCTATTTATCGAGTAGTTTAGGCTGGGCGTTGTCCGTAAGTCACGGTAACGATTTACAGATTTAAGAACTTTCTACCCCCAACTCTCCCTCTTAGCAAATAATCAGAAAAACTTGGAACAGGTGTTTGTTTGTTTGCTTTGTAGAGTATTCACATCAAGTTTTGTTTGAATCGGGTCTCGCGTTTTTTTTTCTCCATACAAACTGTGGCACCCCATTTCGCCTCTTTAGGGGTGGAATTTCAAAAAATCCCTTCTTAGTGCTCCCCTAGAATACTCAAGGAATATTCTCTTCAAATTTCAAGTCTATAGGTCCAAGGGTTTAGGCTGTGCGTTACCTGTCAGTCACCCTATCACGGTATTGTTTTATATGTATAGAAGATAACTTAAGAATGGTACAAAGTCCAATATGTAAAGGTCGATCTGCTCTTGACTGTACCAAATATATTTTTCAATTAATTTTATGTCATAATAGTAAGACTACTTTCATTTCCATATTTTTTGTAGTAATTTGAAAAATTCAATTAAGTATGCCCCTAATTATAATGAGTTATCATGCTCTAAGGAATGTCAAAAATATTCAGTGTGATCGATCTAAATCAACTGTATCTGCAGATGAACGGATTCCGTGTATCCAAGTTGTGTGTGCCACACAAAGGCCCCCAAAACAATTAAAGCGTTACCCACAAAGGTTGCCAACTCGTGTTGTTTGTTCGCCAAAGTAAGAAGTAAGAAGTACAAAAAGTGAAATTAATCGCAACGCTAACGTATAATATTTTTCGCACGTTTCTTCCAAAAGGATTACGGATCAACAAGCACAAATGTTTACATTGGACGAGGATCAAACCCGTGACCACTGGGAAGGGTTATAATTAGATTTTAAACTTCCATGTTGCATTATGAATTAATAATTTTTCGGGAATTAACGCGATTATATTGTATACCTATTTTGTCGGATTTTTTCACCTGATTGCACCGTAAGAACGTCCGTTAGAAAACGTGAATTCATTTATGAAAGACGAAGGAGACAGGTCGCAACTCTTAAAATCTCGCCTGTCGGCGAGTTGTACGCTCTGCTAATATAAGGCCCCACTCGCCCGATACCAATTTTACGACTGGGCCAGTTATACCTCTGAAAAACAACTAGGAGTCACGTGGACCTCTTAAATATCGTCGTCAAACTTAAGTACTGTCACGCTAACTTGTCTGATCACACAACAAAAATAATATAGTTGCACCCAAAACTACACGAGATGGAAGAATCCCTTGATTTGTAGCCTTATTACGAAAGCAAACCAAATATTTACATTTGTAGCCTTATTATGGAGGTAAAAGGGTATCGTGCGAGTGACGTGAATGCACGCCGTGACATGTATAAAGAAATTTCACCCGTTACGGAAATCGAACCCGTGATTTGTCTATTCATAAAACCTGTGAGACCCTTAAGCCTTTCAGGGGCAAAATCGAGGCCGCGGATTCAATAAAGTCATTAAAAGCTGATTTTGTAAGCAAATGCGGTTGATTAGTCCCAGAGGGCACTTGTACAAAGTGCTACAAAACAAAGTCGTTTATAATGCGCTTACTTCTATTTCACCTATTTCTGTTGCTAAGTTATCAGGCTCATTGCAACTAACCAACAAATCATTGTTCATTCTGATGAGAAGTTTAGCGTGTATTCGGTTTAGAAATCGACCATAAGATTTTTGTCTTATTGTGAAATGTTTTTTAATTCAATAGATCGAGGGCATTCCGTAGTTATGGTATAATAGAAATTAAATGACATGGAACAGAGACGCGTAAACACAGTTTTCTTCTATGATTATTTTTCCTGGTAGCTAGTGTAGGCAACCGATGAAAGAGGTGATCAGCCTATTTCAGTTGCTTGACATTTCATTTCATTTATTCCATTTTCTCTTACAAGCTCACAGACGATGTATCATCCAAAGCGCTTACAAGAACACAATATAAAAAATGACTAAATAATAATAAACATGCAAGTCAAAATTAATGTCAAACCAAAATACTATTGAATAAAAATTAAAATAAATCTAAGTCTCATTCGAAAACACAAACAATGTCATGAAAATAATATTCACAATCCAATTATGCTTAAGACTAATTGCCCATGTTATGTCATTATTTCCCTAATTTTACGACAAAAATGTCCCAAACCATCGGCAAATAAATCGAGTTCGTGGTGCTGAGCAAGCAGGTCACCGATAGCACGGAGTGCACGATTGGTAGGAGCGTGCCTTCCTCGCTCCGTGCATAGTTATGTACAAGCAACGTTCACGATTTCACGCATGGTGTAAGAATCGCCGAAACTTTGTAATTACATAGTACAGTCAGGTGCACGTCGAGCTTTACACTTGCAGTACAATTTTTACTACTTATGACATAGAACTTAAGAATGGTACAAAGTCCGATATGTAAAGGTCGACCTGCTATTGACTGTACAATTTGACTACTATTAATGATAATAATAACATCGTGAATTGACACACTACACTACACGCCATACTTACTTGGTTTAACCCGTAAGTATGGTTAATACCAGCTAAATAGCTGAGAGAAAGAAAAATAACATAAAAAATAATAATAATAATAAACGTTTATTTTTCTTCACAATGGACTTAAAAATACTTAATTCTAGGTTACATACAACCATTGTGCAGGCTATATTTAAACATATTTATGATAAACATTGTCCCTGTGAGAGACTGGTGCCTGAAGAAGATTCGAAAGAACCTGTGTTACAGGTCACCAGTCCTCGGATCTTTATTTATTTATTTGGGTGAAAAAATATGCATGCGAAGGTTTGGTGAGGTGTATGCATTGCCTGACTGCTTATGTGTTTGGGATGTGTATAAAATCATATAAAAAAATCGTGTAAACACCTTCATGCAATATTTAGGAAACTTGAATCATACCACCTCTTTCAATGGCTGACTGTACATTGTACTTATACAAATAATTATTATAAGAACATTTTGACAATGGAATGTGCCTGTGAGGGTCTACCTATTTAATAGGCATTAGTGATGTCTTTTTAAATAACACAGCATACATAAAGAACTGTTGTATCTAAAGAACTGCGTCACAGTTAATAACAATGATCGCCTTGGGAATATCTCCCACTGACACCGAGCCATCTGATCCGGCGTCTTACTACACAGGATTAAGGGAATCCCATAATGCTCCTCATTCAATTCCATTGGGAAAATCCGAGGGTGTTGCCATCAATAATTCATAAGCAGTATTGATGACTAATTACGCGGGTGAGGGCGGACCACACTTCATGTAATTACATAATTATAAGGCTTGTTTTTCTAAAAGTACCTCACTTAAACTAATGTAAGTAATATCAAGTAAGCACTTCAATTTAGTTAATATATATACTTAAGCAATTTAAGATATGGTTTTTTTTGACACTTTCATATTATGAAAATAATTAATTACATATATCTGGCAATTTACCCACTAACTCAAATTGGCTTTGCCAAACACAGCGCGTGGGTACTTAGCGAATACAACATTCCTAAATTTTGATGCAGTTTTAACCTCAAGTCATGTACTTATTTAGTTAAGACATGCTAGTTATTTCATCGTAAGTTTATAAAAGGAAGAGAAATACCGCGAGTGTGCAATAATGATAAATCCTTGACAGATTTTATTTCGTGGCTTTAATTTTTCTAATTAGTAACCTACTTGAATTGTTAATAGACAGACACCGATATCATAATATTCTTAACAATACTACTGTTAGGAATTACGATAGTTTAGACAAAAAATTTGGGTATTAGGATAACTTTTTAAGTGTCTCTCTAAGCAAATCTCTTAACCAATAAAAGCGTAAACCTAGATTCCATGGCAGTCATAAATATAGTTATAAAGAGGAGTATTGACATAAAGCTAGGTACACATGACCGCGTTATCGCGTTTACGAGCGGTACGCAACGCAACACGTAGCGATCGTATCCGCGTATCGGTTTATTGGCGCGTATCCGCTGCCACTCGCGCCGCCAGTCGAGCACTCGCTCTTTACGACCTGTTAACTCACTATTAAACGTATTTTATACTATCCTTGACACTTGCTCTCAAATACTATGTACAGTTAAGATCACGTTAGGCTTTTCACATTAGATCATGTTCTTTTAATAGCACTAGCAAATGGCATATGACATATTACTGCGCATGGGTTACGAATATCAGGGGTTAAAACAGTGGGACATTCACTAGACGTGGCAGATGACAGCAATGGTATTTCTGAACTAGGTTGGATTTTTCGATTTAGCAAAAAAAATATTACATTAGCCTTACATTAGAAGTTTCCACATGGTATGTTAACTTTGTTTTATAAATATCTTAACAATCGCAAAATTACTCTTTCTTCATTGGTTTTCACATGAATGTTTAACGGAGTTTGCGGTGCCTGTTTACTCGAAATTGAATATCTAATGTTTACTAGGCAGAGGTTTGCACGTGTCGCGGGTGCCGCAAGTGGCGCCTGTGAACGCGTTTTAATTTCATTTCGCAAACACAACGCAATTACGAAGCCGCGCTATGCGATCCGAATATTTTAACCAGTGTATTCCCACCAACATCACACAAAATGAGAATGAAACACTATTATGTAACCCTGGCTTCCTACCGTTAGTGGCGACCAGAGCTAATTTGAGCGCCACCGCTTGGAGTAACTAATATAATTTTATTTTCATATTTTGCTTGCAAATAAAGTGGTTTTTAAATAACTAATGTTTAATTTTTATTCTCGGTTATTGATGAATAAAATGTAATCCGCTTATAGAAAAAAATGTACTTAATGCTATTGAACAAAATATATCATTTAATTGAAGAACTAAAGTTTGGTCTTCATAGCCTCAATTGAACTCTGTATTTTGGCTACTGCACAGTAAAACACAAATTATCAAGCCCTATGTCAGCAGAAAAAAAAACTTTTTTAATCTTTACGAAAATCTAAAAAAAACTTGCTCACAGACTGACAACTACCATGATTAACAGAAACTCAATTTTAATTATAAAAACAATATGAATTGTTTATTTGGAGACTAGCTCATTTTCTTAGTAATAATATTAACTTATAACCTAGTGGTAGTAATTAATTTATATTATCAAACGATACCTACAAACAAACCAAGATTAAATTTATGAATTTGTCCCATTTAGTACGGTTATTATAAATTCTGTTTTTGTTTGTTAATCAAGCGTCTAAATCGCAAATTCAAGTGTGCAAGTTGTATGCAGTCCTTTAAATTAATCGGACGGCCATATTTGGGATTAAAATTCTCCTACCATTGTGCGACACGCGCGCCATCTGCCGTACAATTTGTATGGAAATGCGTCGCATAGTTGTGTATTCAGCTTAACATTCGCTGTTTTTATCGCAAATTGATTATTCAATTGGAATTTTACCTCGTCTTTTTATAACCGCATTTTATTTTTATATTAATTGTTTTTAATTTGCTTTACGGATGTTCAAATTTTATAACATTCAAAATTTCATTTATTTTTCGGGTTAAGTATGCCATAGCACTTTTATGTGTAGTAATTAAATTCGATCTTAGAAGTGCGGCTCTGATTTTAAACTGAGCTGGTTTTAGACAGAATTGAAGCATAAATAAACTTAAATGATTCCAGTGAGATTCCTTGATTAAGCCCATCTCTTAAAAATAATTGTCTATTCATTAAGATAGCGCGCCGTTTCTCATTGCGGTGGCTAGGTAGACAGTGCTGATAAATTTTAAAACGGAGACATTTCTTATATCTCATGTACTCATAAAGGTTATAGACTATTTTGTCCGCAACATATTATTTGTATCTCATTATAATTTACTACAAACGGGGCTTGAACGCGCACATAAACTTACTTGTTATTTCACCCGACGCGACGCGACGTTTAGACAGAGTTGCATCTGCCGCCGCCGCCGCCGTGGTCATGGGGAGAGGGAGACTGGAGTACTGCTGTGCTCAGATTGATGACGGTAGAACGATGTTCAAGCCCCGTGTATAGTCAATTATAATGTGTTCAAAACGCGATAGTTTAAAAAAATAATCTGTATGAAAACGTGAATATGCAACTTGCAAATATCTAGCGAGTCGCCACACACTTCGTACGTCAATTTTCAAAGTTATGGCTTTGTGTAAAGGCGCGTTCATTTGTGGCGACACCTATCGCCATACAGAAGAACTACAGAGTGAAGAAAAAGTTCACAAAGCGAACACATGACGTCATATACGACGACACTTAGAAATCCTGAATCGCGCTATCGAAGTTTCTACGATATGGAGATATATATACAACCTCCGACACATACATTGTCGGAGCCGCGGTTCCCCAGGCATGACACCCAGCCTGGCCGGAAGATCTTCCCTTTGTGGCGGTCGAGCACATCGCCATCGCACCCGCTACAGTGGTGACCCCGACGTGATTGGAAGCAGCCTTCTCCATCATATCTCCTCATCAGCTCTGACGTCATCACATTCTTCACTCCTCAACTTGAAGCCTCATCATCAGCAGTCTCACAGCACTCCAGCTACGGGGAAAATCAGGTTCATCGCAGCCGACTCACCGAGCTACCTGTTCCTGCGCCCCTTATCCCGACTCACTGGGATAACCCTCATCCCGACTCACTGGGATATTCCTCATCCAGACTCACTTGGATATTCTGCATCCCGACTCACTGGGACATGCATCATCCCGACTCACTGGGACATCACTCATCCCGATTCACTGGGATACATCAAGCACGCACGCTCACGCCCGACTCACTGGGACACTTGGAGCACGCACACTCAAGCCCGACTCACTGGGCAAGCTAACGAGAAGCACAGACTGCTGATCATCATCTCATCGGACCTTCGATCCTGGAGGGGAGTACTGTGGCGACACCTATCGCCATACAGAAGAACTACAGAGTGAAGAAAAAGTTCACAAAGCGAACACATGACGTCATATACGACGACACTTAGAAATCCTGAATCGCGCTATCGAAGTTTCTACGATATGGAGATATATATACAACCTCCGACACATACATTGTCGGAGCCGCGGTTCCCCAGGCATGACACCCAGCCTGGCCGGAAGATCTTCCCTTTGTGGCGGTCGAGCACATCGCCATCGCTCCCGCTACACATTAATTGAATATTAAAATAGAATAGATATTCTGAGCAGAAGAATTCGTTTCAACAATTTTAAATCTCAGAGAAATAATACCTTCAATATACATCATACTTTTACACATAGCTGTGAGAAAATGAAGGCAATTGTTCTATACATATAACTTGTCCGTAAAAAAAAGTTAAAACATTATACTTCGTCAGTATATTACGAAAAAGTTAATCAAAACAACAGCCGTACAATATTATGAAGCATAGCAAGAGTGAATCGTAAATATCAATCGCTGTTTCGTGCGGAAACCGAAAACGAGATTTAAAATTGAAATTTTTAATTTAAACAGCGCTAGGGCGGGCGACGGGTGGCCCCGGGGAACCGCGTATTACGACATGATGACTAAATGACGCCTCGAGAGTCAACACTCCATTCCGAGCTTCACATTATATCTGGTCCATATTCTGGCCCTGTAAATACCGCTACGCCGAGCCGTAAATTAGAGATGTCGATTATGTGATGCTGCTACTCTCCATATTAAAATATGTCATATTAACATGAGGGCAAAGTACAGACAACCAAAAAAAGAGTTTAACCAGAGTAGAGATAGGGAGACGAACATACATTTTTATGTTAATAAATGTAAGCATCGTTATGAAACATTACATAGTACAATATGTATGCTATTAATAAATAAAATTTCAAGTAAAATCCTTCGTATATGTAGAGAACTTCAATTATATTTACGGACATGGTAACTTCTTTCATTATTTGACTGTACAGAAAAATGAGGTGAAAATCGGCTACAAATATACATAAACTACGCATCCTTAGAATGAAAGTGACCTGAGTTTCGCTTACGTTTTCGTATATAGTTAACCTGACTTTAAATTTGTGCGTAGTCCCACAATGTGACTTGAAGATATCTTGCCCATAGTGGCGCTTCGGTGTTATGTTGCAGAGGTGATTAATAGCCAAAGCTTTGTTGTCTGGCCGACAAGACCCTTTTTCTCAGAAACATGTATCAAGTTGAAATTAATAATAAATACCCTTTAAGCTTTGAATGTGTAAGAAATTCGAGCTTTAGCATATATAATTACTAGCTACAAAGTTATTACATTATCTTACCATCACAGCCTAGGGCTCGTAAGCTTAGATAATAAAAAAAACTGAAAAGATAAAAGGGTTTAAGACTTTAAGCCGTCGGGACATATTAATAATTTCGTATAGACTTTACCAATGTCGAAGAGCGAGCATTCCATGGTACCGAGACTTAATTTTTTCTATGTATAAAACTGACTGTAATGTAAACATTTTGGTTTTAACCCGTAATCTCAATGTCGATGTTTATAAGTTACAATAACATTAAAAAATCACTTTTTGTAAACAGACATTAGACTATTTAAAATATTTGAGTTAATGTCAGTAGTGCTACAATAACAAAGTGCTCAATTTGTATGCAACAAGTGCCGCCCTGTGTTTCTTGCACAATATTGCAATTACCATCAAGTTATAACGTTGTGCTACAAAAGAAATTATGAGTTCCGAATCCCGTTGTTACTGCGCACTTTATACCATCCGGTTTCATAAGCCAACGGCCAAGTGTTCCTTTGTGTACGCATAAATTCATTTTTTAAAATGCTTTATTGAGAAAGTAAAATGTTGATCTTGGCACTGTTTATGTGTTTACAGAAAAAAGTATACATTGCTGTCCGTTGTCTGGTATTCATTATACAAGCAGGCTCGTCTTACCTGTTCTACAGACCACATAGCTCTATGTGAATTATATTTTCTATAAGTACGCAATTTTCAATTATTTTAAACTATTTCCAATACAACTTTCGTCATATTCAAACTATCGTATATGAGACAAATGAATACATTCAATATTTGTTTGCTCCTGGTAAAAAACTTAAAAAAAGCTGTTTGTGAACGACCAACCAAATATAAGCGAGGTTTAGATTAGATAGTTTTTCATACCAAATTAGGCAGGTTACTACTAGTCGAGAGAACCATATCGCAAAATTCAACTAAAACAATTTTTGTTTGTGGGGGGACGTAGACCTAAAGTGCCTAAAGTACAGTCATGGTCAAAACCACGCTTGCTTAAATACTTCACCAGTTTGGATTACAGGCATAATTCTTGTGCAATTGCAATAACATAGTTAACATTATTGTTTCAATATTGAAAAGCCTATCGTTTACGGATAATGTCAGCGACACTGGCAACTGATCCGCGACGCGGCGACCGCGACACGCGTCCGCACCGCGACACGCTACGCAAGCTTATATGCCTACCGAATGTTGGGAAAAGTTCCATATTCATTGCTGGTATAAAAATAAAAGCTGCCTACTTGTTACCTCTTATAACACAAAGTTTATGCCAGTGAAACTCACATCAATATCAAGTCAATAGAAAAGTAACCGACAAATTCAATAATACATAAACTAGCTGTGTCCACGATTCCGCCCGCGTGGACTTCGGTAAGGGCAAAATGAGTTCCTTACCCTATTGCCTATAGTAACTTACAAAAAAGATAATTTCTAGGATCAACATCTCTATTTATTACTAGGTAAATGGATTTTAACCCTTTCTTATATGCTGACATAGTCGAGTGTCCAAAAATGACTACATTCCCAAATAGTCTTGTTTCTACATCTAGTCTCACATGTCTAGTTTCCTAATACGTCTAGTGGGCGCCACCAATGCGTTGCCGACCACAAGAAAGGGAATAGTTCTTCACTTCCTCAATCGAGCTAGCCCGTTTCATAAAATGATCTACCACTTTCATTATTACATAATTAGACAGAAATGAGATCGCCAATTATAGTATTGTTTCTGATTGGTCACAATGAGTCTGAAAATATCCTATACCAACAGAATAAAACACCCGTCCCTCGGATAATGTTCCCATTTAATGACTACACACGTTTTATCAAGTCCCGCGCCGTAAATCTCGTTAGCCACGCGATCCGGGGCTGCATTGTTTCAAATTAATTTATAATGAGCCACGAAGAGACCGGTTCTGGCGAAAGGACTAGTGTCGTCCTCCCCGGCTTGTTGCTTATGTTACACAGAATACATAACTTCAGACCTATAACCTTCGAGGAGAGAAGCAGAAATCAAAAAGTCAGTTATAAGATAAGAAATAAATAGTCTTGAACATATTACGAAACGTCACTAGGTCCCAAGTTAAACTAGACTCGAACTTGTTTCATTATGATAGCACAACCGTACTCTTATTGTAAATATACTAAACACTCAAACTCGAGACGAACGGAAATGTTCATCGTATTCATATTTATTCTATGCGCCCTCTGGCACCGAAAGTAGCGTCATTAGTAACTGAGCTGAGCCTGTCTAAAACTATTCGCCCACACAATCACATACTCAATATTCAATTAGACTTTTACGACATATTAGGAAAGTAACGCATTATGATTTATGACACATTAACGATAGAGAACGCAATTAGCATTAAGTACGAGTTAAGTAGTCAACAATAAAAGAGGTATCAAGGCTTGGAGGAGATATGATTCTCGCTGTCCTTGTCACATTATCAAATATTTTTATTCAAGTTTTACTTTCTGTCTTTCGAATCGTCACAAGTTTTTCCTACCACCAGTTCAGACGCCGATGATTTTGAATGATTAACTTTAAAATGTTTCTGTGCAAGTCAATAAATTCTTGTTGTCATAATTCCCAATGGGGACATCCCGCATTACCACAATAATAGGAAAATGTTATAAAGAAACCACTGTTCATACCCACTTGTTTTTCCTATTGTGTGAACCACATGTAGTACCGGACGCCGCTCCGGAGCGCCGGACGGGGCCACAATGGCCGGACGGCCGGACGGCCGTGACGTCATATCCGTGTTGAGGCCGTCGCAGTAAGGCTTCAATGCATAAATAGTTTAATCCTAATCCAACGCTGCACAGCGATGCATCTTAAACGCTTCGTTACCCCATAATGTTGTATATGCCTTATTTGTCAATTGCTCTGCTAAAGAGGCTAGTGCTAGTCAATAAGTTTCAACTTTTTATAGTCCAGTCAACAAAGGAGTTGACTGACGGGGGTCAGTCAACTCCTTTGTTGACTGTATATATGATTAGAGGGGGCTCTGTATATATGATTAAAGATTTCTAAATATTGCGTGAAGGGATTTACTTGAAAATTTGTAATTACATAGTACAATATATGAATACTATTGATAAATAAAATTTCAAGTAAATCCCTTCTCGCAATATTTAGAAATCTTTAATCATATAAACAGAGGGGGGTCAGTCAACTCCTTTGTTGACTGTACAAACTTAGTTGCTGGTTGACTAGATGGCAGTGTGAATTTTTATTATTTACTAGCTTTTCCCGCGGCTTCACTCGCGTAATTCTATGACATAGATCTCGTTTGACAACAAAACAACCCATAGCGCGATTTGTGGCGCCATATGTTGGCCGATACAGCGCCCTCTATAGTTGAAAAATTATTTTCCATTGGAACGACATACTGGCTCTGTACCCCTAACAATATGTATGCAAATTTTCATAATGATCGGCTGCTTAGTCAAGCTGTGAAGGAATAACAAGCAAACAAACAAACTCACTTTCTCATTTATAATATTAGTAAGGATAAGGATTTTCGAAAGATTGGAAAGATATTGTATTAGACCTATTTGAATAAAAATAATTGACTTTGACTTTCTTGTTATAACATATCAATCCGTGTAGCACACATTTTCTCCTAGTAGCGGAAAACTCGATGGTAGCGCCCCTAAGGCAGCCTTAACCACTTACCATCAGTTTCAGTTGCTTGTTGACGAGGTGCACTACCGCCCTCTAAGGTGCCCTAGCAGACAGTTGAACTCACTACAAGCGTCAATTATAAAAAAGAAACGACAAAGCTAATGTATTTGTATTTATGACGCTAATTGAGCATCGATATCCGTAAATTGTAGCGTTAGTTGGCCGTAGTTTGCGGTGCGTTACATTCGGGCATTAATCATTGTCCGCCCACAACCCCATGCTTCCGACTACAAATCAATTAATTGCAATTAGCTATTTAATATTTCCCACAATTCACACTAACCGTTAATGGTATAAATCGTATGCAAAAATTCGCCAATAATATTTCACACACGTTATTTACACAGGTAAAGTGCAATACCAACACGATGACAAAATGTGATGTTTATTTTTACGAACAACTTGTGTTATGCGACATAAAATTAATATTGTCTTAACTTTTATTGCATAAGGCTAGCGGCCATTTTGTACGCGTAGATATGTGTTTTTTCCTATTTTAACAAACATGAGATTTTCGGTCATTTTTAATTGGATATAGCTGCTAATTTAAATTATATTGTATTGTATTTCAGCAATTAAAAATTGTATTACAAAGTCGTTTCGTTCAAGATCTGATTTTGTCGTTTTAAATACATGTTACGTCATAGTTTCCTTGATAGAAAACATATCAAAGTTACCGATCCAGGTTTTTATTTTAATGACTATACCTACTAACTGTTACATTAAAGTTTTACTTGAATGAAAAAAGTAATATCATGTTGTAGGATTTATTATAGCTTTAATCATTGTATTGTTATTACTCAAGTATCAACCATGACGTTGTAACCTTTTTACTCTAACGAAGCAATCCTCGGTGGCACTCAAAAGTTTTGAAAAGAAGTGTCCAATGACCAATACTGATTGGCGGTCCCCGCGGCGCCGCACGCCCGCGCCCGAGCGAGGCCCGACCTCAACAAACTAGTTTCAATAGTTTGTCCCGCATATTACTAACTATTTTATTTGCCCTGAAATCCATCATTTTTACAATCTTATAGGTTGTAGAGAGCGCGGGTTGGTTTCCGTGTTTTCTGTTACGAATTTAGTGTAGTCTTGCGCCTTGTCAAAGTGCAGAAGCGGTATCATACATTTAAACCATTTAAGTAATCGATAATTAATAAGAATATGATTCTTAAAAAAAAAATTATACCACTAAGGTGGCAAACAATAATACTTAATAAGCAAGCAATAAAAAGACGTCTACATAATAAAGGAAACTTCTGTGAAAAATTTCCACGGTTTACGCGGAGGGATCTGTTAGTCAAAACACTTTTATTTTTATATATAAAGTCGTATTACTCGTAAACTCTTAATACATAGTAGTAGTTTCTTGGCATGAACAGAGCACGTTTAGAGAAAATGTAAAGTGAACATTTTATATCACAGAACTTTTAATAACGACAGAGAATACTCCAGCTCTAATTACACTTTATTTGACAGCTAATTTCTCAGACACTGAAACATTTGCAATAGAATTATTAAGTTCAAGAAATTAATAAAACACCTTGTGTCGGAAAGCGTTTTATTTAATGGATTAAAAAATATTTACTTGAACAAAATGTTAATAATGATAAGATATTTTATTTATTTAGAAGTTCTTGTCTTAAATATGGATAATAAACCGTAACAATTTAAATGCGAAAATAGCAACTTCTAAATTATATAACTTTGAAATAATTAATACTTGAATATATTAAGTGTTGAATCAAACAAACCTTCTATTATTGTCGAGGGCACGGTGGCGGCGGGAACTCCTCTCTATTATCCGCCGTCATTAAAAACTCATTCCATTCAGTCGAATCATTTGCCGCGATGCATTTTCATATTTTCCGTCCACGTTTTGATATTAAATATTCTCGCCTGCGCGTCCCAGTTGCAACTGCAATTTTAGCCGCCGTAAAAACCATCAGGGGAGGCCGCTACCTCATTACCAGCTCATTAGGCCGCGAGCCGACGAACATCCATCAAGGAGCGTGGACGGGCCGACTCGAGTGGCCTGTTTACATAAATATCTCGTGTTTACTTACCGAACACGAAGCAAAGATCTTGTAAAGGGATTTTAAGGTGTTATAGATAAACGATACGCACATGACTCGTTATTACTTTGCTAATTAGCTAACCTGAAATTTTACTTGTCTTTTTTCGTTCTCAAAACATTTATGCAATCGTCTGTGGTAAGACGAACGCTTTTAAGTCGGTATTTTATTATTTTTGTAGCCGTTTATGTAAACTATCTAGATCTTATGTAGAATGATAGTTGGCAAGGGGAAAAACCAATGTGTATCCTGTGAGAATTTTGTTAAACAAAGGACAAAGTCTCTATAAGAGAATACTTCTTATCTGTTCATTCGTTGAGCGAGCAAGGCCAGCGTATTCTTGATAAGCGTGTTCGTAAATAGAGCAGTCGACGGAATACAAAACACCGGAGTAATTTGTGTAGACAGGAACAATATGGCATCGATTTGTAGTCGATTGATTCTTTTTAAGGAGACATCTGTTTTAATATTTACTGAATTCATAAGAGGCTATGGTTCGTTAATCTGATTACACTAAGTTAGACTAGAAAATAAATCTATTTCTAGATTTAATGTATGAAATAGAAAGGCAATCAAAAGTTATATTTTAAAATTAGCATTAATACACGTAATTAGAGAGGGGCAAAAAGTTTTTTCGGAAAAAGGTTATATTTATGTAATTGTAATACAATAACTTTTCGGCTAATAGAGTCATTAGACAATGATATTCGTATTCAAACGTGTGGTGAAAGACTCGTACGACTCTGAACAAGTCGACTATGCCGCCGCAACACACACGTACCACGCACCCCATTATATCTATCACTGGTTAATATTTACTTAACATGGACTAGATTACACTGTAACAACATATTTGCTCCGAATATGACGAATGATGTAACGTTTTAGCAAATATTAGTTACAGTCGCAACGCAACATAACGTGTGTATGTAAAACTACATCGATTACAAGCTTTTAATTATAGGGTTAGTAAAAATATTTGCACTGTTTTGATATTATAAGCACTGAAATGTAGTGTACAGTACAGTCAACAAAGGAAAGGGTTGAGCCGGACCGTAAACCGATTTCTAAATAGTGCGTCAATGGGTTTACTATTATTTATTTATCAATAATGTTCATATTGTACTAATTATGAGGAAATACATTTACGCCATATTTAGAAATCTTTAATTATATTTACGGCCTGGGTCGACTCTTTCCTTTGTTCCCTGTACTATCGAACATACTGTTAAAGAAAATCAATCAAATCATATAAATGTTTACCCCGAGCGGAAATCGAACCTGTGCTGAGCCGATTGCTGAAGCTGCAACGCGCCACTGGCTCATCTACACTTACTCTACAATAAAATCCTTACTCCTTACTAATATTATAAATGAGAAAGTGAGTTTGTTTGTTATTGACTAAGCAGCCGATCATTATGAAAATTTGCATACATATTGTTAGGGGTATAGAGCCCAACAAAGGCTACTTTTTATCCCGTGAAAGTATGTCGTTCCAATGGGAAAAAAATTTTTCTACTATAAAGGGCGCTGTATCGGCCAACAGATGGCGCCACAAGTCGCGCTATGGGTTGTTTTGTAGTCAAACGAGATCTATGTTATAAAATTAACGCTAGCGAAGCCGCGGGGAAAAGCTAGTAATTACATAAAATAAGTACAATAATTAATAGATCCTTCAAGTTTTATTTTTGTGGGCCAAAAGAAGAAACCCATTGAGAATTGACTAATCAACCCCGATGAGGGGGTCGGTCAGCAAAAAAGTCAATTTTCACGACATTACGGCGAGAAACGAAATTGTAGAGTCACGTCAGAACGCTTAGCGAGATAGCGAACCATTTTTAGGGCGCGGACAGACTTCAGGCATATTGGCAGTTAGAAAACAAAGAAATAAATTGTTTGTAAGCAACACCTAAACTTTGTTTTTTTTATGTTTGTACAAAATGTTTGTGACAAAAAAGACTGTAACCGGTTTTCTTTCGCAATTTCTTTTACCGGTTTCCATTTTGCTTGTGTCCGAAATGGTGGTAGTTGGGAAGTTGGGACACTTACACTAACACAACGATATTATATTTTATAAAAAATAAATGTAAAGATAAACATCCAAGACCCGAGGCCAATCAGAAAAAGTTAGTTTTTCATCATGACCCGACCGGAATTCGAACCCAGGACCTCCTGGGTCTGCGGTCGGCGGTCTGGCATGGTAACCATTACGCAACGGATGTCGTTATATCGTTCTATTAAGTATATTAATTAAGTTTAGTATTCAAGTTGTGACGTTGTGACCAAATAAAGTGCTTGTGAAGGCCTAGTCTCGAAATAAAATTATTGATTTCATTTTGATTAAACTAGAAACCTCCCAAACGCCTGTTTTCTTTTGAATGGAATAAAAACAAGCCAAACTTTTAACGTAGAAACCGTATAATAGGATTATTAAAATTTTTGTTCGCATTCCACATGAAAACTGGGACACGGAATAACCTGATTTTATGCGCAGAGATTGCTAACTCTTCTATACAACTGATCGTATTTGGAATATTGCATAAACAAAGTTAAACAAGCAATCTAAATTTAGCGAAGATATTCATATTGACAGTCCATGATGTCGTAATCAGCATTCTTAATAAATATGCCATGAAAATATAAAACAAAATGTGCTCACGTATTATTTTTATGTCGCCCGAAAATAAGGTGTGCTCTTTTGCTTTTTCTTCGTATTAGTCAACTTCTCGATAGTGTATAGTCAGTTTGACCAATGATGGACAGCGAGTTCAATGGTCTCTCGAGACCCAATCGATTGCTATCATCTCAATATCGTAATTTCCTGATGTAAGCGTCGCCTTTAGGGCATTACTTGTCGCGGTGACAGCTCAATCTGGAGACACGGCGACCCGCACCCGCCTCGCACCCGCCCCGCCACTGAAGCCCTAATGTAACGCCAATACCTTACAACTATAGATTCATCTCTAAACGCTAATATGGTAATGGGATCTCACTGATCTTCCATTAATAAAATTACTTTTTTTTACCAAATGTGAATATTCACTATGAATAGCCAAAAGAGATATTAAAGATTGATATTATTGGATTAGTTGGAACACACAATGAGAAAATATCGGCGTGAAACAGCACTGCGTTTTGTTCTTTGAACGAGAAATCGGAAGTTCCAATGTTTCCTTTTCGAGAAGTGGGAAAAGTATTGCTGGCGCCCCTGTGGTTACATAACCGGCAGAAACCATTTTTTATTAGGTCGTCATTAAAAAAACACGAGGACCCAGAAGAAGAAAATGTTCTCCAGAAATGGAGGACAAAATTTTTCTGAAGAACAATTTTCTTGTATAGAATTAAAATTAACGGAGATAAAAAATCTGTTTAAAAAAAATTAAATACTTAATGACAATTGCAACTTAAACCTTTGGAGGCAAAAGTAAAATCATAAAGTTTTATCTATGGTGAGAAAAGAGTTAAGTACACTAGATTTGTTTGAAAGGACAACAGCACAAAACACATACTTACTGGTTTCAAACAATGCAGCCTCACCGTCCGCCGGGCACACGCTATCAATATTAGAATTAATTTGTATTGTAATATCATGATAGGGTCTCATACCAAAGGGGAAATATAGGTAAAACCTATTATAACTAACCCAAGGATAAATTAGGTGAATATGAAAGCGATACAAATCGCAGTGAAAGGGAATATTAATTTCTAATTGGGCGTTTGTTTACGATTTATGGCTCCGTAGAGGAAACCTTCGACACAAGTAAACTCATTACGGCTGTTACCTGAACTAATTCAATTCAATTATTGTAAAAATAGAGTGTATTTCCTCACCCATATTTATATATGATTTTGGTGTAATTAGAACTAGAAGTTTAACGAATAATTATCCGCCCTCTGCTATAAAATAAATAAGGTAATTCTTATCTGAATGAGGATGTTATTACAAAGCAATTTGCGTGTGAGGACGATTATGTTAGAAATATTAATAGCTTCTCCGTAATCTCGGCGCGGTCTCGCTCGCCCCGTCGTCGTCCCCGCGCCGCCGGCTGCTGGCCGAGCGTCAATTGTACGCCCCATTTGAATAATACCACATCCCAGAATAATTTGATCCGATCACAAATATCATAACGCTCCTAACTAATCGAAATGAGATTGTGCTCGCTTTTCTATCACTATATGTTTTCAAGCAATTTTCGAACGATTACGTACAAAGAGTGCTCTAGAGATACTCCTTGGCGGCGCGAGCTAGGTTAACGTGTTCGGTCGCAGGTAGTGTTCAATGTAATTTCTTATTATGAGGTTTTACTGCAGAGGTTAGGTTAAGTTACAAGCGACAATATCAACAATTTCCCCAAAACTAACTATATGCGTAAACGTTTTATTTTACTTATAACTTTGTTTATATCAAATGAAGAAAAGCAGTTAGGGAAGTTTTTTGAGAAGCTTTTTTATTCAGAAGAATAGAAATATTGAAGAAACGAATAAAATGTCGAAAAAAATCTCATGATGAGAAATAACAAGTGTTCACAGTAGAAGGTGGTAGAAGTACACAGAGGTACGACGGGGATATAAACGGTTTCGAATAATTTCATTAAATTTTAAAAACTACCTTAAATAATTGTAATTTACGGTTTCGGTAATGAATTGCTGTAGTAAGCCGTGACCAAACATGCCTTGTTTATCGTTTTTGTATTTAACATCAGCAAACAGATTAGGGACGTTATTGTAGTATGATATTTATATCGTTTTTAAAACTGTTTAATTATTGTAAATAATGGTCTTTCCGTGACATTAAGCTGGAAAGTTACCAAACAAATGTTATATTCTTCCAAACATTTATTGCGAAACGGTTTACAGATTAACTTAAGCTGAATATATGACGGAATTATTCTCACATATTTAAAAATAAAATCTTAGCAATATAAGCGGACCGTAAAATTGACAGAAAAAATTAAAGTACTTAGACCAAACATGCTTAATACATTAAGTTAAAAGTGTTTTGTTTGGATTTCCCACGCGTTATCATAAAATTCCTTTTTTATCTTTTGCAAGCTACTTCAGGGAGTTGTAGCACAGGTTGTGGTCTCGATGATAGTATTTAAGTGGGTATTTGACGAGTTTTGTTTTTGTCACAGTGTCATCATCTTATGCACTGAACGTACAGGTTAAGCAACGACGACACCAGCCGATATCTGGAGTCGCGCGTCAGCCTAGTACCTAGCCTAGTACCCTCAATAGTGATTTTTACCTAAAATCTAATAAGTATTATGTCACAGAAAAGTAAACGTAACAAGTAACAACACTTGATCATAGGAAACTGTCTCTCACCGCAGAGCACCCCCAGAGAGTGCTCGCTCACGTGCGATCTTACAAAATTCGTGTTTTATTTGTCAAATCTTAACATTTTCAAGGAAAAGTAGAGAAATAAACATACCCGGTAATATTTAACCATATGATGTGTACATTACCCAACCTTTTGCAAAATAGATAGGTACGTAATTAAGAGTTGTAATTTCGGTTTGTTATGTGCTCCCGTGCCTCTGAAAAGTTTCGTTCGGCCGGGTGCTCCGCGCCAGTCTCGTCGCACCATTCAACATTTTAGTACATTTGCCCCGCGCTATGTCGTGGCTGTTAACGGCGAATTGGTAGTCAGTCTGCAACACTATGATATGTGATTAAAACTGTGAATTGAACTCGTACATCGCGCTAAACTAATCGATCTATTTCGGATATTGCCTCATACGAACTTTTTGATTGGATTTTATGTCAGCATGACGCTTGCTGCATAACCA
Organism: Endotricha flammealis; assembly: GCA_905163395.2. NCBI lineage: Eukaryota > Metazoa > Arthropoda > Insecta > Lepidoptera > Pyralidae > Endotricha > Endotricha flammealis. The sequence continues at coordinate 217,301 of LR990871.1, read as the reverse complement.
TTTTGACTGTCTAACAGTACAGCTCCATCTGGCTGCTAATTTCAATATGATAGTAAAGCGAGTGATTAAAACATCGATATAGATTAGCGACTGCTTTCAGGCTCTCAAAGACTGTTGGCGACGGAACGGGCCGTGTAGGGTAACCCAAACCAAACTGTACAACTTATAGGTACCAATGTTCTGTAAAATATTTTCTGTTGTGAATTATGCGGTAAATATTTTTATAGTGTAGAACATGATAAAAGTAAAAATGTGTTTACTTTCTCCGAAATGAAAAATTGTTTGGGAGACTGGTATCTGTTGAAGGCCAAGCCTGTATTACCGTACTGATGTATTGTAATGATATATTGTGTAATTTAAGTACCTACATTTAAGTAATTCTCAATGTCCTCTTTCAAATTAATAAAACAGTAAAGATTTCTACAATAACTCGCACAGAAATAATTCGTCTTTTCATAAATACAAAACTATCGTTCAACCGTCCTTTTAATCTAAAGAAGTTCATATTTATGTCATGTTAATTTGTATTTTTTTTTTGTATCGTAATGTATTTTTTTTATTTGTTTTTTATTTGGGCAAACAAACAATGGACAATGGCAAACAAAACAAATATTAACTAAGTAAACTTAATGATTTTTAATTTATGTGTTTTGTCTGCGTAACTTAGTGTTCTTCACATGAATCCTTCTGCGAGTACCTCGTGGCCACCTTACTCGGACTAGGATGCGGACTATTAGTAAGCGAGAGTGGTTGCGGCGCTAAGGTTCAACTCAAACACAACTTTTTTCCTCACTCCGCGCTATGCCGTAACTATTCTTTTTCTTCTTCAATATTAATCTTCCTATTCTCAAACGTTCCGTGAGGAAAACCTATCTGGTTTTAATTAGTGTAACTTTACAGAGAATATCTTGAACTTTATTAAGTAGCTTTATTATTTTATTTTTATATTTATTAAAATTAAAACACTAGACTCTGAATACTCGACTGCAAGGTTAGGGAATAGGAAGAGAAGTGATAGTATAGGATAGGAAGCAGTTAAAAACTTTGCCATACTTGCATCCAGTTTCTCAAGCTATCTCTTTTTAGGGTTCTGTAGTACCTCGCCATGTCCGTCTGTCTGTCTGTCTGTCCGCGGTCTAGCGCCTAGGCCCTTGATGCTAGAAAGCTGTTATTTGGTATTTAAACACATATTAATAATGTTAGCAAAGTGCTGGAATAAAATTTTGAAAAAAAATTTTTTTTTTGGGTGCTTCCCCTACATGTAAAGTGAAAATGTTTTTTTTTCGCGCCCTTCCCATCTTGTGGTGTATCGTTAGATAAGTCTCTTCAAATTACATTGAGGATGTGGAAAGATCATTTTTCGATACAATGATCTGTTTCGGAATTATTGACATTTATCGTGTCAATTTTCGTTTTGCACGGTGGTCCCCCCTCCCCCTCTATCTCCGAAAGTATTATGTTTAGAAATTTGAAAAAAATAATGGTAGTAGTCCATATGCTGAACCTTCAATGAAAACTATAACGGTTAAGTAGGCTCTACTGGTTACCGAGTAATAGCCGACGAACTTATAAAATAAAATTTATTTGATGAAAACTTACAAATGTGATGGAATTTGATATTGGACTCAACTGAAGGCAAGCAAACCACAGCAAATACGGAACCCTACATTGTGCGTGGCCCGACACGTAGGTACTTGCCCGGTTTTTTCTTCTTTGCCTTGATTAACTTGACTCTGTATATTTTCATCAATTTATATATCTACTTCTATATAAACAAAAGTAAGTCAAGAATAAATAAAATATTAGTTTCAGACCAACGAATAAGAAAGGTCGAACAAGATTATGCTTCATCGGATTTCGTAAAACGTTTCAGCTGCCGGAACTGTAGTTTTTGCATTGTCTTTACATATTTCTGTGTTTATTTTCTATTAGCAATCTCCTGCTGGATTGCCCGCGTAATAAAGTTATTCTCGTCCCCATAGAATGTATGAAAATTCTTAGTTCACGTCCACTATCTAATAATTACCTATTTGCCAAATTTCAGCTTCAGAGATCAAGTAGTTTCCCAGATTACGTGTTCAACCAATGAGCCAGTGACCTTTCGCTTTTACATAGGTATTTTCATGTCACCCTTCTCACTACAACCTATCATCACGCGACAGAGTACGAACGCCTCTGCACTTCTAAGAATATTGTAGAATATTTTAAACTAAACTAATCGCGGTTGTAATAACATTATGTTTAAGGCAGTTTTGGCTAACGTTATGTAGGAACATAAACACAGTCAAGAACATAAGTAAGTATGTACGCAGAGAATTAGAGAGAATATTTTGGTGCTAATAATTAATAAATTGAAACTTTGTAATTACGTTATACTTACAGCTATTGTTAATATTTTTTTTGTAAATTATTTCATGCAGTATACAGAAAGCTTGAATTGTAATACACGCCGTGCATACTTATTTATGTCCTTGGCTGTACATGGTCGACGAGGTAAGCAGTCCGTGCACTCCCACGGCCTGGCGTCTTTGATACTGTACTTACATTTAAACGGATTAGGAACAAATAGAAAAGTAGTTGGGTTCCTTTTCCAGTTCATAATTCTTCTAGTTTAAATGTCAGCTGAGGAAAATCCGTTTTATTTATATACACATTGTATTACATCAAAGGGAACATTTGCATTCACACATAACCTTCTTAGGTTAATATCACTACGTAAAGATATTTTAAGGATTACCCAAATCAGACGCGAAAATAGTTGAAGGGATATGCCGACCCCACGCCGGCCTCGGCACACATCGATTCGTCCGCCTGCATTATTGAGAGCATCGATTACTGCTGTATCGACTTTAGGTTATGTCCCATGTCCAGCGCACTATACGCCAAGTTGCACAATTCAATCGATGTTTGTTCAGGTTAAAACCTTTTTTGTGTGTTAAACTGTCTTTTAATTTTTACTTTTTTTTGATGACACCTAATTTGTCAATGTCTTATAATAATTAAAATATTTTCTCTTTAAATGGTTGCATTTTTCATTGGAAAATAATCTAGTTTGCTTGATTCAATATTATTCATGGTCCTTCTCAGTCGCGGATATGATTGATCCAGTAACCAACTTAAGATTAAATTCCATTCCACTTGGTGGCGGGCAACTGAGGAAGTAAATTGTGCAGTGCACGACCTGTGCCTTTGGCGAGGTACATTTTTATATTATTATTACTTATTATAATTATAAAAAATATATATAAATTACAAAATGAGCATGGACTCATTACTCTTTTACCAAGAAGAAATGCAGAGCCGCATTAACAAGGCTAAAATTAACTATAAAAAATCTCCAAAAGATCGAATCACAAGGGAATACATTGAAGGTCGATTGAAGTTGCTGGAGCGATCGTGGACAGAGTTCGCATCAGGCCACAAGGAGCTTATGCGAATATGCGAACGCTCAAAATTGATGGAAACGGATTACTTCAAAAATGATGTTTATGATGAAGTTGAACAAACTTATTTAGATTATGAGTGTGAATTAAAATATGCTTTGTCTAGTTTTAATGTACCGTTAGTCTATTCCAAGGAATCTGATGTTGCAAGAGCTCCTCATGTGAAATTGCCAAAAATTAATATCCCTATCTTCTCAGGCAAATACTCTGAATGGCCTACATTTCACGACCTGTTTAACTCGTTAATACATCAGAATCCTACATTAGACAACATACAAAAATTGCATTATTTAAAAGGCTATCTGAGTGGTGAGGCGGAACAACTTTTGAGAAATATTTTTATTACTGAAAATAATTATGAAAGATGTTGGGACAAACTTAAAGTTCGCTATAACAACAGAAAATTCATTTGTCGTAATATCTTAAAACGATTTTTTGCTCAGCGCAATATTTTAAATGAGTCGGCTAGTAGTTTGAAAGATTTAATAGATACGTCAAGTGATTGCCTGTCTGCCCTGTCTAATTTAGGAATAGACATCAAAAGTTGGGATGTCATTGTCATTTATATTTTATCCCACAAGTTGGATTCGGAAACACGCCGACAATGGGAATTTAGTATTAGCAAGTCCAGCAACCTAGATGAACTACCAACGTATGATCAATTCAAAGAGTTTTTAACAGATAGATACCGTGCAATAGAATTTCTTGATTCCAAATCCAACTTCGGAAATTATTCTCGTAATCAGTCTTCGGGCAGTGGTGTTAACTCTGGAAAAACGTTACTTGTTTCAAACACAAAATGTCCATTCTGTTCCGAAGAACACAAATTATTCCTCTGTAAAGATTTTCAAAATGAATCTGTTGAAACCCGACGTAATTTTGTCCAGGAAAATAATATCTGTTTTATTTGTTTAAGTGGCAATCATAGTTCGAAAACTTGTACTTACAATGGAAGGTGCAAGGTATGCAAACGCAAGCATCACACTTTCCTACATCCCACGGAGAATGCTCCTGTGACTAATTGCGCCATAGACGATGACGACGATCTTTGTGTTAGTGACAGTTCTGATAGTCCAGGTTCTAATAACGATGAACCGGTAGTAACTTGTTGTTCGTCAGGTAAAAATTGTGGTCAGGTGTTGCTTGCCACAGCTGTAGTCAACGCTAGGTCAAGAGATGGTGAAAGTTATCCATTGCGCGCCTTGCTTGATCAAGGTTCGCAGTCGTCGTTCGTTACAGAAGCAACCGTGCAGTACCTAAATTTGAAGAAAAGTGCAATTACAACCAAAATATCAGGTCTTGGTAATGGGAAAAATATTATTTCGAAAGCGAAGGTCAACATTGAATTATCTTCAAGAATGAATCCCCAGGTTAGTTTTACGGTTAATGCTTATGTCCTAAAGTCAATAACTACTTTCATACCAACTAAGAAGGTGAATTTATTGCAAATTGAAGGACTACAAGACATCCAGTTAGCGGATCCGAATTATCATACACCAAACCGCATTGATCTCTTATTAGGTGCAGATATATATGGAAAAATTATTCAATCTGGTTTAAAAAAGGGTATACATGGGTTCCCAATAGCACAATGTACTTCATTGGGTTGGATTTTGTCTGGCGTGGTTGATGCTGCGGAAATACCGTCCACAAACATTAATGTACTACATTGTTGCGTGAAGGATAATGATTTGTTAAAAAGATTTTGGGAAATTGAAGCTGATACTAAAATAACTAAAAAATTACTTACAGATGAAGAACAGCGTTGTGAGGACTTATTTAGTGAGACTACACGCAGAGACGATCAAGGAAGATATATCGTTCATCTTCCTTTGAAGAGTGATGCACCTATCGTACAGAACTCGTTCATCATTGCGAAAAAACGTCTGGATTCACTGGAACACAAGCTAAACAAAAATCCTGTCTTAAAACAACAATATACAGATGTTATTGATGAATATTTATCTCTAGGACATATGGAGCAAGTGCCACCTTCAGAAATCAGCAATGTCGAAGCAGTATACTTACCTCATCATTGCGTAGTAAAGGAGGAAAGAGAGACTACAAAAGTTCGTGTCGTTTATGATGCTTCCTGCAAAGGAAAAAATGGTAAATCTCTGAACGATCACCTTTTAGTAGGACCTACCTTGCAGCCAGAACTTCGGCATTTGATCATGCGCTGGAGAGCTCCTATGATTTGTATGGTTGCTGACATTGTCAAAATGTATCGACAAGTGTTAGTAGACGCGGAAGACTCCAACCTACAAAGAATTCTGTGGAAACCAAAGGATTCATCAGATGCAAAACATTTCAGATTATTAACAGTTACATTTGGAACTGCTTCAGCACCCTATCTGGCAGTTCGGTCATTGCAGCAAGTTAGTAAAGATGAAGGAAAAAACTATCCTATGGCTGCCGAAAGAGTTATAACTGACTTCTATGTAGATGACTTGTTGACTGGTTGTGAAAGTGTTAAAGAAGGAATGGAAATCTATGAGCAAATGACACAGCTACTTAACAAAGGAGGTTTTACGTTACAAAAATGGACAAGCAATAGTAACGAGCTGCTAAGTCAAATGAAAGCTATAGAAAAAGAAAATACTAATCATGGATTAAAAATTAAAACTGATGAAGTTATGAAAATAGTGGGACTTACCTGGAATCGAAGCGATGATACCTTCCGATACACGGTAAAACATCCCCCGTTGTCAGCACCTGAAACTAAAAGGAAATTATTATCTCAAATATCTCGACTATATGACCCATTAGGTTGGGTAGGGCCTAGTATAGTACTAGCCAAAATAATGATACAAAAGCTATGGTTAGCCGGTCTAGAATGGGACGAAACCGTTCCAGATAAAATATTAAAGGAATGGATAACTTACCGTGATGAATTAAGTGTTTTATCTAACATTTCAATTCCACGATGGCTAGGAATGTCGGTAAAACATATAGTTACGGAGTTGCACGGATTTTGCGATGCCTCCAAAGCAGCTTACGCCGCAGTGGTTTATATACGTACCATTGATATAACTGGAAGTGTTCGGGTTGGCTTGGTCTCTGCCAAAACCAAGGTTGCTCCTGTGAAACAAATTTCTATTCCCAGAATGGAGCTGTCTGGTGCAGTATTATTAGTAAGATTAATCACAGAAATAGCAGAGGTCATGAAAATCGACAAACAAAATATACACGCCTGGACCGATTCTACAATTGTGCTTGCGTGGCTCAATAGCCACCCAAGTCGGTGGAGAGTATTCGTAGCTAATCGGGTGTCTGAGATTCAGACTAAATTAGATGCGCACCAATGGTCCCACATACCTTCAGATCAAAATCCTGCCGATTGTGCATCCCGGGGTCTACGTCCAGCAGAATTGGTCACGAACAAACTGTGGTTTGAAGGTCCTACTTTTTTATTAAAGAAGGAAGTGAAGTATGGTAAGCCGAAGAATTTAGAGACGGAAATAGAACAGACAAAGGTTTGCTGTGCCACTGTAAAAGATACACTTTGGGACAGATTTTCTTCTTTTCAGAGAATGATTCGTGTAATTGCTTATTGTCTACGCTTTGCTAATAATATAAAACATCAATTACAGTCCACGGTTCAGCCTAAAATCAAATATTTAACTAGTAAAGAGTTGACAAATGCATTGAATGTTTGTATAAGACAGTGTCAATTAAACTATTTTGGAGACGAAATAAAAAGTATAAGGAAGAATAGAGACTTACCTAAAAACAGCAAGCTACGAACGTTGAATCCATATTTAGACCAGGAACAAATTATGCGAGTTGGAGGCCGGCTGGAAAATTCACAACTAAGTGAAAATCGGAAACATCCCATAATAATACCTCGAGATTCGCATCTAAGCAATTTAATTGTATTAGACGCACATCGACAAACTCTTCATGGCGGACCACAACTGATGTTGGCGTATATACAGTCAAAATTCTTTTTATTAGGTGTTAAGCGTTTAGTCAGGTCACACTATCGAGATTGTGTAACATGTCTTCGGTACAACACGGTAGCTCACAACCAGCTTATGGGTCAACCACCTACCTCACGTGTTACACCTTCGCGAGCATTCAAGCATAGTGGTGTAGACTTTGCGGGACCTATTCAAATTAGAACTGCAAAGGGTAGAGGACACAAGTCTTATAAGGGGTATATATGTCTGTTCGTTTGTATGTCTACTAGAGCCATACATTTAGAGGTTGTGTCAGATTTAAGTACTGAAGGCTTTCTGCAGGCGTACAAACGATTTGTTGGAAGACGTGGTCCCTGTTCTGACATGTGGAGTGACAATGGCACCAATTTTACTGGAGCTGCTGTTGAATTGAAACGCTTGTTCATGTCTGAGAAAAGTGGCATTGCAACTGAAATCGCCGAAGCTTTAGCTTCAAATAACTGCGAATGGCATTTCATTCCACCACATGCACCAAACTTTGGTGGTTTATGGGAAGCAGGGGTGAAATCTGTTAAATATCATCTAAAACGCGTAATCGGTAATAGCACTCTAACCTACGAAGAGTTGTCTACAGTGTTGGTGCAAATTGAAGCGTGCCTGAACTCGCGACCGATGTCCGTTGCTTCAGGAAAGGACGACACCGACTTGGTTTTGACACCGGGCCACTTTTTGGTTGGGGAATCTTTGGTGACGGCACCTGATCGCAATTTTGAGTCGTCCAATACAACTTCTTTGCGAAGATGGCAACACACGCAAAGAATGTTGCAACACTTTTGGCGTAACTGGTCACAGGAATATTTAAATAGATTCATGCGTCGTTACTGTGGGACAACCCATGATAGACGACCCATTTCTGTTGGGGATGTTGTGATCATAAAAGAAAGCAACCTGCCACCAAGCCGTTGGCTTTTAGGCAAAGTAGTGATAACGCATCCGGGTCCGGACAAGGTTGTAAGGGTTGTTACTCTAAAGGTTCACAACGGGCACATAAAAAGGCCCACATCAAAATTATGTCTTCTACCAAGGTCTTTTTCTTAACAAATAACAGTGTAAGAACGTAGCCGTTCTTAGTGGGGCGGTATGTTCAGGTTAAAACCTTTTTTGTGTGTTAAACTGTCTTTTAATTTTTACTTTTTTTTGATGACACCTAATTTGTCAATGTCTTATAATAATTAAAATATTTTCTCTTTAAATGGTTGCATTTTTCATTGGAAAATAATCTAGTTTGCTTGATTCAATATTATTCAATGTTCATGTGAATAACTTAACAGTTTTATTAAAGGCCTGTTAGTCGTTACTAAATCGAGGTTTAAACTTTTTAATTAAGTACACAAAACATTTTTTTTTTTCATTGAAGTGCCATTGTTTCTGTTTGAAAAAGTTGCTCTGATTTGATACGATGAACGGACAGAACCGTTTTAAAAAAACAATTTGCATATTGTTATAACATAATATGTGTAAGTATTTTTACACATATGGATAGGCTGTCATTAATACTTAACATAGTATATATGTAAAGTGACAATACTTTTTTAGAAACGACTTGAGAATACGACTTATACGATTCAAAGTCATGCCTGAAACGCACTAGAGGCTCCACTGACTACAAAGCAGAGGAGATTGAAATTTTTTATATAAACATGAATTTCTTAACTTTCAGCTCAAAATGGAAACGAATACTTCGTTCGATAACAACACGCTCCTATGAAATCTTAAGTAAAAGACTTTCAACGTAAAAATATAAATAGGAGTGCTAAATTAAGACGCCTCTCAGCGATGGGACAAGTCTCAAGACTACAACTTGTAATAAAGGGGTTATATCGTTTACGGTGGAATTCCTTGAGTCGTTAATGGCGCCTAATGCGAATAATCGGGCGCCTCGATTATACGGCTTAGGCGATTAGTCATCGATCGGGGATTTGGCAAACAAAATTAATTAAAACGACGATACAATTTGATCGGCTCCTTAAGTTTTAGGTTCGAGCGAGTGCGCGCTGCGTGGGTGGTTACAATTATGGCGCGCGTTCGCGATTTACAGCAACGAGCGTGGCAAGATTACCTGCCTAATTGTCGTCAAGGGAATATGGGGTTTGTGATCGTGAAAACCTATTTTTAGGGTTCCATACAAAAAAGGTAACGAAACGTAAGTCTCCGACCGTCCATCTGTCTGTCAACGAATTCTCACTGAGTGTCTATTTCAGGTATTTCAAAAAAATCCTATATAAATAAAAAAAGATTAAAAAACAGAACCGGTAAAGAAACAACGAACATAATGGCAAGTTAGTTTACAAACATTTGTACTCTCTTTATATCTTCATCAAATTACTCCAAACATTACTTATCCATCTTGTTTCAATCCCTTGTGGAATATCCCATATGGAAGCATAAAACTAAACATCTTTTTGGTTTTATTTGTTTGTTACTCAATCACAACTTTAAGGCTGTATATATTTTACCTTGACATTTGGATCACAAAGAAACTTTAATGGGATATTTGATTGAGTGTAATAGTAGAATTAAAGTCCTCAAAGTAGTATTTCTATGTTTTCTGAATTTATGACTATACGACAAATGTCTTTAAATAAATAAATAATAAATAAATATATAGGGACAATTCATACAGATTGAGCTAGCCCCAAAGTAAGTTCGAAACTTGTGTTATGGGATACTAACTCAACGATATTATATTTTATAACAAATTCATATATAGATAAACATCCAAGACCCGAGGCCAATCAGAAAAAGTTCGTTTTTCATCATGACCCGACCGGGGATCGAACCCGGGACCTCCTGGGTGGCGGTCTGGCGTGGTAACCATTACGCCACGGAGGTCGTCTTTATTGTGAAATAGAAAAATGAAATGTTGTTCAAAATTTTTTTTGCACGATTTTGATCATTATATCTCTTGCCAGACAGGACGTACAACATCTTGCCATTTATATTAGTCTAAATTATAACGTTTATGCTTCTAAGGCCGCGTTTAAACCTGCGCATTGTTTATTTATTTATTATCATTCATTGCACATGTACAGCTTAAATCTAATTAAGCTAATTGGTACATGGACCCTGAATAGGGTATTGCAACTACAATCGATGGGCCATCTTATTGTTACATTATACAATATATTAACTTATCTATTTTAACTATAATATACTTTCTATATCATATTATATAATTAGCAAAATTATTTTTTTATTATATTTTCTAGAGTTTCTAACATTATAAATAATTAATATGTTGAAATTTTATTCTATTAACAATTTAACTAGGTAATTGTTAATTACATGACTGTACATAATTGCAACATCTGTCCGTCGACAGTTATCAGTTTAGTTCAGTATATATTTCTTGAACTAGAAACTTCGAGAACTTTCTGGTGTAAATGCAGCCCAATATTTCCGTTTAAATAACAAGATCAGCGATTAGTGTTAGTTTCCCAATTTGCAACCTGGCTCTTAATCCGTTTAGTTAACAGTTTGTAGCTATTTGGGATTGTAACAGTTAATTCGACACAATTCTGACCGCTCACAATTTGTTCCCAAAACTATACTCTAAGCAAATTACCTTTCCAACTCTGTTCAAGTCAAGGTGGAAATATTTATCCTTATATACTTAATTGTATTTTAAACGTATATAATATAATAATTTTTATTTTACACGCGAGAGAAGAAACAGCTGTTTACGTAAAATACCAATTAAAGTATTAAAAAATGCAAAAATGCAAGCACGCAAACGCAGTTTGTAAAAGTATTTTTAAAAAAAATGTTAAAATAGACAGCGAACCGTTTGTATATTTATCTAACAAAATGCGCAAAGTATATCCATCTATTACTTAGAATATGATATCCATCTAAGTACATGTTATCTTGCCTTTTGTCTTCAAAATGTTTGATTTGGATAACGTAAACTCGGTGTGAAGTTTTGTTGCCACTTGTTGCGGGGCTGTCGAAACATGGCCGCGGTCACTTTGTCACCAGACCCCAAAATACACGTAACAGGTTTTTAGTTTCAAATAGCCATATTATATAAAAATGAATACATCAGTTGTCCCGTACAAAAGTTTTATTTGACAAGAGTTTGAATTTATTTTTAAATTTTAAATTTATTTTTTTAAATATGTATAGCGTCTTAGATATTCTCAAAAAACCTTAGTATATATGCACTTATATAGGTTTATTATGTAAGTGTTTTTTTAACCCGCGGCTCCGTCCGCGTGGGCAAGGGAGAATGTCAATAATTTTTCCCATGGGAATCTCTTTATCCCGTAGGAAAAAAAGTAGCCTATGTCACTCTTCTGACCTTAAACTTTACCCAATAAAAAAATCATATCAATCCGTTTATTAATTTCCTCGTGAAGGGAGGACAAACAAACAAACACACTTTCACATTTATAATATTAGTTTGGATCTATCTAGCTTAGTTTCAGACTAGATGGCATTGATGACATGACATGACATGCTTCATTTATTAAAATGAAAAAAAACCTCTTATTTTACCCACGTCGGGTCTTTCACCCACATTATATGATTTGTATATTCAATGATTCACTGTAAATCTATATGCTATGTCACCATTAGGTGCTATAAATAAAATTGTATTATGTGATTCCTCCTCCCTATATCACACAAAAGTTACCAAATACAACACAGTTGAATGAAACAAAGACCTCTTTAGACAACCGAAGATTTCTAAGAGTCTTGTACGAGAGACGTCAGCAAAAACACATCGATACCATCTTAGAACAAAGGACGATATCGACTCCACAAACATCGCTGAAAAGGCGTGTAAGCGACACCTAAATAAAAGTTACGTTTTAAAATACAAATATTATTTTAAAAGTTTATTGTGAATAAGGCCCCCAATCCTCTAATAAATAAATAAATATATAGGGACAAATCACACGATTGAGCTAGCCCCACATTAAGTTCGAAACTTGTGTTATGGGATACTAACTCAACGATACCATATCTTATAACAAATACATGTATAGATTATTATAGCTCAGCAGCTTGTGAACTGAAAGTTTCCAAGGATTAAAATTACTTTCGATTGTCGCGTTCATTGTTTACATAGATTTATTGCGGTGAAAGTATAACACAGATACTAACCGTCAAACATTAATCCCATGATGCTTAATGCTTAATAAGAGTATTAAAACCAAAGTTTCTAAACTATGGACAATGGTTTTCTAGAAAGAATATGAATTGTCAATAGTTTTTTTTGGTTGACAAATTATTCTTAGTCGTCTGAAAAAAACGATTAGAAAGATTTTGAAATAGCCTTATTTGAATAAAAAATGTTTGAAAGACATTCACGAAGAAATCTTTTGTGAGAATAAAGTAATCTCAGATTAATAATAAAGATCTGAACTAGATGATATTTATAATTTAAAGCGCGTCATTAGAAAATGGATATTTGCTTAGCGTTTGTTAAGGTCTATCCACATTTTGATTCGTAGACCTCGTGCACCGTGCTCGTGCAATTGCTCCACTCAGACAAATTTTCTGTTCGTCAATTTATCATACCCACTTGTCATGGAGGCTTTAAATTAATACATACGGCCCACACATATTTCATTTTAACAATCAAAATTTAATTGAATTAAAAAACATAGTTTAAATACTCGAGAATGAGTGAATGGTCTATCCGTGGGCAGTGGGCTGCGATTAGCATAATCCGCGGGTTGTGCGGACTCCGCGGTCCTTCCCACCCTCCGGTTAGTTCGGGAAGTAGGAGAAGGGTCCTTACTCAATCCTCAAGTACAGTTTGGGTCGTTAACGGCATAATTTTCAACTTACCATTAAAACATTTAAAAGTTTATTATATCTAAAAAAAAACAAAGAAATTGTGAAATTCTCAGCCCATATTAATATGTTTAGTGTAACACATAACAAATCATCACCTAAATAAGTGATTTACTAGAATTATTTAACAATACACATAAAATTAAATATGCAAGGTATAGTTCAACTAATATTCTTTCTTAAGTTTTTATGTTCTAGCCGTTCTGTATTGACCTGCTCTAATCGGATTATGTCGATCTAGCTAAGTAAAAGTCTTATCATTTCAATACTCGTATAAATAATCCATTATTGGCTCCTTTGGCCGCAGGGCGGGCTCGAGTCGGCTCGATTTGTGTGAAGGCATTTTCGTACGCTTTGCTATTTTTCCAATTTGCTATAACCTTTATACAAATTCGGCTTCAAGACGTTTCGAGGTGTTTGGATACAACAGAAACACACAATTATTTTAAATTAGAACGGCAAATAACCCCCGTTTTTTCGCGGTCCTACTTTTTACTGCCCGACGTCCATAAAACGTTCCTTTTTTTCTTTTGAGAAGAACAGACGTCAGTCATCATATCGCTGGCGTGGTTGTCAGTATCAATAAGAGCTTCCGCCGCCGCCTCTCGGTCTCAATGTGCACTCGTGTTGAGTGCACCTAACAGCTTTCCGGCCATTCTCAACCAAATGCTGTTCCGCGGTGGCATTACTCAAATATATAAATATTTAGCACAATTTTGCTGTGGGTCAGAAATTGACAATTATACCAGTATTATACATTCACTGCCCGAAACCTTTGTCCTTTATAGGGATTAAAATTGATTGTTTTAGAACAATATGAAAATCGTCGAAACTTGATGTGGATTAACGAGATCCGCAGAGATGCGGTCTCTGTTAGAGGGCTGTGGTTGTGACAGGCGCAGGTTGGGCGGCTCTAGCTTCGCCTGATTATTTCGACAATTTCTTTGTGTTTGGATCCATAAAGAAGCTCTTACTCCTAATTTCTTCCAACATTTTAATCCTCTTATTCCATCTAAATATGGAAATCAGTTTCTATCTGAATCTTTTCCGTTCCAGTCTGAAAGGGTTTCTATCTCCTACTTTTCTTTCCAACGTCAGCGCATTCCTGACGCTCTCCACATAGTGTAGCGCACCTGCATCGCGGCAAAAATGAACTCCATTAGAGAAAAACTAGGGACAATAAAAATAGATAATGACGCAAGCACCTTTATATGCAAACCTTAATGCTGGCGCGGCTCGACCAGCGTAGCCAGACCCCCCGCGCCGGAGGGAGTCCCTCGCAATGGCCAGGGTTCAGGGGCCAAGGAGCCGGGCTGGTGCAGGTCAATGCGTCGATTCTATAAATACTATCGATCAGGTATACGTCAATAAGCTAATTTAATAACACTATCGTCTGGGAAATAGATTCGCTGAAACAATATGCTTCTATTGATTATAATGTCTATATAAATCGATATTCAAATACAGTCTGTATAGGAGAAACTTGAACGAACGTAGTAAGAATTAAGATTTTTCAAGTTTTGCATGTTCTAAATGTATTCTAATTTCTTCGTTTTTGAATGGCCGATATCCCATCAAAAAATCCTTCTGTGTTGTTGTTGTTCTCCACCATCAATCGGGTGACCCGCGGGCTCGTTTGCCCCTCTAGCATTATAAATATTTTCGAGGCAAATTAAGCCGTCTTGTAGCCAGTGCTATGCAATCGTTCCTAACCTCGAGTAATGGTTTGAAATATGTCAGACATGAAACTCCAAGTATTTATAGTTAAGGCGAAGTTTACGATTTAACTTGATTTATTTTTTATTTTACACAAAACTGTTACCCGTTACCAGTAAACTAAGACCAGAAGTGAGGCTATGCAGAGGCGAGACGGGTGGCTTTTTGTAAGACTTAGATAAGATGCAAAATATATAAATTGTTAGCCTTATCCTTATAAAGCATAGCAAGGGTTGTTTAAAAAAAGGAAATGAGCTTCTATTATAACTATGTTGCCCCTTTGAGAAAACTTGGGAAAACTCTTTACACAACTTGAGCAAAACTAAAGAAATCCTGTCTGAAACAGCACATTACGCGGTCAACAAAATTTTAGAGCGTGAAGCCCTTCTAGGGGCACAAGCTTTTACATCATTCTAGGTTAACGTAAGTTAAGAATTTTGTGAGATATTTGAAAGTTTCACGTAAGTTTTAAAAAATTTATTTTATGGCAATAAACTCTTAAGTGAATTCCGTTCTAAATGTATAATACTCCAAGTCATAGTTGAATATGTAACGCGCTTCGGAGGCCAAACCAAATCCACTTGAACGAATACGAGAACTTCATGGCCTTTACAAAAGAAATTGTCTGAAATATGTCGGTACGAAGCGTCGGAGACTCCAGTTAAGAACAGCAATTTATTGAATCGTCGCCCCACTGGCCCACTCCCCCCTCCGGTCCCGCTCGCCCCCCACTGCCTCACTCGTCACGCGCGACAGATTGAAACTTATCTCGGCATCTGAGTTTTTACTGCCCGCCGCACGATTTGACTTCAATCAACTATCTTATATGGTTGCTGCTACAGTGGATCCGATTTTGTTGTTACAAACTAAAATCCATACTCGTGTTTGATAAATGTATATTCTGTCTTAGTCATTATTAAAATATAAAATAGTATGCTCCCATGTAAAATGTAATATTCATGAATGCGTGCACGGCTAAAAAGTTTTCAAACTACTGTCGCAAAACATTTTTTAAGCAAGTGTTCATGGCGAGTACTTTACAATATTATAAATATGAATATATATTACTTTTTGTTTTACGTCAAAACAACACATTTTTAATAGATCATTATAAAAATCAATATTTAGAAATAACTCGCATTTTACTATTTCTTCTATATTGTCAAAGCAAACACAAGTCTATTGAAAATCTCTTTTTTATCGTTGCAAATAATTTACATAGAAAAACAACATGTGTTTATACACGTTTAAAGCGATATTCAGTTTGCAATCATTAAATAAATCATCGAGTAATTGTTCCGAGAAGAGTCCTGACGCAGGAGCCGTCAGTCGCGTGTCGGGCGGCGACGCGCCAATTTATCGCGACGTCACCGCGAGCGATGTCCACTTAACTAGGCCACACACTGTACATTAATAGCCATTTCCACCAGCTGCCACAGGACAGCGAGACAACAACGTTTATTTAAAATGCGCAGCAACAGCTTTCAACGGAAGATCGTATGCTTCTGGTTAAAGTTATCCTTTTTAGGGTTCCATAGTAAACAAGGATTCAAAATTTGTTCATGAATATTTTTAGCATTCCAACAAAGGCCTAATATGACAGGAAAAAATTGTAGATACATCGAAATTGACCGCCTGTAGATTGCCCTTATTCCATTTTCATAGATTGTTTGCGCGCCTGACGCTCACCGCTTTCCAGCTGGCTGTCCTGGTCACCGCTAAACAGTGAGGCGAGATAAACAGTATGTTTTTCAACTATATACAGTATTTGTCAGTATACAAAAAGTATAAAATAAAAATTACATTTATTCAAGAAACTTGAGAAATATTATAGTTAGTAGCACGTGGTCAAAGGCGTTTAATCGGTGTGGGTCAGCAAGTTTGTATTTGTTGGTTAAGATGAGGCTGGGGCCTGCCCTCCGGTTCACAGCTTAGTGACTCTTTGACGTAACTCTGGGAATCGCGCCGTCATCATCCTTACAATCGATACACGTCCACGTTATGGCGTGATCAAAACTATTTATTGAAAAGAAATTATTTTGTAAGTAACACGTAATAACTGCTTTTATTAATTATTATATTCTAGTTTCCGTTTAATTGTTTCTAGTTTCCGTAGACTATAATTAAGTGTACGTTCAAAATTTTATGTATAAAATATGAGCCCAACACAGAGCAGACAGAATGTTACTATTTTCTCCTTAAATTTTTTTCTCATCAAAAGTATTACAAGACAATGGTAAACATTGTATGAGTCTTAACTGTAAGTCAACTTACCAATTTAATCTATTAAAAACTTTATCAAAGTCACGGGGCAATAGAAACAAAAAAGTATAGCCAAAAAGGGGGATTCTATGTGATTTGGTATAATTGTGGTAAAAACTTAGTTTCCAAATTTTCAAAACTCAACGGCAAATAACAGTTAATTATTCAACTGTTTTTTTTCCATTGAGTTTTGTCACTAAAAAAGAAATTCGAAGGAGGCCTACATACATAAGAAGGATTGAGGACACCTAAGAAAAGAAAATGCGATTTCCAAAGATTTGCTTAAAACAAATAAATAAAAATCTCCAAAAAAACACCCACGTTTCCGCCAAATCCCTACTTCGTAGCACGCTCTAGTATCACTTCAGTTATACATTTATCATGTATTGTTTCACAAATACACTATATTTGTACCGTGACGGAAACCTTTTTACATAATCTTGCGTGTAATTTAGTCGTAGCCAAATTTACGTAGAACCTCGTATCTTATTCGTAGTGCAGGCGTAGCAAAATGATCGTAGCATGTTCATACTGTTGTTGTCGTAGCATGCTCGTAGCCATTTCGTAGTGCAGTCGTAGCGTTGTAGCCTGTTATAACAATATTAATCGTAGCTTATTCGTAGTGCAGGCGTAGCAGAATGGTCGTAGCATGTTCATACTGTTCTCGTAGCATGCTCGTAGCTTTTTCGTAGTGCACTCGTAGCGGAATGGTCATAGCATGTTTAAACTACTACTACTACTACATACTACGTTAGTTTTAGGTTTAAGATAATATTGGCTATGTGCACGACAGTAGCGCCACCTAGAATGCGCAACTTTCCGGGATTATGTCAAATAATGACATCAGTATTTTATTGCTTTCTAGTAAATTAAAGAGAAATAAAAAGAAAGAAGTGGTATTTTTAAAGGAATTTGTTAAAACAGTGCATAAAATAATGAACATCATTATAAAAACTGGTTTTGAAAGTGTAAAACACAATATTCGTTTCCAACCTCAAACCGTGTTGGTAGGAGAAAAATTAGTTTTAGCACAACATGTAAGAAATGTTGAAGAGCTACGAAAGAACGGCAATAGTTATTTATTACGAGCCCACATAAGACTTCGTAAATATCACATAAAATATAGCGCAAATAAAATTGATCATAATTTAAGGTTTTACTTATTTCTTTTTATGGCATCTATCCATTTATTTCTTTGATTTAAGTTTAGGTAATATATAGAATTTACACCGACTATTTGTGCCGTTATTTTTGCAGTTCACAACACAACATCTATATATTATTAGGCATTTTTTTTTATTTTTTATTACGAACTCCGTGCAAATTGACTTCACTTTCCCGGATTGTTGCGTATTTCTGCCACGACAAGCGCTGCGATCGCTTTACTATACCCCCACCATGTATTTGCACATAGCGAATAATAATATCGTCTTTTATGTACAGCGAAACTGGTCTTAATAGCAAAACTCACGACAGGATTTATCCACTTAACTGTTGCATTACACACGTTATTCTTTAGCACATCCAGGAAACAATATCAAAGGTAACGGTACTAGCTGCCGTATCGTACTACAAAGCTCGCTAATTTTATTAATACGTGCAACGCGTATACTTCCCACGCAATTATCTATTCGACAAGAACTGTTGGTAACTAGTCGATAACTTAATGATCGACACAAACTAAGGAATTAATTCGCGGCGAGCGGGTACGGGAGGGCAAACAAGCAAAGTTGCAAGTCGCGGGAGCCCTTTGCTCACCTGTTGGAAACTTGGGGGTGAGATGCGTCCACAACAATGGCGGTGTTGCTGGGCTATAAATTGGCGTGCCCGGGACGCCCGAAGTTGGTGTTTCCGCGATACGTTCACGTCCGCTATAATATCGTTGACACCTTCGATATCCGGCGTGAATTGAATTATTTATGTGTCTATTCTCTCCTTTAAAATAGAAATACATGCTTTTACGAGAATGCAAGAACCGTAACCCAAAAAATATTAAGTTTAGTTTAAATTTTAACATAGTTTAGTTTTTTTTTTATTATTTAAAAATAAATAATACAACAACGTAAGATTATTGCTTATTCTATTTAGACGTGAAAGTTGATAAAATAGCGCATGTAATTATCCTACACCCAACACAGCGTAAAGGAAGCATTGTATTTTGGTTATTGTGAAAGTTTTCTGCAATTTCCTACCAATAAGTGTGTATTACATGTAAGTGCAGAAGTATACAACGCTGTTTGGTCTCTGCGTCTCGCGGGCGTGCGCGACGCCTCGGCGTGGAATGCCGCCGCACAAACTTCACATTAAGTAAATAGATTGGATCCTGCAGCACCCTGTATTGTTCAAGTTAGGGAACTATCCCCGAGTACGCCAAACTCGCTAAACTGAAACCTATGGCTGTAGCTTGAATATTTGCCGGCGTGACCCAATTGTGGGCGACTATTACATTTCACTTGTATGGAATAATAATACCATAAGAATCTATTTGGTAAAATTTTTTCTTTTTTTATGTTACTTTGTTGAACATTTTGATACGTAGTGTTTATCGAGACTTTTTGTACTTTGACATAAATGAAAAACATAAAAATCATGGAAAAATAATTTGCTTTAAATATAAGTAGGTATAATCAGTGTTGTTTGTTTATATTTTGTTAAAAATCTGAAGCCGTAAAAAGTCCTATGAAAAACAAAGAGATTGTTACATAAGGACCTCTTACAATGCTTCATTCTTTCAACATATTTGACATGAATACAAGGGATATAATAATACAGAATACAATTTAGGAGCACATTTCTTGGTTGTGAAATCCGCAAAGTCGTACGCGAAAAGTTTCGTTTCGAATGCAGCGCTTTCCCCGGTTCCATAACAGGCTTCGAAATATTCGACAAAATACCGAGATGAATAAAGCGAGCGGCCGCTATATCTTTACCCGCATCCCGCTACAATAAAATAACTCTTTAGCCGACACACGAGTTACATTAGTCGCCCTAATATACACGTCATTCAAAAAGGATTTATCGGGAGAAAAGGATTGAATTGATTCAATATTTTCAACTTACAGCGTGTAATAATGTATTATTATTATACAGGATTACTTGTATTTCGATGTATATCTGGCTGGAGCGTATTGAGGGGCACAAAAGCAATAAAATGAACCACCCTAATGATTCGACAAATATCAGTAGTTATCGAGATTAAAGAATTTTATATTTACTTATTATTACATTAATTTATCATTAACTAAAGACTAAAGACTTGGCGAAAGCGAAATAATATAATTTGACCTTAGTCTGTTGTGGCTATTCAATTAGGTATTAATATAAGCCGGAGTGCCCTGGGATACCTCTGGCAGCCGACTTGGGCATGTAATCTTGCCCGAGCCTGAAATTGTACCTTAGCACTAGAATCTAAATTACCAGCTCACGTGTACTCCATTGGGAATGAAAAGCCGTTAGAAAATAGAATTACATTTTGGTTAATATTTAATAGTTTATACAAATTGTAATAACATAATGGCAAAAGAAAATAACATTAAACAACAAAACTCTTTTAAAAAATTTATTGCAATTTTTGAGATCAAAGACTGTATCACAGTCTGTATCCAAGACACAGTATGTAAAGAGGCAAGTGACTATTCAGTAACTATTAGCTAGTTTCTGGAACACATTTTAAAATTGAAAACACATTTTAATGACGCATCAAAATATAGCTGTCACTATTAAACTAAAGGAGAAGAAAAATATAAATTGAGACCTTACGTGGAATTAAAATTAAAATACGTTTCGGAAACTAGCAGTGAATACCTCATATCACAACTAAAGATAAAAGGTTTTGTGAAACAGACAACTGGCTCATAAATAGCCGGGCGACGGCGCGACGGACGCCTCCTGACATTTGCATCTCCAGCCCGTTGTTAGATTCACACTTGGCGCTGACATTTAATATAGAGGAACTTAAAAGACCTTAGGTATTAAATCGGATGAATCCAGCGGGCCTATTCTCGGAACTAAATTTGTCAAAAATAAGTTTCAATTTCAAGCGCCATTTGCTCACACGAAATATGAATTGAAGGAGATAGTGAGTGAGTTTGAAACGAGATTAAAACTGTTTTGATTACAAGAATAGGCCCACAGATGCTAAAGAATCTAGTTACTGAAACATATAAACAAATCAATGCTAATTTCATTTATTAACATGATTCTGTTATGTATTTTGTTAGACGGTAACGACTTTAAAATTTAATTTTGTTACTTAATACATTTACACGACCAGTCACGTGGTGATGTGTATAATTCGTAGCAATATGCTTGGCACAAAATAAATACGAATCAAGCATTTATGCTTCTATAACTTTATTGCAATTAAGCACACATGACACAACATTATGTTACCACAATAAGGTATGACCAACTACTACTTCCAACACTATCATTGAATTTCTCTGGAAACCTTACGCCAAGTATAGTGGAATGGAATGTACTTGACTGTAATCGTTTTTCTTTGTTTTTTTAATGTTAAGTGGTCCATTGCCCGCAGATGCGTTGCTGCGTAGCCGCGCTGTGGTTGTCGGCGCTCACGACACTGGCGGTGGCTGCCGGGGAGGAGGCCCACCACGACGCCACGCAACAGGTGGGGATACATACCTTTTTTCCTTATCATAAGAGGGAAGTCCTTTCAGTACTTCCTACTTCGTCTATTTTCTTTCTGATTAAATTTGTTGTGAGTTCCAAGACAGCCGTAGTCTCTCCCCCGGGACGTCAATAAGCTTCATTACTTATTGTCAATCTAAGGTTGCTGTTGTTGATCCTGTCTATACAGGTGCCTCAGCGATGGGAATGTGAGGTGGGCTTGTCCCGATTTAAATTATCATAAAGATATGCAAGACACTTTCTTCTTGCCTTACATCACGCGGTGGTGGCGATACCTAACCGAAGCACACACTACAGATTCTTTTCCGATTGAAGATAAGTAGAATATCACAAGCACGTGTAAGCCTACCTTTGAGGCCAGATGGCGCTCTGTGATTACTGTGTACAATTCTTTGTTTTATTTAATATGTTTTGCACGTCATTAGGATTGATAAATTACAATTTACAAATTGAACTGATTCTTAATACATTATATTGTAAGTTTATTATTAAATACATTATTTTGTAAGTTTAGACTGGTGTAGAGTAGTGTCTCGCCGCATTAGCGCTGTAATCCCCGAAACAATGATTTCCCGAATTCTCGATGGCTGACCTGTAATCTACTTAGCACTATTATCCTTTCTCTCCGCGCCCCCTGATCCCGGCTGAGTAGGTATTACCGAGTTTAAGGCGCTGGACACAGTGTACAAGCGCTGCCGCCTCCGTATTATATTATTATGTATATGCACACGCAGCGTCTAATATCAGTTTCATAATAGACATTCTTGTGATATTCGAATATGTTTATACACAATAATTTATATACCTATTACGTGTATTTCAAGTCCCATTTTATTAACACTTTGTCTTACCTAATTATTCGATTTATTTTCTGGTTTTAAAAACGGCTACTATCCCGCGCGAGAAATATTTCGTCTGAATGTACAGAGCAGCGCGGTTTGAACGACTTTGAAAACATCATTAAACAGTATTACAAAATGTTACATAACATAATTAAATTAGCGTAGCGAAGAACAAAACATGTTTTGCTAAGTCTTGTAATTACCGAACAAAACCGCATAAAAACGGCACAGACTCGCGCCGGACAACTTTAAAGAGCTCGCGGGAAACTTAGAAAACTGCCTTTTAGCCAACCGAGTGGAAGCGGCGGGCCACAGCGGCGGCGGGCGCACCGCCACGCTACATACACGAAAGTGGCAGACAAGCATGGTGCGGTTACGCCTTTTTCCTTTTGTCTGCGAAATGGTGGTGCCTTTTAGAATAGTTCACTAACGTCACGTACAACAAACGTTCATATTTATTGTAACAATATGTTTATAATGACTAGACAGAGTGTCTAAAAGCCTAGTCTTTTAGCTTATTTTTACTTAAATGAAGTCTATATCCTAGGATCTCTTTTCCCGTTTCCACTAGAAGCACGCGGCGACGACGGGGCCCCGTCCGACCACAACACAATTAACATTCTGCGCGCAACTCGCGCTTTTATAGAACGAAACAACTTCTTCAGTCGCGCGTTAATAATGTTGCCAGTGATTTTTCTGGCAAACGATTTCGACTTCTCGTTTTGTTCACGACCAACTGCTTTCAGTCTTTACAGATGACGGGACAATAAAAACAAATGTAACATGAAACTTTTCCAGTACAATGCGTTACCGCCTTTTCAACCACTTCTTACAAGATCTGTATAATTTTATATTTAGATACCTATTCAATTTTGCTGTCTTTCAATACTTTTTTCTTCTCAAATTATACTTCGAGACATTTCGAAACAAAATGTCGCCAGTTCGTAACCTATCACCCTGACCTTTAAGACAAGCGGTTTAAATATATCACAAACAAACAATAATGACCGCTGGGGCGTGACGTGTACCTCGCATGGACACTATGCCGCCATCCGCCATCGGGATTAGATTAGTTCTGAAATAAGTACCCTTTAACCCTACCTTTCTATTACAGACTGACAACGAAGTAGAACTCACAGACGAAGAAAAGAGAGCATGGTCAAGTTTACACGGCGGGTGGGGCAAGAGGGGGTGGCAGGATATGAGCTCGGCGTGGGGCAAGCGCGCCTGGGAGGACCTGAATGGGCCTTGGGGCAAACGGGGGTGGCAGGACTTAAACTCCGCCTGGGGTAAACGGGGGTGGCAAGACCTCAACTCAGCCTGGGGAAAGAGGGGCTGGCAGGATTTAAACTCAGCGTGGGGTAAACGCGCCTGGGGTGACATTTCCCAAATTCCTTGGGGCAAGAGGGGTTGGAACGACATGAGCTCCGCATGGGGTAAGCGTGGCTGGCAAGACATGAGCTCCGCTTGGGGCAAGCGAGGTTGGCAAGACATGAGCTCTGCTTGGGGCAAACGGGGCTGGCAGGACATGAGCTCGGCGTGGGGCAAGCGAGGCTGGCAAGATATGAGTTCAGCTTGGGGAAAACGAGCACCGGTGAGTATCAAAATAATCACTAGAACATTTAAACTTTTTCTTCTCATTATTAACCAATACATGTTTGGTTTAGGAAAAGTGGTCCAACTTCCACGGCTCGTGGGGCAAGCGCACCGGGCCCGATGCCGACTACGAAGACTTTGCTGCCATCGAGCAGGTGATCCCTATTCAACAGGTGAGTGAAAGCTGTTTTTCTTCGCTGAATGACAAATTATATTTTTAACAAGTTATCAGCATTATTCAAACTATGTATTAATTGTCCTGAAATGTTGGGCTAGCATGCCCATTAGGGCCTAAAAATTTCACGTCGTGGCGGCAGATGTCATGCTAGTCACACGTCCGCAGCAAAACTGAGCAAAACACACTCCCCTGAGAAATTTTCTCTTGTAATAGATACAGTGGGGACGCTCGCCTTAATAGGATTTGGATTAGAAGCCTGACTGTCGGGCGATGCTAATGTAGAATAAAACACTACTCGACTATCAATCACACTACGAATTATCATGCTGTTTGTCATTTAAAATCCTTTTGAATTTGATGATAATAATATAAGTGTTAAGAACCAACACATCGTGTAATGTTACCTATTAAAGTAATTGTATTTGTTAACTAACAGCTGGAAAACATCGAGCGATCAGTCGTAGAAACACCCGAAAAGAAAGCCTGGCAAGCTCTGCACGGCGCGTGGGGAAAGCGCCCCGTCAAGCAAAACCAGTTCAATAGCGGTAATGGATACTGTTTAATCTTACACTCTCGTCTTATCCCAGTATGACACACCCCACTTGCGTCATGATTACCAGCTTGTACTCCAGCGTTCCCTAAGTAGTCGCATTTTCGATCTGTTTTTGCAGAATATAGGCCTGGTGGTAGAATAAAATTTAAACAAATATTTTATAAAAAGTAAAATATTATAATTAAAACCGCTTGCTTCTTGAAAACGATCTCGTCATAAGGCTAGCACCGTATCGAATGACTCGATGACACGTTTAAAAGTGGTCCATTGTGTGATTTTAATTTATAAGCGAGTGAATGTGACACGGCCTTTCTTTTGCAAGGATGAAGATAATAGTTGAAGTTTGTATTCCTGTGGTTGAAGCACAGGCAAAGTTTGCCGCGTCGCGACCACCGGCCATCGATCGGTTTCATAAAACTTTAGCAATGAATCGTGGTCTTTAGGCGAAGCACTCCTTCGAACAATTACCGCCGCGTCGGCTGATTGATGGAACTCGCATTAAATTGATTGATTTATTTACATTTACAATCAAATTAGTTATTCAAATCGCTATTATTTCAACTTCGCGACTTAAATAAATCCTTAAATAATTTAAATTCGAATAGTCGCAATTAATTATATTCATAGTCGAAATAATATAATATTGTGCCCTAAAAACTTAAATAGTGAACCAATACGGTATCAAGGTGTGTGGCCGCTGCTCAGTTACAACGATTTTCCATAGCTACGGCTCTAATTTCCTGGTAATTTACTCATAATTGAGTAATTATTATGTCGCATCGTCTAACTGTTGAGTCCGCGTGTTCACTTTGATAATATTTTAAGAGCGTGTATATAAAACTTTCTATTTTTACAATTAAATAATTGTAATCCTAGTAGTTTCCTGGTTTAAATTAGATTCGACCGATGCGGGGTCGGCCTAGCGTGTCGAACCGCGAAGCTTCGGCAGCTAAATTAGAAACTTGTGGCGTTTAATTCATTAACATCTACACGGAAACAATGCGATCCGTTGAGACTTCTAAGAATGAGGTCTACGCTGCAGCGATGTAGTAAATGATTAGCGAGTACGGTACTACAAGGATCGTAATATGAACCCAACAGGAGCGTATTACTGGAAGCGGGAGCCCGGCTGGACGAACCTAAGAGGGATGTGGGGCAAGCGGGCGGCGGCCGCGGCGCCCGACGAGGAGGAGCACGGTAACCAGCCGCCGTCGCCAGTCACCACCCTGACTCCGTGTCTCTGGCACTCGTTTCCAACAACACGTCTTTACTATCGCACTCTGTTAAACTGGAATGTGTAGTCATAGCAGTAGAGCTTGTTCTTCTTCACTCTCTTTTCTCCTCTATTCTTCTTTCTCACTCTATCTCTTTCACTTTGTACTACTGATGTCATAGTAGTTTTTAGTTAGTTTCGTATGTGAACTTTGTGATTGTCATTTCTGTGTACATATTGTAAATACATTTTGTGTCTGTCCTAAACGTTAAATAAATAAGTTACTATCGACATTCAGTGAAAACGACGTCGATAACATACTCGTAATACTCACATAATTTTAGTCCGCTTTGCAAGCAATTTGCTAGAAAAATTGATGAGTTGTATTTGAGAGCAAGGTCGAAACAGGGATGCGACGGACGAACCGTCATAAAATATGATGGACAAGAAAATATGTCAACACAAAGCGAAGAAAAGGGCGTCCACAGCGAATGATTCTTGCAAACGAGTGTCATAATCTCTAGTTTGCGAAGAATATATTGTTTACCATATATAAAACATATAACTTCAATCTAATCCAAGTGGCAGGAGGGAAATTATCCTTTTCCCTCATAGTTGACATAATGGTGAATTACCTGTATACAACAGAATAGAATTTGCGAAACTTGCGCACTTGTTCCAAAGTCGTGAATAAAACAAGTTCGTTTTCAACAAAATACTTTAATTGTTAAAACACTTGAATGGATTTCCCGAAGCGGGAGCCAGGAGCGGGAGGCGGCTGCAATGCAAACGGAGAATTTCAAATTTATGAAATTAATTACGCGTAAATGGTATTTTGCGTGGTTTGTTCCTCGTCTTCTTGCTAACACTACCTATTTGTTATATGTTGTAGCAAAACGTTAATAACGGTTAAACGGTAAAAAGAGATTAAAATGTATAGGTTCAAAAAAAATATGTTTAGGTCAAATTCTATAACTACAAAATATTAGTTGGACACTAATCATTTGGTATCACCAATTAATATTGTCTCAAATTTTTTGTACTTAAGTAGATCTTTAGATTGTGTCGAAATAGCAACTGTGTTTTCTAAATGTTGTTTCTTTTTCCGCAGAGAGCAGCCCCCCGCAAGATGAGGCCTAGACCACTGGCGACTGTACCATACCTAACATAGCAACCATATCTTAGGAGCTGTCTGCCCTGCCGCCTCCGCGCCGTCCCCCCCTCAGTCCGTGCAGCGCGCCCCACTCCCAACCAGTGGGGCGCCCTGCACCTCCGTCGTCGTCGGTACAAGTTCCTACCGTATACCGTTACTTCGCATCTTCTATATCCCTCTAGGTATACCCGTCGAGCCTAGTCCCGGGCGCGGGAGCCGCGGGCAGCATTCCATTCTAAAGTTCCGTACAAATGCAGCTCTCTCTCTATGTCACCTTCTAGAATTAACTTAAACTATCGTAGACTAAGGCAATGTTTATTTTTATGATGTTTGATATACTGTGTAGGGTAACGTCGGGCGGTGTAACTATGTATGTAATGCTAGTTAGTTGAATTAATTGATACTAATTGTATTTTATTAGTGACGTTGATGTAAATTATAATTATAAGGCCGCCAGGTCTACGTTTGTCCAATAAAAGTTTATTCGGAAGCCGAACCTCGTTTCATTTCACGATGCTCATCATTCCACCATTGCACAAACACTTATTCAACTAATTACACGTAGCTATAACAATATTACTAGCTGACTAAAAAAATTGAGAATCTCTTGAAGTCGTCCACTGCGGTCGACTTTTTTTTATAAAGCAGACAATCGAGCCAACGACAGATGGTTAGTAATCACCTCCATACATGAATTAAGATTAAATATGAACAAAAAGTATCCAAAAATGAATCTATTAGTCGAAATGCATGCCGTATGATTGACTTTACAAGTTTGACTTATTGATTTATTTACGCTATTAATACCATTGATTTGCTTAGAAGTCAAACTGTGCAGTCGACA
This sequence comes from Endotricha flammealis, assembly GCA_905163395.2. Lineage (NCBI taxonomy): Eukaryota > Metazoa > Arthropoda > Insecta > Lepidoptera > Pyralidae > Endotricha > Endotricha flammealis. The sequence continues at coordinate 189,084 of LR990871.1, read as the reverse complement.
TTAAATGACAGCTGATCAATCTGCACCCAAGACACCCAAATGATCAGCCGACGTAAGCAGCTTACGGCCGCCTGCCGCCGCAAATTGACGCCTAGCGCCTGCCCATGTGTTTATATTATGGTAACATTCAACAAGAAATAATGTTATTCTGTTGTATATATTATGGTCATGGAAGAGGTTGGCAAACGGGCATGCATGCGCGTGGTAAGCACATAGAGCACGGACACACCAGGAACCCTCAGTCGTTGTTAACTTTTAATAGAGAGAAAATCTCACGCCCCGTTCGTAACGCGTTGCTGCTAACGCCGATATTCTGTGCGAGTGTGAAACTTCCCCGGTCCAGCTAGCTCATTTCATGAATTCTACCACAAAAAAATTACACAGTACTGCGTTTATGGTACAATAGCATGGGTTCACAATACAGCATAATAACAGCAGGTTAATATACTATTTAATAAATTTATTTTCTGTAATGTACCTAAAGCTTTTAATTATTTTTTGAACCATTATTTCATACCGTACTCACATGAGGCATCAAGCAATGAAGCCAAGTGGAATGAGGGAAATATTTCAGTATAATATAAAATTTCCTATATTTAACTTAAATTTTACCTAATTTAATTACTTACCACATAGTATCCACACAATTTAAGAAGTAACTATTACTCTGTGAACAAAATCTGTCTTATAAAACCTCCTTGACCTGTAGATAAAGTTTACAGTAGAGATAAAACTTTGCAATCGATTTGAAATACAGAAAATAACAGATATAAAATTATAAATATTATTGTGTCAACTCTTTCAAAAGTATTATTTCTTAACTCAGTGAAGAATAATATGTTTAAGAATTCAGAAGAAAAGTTGGCGCAAACGTGTCGAGCGTCAGTCGGCGAGCGGGGCCGAGCGCCGACCAACTTTCACTACCACCTTTAAAATTTAATATGTTTAGAGGTGTATCATATTGTGATTGTGATAGCAAGTTTTTAAACCAGTCAAGATTTAACCTTTTGAATTCTTTATTGAACCGTTTGAACAAGTTCAACTTTCCTTTCAAACAAACAATCAAGTTGATGAGCAATAAACTGTTTACTGAACCAAACGGGGCTCTTACGTTATTGAACCGCGAGCAGCGCTCATCGGAATATCGGAGCTTCTTTGCGCCACAGAAATAAACATGTAGCACCCGTTTTTTTTTTGTTTAACAACAGCGATCGCAAATAGATAATTAATATGTAGTGAAACTTCTTGACGTCTCAAGGAGATTTTTAAACATGATGGTAAATGAGCACCGTCGCCACTGGAGCACAGAGATATTTGGTGAGTCCCCGAGTCGTATTCCACCTTTTAACAGGACATTAGGAGAAAAGGAATATCTAAGCGAACTTTCACTCATCAAACAAAATGCATTACTGCTTCACATATTCCAAAAAAAATAAGTAGTCTTGGAAGTACTTTGAACTCACGCCGAATTTAATCAGAACAATAAATAGCCGAAATAAGAATAAATTGAAAGAGCTTCCCTGCCCTCCTTAGCAACGCGAGAGACAGCAACTAAACCGATGATCGTAGAAATCTGGAAGTTGGAAGTTCTTTGTATGACGTAGGCATCCGATAAGAAAGGATTTTCGGAAATGACCTCGGGAAACTCGTTTCGCTAGTGAGTATGAGTTCGCTATCAGTTAATGTTTATTTATTTTGTCATAAAGCATGATACATACATAAATAAATTGTCGCTTATATTGTAGAGCAAACATTTAGTTTGTAATCTTATATATTAACAATCATTCGTGCAATATATGTTAAGTTATATCAGACTAGAAAAAAAAGACAGTAGGGTGACAATAGGTTTGGAGCCCTGAGTCCTCTGAACTTGCAACGAATGTTGTACCTCAGTGTTTCCCTGTCTTTGGAAATTGAAATTATTTGGAATTAATATCAAAAAAATAAAAATTAAACTTTCCTAATGTTCCAAAGTAATAATAAAAGAAAAGAATTAAATATATGTATTGGGGTTTACCCTGCTGCTGGCTTTGTGGGAGCAAGAAAGAATAGATTGGGTGGTGTATAATAGTGAGATATTACTGAAAATGATTCTAATGAGTAGTGTTAAAATAAATACGGTTTAGTAGGAGGTATACGGCATGTGGAGATGACTAATACATCATTATGTTCTCATTATATCTGACGACCTCCGTGGCGTAATGGTTACCACGCTGGACCACCACCTAGCAGGTCCCGGGTTCGATTCCCGGTCGGGTCATGATGAAAAACGAACTTTTTCTGATTGGCCTCGGGACTTAGATGTTTATCTATATATGTATTTATTATAAAATATAGTATCGTTGAGTTAGTATCCCATAACACAGGTTTCGAATTTACTTTGGGGCTAGCTCAATCTGTGATTTGTCCCTATATATTTATTTATTAATAAAGGGTAAGAATGTATATTTTCGGTATCGATGTAGCACAGATTTAGGAGCTAATCTACAACTAACCTTCTGCAGGCGTATTTATTGACAGTGTAGATGAATAAATATTTGTTAAGTTTATTGTACAGCAAAGGTCCGTTAAATGGAAAGAATCTTTTAATGAATGCTGAATTAGATGTGGGTCTGTCACATACGCGATGAAGTCTGCGTTTGGGGAGAGTGATATTTGACGGGTGTTGCAGATTGGAGTGTTGTTTCAAGACGACATTTAGGATGTACAGCTGTCTGACACTGAGAACTTTAACGAGATTATAGAGGTCGTGGTTGGGAACCTGATGGGGCGAAAGGTGGCAACTTTAAACAGTCCAATCATTGTGGTCTTATTCGAGTGAAACAATAAATTAAGCAGACATTATGTAGAGCAGTATTAAACAAACAATGGTTCATATGATATTGTAAAGTTTGTGTGACGTATTGCGTGTATGACTTGTGTGGATGATATTTCCATCCAATCGGCGGGAGTGCGCCCCAAGTGGAACGGGCAATCTGCTGATTTGTGTGCTCGGGGCGCGCCCTGCTGCGCCAGCGGCCCTCAATGCGGGAGGCCCACGCGTGACCGTGTCGTCAGCTAGAAATCTCAACCAGTAAAACACACGTGTCATATTAGATTAGGACATTAACTAGGCTTCTAAGATTGATACATTTTTTTTATTACTATTACCTAATAAGCGATCGCTAGATCTATAAACATTGTAATCTGACATAGCAAAAATTTTTTTTTTTGTAGAATTTGTTTTTTTGGTAAATTATTTGAATTATATTTTTTGGTACAAAAATAAACAATAAACACATTATTGTTTATTTTTGTGACTTGTATTTGTTTTTTAGCATTTTTTTTTTTTCTCCTTTGGTCCGGTCGATTTACTCATAAATCAACCAAAAGAACAACTCGATGATATATTCAAATTCAAAACTTTTATTCAGAGAATAGGTTTTCACAAACACGTTCTCTTGTCAGAGTATACAGTGATAAATGATTTGTATAAATTAATCTACTCTATAAACTACTACCATTTCGGAAACAAACGCAAATTTTCCACTGATAAAAAGAAATGGCGAAAGAAAACCAGTTACGGCCATTTATGTAATTTAAAATATATCGTACTTTTCTTTTTCTTTTCTTTTTTTAACATAAAATTTAAAACTAGGTACATACATACAACATTACGTACGCGGAATGTCAATAAATAGTGCCATTCCTTTGTCTTAACATAAAATAAAATCTTAAAGATAGGCGCAGATCGCCCGCAAGCTAGCAACCGTTCTCGTGTATTTTCGAGTTGACGTGAGAGTCGGCCTGCCATCATCATCATATCGCCGCTGTAGTTTTAGGAGCAGTGCAACAATCCAGTGTGGTAACTCTGTGTTGAGTCAATGTACGCAAACAACTCGGTCGCTGTAAGACAATATTTGCGTAATTCGCTAAACAGTTTGCTCGAGCTGCTCTCCGCTTAGATGCGCCGCCTGCTTGCTGACACCACTCGACTCAAACTAGTATAGAAATCCACTCAAAGCGTAGAATATATTCGATTGAATTTTATTAATTTATATATACATAAGCACTGAAGATAAGTAATCACCGTTGTCTTAAGATTAACCGCTACAACTGCAGGAAGAAAAAATAATAGTAAAGTAAAAAAACGGATCGAGTGCGTGTCCGGCGACGCACAGGATTCGGTATTTGCTACGCTTTACTTGCTTGCGAACATGTTCATAAAATAAAATATCATGCTAACATTATAAATAAGAAAGTGAGTTTGTTTGTTGGTTTATTCCTTCGCGGCTTGACTAATCACCCGATCATAACTAATATCATCTATATTTGTCATATATAATAAGAGTTAATTAATAATAATACAAAGTGTTTAATGTTCAGATTATACATATATTATGATGTTGATGATTCAAGTAAATAAATAAATCATTATGATGAACACAGAGCCCAACATTATATCCCGTGAAAATGTGTAATTCCAATGGGAAAATATTTTGTCTACTAAAGGTGGCGCTGCAACTGCGATGTCGGCCAACAGATGCCACAAGTCGCGCTATGGGTTGTTTTGTTGTCAAACCAGATCCATGTCTTATAATTAAAAGCTAGTATTTTTTAAGTTCATAGACATTCGATAACAAGACAAGTTAAAAAAACTATAAGGGTTCCATGTATATTATTGAACCCCAAAAAGGCAATCGACATAGATTTGATTTTCCTTGTTTTGTCGAAGTGGACAGAGAAGAAATTTTGCCCAATTATTTATTTATTTATTTATTTATTGGAAAACCAACAGCTTACAATCTAAAACAGTTTAGAAAAACAGTATAAAAACAGAAAGCCAATTAAAGGTTTTCACGAGTATGAAGCAGAGTATAACCAAAGTGTGAACACTGAGCACAAAAAGAATTAAATATACTTAGTAACACCTCTATATAATAATAAATAAACTACCCGACCACCTACTTAAATATTAATTTAACTACTATCGACAAAAAAAATCACGGCTTAAGCACCGCCTGAGCGCTGTGACACCAATTGTAAAAACATCTAAATCAGTCTTCCTGCAAATCGCATTGATATATCTGCTCACCCGCACAACATAAGAGTTCCGCCTATAGTTTGTAGATATATAAGGGACATAAAGCGGCTTGATAGATCTGGTGAATGTGAATGGTACATTAAGAGAAAACTTGGTCAAAAGATCAGGGCAGTCAATACTTCCTGATAATATTTTAATTAAGAATAAACTATCGGCGATATCACGACGATCCCTGAGGGGCAATATGTGGAACCGTTTACAATTCTTTAGGTAGTCATCCGAGCAATATGGTATTTTTTGATGAAAGCACAAATATTTTACAAACTTCTTCTGAATACGTTCCAATCTATCAATGTACGTGATATATGAAGGGTTCCAAACTTGCGATGAATACTCCAAATGACTTCTGACATAGGTGCAATAAAGTATTTTTAAAGTTTTTGCATGATTAAAACCCTTGGATACGCGCATGATAAATCCAAGTGATTTCGAAGCACTACTAATTATTGAGTCAATATGATCGTCAAATAGGAGTTTTTTATCATGATGAACTCCTAGATCACGGACCGAGTCATGCATAGAAATAGTCTGACCATTTAGAATATATCTAGAAGCACTGGTATTTTGCTTTCGGGTAAAACATACAACTGAGCATTTAGATATATTGAGATCTACCCTGTTAACCTTACAGTACTCTTCTAAACGACAAAGGTCCTCTTGTAAAGCCTTCACATCAGTTAGCGAAGAGATAGCTTTAAAGATCTTCATGTCATCAGCAAAGGCCAACAAATTTGACGAGAGGAAGCATGAGTCGATGTCATTTACATAGATTATGAATAATAAAGGACCAAGCAGGGATCCTTGAGGAACGCCACTAGGAACCCATACCCAACTAGAAATATAGTTATGCAATACAACAGCTTGCGTTCTATTGTCAATATATGACGAAAACCACCGCAGTAAATCCCCCCTAATACCTATGCTGAACAATTTATCTAAAAGAATACTGTGGTCAATTCTGTCGAAGGCTTTACTGTAATCTGTGTAAATGACATCTACCTGCTTCCTATCATGCATGGCTTCAGTTATATAGTCATTAATAAGCGTTAAGTTAGAAGTCGTTGATCTACCACGTAAAAACCCATGCTGATGAGGGCTGAATGAAAGTTTCAAAGCAGAATATACTTGATTATAGATAATTCTTTCAAACACTTTAGCGATAATGCACAATTTAGAAATAGGTCTGTAATTTATAATTTCTGATTTAGATCCCTTTTTATGAACCGGAGTGATGAACGCGGATTTCCATACTTTTGGTACAACACCAGTTGATAGGGACTTCGTAAATAATAATGATAAAGGATAAGCCAAAGAAGACGCGCATCGTATAAGAAGTTGGGGAGAGATATTGTCAGGCCCTGCAGATTTAGATGGGTCCAATTTTTTAAGTAATTGTAAAATCACTTCCACATTTACTTCAACTTGAGAAATATCTGAAACTTGATTAGTAACTGAATCATTAAAAGTGTTTAAATCAGCAGTGGTAATAGTTGAGTTAATGTAAGTGGAAAAAAAGTGAGATGAGAAGGCCTCACAAATAGAATCGCCATTCTGGATAACCTCATCATTATAATTTAGGGCACTCGGTATTGCATTAGATTTATATTTATTTTTGACGTAACTCCAGAAGCTTTTTGGATTGTTTTTGATTGAGTTTTCAGTCATATTCATAAAATGTTTGTAACAGGTCGATTCTAAGGCCTTAACTCTTTCCCTTAATAATTTAAAAGTAATATAATCAGACATATTTCCGTACTTCTTATACTTTTTTAGGAATTTAGATATTTCTTTAATTGCCATTTTTAAAGACTTATTATACCAAACAGGATAAGAATTGTGATAGATACGTTTAGTGGGAATGTATTTGTCGCATAATTTCAGTAAAATATTATTAAAGAACAAAACAGATTCATCTGTCGTTTTTGAGGAAAATTCATTCACCCAGTTCATCCCTGCAATCTCAGCATTAATGGAATCATAGTCGCCCTTATTATATAAAATTTTATTACGAGGCGCTGGTTGCAGGACATATGTTTCACTCAGAATAGTATTTATTAAGAGTGCTGGATGGTAGGCATCGGTAGGTACCAAGGAATCTGGGCATTTAGTGACACTAACGGATTCATTAGATAATACTAAATCTAAAATTTTTCCGTATTTATTTAATATTCCGTTATATTGACAAAAAGCTAAGGTGTTGAGCTCGTCAACAAGTAAACATTCATCATGTGATGCAAAGTTACTCGGTTCCAGCGATTGCATTTCGGATGGTACCCAAGTTATTCCACTCATATTAAAATCGCCAACCACAAGAAACATGGATGAAGGATTATTTAAAACGACTTGATTTAATTTTGCAAGGTAATTAGATAGTTGAGCAGAGAAAGATAACCTATTGTTTTGCCTACACAAATAGATAACACAGATAAATAATTCTACATATTTATGCGAGTTGCAATGTTTTAGTCGTAACCGTATCCACAAATCCTCGGCAGTAGAGTGAAAAAATGATTGCTCATCTACCTGTAAGTTCCTTTTAGTAGCGATCAACACTCCTCCTCCTCTCTTTTGTCCTGTCAGCGCATAATCCCGATCCCGTCGCCAAACCATATAATCATCACTAAAAAATTCTAAGTTCAAAATACCATCTGTCAACCAAGTTTCCGTAAGAATAATAATATCATATTTACTACAACACAACTCACGATGAAAAATATCCGATTTGCTTCGGAGTCCACGCACATTTTGATAGAAAATATTAAGATCATTATTAATTTGCTTAGTCATGATAAATAACAAAAATATAAAAAACAGATTTAAAACGTAATAATGCAATTAAATTATTGGATTGTAATCGATACGATAGTAATAGGTATGTGACGATGTGTAAAATGAATAACAGTATATGTAGGTAGAAGTTAATAAAATTACGGTTAACTTTTCTTAATGCATTAATAACATTTGTGCGCGAGCGCAAACAATCTAGGCAGGGGACTACGTGCGCGAGCAACGCAGGTATATCATGCGGCATTGGCGTGATCGATTTCGAGTCTAAACAATAGCAAGTGATAGAAACTTTTTGTAATGCTGGGGTGCTAAACCTTTTACAAATGTGATTGATCAAGTAAATATTAAGGCGAGAATATACTGAAAAAAACAATGATTTAAATAATAATATAGGGTACAGTAATTTTAAGCTACTGATTATGCGATTTTGTTTAAATCTGTATCATGTCTAATAACAAATACATGTGCATTATCGTCCTTCCGTATATGGATTTTTCCATGCTTTACCCAAACGTATTTATAGTTCTTGTCTTTGCAAACCACTTTGACACTATTTAGCAGTCTTTTATGTTCGGGACTCAGGTGGTCATTGACAAAAATCTTATGTGATGTTCCTTTAAAGCCAATTGTATTCGAAAAAATGTTCTTTACCGAGCGCGCTGTTGCAATAAATTCCTCCTTTACATATCTATTCATGAATTTAACAATTATGGATTTATCTTTGGAGTTTTTAGACGGTATTCTGGATATATAACTGATCTGACCCTTTGGGACTGCGTAGTCTACCTTTTTGCAGATTTCATTCATGATATCGAAAAGATTTTCATCTTTGCTGGAGGGCACCCCCTTAATTTCAATATTGCATAATCTGGATCTCTGGTCAAACTCCGCAAGCTCGAGTTTGGTCTTTTGCAGCTCCTTCTGTAGAACACTTACTGTATCTTGTGTCTTCTCAATCTCAGAAACTCTGCTTTCGACTGTAGTTAATCTACAGCCATAGTCTTCCAGTTTATCACAAGCAAATTCACAGGTCTTCTTCAATTCACATAGTTCCGTCTTAATTGATCGCACGTCCTCTACAAGTGGTGTAAGACTAGATAACGTGTGCTTGACAACACGAAGCTCGTTCATGATGGCTTCAAGAGAAACTGGTTCAGATGTGGCGACAGAGGAAGAACGTTGTGGAGCTGGTGACGGCGTTTTACAAGAACTACATTTCCATTGTGATCTTCTCTCATTGCCCAATTTTCTCCAATTAGACTCGGTCACATTCGCACACGTGAAGTCAAAATGTTTTTTACAGCATCCGCATTGGACACCATCATTAAAAAATAAGTTACAAGCAGCACACTTCATCGTAAATAATCTTACACAAACTTGGTAGTAAAAAAATTGAATAAGTTATATTATATTTTATAATAATGCCAAAGGTTGGTGATCAATTATTGCAAACCGGAATGCAGTAAGGTAGCGTGTATTTTGCTCGAGTGTTCGCACACGACTGATTTTATTATGTTTTTATTTATTATGTATGCATATAATAACAATTTTATTATATTTCGTACCCTAGCTTTACTATTAAGTAAACTATTTAACAACATTATGTGTTATCATAGTTTCCGCGAATAACCCCAATTTATTTTATCCAATTACAAGTATACCCTTTGTCATACAAACTGGACAATAAACAGTTGCTGTGACCGCACGTGAACGCGACGCAGTTCATTGACTACCTACACGCAAATTTTCCCTCTCTGCTACAGAGGAATAATTCTTCAATAACAAATATCACGTTAAATACTAAACGTCGATAAAAAAAATTAACAAGTTTCTCCCTTTTTCAAAATTTATAAAATTAAATTTGACATTTAATTTTATAAATTTTGTAAAAGAAAAAAATTATGTTTAAGATACTTATCTTATTTACAAGCCTTTTTATTAACACAGAAGATGTGTTTTTAAGCCCCTTTTTACAAAGCGATACAGTTGAAACAATAATGTATTCCTATCCCTAAACCATAAAACAAGAACCGTTTCCATTGTGTAAGCTTTCCACACCAACTCTGTTTATTAAAGCCTCATGTCGCATATTAAGCTACCCTGCAAATTGTATCCCACAACACAGCCTTAAATATGACTATACGCCTCTTCATGCCTCTTTAATACGTTAATACGGACTTGCATTCTCATAAAGCGATGCGAGCCTGCATTGCAAGGGAAATCTGGTGCAATTCCGCCCACAGAGGCTGAGATCGAGCGGCCGCCTCTGCGGTAAGAAGCACAGCGCCGCCGCCGTGCGTATCATAAAGGAAATACTTTAGACTTTAGAGAATTAATAAAATCAGTAAAAATAGTAGAGTATGATGTGATAAATCTTTTCTTTGATATTATTTATGTACTTGAAACTAAACTTAAAGGTTATTTATGTGACGTATTGATAGAGGCCTTCGATTAATACTTTTCATAAAATTAACTACATGAGTATCAGAAATTTGAGAACCCTTATGATTGAGTTATAACCCTAAAGAAATTTGGATTCGAGTGGAAAAAAAGTCGCCTAGGATCCATTGAGGGATCAAATAATGGATCCAAGTGGAATGAGGGAGTATAATGACAAAAACTTCATAAAATAAAATGTAGTTGTCCGAAATTACACTGATATTAGAGAGGTAGGGCACAGCAGATAATCCGCTCAAATTGGAGCAGCCTGTCTGGGGAAGGACCTCCACCTTACAGAAGATCGTAGCCAAATAGCATTGGCCTCGGCCATGTTGTGTTCCTACGGTGAGTAAGGTCTTCAGAACTCTACTTGGGTTGGGAGGGTTGGCAACGCGTGAGTGATAACCCCGGTATTGCAAGCGTCTATTGCCTACGGTGACGGCCATCAGGCCGACCGTATGCTTGTTTGCCACCTTTGTGGTATAAAAAAAAGATATAAAATACGTTAAGATGCTCTCTTTTTCGCGCACTAAAATATTACTATTTTAGTGCGTGAAAGATCTATCTATCGGTAGATTCTTTTTGGTAAAACTATTTCTAAACAGTACTTAATTTGTAGCACAATAAGTTTAGCGTTTTCCATCTCGAGTCTGCGTTCTGTTAACTCCAGTTACACAACTAATGTAACAAGCGAAGTCATAACACTCGGCACATCGCACTGTCTGCATATTATATTTCTGCCAGCAATTACTACAATAACTACAGACAACAATAAGAAAGATGAGAAAATATTATGTTCTATTTTTAGATTTGTGCTAAATAAAGTGCAACGAACTTACACAGGGAAATACTAGGAATACCTAAGTGTCATGAAATATTTACAAAAAGACGTCGGCGAACTGCTGACGACACCAATGCATTAATAAATCACAAGGCACATTAGCCGGTGCAAAGAAGAAATAAACCCGTTCACATTGTGGGCCGCCGGAAGAACCTCAGTACACCCTGAACATTTGAACATTTATTACACAACAAAAGTTAAAAATAAACGAAACAGGATGTTAATAATAGGACTTTATAAGGTATTTGATATAAAATTATGGGAAAACTTCCCGTGGATGTTACAGTGACCTACTTTTATACTTAATCGCAGCAAAAGACGTCAGAATATAAGGGAAAAAGTAATTTATAGTGTGCATCAATCATTACATTGACGGATTGAAGACATCGCCGCTGCTTCTTAGTACATTTAGTTCTACTACAATTTATATGTATGAAGTTGTCAAATTTTTCTACGTATGGAATAAGAAGAGTTCAACATGCCGCCGGCCGCCGTTTTCGGTAAGCGAGTTAGCAATTCACTTTGATTCTTTCACAATGAATTCAAGCGTAACTGTGTATATTTGGTGGTTTATTTCACTACGCCACAAGAAAACAGCTCCTTGGAAATGCCAGCTAACAGAATGTTGGTATTTACGTACAGAGGCATACCACCTCGCCCCATATTCATAATACGCCAGCAAACGTATGAGGGTAATGAGCGAGCGCATTAAACAAGAAAGCGCACTCAGCATCGCACATAACGCGCGTCGCCCAGCCCGCGACACAACCCGCCACTATCGACATCGATACTGTTATGACAATTGATATTACCACAGCACTAGGAATCGCTTTCATAACAAAGCTATAAACACTAGTGTGGATACCATTGAGTGAGCCGTTGCTATACTGTGGTAACATGCTCTACGATGAATTACACTTTATTGACAGCTAACTTTAAACTATGCTGCTTGTTTTTCAACAAAACATCTAGTCCGTTCTAATAAATAGCCGCAATGTAAATGAAACCGGGAAATCAGTACACCACATGGCTAACAGGGTCTGAGAAAACTCCATGAAAATGAAGCGAACGCGTGCAAAACTCGTATAACATATTTATGGTTTGATGTTTCGATAATTTAATTAATATTTTAAGTTCAACTCTAAAACCTATACATGCATATACGCGTGGACGTGTGCGCCGAACTCTGGTGAACAGAGTCATCCGGGCAATAGAAGTATTTGTGTCCATTTTAAGATTTAATATTAATTATGCCGGCGGCGGCGGGCGGCGGACGTGCGGCGGACGCGAACATTTTTGGGACGGAATGTTAATGACAAATAATTGTAAAAGCTTCCTCCACACATCACGGTTCAAGTTTTACAAAGTATAATTTGTAACATAATTATACATATTATTATGTGATGTGTTGAGTTGTATCCCTTTTTATTACAGTTATAAAAGAGAGTAGGTACCACATAACGGTTTTTAACAAAAATTAAACCCACAGAATACACAAAGACCTAAATAGGTGTATTAAAGAAGATAGCGAACAGACAGGGGAGTATGTAAAGATTTATTTACGTTTCAAGTCTATAAGACCATGGAAATGGAGTGAGTTGACACGAAATCACTGAATCCAGCTCACCAATACCACGTGGGGAGCACACTAAAAGAAGGAAATTATTTTACAATCAATAGGTATTACAATTTTACTGAGTAGTTCAATATTTCAGTATTAACTTCGTAAATTAATCATAAATAATTTCAATGAACAATCGTATTATTGAATTTTCAAAGAGCAGCGCTGTTGTTTGTCTTTCCAAGTTTCACAGATTAGTCTTCTCATCCACCGGCCGCGAGACGAAAAAGGAAACGCCTAGTCCTACAGTGATTACTATAATTCTGAATTTACTTCCCAAGGGGGAAAAGGTGTACGATGATTTAACACCAGCACTTTTTCAGGAAGCGTGCCAGCAGCCTTCATAGCAAGGTTCAAAGCGATACGACAGATAGATTTACTATCGGGACAAGCCCACCACACATTCCCACCACTGTGTCTCCTGTGTAGCCAGGATCAACAACGGCGACCTCAGATAGACAATAAGCAATGAAGCTTATTGACGTCCCGGGGAATAAACTACAGCTGTCTTGGAACTCACAACGAATTTAATCAGAAAGAAGATAGTCGGAGTAGGAAGTATTGAAAGGACTTCCCTCCTTAACAACTACGTGAGAAACAGCAATTTGAAGCAAAAGGCATTATACCCTAGAGAGATGGCAAATCAAGTGAGGCTCGATTGCCGAGCACCACGGTCTATTGTTACGCTACTATTGGGACCTAATGCTATGAGCTGTTGTTTACTATTTTGATTCCAATAATATGTATTGCAAAACCTTCTAAATGCCTGATAATTCTCTCTGCTTGCTACGAGATCAGAATAATAAACTACGCCCGAAGTGACATGTAAAGAATCCAACATGATTACGCGTTCGTCATGCCAAAGATCACACTCCCACAGAACGTGATGAGCTGTTTGTTCTACTCTGGTATTCGCGGTAGAACATTCACAGAAAGGAGAAGGTACAACCTTGAAATAGAATAACTTGGCCTTAAAGTTTCCGTGTCCCGTTAGAAATTGAGCTACTTGATGGTCGACCTCTAGCCAGGTTTTCTTTAATCTGTCTCTCACCGAGGGAAAGAACAGATACAGATGGCGGCCTTTTACGGAAGTCTCCCACCTTTCCTGCCATTCCGATAGAAGATTCTGTAATACGTCATCTAACGGGTTGAATAGTCTATTTATTTTGTCACGATCACGTGTCTTAAGGAACGCGGGGGTCATTTCTTTTGATCTATAGTACATCGACGCGCGACGCTGTATCTCCAAATCGACGGGTATTACGCCAGCCAGCACAGGGAGTGCCTCCGTGCTGACAGTTCTGTAAGACTTACACAAAAATATCAAGGCAAGACGCTGACTTTGCAATAATTTTCTTCGCGCGGCCCCAATTGTTACACGATCCGCGAAAACCGCTGAACCATATGTTATACAACCCAGGTATGTCGCAGTATAAACCATTTTTAGCGTTCTAAAAGTTAAACCCCAGGTTGCGGCAGATACTCGAGTTAAGGCATAAAAATTCTTTTTGGCTTTTTCTCCTACTTGCTTCATATGTTCAATGAAATTAAAGTTTTTGTCTAAAAGTAAACCTAAGTAGCAGACTGTGATTTTATTTGAAACTGAAACTCCATTAAAGCGAAAGCGCGGAGGGACTTGTAAATTTCCCTTAAGCATAAGTTGATACGTTTTATGAGGTGCAAATTCTAGACGGTTACGATTTCCCCATTCGGAGATAATATCAAGACTCGTTTCAGCTAATTTTTCTAAAGATGCCCGCGAACTAGCATTTATTAATAAAAGACCGTCATCAGCATAACCCGTCAAGGAGCATCCATCCGGTAAGGGGAGGCTGAAAAAGTCGTCAAAGCCGAGATTCCACAGGTAGGGCCCCAATACTGAGCCTTGTGGGCAGCCTAAAGTGAGCACCTTTGACGCAGCATAGTGTCCGAGTTTTAATTTAGATATACCATAGATTTACTATAGCTAAGTAATATAAAATAGAATATTAATTTGTCAACTGGTACAAACGGATCCATTTTGTACAATGTCAACGAAATGAATTCATCGCCGTTCTTCAGTGGAGTCGTTACCATTAACTAAGCAGCGAATAAATTCTAAAAAACAAATCAGAAATTATGTTAATTTCATTAGAATCGAGTAATGAAGTAAGGCCCCGGTCACAGTCTGTTTACATTGTTTTAGAACTTTACTGCCGTGTCAGCTGTGTTTGTATTCCGGACTCTATCGAGCGCTATTGGCGAAACGTTGCCAAATAATTAATGAACTTCGCGGTCTGGAAACGATTAAACAAGCAGGACGCTTATCGTCGCAATTCTAATCACCATAATGAAAAGGTAACGTACTAATAGAACCAATTGTATAGTTTTACTATTCAAAAATAGATGGCGCTAGAACAATTTCCTTATGATTTATCAGTATATATCTAGAACAGTCGTTCTAGAGTCCGTAGAATTTTATCTCGTAAAAAGCACATTTTAGTCATTAATCAGCTCATCACAAATCTATTTATATAATTACCGACGTATCCCATACTAACATTACGGACATTCATGTCCAAACATGCCAATTTGAGAATGAGCCCGGACAGAATAGAATTAACAAAACTATAATATTAACAAAGGATATAGAATAACAAAATTGAAGGGATGAATTAGATTAAAACTAATTGAAAACTATGAAACACTCACGCTTTGAAATGCAAACTTTATCTAAATTGAATAACGTCCACTGTGTGTGACTGTATCGTGGTGTATCGGTTACATTCCGATCCCTCGAAATTATGAAATTGCGAAATCACAATCAATTCACGCAAAGTTTATAAAGATTTCTGGAGACTTTACTATCTGCTTTTGTATAAATAAGTACTCATACATAATATTTTCGGTAAGAGGACGTTATCACTACACAACTCATACAATAATGAAGTAGAAACAAAAACGCGTATCGTATACGCGCGGCGGCCGAGCGGCGACGCGGCGGTCGTCGCGTCCCGTTACGAAGGGTCCACGCCGTCCCACACCCGCGCTGGGACGAGACAATATTTGTAGTAATTAGCTTCCGAGCTCACACAAATCGAGGACGATTTGTTTAAGCACAATTCTTGAATATAAAGAAAAATGTACACGCTTCATTAACTTGTACCAATGTGCTACGTACCTACTTACTTAGTTTTTTTTTATGATTACTACTTTCTTTAAATAGTATTCAGTACAAACAATTGAACACTACTTTGAAGGCTATGCCAGACTATATACCAGGAGCGCGGGCAGTTGTGAAAGTCGAACTTTTTTATCATTCACTTGCACGTGAATCCAACAACTATTTCAGGGCACTTATGAATCAATTCATCAAACAGCACGGTCTTATTGATCCTCTCGTATCTCGATCCACCTGGCCAATTAGGCCCGAAGATGCGGCAAGGCGGCCGGCAATATGCGCGTATTATTGTGTGATAGTGTCTCGTAATTCGCCTAATTCAGTTACTGGAGGAGGCCACTCAGCCGAGGGCTTTGTCGGTGTAATTTGCATGCACCGGCTGCTCCAAGACTAGAGACTAATAACAACAATGTCAAGAATGTCATGTTATGTGGGTTGATTTTTGAAGAACGGTAGCGATTAGCTGGTGGGCTTGGTGGCCACGCCACGAGGTAGAGCTAATTTATAAACATATTTCTTCTTGTTGAGGAGGTTCTTATTATTATAGCTTAGCGTTTTAGCCCTTTTTTTATTTTGTCTTAGGTCCATATCCAACCGGAAGCATTTGGGGGTATGTCCAGCAGTGGACTTATAGCTGAAATTAAGATGATTTATTGTTTGTTTTTGTTTTTTTTACTTTCTCAGACTCAATCTTTTATCTATAGTTTTGTTCATTGATTAGCCATTCTCCATGCATTAGATTATGGTCAATGCACCCGTGCAGTGCGCCGCCGTGAGTGCAATAAACACAGCGCATTATGCTGGTGCCGAGCGGGGCTATCATTCCTCCTGATTACGCATAATGAAATACGTATTTATAACCACCATTTCCTGTTGGACCAACTGCACCAAGATGATAAACTTAACGGACGACTTAGTATCAAATCGGTGCAAACCACCTAATCCAATCTTATTTTCTTTTAAATGATTCTAAACTTTAATAAATATACTTCCATTAACCTTTTGTTTGTTGCAATTAAAATTCCTCGTCCCCGTGTGTTCCCCCACTCCCCCGCCACCCCCCTGGAAACCGATCACTAGGGACAAAGTATTGCGTGCGTTCCCAACGTCACTCGTTCACCGCGATGGATCCTAATTTCAATGGAATACAGTTCAAAATTAAGCAATCCGGCTTCGCCCTTACGAGCCGGCTGTTTGGCGTGTTAGTTGCTAAATTGTTTAATAGCTGAAACATAAATCTGTCTCGGATCAGCGCGCCAGGCCGAAACGCGCCCATACGACTACAGTGCACTTTAGAACGTTTGACAATTTCAATCCCCCATTTATTGCATCTAATCTGTGTTCACTATTCACATGGTACCTACATTCTAATCTCAGTAGGTATTGCACACAGGTCGACTCAATTACCAGAGAGAACCAGCAGTGGTCTCTATACCAAAACCACTGTAGCTACACAATTAAATTTCTACGCACCAACACAACTCTCATAAAATCCGTTCAATATTCACGAATTCCAGCTGCTAGCTTCGGCAATAAGCCCCAGTTATCTCTCGGTGGCTTATTGGCTTATTTATTATACTTTCAAATCATTGAAATGAGCTAGTTCGCGCGAACATAATATTTTAAGACGCTATAAGTTCAGCGCGATCGGACTCGCAAATTGCTGCTTCAAATATCGAGATACGGGGGACTTCGCCGGTTGTTCAACAACGAACTACACTAATATTCAAAAGTGCTGAAGTTTGTTCGCGTGTTGTTTGCGAGGAATAATATTTGGAACTATTCATTCGATTTCTTTTACTGAATAGAATCTACGGTGTTATATCCAAGTGACGCACGCTTATATGTACTTTAGATTGTATTCTATGAAAATACCGTATGATAAATAGATAAACGCTTCATTATATCACGCATATTACCAACTATACAATTTGGAAACTAGTACATTAAAGCTCAAAGGAACAATCACTCTGTTGTGTGATTTAAGCATCGTCGACAGGAGAGAGGTGTGGAGATACGGGCCCGTGAGGTGGCAACCAAACAGACAAAGAGCTGTCTTTTGGTGGGCGAGGGTCCGCTCCGCTTCAACCTGTGTTTACATAATGGTAAACCGCCTCACACAAACAAAACGTCACGTGTATATTATTATAAAATGACTCATTATTAAGTCGCGTCCAGACTCTCCATTCTAGAAGGGAATGGAGAGTCTGGACGCGGCTTAAAGTCAAAGTCAAAAATATTTTTTTTTAACATGTCCTAAAAAATTATATAGGGAAACCTGTTATACTTCTGATATAAAGTACTATTTTGTAACTATTTTATATAACGCTGTTGGTTTTCTAAATAAATAAAATAAATTTTATCCTGTAGGAATAAAATTTATGAATCAAAATCTGTCCACATTGACTTTACAAACAAAAACCCGCACTACCATCCAGTGTATTTAGATAGCCAACCAATACCGTATTCTAATACGGCCAAATATCTCGGTATGACCCTTTTTTTTTTTTTTTTTTTTTGTTTATAGTCAGGAAAATGCATTACTGCATGCCCCGCCGCTTGGGGAAGCGGTGGGGGTATGTCGGGCTCTCCCTCTTATGCCACTTGGGTATACCGACTAAAAACCTGACTGACTGCCACCTTATCCGCCTAGATGGGCGGGGCCACGGGAACTAAGATACTTCCGTGACCCCGCCGGCGGTTGTCCGAAGACCCGTCTCCTTGGGCTCGGCACTATTGGCGGCGCGCACAGTTGAAATTGGCGCGCCGCACCGCTCGGGGACTTCCGATCCGATGGGCGACGGTTTCCCCAAACCGCCGCCCGGAAGCCCCCGTTAAGGTGGCAGTCGCCGGGCATGGGCCAAACGCCTGCCGCCCGGTCTTTTTCGGCGGAGCGGGGGGGCGGCTGGATCCGCTTCCCTCACCCGCTCCGCTGCCTCCTTCTGCGTCAATACTTCGTCGCAGAAGGAGGCTACCGCGTCCCACGACCTCTCGCTCTCGACCATCTGTTTGACAACAGCCGGGAGCGAGAGGTCGTCGCCAACAACAGCCACGAGTGCGGCGCGAGGCGCAGCCCACTCGGGACACTCCTCTAGTGTGTGCTGCGCCGTATCTTCCGCGCAGCCGCACTCGTGGCACTCCGCCGTTCTTTCTCTCCTCGCCATGTTGTGCAGGTACCAGCCGAAACAGCCGTGGCCGGACAATACCTGCACAACGTGGTATCTCGGTATGACCCTAGATGCGAAACTACGCTGGAAAGTTCACGTCAAGAAGAAAAGACAAGAGCTAGAAATACGCTATAGAGACATGTATTGGCTGTTCGGCAGAAAATCCAGCCTGTCAACACACAATAAACTATTATTATACAAACAAGTCCTCATGCCAGTGTGGATGTATGGCGCACAGCTTTGGGGCTGTACCAAACATAGTAATAGACAAATTATTCAACGGTTCCAAAATAAAGTACTTAGGGGCATTGTAAGCGCACCTTGGTACTTCACAAATGACAATCTCCATCGGGACCTTAAAATGGAGTTCGTAGATAAAGTGGTTCAAAAGTGTGCAGAAGCTCATGAACAAAGACTTCGACATCATGTGAATCCTGAGGCAACCCAGCTTCTCGATAACACAGACCTAGTGAGAAGGCTCAAAAGAACTAAACCCTTTGAGTTAGTGTAGTGTAGTGAAAACCATACTAGTGATAGTGCAATAACATTTAACACATGAACAAAGTGTTTCAATTAATAGACAATAAGATAAGTCGATGGACAATATTCTTAGACAATACGTTTTATAAGTTTAGGTCAAAATTAAATTACTAATTAGCCAATCGCTAGATTGTAATATTCTTAAGTAGGAATTATACATTCATACTTAAACATTAAAAAAAAAAAAATCCTGTAGGCCCTCGCAGGCACTTAGACACTACGCTTAGGAACATTAGCGAGAGGTTAACATTTAGTTCAAGTTCAACTCCTCGGCAAATGCGAACAGTGATACCGAGCCTACCGGTTCGCTTGATAAGTCAGTCAAACTCACTTCGCAAACACATAGCAGACACGCGGGCGCACGATATTACACGTGAGATTTTAGCTATTTGAGACGCGCAGCATGCACGGTTCGTGCGCGTGCCCAGCCCCCCAATTTTGCTATTTTTTTAAGCTGAAACGCATCTGAAATCGACATTTTTGTATTCTGCTAACTCTTTGGTTGAAACGGAGCCGATAATCATTCGGAACGCTTTGGTTGTAGTATTCCGCTAATGAACACAGAACGGTTTGTTATCCGTTCAACTATCGTTTGGTATTCTGAATTTTTTTTTGACAGTTGAGACGGCTGAAACGGGGCTCTGCGTTGGTTGAACTGTCAAAAGTTGCGGTTTTGCATCGGCAGTGAAAGAGTGACTTTTGTAACCAACCGTTTGCGTTTCAGCTGTAAACATAATGTTAATGGAATACCGTTTTGGTTTACAACCGCAAATGCAACCAAGCCGAAACGCTGCATCTGTTTTGGTTAGTAAATAGCAGAATTGGGGGTTGGTCAAAACGGGCTTTTACATAGAGTCTTATAATTATTAAAAACAGCAGAACTCCCTAAAGCCAACTGTGCTAGACCTTCTTTGTCTATAATACAAGAAAAACGATTTTTTCAATGCCATTGATTCCTGGACACCTTATACAAAGTAAATATTAAATCTGGAAATCAATAAATCGACCGGGCCCCACGGAGTACGCGTCAAAGTTCATCAAATGTACTATGGGATTATGCTTTCTCAGCTATTTTTTCAAGTCATCTATCAATAAATATTACCAGCGACGTTACTCTGTAATAGTAATCTTATAAAAGAAAAGATAATTGAAAAAATGCCTAGTAAAAGAACGCAACTAGGACTTCTTTCGACAAAAAATGTACTAGGACTTTTGCCGTTCGTAGAAAGAGTTACTTAGTAACCCCATGAAATCAGACTAATTTGTCACACATCTATGTTCCGATTCCCTAGTAAAATAATATTCAGAACAAGAGTACATTGGTAAGTAAATAATAACATAATCAAGCCATAACTATAGGAGCAGTGCGAGCCCGTAGCCCGCAAGCGACATGCGAGGGGGCTCGGAAATTAATGTTTGCATTTAGTAATCACTGTCCATCTTGTGTACAATCTCGTGTCCTTTCTTTATGCCAGAACCACTAAGCTTAGAACAGGAAGAAGCTTAGTACTTTACTTATAATAATACTATCAGGACTTTGTTTTGATATTTTTTTAATAATGACGTTTCATTATCATTCCGTATTTTCATCGAGGATCCATTGATGGATCAAGCAATGGATCCAAGTGGAAGTGCGTCACTAGAAAAGGGAAAATAACGTCGTAGTAGTTCCATTCAGTGAAAATTTTCAGAACAGACTTCCTTGTTTTATATCATTTCGACAGAGTAGTATCTGCGTCTGGAATCGTGAATAATATAAAACATATAATATACTTTAAAATACATTTCAAAAGTTAAATTGCACGTCATTTGGGTACTGGGCGATTAAATGGCGTTCCACAAAATAGAAATATTGATTTATTATTGCAGAAAATAATTTGTTTCTTTCTATATTTCATTGTTAATAACTAATAACGCTTAATTTGTAGCGCTATTGTAGCTCTACGAGATTCCGTAGACCCTCTACGAAACAATGCTTAAAGGATAGTCGGCTGCAATTAGCCTATAAGAAATAGAAGTACCTACTTCATATCCTTTTATTATGCCCTGTAAACGGTTTGACTCTGTAAACGTTCATATTAAAATATTTCTTAGCTTAAGAAAGGGCGCAACAAGGTTAGTCTCATCATTTGAATTTAAACGTTTATTTGCTCTACTAAAACTTTTGTTGTATGTACTTACTGGGTTTCTTGTTTCTTTAAGATTCACCGGGCCGAACGGACCTCCGGGGCCTGCGCCCCTGGGGCCCGCGCCCGGGCCCGGGGCGACGGACACAAACACTCACCTGATGAGCAGTTAAACCGACCCTTTTAATCTTTTTTTTTTTTTTTTTTTTTTTTTTTTTTTTTATACCACTAAGGTGGCAAACAAGCATACGGCCGCCTGATGGTAAGCAGTCACCGCAGCCTATGGACGTTTGCAATACCAGGAGCATTACTAACGCGTTGCCGACCCTGTAAGAACCTCTTCACACCCTTTTTGAAGTACCCCATTCTGTAATCGACAGGGAAAGCATGGACAGGGAGTTCATTCCACAACCTAAGGGTTCGGTGAAGAAAATCCCTCTGGAATCGCGTAGTACGGGACCGGTTTGGTTCCAGCGTGTGAGGATGAATTCCCTGTCGATGGCGAGCGGTGCGATGATAGAAAGATGACGTTGGCATCATGTCGAATAGCTCCTGAGAACACACCCCATTGTACAGCCGGTAGAACACGCATAGGGAGGCAAAATCTCTCCTTAAGCTTAAGGGCTCAATACCGGCTGTAAGCACGGGATAGTATAATCGCGCACTTTACGGATTTTATAAAACATTTTATTCGCCTGGAGGGGCTACAACTTACGATACAGACTCGATGGCTTTTATACGTTATCGGCGCATTATTAAATACTCCTGCACTTTATGTACGTACTGCGTCCTACACATTATTATTTTTTAATACAAAACTGTCTTTAAAACTTTTATAGAGAAGTTCTTACTAGCACGTGTTGCCGTCTTCTTCACAAACAATTCAGTTAAATTGTACAGGTTTTGAAAAACACGCCTTAAAAAATTCTAAATACCAACTGATCAATTTGTATGTGTGTGTAGAATGAGTTAGTATCATATAAGTGCATTTGTTGCAAGCTAAATGTCATTCTATGTACATGGCTAAATAAATAATTTCTATTTCTATTTGTAACTCGCCTTTGTTGAAGCTCGTGTAGCAGTGTTCTGCGAAACATGGCGAAATTTCAGCTACGTTATCAATATGTTTAATAAATTATACTATTATTGGAAGATAAAGGTTTCATTTCTACTTTCTACGAAACAAAGGAACATGGCGGCCTGCGACGTCTTAAGTATTCCGAAACTAATACAACATGATCTTTAAATAAAGGGTAATGAATGTGTAACGGGAAAAGGATTGCAATAAACAGGTATAATGTGGGATTTGCGAGACACAGGTCTGACAGCCGCCGCCGCCATGGCCTAGCGGCCGCCCCGCACGGCACGCACTAGGGACGACAATTATTCCTAAGGTTAATAAGGACTATAAACATTTTAGCAAACTTTCGAAAGGCCTAAGTAAGTAATCAAAAAATTCTTGATTATGAGCGAAAGCGGAAACCGACATTTCTCGCATCGTTCGTAATAGCAGGTTATCAGTGATTTCTATTAATTAAAGAGTTGTCTAATGTGACAATAAATCAGGATTAAGATGAAAACTTAAAATTTGAAACTGTGTGTCCTTTCGCATATTACTCAGAAATATCGAAATAAGCAGGTTCTAATCTCTTCTTTTGGCACTTGGAGGGCGGCATCCGCTGATGTTAATGAGTGGCACAAACTCGCACTTTTTAAAGCCTCTTACCGGTTCGTTTGCTGCCGATTTGACGAAAAAGGATTATTAAACGGCCAAATTTTGTAGAACCAAAGTGAATGTTAGGGTTGTACAAGGTTATTATAGAATTGACAATATATTGTACCTTCGCTGACAAGAGCCCTTCACTTCAAGACTATGGTATCGGTTGAGCTGATGCTCATTGAACTTAATTTTTTTACGTAATAAATAGCTATATGGTCAACAATCAACAATAGACATAACAATATTGTTTACCGACACGTAATACCCTGTAAAATGTAGCCGAAAGAATTGGAGCCGCGCCGACCGCGAGCTCGGCGCTACTTACCCCGCGGTCGCGCTAATATCATTGACATTGGTCTTTCATTTATTCAACATAACAAAAATGTTAATTAATGTTTAAAATTTTAACTATTATTTTACTCAATTCAAATAAGTACAGACTATTTTGAGATTCTCATGCAAAACTTTAAGTGCAAATAATTACAAAATAGTTAAGTCTTCAGATGAATTATGGAGATCATTAACATATTTATACTTAGGTACCTACATTAATAAACATTTTGAATTTTAATTCAATGTGCGTTCAATTCGTAAATGTAGAAAAGCCAAACTCTTCTGTTGTACAGAATTAGGTAGGGGAACCCTATGTCACATTAACATTACAATGTTTTTGTGCAACTCGCTGATTGAAGTGGACTATGTGCTTACAAAAATGATTAGTGGATACTCCGTCCAATTCATTCGGTACAACAATAAAATGGGTGTATGATATGAGACATGTGCAAATTGAATATTATCAAAAGTATTTAAAAACTGCAATGAGCATAATTCTAAGCAAGTAGCTAATACGCGCCAAGTTTTGCGACTAACTAAAGTTCCAACGAAGTGCAGTGAACGAGCGCAGACATCTATAACTGCCGAACTGTAATCACACAATATGCAAGAACTACGTTTGCGCCAACACATTTAATTACTAAGCAGTTTTATTTTATTGCAACTGTAATATTGCCAAGTTGGCATCGAGAAAACTCGGCGTGCTGAAGAGGGCGAAGCGGTAGTCAATCCTGGGCAGAGACTTGGTCTCTGTAAATCTCAAGTCCGGCCCCACATAGAGTATTGCTCTCACCTATGAGCTGGAGCGCAGGCATACCAACTTGGATCTCTTGACTCGATTCACAGACTTGCTATGAGAATTATCGACGATCCCAAGCGGTATCGAGCCCCTGTCTGCGGTGAGATTTCGCCTTCCTACATGTGTTATAACGCTTGTAAAATGAGATTTGTTCCGAAGAATTGTTCGACTTGATGTCTACGGCCACTTTCTACCATTGAACTGCTCGTCACCGGCGGGGTATCCAACCTCACACTCTAGAACAAAATGGTCGCGTACTGCGCGGTTTCTCGAGCTCGAGTTGTAAACTGATCAAGTATTGACTAGGGTTGTCGTTGCTTAACTTGCGTGATCGTTCCAATTTGACCGCACAACGTGACCATCGATCTCCTCAACTCTTATCATTTATCATTATTACAAAGTATGGGGATTAATATCCTTACAGACTGACTATAGTTACAACTGAACGGATCTCATACGAATTCGTTGTTTTCTATTCAAAAATAAAACTGAATAGAGCGGAATAAGAAAATCCAGTTTTAAACTGTTCCAATTTTTAAAAAAAACATATCTACCTTAGATAACTCCAATGCGGATTCACAGAGACTAGTATTTTCTAGCCGCTTGAAAACACACACTAAATATTTTATACTATCGCGTTTTGAACACATTATTACACTTTAATAAGGAATTCTTGGTGAAAACGGGCGTAAGTAGGTACCCAATACCTATCCCATGGACAATACTCATATCTATGTATATGTCTATATAAGCACATAATAATAAATGGTACTACGATATAAGTACTTACTTCAAATTGTATCAAAATTAATTATTTATGTCACGCAATATAAATGGTACTAATAAGTAGAATCCAAAATTAATCAATTTGGTGATCGTGATCAGATTTGTGCGCGCCCCGCATGCTAACGACGGAGCGGCCGGTTCATGGCTTCGGGACCTACCTATCACTTACAAGTGGATAAATATTTGGTGTGCGTCTGTGTAGATGCGTAACAAACTAACTGATTTGACGAGTTAGTTTCCAAAATCGGTGGGAATACTAACAACAGGAGGTCAGGGGTTCGCATCCCGGTCGGGTCATGATGAAAACTGAACTTTTTCTGATTGGCCTGAGTCTTGGATGTTGATCTATACTTATATGTATTTTTTTTATAAAAATATAGTATCGTTGAGTTAGTGTTTCGAACTTACTTTAGGGCTAGCTCAATCAGTGTGATTTGACTGAAATGTAACATTTCGTTTCTATAAATAGATGTTGTGTTAAAATAATCTTAAAACATACCTATTTGTGATTCAACTACATTATTACATAAGATAAATTTAAGATTAAAATGCGTCTACAATTTTACTGTAAAGTAGTTGCTTAGCTAGTTTAAATAACGAGACCCGGGTTCAGTCATCTAGATAGCGAGAGCATCTACTTTCTAATAAGTTGTCTATTAGTACGAGTATGATGATGTCGATCCCTATAAGAACGATCGAGTTCGTGTTCCGATCTCAAGTCGATGTAGATCGAATTGGTTTTGTTCGGAGTCACAATAAGCGCGCACCTGCGACCCCTAATGCCAGATGTCGCTCCAACTTTTGCTCTTTACTGTAAGTATGTATCGGTGAAACAAATAAACCATACACTGCTCTGCTCAATTTTCTGTTTTTCTCAGTTTTCATGTTGAACGAAACGGAACGGAAAATTCGATATTTTGTCAAGAACAAAGTCGCGTTACGTCGGGTCAGTTTTGGTTATCATTCATGATTTTTCATTGACATTCTTATCGTCTCTGCGGGCCGCATTATTATAATATAGTTAGCACAGTCAGCGCCAAAAGTAATTGATCAACTAGACATCAAAAGTACCTTTTTTCGACACACCTATACTTTATACCTACATAGTGGGTCCAACAGGAAACGGTGACTTAAACTTGATATGAGGAGCAATGTGCTCGTGAAATCGATATTAGTTGAAGTTTAATATAGGGGGATCATCCTGCGGCGAAGGAGGCCTCCAGGATTACGCGCCATTGGCCGATCGCCGCTGCGAGGCGACGACGCTTCATTGCCCCTTTTATGAAACTACTTTTTATAAAACGGGATAAATGATAAACCGAATAAATTAAATCTTACAATTTAATTAATAAAACTATTACAATATGTACAAAATACAGCTATAGCTCTATAAATTATCAATATTACAGCGCTATCACGGTAACACTGAGCCTCTCTTCATTCCACACCTTATGTTTAGTCTGTCACTACCTTACACTATCCATTTCATTGTCGCCGTCCTATATTATAAGTGCTAACTAACATTTCATCAGTGAGAGAACACAAGGAACCGAAGTGGCCGGAGCTGGCCCGCGATGCGCGAGACGGGCGCACGTCCCGCCGCCGCCGTAAGCTACACAACTCAAATTCATTTCATAAAATATTACGAGGCGAAAAGAATATCATCTAATACTAAGAACCTGCACGTCGCACCGTGATAGCATGAGACCGCGAAGAAGCTAGCTCGTCTATAGTGATCGTCAGACTGGCATTGTCCACCTGCTATGGGGCAGCGGGGTGACGGGGTCACTCGCGGTAGACGCAGAGCACGATGTAGAAGGGCTGGTCGCGGCGCGAGCGGGCGGCGGCCAGCCGCGAGCGGTACTTGGTGAAGGAGGCGGCGCCCGCGTCGCAGTACACGAGGCTCAGGCTGTTGGCGACGGCGGGCACGGAGGCCAGCGCCGCGGCCGCCGCGTCCGGCTCCTCCGGCGCCAGGTACAGCGTGGCGCCGGCGCAGCCGCCCAGGTACAGCACCGCCTCGAGCCGCGCGTGCGCGTACCACTTGGCCGGCGGCAGCAGCGAGAAGTCGCCCGGCGCCCAGCGCTGCAGCTCGAGCCGCTCCACCGCCTGCAGCTGCAGGTCGGTGCACTCGGCGAGCATGCGGCAGAAGGCGGCCGAGCCGAGCAGCTGGCGCAGCGCGCGCACCGGGTGCTCGGCGGGCTGCGCGTCCAGCCAGGCGTCGGGCGCCAGCGCGTAGCGGCGCCGGTGCCGCGGGCCCGCCGCCTGCCAGGGCACGTCCGGCGCGCCCAGCGCCGCCAGCAGCTGTTCGTAGCGCGCCGGCTGCAGCACGCGCTGCAGGCTGGCCGCGCTGCGCCGCTCCATGTGCGCCTGCAGCGCGGCCCTCGCCCGCGGCGCCATGTACGTGGCCTCCAGCCACTGGCCCAGCAGCACCACGTCGCCGTGCGGCCTGCCCCCCGAGGGCGGCGCCGGCTCGGGCTCCGGCGCCGGCGCCGCCGCCAGGGGCCCGTGGAACCAGCCGTTGATGGACAGGCGCGGCAGCTCCAGCGACAGCACCTCGCCCACCTGATGGAACGAGTCCGAGCCCACTTGGAAGAAGGCCAGCATGTTGTTCCGGGGATGGATCTCGCGCACCACCTGCGTGGGACCCGCCTCGTCGCGCGCCAGCAGCTCCAGCGCGCCGCCCATCGACGGCAGCCAGCCTTGGGAGCTGTCCTCGCCCTCCTGTACCAAACTCATTATTCATTCATTACAGACAAGTATTCTCTCAAAACAATCTAAACCAGGAATTTCCAGTGGTTCCAGTTCCCATGAGTTGGGAACTGGGCCAAGGGTCGACAAAGTCTATAAACTAACGCCTATATTATTTCTATATTATAGTTAATAATTGGCATAAGTTCTTATTGAAACTTTCAAGTTACATCTTTGTTAAGTAAGTTCAATCTTTCATTGTTACATAATATACCAACTTGCATATAAGATTGTCTGCACACATGTTTTGTTGCATTGTTTACAGTTTCCTGCCTGCTGTGTGGTCTAAGTGCTATGCTATATTGGCAGGTATGGGCTACCTTGTGGGGCGCGGGCCGCCAGGGCGCCAGGTACAGGATGAAGGCCACGCGCCGGTCGGCCAGCAGGTCGTCGTGGGGCAGCAGATGGTCGCCGGGCCCGTACAGGGAGCACGACGCCGACACGGAGCGCAGCTCCAGGCCCGTCACTTTCGACACCTAAAGTAGAGAGATAGATATTTTGCACTTCGGAAATAATGATCAAGACAACTATTCATGAACAGCAGCAGTATTACGAGCTTCATTTAAAAAATTATTCTAATCTCCATTCAAAATTCAAATTCTGTTTGAGTTTACGATGGAAGATTTTGTTTAATCATATTATGTAAGGATATAATTTTATTAATGAATGCATGACAATTAAAAAAAAAATGTTGTCTTAATTTGTCCTTATACATATATTTATTTATTTATAATCCTTACCCAACTCATAACATCAGTCTTTAACAGTTCGTAGATGCCCCGTATGCTCCGCTGCCACGTGAGGCTGGCGAGGTCGGCTGTCTGGTGGAACTCGTACAAGTCCATCTTCTTGCGGGCCCAGTCCAGCGTGTTCATGTCGTCCACGATGTTGTTGATGATCTCCGGGTTGTCCAGCAGCTTGTGCAGCAGGCACACCTTGAAGGGCTCACATGTGAATGTAGCTTCATTGCACTTGTGGTCTTTGCTATCTTTCCAATTTGTTGATAACCTATCTATAAATTCTTCAGACTGCAACAAAAAGCCATTGTTTAATATTCAGTAAGCTTTATAAACATAATAATGTTATTAATAAACAAACAAGCAGCAAACAATTTTAAATAACTGACCTTTAATGCAGAATTAAACTTTGGATCATCCATTCTGTTGGCGCGCGGATTGAGCTGGGCGCGCACTGGCCTGCCATTGGGGTGCTCGTCCTCCAGCAGAATGGAATCATCCTCGTAAGGCGACTCCGAGTCTGAGCTGTAGTCTGACGATGAAGAGGAGGAGTAATCTGCTTCTATTTTTTAAAAAAACAACACTTACTTTTGTTTTGTTTGACTTGTTTATAGCAGTTTCATTAAATAAAGCATTTATAAATATAGAAATATTAGTCAGAGAGACGCCTTAATATTCATAACCACATAATTCAATCGTTGTTTTTATTACTCTTATTGGAAGTAAACAGAAAAAAATCGGCGTCGAGACGCCTCTGAGGTTGATTTTCCCGCGCTACACAATGGACGGCAACAATTTATTCTCGCTCACCGCCGCGAATCCTCTTGACCTCATCGGCGGAGGCCTGGTACGAGTTGACGGCGCACACGTCCGAGTCGTCGCTCTCCGTGTCCGAAATCTCGATGACGGCCGTCTCGAGACGGCGCTTGGCGGGCGGCCGCGGCGGCGACTCCGCCGCTCTGTGCAACTCGCCGTTGCCGCCGACGCCATTGTCCAGCGTCGCGCTTGTCGACGACGGTTCCTCGTTCTCATTACCCGGGGAACTCATTGTTTCTTATCGACACTACATAATACGCGAAAATAACAAAAGGAAATCAAAACGATGCGACGCCTAACCTCAAAATTTTGACTGACGTTTGGCGACTTTGGCGTTAGAAAATAGTGTTTCCATCTAGAAATAATAAATAAAGATCTACTATATTTCCAGAGTACTGTGCGGGCCAAATTACTTGCTTTGTAGTGCGGTGCGGGCCAATGCGATTGCGGGCACAAACATGTGCGCCGCGGTGCGAGTGATATTATTTTGTTACCGGTCACCGGTATTTAAAAAAAGTTATAGAAAACGGCCAGTCGTTCCCACAAAGAAAAGAAGGAGAGAAGTGACACGTACTGTCAACTGTCACGTACGTGTCTTGGGTCATACCTAAAAGTCATAATATATAAGTACTTACCTAACCTATTTCGAAAAAGTTAGTTTTCGAGTTTTACATACAAAAATATATTTTTATATTGTAATAATGACAGAACTCATAGTAAATCCCGGGAAGGATATAAGCGAGCCACAATGCCAGTTCTTCGTGCTGAGGAAGAAGCGCCTGTGTCGAATGACGGTGCGCCCGGGACGCCAATACTGCGGGGAGCATGAACCACAACCTCGCACTGAAAATAACAAGGTTTTTTTTTGCTTTATCTTGTTGTCCCTAAACATATAATATCACAAACAAACGCGACTCTCTGACCAAAGTATACCTTTAGGTCAAAATCCCCTTGACTTTTTTCTGACCCAGTAACTGGTTCATAACTATTTGATAAAAATTGGTATGTAGCAGCGATACAATATTTAAGGTGGTACGTTTCGGTCCGCGCGGAAAATTTAATTTTCTTGGAGGTTTTTACAAATTGCATTTCGATCATTGATAGAATTTGGTTTGGCGACAACAAATACAATACATCTACTGAATAATCATCAGATAAATTATAAATATTGGCTCTTCTCATTATGAATGTGCATAATGCACGTTTATAGAGAACAAGATGCATTGTGGACATTCATAATAAGAGCAAATATTTTTAATTTATTTCCTAATTATTCAGCAGATATATTGTATTTGTTGTCGCCAAATCAATTTTCACAAAAATTCTATCAATGATTGAGATGCAATTTGTAAAAAACTCCAAATAATTTGAATTGGACCGAAACATACCATCTTAAAGTGATAGTAATTGTTTCAGATTGACACTCGTATTCCTTGTCCAAATGATCCAAAACAGTAAGTAATTGATTAAGCAGTTATTATTTTCCGATTACTTCCTTCTAAGAATTAATTATAATGTAACCTATCTAATTACAAATATCAAATGTGACTGTCTGATCAAAACTTCCTTAAAACTGACAGTCAATTTAGGCATAGAATGAACATAATATTCAATACATTTTTTATACAACTTATAATAAAGTTCACTGTGGTTTGTTGCAGGAGTTTATTAGCATAGGTTAGGTTTACTGCAGCCCCAATGTGTAATTCTTTTTCTTCTGTCATATCCAGTACATGTTATGCAAGTAAGCTGGAAAAACACCTAACGATCTGCAATGCTCGGCCAATGGAGATGCCTGACTATGTGGAGCATAATGTTAACCTGAAGGCGTCAGGGGATGCCTGTCCGCGGAGGACCCTCAGTCAGGTGCCCAAGGATGAGCTTCAGAGGGTCATCGATAAAGTTGACTTGTTATATGACAGTAAGTCTTGCATAACTAGTTGCAGAAATACAATTTAATTTTAATTCCACATTCAGTCTCAAGCAACTTCTATTTTATTTTTTGTACAACTCTATGTAAATGAGAGTACCAATACACCAACCATAGAACCAATAATTGAAAGAACCAAAAAAGTTTATAGTGATTTTATGGTTTTTGTTATATTATTATAACAGAATATGTGAAGAGGGAAATTGAAATAGTAGAAGAAGGGCCTATCCATCACAGTGTGTTGGCGGAGTTCAACGACCCGTCGCGTACTGAGAGCTCGCGCCGACACCTGCGGCAGGCATCGGCGCTGCTGCGGCTGGCCGAGGGCGCGGGGCTGGTGCAGCCCGACACCTGCTACGTGGAACTGGGCGCCGGCAAGGGTAAATCGAGATTATGCTCAACGTGGAACCATTTCATGGAATGATGATTTGAAGTGTCTGTCTGTATGTTGTCATATCAGGGCAGCTGTCGTACTACGCGCACTGTGCGTGGTGCGGCGCGGGCTCGGGCAGCAGCGTGCTGGCCGTGGACCGCGCCTCGCTGCGGCACAAGCGCGACAACCGCGCGGCGGGCAAGGGCGGCGGCGAGGCGCGGCGCGTGCGCGTCGACGTGGCGCACCTGCGCCTGCGGGAGGCGCCGCTGGCCAGGGAGGCGCGCCACGTCGTCGGGCTCGCCAAGCACCTGTGCGGCGCCGCCACAGGTACGCTGCGATTTTATCCTGTTCCCAGTACTTAGCAACGTCATAATTTCGCTTTTTCTATAAATCATTGCGTTTCTGCAGACCTGGCGTTGCGCTGCCTGGCATCGGCGCGTGCGCATGGGATCGTGCTGGCCACATGCTGCCACCACCGCTGCGAGCCACAAGAGTATGTCGCTGGTGAACACCTATTGGTAACCGATACATCCACACTAATATTATAAATGTGAAAGTGTGTTTGTTTGTTTGTCCTCCCTTCAAGTCGAAAGTAATGAACGGATTGATATGATTTTTTTATTGGGGATAGTTTTAAAGTCTGGACAGTGACATAGGATACTTCTTTTCCCACGGGATAAAGAGATTCCCATGGAAAAAAATATTGTCATTTTCCCTTGACCAAGCGGGCGGAGCCGCGGGTAACAGCTAGTTTTACTATAAACCTGCAGACATTGTTTGAATGTACTAAGTTATGTAATGTATTTGTAATTTGCGTTTGTCTCAGGAGTTGGGTGTGAGCGCGTCGGACCTGGAGGTGATGCTGGGCGTGGTGTCGTGGGCCACGTGCGGCTCGGGGCGGCCGCGGGGCGTGACTGCGGCGCAGGGCGCGACTGCGGCGCAGGGCGCGACTGCGGCGCAGGGCGCGGCGGGCGGGCAGCGCGCCCTGCACGGCCGGCGCGCCAAGGCGCTGCTGGACTGGGCGCGCGTGCGCTGGCTGCGCCGAGCGGGCTTCGAGGCGCGCCTGCGCAGCTTCGTGGCGCCCGAGCGTTCGCCGGAGAACGTCGCCATCGTCGCGAGGCGCCCGTGAGGGCAAGCAAACCACGGTGCAAATGTCATCTCGTTTATTCGTACACATTACCATCTAGACCACTTTCGAGCGGTCTCGGCTCGCGTACAAGCTTAGATCCGCCTTCCACTAAGGAACGAGTTCATCGCTACAGATGAGCGCTAGCCAGTCGCTTAGTGAGAAACGTTTACAATAATCATTTATGAACTATGCTATACACTAGTCGGCCCGCGGCGAGCATGGCGCACGGCGGGGCCGCCGCGGGCCGCCGATATACTATTACAATAAATTAGCGTAAATGCTGGCACCGGCGAACGTGTGTCGCATTCGTCGTACGATTGCGTTTTAGAAAAAAAATGTTTCCAGGAATGCAAACAATTAAAAAATATATTTATTACAAACAAGATTTGTCGATTAAAATAATGTTATCAAAAGCATATTTTTTTATTTATCTAAATTAACCTACATAAAAGAATATCTCCCTCCCTAATATCCCTATTTATTTATAGTCCAGGAGACAGTCGCGGGCCGCACCCGCCGTTGCGACGTGGCACGATTGCGCTGCGTCGCCATACCGAGACAGGTCGATATGAACATTTTATAATACAATATTTACATGTCTCCTAATTACAGGCCCTAATATTCCGTAAGGTGGCAGAACTAGTCAAGTTAAAACTGTTCTAGTCTGCGCGCGATTACAGTACCTAACTTAAATACAATAGTCTTGGGAAAGATTCGTCTAAAGTTCAATTTGCTCAGTAGCTTTAAGAATTAAATTACAAATTTTATACTGTAACTGATATTATCGCACGCACGAAGTACGATCATACAATGGGTATAAAATTGTTTCTACTGATAGACACGTAAAATTGGTACAAGTGCAGTGAAGTGAACAGAAGTGGCATTATTGTCGCAGTGCGGGGGGTCAGTACCCGTAGCGCTCCTGCAGCGACGAGACGACGCCGTTGGCCAGCGACGAGAGGCGGCCGGCGACGCGCGTCACGCCGAGCCGCACCGACTCGCGCACGTCGTCCAGGTCCTGGCGGGGCGCGCGCGGGGAGGGCGCGCCGAAGTACTCGGCCGACGAGATGGCCGAGCTGCCCTGGAAGCGCGCCACGTCGGCGCCGCCGCCCGCGCCCGCCGCCGCGCCGCCCGAATCGCCGAAGAACTGCGCCGAGCTGATGGCCTTCGCCGAGCCGAACTTGGCCACCGCCGTCGCCTCGTCCGCCGGCTCGGCCTTGCGCCGCGCCCGCGACGCCCCGCCGCCGCCGCCGCCCCCGCCCCCGCTTCCGCCCCCGCCCCCGCTCGAGAACATGGTGTGCGTGGCGCGCGTGGGCTCCGGCTCGATGTTCTCCCAGGAGCCGCTCAAGTTGTTCTTGCGGCTCGCGCTCTCGCCGAGCAGCGAGTCCAGCCCGCGGCCGCCGCCGTACGGCTCGTTCCTGCGCCCGGAATCATCTTGTTAAGTGTGCCTGTACAATTAGTTTAGTTAGTGATCCTGGCAACACTCTCTCACCGTATCATGGTGAAGACGGAGTTGAAGTCGTCGATGTCGTCCAGCGGCGCGCGTTGCGGCGGCGCGCCCTCCTGCTCGATGCTGGTCATGGCCGACGTCGCAGAGTGCGACACGCCCCTGCAACACATTACAATCCGTTCAGTACATAATGGCCATATGGTATGACCCGTGTGTCGACATTGGTTCACGTAAAAGCATCTATTTGATGTAATTTAGGGTAAAGTGATATAAAGCGAGCAAAAGGCGTGCACTTACTCCTTGTGCGTGTTGGCGCGGTTGGCGGCGGCGATGCCGAGCCGCTCGCTGGCGGCGTCGTGCGCGGCCGAAGAGGCCGAAGAGGCCGACGAGGCGAAAGAGGCGGGCGCGCGGTAGGCCAGCCGCAGCGACGCCAGCTCCTGCTCCGCCGCCGCCATCGCGGCGCCTGACCCCGCCGCGGCCTACCATTAACAATGTTACATCACTATAAACACATATTAAATTGCAATGTTACATGTTAAGTGTCACGCTAAGAGTGTCTGTACCTCTGTCTTCATCTTCTCGGCCATGATGGCCTCGCGCTCGATGTCGTCGAAGTTGGCGCTGACCTTGGTGGCGCCCAGGCCGCCCTTGCGCGCGCCCAGCGCCCTGCGGGGCGCGCGCAGGGCCGCGGCGGGCGCCTCCGGGGCCCACAGGCGCGCCTCCGAGCTCAGCGGCTCCTGCTTCGCGGCGCCCAGCTGCGCAGACCACACACCGTTTAACTAAGTCACAACTGCTCTGTGACAATAGACACCCAATATTTACACAGCCTAATACATTAGCTTACATTTGGACAGAATTATTTTACAGAACATAAAACTAATAAATCTGCAATGCAAGTCGAGCAATGTTGTCATATCTTAAATGTGGTTAACATATTATAAAATTTTAACTTCATTCAGTGTTTTTTTTTTGTAAAATCAAAAAAATCAAAATATTTACAAAATCCATTTGCTGAACATTAAAATTAGCAATGATAATTAATTTGAAAATTTTCTTAATGTGAGAATAATTTTATTGTCCCTTTGAACCTGACTCACTACCAAATACTAGTAAATTCATAGTATTATTAATTTATGGTGAACGCAACGTTATTACATAGAAGATGTTAAAGTACAATTTGTCAAGAAAATCAAAACAGTAATTTCTTTCACTAATACCTACCTTATTAATGTCAATGATAAAATATGTGTGACGTATTGTGTTTGTAGAGGCATGTAGAAGTCTGTATAGGGTTCAACTAGAGACAACCAGAAGCTAAATATGTACAATTAACAGTTACTACCAGAATAGAATTGTAAGCACCAGAATCTTTTAAATTTCATGGTATTTTCCATTATATGTGGGCACATTGAACTTTATTGAAGTACTGAACAAAGATGGAGTTTCTTGCAGATGTGTCATTAACTTTAAAAATAGTTTTGAGTAACTGGCTGTTGGTAAAAAATAAAATAAAGTGTTGAGGGCAAAATATTAATGGCTCTTAGCATGAGAGCAACACATCCTCCCTGCCCTTCATACTTCATATGGGGAATTTGTGTTCTTTGCATCAACAAAAAGAAATTTCAGAGCCGCCTTAAAGTTTTGTTGCGAACTGTTAACTCCAAACTTAAACAAAATGGCTCACAGATCAGCAAACTGAGTCACCAAGCATACAAGCACACTTTACACAATATAACATCAAAAGCTTTCTTTTATTTTTTGCTAATGCGATATCAACATTGACACAAAATTTAATAATGGCTGTGATTAAAGAAAAATAAATTTGTATGGAAACCGAGTGATTATGGTTCTTTATCAAAATACACTCCACACATTGCTACAACTCATTGATTCAACACTGGAAAAACTGGATAATATTTGTTCAGTGGAGCAGAGCCCTAACAGACGGAACTCAGCTGAACCATGGTGTAATGCGAAAGCACACTTGAAAAACTCACTACTGCTACTCATAAACCAGTCATGACCAGCAGCATTGAATAGCTTAAACCAAGACGCACTGTCAAGGCACTGATGTATTACTGTAATCAATGCATTAATTTTGTGGCACACTGCTGCACAGAGGCCACGTCAGTGTGGTACAGTGTTACCTGTGCAGTGGGGGCAAGCTCATTAGTGTTAGTGTCTGTTGAGTTGCTGTGCTCCGCAAACCAGTCTACCTCGCGCTCCTTTGTCTCTTTCGGCTCGACCGGGGTGGGATCCAGGTGTAACTGGAAACATGTCATGACAATAATTTACATGCTGCACAAACCGAGTAAAACAAATAGTCTTATTATAAAATTCCTTCATACTTTTGTTCCATACGTCTTCATGGCCTGCTCGGACTGGGCGCTGAGCTTGTCGCGGTACATCTGCGCCACGCGTGAGCTGTATTTCTGTCGCGCATCATCCGTCACCAGACTGTGCGTGCGGAAATACTGGGTCTGCATCAACAACATATACATACAAAGTACGGTTCCAGTTAATTTTCCAATTTCAAAATAATTATTTGGGATGCAGCGTACCGCGTTGACGTTCCCGCCCAGCTGCATATTCCTCAGCTGCTTCCATGTCCAGTTGGTGTCCAGCTGCGTGGAGCGCACGAACGTGAGGTGCACGCCGAGACTCCGGTGTACCGCCGAACAGTCCAGACAGATGAACACACCGTACGTCACAGATGACCACGTAGGATTCTTAGCGCTGCAGTCGAAACATACCTGGAGGGGAACGGGATAATAATGTATCGACTGAAAATTTATCACATACACATAGATAAATAAAAAAACGCACTTTATTCGCTGGAATTGATCTTAATCTTTGAAAAACGGCTTCAATATCGCTTTTACTCGGACCCGAGTCAGCCATTTTCGACGTGTTGTCTTGTCACCGCTTGTCACTCAAACAAAAGTCATGAATGAATGACATTTCACATTATTTATCCAGATGAAGTAGAAACGTCACCAATTCGTCTTTTTCTATTTATTTATTTTGGCAATACTTGTTTGTACATTACGGCAACTGTACGATAGATATGGCGGTAGATGTGGGCGGCGCGCGCTAACTCAATAATTTAAAATTGTTAGGTATTCAATGGTGCTAATTCTGTTGTACATTTAACTAGACTAAACTAATTTTGACGACAACAACACCTTTGGTCCTGTCAAATTGACAGGACCAAAGGTGGTGTTGTAAGGTGTCAAAATTAGATTAGTCTAGATAAATGTACAACAGAATGGGGTTAAAAACTGCCTTTTGCTCACTTCAGATGTCGCTTTGTCGAGTGTTCCAAACATTTGACAGCTAGCTGTCATTTTCCATACTATTTTTGTAAACATCATATTTGTTTTCTAAATAATTCCGAAATATGACTCAAAATAAATGTGATGCTGATTACAGAAATTCATAGTATACCTCTGGCTTCAAAAACATATTTTGTGTGTCATATATGCTGCAATTTTAGAGTGTATTATGTAATACTCTTAAGTTATGAAAATAAAACTAATACATAGGTATTCATTTTGTTTTATAACACTGTCATAATCAAAAATCATAATTTTTATACAGATATTTGTTAAAAATTTGTGGTTGAAAAATAGGTTTAGCAAAAACTTTACAAAGGTAATACTCATAGGTATAAGAAAATATTTCCAAGTAATCATGGTCCATTTCAATAGCATATGGATTGGCAGGTTTGATTATTCGGAGATAAGCCATTTTACTACTAGTAGCAGTGATCTGTTATTTACTAAAATATATAAAATCTCATTGACTAGTAGTACAGGAGAAACTGCTAGGATTTTGACATATCCTTCATAATTGTCCATTATATTATCCTGGTAAAACGGGATTGCATCGGGGAATTTTAGAATACTTTATTCGGTTTTTTAAATGTCATCAATTGTTCTGTGCACATTTTGTACAAAATTATAGTTTTAGTATGCACCATATCTTCTATGCCATGGAGAACTGTAAAAACATGCTTGCAGTGTGCTTCTACTCCTTTTTCAGCTGCACATTCACAGTGACTCCACTATCATGCCACTATTATCCATTTTTAACAGAACGAAATAAAGAAGCTTCTTTGTTTAGGCTTTGCATTGCGCATGGAAATAAATATATATTCCTCAAAGGCAACTATGACGGTTATTAAGCTTCTACTTTCATACAGTACAGTAGTGTATCTCCCGTTCAGTGTTGCTTGAAATCTGAAACAACATGTATGTCAATAAATGTCTAATTCTATCTGAAACATTAAATAACAAGGAACAATAAGGAAATCATTAATGTATGGTTTGTTACCTGTCTGCAAACTCTTGAATGTGTAGTTTATAAGAGTGGTGGAAGATTATTGCTGGAATTAATATTTCTGAACTTATACATGTTAGAAATTTCAGGAATATCATCCTCAAGTTCGTCTTCAACTTCGATGAGGTTATTTCCATCGTACGCCTCCAGTCTACAAAAAGAAATTGAAATAAATAAAAAGAACACAGCATAACCTAGGCTTTTTTGCCAATGGTCTTGGCTTTCCGTTTCCGCAGTTCCTCCTTCAATCGTAATTACACTCCAGGTCGCATACATTTCTATGATTTTTAACAATTTACTCTCACATCAAACATAAACAATGAACCAATATGGCGGGTTTTCGGAACACTCAACAGTAACGCCACCTACGATGAGCTTTGAGTTTTTAACCTCATTAGCACCATAGCTTGGTCCTAGAAGTAAAGCTTGAAGTCGAGTTTCAAATGCAGACTCTTAAAATTAAAATTTAGTGAATATAATAACAAATAGACAAAAATATGGGTGTAAAATGTAACATTTTAAAAATTCTTTGTACAAAAGCATCCAAGCAAGCAGTACAAAAGTACCCATTTGTGTCTGTGTGACTGACATTTGAAAGTGTGCGTTTTTGCCACGATTTCTGCTATGGAATGTTCTGTCTGTTATGTCTGTGCAAACAATAGAGTCCGCGCCACGAAAGAAGTCCCGCGGCGAAAAACTGAACTACTGTCATATAACATTACATACATACTTTTTAATCCTATCCTACCCTCATTTTACCTTTACCTTAGCTAACAGCGCCACGTCTAATGGGACTTCTTTCGTAGCGCGGACTCTACAATCAATACTGCTTGCAACTCATGTGCTTACAACATACAACGCACAGACATGAACGTTATTTTATACGTTTGTGAGTAAAACCAAGGTGCTGCAACGGCTGCAAGCGATAGGTGGGCGCGCAGTTTTGTCAGCTTGTCTATATCTAACGGGGGAACACGTGAACGACGAGCTGGCACCCGTAACAAATAAAATAAGTAAGTGTATGGCCTCTTTGTGCCCATTATGCTAGCTCTACGCTCTCGCGAAGTTGACCGAAAACGATAGAATGGATTTGGATTTCGTTCTACCTCGTCTACACTTTTCTTTTATCTTTCAACTTCGTGTCTACATAACGTCACTCTACTCGTAAAATTTACATAGAACAATATAGGTATTTGGGTATATATTGGTGTTCGCCCTCTTTACACGCTTGCTCTTGGAGACGCTTGTCGAGCCTTGGCAGGTGTGTAAAGTTGTAAACCCGGCAATACAAGATTATACCACAGGATAATACCACAGCACTGCTACATGGCAATTTCAATTCAAGTAGCGACTAGCGACAAAACAAATAGAACAGCAGTTTTTTTTGCCCAAAAACAAAATTAAAAGTACCTGTACCCTATACGGATAATTTCTTTTTTTATAATGCAAATAAAGGCGACATCTTTTTTGTCGTGTTGTTCTTTGTTGTTCTCTGGGCTCTGGGTAAACTTTTTCACAAAACTGCTCTTTTTATTGAAAATCTATAAAAAAAAATTGTCTATGGTAGTACTCTTTGATGGTTGTCGAGTTGAATAGAAGGACGCATGCATGCTATATTTTCAAAAATAAATCAAAAGTAAATATGTACCTAACTAAAATTTGCATTTAGTTAATAGAAATATACAAGGTCTGTGAATCGTCATAAGCAATATGACAATGAGGAAAAAGTAGCTTTCGGCTCATTCTTCAAGAAGGAAGTCGAGTTGTTTTTACTCGATCGCGATAAGTGCTCAATTAGCCATGTCTACGTGCCCGACTCTTCAGGGTGGCGAGTGAAAGTTTCGGGATTTACTATTGGAGGCTGGAGGAAATGCGTTGAAGTGTGGAGCGAGTATTTTTAGTGACGTTATAGGACAGTACCGTGAATGGAAAACGTAAATTACCAGCCGAGCGGCGAGGACATTGAGCGGGCGCTGATGGACCTTGGGCCGCTGCTCGGCGTCAACGTGAAGGAGGAGACGCCCGACGAGCTACCCGACGCGCCCGCGCCGCCGCCCGCCGATCGAGATGTAAGGCCGACACACATGTAAACAATAGAAAGTTTAAAAACATGGAGAGAAATCGACAGTTTTCTGAAGTGCTTTCTTTTATTGCCTTTTTCCCTTCGGCACTTGTGTGTGAAATGCAGAGTTTGACTTTCAGATTTTTATTAATTTAGTACAAAATGTGTGGCAAGTTTTGAAAGTTTCAAAGAACCTGACTATTTCCTCATACAAAAAAAAACCTAGCTTATACAAAAACTTCTTAGGTTCGTTTTGAATAGGCTTCATATAATACACAATTTTTATTTTCTCATTTATGTATTTATGTACTATGTCAGCCTCATAGGGAAGTTGTAGGACAAACTACTCGATGCCCATCATTGCAATTGACACAAAAATGTATAATTTTCTTGCAACACCTGAATGAGAGTCCCTTGTTAATGTTTGTGTCTCATTTGTGGAAACAATATGAGTCATATCGGCCCTACTCTACTAACA
The DNA here is from genome assembly GCA_905163395.2 of Endotricha flammealis. Lineage (NCBI taxonomy): Eukaryota > Metazoa > Arthropoda > Insecta > Lepidoptera > Pyralidae > Endotricha > Endotricha flammealis. The sequence goes on along the minus strand of LR990871.1, from coordinate 147,618 downwards.
AGTTAGTTACTATTCAACAACTCCAAATTTTTCATATTTTTTTATGCCTTTCCTAACTAATATTATAAACGAGAAAGTGAGTTTGTTTGTTATTCCTTCACGGCTTGACCAATCAGCTGATCATTATGAAAATTTGTATACATATTGTCAGGGGTACAAAGCCCAATATAGGCTACTTTTATCCTGTGAAAGTATGTCATTCCAATGGGAAAATTTTTTTTCTACAATAGATGGCGCTGCAATTGCGATGTCGGCCAACAGATGGCGCCACAAGTCCCGCTATGGGTTGTTTTGTTGTCAAATGAGATCTTTGTCATAAAACGAGCGAAGCCACGGGGAAAAGCTAGTTAGTTTAAAGGATTTGTTTGAATGTTTGAACGGAATGCACAATATTCCAGGTGGCAGCAGGCGAGGGCGCGGGCGAGGGAGCGGGGGAGGGCGGCGGCTTGGAGGGCGCGGGCGCCGACTCGCTGGCGGCGGCGCGGCTGTCGCCGGCGGCGGCGCGCTGCGTGCTGTGCGGCGCGGCGCTGGCGCAGACGGACGGCACGCCCAAGCTCATGGAGTGCCTGCACTCGGCCTGCGAGCCCTGCCTCCAGGCCAAGCTGGACGAGCGCCAGGCGGCTTCGCGCGACTTCCTGGGCGCCGAGCGCGTCACCGTGCTGTGCCCCGTGTGCCGTCTGCAGTGCCAGCCCGCCAACATGATCGACCAGCGCTTCGTCATTGAGAAAATGGCCAGTGACCAAGCTGGAAACAGTGGTACTTTCCCTTTCTATTCCACTATGTATTCTTATATTTATTTTATAAAAATAATAAATAAAATATTTATACAGCTAGAGTAACATTAAGTAACAGTATAAAAACAATTAATGTAAAATTATAACATTATGTGCTGAGCTGGGAAAAACCTGTGTTTCAGGCGGTAAAAGATCTAATATAAAAAAATAACAATAATTACTTTAAATATTATACAAGTGTAAAAGGTATAGAAGCCATACAAGTATATTAAAAATTTATAATAAATTTCAATGTAGTAGTATTTTTAGGTGACTTTCACTTTTTCGATGGTCATTAATTCCTCTGTATATTTGTAGGACATATTGAGTGCTGTTTGAAAAGCCTTTTTACAATGATATGGTACTAGCTTCTGTCCCCGGCTTCGCCCGCGTGGCCTACCATATCAATTTGAATATTGGTCTTCAGAAACAAATTCCGGTCCGGTTCGGTCTGGTCCGGCACGGCCCGGTACGGTACGGTTCCAACCGGTCCGATCAGGTTCGATTCGTTCCGGTCCGGTCCGGAAGTTCCCGTCCGGTCCTTCCCGTCCGGTCGTTCCCGTCCTTATAAGGAACCTACATATGCCAAATTTGGAATCTCTAGACCCAGCGGTTTGGGCTGTACGTTGATATACCCTCGCAACTACGTTTGCGTAAATCTCGCTTTCCCGTGGGAATTTTGAAAAATCCTTTCTTTTTTAAAATAAAATAAAATAAACAAAATCATTTATTTTGCAAGTAGATTTACAGGAAATACTTTCGCACGACAAAAAATTTTTTTTATCCTACCTCACTTCGACGTGAATGGCCTATTGAGAAGAAGTGCCGCAAGAAACTCAACAAACAGCCTTTTTTGAAAGCCAATATAAATAATTATTTAAAAGTAGATAGTTTGAAGTTTTTAATACATTGCAAAATAAGTATTGTTTGGTACAGAGGAGCAAATTACTATGACCACAAATTTTTATCTTTAAAATAATCTTCTACTTTATAATAACCTTTTTTCATCAAGCAACTTTTGATAGTTGACTTAAATTTATGCAGAGGCAAATCAATAAAACTTTGTGGCAGCTTGTTGAACATTTTTATGCTTATACCTATAAAACTATTACCAGTCTTATGAAGTCTGAGGCTCGGAACAGCAAACTTACGTCTATTTCTGGTGTTGAAGCTATGGTAGTCTGCATTTTTTTGAAAAACATCATAGTTTTTGCGTACATACAAAATACAATCAAAAATGTATTGAGACGCCACGGTTAGTATGTTAATTTCCTTAAATAATTCTTGAAGCGAGTCGTGTGGTCTAAGTTTGTATATGGCACAAATGGCTCTTTTTTTGTTTCTCCATATAAACTTTGGCACCCCATTTCGCCCCTTTAGGGGTGGAATTTCAAAAAATCCCTTCTTAGTGCTCCCCTAGAATACTCAAGAAACATTCTCTCCCAATTTCAAGTCTATAGGTCCAAGGTTTTAGGCTGTGCGTTACCTGTCAGTCACCCTATCACGGTATTGTTCTATATGTATAGATAGATTAAGGGGGTAGATACATAATTTGGCGTTTAATCTGTTATTATAATAATTAAATCTTTATTTCAGACCACATAATATGACAGTATATAAGTACTCATATTATGACCCATAAAATTGTATTCTTGTAAATGTAAGTAAAATGTACACAATATGAGAAAATTATGTAAACCATGAGCTTTAATATATATATATGTCTGCAATCAAAAACACAAATTTATGTATTCATTATATTGTAAACATTAAATTCGACTATCAATACTATAGCTTCGAAATTTGAATTTTGACAATCACCGAAAAGTCATTGATATTTGTCCCTTTCACTTTACTTAAACAGCAAAATAATTTACCGCCGTTTTTCATCGTTTATAAGTAAGGCTAAGCGCACACTACGAATTCGATTTATAACTGCGAAATAAAATACTGGTATAAAAAGTTAAGATAAGTAATAACTAAGTTTGTTTATAAAACACAAAAAGTCGTATCCTTTTATTCAAAATTATGTTACTTATCATTACCATCACTAACACAACTCCAGTGTCTAAACTTAATCAATACCGAGCGTATCCACCTTCGGCTGCAATAACAGCTTCTAGCCGGTCCCGCATTGAGTTTACCATGAAACTATATTTCTGTGCCTCTAAATGAATTCCAAACAAATCTCATGGACATTATTTTTTTAATTTTGAGTCGTTCTCGCTACTGATGTATCCCAGTTTAGTTCAGACAGATACTCCATCCTTACATAAAATAACAATTTTATGTTTCCAATGGTCACTTATTTGATACATTACTGTTCTATCTTCCTTGGATTGACAAATTACTGAAACTGTTTAAATAGAATATAAAACAATTCAAAAATAATAATATTTCACGGCTTTGAAATAGAAAGCTTTGTAGTATTTATTACATTGTAATTATGACTGTTTAGAACTTGTGGCTGGCAGGTTACATTATAAATCAGGATGATGGAGTTCGGCACTTTTGACAGTTCGCATTCTTTCATGTGGTGTATTACTTATTTATGATTATGTAGTTGTCTCTAAGTTAATGAAGTAACTATGGATACATATTATTGCACTTGTCTGTTTACCAAGTAATGTTGAAATAGTTGGATACTCTGCTGCAGGCGCAGTGAGCGGCGAACAGCAGTGCAACAGCTGCGAGGACACGGAGCCCGCCACCAGCTACTGCGCCGACTGCGCGGAGTTCATCTGCGACAACTGCGTGCACGCGCATCAGAGGTCACTGCGAACTCATTTTGCGGCAAAATGAAATTCCTAATTTACCTTGTGGATTGTCTCTAACACAAACAGGTTACTTTGATTGTGTTTGTTTGTTGGCGGCAGGCTGAAGATAACGAAGGACCACACGATCAAGTCGCGCGAGGAGGCGCTGTCGGAGCTGCAGCAGGCCGCGGCGCGCGCCGCCGGAGACATGTTCTGCCGCGAGCACCCGCTGGAGCGCCTGGCGCTCTTCTGCGAGACCTGCGACCGGCTCACGTGCCGCGACTGCCAGCTGCAGCACCACCGCGACCACAAGTACCAGTTCAGCACGGAGATGGCGGCGCAGGCGCGCGCCAGCATCGCCGCGCTGCTCTCCGAGGTGAGCTACAAGCGCGTGCTGCTCGGCAGCGCGATGAAGGTCATCCGCGACCGGCAGCAGCTCATCGCCGACAAGAAGAAGGCGCTCGTGCACGAGATCACGCAGACGGTGGTCAAGCTGACGAACGCGATCAACACGCGCGGCAAGCAGCTGGTGCTGCGGCTGAACGAGGTGTGCGACGCGAAGCAGCGCACGCTCAGCGAGAAGAAGGAGGCGCTCGAGCAGCTGGCGGGCGTGACGGACCACTGCGTGGGCTTCGTGGGCGGCGCCCTGGCCCACGGCTCGGACGCCGCGCTGCTGCACAGCAAGCGCCTGGTGGGGCTGCACCTGCAGCGCATCAAGGCGCGCCGCGCCGACATCCCCAACCCCGAGATCCCCGTGCGCATCAGCCTGGCGCTGGACAAGCTGCCGGAGCTGCTGCGCGTGCTGGGCGGCATCGGCGCCATCGTCGTGGACGGCAAGGTGGACGGCGGCGCGGGCCCGTCGGCGCCCCCCGCGCCGGGGCCCTCCGCGCCGCCCCCCGCGCCGCAGGGCCCCTACCAGCCCGCCGCGCTGGCGGGGCCCTCCGCCGTGGTGGCGCTGCAGCACGTCGCCATGCACCAGGTACGCCCGCCGCGCGCTCGCACCCGCCCCACTGCGCCCGTTCGCACCACTGATTGCTCTGTGACGTATGTGTGTTGTTACATGTCTCAGACGTTGGCTCGGTACCAGGTCAGTCATACACGAGAGTAGTTCTGTCTTCTGTGTAGTGGTCTATGTTTTGTTTTGTCGATATTTTCGTCGGATCGCCATTCGAAATATATTAATCGTTTCGCTTTCACTCTTCCTAATTCCTTTAGTAGTACGGCATGCTCCGTGTCGCGCATGTGTAGCGTAATAATGTGTTTGTCGGTCACCTCGGCCATTGTTCCGTGCGGTGTGTGTTGCAGTCGTACGTGCAGCAGCAGCAGCAGCAGGCGGGCGGCGGCTACCTGCCGGCGCTGGGGCTGCGGCACGCGCGCCCGCACACGCCGCTGCGGCACGCGCACGTCACCTCCACCACGCACCCGCACCACCTGGCGCCGCACGGTGAGTCTCTCTCTCTCTCTCTCTCTCTCTCTCTCGCGTATCTGCAATGTCGTCCTCGTCGGTCGGCGTGTCGCGGTGTCTCTCAACCGCCCCGTGTGTTCGCAGGCATGAGCGAGATGAACCTGCGCGGGCTGCTGGGCGCGGCGGGCGCGCGCGGCCGCCACCCCGCGCCCCACAACATGCACGCCGCCTACCAGCAGAGTGAGTGCGCTGTCTCTCCGTCCCTCTCGCTCGGGGCCAAGGCAGGCGCGTGACTCGCCTCGTGTGTTGGTTGCAGTGATGGGCGCGTACGCGTCGGGCGCGTTCGGCGCCGCGGCGGCGTGTGCGTCTGGCGGGCGCCGCAGCGGACAGCCGCGCACGCCCTCCCCCGCGCCGCCGCACCTCTTCCCGCAGCTGCCGCAGCCCGCGCCGCAGCCCCAGCCCCAGCCCCAACCGGCCAAGTGGCACATACCGCAGCAGGGGATAGCAAATGGTATTCTTATACGAGATCAATTTCAATTCTCTGACATCCTTATGTGGAATTTGATAATATTTAATGTGATAATGCTAACGAGATTTTTGTCATGTTTCCCAAGAGCATCCTTAATCCTGTACCAATGAAGTCCCAATAAATCTAGCTTACATCGTTCGCATCAACGCCAAACCCAAAATTCTTCAAAAAGGAACGTACAAGAAAGCCGTTGAAGCGGGGGTTGCGAAGCGAGCCGAGGAGCCGCCGAAGCGCCGCCGCCACAAGCCGCCGCCGGAGTTGCGCGCTCCCGAGGCTCACGCACGCAAGTCCCATTCCTATCCTTGTCCTTGGTAACTGCCGCCGTCCGGCGTCCGCCCCCGGCGCGGCGGACGGCGGCCTGAGAGTGTGGTGTGCGGTGCGCAGGCGCGGCCAGCGCGGAGCCGAGCGGCGGCGGCGTCGGCGCCGAGTTCAAGATCACGCTGGCGCGGCCGGCGGGGCCCCCGGCGCCCGCGGGGCCCCGCGCGCCCGCCCTCGTCACCTCCACCAACCCGAAGACGCCGAGCCCCAGCCTGAACGTGAGTGCCGCGCCCGACGACGCCCGACGCGACGCCCAGGGCCCGCCTGACGCTTGACGCTGCTCCGCAGGGCGGCGCCACGGAGCTGGACAAGGTGTGCGCCGAGTCGGTGCAGGACCTGATGGCCACCATCGCCAAGCTGGACTCGAACGGCGTGGTGGTGGTGGCGGAGCCGGCGCCCTCGCCCGCGCCCGCCGTCGTCTCCAGCACCGACCGGCCGGACCCCAACGAGGACTGGTGCGCCGTGTGCATGGACGGCGGCGAGCTCATGTGCTGCGACCGCTGCCCGAAGGTGTTCCACCAGTACTGCCACATCCCCACCATCGAGAAGCTGCCCGACGAGTCGGAGACCTGGCAGTGCCTGCTGTGCGTCAACTTCGCCGCACTGCCGCCGGAGCCCGAGACGCCGGGCGAGCTCTCCGGCCGCTCGCGCCGGCTCGTGGAGCGCATCACGCTCGAGCTGTACTGCCAGTACGAGCCGAGCCTCGCCTTCCGCGAGCCGGCGCCCGGCGGCGCGCCCGTCTCCTGCCTCGACGCCATTCGCGCCAAGCTGCAGCCGCACGCGCACAACTGCTACACGGGCGTCGCGCACTTCGTCGCCGACTGCCGGGCGCTCTTCCGCACCGCATGCGCCAACCACCCGGTGAGACCGCCCACCGCCATTCGCTCACTCACTCACTCACTCACTCACTCACACTTACCATCTCATGTGCAACGCGCGCCTCGTTTGCAGCCGGACTCGACGATGTACAAGGACGCCAAGCGGCTGGAGGAGTTCTTCGACGCGCAGCTGCTCAAGTGGCTGCCCGAGTACGCGTACTGGAACGGGGAGGGCCCGCCGCCCGCCAAGCGCGCGCGGCAGGAGTGACCGCGGGGCGCGCCGGGGGCCCCCGCCGCGCCCTCGCCGGGGCCCCCCGCCGCGCCCTCGCCGGGGCCCCCCCGCCGCCTCGCCGGGCCCCGCGCCCGCCATGCCGCCGCCGCTGGCGCACCACCCCTTCTACTCGCACTACTGGTGAGGCGGGCCGAGTGCGCTTGCCGCGATATGGGACGAATGTAGAGAAAAACTCGTCACGAAACAATTTTACATTCATGTAATTACAACTTTTATAAAGTATCAGATAAATAGGTATATATTGGTATACACGATAATTCAAATCGTGTCGATTCAGTGGAGCGAAATGTCTAATGTTTAATTATTTTTATTTACACGCTTTTTATTGTTAATTGTAGTTAGGAGAACTAAATACACTACATGGACATTGAGACTTTCTGTTTGCGGCGCCGCGCCCCGTCGCGCAGGCGCCGCCTCTGTGATAATCGAATATCGTTTTGTTGTTGGAGCTCGCGTCGCGCCTGCGTCCGTTCAACTTTGTTTGAGGTACGGTGGGCGGTGTTCATTTCTGATCGACAGGGTAGTATTGCTGTGCTGCATTTTTTCTACAAAACATCACAAAAGTGAATTGTGCGCCAGCAATGTGCCGGCGTGCTGGGTGGGGTGCCCCTGGACCCACTCCTGCAAATTTAATTTATCTATAGTTTTCCTTAATTTGGTTATGTATTGTGTAGTCTCAGCAGAACATGAACCGTTTTGCAGGTGCCAACACTTGTCCGGGGACACATGTGATACTTTGCGTAAATATAATTAATTTACGACGGCGAAGTCACTCGGCTTATATGATAGATTTTGTTTAAATACGACTCGTTCTCTTGCGACAAACATCATCCACAACGTGCACGCAAGTTAATTACGTCTGTATTCTTCGGTGCGTGTATAGATAGATTGTGATACAAACACACTTGTTCGGGAACCGGGCACCCGCTCATAATCCGTTGTTGTACATAATTGTTGAGAAAAATTCTATGAAATTAAGAGCTGTGAAGTGTATGGTGGGTAGCAATACAGAAATTCTTGTTTGTCAGTTAATTATGTTGACGATTTTTCTACTCGCTTGGATCATGTTATGGATATACCATCCATTTATTGCTAGGTGTGGCAGCATCATTTCGGCGGACACAGAAGTAGGCGCCGCTTATAAAAAAAAAAATGGTTTGCTCAGTTCTGCGCGGCAGAAGACGCGGCGGGCGATACTAGAGTTATTATAATATCACAGCAAATGATAACTAACTAAATTATTTATTATTATAACAATATAACTACGTGAGGCTCCCCGCCGCACTATGGAGATTGTGTCAGCTCTCTCGTAATTATCTTAAATTGGTTTATATTTTAATTAATATATGACTGGATGTCATCTGTTCTCATTGAAATCTCGTACTAAGTGTAGCAGATTTGTCGTTATTGTTGATCGATGTCATAAAGTAGATCGTACCATTTAATTGTATGGACATTTGAATAATCTCCAATTAAGTATTATTATATTATTAGAAATAAATTTCATTTATTGGGAGCGTGTGGTGTTTTAATTATTGTACCTCTCTTCGGCACGAAAGCCGGACGCCGCTGGCAACACATCGCCGCCGCAGTGCCCTCGACTCGAGGCAGCTCGAGCGCCACTCGCGGGCCGGCCGTCTGCCGCGACACACGGCTGTGCACTACTTTACACTACCTATACTATTTTGTTGCGTGTTAATTGCACACCATACAAGAATTATTTTTGTACAGTCTTGTTACTTTGTTATTTCAAATCTCCCCATCGAGGACTAACGTACTTGCAGTTACAAAGGTGAGTGGCCGCTAATAAGGTTAATGCCCTGCCAAAACAGAGTCGCAAATGTTTCATCGAATCAAACTGAAACTCGATGCACTCTTATTGACAGTATTTTACCTACTTCATCGCCGCCGCTTTATTCCCACTGATTGACTGTACAGTTAATAAGTAAATAGGGTCATTTAATTCGTCCTTGCTAATTATCCTGTAAAATCACACCGTACGGCAACTACCTAGTAAATTAATTCTGCTTTACGTTAGGTTGCTTTTGGCAGAACCGGTTGTCGCGAGCATAAAATGCAAGTCGATTGGCATGATAACCACGATATACACCCGGTCACCAAGGTCACCGTTTCGCATTTCATATTTCCTATTAATTTTGCAATAATTTACGAAAAAAAAAAACTGACTAAAATCAATGGGTACAAAAAATACCTAAGTATTTGATCAACTTTTCTATTAGGAAAAAAAAACTTTTTATTTGTCTCAATTATTTTTTAAGATTTGTTTTTTTTTTTACATAAATTTTGTCAATTACATTGTTATCAAAATAAAATAACAATGTAGGTACATGGACAGTTGACTCTATAGTCGTGTGGTAATCGATATGACGGGCGTATTGAACTCATGTTATCATTGTTTTTATTTGTTATTGGGACAATGACTCCCTTATCAGTCGGAGATTGCGCCGATGAAGTACAAATTACTCGTCTTAACGATAGGTAGGCAATGTACATTAATAAAAGCTAGTTCAGTTTAGGCGTGCGCGATGCGGCTGATCATCCTGGACGACGCCAGCGTGGTGGCGGACTGGGCGGCGCGCTTCGTGCTGCAACGCATCACGCAGTTCGCGCCGGGGCCCGGCCGCCACTTCGTGCTGGGGCTGCCCACGGGCGGCACGCCGCTCGGCATGTACCGGCGGCTCATCCAGTTCCACAAGGAGGGGCTCGTCTCCTTCAAGCACGTGACCACCTTCAACATGGACGAGTACGTGGGCCTGCCGCGCGACCACGCCGAGTCCTACCACTACTACATGTGGAACGAGTTCTTCAAGCACGTGGACATCGACCCGGCGAACGCGCACGTGCTGGACGGGAACGCGCCCGACCTGGTCGCCGAGTGCCGCCGCTTCGAGGAGCTGATCGCGGCGGCGGGCGGCGTTCAGCTGTTCGTGGGCGGCATCGGGCCCGACGGGCACATCGCCTTCAACGAGCCCGGCTCGTCGCTGGTGTCGCGCACGCGCGTCAAGACGCTGGCGTACGACACGCTGGAGGCTAACAAGCGCTTCTTCGGCAACGACCTGAGCAAGGTGCCGCGCCAGGCGCTGACGGTGGGCGTGGGCACGGTGATGGACGCCAAGGAGGTGCTGATCCTGATCACGGGCGCGCACAAGGCGCTGGCGCTGGCCAAGGCCGTGGAGGAGGGCGTCAACCACATGTGGACCGTGTCCGCCTTCCAGCAGCACGCGCAGGCGCTCTTCGTCTGCGACGAGGACGCCACGCTCGAGCTGCGCGTCAAGACCGTCAAGTACTTCAAGGTCAGTCTCCCGTCAATCTCTTTCACGCCGCAGCTGTATGCATGCACACACACTAAAATTAGATACTTACTACTCATCTGGGTATCATAACCGCATGTTCTTATCCTTTGTTGGCTTACTTTAACTAACTCAGTGGGTATCTCCAGGGATGTTATAAATATCCATTATCCCGTTTCAAAAATCATTACGAAGAACAATATTTATGTAATGAAGTTAGTTTTAATTATGTACAATTTCATTTATTAGCTCCATAATATCCCTGGTGCATAATTCAATTGACGTGTGTGTGTGTGTGTGTGTGTCTGTACCGTGCGTGTGTGTGGGCAGGCGCTGAGCGACGAGCACCAGAAGATGATCGCGGACGCGCCCGTGGAGCTGCAGCACGCCTACCACTGACGCCCGCGCCACACGGCCACGCTGCATTCGCACATTCCTCTCGTCTTAATAGTACACGCATTCCTCAATACTTATAATGCTAATAAGCCTTTGTCGTGTTTCTTAGTCAGAAAATGAATGGTTTTTTCATTGATAGTAAAAGGGTCAATTCATATTTGAACTAAACCAGAGTATACTACGACAAAAATTTCAACTTGATACCGCCACGTATTCCTGAGGAAAAGGTCTTGACAGACAGACAGACGGACAACAAAGTGATCTTAGAAGGGTTCCGTTTTTCCTTTTGAGGTACAAAACCCTAAAAACAATTGACCATTATTTTAAAATATAATTTATTTCAAGGTGTTGGCTGTAGAATGTAGGCTAGTGGTCGCGATTATAGTGCGGGAAACCGTTGTTGCAGAGCCTCATGGCGGAGCACAACAAGCTGCTTGAGATCCGGCGGTGAGCCCCGCGTCGCACCGGGACACTACATTATAGTTTATTTTTGTAAAATGTTATTTTTTTTATTAATTATATACAAAATTTATACAAATAAAAAAAGACAATTATATTACATACTTAACAGTTTTATTGAAATGTACAAAAGTTCCTATTGGCTAAGAGCGCAAGAGTGGCAGTTGTCGTCACCAGAGCGGCTGCTCGCCGCCGGCGGCGCGGCAGAGGCGCGCCAGCAGCGCCGCCAGCTGCAGCGGCGCGCCGAGCCCGTCGGCCACGCGCATGTGCGTGAGCCCGATCTCGCGCACGAAGGCCAGGCGCAGCGGCTCCGGCGCCTCCAGCGTCTTGCACACGCGGAAGATGTTGCTCACGATGTCCTCGGCCGCGTAGCCCAGCTTGCACAGGTTCGCGATCACCTTGTAGGCGGCGTGGATGTCCTGCCTGATGCACGCCTCCAGCATGCCCTTCACCAGCATGGGGTGCGGCTCGTCGCACACCTTGAACACGTTGTCGGGGCTGACGTGGCCGAAGCCCTGCGCCGTCGACTGCAGGTTGTTGAGGGCGCAGCGCAGGTCGCCCTGCGCCGTGAACACCACCGCGCTCACGCCCTCCTCGGTGTACGACAGATTTTCCTTCTGGCACACTTCCAACACCTGCAATAAATTATATTATGCACTTAATTATGTATTCCGTCATAAAAAATGTAGATCTGCTGCTAAAATGCTTAGAAATCAAAGATTAAGACATTCCCCCATTCATAGCTCATGTCTTTCAATGACTTGACCAGTTTGGTAGCTCTCCATTGAACATTCTCAAGTAGAGCTATTTATTTCCTTCTTAAAAAGCTTTTTATCACTATGCTGACTATAATGTTTCCCATTTGAAATGAGTAGGTAGACCAAGGTCCTTGTTTGATTCCACTGAAGTCAGCCGCTGATTTCTAAGATGATAAATAATTATTAGAGGGTTGTATTGTAAGCCCTAAGCATAAAACTACAACTAAGATATCATCCAGCCTTTTTTCTTACCCTAAATTTGACTTGACATTGGAAATTGGGACTGTTAAAATGTAATATGATTGATTGTGCTGCCAATCATACATACCTTAGCAAGTATCTGGCCATCTGTAAGCCGTGAGTAGCGCAGTACTGCACAACGTGACTGGATGGGTTCTATGATTTTCTCACTGTTGTTGGCCGCGAGCGCAAACCTCGTGGTACTGGAGTACAGCTCCATGGTGCGCCGCAGGGCTTGCTGTGCACCTTCTGTCATGCTGTCTGCTTCGTCCAGAATTACTATTTTGTGACGACCCGGAGGTAATGTGACCTGCAAGAAAAAAATAATGTCAATAAGGCAACCTTGTTGGACAGAGTAGAATGTAAGGACGCAGTAAAGAAATGGTTGTTGGGTCTGACTTATGATGACACGGAAAAGCTGATCACCAACTAGTTATCTCTGGTTACTCTACATATACTTTGTTTAACTTTCAACACACACACCTTTTTTATCGGTATTGTGTTTGTAAATTAACTCATTTTGTAGATTATAGTATAAATTCTAGTTGTTTCTCTCATAATATAATATTGTGATAAGATTTTAAGAAATTGTACCATGGAGGGAGATCTCATGTCCTGCAATAAAGGTTTTACCTAGTTTATGCATCAGTCTCTCACAAATCAACAAATGGACTAAAATGTATTTCTTTAGTTTTAGCTGTTTTTGTGGTAGAAAAATAAAGCTTATTTATTTATTTATTCTATTTTGATGGACCACTGTTGATATTAGAATTTAAATATAGGTATCAGTACTTTCTGTTGGGCGAACATCTTGATCTTGTTGCGCACGACGTCGATGCCGCGGTCGTTGGACGCGTTCAGCTCGAGCACGGCGTCGCGGAAGGCGGCACCGAGCAGCGCGCGCGCCAGGCACAGCACGGTGGTGGTCTTGCCCACGCCGGGCGGGCCCGCGATCACGACGTTGGGCGCGTTGCCGGCGCGCGCGAACACCGCCAGCCGCGACACCGTGTCCTCGTTGCCCACGATATCCGTGAACACCTGCGGCCGGTACTTCTCTATCCACGGCAGGTGCGCTGTGCTCTTCGCTGAACTTTTGCTTTTACTCAGTTTCGGCGCCGCATCGTCCACTTCCATTATAGTTACATCGTCATCTGACATTTTGAATAAACTTACTACTGTGAAAAGTTCAATCAAGACAAACTACATAACAAATTATTATTTTATAGCACTAATAGCGAATAATCCTTTGTTCTGTAATCTGAGGAATAATTTAATTCATTTATAAAAACAACTTAAAACCAAAGACTTTATCCCGCCTTTTTATCGTAAAGTAAAGTAAATGTCAATCAACTGTCAGACTCAGACGTCAATGTCAAATGACAACTACTGTCAAGCATCTGTCATAGATTGACAGATAGATACCCAAAACGTGGGCTGCTGTCATACCAAAGCAAACGTGCGAATGCCGCATGGATAGTAATCAAACAGGCAGGATTGAGTTCTCTGAAAATAGCTCAATGCAAAACTTTGTGCAAGAGCATAACCCCCGTCACTCACATTACGCGAACCTGCATGTGTAGGACGACATTTGCAAATGACTTTGCGAAGTTTTTGCCGCATTCGCGCTTTTCCGATTCGTGTCGGTTTTTTCACATCAAAGAGCGCCAACCTCGAACCTTTGCGTCGCCTCCTACATATTCGTGTGACCGGCAATGGAATCTTCGTCAGTCTGATCATTGCCAAACAAAAGGAAAAAAAAAGTGTCAAGTTGAAGTTGACAACTTATAAAAATTGGCATTGAATTATATAAATAAATAGGTACCTAGTAAACACGGAAATCTATGTAGAAATTTCAAGATTTATAACAACAAGCAAATTAATAACAATAAACTATAGATCTGAATTTTGTGATTTAAAAAAGTATAAATCACATAATATAAACAAAAGCCCGATCTGCTGTTACGAATCTAGTGCCTTTTCAACAGGGTGAATCATCTGCCACAGGAGGTTGATGACCAAATACTTAACTAGTACTATAGTAAATCCAACAGGTAATTTTTAAAATTATTACGATGTCTATATTTAGTTTAAATTACTTGTCGTGAAGAAAGATAACGACGACGAAAACATCAGAGAAACGCATTAAAACATTTTTTAAGTACCTACTGTCTGACCTCCAAAAACTATATTACTCTGTGTATAGTGAACCTATAATATGTGTCGAACAGGTCGTTGCCATGGAGTGGCTATTTGGTCACCGGATGAGTCCAGACGAGATGCTGCGCAAGAACCAGCGTGCCCTGAACAAGGCCATGCGTGACCTTGACCGGGAGCGCATGAAGATGGAGCAGCAGGAAAAGAAGGTCATTGCTGACATCAAGAAGCTCGCCAAGGAAGGACAGATGGTTGGTTTTTGTATTATGATAAAGACAAAGTCACAAATAATAAACTTCTCTTAAGTATATTAAAAGTTCTTAGAATCGTCACATGTCTTCCTTTCTTCCAATAGTTCAAACAGCAGATTTGTACCAAGCAGAACTAGCAAGGAACTTGGCACTTGCGCTTTTAAAATGGTACTAAAACAATTGATGCTTTTTGTTATTTTATTATTAACCTCTGTGGCATAATGGTTACCACACGGGACCGCGACCCAGGAGGTCCCGGGTTCGATCCCCGGTCGGGTCATGATAAAAAATATAGTATTGTTGAGTCAGTATGCCATAGCTCAATTTGTGTGATTTGTCGCTATATATGAAATGAAATCGTTTATTTCAGAAATTAGACCTTCACAGGCACTTTTTCTTGTCATTTACAACTTGTTTAAATAAAGAAAATAAACTATGTTATATACTACCACCATTTCGGACACAAGCAAAATGGCAACCGGTAAAAAGAAATAGCGAAAGAAAACCAATTATGGCCTTTTTTGGCATTTTGTACTTTTTTTTCTCCTTTTTTTTTCTACTCATTAGTTATAAATTCAAATTCAAAATATTTTTATTCAAATAGGCCTAATATAAGCTCTTTCGAATCGTCACAATTTTTTCCTACCACCAGTTCAGACGGCAGATTTGTGCTAAGATGTATATATGTTATATTATATATTTATTTATTTATTATTCATTACTTTAGACAAGCAGCATCATGCTGATTTTATGTCTATGTCACAGTGTTTTAATCACATTTTAACTCTCACAGGATCATAATAATATGGTAATGATTATTGTCAGCATTTAAGATCTCCTTTAGACCAGGGTTGAAAGAAAGAAAAATTGTTATTTTGCTTAATACTGATATTACATACAGATCAAAATTAGCTGATGCATATTAATATATTACACAACAAAAGATGAATTTTACCTTATTTAGAAACGATTCTAATTTGAACTAGGCAGTAACTCCAAGGCTAACTCTCCATTGTCCCATTAATTGAATATGCGACACCTACAATCTTCTCAACCGCGATGTGCAGGATCTGGACATATTCTGTGACAGGGTTAAGGTGCTGGGAATTGTTGACGACTAATGTTTAATTAATAATAATAATGTGTCTGTGTTATATCGAATATCTACTTATAATGTGTGTAAATGTTTCTTTTTTAGAGTTCTGTAGTAGTACAAGGGGCTAGAATTGGATATGTATTAATGGTAACAAAGTGCTGGAACAAAATTTTTAAAAATATTTTTTTTTGGGGTGCCTCCCCTACATGTAAAGTGAAACTGAATTTTTTTTTGCGCCCACCCTATCTTGTGCTGTATCGTTAGATAGGTCTCTTCAAAACATTAAGGGTTGATTAAAAAAATTAAAATAAACCCAAAGCAGTTACTGTCTTGTTGGATATTATGGGTGTCGATATATGCAACAATCTTGCTTTAGATGTAAAATTTTACATTAGGTACTCGTATAAGTGTGACATGACAAAGAACTAAATAATAATACAGTGTTTAATGACTATCTATAGGATGCAGTGAAGATAATGGCCAAGGACCTGGTGCGCACGCGCCGCTACGTGCGCAAGTTCATGCTGATGAAGGCCAACATCCAGGCCGTGGCGCTCAAGATCCAGACGCTGAAGTCGCAGAACACCATGGCGCAGGCCATGCGCGGCGTCACGCGCGCCATGGCCGCCATGAACCGCCAGCTGAACATGCCGCAGATACAAAAGATCTTGCAGGTGCACCTCGCCGACATTTACAAGTTAGCGCTAATAATATGGACATTTGCCGCATGTTGCGCCAACTAGCGGCATGCAAATCATTTATCACAACATGACATTAAACAATGGCACTATAAAATATTAAATGTATATGAATGGATTAAATATTACAACAAAATAATGATAAAAAGAAATCATTTGAAATTGACACTTCTTTAGCACCTTAAAGCAATTATAAAGTGTTACCTAAAATTTTTGTTAATGGAATACGACAATCGTACTAATGGAATACAACTGTTGCAGGAATTTGAAAAGCAGTCTGAAATCATGGACATGAAGGAGGAGATGATGAACGACTCCATCGACGAGGCCATGGAGGGCGACGACGACGAGGAGGAGAGGTGAGCCTTCGCAGGGTGACGTCACTACGGTGACGTATAGGTTCGGACTTCGGATAGGTAGTGACCGGCCCTTTGCCCACAGCGACGCCGTCGTGTCGCAGATCCTGGACGAGCTGGGGCTGCAGCTCAACGACACGCTGTCGGGCCTGCCGCAGGCCACGGGCTCGCTGGCCGTCGCCGCCGCAGGTAAGCCTCGCCTCGCTTCGCCTCGCCTCGCCCTACCTCGCTCTAACTCGCGCCCTCCGCAGGCAAGGACGCAGCGCGCGCGCTGCCCGCTGCCGGCGTCAGCGACGCCGACGCCGAGCTGCAGAGCCGGCTCGACAACCTGCGCCGCGAGTAGCCGCCATTCCAGCCCGAAGTGTCTTTGGTCAATGGTAAGGCAAGAGGTTTACGGGGATACTTTATCACACAAGTTAAAAAATTGCAGTTCTTTTTTGATGTCAGAGCGCAGGCAAACAAGCTAGCGGGCCACCTGATAGAAACTGGTCACCGCTACCCGCTACCTGTTAGTGGGACCAGAGGCGCTTCCAACGCGTCGCCTGCTACAATTAAGGGAATATTGAAAGAAGAGGAAAGAAGCTTCCGGATCTGGCACATACAGAACGAAACGCATTTCTGTGAGAGCGTGATACTTCCGTAGCCGAACTAGCGCATTTTATAAATGCGTAGACATTTATGAAATGGGCTAGCTAGCACTCCATTGGCGCGCGACCAAAGCCACAGATAACAAAGAGTGTAAAATTAACCGTAAATACCTAAATGCAAAGGTTATATCTAAAGGTTGGCGCAATTGCTTTGTCGCATACAAATTTACGTGGCACCCGTCGCGATTGCCGAGATGTTTTTAATATTGCAAATCTGGTTTATATGCGCTGTGAATAGTGTTGCCCTATTCATGTATGTACAGTCGTTAAATTGTTTGTAATTTAGTTGATGTAAGTGTATTCATATAATTATGTATTAAATAAATATTTTTATATAATATCGTTGTTTGCTATTTGAGTAACACAAGTGGAACCTGCAGGTCAATTTACAAACTTTAATTTTGTATTTTGGTTAAATAAGTTTTACTTTTGTAGTGAATCAAAGAAAACGTCTCATCGCTTTTCGTGGCTACACTGCTCCCAATGGAGAAGTCGCTGAAAATAATATATCAATGCAATTTCCGCCAGAAGTTTTCAGATTGATCATCTGATGGAGCAGAGTATGTTACCAGGGCACTACCCCGCAGCTGCAGTAGGTACTTCATCTATCTGCGGACGCCCTTCTAGCTTCTGTTAGCTACTCTGTAAACAGTAAAATGTATATACATTTTACTGTTTATAGAGTTGTTTATTTGCAGCGCAGTAATGATTTAAAAGTCCATAGAGGTGCAGTGAAAAAAAAACTATTTATAAATGACCGCACTTTAGTGCAGAACTAGTAGAAAGTATACAATTTCAAGTGATCGGTGTAGTTACATTTGCGCTCCGAGTCAAAGATCAAATTGAAGGTCGCAAAAAGCAACAGCCGACAATACAACAACGTATGCTATAACATAAGGCCATAACTATTAGACGAGGGGGAAAAAGACTCAACGCTATTCCTGTAATAGTGATTTATTACCGGTGTATATCTACAATCCAATATAAAGTATGTATAACATTTAATAAAATATGAGCTAATAACATAAAACAATATGTACGTATGTAACAACGATTTCTAAAAGTAACAACGTCTACGTGCGTCACGAGCGCGCCCGCTGCCGACCCCGCGGCGCGAGGCGGGCGTGAACATCGTCTGAGATTGCTGTGGATTGCGTCGTCCTACTTTGAGAGACGGCACAAAAATATAGGCGCTATAGTGTCAGTCTTGGTCGCGCACCCACCAATGGGATTGGTCCTCAGACACAATACAATACTACGCTTCTACTCGCCAATTACTTTGGCCCAAAATGCGCCCCAATTATAATTATTCGTCTTACTTAGCTCGTAAAAAGTGAGCAACCAACTACCTAAAATGAGATTCTCGAGTCATTACAAAATGCAAAAACGACGTGCACGCCTAGCTTCAGACAAGAGCCGCTCGTGCGGCGTCTTGATCGGAAGCGCGGCCGTCGCAGAAACAAGTATCATTTAAATTTACTAAAGAAGACATAGTAGCCGATCTCATATCACAGACAGATTGCATTCAATTTCGTCGAAAGTTTGTGTGCACGTCACCGCGCCTCCCCACTAAACGCTTGTACAAAATATATTCCTATGATTAAAATGGAACACCTAGGTTCACTGGTGACAATATTACGTTACTAGCTTACCCTAGAGGAAGATTTATAAATTCATTATACCCTTAATTACACAATTCCTTATTACGACACTAAGCCGGCTGGCTCCGGCGCGGCGGCTCGAGCGCGCTCAGTGCGATGCCCAGCTGGCCCAAGTAGTACGTGGACATGACCAGCACCTGCTTGCAGGGCACGGGCCCGGCGAACAGGCTGTAGCCGAGCAGCGCGTCCGACACGAGGAAGAGCAGCGCGCCCGCCGCGCCCGCGCCGGAGCGCCAGTGCGGCGCGGCGCGGGCCTCGGCCAGGGCGCGCCACACCACGGTGGCCAGCAGCGCCGCGTACAGCGGCACCAGCGCCCGCAGCGCGCCCGCGGGCCGCAGCAGCGTCAGGTAGGCGGCGGCGGCGGCGTAGCACAGCGCGCCCAGCGCCTTGGCGTCGGCGCGCAGCCGGAAGGCGCCCAGGTAGGCGACGTGCGCGAGCGCGAAGGCCGCCATGCCGGGCACCAGGTGCTGCGGCCACACGAGCAGCGCGTCGCCCAGCGCCGACAGCGCCAGCCCCGCGGCCACGCAGCGCGCCCGCCGCGCCCCTCGGCCCAGCTGCAGCGCCACGCACAGCAGCAGGCACAGCACCGGCGCCACCTTGGCGGCCACGGCGCCCGCCGAAGGCGCCAGCCCCACGCCCGCCAAGAAGTACACGCACACGCACTTGAAGAACGGCACCAGCCTGCCCCCCTCGCCCACGCGCTTCACCTGCCACAAAAACACTTTACACATGTAAACCTTGACCCTACCATCTCTTTTTAGGTAATATCTAAAATTGAATCACAAAAAGTCCTTAACTGGGTTTCTTTTGCCATTTCTTTTCCCAGTGGCCATTTTGCTTTGTTTCCGAAATGGTGGTAGTTAGAGTAACTTATTTATTTTATGTTTAACACAGAATTGTAAACGATGTGTCTAAGTGCCCGCGAGGGCCTACAGAATAAAGTATTTTTGTTTTGATATGATTTATAATTTTATCAAAATATAAAACAGTTGTTGTAATGAATGACAAAATGACCTTAACTTGATATCTTTCACCATTTTTTTTCCCAGGTCATTTTGCTTTGTTTCCAAAATCATGGTATACAACTTATGAATGATCCTGTGAAGGCCTATTCTTTGAATGAACGATTTTATTTAATTTCAACAATGCAATGACCCTGGAGCCATTTCGGCCCTGTTCACCAGCATTAGGTTTATACCATGGAATAAGTATTAGTACTATAATAAAATATGCCTGCTGACCACTCATGATCCTACCATACAATCTGAGTCGCGTTAGGTGTTCTCCCTCTCAAGATAGTGTAAATGTATTCTCATTATTCTAGGTAACAATAACTTTCCAACACTGTGACATAGACATATTATAATGCTGCCTGGCTAGCCCCTAAAGCGACTCTCAGACCCTAGAATTGCTTAATAATAGATAGGTACTAATAATATTTAACTAACCAGATCAACAGGAGACACCATTATTTTAGAAGTGGAGCGACTCGTATCCCGCGCAACTACTGACTGGATCCTCCACACACCACAAGTAGTAATGTCGATTTCAGACAATGTACAACAATACTCCAACAGCTAACACATATTGCGCACAAGGCGCTACTAGAACGCTAGAACTAACTAAGTAGTAGGTACATGTAACAGGGTTGCCAGATTCAATTTTATGATTTTCCCCAAACTGACTTTTATTTTTCCCCAAAATGATACGTTTTCAACAGAAAACCCCCAAAAGTTTTGTTACAAATAAAAGGGGTTAAAAACTGCCTTTTCCTCACTTCAGATGTCGCTTTTGTCTAATTTTCTACACATTTGACAGCTATCAGTCATTTTCCATACTATTTTTTTTGCCAAGACGAGCCAAGCGGAGCGCAAGGGCACTACCTACCTTTTCTCGAAACGTTTCGTCGTTTTTTTGAACTCTCATAACTTTGGTTTGGATGATGCTATAAATAGTTAAAATTTTCAAGATAAAATGACACCAGTACAATCATTGAACATTCAAAATTTGAATGTCGTAGCTATTATACTTTAGATTTTATTAATGTCTAAAAACCACCGATTTCGTCACTGATTCACTCATTGACTCATTGATCATCAAAATTCTTAAGGTACTTCCTGAAGTCCTAGAACGCCAAAATTTGATAGTAAGCTAATATTACTACAAACACAACAAAAAAAATCATAAAACTTGGAACTTTCATCCCCCAACCCTTTAACCTAAGGGATGGAAGTTTGTATGAGATTTCCGCTTCCTAATATCCTAGAAAGCTGAAATTTGGTATGTAGGCTAGTATTAGTACACAAACAACAAAAATATCATAAAACTTGGAACTTCACCCCAAAAGAAAAAAAATATATAAGCAACTTACAAAAAGAAATGGAATCCCACCAAAAACATTTTCATGTAAAATGTTGCCAAGACGCGACCATATGAGTCGCACTGTCAAAAAGTTATCAGATCTCATGTAGAGCCAAGCTTCTAACTATACACGCCCTACCTCTACAAGGCCTAACTTCACAAACTCTACACCTTAATCAATATTGTGGTTTGGCCATTTCGCTACATTCACATAGTATCATCATACTTTTCTGTTATACATTAGTTCTTGTAGTATGTAACGAAACGGCAAACACACATATTTTGATTAAGGTGTAAAGTTTGTGAAGTTAGGCCTTGAAGAGTTAGAAGCTTGGCTCTACATGAGATCTGATAACTTTTTGACAGTGCGAGTCATATGGTCTCGTCTTGGCAACATTTTACATGAAAATGTTTTTGGTGGGATATAATTTTCCTCAAAGGTAACTCGGACGGTTCTTAAGATTCTACTTTCATACAGTAATCTTAGTCTCCCTTTGAGCGGTTCTTGAAACCTGAGCCAACATGTAGTATGTCATTAAATGTCATATTATATCTAAAACATTATTAGATAACAAGGGAAAATGAGGAAATCATGAATGTGTGGTTTGTTACCTTTTTGGCAAACTCTTAAATGTGTAGTTTAGATAGTGGTGGAAGATTAGTATGGGAATTAGTATCTCTGAACTTATCCATGGTAGGAATTTCAGGAATATCGTCCTGAAGTTCGTCTTAAACTCCGATAAGGTTTTTTCCTCTTTGGTTCGTGACAAGCCCACCACACATTCCCACCACTGTGTCTCCTGTGTAGCCAGGATCAACAACGGCGACCTCAGATAGACAATAAGCAATGAAGCTTATTGACGTCCCGGGGGAGAAAACTACAGCTGTCTTGGAACTCACAACGAATTTAATCAGAAAGAAGATAGTCGGAGTAGGACGTATTGAAAGGACTTCCCTCCTTAACAACTACGTGAGAAACAGCAATTTGAAGCAAAAGGCATTATACCCTAGAGAGATGGCAAATCAAGTGAGTTCCTCTTTGGTTCAAAACGTTCAAAACAAAAAAGGCTAATAATACTAGATAGCTAGACTTTATTGAATAGTAGAGAGAGAGACAGCAGCTTTTTAAATGGCTCTGGATTGATTGTTACACTTTAGCCAGGATGTTAGTCCAAAAAAGATGGTTAGGTTAGTATAAAAGTGCAAAAAAATTCGCTAAAATTCCCCATCACGTATTTTATTTCCCCAAAATTTTCCCCAAAGATTCTATTTCCCCAGTTTTTCGCCGAGAGTCAAATTTTTCCCCAAAATCGCGAAAAAAACCCCCAATCTGGCAACCCTGACATGTAAACAACTACAGAACAATGCTGCGATGTTGCGTTGCGCGTCAATGTTTGTTTTGATTCTTATCTCGTAAGGCGATTACACCCCGTAATGTACAAAACTCGTTATCGGGCAATATAATCCTCAGCGGTAATCGGTAATGTAAACACTGCAAACAATGGAACAAAACATTTTAAAGGAAGGAATCAAATCAAAACATTGGTTGGATCAAAATGATAAGATTTTTTTTATGGACATTGACTTGGCTGACGTCATTTTGACGAGTGATCGTATCGTGAATCGTGAATTTAAGTCAGTCACAGAGAAAAAATTTCTAGGAAAATAATAGAAGCAGAAGTGACTACAATCAAGTACAATCCAAACTCCAATCAGCATCCAAGCTTTACACTCTCGCGAAGTTGATCGAAAACGAGAGAGTTGACGGTCTTTACGTCGACCGGTTTTCCAAGAATGCAGAAGCCATAACTTATTACCTCGTCTGAAGCAATGGTGTGAAGTCTGATTGCCAAACAAAAGAAAAAAAATTAAAATATGCCAATGCCTGGTCGTGCCATGCCAACGTCAACTCAAAACTCAAGCAGGGTTGCCAGATTGGGGGTTTTTTTCGCGATTTTGGGGAAAAATTTGACTCTCGGCGAAAAACTGGGGAAATAGAATCTTTGGGGAAAATTTTGGGGAAATAAAATACGTGATGGGGAATTTTAGCGAATTTTTTTGCACTTTTATACTAACCTAACCATCTTTTTTGGACTAACATCCTGGCTAAAGTGTAACAATCAATCCAGAGCCATTTAAAAAGCTGCTGTCTCTCTCTCTACTATTCTATAAAGTCTAGCTATCTAGTATTATGCCTCTTTTGTTTTGAACGTTTTGAACCAAAGAGGAACTCGCTTGATTTGCCATCTCTCTAGGGTATAATGCCTTTTGCTTCAAATTGCTGTTTCTCACGTAGTTGTTAAGGAGGGAAGTCCTTTCAATACGTCCTACTCCGACTATCTTCTTTCTGATTAAATTCGTTGTGAGTTCCAAGACAGCTGTAGTTTTCTCCCCCGGGACGTCAATAAGCTTCATTGCTTATTGTCTATCTGAGGTCTATGTTGTATGTACTAAAGTTATGAGAGTTCAAAAAAACGACGAAACGTTTCGAGAAAAGGTAGGTAGTGTCTGGGTGGTAGTGTCCTTGCGCTCCGCTTGGCTCGTCTTGGCAAAAAAAATAGTATGGAAAATGACTGATTTATTTATTTATTTATTTATTTATTTATGGACTACCAACAAGACATACACACAATTCTTACATAGTCTTAAATCTAGATATTTGAGAGTTCAGTGCAGTCTTAATTATAGGTTGTCACTGCATGCATAGTGGACTTACAATTTTTACTTATGATTATTGAATGAATTTTTTTATATTGAAAAGAGTGTAAACAGTCTAAAATATAGGTAATGTAAATGTAGTTAATGAAGTTAATGATTATACAGTATGTAGGTAGTTATTGAGATAGAAAAAAAAGGTGATAGTGAGATGACTGAGACCAGTTAGGATATAAAGGCATTAATGTTAAATTTGAATTTATAGTAACTATCATGAAAAATGTCAGTATCAGACTTTTGATTGATTTTATTATAGTTGTCTTGGAGTCTATTAATCGTCGAGTGCCTACCAAGATTACTCTTGTAGGTATTAATTGTGAATACTTGTCTCTTTTGGCTTCTTTGCGATTTTCTAGGTGCATTAAAATTAAGAGAAGAAAGTATTTTGGGACAATCCAGACCTCCGTTTACGAGTCTGTGCAAGAACGTTTGGTCAAGTAATTGCCTGCGATCCTTCAAAGATTTCATTCTAAAGTAATCTAGACGCTCCTTATATGAAGGCAGTTTTTTAGCAAGGTTGCTTTGATAACTTAGGTGCCACATCAGACGTTTCTGTACCTTTTCCAAACGCTTGACATGAACATCATAATGTGGTGACCAAACAGGGCTACAGTATTCCAAACAAGACCTGACAAGCGCGTTGTAAAGTAAGATTTTAGTGGAAGGCTTTCTGAATTCCTTACAGTTTCTTAACACAAAACCTAGTAGTCTTAACGCTTTAGTTGTAGTTTTGTCAATGTGGACGTTGAATCTAAGTTTTTTATCTAAGTAGACGCCAAGATCTCGGACTGTATCAACCTCATTCAATGACCTGTTGTCGATCTTGTAATTTAGATTGTAGGGTACGTTACTTCTAGAAAATCTTATGCACATGCACTTGTCCGCATTTAAAAACATTTTATTTTCCGTACACCATTCATTTAATCTAGACAGGTCCTCTTGAAGTAAGTTAACGTCCTCTGCAGTTTTAATCGGTCTAGCGATTTTCAAGTCATCAGCAAATAAGTATATATTAGAATTATTTAATTTAGTCACTACATCGTTAATAAAAATACCAAAAAAGATCGGAGCTAAATGACTACCCTGCGGTACGCCTGATGTAGCAAAAAAGGTATTCGACGTATAACCGTTCACGACCACTCTAGAAAATCTTTTGTCTAAGTACGACCTGCACCAATTTAGTAAGTTTCCAGTGATTCCGTATCCATGCAACTTTTTTATCAGTATGCTATGATCGACCTTGTCGAACGCCTTACTAAAATCTGTATAAATTGTGTCAACCGGCACACGTGCATCCAATGAGTCGATAATATCCGACACGAAAGATACAAGGTTAGTGGTTGTTGAACGTCCTTTGACAAACCCATGTTGAAACGGTGTTATGGAGTGTTTTGTGTGCCAAGTTATAATTGGGCACAACAATGATTCGAGTGTTTTAGCAAACACGGGCAATATTGATATAGGTCTGAAGTTTGTAACCGAAGAGTTATCTCCAGATTTATAAATAGGAACAATTCTGGCTTCTTTCCATTTTGTTGGAAAGGATCCCGATGACAAAGATTTATTAAATATAATAGATAAGGGGACCGCTAATTGTTTTGCACAGCGTAAGACAAAGTAAGATGAGATTCCATCACTGCCCGCTCCCTTATTTGGATCCAGCGATAATAGGGTTTTAAGCACTTGGTCATGAGTAAAGGAGATGGGCCCGATATTATTCGAACATAAGTCATCATAGCTGTTGTCTATATCAGTTACAGTTTCGTTGCTATACACGGTCGAGAAATACGTGGCAAAAATGTTACTAATATCGCTGCCTCCTGTAGCTTCCATATCATTATAATACATGGTTG
Source organism: Endotricha flammealis (assembly GCA_905163395.2). Classification (NCBI taxonomy): domain Eukaryota; kingdom Metazoa; phylum Arthropoda; class Insecta; order Lepidoptera; family Pyralidae; genus Endotricha; species Endotricha flammealis. The sequence continues at coordinate 121,771 of LR990871.1, read as the reverse complement.
TGGGGAACGTATTGCAATTCATTTTCTTATGCTTTAAAAAGGTCCAGAACTGTTTGGGGTTGGAGTTTATTGATTCTTCATTGGATGAGAGAAAATTCTTATAACATGTTTTTGTGAGATTTGTACATCGTTTTTTTAACAGATTATAAGAGTGTTTATCCAAGGGGTTTCTATGTTTTCTAAATTTAACTCTGTATTTCTCTTTTTCTTTGAGAAGTCCTATTAATTCTTTAGAAAACCATATTGGAAATTTATTTGACTTTTCTTTACGTAGTGGAACATGTTGTTCAATTATTCTATTTAAAATGCAGTATAGATTATTAATCATATCATCTACTGACAAGTTCATTGTGAGTTCATCGTGCCAAGACACTGTGTTTAAGTCTTCAGAAATTAATTCATAATTAGCTTTGTAAAAATTGTGTCTTGGTTTTGGATTATTCTTTAGATAGTTTATGTTATTGTTAATGGGAAACGTAAATTCTATCGGTGGGTGGTAGCTGTCAACATTGGTCAATGGCAAATTGACCATCACCATATCACCAATGTCATGATTAGACAAAATAAGATCAAGAATTTTGCCTTTTATATTTTGTAACGTATTAAATTGCCTCAGGTCAGTTAATGCCATAAAATCAAGTAGCATATCAGAGCATTTGCTATTATTAGAGATACCGTTCAGTGATAACTCCTTAGTAGTATTCCAAGAAATATTACTAGAATTAAAATCACCCACTATCAAAGTGTTGGTATGTTTTTCTAAAATTCGATTGGTATTGTTTATAAAATGCTCCAATAAATCAGTATTCAACGGCGGTGGCAGATAAACTGCGCAAATGAGGTATCTAACTATTTTATTGTTAATAGATAAATCGAGCGCTACCCATAAGTCCTCGCATTTACTTTCATAGTTGTATAATCTACACGAACTAAGACGCTTGTCTACGGCAATCAGCACGCCGCCGCCAGACTTGTGCTTATGGAACCCGCTTGTTTCCCGATCCCGCCTATACACATTGTACCTATCATAAAATAATTCGCAGTCGTAAATACTGCTATTTAACCATGTTTCGCAAAGAATAATAATATCATAGTCGCAGACACTAACATTGTTATAGAAATCATTTGTTTTGGTTCTCAGTCCTCTCACGTTCTGATAATATACATTAACAAAAGAGAATTTTAATTATTAAATGTATACGAAACTATTTAAATTGGGATACGCAAAATTAGTTTAACTTATTCAACATATCAGTACTACGGATATGAATAATAGGCGATGTCTCGGTCTTTCTCATCAAAATTCGACCGCCGCGTACCCACACGAATTTATATTGCAGCTCTTTAGCTCGACCGCGGGCCGCAGCGTGAATGGTCTTATTTTCTGGCGACAAATTCTCAGTTACGTAAATAGCCGTCTTTTTAATTTTCTTGTCGCAATCCAGGTGGCCAGTATGCAGTTTATCTTGTGAGTATTTCCTATTGTGTTCTGCCGTAGCTGCCAGTAGCGAGTCGCGTGTACGAGGCGTATTGAATCTTACTAATATCGAGCGGGGCCGGGGGCTGTCAGTGTTTAATTTGGCAATTCTTGTATAAAATGCTATATCGCTGTCACTAATGGGGCATTTGACCGTGCTTCCGAGGGACTTGACCATTTTCAAAATATCCTCTGATTTGTTTTCGGGAACGCATTGTATTTCAAGGTTGGCTGCACGGGAAACTTGCTCCAGACTGTTTAATCGGGTTTTTAAGCTATTTACTTCCGATCGAAGACAGTCGTTCTCAGATTTTAGGGAATGTACCTCCGTCTTATGTGATGCAAAATCCTTGTTCAACACATCTAAATTCTCGCTTAAAAAATTTATTGAATCACGGAAACTGCGTATGTCCTCTCTAAATTCACGCAGCTGATTATTAATTTTATCTGAGAGCTCTTTCATGCAGTCGGCCACCGCATCCTGTAACTCTGTTCGTATTATGGCTCGTAATTCCGCGCTGGATACAGACATTGGCGAAGAGGTCGGCGAGTTCGTAGGCGACTCCTGTAGTGGCTTCTTGCGTTTCGAGGGATTTCCACCCCCAAGGCCCGTTGGCGTGGTGCAAACCGTTGATTTTGTCGGTGTTTTATCTGTCTTTGATCGTTTATTGTTACAGTCAGTGCAGAGCCAGCCTCCTCGCGAGTCTGATTGTGTTTTTTTAGTACATTGTTTATGGTAATGTTTCTTGCAATTTGTGCAATTCAAATAATCGTTGTTATCAATTTTATTCCGACAGACTTCGCAAATCTTCATAGCTATTTAGTGCATACGTACGCAGGCAGGTGAAGTAGACAAGGATGGCAATTATGGCAGTTGTCTCTTATCGTAGCGGGGGACGATGGCGGGCGTCGCACTTATAAATCGGCAAAACCGCGCAAGCGATATACTTCGTCCCGTTTACACTTGAATAGATTTCACCACGATTTCACAATAGATTTTTAAATATTAATTAACGCTGACGCGTGATTATGAACTTTATTACGTACGTTTAGGTTAGTGTTTCGATCAACAATATCGTTATAATTTTAACTAGACTTGTAACACGTCCACTATCTGCTATAGTTTACACACGACACTGATAGCTGTCAAATGTGTAGAAAATTAGACAAAAGCGACATCTGAAGTGAGGAAAAGGCAGTTTTTAACCCCTTTTATTTGTAACAAAACTTTTGGGGGTTTTCTGTTGAAAACGTATCATTTTGGGGAAAAATAAAAGTCAGTTTGGGGAAAATCATAAAATTGAATCTGGCAACCCTGAACTCAAGTCAACCAACCTACTGTCACACACATGGCCAGAATAATATAGTTTTTTAGAGGTAGGTAAGCAGCACATACGAAAGACTATTTAATATTTTTATGTAGAAATCCATAGCAGCTAATTTACTTTTTATTTTATATTCATTGTGCTTCCACCATTTTGGGGTTTGGAGGCAGCACTCATTTCGTCTGTCAGTATTTTTTTACTTTACAAATTGTCTACTCGTTCCGTACATAATATCATATCATATAGCTTTCCATCCGTCAGTCCATCCACCTCCATCAGTCGGCTCTGCTTGCAGACAGCGTGTGTTGTATGACTAACTCTCAAGCTTACAATATAATCGTTATTTTGATTTAGATATGCCCAAGAAGAAGACCGGCCAGAGGAAGAAAGCCGAGAAGCAAAGGCAGCGGCAGAAGGAGATCCGCAATGCGCGCGACCACGTGGACCTCGCGCAGCATCCGTGCAACGCGCCCATGGAGTGCGATCGCTGCCAGCGGTGAGCGGGACTCGTGCCGCGCACACGGCTCCTAGACTATCTAATTAATCTGACGAAAAAATTACAGGAAGCAGAAGAACCGTGCATTCTGCTACTTCTGCCAAGCGCTGCAGCGCCTCCCGCAGTGTGCGCAGTGTGGGAAGATCAAGTGCATGCTGAAGACAGGGGACTGCGTGGTGCGCCACCCTGGAGTTTACACCACAGGCCTCGCTATGGTGGTACGCTGCACATATAATAATTTTGTTTATTGAGGCCAATGTTCAGAACAGTGTCTTTCTTCAAACCTATCACTTACTGATTAGAACCAAACTAACTAAAACTGTGTGTCTTGTTATAATGGTAATTAACTACTTACCTGTGTGTGAATGTGAATCCAAATGCATGTATCTGTATTTTTATTTTTTATATACTCGCAATGAAACAATAAACATTAATATAATTTTTCTATATCTGTAACCACAGACATAACATTCCATATCAGAAATCGTGGCAAAAACGCACACTATCAAATGTCACTCACACAGACACAAATGGCTACTTTTGTACTGCTTGCTTGGCTGCTTGTGTACGAAGAGTTTTTTTTACAATGTATTACACAGCACTTAACACCCATATTTTTATTCACTAAATTTTTACTTTAAAAGTCACCTTTTAAACTAAAAAAAATCACCATTTTGTTGATTATATTTATCTTCTATATATACATATAATAAAACAGTAGACCCCAATATGTCTGTACATTGAACATATTTGGCAAAAAGGGAGAGAGAATAGTTAGAGTAAGGTAAAAAAGGAAAAAAATTTTTTATTTTATTTTTTTGTCTGTCTGTCTGTCTGTTTGAACGCGCACATCTAATCTAAGTTACTGAACGGATTTTAATGCTGCTTTCACAAGAAGATAAGAGCGGAATATCGGCTTTGTTTCATTTAAATCGCATTAGTTTAACCTTAAACCTTACTACACCCCTGCGTTAGATTGGCAATGCAAAAGAGATAGATCATAGCATACACGTTTGTTAGAGCGAAATAGATAGGCGAGACCATTCTTCCCATACACACTATCGGCCTGCATCGGCCTTATCGTTTGTTAGAGCGAAATAGATAGGCGAGACCATTCTTCCTATACACGCTATCGGCCTGCATCAGCCTCTCTCGTTACTCCACTTCATCGTTAGTTCGTTTGACGCACACGACAGCTCTCCACGGCGACACTCGCGGAACTGGACTTCGCGTCGCGCGTAGTGTGGCAGGCACACAAACATTTGGACTTTGATCCCTTTGATGTGCGCTAAAAAACCGACACGGAACGGCAAAGCGCACATAAGTGATCAAATATGTGACAATAGTATCAAACGCCCGTGCTACACATGTAAACACATTGACACATGTCTGGCGCCGGCATAACTCAAACAAAAAGGAAAACTCACAAAATTATATATCTTGCTTGCACACATGTACATTACACGCACACTAGTGTATTTTGTTTTTGGGCTCGCCTTAATCAAACCATTGCCGATCTATAGGTACGCTAGTAATATACTAAATCTATGCCCCCAACAAAGTACAATTTAGTTCAAACACCAAGTTCGGTGTTTTTCAATTACAATAATTAGATTTTGAGAAGTTGAATACTCAAACAAATGGAATAAAGATCTTTGTAACAAATATCAAAAAACTTTAAACTTTCTGCAGGGAGCGATCTGCGATTTCTGCGAGGCGTGGGTGTGCCACGGGCGCAAATGCCTCACCAGCCACGCTTGCACCTGTCCACTAGTAGATGCACTTTGTCTCGAGTGTGAACGTGGTAAGTATATCACATTTGTCAAATTTGAATAGCTGTTGCTTGTGTTTTAAAATTAGTGCAGTATTGGATTAGATGTGAAAAATAACTTAAACCAATCAAGTAGTGCGTTTTTCTTAATATGAAAAACTAGGAAAACCCGCGCAACTTCGTTCGCGTATATCCCGCTTTCCCGTGGGAATTTCGGAAAATCCTTTCTTATCAGATGCCCACATCATACCAAAAACCCACCCTCCCAGCTTCAGGTCTCTACGTTCAACGGTTTGTGATATGCATTGGAGACAGACAGACAAAGTTTTTTATATCGATTTTAATAGGCGACTCGATCGGGCCGCTCAGAATAAAAACCCAAAAAATATGGCCATTCTCTTTTTGCCCCCTCTATTTTTTTTATCATGTGTTACCTATGTAATGATAACTAGATGCATTAATCAGGTGTTTGCTACTTTTTCTTTGTCTCAATGCAGGTGTTTGGGAGCACGGCGGGCGTGTGTTCCGCTGCTGTTTCTGCAGTGGGTTCCTCTGCGAGGACGACCAGTTCGAGCATCAGGCCTCCTGCCAAGTGCTGGAGTCGGAGAACTACAAGTGCCAGTCGTGCAACCGGCTGGGCCAGTACTCGTGCCTGCGCTGCAAGACGTGCTTCTGCGAGGAGCACGTGCGCCGGCGCGGCGCCGCGCCCGCCAAGGCCCGCGACGCGCCGCCCTGCCCGCGCTGCGCCTACCCCACGCAGCTCACGGCCGACCTGAGCATGTCCACGCGCTCGCACCGCTACGGCCGCCAGGGCGCGGCGCAGCCCGACGACGACGACTACGACGCGCACGAGCAGCGCGCCGGCTCGTACGGCGCGGACGACGACGGCGACTACTCGTCGGAAGAGGGCTCCGACGAGGACGACGACTCGGCCGACGACGACTCCGACGAGTCCGGGGGCGCGGAGGCGGCGGCCGCGGGGGAGGCGGCCGACGCTCCTAAACATGATTAAATCAATTATTTATTCCATATTTTTTTTTTAAACCAAAAAATGAAACAAGCTATTCCTTAAGGAACGATGTGACAGTAGCTTCGTTAGGATTACCCTGTGACCCCACACCCAGAAATAGCGGTCGAGTGTAAAATTCAGAATTCCTATCTTTGTGATCCTTTATTGCCCGTGGTCCCTGTTTAAAAAGTGGCAAGTAGTAACAACTTTTTTGTCTCAGTAGTTCAACGATTGAACTGATTAGTTGAACTAGAGGAGAGGGAAGACGAAGTGGGACAAACAGCCGTCGACACTCGTTGCCAATATTGTAAAATGAAAGTCAATTTATGCACACAAATTTACTAAATATAACACACGACCAGTACATCTTATATTCAAATCGACATAATCGTTCCGTACTCGCTCGCGAAGTGCGCCGAGGCGGTTCGTGTCCCGCCGACCTGGCGCCATCCCAGTGTTGCCAGATTTTTTTGACCTTTCCCTCTAGTTAAATTGATTTAAGTAGAACAATCCTAGTTTCCCAACTATGATCATGAAAATCCTCTGACGATTTCTATGATACAGTTTATCTAAATACTAGCTGTTACCTGCGGCTCCGCCCGCGTGGTCAAGGTAAAAAGTCAATAATTTTTCCCATGGGAATCACTTTATCCCGTGGGAAAAAAGTTTAAACTATCCCCAATAAAAAAATCATATCAATCCGTTCATTACTTTCGACGTGAAGGGAGGACAAAAAAAAACACATTTATAATATTAGTATGGATATGGATACTACATGCAACCTGAAAACTGAATTTGTTGCCAGTTATCAAGTATCCTATTCATTTCCTTTGGTCAACTAAATGGGTGTTATTGTAAAATATTAAAAATAAATCAAGTTTGTAAAAAAGGGAAAACCTTCAGAAAATCCCTTAGATCGATTTAGTAACATCGAAACCTCGAAAAAACCTCAACGACCTGAAAAAACCCCTAGGTTTTAGGAAAAACCTCTAAATCTGGCAACACTGTGCCATCCCCGCCGCTCGCGCGCCGGGCCGCTACCGCTGTCTCGCTCTGTCAATGTACGTTGCCGGGTTGCGCGTAACATCGGCCATCCTGAAAGTGAATACCGTAGGTATTCACATTTGATAGCATTAGTAGGAGGAACGCCTTTACACCTCAATACAACATTGGCTCAACCGAACAGTTTATAGCAGAACAGAACTTGAGTGCAGAAGTTAAACTTAACTCTCTAACAGATCGATCAGATCCTGGGTATCAACAATATTATCGTCACTGTCCACATCGGTTCCATAATTTACAGCACTCTTATAAGGTCGCAAAGCATCAGCAGGTACTACTGCAACAAAATGTTTATAACCCTTCATGCCTTTGATACTACGAATCTTGTAACGGTCATTTGGGTTGACTTGGACAACCTTGTACGGTCCAGCATAAACTTTATCTATCTTTCGATTTACTCCAGTTTCAGAATTCGTAAATGCATTATTCCATAACACTAACTCTCCCTTTGCATATTTCCTAGCGTCTTTCCTATTCTTATTACATTTTGTTCGCATGTATTCCTGTTTCTGCCGGATATTTTCATTAGCTTTAGCGCGCTTCTCTTGACAACTAACTTCTTCGCTTAATCCTGTCAAGTTAGGCACCAACCCTTTCTTATGTGCAAACATTAATTCGTACGGGCTAAACATTGTAGTATCATTAATAGTGTGATTTATTCCCATCACTATTTCATGAACTGTAGAATCCCAGGTACTCGACTCATTAGTGCTGGTACGTATGGCATCAAGTAGAGTTCGATTAACTCGCTCTACTTGTCCATTTGCGCGAGGCACAGCGATTGCATTCAGTGTATGTCGGATTTTATGAGTTACACAGAATTCCCTAAAGTAACGACTAGTGAATGATACACCTCGGTCTGATATAATGCGTTCAGGATAACCTAAAATTGCAAATGCTTCCCGCAATGATGCCACAGTTTCAGTAGACCTAAGTGTTTTTGCAAGTTTGACGACGACAAATTTAAAGGAGTCAATTATGACTAAGACATACTGGTTGCCCTTGTTCGATTTTGGAAATGGCCCCATGTGATCTATATGCACAGTATGCATCGGTTTTTTTTTTGTTTTTTTATACCACACAGGTGGCAAACAAGCATACGGTCGGCCTGATGGTAAGCCGTCACCGTAGCCTATAGACGTTTGCAATACCGGGGGTATCACTCACGCGTTGCCAACCCTCCCAACCCCCCAAGTGGAGCTCTGGAGACCTTACTCACCGTAGGAACACAACATGGCCGAGACCAATGCTATTTGGCTACGATCTTCTGTAAGGTGGAGGTCCTTCCCCAGACGGGCTGCTCCGATTTGAGCGGTTTATCCGCTGTGCCCTACCTCTCTTGATCTGGTTTCGGAATAGGATAGATTTTTCCTGCCGTTTTTCCATAACTTCCCTTTTTAAACAAACACTCCAGACATGCCTTCACGTATTTTTTTATAAATCTGGTCATCCTTGGAAACCAATAATCAGACTTTATGGCGTCATCACATCGTTTTAACCCTACATGGCCTGCATCCTCGTGAAAAATTTTCATTATGCGCCATCGAGCCGATTGGGGTACCGCTAATCTCTCGCCATTTAATCTATATATATAAAAGAGAAAATCACTGACTGATTCATCACGAAATCTCCGAAACTACAAGTGCCAGGAGTCCCAAATTTTGCATGGGGGTTCCTTTTGGGGCGTAGGTGCTCACTAAGAAAGGATTTTTGAAAATTCATCCCCTAAGGGGGTAAAACGGGGGTGCAAAGTTAGTATGAAACTTTGCCGTTTTTGAAGTTATTCGAATGAAATTCAGCATGAAGGTTCTTTATTAAAAGGCATGAAACACGAGTAAAATATTTTTCTAAAAAATCATCCCTTAGGGGGTTAAACGGGGGTGCAAAGATAGTATGAAACTTTGCCGTTTTTGAAGTTATTCCAATGAAATTCAGCATGAAGGTTCTTTATTGAAAGGCATGAAACACGAGTAAAATATTTTTCTCAAAAATCATTCCTTGGGGGGTTAAACGGGGGTGCAAAGATAGTATGAAACTTTGCCGTTTTTTAAGTTATTTGAATGAAATTCAGCATGAAGGTTCTTTATTGAAAGGCATGAAACACGAGTAAAATATTTTTCTCAAAAATTATCCCTTAGGGGGTTAAACGGAGGTGCAAAGGTAGTATGAAACTTTTCCGTTTTCGTAGTTATTCGAATGAAATTAAGCATGAAGGTTCTTTATTGAAATGCATGAAACACGAGTAAAATATTTTCAAAAAAATCAGCCCTTATGGGGTTAAACGGCGGCGCAAAGTTAGTATGAAAGTTTGCCGTTTTTGAACTTATTCGAATGAAATTCAGTATTAAGGTTCTTTATTGAAAGAAATGAAACACGAGTAAAATATTTTTCTCAGAAATCATCCCAAAAACTGATTGATTGGTGACTGACATATCAACGCACAGCCCAAACCGCTGGGTCTAGAGACTCCAAATTTGGCACATAGGTTCCCCATGAAGTCTAGAGGTGCACTAAGGAAGGATTTTTCAAAATTCACATCCTAAGGGCGTGAAACGGGGGTCCAAAGTTTGTATAAAGAAAATAGAATAGTTAGACCATTTTATTTGAAACTTCGCAGGAATTCTCCTGGCAGTAAATGAGTAAGTACGTGTTTCAGGATTTTACAAAATTCAACCCCTAGACTAGAGGGATGAAATGAGGTGACCTATTACCTAAGCGTCTACACGTGTATTATCGAAGGCGCTCAACCTAGACACCTGAAATTTTATATAGAGGTTCTCTTTATAATGTTGACAAGGATAAAGATGAGGTTTTATTAAATTCCCACGGGAAAGGGATTAAAAGGACTGTAAGTGTATTATCTCAGGCGCTCAACCAAGAAAGCTGAAATTTTGTATAAAGGTTCCCTTTATGATGTTGACAAGGATGAAGACGGGATTTTTTCAATTCCCACGGGAACGGGACAAATAGGACTGCACGTGTGTTATAGTGGGGGCTCAACTTCCCTTTAGGTATAAAGTACTTAGACAAGGATAAAGACGGGATTTTTAAAATTCCCACAGGATTCCGAATAATTTGACTACGCGTGTATTATCGGAGCGCTCAACTTAGAAAGCTGAAATTTTTTATAGAGATTCCCTTTAAGATAGGACAAGGATAAAGTCGGATTTTTTTTAATTCCCACGGGAAAGAAAAAATAGAACTGCACGTGTATTATCGTGGGCGCTCAACCTAGAACTCCTAGATTTTGTATTAAGCTTCCCTTTATAAAGTAGACAAGGATAAAGATGGGATTTTTTTTAAATTCCCACAGGATTCCGAATATTTGACTACGCGTGTATTATCGGAAGCGGTTGACCTGAAAAGCTGAATTTTTTTATAGTTTCCCTTTATGATGTTGACAAGGTTATGGTCGTTTTTTTTTAATTCCCACGGGAACGAAATTATTGGCCCTTTCGCTTGACCACGCGGGCTTGGAGCCGCGGGTAACAGCGGCGAGCAAAATTTGCTGTTTATTTAATAGACAATGAGCAATGAAGAACACTGACGTCCCGGGAAAAACTATAGTAATCTATACTACTTAATTAGTCACAAGTCCAATTCCACGCGGGCGAAGCCGCGGGCACAGCTATGTTTTCATATAAACACGCTCATTTCTAAGACAATAATTATTTTTTATTTCCTCATTTGGATTTGCCCCCATAAGCTGAGTGAAAATTGATTGTAACTTTTCATCTTGTAATTGCGCTGTTATGAACCAGTCGTCAATATCGGAAACACTTATAATGTCAGAAACAGGATTGCGGCATATAGTAGAAGACGGTAGCGCCATATTTGAGCCTTATTGTGCACTTTGGTATAGAAGCACAGATAGAAGCATGAAATTTCTACCATGGATAGAGTGTCTCACAATGATCGTTTTAAGATATGGAGGGAAGTCAGATTCTTCCCCTGTTAGGGTGGGGACAATGGGGGTGAACTCCGCGTCTTGATGATTATTTTTTTACTAATCCGTTAATGTTACTAGGGCTTGTATGGTGTCGTTTTCATATAAACCGAATACAAGGAATTCATTTTTAACAATAAAAATGTATGGTCCCATACAAAAAAATTAAAAATACTGCCAAAAAGTAAAAAGTGCCGCTATGTTTTTTTTGTTAGCACGTTATTTTTACTTTCAAATTTTCAAAACCTCCATATCAAAATCTTGAATCTGAAGCCACCATCGGGCAATTCGGGGCACCAAGTCACGTTTTGTGAGTGTACTTCGAACAGCTGAACAATCGGTTACAACTTTGAAATGAATACCAGTTATATAAATTCTAAACCGTTTTAATGATTCTACCACAGCCAAAGTCTCCAGTTCGTAACTGTGGTAGACCATTTCCTCTTTCGTGGTTACTCTACTAAAATATATAACCGGTTTTAGATCGCCATTGGGTTGTTTCTGCAGAAGTATCCCTGCTATACCTGATTTGCACGCGTCTGTGTGTATCTCAGTCTCATAATCCCGATTATATAAAGCCAAAACAGGCCGGCTCGTTAACAATGACTTTAACGTTGTAAAAGCTTCGACTTGGTTGTCTTCCCAAATCCACTTAACGTTTTTTTTGGTCAATTCAGTAAGAGGTTTTCAATTATTGCGAAATTTAGGACAATTTTACTGAAGTAAGAGCATAAACCAATAAATTGCCTTATTTGATGGACGTTACACGGAACAGGGAAGTTATTAACCGCATCTTATTTTCGGTCACCCGGGCGTATTCCTTCAGGTGATACTACATGTCCTAAATAGCTGACTTCAGTCTTGAGAAAAGCGCACTTTAGTAAATTGAGTTTTAGATATGATTCTCTCATGAGTTTTAAAACCTTTTCTAATATTATCATACCACTGCTAACATCTATTGAAGGCAGTAATAAATCATCCATAAAGGTTAGCACTTCTTCGTAACGCAACGATCCTAACAATTTGTAGATAGTTCGCTGGAATACTGCGGGAGCATTGGCTAGTCCAAAAGGTACCCGGGTGTATTCCCATTGACCATCAGGCGTAATAAATGAGGTGTATTTAGTAGATCCACCAGAAAGAGGGATTTGATGGTACCCCTTTTTTTTATTTTTATTATCGTCAGAAAAATGCTTTGCAGCAGCCCCACCGCCCGGGGAATATGCGGTGGGGACTGTGGGACTTACCACTAAAAAACTGACGGGATGCCACTCGCCCCCTAAGTGACGGGGCCACGGGTACTGTGATACATCCGCGACCCCGCCAGGGCCGTCCGGCCAAAGTTAAACTGGCCGGACCCGCTCTCCCCGGAACGCCCCGTCAGCAGCACACCGCATCCAGGTGCACTGCCGACACCGAGGACCATTGCCCCCTCAAGGCGACGGGCCTTCCCCGGCTCGCCGTCTCGGCTGGGCAAGGGTCCCCTCCATCTCTGCGGTCGCAACAACGTGCGACCGCTGGCCGGACTCTGCGAGCCGCCGGCCCCTCTTCTTCAATTTTTTAACGAGGTTTTCTTCCTCCACCGCGCCTCCTGCGCCACTCCAAGTGCCACAGCGTCCACTACGTACTTAGTGGACTCTGTGACACTTTGCGCCAACGCGCACTCCCTCTTCCAGGGTGGTCTCATTCGCCCATGTGACCCAACCCTTAACGCCCCCCCGCAGTGTCTGGGTTGGCGAGACCCAGTGTCTGCAGGGCCTCCGCGTTCCACCATACGGAGGTCGCCCCCGGTATCAACGGGTGGAGTAGGCCCGGACACCAGTCGGGGCGAAGACGCTTTTGGGGAGGATCAGCGAGCGAACGAGTCCACCACCGCTCATCATACAGCCGGCCGAGCCAAGCGCGGCCGACTCCACCTCTTGTTTTTTAACGAGGTTGTCTCCTCAATCGCTCCACCCCCAGCACCAGTACGGATGCAAGGGGGAGCGGATTTGTCCGCATCCCACGTACTCCATCCAAGGTAGGAGCACGGGGAGCAGACCCACTGCGTCGGGAATTTGGCCGTCGGCAAGTAATTCCAGAGTTGGGTCCAGAAACTAAGGAATTACTCGCCGACGTTACCAGGGTGGACCGCGTGGAGGTATCCCAACTCCCCACCCCATTTGATGGTACCCCTGCGCTAAATCTAAGCTAGTATAGTAGAATTTACCAGAAAGTTTGTTAAGCTGATTTTTTATGAGGCAAGGGGAATCTGTCTTTGACTGTAATCGCATTTAACGCTCTGTAATCTACACATAGGCGTCTATCACCGTTCTTCTTTTTAACGAGAATCACGGGTGAGGCATAATTTGATTGCGATTCCTTAATTATACCAGAAAAGTACGATATATTTTTAATGACAAAAAAGGCCGTAACTGGTTTTCTTTCGCCATTTCTTTTTACCAGTGGTCATTTTGCTTTTGTTTCCGAAATGGTAGTAGTTTATAGAGTAGATTAATTTATGCAAATCATTTATTACTGTATACTCTGACAAGAGAACGTGTTTGTGAAAACCTATTCTCTGAATAAAAGTTTTAAATTTTAAATTTTAATTTAAATCTAAAAGGTCATTCACCTTACTTCTAACGATTTCGAGCTCCTTATGTGCAAGACGATATGGCTTATGGAAAACTGGAGTTGTTGAAGTTAAAGTGATATCCATTTCTGCTAAGTTTGTCTTCCCCAAATCCTTAGTATCTTTTGCGAAACAATCCTGATACTTAGGGAGCAGCTCAAATAAACCACACTGTTCGTCGTCAGACAGAGTACCTACGTCAATATTTGATAGTGGTGTATCGGCTACTGTACATGTACGTAAATACTTAATGCTACGCGTGTTTTCAAAATTCCGGACATTGTTAATTAATTGGTTCCTCCCAACTACGATTCGATTTTGAAAGGACGACTGCTGTGGGAAAAGGAAAAGTAAAATAAGCTTAGAAAATTACTTAGTCTGCTTCATATTTGAATAGGTTCAGCCAATAATGTATGTTACACAATAATATACTTATTTAGTAAGCACAAACAAAACTTCATTAATAAAAATGTTATTCTTATAAATTACTTTAGCTTTAGCATCCCTAATAATCAGGACTCAAATGAAATGGTTCTAACAGTTTCTGAAAATATAGTTTTAAAATTGTATAATTTAGGGAAATCAGTAATAAGTTAACGCGTATGAAAGAAACATCAGAACATAAAACGCATTAGAGCAGATCTGAAAATAATTGAGAGCACGAGTAGCAGATCAGAACACAGAAAACAGTTAAGAACACAGTAAGCAGATCAGAACACAGAAAACAGATCAGAACACAGAAAACAGATCAGAACAGAACGCAGAATATGGGGGTAACGGGAAGATTTCCCACACAGATTAAATATCATTAATTTTTACGCACCTTAGTGTTTTCAGCCTGTAACAAACTCGAACCGCTTCCCAGATCATCTGTATCATTTCCAACCTGCGCACTCGTAGGTGTGCATGGTACTGCTCGTACAAGTATCTCGCCTTGCTTCCAGTGGATCTCTTCAGATCCCATATTGTAAACGCAGACAAGCCCCTTCTGCCCGGTTATCAGTGTCGCAGGTACAGCGAAGAACTGATTATTCATTTCATAAAATCTTGGAGTAGTACAGACATCACCATCATCTGAGTTTCCCAATATATTTACTTCTACGAAACCGGATTCATTTGCTGATAAGGTAGTTTCAGAACAAGTGGTCACTTTGAATCTACCATCAAATATGTCATCAATTTCAGCTTCACTCCTTTTCAACATAGCAGAATTTTGAGTAGTAATCAAATATATTCCTTCCGAATTAATTATAGGCTGTCCAATAAGTACATCTACTCCAGCCGGTAATTTCATGTGTTATTACAGCAGTAGTATCAAATTCTAAGTCATCGATTTTCATGTTCAAATTTACTTGACCCATAGCCGGAACTGTATCACCAGTGAAACCTTGAAGTATCGCCTTTGACTCAGTAACAGGACAGTTTAATGTTTTGGCCATATTCAATGTTATAATATTTACTTGTGCACCCGTATCTAAATAACCACGATATTCTGTTCCTCCAACATTTACATTCTTCTTGTAAATGTTATTCAAATTTTGAACAATATTAATAGGCACCGTATCATTATTCGCTGTCTTCATAAGGTTTTCTAATTTTAAGCATCTATTAATATTATGACCAGCTTGACCACAAAACTTGCAAATACGCTTATCTGGTACTGGGCAGTCTTTGACCATATGATCAGGGGAGTTGCATCGGAAACAAAGCATTTTTCGAGGTACCGATAGCCCTGAACGTGATGTTGATGGTGTCGCTACTATCGATGCTAAATCTGGGATCCGCTTTTTCTCAAGGTCTGGTTTTGTAAGGCGAGGGTAGTTCATAATATATCCCCCGTCAATTTTTCTACAATCTGATTAACTGCGATAATTTTCAAATGCCGACAAATACCCAGTATAAAATTCTTCGTTTCACATTTAAATGCCTTTGCATTATTTTGCAAATCTGCGGGTAGCCCTTTAATCAGACAAGAGAGTGACGCAGAATCATCTAACCTACAGCGGCGACACATTGCTAATTTATCATAATGAGTTACGCTTTCAGATGGCAGTTTCTTTCGAGGTACTTATTCTTCTAGCGTATCAGCATATTCAAAACTTCGCGGAAATGCATTAGTCAACAAAGATTTCCATTGATCCCATGTATAATCATATTCTTCCAACCGACTAAACCAAAGTTGCGCCTGACCCGCCAGTCTTGTTTGCATGATAACGATTTTAGCGTAATCGTCCCAATTATGCACTAATCCTAGTTGATCGATCTTTGCAAGCCAGTTTTTTACGCTAACTTCATGATTATCGGGATCAAATACAGGTATAATTTTCTCACCAGAAACATTCTTTGACGGACGGGACGTCGACGTACTGCAGTATTTCTCCACCATTCGCTCTAACTTTTGCGTCATTAGCCGTTCTAGAAGAATATTCGGAGACAAATCATCCTCTGAATCACTCTGAGCAGATATCCCATTACTTAGTGGGTCCACCTGTAATGTCCCAGCACTAGTCACTGACGTCGAACAAAGTCTAGATTTTTTCGTAGCTTGTGCATACGCAGTGCGTTTTTATTTATTAACGACCGTTTCATTGTATAATGGTTCAACTAATTCCACTTCTGAATGTAAAATGAAAGTCAATTTATGCACACAAATTTACTAAATATAACACACGACCAGTATTTCAAATCGACATAATCGTTCCGTACTCGCTCGCGAAGTGCGCCGAGGCGGTTCGTGTCCCGCCGACCTGGCGCCATCCCAGTGTTGCCAGATTTTTTTGACCTTTCCCTCTAGTTAAATTGATTTAAGTAGAACAATCCTAGCCGCCATCCCCGCCGCACGCGCCGGGCCGCTACCGCTGTCTCGCTCTGTCAATGTACGTTGCCGGGTTGCGCGTAACAATATACTAGTGTTTATTGAAAGAAACCTATTAGTGGCGGTAGACCTCAAGACGAAGAATACAGTTTTTCACCAGACGTCACTGTATTATAAAGCGGTTGACGCCTGGTGGAAAAATTAAGTACAGTGCTACAATGGTATTTATATGAACGCGGCCGAAATTGGAACTACAACTCCTGTAATATGTCACTTTTCGACAGTTCTTCTTTAGCAAAATGTATGAAAATATGCCACAGCCCTCCTACAAACGTCACTCACGTTCATAAATTTTTCTCCAGTATAAACTCCGACCGCCGAAACCTAAACCTACATTAATCTGGATGCGTAACTTTGCTCGACTAAACCCTTACTAAACCGCAGTAAGTTAAAAGAAGATGTGGCTAGAAGCGACTTTACGGTGGTTTTTGATGCATGTACAGTAAACGAAAAAGTCTCCTCACTTAATAATATTATTTTGAAACTGTATGATGTTCATGCTCCACTCAAAGAAGTCAGGGTTAAACGACCACCTGCCCCGTGGATTAATAAAGATGTCAGGATGGCGATGACAAAGCGTGACCGTGCTTTCCGTGCTTTCAAACGCGACAGGTGTGACGCTAATTGGGATCAATATAAAGTAGCGCGCAATACATGCAATCAAATGGTAAGAACAGCAAAAAGGCAGTATTTCCATGAAAATATAACTAATAACAGTTCAGCCAACATATGGAAGTTCTTGCATTCTCTTGGTGTAGGAAAATGCACCTCTCAAACACCCATCTCCCAATTTTCTCCTAATGATTTTAACAATCATTTTGTTACGACTCCCTTATTAGATGTTTCTATTAAAGCCAATACTATTGCTACCATTTCTTCCATGGCTCCCTCTCCTACTACGACTGCCTTCTCTTTCTCCCCAATTTCTAGTGATGAGGTGCGGAAAATAATATTAGCTATTAAGTCCAAAGCGGTTGGGTCTGATGATGTGAGCAGAGAAATGATTATCTCCATTCTTGATGAAATTCTACCGGTCATTGCTCATATCATCAACTTCTCTTTTTTCATGGGTGATTTTCCTGCTCTATGGCAGAAAGCTTTTATTATCCCCGTACCGAAAATCACTACGCCTTCACTAATTAACAATTTAAGACCAATATCTATTCTTCCATTTCTCTCAAAAATCCTGGAGGCTGTTGCTCACAAGCAGATGTCTTCCTACTGCTATTCTAACTGTCTTCTCACCCCATTTCAATCCGGCTTTCGACCCGGTCACAGTACCACTACCGCACTTCTCAAGGTTACTGAAGACATCAGATTTGGCATGGAGGATAGGTTGGTGACTACTCTGGTTCTCGTTGACTTCTCTAATGCCTTCAATATGGTTGACCACGATATTTTCCTTGCTATTTTAAGGCAGTGTAACATTTCATCTGGTGCTTTAGATTGGGTTTCGTCGTACCTGCGTGGTCGGCAACAAGCAGTGCGCATAGGGCGCGATTTGTCGGACTGGAAAGATCTGACTTCTGGCGTACCGCAGGGCGGAATCTTATCACCATTATTGTTTTCACTTTTTATAAACACCCTGTCCTCTTCGCTGTGCTGTTCTTACCATTTTTATGCTGACGATCTTCAGATATACATTCAAACGACTGCTGACAATATTCCTTATGCCATTGCTAAACTGAATAAGGATCTTAAGAGCATCAGCAACTGGTCTGACCAATTTGGGATTTCCGTCAACCCTGCTAAATGCCAAGCTATCGTTGTTGGCAGCAAACAGCAAATAGACAAGATCGACTTTGTTACCGTGCCGCCTGTTGTGTTTGAAGGCTCGGTTATTCCTTTTGCTCACTCTGTGAAAAACCTCGGTCTACATATCGACACAACTTTAAGTTGGACCACACAAATTACAGAAGTTAGCCGCGGAGTCATGTCTGCATTGCGGTTTCTTAATAGGTTTAGGAATTTTCTTCCCATTTCTACCAAGGTCACTCTCGTCAATTCACTTATTTTCCCACTCATTGATTATGCTGATGTCTGTTACTCTGATGCAAGTGAAGTGCACCTTAACAAGTTGGAGCGACTCGTGAACAATGCGATCCGGTTTGTTTTCTGTCTCCGCAAATACGATCACATATCGTCTTTCCGAATGGCTCCCCATACGTTTGCGTAGACAACAAAGGTTGCTCTGTACTCTCCATACGGTACTCAAAAATCCTCTGAGTCCACAGTATTTAAAAGACAAGTTCCAATACATCTGCAACACACATGAGCTACACTTTCGATCTCATAATTCACTCGCTCTGGCTACTCCTCGTCACCGCACTTGTTTTGTTTCCGAGTCCTTTTCACTTCAAGCTACTCGTCTCTGGAGAAAACTGCCTGTGCCCTTGAGGACAATTTCTAATAAATTTAATTTTAAAAGGAAAGTTAAAGCTAGCCTTCTCTCAACAATGCAGTAATTGTCGTCAACGTAGTCTATTATATAATATTTTGTATCTATACTAAGTATTATATTAGTAATGTATTCTTATGTGATATTTATTTATGTGTGTATTGTGTTTAGTTTATGTAATTATTAGTATTATGGAAATACATTGTTTTTTTTTTCTTTTTTACATATAAGATTTATTGTAGTATGTCATATAATTTAAAACCGCATTCGCGAATATCTGCACTTCCCAAAGGTTGACTGGTAGATAATGCATTTAGCGTTAAGTCCGCCTTTTGTACCCAAATATTGTGGTCAATAAAGTTTAAATAAATAAATAAATAAATATCATTATAGCACTGTAAATCACCGGTGGCTGTTCGACACTTTTTTCGTGAGATTGTTTTTGTTAATCTAAATGTAACTTGGTTGAGCTTGATTGCCATTATTAGATCGTTTCGTTTTAAAAAAAGTGATTTCTTGCGCTTGAGTTGAATAAATAAAATACTCTCACTAAACTCGTTTTCGCTCGACATAAGCACGAGCTTATAGCACAGCACCACAGAGTAATACAGAGGGTTGACTCCCGACTAAATGAAAAATTTATACCTATTCTCATAGGGTTGACACCTTTGACACGGTATTAAATTCAATATTAACAAAAAAGGTTTATTTAATAATGAAATTTACAATGTAGAACCATTCAAAATATTCTTTTTTTTTAAACATAAAGGAATATAAAAATTATTATAATTAAAAACTATCATTTTTTTTTAATAACAAATTAAATCTGTACTTATCTATACTACTATTATAAAGAGGAAAGATTTTGATTGATTGTTTGTGAATGGAGTGTGTTTGTGTTAAAATTTTAAATTTTGTTAAGTGCCCGTAACCCGTGCGAAGACGGAACGCGCCAGTGCTTAATAAAATATGTTTCATATTGCTATCAATTAAACGGTCAGCATTATGAAATGTCAATAAATAAATATTCTTGGACGAATCACACAACGCCAGCTAGTCCCAAACTAAATTGCTGAAACTAAATATACTTAAATACTTTTTTGTAAATAAGTTATACATAGAAATCACCCAGATCAAGGCAAACAGATATGTTCATGTACACAAATGTTTGCCTTGCGCAGGATTTGAACCCGCGGCCCTTGGGATAAAGTGACCATTGCTAGCCACTCGACTACCGGGCCTGTCTATAAATGAGTGACCCGAAAATATTTTATTTTATTGTTTCGTTTTAATTCCTTATTATTTCTGGTTTATAATACAAACATTTGTAATAAACATTATTAACATTGTTTAAACATTTGATTCTATGTAATTTAGGTAAGTATACAATACTACTTATTAAAAATAGGTAGTAGCTGTGATAGTAAGGTAGTAGGTACTTACAACAATATTCAAAAATAATAATTTTTCATAAATCGTCGTACCTACTTACTTCACATCATTTTTAGGGTACGAAAATAAGAAATGTCCTTGTCCTTTTTTGAATCGGCCATACAAACACTAGACGAACTTGGCATTGTACACGTCACAGAACGTGCGGAGCGGCGCGCGAGCGGCCGACGTCCCTGGCGTTAATACGGAAACTGAGCCGGTTCAAACCAGTTCTTACCGCGGTCGGCGCGTACGAGACCTCGTCGGTGAGAGCTCACGCACACATCACCGTTCTTTGTATGCGTATACCTATTCTGGACGGTTGTTTGAAGCCAACCTTCTGTAGTATTCTGTGACAGCACTCTGTGAGCACCACAGTTAGCACGCACGAGTGACCAGTGTAGGCAATGAGGTTTTATATATTCTTCTAAGACAAGAGAAGTAACGCCATACAAAGCATTCGTAAAAAGCCGCAACCACTTCAGAGTGTTAAAGACGTAGCTTTGAAACCGATACATATTCCGAGCATATGCCAAAGTAAAATATGTTTGTCTCTTTTTTTCTAGAGTCAAACTAATTATATCAAAATGAGACAAAAGCATTGTTAGAATGGCATTTTTATATGTGGCAACACAGTGGCTTTTGTGTATTTAATTGTCTGTGGAAATTTGTGACCTTCCGTTTCCTCTTACTATTGTTGACTGTCTGTGCAATGTGAATAAAATATTTAATATGAAGAAAACTGTTAATAATATCCTTGACCCATCCACGCATAAGTAAACATTAACAGGTTATGGGCAAATGGATGTAGTAAGAAAAGAGCGTGGAAAAACAATAATAAAAGTGCAAGATCAGAGTCATCAGAGTTTGCAAAATTATCAAAAGCACGCTACAACATGGCGTTGGCTTCAGCGTGTCCAATTTTGCAAAACACAAGTTATGATAATTGGTTGTACAGGGTGAAATGCTTACTAGCGGAAAAATCGCTCAGTCATGTACTCGAAAGCGATGTTAAGGAGATAAACGTACAGGAAGAAGCTAAAGCAAAGAATATCATTGTACAATGCTTGACTGACAAACACCTCAATATAATAAAGGAATGCAAGACTGCAAAGGAAATGTTACAAAAACTATCGAACACTTTTCAGAGACAGTCAATAGTTTCAAAGATCTATCTAAGAAGAAAGTTGACAAACATCAAATATGAAGAACAAAATCTAGAAGAATACTTCTCAAAATTTGACGGAATGATAAGAGAACTTGAATCAGCAAGTGATAAAGTTGATGAAACAGACAAGATATGCTACTTACTGACAGGATTACCACCGACTTATGACACAGTCATTACGGCAATAGAGACAATTTCTGAAGTGAAACTCGATTTTGTCAAGGCGAGGCTACTAGACGAGGAACTAAAAATAAAATCTAGAGGAACAACAGAGGAACAGTCATTTCTATGTTACCGTTGCAACAAGCCGGGACATATAGCCAGTCAATGTCACACGGGCAGAGGACGATCGACTCGAGGAAGGAGATACTACAGGACAGGATATGGACAAGGAGATACACAAGGACAAGGAGATATGCAAGGAATATATATACATGGAATAAACCAAAACGGAGGTCAAGGACAAAGACGTAGTTATCGTGGGAGATTCGGAAGAAGAGGAGGAAATCAATATGATAGAAGGCAGGTACATTCAGCGAATGACGACTTTCCAGGTGATGACTATACATTTTATTTTTGTGAGCAGGAACAGGAACAATTTTGTAACAATTGTTATGGTGATTTATCAATAGACTTTGTTATAGATTCAGGTTGTACCGACCACTTAATTAGAGATTGTTATGAGAAATATATGACAAATATCACTAGCATTCCAGAAAAGAAAATATATACTGCTAATGGTCAATTCATTACTACAAATAAGAAAGGTTTCATAAGATTATTTATGAATGGTAGCAATATTCAATTTGAGGCACTAATTGTAAAAGGTTTAACATTTAATCTACTTTCAGTGAAGAAAATAGCACAAAATCATGATGTAATCTTTAATGAAAATAGAGTAATAATCAAAAAACACAACACAAATAAAGCTATTACAGGAGAAAACATAGGTAAACTATATATTCTAAAAGCACACATAAATATAGAAATTTCAGGTAACATGAATGCTGATAACAGCAACTTGTGGCATCTTCGTCTCGGACATGTGAACCGTCGGAGTCTGCACACCATGGGATTACCTGTAAGTAAAGAAACTTGTGAGTCATGTGTCAGGGGTACTTCTACTCGTTTACCATTTACACGTATACAGAGAGCACAGTCAAGTAGAGTTGGAGAACTTTTACACACCGATGTCGCGGGACCTGTGAACATTCCAAACATCAAAGGTGAGTTGTATTATCAAGTAATACTAGACGACTACTCTCATTTCGTAACAGTATACCTTTTACATAATAAATCTGAAGCTGCTGATCGATTAATAAATTACATAAATAAATTAGAAAACCAAAAAGGGATAAGAGTGTCAAACGTAAGATGTGATAACGGAGGTGAGTTTAAAAACAGAAAAATAGATGCTTTCAGTAAAGAAAAAGGAATCATAATGCAATATACCCAACCATACTCTCCTCAAAGTAATGGAAAAGCTGAAAGAATGAATCGGACACTATATAATAAAGCTAGAACTCAACTAATAGCATCAAACTTACCGAAGTACTTGTGGGGTGAAGCAGTTGCATGCTCGGCATATCAATTAAACAGATGCCCATCTTCAGCCATAGGATTTCGTATACCAGAGAAAATAATGCACAGCAAGCTAGAATTGTCACAACTAAGAGTATTTGGATGCAAAGCTTGGGCAGTAACTTTACCAAAAGGACAAAAATGTGAAGACAGAGCAGAGGTAATGAGATTTGTTGGATATGCACCGAATGGCTATCGATTATGGAATCCTGAAACTAATGAAATAGTAATCTCTCGTGATGTTAGATTTAATGAAAATGATGTCTACTACAAGCAAAAATCAGAAATAGAAAGTAATACCCACAGAATTCAATATGAAGAAGAAACAATACCAGAAAAAGACAAAGAAAGAGAAGAAAATGAACAAAGGGACAACCAGAACGTAACACAAACAAGAAACATCAGAGAAAGAAGACCACCGGCATATCTCAAAGAATATGTGACAAATGATTATGAGAGTTTAGATATAATAATAATAATAATAATAAAAGCCTTTATTACTGTTAAAAGTTACAATAGAAAATATATACATGGTTACCTACAAAGATTGTTTAAATTTATATATATCAAATTATATTAGTTTTCGGTACCGGCATACCAGTTTCTCTCTTCATACAGCTTGTCCTTGGACATAGGCCTCCTCTAAGGATCTCCATTCTTCTCTGTTTTTGGCTTTCCGTAGCCACATGGGACCAGCAGTCTTTTGTATATCATCCTCCCATCTTTTAATTTGTCTCCCCCTTCGCCTTTTGTTATCTCTAGGAAGCCATTCAGTTACATTTCTAGACCATTTATCTCTTTTTTCTCTCATGAGATGTCCTGCCCATTTCCATTTCAATAGCTTAGTAGTAGTAACAACGTTCCTAAATTTTGTGTCAAGTTTTATTTCCTTTAGTTGTCTTCTGTCTTTTAATCTCACACCTAATACGCTTCTCTCAATACTATTCTGACATACTTTTAATTTGTTTAGTTGTTTTTCAGTTACTGACCATGTTTGACACGCATATGTCAAGCATGGCAGTATGCATGTGTCAAAAACTTTTCTTTTGTGGAACATTTTCAAGTTCCTATTTTTCATTACTTCTGCAAGAGACCAGTATCTTTTCCATGTGTTAGTTACTCTCCTGTCTATCTCTTTGTTCATGCATTCCTTATTAGCTATTAGGTGTCCTAGGTAGAGGTATTCTTCTACGTATTCTAATTGGTCTTTATTCACTAGGATTGGCACCTCAGTCGAGTTAGTCATTAATCTTGTTTTCGAGGTATTCATGAGGAGTCCCACCTTAGCACTCTCTGTAGCTAATTCTTGTAGCATAAGCTCTAGTTGTCTCGGACATTCTGCAAAGATGACTATGTCGTCTGCGAAGCGTAAGTGTGATAGTTTTTCTCCATTGATATTAATACCCTTTTCTTCCCAGTCCAGGTTTCTAAAAATCGTTTCCAGCACAGCAGAGAAAAGTTTAGGTGAGATAGGATCTCCCTGTCTAACACCTCGTTCTATTGGGAATTCTGGGCCAGTATCTTCTAATTTTATCTCTGCTGTGCTCTTTGAATATAAATTTTTTAATAACCTAATGTACTTTTTATGAACACCTTGAATTTCCAGAGCTTTCCATATTGAATCATGCTCAATAGTATCGAAAGCCTTGCTGTAGTCGATAAATCCTAGGTAATATACCTTGTTATATTCATGGTATTTTTGTAGGACCTGTTTCACAACATGGATATGATCTACAGTAGAAAAATTGCTTCTAAACCCTGCCTGTTCCTTTGGTTGATTTTCTTCAAGAGTGATTGTAATTCTGTTTAGGATTATTTTAGAGAAGACCTTATATATGTTCGACATCAAACTTATGGGTCTATAGTTTCCTATGTCCCCTTTATCACCTTTTTTATATATTAGTATAATTGTTGATTTGGTCCAATCTGTGGGTATAGTCTCACTGTATAATATCTTGTTAAATATTTCTGTCAGTTTTGGAGCTGATTCATTTATGGTTATTTTGAGCATTTCATTTGTTATCTGGTCAGATCCAGGACTTCTTCCATCTTTTTGAGTTTTAATTGCTTTTTCTGTTTCTGTTGTGAGAATAGGGGGTATTGGCTCTTCACTGTTGTAGTTGCTTTCTCTTTCTATTACATTAGTTTTGCCTTTGGTATCTGTGTGGTTGCTATAAAGCTTCTTGTAGAACTCTGTTGCTATTCTCAGAATCTCTTTTCTTTTTCTGGTCCGTGTCCCTTGTTTACTTTTTAAACTTGGCATCCATTCTTTTGTAAATGATAGTTCTTTTATTGCCTTTTTAATCCCTCCTGTACGTTCGATGTGTTTTTTAATCACTTTATTTCTTCTTGCCTTTGTATCATTTCTTATACTTTTATTTATTTGTTTGCTGATCTCCGAAATTTTTTTATAATTCTGTTTTTTATTTAATATTAACAGTTTCCTTTGTTCGATCAACTGCTCTGTACTTATTGATATTTTTTTCTTTGGGCATGTCGCTGCTGTTATTGTTACGCTTTTTAGAGTTGATGTAAATTTATTATACCATCCTTCTATTTCTTCATTATCCGACATGGTTTGTTTGTATAATTCGTTTCTGAAATTGCTAATTAAAGTATCCTTGTTACTAATATTCATAGTTTTCGTAGGCAAGTATTTGTTGTAGTTCCTTCTTGATTTATATTTTACAGCATCTACCTTTATCGTTGCTCGAACCATTCTGTGATCTGAGTTAAAGTTAAAGTTGTTAATCACAGTGACATCTCTTATTGTCTGTCTTTTATTTGTCATCACGAAATCAATTTCATTTGTATGTTTACCGCCCGGAGATATCCAGGTCCACTTTCTCGATAATCTCTTCTTGAAGAAACTATTCATGATAGATAGTTTGTTTTCCGATGCGAAGTTGATTAATCTGTTCCCATTACTATTCCTTTTTGAATACCCAAATTTTCCTAGTATGTTTTCTTCTCCCTTTTTGCATGTTCCCACTTTACCGTTAAAATCACCCATGACTATTATGTTATTGTGGGCTTTCATTATTGTGTTCTGTAAGTCATTATAAAATTCTTCTATGATGGCAAGATTATCATTATTTTTCGGTTCTGTAGGTGCATACGCTTGAATTATTGACCACAATTCTTTTTTGTTTTTAGTAGGTAATTGTATATTTAACATTGCTATTCTGTCAGAGACACCAATAAATTCTTCTATGTCTTTGTGGAATTTCTTTTTAATTATAAATCCTACACCATATAGACCTGCAGTTTCACCTTTGTGATATAATATGTATTTTTTGTGTTGTTCAATGCCTTCACCAGGTCTTCTCATTTCGCTTATTCCTAATATATCCCAGTTGATGTTTTCCAGAGCTAGTTCGAGTTCGTGTAGCATTTCATCCTGACTAAGTGTTCTAGTGTTAAATGTTGCAATATATAGATCCTGATAAGTTTGTGACATTGGAGGGTTATTGTTATTGTAATGATCCTTTGAGGGTGTTGGTCTTTTTCTCCCACGATGACCAATCGGCTTGGGAGAGGAATTATTAAGTTTAGTGTTTGTAGCGTGTTTAGGTTCTATGTTTGGTTTGTTTTTCTGGTTGCCGGTTGTTAATTGCTAATTGTTATGTCTTTCTGATATGGAGGTGCTTCTGTTTCTCATTATTTCAAATGCATCGACCTTGCTAAATTTTGATATAGGTGTAGTTTTGTTCTGATCGTCGCCTTTCCCTTCGATAATGTTTTTAGAAGGTGTGGTTGGGGCTCTCTTTCTTTTTTCTGTTTGTTTATCTTTTACTATCAGTCTATCATACCTGATATATGCTATTTTTCCCTTATTTATCTCTTCTTTCAATTTGGTTTTTAGCTCATTTCTCTTAATAAGGACCTCTTTTGGAAAATCTTCCGTAGTATATATATTTTCTGGGAACATTTTATTGTTGATCAGTAGCTCCATTCGCCTCCAAGCCAGCGTTAATGATATTAGTATGGGTCTCGTGTTTTTGTCATTTTTATTACCAAGTCTCTGAACTCTGCTGATTTCCCACTTGTCAAATTTTTCTATTATTGCCTTGTTTCTGTTTAGGTTTTCTATGACAAGTTCCAATAGTTCCACATTATTCTTCTCTGTTTCAGCTATGCCATGTAAAATGATATTATTTTTTCTACATTGTTTTTCTAGAATCTGTACTTTAGTTTTCAATGTTGTTATTTCTTGCCTTAGGGCCTTGGTTTCCTCTGCCAGAGGTTTTAATTTTTCTTCCATAGTTGTAGATATAGTTTTTGTAACATTTTCAGTCATAGTAGTAACTTGTTTTTGAAGTTCTTGTTTCATGTTTTCCCATAAAATCTTGATTTGACCCTCCATTGTTTTAGTCAAAGATGCGTAGGTGTTGATTTTCCAACTAAAGATTTATTTGTCTTCGTGACTTAATGTTTTTTATGGTAATTGAACACTTTTTTCCAATAAATTGGGTGAAGTTATTTTACGATGTTGTTGTCAATTTGACATCTGACAGACGAAGCAATCTGTGTATAATGGAACGTAATTTTGTGTAACTTCTTGGTTTTCTAGGTTGGCAACACTATATAATGTCACTGTCACTAGGCCTAATAATTTTTCCTTGTTGTTTTCTTGTTTTGAAGGTAGAGATCTGTCAACGGCTTCTAATATGACCTTTGTCCTTTGCACTGTTTCAACAAAATGTGTTCGAAATTCGGATTATGATGCAGAATATGGGAAGTTTATATTTCCACAGCACTCGCGGCACTTGAGTTTCTGTTTTGTGGTGTCACACTGTAGTTTACGTAGCAGTAAGTATTTTTAAACACTTTGTAATTCGGAGCTGCACAACTTTGACGTTTACGATTTGACAACCGGAACGTTTAGATATAGCATACTGTTTATTAATGGAACCGCAAACATTCCTAGAAGCAGTGAAAGAAGAAGGCTGGAAGAAAGCAGTAAGTGATGAAATCAACTCGCTAGAAGAACTAAATACTTGGGAAGAAGCTACCTTACCTAATGACAAGAGGGCCATTGACACAAAATGGGTTTTCAAAACTAAACAAGACGGAAAGAAAAAAAGCAAGATTGGTCGCTAAAGGTTTTCAAGTAGACAGCAAATATAATGTTTATTCACCAGTTGCAAGAATGTCAACGGTCAGATTAATGTTTAGCCAAGCAGTACAAAAAGGTCTTTCCATAAAACAACTTGATGTTCCAACAGCATTCTTAAATGGTCATTTATCTGAAGAAATCTACATAAAGCCACCAGAAGGAGTAAAAGTTACAAAAGGAAAGGTTTTGAAACTTAAAAAGGCACTATATGGACTAAGAGAAGCGCCTAAGTGCTGGAACGAACGACTACACAAAACTTTAATCGAACAAGGTTTAAAACAATCCGATTATGACTATTGCTTATACTACGATGATGACACTTGGTTATTAGTTTGGGTCGACGACATTATCATTATGGGAAATTGCGAACATATTATTCAAAAGCTAAAAGAAGAATTCAGGATCAGAAACTTAGGAGAAATTAAAGAATACTTAGGAATGGAAATATTGAGAGAAGGGGACAAAATACTAATAAGACAAGAAAAGATGATCAATAAAATCCTAGAAAAGTTTGGTATGAGAGAGTGTAAAGGGGCGAAAACACCAATGGAAAAAGGAAACACTGAAACTGGAGAAGAAATAATGAACAATGTACCATATCGTGAACTGATTGGATCACTAATTTACCTAGCAAATACCTCAAGACCGGATATAGCTTTCACTACATCATATCTAAGTAAGTATTAAGACAAGCCAACTCAATCACTGTGGACAGCGGCTAAACGCGTTCTGCGATATTTAAAAGAAACCTCAGGTAAGTGTCTCACATACACTAGGAGCAATGAATCAAGTCAACTTATTGCATACAGCGATGCTGATTGGGGATCAGACTTGTCAGACCGCAAAAGTGTAAGTGGTAGTGCTATCTTTCACTGTAATAACTTAATTTCTTGGTTTTCAAAGAAACAATCAACTGTAGCATTGTCAACAGCAGAGGCAGAGTTCGTGGCAGCATCCATGACTGCTGCAGAACTTCTATATCTACAAGGTATTGTAAAAGATTTCACTCATGAGGTCATTGAGTCATATGTGTTGATTGACAACCAAAGCGCTATTAAAATGATAGAGTGTTGTGAAAATAGCAAGCGCACCAAACATATAGATATTAAATACAATTTCATTAAAGATTATATCAATAAAAGGTTAATTTCAGTCTCTTATGTGCCTACAAGTGAAAATATTGCTGACATTTTCACCAAATCCTTAGACAATGTAAAACATAACTATTTTGTGCTGAAGCTTAGGATTTTATAAGTTAACTAATAAAACTCTTTATACTTAAGACATAAATGTGTTAGGATAATAAATTAAAGTTCTTTTTAAACTTTCAATGTAGGAAGGAATGAGAAACTTATGTGGTAGTGGTTTTCTCTTCTGTTTAGGTTTAGACACTGCTTTATACATTAATATGTAGATTTATATTCTTTTTGATAGCAGTGTATTGTGTAACAAGTTATTTGTGTTTTCAGTGAAAATTACTTTGTTTTTTGTTGAAGTTCATTTCTTTTAGGTTAGAAACTTGTTGACGTTTCTTATGTCATTTCATGTTGACGTTTCTTATGTCATTTCATTTTGACAACTACGCTTGACGTTAGAATAATGTTGCAAAGAAATATGTAAGGTCTCAGTGTTGCCAAACGTAAAGTTTGTTCGGTTCAAGTATAAGTTTAAAAAAAACTTATCCTTGAGGGGGGATGTTAGAATGGCATTTTTATATGTGGCAACACAGTGGCTTTTGTGTATTTAATTGTCTGTGGAAATTTGTGACCTTCCGTTTCCTCTTACTATTGTAGACTGTCTGTGTAAGGCGAATAAATCTTTTAATATGAAGAAAACCGTTAATAATATCCTTGACCCATCCACGCATAAATAAACATTAACAAGCATTACTCCCAGAAAAATGGTCAGCAGCTCATGAATAATTTTCCCATTGAATGAATGTTTTATGAGTCTTTTTAAAAAAAAAAAAGTTTTTATACCATATTATTGTTTCTTAGGTGACAGAAGAATTAAAGATAGGAAAAAATAAATTTAAGATGCGTAAATATTGGTACATACATATTATATTTCAAGAATGAATCATGGCGGAATGGAGAAGTTTCCATTTTTTAGTCATTGATGAATCTAACCGATGCAGACCTACTACTATTATCTATTCTGTGCTACTACTACTAACTTTTAGCAGAGATTTTTTTTTGTTTTCTTCACCCATTCTGGGTAGGCAAAGGGAACTATGCCCATACAGCCAAGTCTTCAGTAGATTTTTTTTATTGTTAAGAAATGAAAATGAAATTTAAATAAAATAAAATAATAAATTTAAATAATTTGAATAAAATACAACATAAAACAAAAAAACTATTGTACTCAATCGAACATTTGATAATTGCAGAAACAATTTAAATTAAACACCGTTACCACAATGAAAAAGATGAAATTGTTACTTCACTGTCATAGTAATAATATCATTATGTCAAATGTCAGTTAAAAGCCATATCAAAAAGAGGAAAATGATTTGTTTTTTCTTGTCTTGACGTGCGTAGCACTAGCGATTGATTTTAGTATCAATCAATTCTAAGTACCTAAATAATTAATTCTAGTTTGAGCCTGGTTGTAGGTTTACTTCTACTGTGTTACTAATAATGATACATAAAGGCGTATGAGTTCGTCATTGACTAAACTCCCAACATTTGGGAAACTTAAAATCGTTTTTACTGGCAACACTGTTGGCAAAAACAATGCGTAATAAATATATTAATTTCGATTTTAATACTATTTTGGTATAATTTTAACATAATTAAGCATTCTTATTTGTGAAAAGTGATACCACTTGCTTTGTTATTAGTTTGGGATCACGACATACATGTTTTAACAGTGCATTTAACCATTTTTGTGATATTATTGTGAGATACGCATTCACTGAACGTCAAACTACGACTAAGTCGGAAGAAATTCAACTAAGACTGTGGCCTCAGTCGACGTGGCAGCGGGTATGTGTCAAACATTACGAATCTATAGTAAATAACAAATCACTGAGTGTAGGAGACAAAAAGGATAGTAATATTGGTAGGGGAGAAGATAAAAAAGGGTTTTGTATGACTATGTAGCTGTTAGCCGACTGTAGCCTCACTAATATTCTTTATTATTTTTATCACATGGTAACATCGCTGTTGTCTGTGGATTTATTTAGCCTATGTGGAAGTGGTAACACCAAACACTAGTAGTTGACAGCTACGGAGCGATTGCATATCAATTTAGACTGAAACGAAAATATTGCATTTTTTATCCATATTTAATAAAATTGTAGGATATTGTCGATGTATTATTCGTCCCGTGGAGAAACGAGTTCCGTCCTTGTGTTCCGTCGCGGCGGTGGCGCCATGCCCTCGGCGGAGGGCGGGCAGTGAAAGTGTCGAGTGCGTTTCGAGCGCGAGTGGGCGCGATGGGCGTGGGCCTGCAGCCGCTCGAGTTCACCGAGTGCCTCGCGGACAGCCCGCACTTCCGCGAGAACCTGCAGCGCCATGAGAAGGAGCTCGAGCGCACCAGCCAGCAGATCAAGCGGCTCATCAAGGAGGTCAAGGATGTCGTGCAGGCCGCCAAGCGTGAGTGTGCAGCCTCCTTATCAAATGGGATCTATGAGTAAAGTCTCATAGTCAAAATTAAAATGTAGCATAGAAATACACTTATTGGTATGGGGTATGGGGTTGACATTTGTGTTTGCAGTCTTGATTGTTGTCCCTCTCTGACCCTTGTATGCAAGTCACAAAGGAAACACTATGCTGGGTACATTGCTATCCTTGTAGTGAGTGGCGTTGTGCCTGCACAAGGTGGGTGAGGCTGCATCAGTACTAGGGCATGGTGCACAACTGTAAACAAACAACATAACTGTTGACCAGCGAGAGTGGTGCGCACATTTGCATAATTCGAATCCTGTTTTCTAATCTGCTGTGAGGTCATTATGCATAAATTTAATTCGTCTGTTTGCATTATCTAATAGTGTGTGTTGGCATTATCTAATTAATTTCTCATTGGATTATTTATTGACTTTGCACCATTAACATGTCCAAATGTGTTACATAACCACTGCTTGTAAATTGGGTGCATTTTTAATTAGTCTCGCTTTTGGCTGCTTTCTATCTTGGTTTTGTGGTCTTGCATGTGCATGCTGCCACTGTCCTTTCAGTGAGTTAAGTCAACTAGCTACATTCCCTATTTCAATGGCCTTTTGATTGCATTGACTGCCAGTACTGCCACCATGATATTTGACATTATTTTTGTTCATGCCCACGATTATGAGCAAACTTTTAAGAGATACAATATTTGCAATACACAAAGTAGAACACAGTAAACGTAGACAGCATGATTTAATTATCTTTACAAACTCCATACTATAACTAGTACCATTATTATCAGATAAGTACAAAAAAGCAAGTGGAATAAATAATACATGCCTTCATCTATTAGATGTCCAACTAGATGGAAATGAATCGGATATCTGTGTTTTGAATGAACGCATCAGTGGCTCCGGTATGTGTGTCAATAGCTGCTTTAATGAGTGCTGTTGGCATGTCTTGCTCCGGCCGCTGATCGCACCACTGAATCAGAGAGTGAGCCAACACAGGCAGGACACTGCAGTACATTCTCTTTCCAGACAGTGACAGTCACTGGTCTACAGATTGCTAAGACTCTTATTTTCATGTTTTCTCCAAATACAGAGTAATATCAAAGTCCAATATTTTTATTCAGATAAGCTCTTTTAAATATTCCATGAAAAATAAAAATTTCTATTTGATCCTTGGATCTCATCCTTAAAATGTTGAATGTGTATGATTTGGAAAACCAACATTACAGACAACACTTCAGTGCTAAGTGGCTCCGACAAACACAGTCATCTGAGATCACAAAGCACTTAATGGTTCATTAGCATGCTCCCATTTGTTATCAGCTGAGTGATTCTAGAACTCTTACTAGATATCAGTAATGCCACAGAATAATAAGTAGAACTGTAATGCTCTAAAGTTCTAAACAATAGTAAGTGTTTATAGTCATGCTTGTTTGCCAATGCCCAATGATGTATTAATAATGTGTGTGGTAACCAGAGTGTGCTGCAGCGTTTGTTATCGCGTCCACTCGCCTGCTAATTGTTCGCCGCTATCTGGAGTTGCCTCTCGTATTTACACATGAATAGTTGATTCATGCAATGCCCTTGTCGTCGCACACGCAGCGATACGGGCGAGTGAGCGGCGATAATTCGCTGTGTAGTATTTGTTGGAAATGCTTGATAAATAGCATTAGGTATTTGTCGAGCTTGGCAATTAGTCTAGCGCTGATTGAGCGCATCAATATGTCTATGAATGCGTTTGGCAGGTCTGGGCGCGGCGCAGCTGGCGCTGGCGGCCAGCATGGAGCAGTTCGAGTTCGCGTGCATTGGCGCCTCCATGACGGAGGACGAGCGCGTCATCGGCCACTCGCTGCACCACTTCGCCGCGCTCATCCGCACCGTGGAGGACGAGCGCGAGCGCATGGTGAGTCACGCTCCTACGTGTCGAATGTTGTTTCTGCAGCTATTGTAATAACATGTATAGTGCTGACATTAATTAAGTCGCGCGGGCGAGACGGCTCTTTCTTACGTTGGTTATCCATGACAAGCGTCGATGCGCGCACGCAATGCAGACATATCCTCCCATCCGCCGATAAAATCGTTAATCACATCTGGGCAATCAAAATTTTATTGTAATGGCTCATCTTTACTTTCTAAATGATTAATGCTGTAAAATTTTGAAACATTACATCCATCTATTTTTCATCAAAATGATTCTCGTTCATTTGAAAACGGTTTGCAGCTTGACAAGTGGCCTCGGCGACGTCAATCGCGACGTAAACAATAGTAACCGCGGCGGCAGGAAGTGCGCGACCTTCGCCGTCGCCCGCGGCCACTCTACCGGCGGCGAGAGGCGCCTGATAACGCACCATGCGAACTTTATAAACCATTACGAGCTCAGCGTAGATACAAAGCGTAATCTTTATAATAGCCCTTATCAAAATTGTCGTAGCTAGTTAATTTTGTGTATTTGTATGAAACACAATGCCGAGCGCGACGCGTGACCCGCGGCGGCTCCGCGGCCTTGCGTCGTGACGCGTGCGTGTGGTATGGTCAGCAACCAAAGTAGATCATGTGGACACAAAATGTCGCGTAAAATGACTTCACATACATTTTACGCGACATTTTTTTAAATAGGTAATATAATTTTGCAATGGTTAGCAATATGCTTCCGTTCGGGTGAGAATATGGCAGCCCAGTACGATAAACATTTTTTTAAAAGAAATATGCATATCTTTCTTTTACGATTCGAAAGAGCTTATATTAGGCCTATTTGAATAAAAATATTTCGTTTTTTTTTTAATACCAGTGGTAATTTTTTTTGTTTCCGAAATGGTAGTAGTTTATAGAGTAGATTCATTACACAAATCATTTATTACTGTAATACTCTCTGACAAAAGAAAGTGTTTGTAAAAACCTATTCTCTGAATATAAGTTTTGATCTTTGAATCTATGAAAATTTTGAAATTGTACAGAGTTGAAACAGTGTTCAATTGACCAAATGAACATGAAGAACGCAACGTAGCAATTCTTTATCTAGTACAACTCACCTTCTGCGCTGCACTTTACACAATAAATAAATAAATATTCTTGGACGAGTCACACAACGCCATCTAGGCTCAAACTGAGCTTGTACTGTGGGTACTAGATTGCTGATAAATATACTTAAATACTTTATTTATTTATTGGAAAATCAACAGCTTACAATCTAAAACAGTTTAGAAAAACAGTATAAAAAACAGCCAATTAAAGATTTTCACGAGTAGGTATTTTGTAAATAAATACTTATTATACACAGAAATCATCCAGACCAAGGCAAACAGACATGTGCATGAGCACACAAATATGCGAACCCGCGGCCTTTGGGATACAGTGACCATTGCTAGCCACTCGACCACCGGACCTGTCAAATATATATTTTTGTATAATAGTCCAGTAACTTTATACATCACAGCATGCGTCAAATCCGGTAGTTCTGATTTTTGCAGACTTTGTATATGATAAAAAAAAAAGGTGTCAAAAATCGAAAAAAAACGCATTTAACCCTAAAGGACTAGTTTTTGAAAAAACTTTTTTGAACGTTTTTAAAGTATACTAAATTTTATACAATATGATACTAAAACTGTTTCTGTAGACCCAATAGTTTCAGAGATTAAGCCTTTAAAAGTTTAATAATTTTTATCGAACTTCGCAATTTTTTGCAATTCTGTCGTTCCGAATGAATTTTGACCATGATTATATTATGATGGAATGTTAAAAAAGAGAATGAGAAGTGTGAACTATGATGTTTAATTTAAGCTAAGCTACGAATAATGAAGTTTTTCGTCGCAGCCCTTGCGAATAGTTGGTACCGCAGCTCGTCAAGGTTATGGGTGTTGGGGTTGCCTCCGTATAGAGAGCAATTATGACTCGTTGTCTGCTGCTATCTCGTGAGGTGTAGAGTTGGTGTCGAGAAAAATCGCAGCTTGCTTTTCAACGTCCGGATTTTTTGAAAGGCTTAGGCAGTTTGTCCACCTGCACCGTCAACGGGACGTCACCGAGAAGGAGATGACGGTGCCGATTTAGCGATAAATACGCCGTCACTTCAACTCAACTTCAATTCGGCCAGAAATAATCTCTTTCTCGGTGACGTTCCGGTGACGGTGGCGGTGGACAAACTGCCTTAATCTCAGAAACTATTGGGTCTACAGACACAATTCTAGTACCATATTTTAGCAAATTTAGTCTACTTTAAAAACGCCCTAAAAATATAAAAAAAATTCGCGGTTTTTTCGATTTTTGACAAAGTTGCGTTCGGCGCTCGAGGTCACAAACTTGGATTATTCATTAGGCCAACATCTTAAACAAGTCTGCAAAAAATCAGAACTACCGGATTTAACGTATACTACCCCATACTTTCAGGCGACAAAGTTACTGGATTATAAATAATAAGATAAATGATTAATAGATTCTCTTCACATCGGATCGCTGTTTGAATCGCCACCGAACCTGGTGTACCCCTCACCGTGGCCCAGACACCCTTAGCCGTCCGTCAGAACGATCTGTGCAACTATAAATAAATATATAGGGACAATTCATACAGATTGAGCTAGCCCCAAAGTAAGTTCGAAACTTGTGTTATGGGATACTAACTCAACGATATTATATTTTATAACAAATTCATATATAGATAAACATCCAAGACCCGAGGCCAATTAGAAAAAGTTCGTTTTTCATCATGACCCGACCGGGGATCGAACCCGGGACCTCCTGGGTGGCGGTCTGGCGTGGTAACCATTACGCCACGGAGGTCGTCAAAAGCAGTGGCAGGGAGAAAATCCAACCAGAACCCCATTTCCTTGCAACTTTTCCGTCTGTTGCCTTATAATGGTACGAGCATCAATGCAGGCAGGCATAAATACATTTATAAATATGTATCTAAAACTAATGATTAGGGCTAGGCTGAGTAGGGCGTTAGGACACTATAAGGCTGTATGTCAGTTAGTCTACAGCCAGTATGAATTGCCTCTTCGAATATAAATCTTGTTTATAGAGGTTGTCTCTGTGTTGCAGCTGGGGCGCGCGCACGAGCAGATCATCCAGCCGCTGGAGCGCTTCCGCAAGGAGCACATCGGCGCCGTCAAGGTGAGCGGCCTCGGGCGGCATAATTATAATAGTACCATGTACAGAAGGATCACTCTCTCACTACTTCTCACTCGCCGATATTAAATGTACTACTTACTTAATAAATCATTGATAAAGGTAACATGTGGTGTATCACTTAATTCAATAAATAGTAATAAGTACTAAACTACTGTATTACTAAAGGTAAGTATTAAAGTATGTAAGTAAACAATAGTAGTAGCTCACTATTCAACAAAATAACTTACCTTTTATTAGGTATCTGTACGAAGTGAAAAAAAAATAATATCCCTTCTTTAATAGACAACCTTGACTTGAGAGATTCAAACAGTGAGTATTTATGAATTATTCGTTCTGTTGCAGGAGGGGAAGAAGAAGTTCGATAAGAAGACTGCCAAGTTCTGCCAGAGCCAGGAGCGCACGCTGTCGCTGTCCACCAAGAAGCAGGAGAACGTGTTCCAGGAGGCGGACGCGGCGATGGACATGGCCGAGCGCGACTTCTGCCGCGCCTCGCTCGAGTACGTGTGCCAGCTGCAGGCGGTGCAGGAGCGCAAGAAGTTCGAGCTGGTGGAGACGCTGCTGGGCTTCGTCTTCGGCTGGTGGACCTTCCACCACACGGCGCACGACGTGCACGCCGACGCCGAGCCGCGCGTCAGAGACCTGCAGCTGCGCATCCAGCGGGTGAGCGAGCGCAGCGCCAGGCGCGCCTTACACGCGCCTTACACGCGCCTTACACGCGCCTTACACGCGCCTTAGACGCGACACGACCCTCCCGCTAACCCGCCACGTTCCAGACGCGGCTCGGCGCGCGGCGGCGGGGCGCGGGCGCGGCCGCGGCGCAGCGCAGCCACGGTTCGTCACCCACCGCATAGTGTTTGCATCCCTTTGCGCCGTTCGGCTGAATGCGTCGATCTCACCTCTTCCTACATCTACATACATTTTTATACGAAGATTACATCCTACATATTAAACGCTTTTTTATAGAATAAAACCTAGATGATTTGATTTGTTATGATTTGTAATATTGCGAGATTTTTAGCTTGTGAGGCCGTTTGAAACTAACACGTTTTTACCTTTTTACTGTCATGTTTATAGAGTTTTGTTGAGTTTTCTTTCTCCATTTGTTTGCGTTTGTTAACATAATCCAGTCAAAATAGATGAAAAAAAAAAAAAACTGCTAACCTCATATTAATTCCTTGCAATCTGTAAAAAAAGTATGGAAATTCATAGATAATGAATGCAAGGTGGCATCCTATCTTGACTGGTATCAGCATGCTCGCCGTTTCTTCGCTAAGTGTGCGCCTGTTGCAGACGCGGAGCAACTTCGAGGAGACCAGCAAGCAGACCGAGTCGCTCATGAAGAAGATGATGGAGGCGCGCCAAGCGGTCAGTATGCGCCGCCCCTAGTGGCCAGCGTGCCATTTTTATCCTTGCTAATATTCAAAATACGAAAGTTACTCCGTTCGTCTGTGAGTCAATTTAGCTGAAATCAGTCGCCGTGTTTTGAGTTAAGTTGTTGTTGCAGAACAAGGAGGAGGACGACGGCGAGGGCGGCGCGCGCGCAGGCTACCTCTTCCTGCTCGAGAAGAGTGAGTGGCTTATATGTATCGCATTAACAATTGGCGCCGAAAGCCGACTCGTGTATCCTAACTAATATTATAAATGAGAAAGTGAGTTTGTTTGTTTGTTATTCCTTCACGGCTTAACTAATCATCCGATCATTATGAAAATTTGTATACATATTGTCAGGGGTACAGAGCCCAACATAGGCTACTTTTTATCCCGTAAAAGTATGTCTATCCAATGGGAAAATATTTTTTCTACTATAGAGGGCGCTTTAACGGCCAACAGATGGCACCACAAGTCGCCCTATCCTACCGATCTATCCTACTAATATTATACAACATAATTATGTAAAATATAAAGATAAATATGCTATTTTGTCTTAATAAAATTATCAAAAGTTAAAAAATTCTCAAGATTAGTTGCGATAATTAGCGTCATAGGTTCGTATTGCTTTTTGTTTAGTAGTTTTAACGTTGTTCACTAGATGGCGTTGTAATAAGTCACGAAAATGAATTTAAAATTTATTTTTAATGCAAAAAAATGTAAAACAACATCTAAAAAAAAATGATGCAAAAAAATTACGGATTGCACTCCGGCAGAAGTGAAAACTCGAGCATCAACGTTGTGCATTTTCAGCGCCGCCGCTAAAGAAGTTTCACTTCAAAAAAGCATCAGCACCAACAAGAATTGAATCCAGGAGTCATCTGAGTCATTCATACGTTTCTTCATAAAAAAAATTAAATTCGTCATTCATTCGAAGTCTGCGGGGCGCGGGCGCAGGGCGACGCCTGCCCCGCGACGCGACAGTTCCATACGTGAATGATTTACAGAATCATAACGGGCGGCGCCATCACTGGCGTGCGTGGGGTATAACTTTTAGTACAGGTACAGCTGATCATAGGTACTTACAAATAGCCCACAGATGTCGTTACACAACGTTTACAAATAAATCTTTATTCTAATAATAAAACGACTTTGGTTGATTATTAATTAATTCATATAGAATTCAAAAAATATGTTTTTTTATTTATTTAATAATTTTTATTTTCAGACAATTTGAGTCCATAATGGCGTTAGTTAGAGTGATACTTAATAGCTATGTTAGTCACATCTCCAAGCCATTGTGGATGGAGTTGGAGCTGGCTCGAGTTCTGTTTAGCAGTGAGGCAGTTCTCTTCCTAACGGTGGCATAGAAATCATCAGTATGGTTTTGAGCGAACATACCCGATGCACTGCAGAACCGAGACAGCCCCATATGCATCCTGAAACCATTATTATATATTTTTTCTACTATAGATGTCGCGGCAGTTGCGAAAAAGATGGCGCAAAAAATCTCTTAGGATAAATTCATTCATAAACCACCTTCTATTATTATAAATTAATAATAAAAAAAATACAATTTATTCAGTTCCTTATGTTACGTCGCCGGGGAGGCCGGTGGACGCAAGCAAGATAGGGTAGAGAGTAGAGAGTGAGAAGAAAAACAAGAGACACAGAATATTAAGTTTATTCGTAGACTCAGGGTGTGGGCTATGAGAATTCACTTGCAATTCCTTGGGGGACACTTAGCTATGGGCTTCTTCGGGTGTTCCGACGACGGGCGTAGAGATCGGGAAGGGTAGATCCTCCCGGGAAGGCTGGCTCAGCAGACAGCGGCAGGGCGCGGTAGGGGCGCACGACTGCCTCTCACGCAGCGTAGAGTTGCGCAGCAAGTAGACTCCCGAAGGTGCCACGTAGAAGTGGTGCAGGGGAAGAGTAGACTCTCCCGTAGGTGCCACGTAGGAATGGTGCAGAGGAAGAGTAGGTTCTCCCGTAGGTGTGTTGAGACTAGGTTGTATCCCTAGGGTAGTTGTCCCAATCGGACAGCGAAATTACACTCACACGTATAAATTCTCGGTACTCACTACTTAATGTAATTCACGACACAGCAACAACAGAATGTCACGAGCAGTTCGGGCCACACCAATTTATAGACTACGTTCTTTCTCGAAACTTCCTAGCGGCAGACTACGACCGTTGACCGCGGGAGCCAATCAATACTGATTTAATCAAATATTGTAACGCCCCCTCCGCACAATCGCCAAATATGGACCTCGAGCGATGCACCGGCATGTCGAGGCATTGATTAGCCATAATGATCTTAATGCCTCAAGAAATACGGTCGAGAATTCTATGCAGTCACTCCCGAAATCCGTTAGCGTTTATTTATTAATTTTTTATAAGTTTTTAGTATTCTAATATAATTGATATAATTGATATATTACGTGTGAATCTAGTTCACAACGTAACAGTACCCCCCCTCTTAGGGAAAAAAAAAAATCCTTAGCATTTTTTTTTTTTTAAAAAAGGACCTACTAGACTTAGCTATCTAATAAGTACGTTCGCAAGATTAGACTAAATTTTTACCGAAAGTTCGCCATTACAATTCCTAAAATGCTAGCTCCCTAAGTTGACGTGTCCGGATGTTTAGCGTCCGAACAGCAACAGAACTAACATGTACCTTTATCCGGGCTAGCCCGAACCTTGACAATAGCTTATCAAGATTAAATAGTTTGTCAATGAGTAGGCATTGACATAACTTTTTCCTCACGATTAAATAGGCTTTAGGCAATAAACTGACAGAACTTTCAAAAGATATGAACTTTGTCACGTTTAGGTTGTGATCAGAAGTTCTCATCTATGCAATCCAAAGAACAGGAACAAAAATGTTGTATGACTTTATAGTTTTACTTATTAAGTGTGATTACACCTTTATAATGTAGTTCTAGTGGAAATTTTATAGAAATAATTTAATATGGCATTAGGATGATAAGCGAGAAAAAAAAAAATTAAAAATATTTAATGTGTCATTAAATGTTAATGGGTCATTAACCTTAATGATCAGTTACGCAACAGACTTAGTGATAACAGCGTGAGAACTGCGTGCGCATGCACCTGTGCGAGCGTTATCAACAAAACGAATTAGCTAATGATGCACATTCCAATCGTTCGAGTGCAAGGTCGCGAATAGATCCGACGACTGCCGAGGGACCCCGAACGAAGATATACGAAACAACTCGAGACAGCGGTTTGACGCCACTACGAGTTATTTAAGAATGCAAATGTACCCGCTTCGAAAATAATTGAATTAACCGCATTTACCCTGTTTTATAAATGTCAATGCATTATGATAGAACATTTTATGTGACGAGTTTCATTTTTGTTATTACAGATTTGAGTAGTAAGTATATTATGATTACTAATAGAACAAATTATTATATTAAAATTACAGATTTTAGTTTATTTGGGATTTAAGTAGTTTATTATGAATAGTAAAATTTATTATATTACGTTTAGAAGTTAGTTAAAAAAAAATATGTAGGTTTTTAAAGTATAGATTCAAGTAGTAAATGTATTTAGATTAGCAAAAATTTTTAATTTTATTACAAATACAGATTTAGTTTATTATAGAATAAGGTAATAGATTGCGATTATTAAAATTTTACTTTAACATATAGGTCTCCACATAGGAATCGAACCCACGAATCATCACTTAGATGAGATTCTTATGGAATTTAATAGAATTTAGACTAGATAGGGTAAACAACATTTTAGATGTTGTCACCAATTGTAGTAGATGAGTAACATGGGTAGACATGTTACTATCTCAGCGCGCAACATTTTAGATGCTGCGTCGCGACAATTTATACTAGCTAGATAGGCCGCATATGTAGGGTATGCGTAACCTTCTTTTAGACAAAAATATATGGAACGGTCCATGTTTAAACCTATATATGATGATACTATGTTTAGAAACAAATTTAATGTTTAGCGCAATTGAGAACTATTTGATAAATATTGAAACCTACGTATGTGTTTGAAGATTGTAAAAAAAAAACGTTGGGACAAAATAACCGTTAGGACAAAAGAAAGAGAGAAAAAAAAAAACACGTCGTTTGCTGCTGTGACGAGATTAGGTCGCAAATGAATGCGTTATAGCCTCTGGTGGACTTTTACCACCTGCCTAGGAGAGACGGCAACTGGGATACTCGATGTTTTTCTTTCGCCCCCAACCCAGTATGGGGGAAAGGTAAGTTCACTATCCGTACTTGTGATTAGCACTGAGTAACCCCTAATAGTGAAAGAAATAGCAAAAAGGAGCTTACCTTTAACAATTCGTCCCTAATGAGCGACTCCGTTATATATTTGAAATTAGAATAGAAAAATTTTGTAGGGTAGTTTAAAAATTAAAAAAAATTAAAAAATTAACTGGATTTAAAAAAATTGCTCCAGCTAGTGAGTACACAAATGGGGACAGAGAAACAAATTATAAGGGTGTACTCCCTAGCTGAAGAACGGAGAAACTCGTACACAGCTAGAAAAAATGTTAGCACACCTAATACAATTAAAGACAAAAGAAATTTGCAAGTGAAATCCCTAACTCTCACCAAAAGTGTGGGCGCCACTTGTTACGTCGCCGGGGAGGCCGGTGGACGCAAGCAAGATAGGGTAGAGAGTAGAGAGTGAGAAGAAAAACAAGAGACACAGAATATTAAGTTTATTCGTAGACTCAGGGTGTGGGCTATGAGAATTCACTTGCAATTCCTTGGGGGACACTTAGCTATGGGCTTCTTCGGGTGTTCCGACGACGGGCGTAGAGATCGGGAAGGGTAGATCCTCCCGGGAAGGCTGGCTCAGCAGACAGCGGCAGGGCGCGGTAGGGGCGCACGACTGCCTCTCACGCAGCGTAGAGTTGCGCAGCAAGTAGACTCCCGAAGGTGCCACGTAGAAGTGGTGCAGGGGAAGAGTAGACTCTCCCGTAGGTGCCACGTAGGAATGGTGCAGAGGAAGAGTAGGTTCTCCCGTAGGTGTGTTGAGACTAGGTTGTATCCCTAGGGTAGTTGTCCCAATCGGACAGCGAAATTACACTCACACGTATAAATTCTCGGTACTCACTACTTAATGTAATTCACGACACAGCAACAACAGAATGTCACGAGCAGTTCGGGCCACACCAATTTATAGACTACGTTCTTTCTCGAAACTTCCTAGCGGCAGACTACGACCGTTGACCGCGGGAGCCAATCAATACTGATTTAATCAAATATTGTAACGCCCCCTCCGCACAATCGCCAAATATGGACCTCGAGCGATGCACCGGCATGTCGAGGCATTGATTAGCCATAATGATCTTAATGCCTCAAGAAATACGGTCGAGAATTCT
The DNA here is from genome assembly GCA_905163395.2 of Endotricha flammealis. Lineage (NCBI taxonomy): Eukaryota > Metazoa > Arthropoda > Insecta > Lepidoptera > Pyralidae > Endotricha > Endotricha flammealis. The sequence continues at coordinate 78,011 of LR990871.1, read as the reverse complement.
ATGCAGTCACTCCCGAAATCCGTTAGCGTTTATTTATTAATTTTTTATAAGTTTTTAGTATTCTAATATAATTGATATAATTGATATATTACGTGTGAATCTAGTTCACAACGTAACACTTATTAAAACGCTTAGTACGACTATTGAACAATAGATGGCGCTGTTCATTTTCTAAATCGCGCTATTTAGCTTCGTGTCTAGCTTTACGATTAGGTATTTATTGTTGTCTTGGTTTGGATTTCCGATTTCCGAAAACAAACTCGGTTTCCGATTCGGTTTTACCGTTGTTCCGTTGTTGTTTTTCGGATTGGATTAATTCGTTTAGTTTAGAGATATAATGTTCCTGGACTTTTAAGGAATAAGGTTTTTGATTTAGTTTAGCTTCGTGAATTGGTTTTGTTTTTTTTGGTTTAAACTAATTTATTTTCCACTTATCCCTCCTTCACGGATTGACTAAGCAGCTGATCATTATGAAAATTTGTATACATATTGTCAGGATTTAAGAACTTTAAATTTAAGAACTTTTACGCGGGCGAAGCCGCGGGTAACAGCTAGTTAGTTCTATATTGAGTGTTAATATGCTGTGTTTGTGCAGAGGCGTTTGGCACAACGTGGAGCAAGCACTACTGCACTTACGAGCGCAGCTCTCGGCTGCTGACGCTGACGCCGTACAACCAGATCAACGTGAAGACGGTGGGCGCGGCGGACAGCGTGTGCGTGTGCGGGGCGCGGCTGAGCGGGGAGGCGGGCGAGCGGCGCTTCTGCTGGGACGCGCTGGGGGCGGAGCGCGCGCTCACGCTGCAGGCGCTGGGGGAGCGCGACCGGGAGGCGTGGCTGCGCGCGGTGGCCGGGGGGGCGGCGGTGCGGGCGGCGCCGGCGCCCGCGCTCACGCCGCTCACGGCGCTCGACGCCGGCGGGTTCGCGTTCGTGCGCCGGCTCGCCGCCGAGCTGGAGGCGCGCGGGCTCGAGGAGCAGGGCCTGTACCGCGTGGCGGGCGTCGCGAGCAAGGTGGCGCGCTTGCTCGCGCTCGGCGCCGACGCGCAGCTCGACCCGCTCGAGTGGGAGTCGCGCACGCTCACCTCCGCGCTGAAGGCGTACCTGCGCGCGCTGCCCGAGCCGCTGCTCACGCGCGCGCTGCACGCCGAGTGGCTGGCGGCGGCCAAGCGCGAGCGGCGCCAGGAGCGGCTGGCGCCGCTGCACCGGCTCGTGCGCCGCCTGCCGCCCGCCAACCGCGAGATGCTGCAGGAGGTGCTGCTGCACCTGCGCAAGGTGGCCGCGCGCAGCGAGCGCAACCTGATGACGGCCTCCAACCTGGCCGTGTGCTTCGGCCCGACGCTGCTGCGCCCCGAGCGCGAGACCGTGGCCTCCATCCTGGAGCTCAAGTTCTACAACGTGCTCGTGGAGACGCTGCTCGACCACTACCAGGAGATCTTCGAGGGGCCGCCGCCGCCCGCGCCGCCGCCCGCCCCGCCGCACGCGCCGCCCAAGGCCGCGCCCAACGGCACGCTCAGGTATGTAAATGTACTGCCAAATAAATGTTTTATTTTATTTTAATGACGTGTAAATATTGTTACAAATATTTGTTGGACCAATCCAATGATAAAGGTGAGCAGAGTTACAAAAAAAATAATGCTAACAATATAATCATTATTATGAAACTTTGCAATACAAATAGACCCCGATATGTCTGTACATTGAACATATTTGGCAAAAATGCAGAGGGAACAGTTAGAGAAAGGTATTATAAGCGAATAAAGATTTTTAGGATTTTTTTGTCTGTCTGTCTGTCTGTTTGAACGCGCACATCTTCTAAGTTACTGAACGGATTTTGATGCTGTTTTCACAGGAAGATAGAGCTCGGCTTGGAGCAGAATATAGGCTTTGTTTCATTTAAATCGGATGTCAGGAAAATAAGTTATGTTCATTTAAAGGTCTCTTTCCTGTCTATGTAAGAAAAAAATTTTTTATCGAACTTACTTGGTACACCATACCTACCGACGACAGACTGGACCGAACCCGACCGAACCGGACCGGACCGAACCGGACCGGACCGAACCGGACCGGACCGACCGGACTGGATGTCAGGAAAAGAAGTTGGGTTCATTTAAATTTTCAACAGCCAAAGAATTTTAAAATTGTCACAAGAGTCGGAATCGCCCGACACCTGAAAGTTTTTTTCTTGAGCTGACCATTTTAATATTTAGTTTCTCAAAAATTCCCTAGATGGCACTGTACAGATTCTGAATCGCGCTATGAAATGCTGATTTTAAAGTTCAGTAGCACTGTGTATGAAAGTTTTTTTTTACTTGAACTGACCATTTTAAAATTTAGTTTCTCAAAAATTCACTAGATGGCACTGTGCAGATTCTGTTCTGAATCGCGCTTATCGCGCTATGAAAGTTTTTTAATAGTTTACCTGAGACTGTATAATATTCATTTCGTGTAGATTAGATAGTTTTGATTTTCCTTCAATATAAGTTAATTTTGATTTTCATTATTATTAGTTATTAGTTATAATTTTCACTTTTGCAGTTTTGATTTTCGTTAGTATTAGTAAGTAAGTACGTAGGTAGATTAGATTAGTATTTTGATAATTATTAATATTATTTTATTTTGATTTTCGAGTAGATTAGATAGTTTTGATGTTCCTTCGTATTAAGTCATAATTTCAATTTTTCATATTGATTTTAGATTAGGTATTTTGATTACGTGCCACGCTCACTCATCCCCGATAACTTCCCGTTCCAGTTCAAACGCACACAATTCCCTGTGGCCGCTTGCTTTGCGATGACCATAAACAAATCCCAGGGACAGACTTTAAAGGCGGTTGATGTAGACTTGAGGTCGGATTGTTTTTCGCACGGCCAACTGTACCTACGTAGCTTGCTCGCGGGTTAGTGAAAAACCGTCAATGTAGTATACAAAGAAATTCTTTCAAGTTAAATCTTCACATTTTAATATTGAAAATATGTATTATGAAAAATTTGAAATAATTTTTAATAAAACAATAGTTTTTAATAAAACAACAGGATTTGTACATAGTAGCCAAGATTAACCGCGGCGAGCAAATAGACAATGAGCAATGAAGAACACTGACGTCTCGGAGAAAACTTCAGTACTGTTAAATCCGTCTATACTTAGTCACAAGTCCAATTCCATATTTAGAAGACTTAAATGTTTTTTCCGGCTCTGCTCACCTGTCTCGTTGGCTGGCATTCGGGCGGGCCGCAAGGCCAGGTGGCCGATGCGAGGCACGGCTCACATTATCTAACAGATTTTATTTTAAAAGTAATTCTTACCTATATTTTTTTCCCTCTATGCTGTTTTTTAGGGTTCCGTAGTAAACTACAAGGAACCCTTAAAGTTTCGCCATGTCCGTCTGTCTGTCCGTCGTGTCTGTCCGCGGTCTAGCGCCTAGACGCTTAGTGCTAGAAAGCTGTAATTTGGTATGTATAAACATAGTAACAATATTAACAAATAAATGCTGGAATAAAAATAAAATTTTTTTTTTTGGGGTGCTTCCCCTACATATTAGTAAAGTGGAAATGGATTATTTTTTCCTCGCCCATCCCATGTTGTGGGATCGTTAGATAGGTCTCTACAAAACATTGAGGGTGTGGGAAGATAATTCTCCGATACAATGATCCGTTTGCGAATTATTTACATTTAAAGTTTCAATTTTCGTTTTGCACGGTGGACCTAAAAGGAAAACTATAACGGTTGAGTAGGCACTACCGACGAACTTTTGAAGTAAAATTAATATGACGAAAACGTACAGATGTCATAGAATATGGCATTGTACTCATCTGCAAGCAAGAAATGCGTAGCCAATACGGAACCCTACGTTGTGCGTGGCCCGACACGCACTTGCCCGGTTTTATTTTATTTATTTTGTCGTGAATATTATTGTCATTTATAACGGTGTAACTCAAGAAGTACCTACGATTGAATACGACCCGTACTTAATATTTGAGAACCTTTTCCTTATCCACGAAATAACGGAACTCATTGTAAACATGTTAAGCAAAACATCGGAACGTGCCCTTCGGCTGTCCGCTGCCTGCCTTCGCCACTTTTTTCACTCTATTGCATATCAGTTGTACTTCTCTATATTGCTAAAGTATATAATCAAAATATGTAGCGCTTAAAATGATCATTATGCACATTTAGGTCATAAAAGTACAATAACAGTTCTGAACATGAAGGTCACGGAGTATTAGTTCGTCCCGAAGAGCACGTGGTGATTTGTAGTGGACTCGAGCGAGTTTCATTAAAAAAAAGGGTACTTTATTAAAGACTGAATAAGGCGTATTCAATGGAAGGATGCGGAAATTAATTTGAGACAGCCAAATAAATTCAATCTGTTTTAGTAAGAACAGCCAAAGGAACTAACAACAAACATTAATATGAATGAAAGCGTCGTTATGAAACTTTGTAATTACATAGTACAATATGAATACTACTGAAAAATTAAGAATTGAGTACATCCATTCACGGAATATTTAGAAAACTCGAACCTCTCGAGTCTTTCCAACTAATATTGTATTGTATTAATGCGGAAGTGAGTTCTTTTGTACGCTATCCCTATGACCGTGAAGCTTGACATGGACTTCGTGTGCAAAAGGCACTATGGGGTACCTTACCTACCTACCTACGAGGGACACAGATACCCGGCCTGCAACTAGTACCTAATGCGATAAACACTAAATGTTATTGTTATTATATGCACAAATAACTTTACCAGATTTTTTAGGTGGCTACGATCTCTAAATTAATTTGGTTAAAACTATTTTTTCAAAATAAAAATTTGAGAAATATTTCATGAATGAATTGATTGAGTGACATACTTTCTTGCATAAAATAAATATTTTAAAATTACGTAGGTACTTTATTCTTTTTAAAAAGTTTGTTATTCGGCCATTTTGTGCGTCAGTGTGGCGAATGATCTCTCGCACTCGTCCCGAAGATTACCTGAAGAAACGACAGCTGCGCGGGCAGCTGGCGCAGCGCGCAGAGGAATGCCGCACCTGCGCACCGCACTGCACATAATGCTCACTTATACGTAATCTCGTCTCAGTATGAAATGGCTTGTGTGAAATATCAGTAAAGTTTCTAAACCTTAATGGCATATTGGTAAAAGTAATTACCACGGTAAATTTGAACCTTATGCTTCAGGGTTCAGGTTCAAAACAAATAAAAAAACTATATATGCTGCCTTAATAAGGGTTAAGGTTGTGCGAAAAATGAATGACATGTCCTAAAATGTTTCTTCTGCTTCTATAGTAGCTCTGCTATTTCCTGAGGAATTAGCGATCATAAATAGTAATCTATTGAGAGTGTTTATTGTGTTGAATAAATTGCATTTTCCACAACATTATGGTTGCTGTCCTGCCACATTTCCTGAAGCGTCTTGGGGGCGGTCGATTGCGTCGGTTTCAGCCAACAGGCTAATTGTCCTTTTCTGTTATCATCTCCGATGATTCGAGATGTTCCATTGTCTCGTTGGTCAACAATAGGTCGCCGCTCCGGCCTTGGCGCTTGCAGCTGGCGCGCGCGGCTCCCAGCTGATCCCGACCTGCCGGGGCGCGGCGCGGCGCGGCGGGGCGGGGCGGGGGCGGGGGCGCAGGTGCCGGCGCAGGTATAGGCGCGGCGCATCGCGAGGCGCGCCAGTGCGCGGCCGTCGCCCGCCGAGGACTGTTGTGTGTCGCTGCTCGAGCGAGTTTACCTTCTTTCGTTGTCTCGAGATGATCATCTGCCTTTCCGGATTCGTAATTGCCGGGTGGGTAATATCTTTGTGTTTGTGTTCGTTTATTCGATCTCAAATTATTATGGAGACGAATATCCGATGGTGCTCATTTCTTTAAAAGTTTTTAATGGCACGTGTTGTGTACTTACATTTAAATCAAGATACCTTAATAGTTTAATAAATATTTCTAATTGCCTTGTAAAAAGTGACGCTTGAATTTGCTGTATAAAATTATCGTAGTTATAATTTTTGTATGGAAGTGTTTTTCTTTCATAGTTTCATAGTTTTTTAAAATATTATTAAACAAATAAATAAATGTTTATGTCCTCTCATGGCTTAATTTTAGAGTACCTTTGTTGTCTCATTGATTTTATATTGAAAATATTTTATTTATATAATTAACTAGCTTTTGCCCGCGGCTTCGCTCGCGTTAAATTCTGTTTACCGATTTTTAGCTTTGAAAACTGCAAAAACCCTTTAAAAGTAAAATTTTAGATGAGGCAGATTAAAAAAAAAAAATATGCACGATTATTTTGTTAGTCACAAATATATACCAATTTTTAGCTTTCTACCTTGAAAATTACGGAATGCTCCATACAAATTTCCAAAACCATTTTAGGGAAGTGGGGCGTTAGAAAGAGACAAAAAGTAGCCTACGTCAATCTCCATCCCTTCAACTATCTCCACTTAAAAAATCACGTCAATTCGTCGCTCCGTTTTGCCGTAAAAGACGAACAAACAAGCAGATACACAGACACTTTCCCATTTATAATATTAGTATGGATTTAATTAAATAGATAAAATATGACATATTATTATGTAAATTCGTGTTTTTTTTAAATTTATATTTAATGAATGTGTACATTCACGCATATTTACGTCATAACGATACAATATATTTCCATAAGTATACCACAGGGAAATATTAAGTTGCGTGTTGTCTATCGCAGGGCCTCGCCGACGTGCGGCGTCGCGGCGGGGCGCGCCGAGCTGCCGGAGGCGGGCGCGTGCGAGCGCGTGCTGGCGCTGGGCCCGGCGCTGCTGGCGGGCGCGCCCGGCCCCGCGCTGCCGCCCGGCGCCCGCTACGCGCCGCACCACCACCAGCTGCTGCAGCAGTTCGCGCCGCCACCCCGCGGCCCCGGTAAGCCCCCCCCCAGTCCCTTCGCGAGTGCATGCATCCGTGCGTCCCTCTCTGACCATGCGCGTGTCTGTCCCCAGGCGCGGGCCGCTCGAGCAGCAGCTCCGCGGAGTCCGTGTCGAGCCACAGCGCGTCTCCGCCGCGCGCCGCGCCGCACATCCGCCACACGTGAGTTGCCTTGTCTGTCTGTCTGTTTGTGTCCTTGTCTGTCTACGTGTGTGGCGGTGCGTTGACCTGTGCGCGTTTGTCTGCAGGCGCGTGCGCACGCTGTACGCGTGCCTCGGCGAGTCGGAGGGCGAGCTGTCCTTCGAGCCGAACCAGATCCTGACGAACGTGTCGGCGTCGGGGGAGCCCGGCTGGCTGCGCGGCACGCTCAACGGCAAGACGGGGCTCGTGCCCGAGAACTACATCGAGCCGCTGCCCTAGCCCAGCCTAGTCTAGCCTAGACTAGCCTAGCCGCGCCGACGCCCTAGTATTATGTTGTTGATTATTTTGTATCTGTATATTTTGTACATTGTAAATAAGAGTTTGTTGATATTCCTATTTATATTATACTTATGTTGTGAATTTTTTACCAAATATACTGTAATGTATTGTGATCCATTCGAGGATTAGTAATAATAAAGACTAATATTTATACGTAATGGTTTTCTTTGCCGCCCTCTCTCGCCCCTTCAACTGGAGGAGTGTCCCACAAGAGGGTCTTCGGACAAAGACCGGACTTCCCGCACCCATCCGTCTATAGGCGGATGAGGTGGCAGTCAGTCAGGTTTTTAGTCGGTATACCTACCATATACATACATATATACCTATTCAATAGGGTGATAATATCTTGGAGACCTCTCTCCCCTTTCGTCCCTCCTGCGAGACGGCATTCGGTCGGCCTTGCCGAGCGTCTGGTACAGCAGCACCTTGCCACTGCAGATCTCCGCTTCAGTGAACAACAGCACGTTGCCGGGCAGCGAATTTACAAATGCTATACTATAAGTCAGACTCTAATAGATGAGCTTTTGTTTATGCATATTACTCAACAATACGAAATCTATCTCAGTAAAAAAAATGACTCGAATAGATTAGCTTTTTGTTTTGATATTTTAAAAGAAAATGCACGTACAAAATCTAGTACTATTCACTCAAATAGATAAGCGGAAAATAGGCGACAACGCGTTGATTGAACCTTTTAAGAAAAATTCGTGCCTCACTCGTTTCGCTCGCTCGGCGGTGTTATGATCACAAGATAACCCTAACCTAACCCACCAATATTCAGACAGACATTTGTTGGTTTGGAATTTTTCTTACGATTCCACGTTGTGGCCATCTTAAAACTAAACCAGTCGAGGATTTTGCCATTAGTTTTATCATAAAACTAACCCAGTCTATGTTCAGGTTTATGTTAAAACAAAGCAATGATTTTGTCTTCTTACGGATTTTATTTTATTTTTTATTTATTAATTTTTATTTATTTATTTATTACAAAAATCCACAGCTCTTAAGAATTAAACAATAAAGATCTTAAATATTACACTGATGGCCAATTTTTAGGTACTTCATTCAGTAAATTTCGAGCAGAAAATTTATGGGCCAGAATGTTGAGATTGAGACTATACAAAAATACACCTTCTTTGAATGTGTGTGTGTGTGGTATGCGTGTAAAGTGTAAGTGTGTGTTCGTGTAAGTGTTCAGGAAGTATGATATGTATAATATAAAACATTACATTTTAATTTTAGTTTTGATCTTAACCTTAACCCTAACCTTAACAGTTGCATTAATGCATTCTTGATCAAAAGCCTAGGTTTTTATTCAAAAACCTGATTTCATCATAAACCTACGACAAATAGATTAATATCGGAATGAAATTGAATAGCATTTGTTGCTACAATGTTAGAATGGATTTATCTAACAAAGTCTACGCGATTTCGGTCAATTTCTGTAGTGTAATAGATGAGGGTTTCGTCCAAGTTTTTGGTAAACAAAAGCTAAGCCAGTTCAGTTTACACTTTCTCTCTAATGGTATAGGTTTTGTAAATTCGCTGCCGGGCAGCGGCGGCTGTAACTGTGCAAGTTGCGAACGCGACCAGAGTCAGTATCCCATAACACAAGTTTCTTGACATGATTTGACAAAGAGCATCCAACCTCTTGAACATTGCCCTCTCAAATATCTTAGAGATAGTGGGTACGACTGAAATAGGTCGATAATTATTTGGATTCACCCTATAGCCCTTCTTGAGCCGAGGTTTAACTATCATCATTTGGAGTTCTTTACGAAAGAGACCTTCAGCATAAGACTATGATGAAGCCTGATGTAGGCGAGTGGGTGAGATATCGAGGCAGCGCAAAGTTTAAGATTCTGAGCATTGAGAGCATCGAACTCGATCGAAATCGCGTGTATTTATTTATGCACAGTAGCGCCATCTATAACAGACTTGATAAAATACTACGGGAATCGCATACTTTTCCTGATAAAAAGTACCCTATATGTTAATCCAAGGTATCAGCTACCTGCATACCAAATATTATAAATATTGGCCCAGCCGTTTGAACATGAATAAGACATTACTTTCGCCTTAATAATATTAGTAGGATATCTCATTTGCATCTTCTGGCGTTTGGAGAATTGTGTAGGGATTTCTGGAACATAAGGACTAAGGAAACATATGGACCTGGCATACCTACAGAAAAAGCGTGCCTACATAGACTTGTTGAAATTACAAATGGCGGATTCTCGTGGTGCGGTTCGGATGTCCATCGATGGCGCGACGAGATAAATATCTACACTTTTGACAACTAAAAATAAAACCCGTGCGTTTGCGGTTTCTCCACGAGTCGAATAAAATTATAGGCCTCGGGTCTTGGATGTTTATAGAAATATGTATTTATTATAAAATATAGTATCGTTGAGTTAGTATCCCATAACACAAGTCTCGAACTTACTTTGGGGCTAGCTCAAATATAAGTAGCAACAGGTTTACTGTGGGCTCACACTAGGCAAAAACGCTTGTTTTGTGGTAACCATTTTTCATTTAAAAAAAGATGATCGAGCATCGAAATAATATTAAATATTATTTCGATGTGATCGAGTAATAACTCCATATGTAGACGTCAGTGGATTATTTCTGGCCGAGATGAAGTTGTCAACCTGACTGAACCACCGAGATCGTCGCGGTGGACAAACGATCGCCGTCACGTCACCTTCAATTCGGCCAGAAATAATCTCTTTCTCGGTGACGTCCCGGTGACGGCGGCGGTGGACAACTGCCTGACTCGCACCTGTCCGGTTTTTTGAGTTAGTATCATATCGGTGCATTCGCAACTCGCCTTTCGTTGTAGCTCGTCTATGTAGTAGCTACAAATGAAATCGTTGCATTTGAAACTCGCCTAGGTAGCTGGCCTACAATTTTTTTTTACAATGTTTTTATGATGTATTAGAAATTCCTTTAGGATTATTTTCGAATGTTTTTGGGATGGATTAGAATTGACTTTAGGACTATTTTGGGATGGATTAGGCAATCCTAATCCATCCCAAAATAGTCATAAAGTCAATCTTTAGGATTGTTTTGGAATGTTTTTGGGATGGATTAGGAATGACTTTAGGACTATTTTGGAATGTTTTTGGGATGGATTATGATTGACTTTAGGATTATTTTGGAATGTTTTTGATTAATATACTATCGATAATAATAAAATTGGTGTAACTCCATTAGCATTAAAATAACAACAACTATTACCACCAGTTTTCCTTAGAAACTGCGCATCCGAACTGGTAAAGCCGTTACATCATATTTTCAACAAATCACTCGCATGTGGAATATTTCCAAAGAAATGGAAACTCGCACACGTCACTCCAATTCACAAAAGGGGTGATCTAGGTGATATAAAGAATTATAGACCAATATCGATTCTTAGCTCTATTGGAAAATTGTTCGAGTCGATGATACAAACCCAGCTTCTCTTTCATCTCAAACCACAGCTCGATACATGCAGCACGGTTTTCTTCCGGGCAGATCAACTGCCTCGAATCTCCTGGGCTATGTCGGTGATGTTATCGAAGCCATAGAGGACAAAAATGAAGTACATGCAATCTACACTGATTTCTCGAAGGCATTCGATGTTGTAAACCATAGTCTCCTCATCGAAAAACTGGGTCGCGCGGGCATATATGGCTCGCTCCTAAGATGGTGCGAATCGTACCTCAACAACCGATCTCAGCTGGTCGCAGTTCGAGGCTTCAGATCTGTTGCAAGGCCAGTTCCATCCGGGGTCCCACAGGGTTCACACATCGGTCCTCTCTTTTTCTTGGTCTTTATCAATGACTTGTGTTCGGGCGTGACATCTAAATACCAAATGTTTGCAGACGACCTTAAGCTGTACAGAGTTATTCGTAGTGAACAGGACATAACTTCCTTGCAAGACGACATTCTTGCTGTAAGTAACTGGTGTGCGCAAAATAAAATGGAATTAAATACATCCAAATGCTTCCACATCAAATTCTCTAGAAAGAAAACTCCCACACCCGCTCAATACTACGTTGGTAACACTCTCGTTAGCGAAATCTCCAACATGCGCGACCTGGGCGTTATCGTAGACTCCAGGTTGGACTTTCGTGACCATATCGACCACATTACCAAGAGGGGGGCTCGTCTGGCTGGTTTTGCCATACGACAAGCCAAATTCTTCAAAGATCCGGAGATCCCAATGATTCTCTTTAACTGTTACGTGAGATCCCTTCTTGATTATTGCAGTCCTATCTGGAACCCTTCCTTTGCAATCCATATAAATCGCCTGGAGAGACTCCAAAAACGATTCTTGTACCATTTAACTTATGCAAACAACCTTTGCCACATTCTAAAAACCTATGAATCTCGGCTTTCGCATTTCAAAACGGTTCCACTCTCGGTACGTAGAACCGCCACAGATGTTATGTTCCTTAAGAAACTTATTGATGGTAAAATTGACAACCCTGAACTATTACAAAAAATATCTTTTAACATACCTCGATCTAGCAGTCGCGTTCAAAATAGAAAGACTTTCGGTTTACCACTTTGTCGTACAACATATGCTCAGAACTCGCCGATAAATCGGATGTGCTCTACATACAACGTCATTTGCCATGACTTGGACATTTTCAGTGCCTCGATTTCAGCCATTAAACGCCATTTTTATGGCTAATGTTGAAATGTGTATACTTTTTTATTTTTTATTTCACACTACTATTTGTTTTTGTTATTATTTAGTTTTTTTTTTTAATTGTGTGAAATTTGTGTACCAGATTGTAATGTAATATTTTTTTGCACGCTGTGTTCACTTCTAGAAGGACGAACACTTATAACGTTACGCCCATGTTTGTTTTTAATGTATACCTGCAGTGTAACGTCCAGTTTAGTGAACCAATAAAGAAAAAAAAAAAAAAAAAATTACGCTTTCAAATTTATTATTTGCAAAGTTGTCATGATCAATCAATTTGTTCGATTCTTACTTATATAAAGAAAAAGACGTTGACACCGTCAACATTACAAAATAATCCTAAAGTCAATCCTAATCCATCCCAAAAACATTCCAAAATAATCCTAAAGTCAATCCTAATCCATCTCAAAAACTTTCCAAAATAACCTAGTCAATCCTAATCCATCCCAAAAACATTCCAAAATAATCCTAAAGTGAATCCTAATCCATTCCAAAATAGTCACAGTCATTCCTAATCCATCCCAAAATTATCTAAATCTTACCTACATATATTGCAAAATCATAGGCGAGTTGATAAACAGGCGGTTTACAACTTACAAGAGTTACCGAACTATCATCATCATCATCATCATAACCCCTCTAGTGGGTGTGGTTTCCGCACTTAGTCCTGTACTGGAGCATTGTATGTGAGCCGTGGGGCTGTCATTCCATCCAGCCCACCTCTCTCCAGAAGCGAATTAGTCCTCCCAAACAGCTTAGTGTGTCCGCAAGAGACATTGGTGACCCAAGTGTCTCGTTCCGGATTTGGGTGACGCCTGTGCACTCAAGGAGCACGTGCGCCACCGTTTCTTCAGTCTCCATGCATGCTCTGCACAGAGGGCTGTCCGTGATACCTAAACTTTATTCATCTGTATCCAATCTTTCCTACTCCATTTAATGAGAACTTGAATAAAAAATTAGCTAGAATAAAAAAGTAATTTTAGAATATAATATTTTAATGCAATAAGTATTTTACAAATTTATTTCACTAAGAATTAAATGTATATACACAGCAGATAACATATATGATAATACTTAAATCTAGCAACAAAAAGCATGTTCCGGTACGTCATCATCGCCCAATGGTGTGAACGCCGGAGGGGTTTGCTCGCGCCGCACTTGCTCGCGGCGAGCGAGTTAGCTGCGCTCCGGCTCGCCCTCCTCGAGCAGGCGGCGCGTGCGGCTGCAGTCGAGCAGCGCGGGCGCGGCTGGGCGCGGCGTGCGCGCGCCCAACGCGCTCGGCCGCCGCGCGCCCCGCTCCGCGCCCGCCAGCGCCTCCAGCCGCCGCTCCTCGGCGCCGCGCAGCACGCGCAGCAGCGCCGCGTACTTGTCCTGCAGCGCGCGCAGCCGCGCCGTCCCCTCCTCGGCCGCATCCCGCGACGCGCGCTTCAACTCCGCCACGGCCACGTCGCGTGCGCCCAGCGTCGTCTCCAGCTCGTGCGCGCGCGCCGAGGCCACGTCGGCGCGCATTGTCGCCGCCTCGGAGTCGGCCTCTGCGCGCGCCAAAGCCGCTCGCAGCGCGCGCTCGGCGGGCGCGACGGCCGCGGGGCGCGCCTCGCTCGCCGCGCGCACTGCTTCCGTGAGTCGTGCCTCGCGCTCGGCGAGTACGAATAGCTCGCGGCGTAGCCGACGCACATGCTCGCCGCGTCGCTCAGCCACGAGCGTGGCCCTCGCCAGCGCCTCCACATTGCGCGCCGCCTCGAACGACTCCCCGCGTGTGCGCTGCAGCTCTGCGGCGTCCGCGGCACGCAACGCCTCCGCCTCGCGCAGCGCGGCCTCGGCGCGCAGCCTCGCAGCGCGCTCGGCCGCCAGCGCGGCGTCGGGCGCGGCGGCCTGCGGCGCGGGCGGCGGCGAGCGTGCACGGCGCGCGCGCAGCTCGTCGCGCTCGCGCGTGGCGGCGCGCAGCCGGTCCCTCAGCGCCGCGTTCTGCAGCTCGAGCGCGCGCACGTGCCTGCAGCGGCCGAGCAGGCGCCGGTTGCGCTCGGCGTGTGCGTCGCGGCGCCAGCGCTCGTACATGAGCTGCGCGTGCGCGAGCGCCAGCTGCTCGCCCAGGTCGGCGCCGCTGCTCGCGCCGGCACGGCCCTCGTACAGCTGCGCCAGATACGCATCGAGGCGTTCGCACGGAAGGATCGCCGAGTTGGGCTCGTCTCCCTCGATCTTGAATATCACAATTATTTATTTATAATCTATGAATAATACAGAATGAATAAAAGACATGAAAGAAGAGAGTACAATGTGATGGTTTTCAATTCAATTCAATTTATTTATTTACAGTCAGGTGCACGTCGAGCTTTACACTTGCAGTACAATTTTGGCTCTTATGTCATAGAACTTAAGAATGGTACAAAGTCCAATATGTAAAGGTCAACCTGCTCTTGACTGTACAAAACAGCTGTTGACAATAATGTAAGTAGGTACATTAGGAAATGTACATTAAATGTGGAGGATTCCACATTTTACCTTTCGGCGTGCAAATTAAGACATTACATTATAAAATTACATTCACATTATTAAAATATAAATAAAGAGTCATGAAAAATAAAATTATATGAATTAAAATAATAATCATTATTATTTTATTTTATTTATTAGGTCTGCCAACATTTTTACACCATAATTTAGATTACAGGGAAACACAGCGTGGAATATATACGAGAAAAAAAAGAAACAATATGCTAGTGAAAACTTGAATCTAATCCGAGATTAAAGTCACTCTAATACAGAGTAATATCAATATAAAGAGGGAGTGTCCCTGCACCCGGTTTGATGCACCTGAACTGGTGCCAGTCTCTGGCACCAAACGGCGAACTTTGCCGAACCGCTTCGTAGTTGTCGATGTCAAAGCGCACCAAACGTGTCTCCCGGAAAATAAATGGCGGTTTGTGCTATTAATTATTATGCATAGAACGCTGTTGGCCACCCTTAAGTTAAATAAATAAATAAATTAATTAAATCGTGTCACAACACGTTTGAAAAACAAAAGAAACGTAATGATATCACTATTCACAGGAAAGTTTTAAATATTTCATAGTAATTTGTAGTTGTCCAATTCACATCTTCATTCAGAGTCGTTCGTTCAGTTTTTCAATCATCTTAATATACAGTCCACTAGCTTTAATTCATTCAGTCGAAAATAAACAATCATTGAGATAACACGTGCTTTTATTGAGTGAGAGATCCCTGCAAACATAAAGTCAACCTTCAAGCCTTCAGGCATCACCATATGGTCCAAAACGAACCGGATTACATTGGAGCGGCGACCGAGCGGCCGGTTTCCGAGAATCGAGAACAAAGAAACTGGCGAGAGAAAAGGATTTCACGGCGATCGTTCGATGTGCAATATTATACTTTTGAGTAATTACGAGATATTACATGGAGTTCGAGTGCAAATTTAAAAACTATCGTGATATAAATACCTAACATCAGTAAAATAGGTTATTTTGAGTGAGACCATCGAAATAATATTACTACGTATAGAACGGACACCGCGAACAAAATTTTTGTCCCCATACGTTGAGGCCAATAGACATCAACTCGTTTAGAAACTTGCCGACGCTCATCGTGATTGGTCCTCGGATTTATGTCAAAAAAAATATTGGAAAATGCCGTCATGTTCAATAAAAACTTGTAAAAACCGTTCAACAGTAAGGAAGAAAGATAGCGGCATGACTTATCATCGGTAAGTATACAAAAAATTAAGTAAAACCAACCAAAACATTTTTTTTTCATTATTTTCTATTGCATCATAATTGCATCCGCCATTTCTATGTGAAAATCATAGATTATCAAAAAGTAATCGTACAGATGGGATACGTAGGTACTAAGCGTAGGTCAATTTTATAATATAATTTAGGTACTTATTTCTGAAATTTTTTTTGCTTTTTTTTTGCTTTTTTTTTAACCGACTTCAAAAAAGGAGGAGGTTCTATGTTTCATTGTTTTTTTTTGGAGGTCCGCCGATTACTCCTTCAATTTTGGACCGATTTTCATAATTCTTTTTTTTTTAAATAATATGTAATTTAAATATTGATTTTTTAAACTATATTTCCAAAATATTTTTATATAGTAGGTAAAAAATACGTAAATGTGGATAAAGTTACTAAGTAAAAAAATAGTTTCTAGAAAACAAAAAGATAGAAAACGAAACAGCATTTTAAATTTCGACCAACCATTTTCGAACAAATGAAATTCGGGCAAACAAGTTTCGGAGTAAAGATACGTTACCATTCAACAAGAGGAGTTGTCTTGTCTGGCAGGCGACCGTCTCCTAGTTATTGCATATATTACAAAATACTTCAATATATAAATAGCTTCATTATAAAGTTTTGATTTAATCTCAGTTTATTTTTGACTAATATTAAGTTAAGAACAAAAATGTAATGTAGCTTCTTACCTATAAAGCTAATATTATACCTATTTTCTATTAAGTTTATTCTATTAAGTAAAATAAAATATTGTAATAAAATAAAATAATCAGTTGGATGTCCAATAGGCAGAATTTAAACAAAGTGTCGCCCCTGCGTAGTAATGTCATATTCTATGA
This sequence comes from Endotricha flammealis, assembly GCA_905163395.2. Classification (NCBI taxonomy): domain Eukaryota; kingdom Metazoa; phylum Arthropoda; class Insecta; order Lepidoptera; family Pyralidae; genus Endotricha; species Endotricha flammealis. Next base: position 61,363 of record LR990871.1, on the reverse strand, counting down.
CTCGGTTGGGGGCGGGGCCAGGGAGGGGCCCGCCCCGCACGGCCGAACGCGGCGCCAAAATTTGAAGGCGCTGTCATTTCTATACGTAGTAATATTATTTCGATGAGTGAGACATTTGAGCATTTTGAACTGAAAATTGAGTGAGCAATTTTATTAATGGATAAATTCATCACCACTACGCGATACCATAAACAATTTGAGTGAACAAGAACGCGACCGGCGACCGGCGCGGGCGCGACGAACGACCGACCGACCACGCCCTGACTGAATTTGTAATTGTTTTTTTTCATCGTGTTGAGTTCAAAAAATACAAAACTGAGTAAAAATAGATGTAGTTTGCGGGGATTAGTGCGATTACGAGTGAGTTAACAATACAATACAAAAATGGAGTCACTTATATCAATACAAGAGGAGTCGTTAAACAATTTACGACGAAATGAGAAAAATTTTAGGAAAACGCCGAAAGATAGACTTACACAGCCGTATATACAAACAAAAATGGAGATTTTGGAGCAACAATTCAAAGAGTATAAGGAAGAGCATAAGGCTATTATTTCAAAGGCGTCAAAGGAAAAAACGGAAGTATATTTTACAGAGAGCTGGTATGAAACGTTTGAGGATATTTACGTGCAATATAAAACTATGTTATTGGAAAAATATGCATCACCTGAGTCGGGCACCGCCATGGCGGCCCCCGGTACCTCATGCGCTGCTTCTGACGAGAACCGTTGCGCCAAGCAAATTAAGCTGCCAACGATTAATTTACCAACGTTTAGTGGCAAATATGAGGAGTGGCAAAGTTTTTATGACATTTTTTCGTCAATAATTCATTCAAATAACAATATTTCGCCGGTGGAGAAACTTCATTATTTAAAAGGTAATTTGTCTGGAGAACCGTTGAATTTATCCTTCCGGCAACATAGTTCGATCGCACAGTTCGATCAATCGCACGAAGAGGATTTTTAAATCCTCTTCGTTCGATTGATCGAACTAAGAGGATTTTAAAAAAGAAATAGTTCGATCAATCGCACTAAGAGGATTTTTAAATCCTCTTAGTGCGATGGATCGCCCGTAGGTTACAAATAAGAGTTTGTTTGTTTGTTTGAACGCGTTAATCTCTGGAAATACTGGATTAATAATCTCATTTCATAATCTCTGATTATGAAGCTGCAGCGATGAATGCGATAAAAAAAGTTTATCCGGAAACAATTGTAAAAGGTTGTTTTTATCATTTTACGAGAGCATTATGGAAAGGCGAAGATTTTTGGTGTTAACAAAAATCAAAACACCAAACGAATAGTAGCACTACGAGGCATGCCTTTTAAGTTTTGTCGTTTGAAGAAAAAAATACAACTAGAACCTAATAGTACTTTTTATTGTTTTTCAAAGTATTCACCACGTAGCTTAATGCACTTTTCCATTCGCTCAAACCAGTTATTATAACATTTATTCCACTCTAAAGTGGGGGTGTTCAAAATGGCTGACTTAAAAGCATCGACTGCTTGTTCACCGGACTGGAACCTTTGACCACGAAGACTTTTCTTAATTTTAGGAAATGTAAAGAAATCGTTAGGGCTTAGGTCAGGACTGTATGGAGGATGGTCAAGAATTTCTACTTTTTCCTGCTTCAAATACTCAATCGTTTGACGAGCGCTGTGTGAGCTTGCGTTGTCGTGGTGCAGGATGATGCGTCGCTTTGAGTTATATTAACGAAGTTCGGCGATGACTTGTGGTAAACAAACTGTGGTATACCACTCTGCGTTAACCGTTCTACGATCTTCAAGTGCAATAGTCGCAACATGACCGGTTTTTCCAACGAACGTGGCCACCATCTTCTTTGAAGTGCTTCGAGAACGAACAACTTTAGTCGGCTTTGGCTCGTCTTGAAAGACCCAGATTGTAGATTGTTGTTTGGAATCAGGATCGTAGGCATAGATCCAAGATTCGTCACCACTGATGATGTCGTAGACGTGATTTGACTCTCCTTTGAACCTTTGCAGAGTTTTCTTACACCATCTGACGCGGGCTGCCTTGTGATCGTCGGAAAGCAGATGCGGTATCCAACGGCAAACTAGCTTTCTGACACCAAGCGCTTCATGCAAAATCTTCTGAATGGTTGTCCCTGAGATGCCTAATAGAGCCTCTACCTCTCGATACGTCACATGACGATCTTCGAGAATTAGTTGTCTCACAGCAATAATGTTATCTTCAGTGAAGGCGGATTTTGGGCGTCCTTCGCGAGATTTGTCACTAACACTAGTGTGTCCACGCTGGAATTCTAAATACCAGCGTTCAACAGTCCGCAGACATGGGGCTTCGTCACTGAACACAGATGTTAGCTCTTCAAAACACTGAAGCCGTGTCAGGCCTCTTCTAAAGTTATAGAAAATTATTGCACGAACATTTTCCTTAGAAAGATTCATTTTCGTACGTGACCTGACAGATTCCAATCGACGCTGTGACTAAACAATAGCATTAATCCTAATACTTTCAACTGTTTTGAGATTCAAAATTTAAACACATTCTAATATAGAACAGTTCCAAATTCAAAATTGCCGGGAAATATGGAAACGACAGAACTTAAAAGGCACGCCTAGTATGTATGGTGCTTCCATTATTGCCTGCAGACTTAATCATGGAAGGTTGGTCATATATTACGAGAGACATAAATGATGGCGATGAGCCTATTAACAAATTTAGGAAGTATTTCGAAAAGCAGTGGCTAAGAGATATGATATGGTCTGTTCATGGTGAAATTACATAGAACTACGAATTTTTTAGAAGGGTGGCACCACAAGTTGAACCTGTGTGTAGGAAAGAAAGGACCAAACCTTATGAATTTGTTGGACATATTAAAGATAGTGCATTTTATTCCATTAGGATGAACGGAGGAGTGTATCAATACAAATGTGATGCTTGTGACTGGTGAAATTAGCGTTGGACACTTTCTTGAACGCGTGGCATGGAAAGGTTCATTGTTTCAATAAAATATTTTTTTTATACCACAAAGGTGGCAAACAAGCATACGGTCGGCCTGATGGTAAGCCGTCACCGTAACCTATAGACGTTTGCAATACCGGGGGTATCACTCGCGCGTTACCAACCCTCCCAACCCCCGCAAGTGGAGCTCTGGAGACCTTACTCACCGTATGAACACAACTGGCCGAGACCAATGCTATTTGGCTACGATCTTCTGTAAGGTCTTTCCCTAGACGGGCTGCTCCGATTTAAAGTAAAGTAAAGTAGTTTATTTTATTTAAGTTTAATTATACAAGTTGTTGTAAGTGAAAAGAGATAGTTTAAGTTAACAGTATGTACATTTTTTTAACATTATTGTATAATTATATAATAACAGTATGTTGTTAAACAAAATTATAGAATTTAACAAACAGTATGTACAAAAAATACTTTTTAAATAAAATTGTAGATAATAACTATAATAAATATAATAGAATGGACTTTGTCTGAATAAAAAAAGTTTTTATTCAGACAAAGTCCATTCTGTGATAGTAAGTAGGTAACCATTATTCTTACTTAAATGTAGTCAATCTTAATCCACCCCAAAAACATTCGTAAAATAATCCTAAAGTCAATCCTAATCCATCCCAAAAACAATGCAAAATAATCCTAAAGTCAATCCTAATCCGTCCCAAAAACAATGCAAAATAATCCTAAAGTCAATCCCAATCCATCACAAAAACATTCGAAAATAATCCTAAAGTCAATCCTAATCCATCCCAAAAACAATGCAAAATATACTCTTATCACTATCTTCGTTTCACTTTTTCTCTTTGATTTAATTATATTTAGAACTTTATAAAACTAGATATTATTTGAAATAAAATGTAAAACGTAAAACTTAATATTACGCTTACTATGAATACTGTACTGTACCATGAATATTGTACTTTATGATATGGAGGAGCGACTTCCTCTGACACAGGTGTATTTAACACTTACAAGAGGGAGTCAACCTTATTTTTGCTATGTATATTGCTTAACGAAATAAACTCTTTTTATTTATTATTATTTTTAAAATAATCCTAAAGTCAATCCCAATCCATCACAAAAACATTCGAAAATAATCCTAAAGTCAATCCTAATCCATCCCAAAAACAATGCAAAATAATCCTAAAGTCAATCCTAATCCATCACATAAACATTCGAAAATAATCCTAAAGTCAATCCTATTCCATCCCAAAATAATCGTGGTTCGACTTATGTATCGAACAATTAGGATTTTAAAATACTGTTCGTTCGATTGATCGAATAGTGAGCACCTTTAAATCATAATACACTGGGCGTCAAAAATAAGTAGTACAGTTTTAAAATTGCAATATCTCCTAAACTGCAGAAGCTAGACCTTTGAAATAAAAAAAAGTTAAAAGACAATTTAATTTCATTTAATAAAAACTTCATGCATAATATCATTTTTTAAAGATTGACTGAAAAAAAACTTAATAAATAAAAACACTATTTTTTTAAACTGTTGGCTTGTACTTTTGTTTTTTATTGTTTTCTTTATTGCTGATAAATCAATTGCAATTCAAAAGCAAATGTGTCTTCAGCGAGTAAACTTTACTAATCATGCCTCTTTCACCAGAAGAATGTGCAAGAATCATAACTTTTCTCGAAGTAGGCATCAGTATGCGTCGTACTGCAAGAACGGTGGGTGTAACTCTAAGAACGATCCAGCAAGTAAAGCGAAGATACGAAGAGACTGGAAACCATCTAAGGAGACCAAGTAATGGCAGACCCAGGTGCACTAGTACCCGAGAAGACCGCTTAATTGTCTCTACTGTGTTAAGAAATCGTCACCTTAATGCAGTTGAGGTCCAGCAACAGCTTCTTCAGACCCGAAGAGACTACGTTAGTGAGAGTACAGTGAGGAGAAGACATGCTGAAGCCAACCTGAAGTCGTACAGGCCAGCAAATGGCCCCAAACTTGAGACAGGGCATCGAGTAGTAAGACTACGCTACGCGCGTCAACACGTACAGTGGGGCGAAGAAGAATGGACAAGAGTTTTGTTCACAGATGAGTCTCGGTTTTCTTTATTCACTTCCGATGGAAGGCGGAGAGTATACAGGCGACCTGGTGAGCGATACATTCAAGGTTGCATCTCGGAAAGAGTTCAATACGGCGGGGGCTCTGTACACGTATGGGCTGGCATCTCTTCAGAGGGTCGCACAGAGCTAGTGGTCATAGAAAATGGCACTCTGACTGGTGAAAGATATGCATTAGAGATCCTTAACGAGTATGCAGTGCCATATTTAGCAAATATGGGTGATGGAGCTATACTAATGCATGATAACGCCCGGCCACACACCGCTCATCTCGTACAAGAGTACATTCAGGAGGTTGGCATCAGCTTGATGGCTTGGCCATCAAGAAGCCCAGATCTTAACCCGATTGAACACGCCTGGGATGAGCTTGGGAGGCTAGTCAGAAGACTCAGACCACCCCCCGCCACCCTCAGGGCTCTAAAACAGGCCCTGATAGAAGAATGGGTGAATATTCCCCAACACCGCCTCCGAAACTTAGTGTTCAGCATGCCAAACCGGCTCCAAGCTGTCATCAGAGCCCGAGGCGGCAACACAAGTTACTAAAGTGGGAACAAGGCCCAAAACGTAAAAATTAAGTTCTTGATAGTTCCTTCAAAATGGTTAGCTTTTTAGTTTTTTCCTAATTTTCAGTGTAAAACTTTACTAATGCTAAATAAAGTATTATTTTTAGAAAAATTTGTTAAATTTGCTATAAAATGACTTTTATTTCAAAACTCTAACTTCTATAGTTTAGGAGTAATTGCAATTTTAAAATACCGTTTTCCGTACCGTATTTCATACCGTCCCAAACGTACCAATATTAATAGTCTGTTTTTATTTCTCCGTTAAAATTATATCTTTATGTGGTAAAAAATTATAGTTTACATAAGTGTTATACATATATTTTAAGCTAATTTGAAGAGCTATCTAGTGGTGTGAGTGTGAACACTGTACGTCGACGGGTTCGTGAGTAATAACGAAAAACATTTTTAATATTCTAATTAACGATCCGATACCCTGACCTACGACAACCCGTGGAGCTCTCGCTGCTACGCACACATACACATTACAGTATAGCACAGTGTTCAATACTCCAGTCCAAGTCTGAGCGGACCTAAGTTCCCCAAACTATATAATAATTATTGACTTAATTTGATAACTTTTTTGAAAATGTTCAAGTGCAAACGTTGTAATGAAGAGGCAAGAGATGGAGCACATTGTTCGGCCTGCAATGGCAAATTTGACTTCCAGTGCGCTAGCATCACTGAGGCAGGATATCGCAGATTAGGTGACAGGAAAGCTACATGGAAATGTAGTTCCTGCAAGGCTCCCGGTTCGACAAGCCCCCTAGTTATACCTACAACACATGGGTCTGCGTCCACTAAATCGCCAGTGCCAGCAGATATGGAGAGTATTATGATGGAGTTAAAGACGCTATCATCTAAAGTTTCCTCCTTGCCGGACTTGGTTCAGAGTGTGAAAGCCATCCAAGTGGAATTAGCTGGCCTAAAGAAGATCGAGTCTGACATCACCAACATTAAAACCTCATTGGATTTTGTTCATGGTTCGATAGATAGTTTAAATGATAGAGTACAGGGACTAGAACTGGAGGTACAAAGTCTGAAAAAGACCAAAGAGGATGTTTCTCTTCTACAGCAGCGCGTGGAGACACTGGAAAACACGATGAGAGAAAATGAACAGAGAATGCGGCTGAACAATTTAGAGATCAAGGGTGTCCCACACTCCAGTTCCGAGGACTTATTCAAGATCATGTCTAAAATTTGTGATAAGATTAATTGCGTAGTGCCCAAGGAACAAATAAATTATATCGCGAGAGTACCAATGCGAGGCACTACGGATAAAACAATAGTGGTATCATTGAAAAATAGATATCAGAAGGAGAATTTTGTAGCAGCGGCCAGGATCTGCAAGCTAATCACACCAAAAGACCTGGGTCTTAGCGGAGATGGGAGAATATTTGTTAATGACCACTTGACAATGGACAACAAGATTTTACTTAATAAAACAAAATTGTGGGCTAAGGAGCAGGGTTTTGCTTATGTTTGGGTGAGGGGTTGCAAGATTTTCATAAGAAAGAGTCCCACGGCTCCAACAAGGAACATAAGGTCATTGTCCGACCTAAAGTAGAAAGTAGAATCGGAGTAAAGTCATTGTTGTCATTCATCGATATAATATATTACTTTTCTATTAGATCTGCTCACCTTGAGAACCTCAGACTTGTTTACGCACTACTATACGCTTACTGCTGTTCGCTTGTTGCTCGGCTCGGACTGGTTTTCTTGTACATCGCATTGGAGCAATATTGCGCCTTATTTGCTTGGAGTTACGATTCAAATGCTTTATTTTAAACATTGGAATAACCATATCATTTTAAACAAAAAAAATTCGAAAGTACCCTTCGTATGCTTATTTTTTTTTTTAATATTTTTATTAATACGCATATTCGACAATAATTTTTATTATTATAATGATTAATATATATTATCAGAACGTTCGGGGACTGCGGACAAAGACAACTGTTTTCTTTAGGAATCTAAGTATTTATAATTATTACGACGTTATATGCCTAACAGAGACATGGCTTAATGAGAGTGTTAATAATAGTGAATTGTTTGACGATCGTTACATTACTTGGAGACGTGATAGGCCGTATAGTGCCACGGGTCAAGTGAATGGTGGTGGGGTGCTGATAGCTGTCCGCCGGGACATATTGGCAGAAGACCATCCCGACTGGTGCTCGTCTGCGGAGGACCTGTGGGTTACCCTAACATTGTTTAGATCTAAGCCTAAGGTAAAATTTAAACTCCACATCTGTGTTGTGTATATGTGTCGTCAAAATTTGGGTAATGATTTTTCAACACAGATATCAAATTTTTCGAACAGTTTAAGGGACGTTACTATGAATAAACCTGAGGACTTCTTTGTCATACTTGGTGACTTTAACCTGCCTAATATTAAGTGGAACATTAATGATTTTGGTAATTCCTTGTCCCCTTCGAACATGCAAGGAATAGGGCAAACTACTTTATTAGATACTTGATTTAAGTAATTTACTGCAATACAATTCTCACATCAATATAAACAATAGAATTCTTGATCTTGTATTCTCAAATATTGAAATTACAGTAGAAACATGCGCGGACCCACTGGTACCCGAAGACCCCCATCATAGGCCACTTTGTATTAAATCAGACATTGTACAAGCTCCTTCCTTAGTAACTTGCCCTCATAGTAAATTTCTTTATCAACAGGGTAATTATGATGGTATATGTGGGGCTCTGGATGGGATTGATTGGTCTCTGGAATTTTGCAAGGGCTCACTTGAGGAGGCGATAACTTATTTCTATAATGTCTTGAGCACTATCCGTGAGGAATTTATACCTTCTTGTATAAAGAAATTATCTTCTAAATACCCTTCTTGGTATAAATCGCCGCTAATTAAAATAATAAAAGAAAAGTACAAATATCATAATAAATACAAGAAGTATGGTAATCTATCGGACCTGCAATCATTTAACATACTTAGAGACCGTGCTAAAATACTCGAAAAGGAAATGTATACAACTTATATGGCGCACATTGAAAATAATATTCTGAAATGTCCAAAATCATTCTGGTCATATGTTAAGTCTAAGAAAAATAGCAATGCCTATCCTGCATCAATGCGTTATGGCCACTTAACGTCAAGTGATGGTATCGGTATATGCAATATGTTTAGTGATCATTTTAGTTCCAATTTTTTACATAGTTCTGATAATCATTTAATAACAAATTATGATTATAATCCTCATAGCAGCACCCCATCTGATATTGGACAAATAGAAATATTACAACTTGAAGTTTATAAGCTGCTAAAAACAGTCGACATAAATAAGAGTGCAGGTCCTGATGGCTTTCCTCCGTATTTCATATTATTATCTCGTTGTGCCAAGAGTCTTACACTCCCGCTTTCGTTATTGTACACTCGATCACTCACGGATGGTGTTATGCCTGTCATCTGGAAGACTGCTTTTATCACACTCGTGTTTAAAAAAGGAGACAAAGGTATGATTGAAAATTATAGGCCAATATCTAAGTTGTGTGTTTTTGCTAAGATTTTGGAAAAAATTGTACACAAACAATTGTACTCAGTGTTAAAACCAAGTTTTTCAGAACTGCAACACGGTTTTCTTAGTGGCAGGTCAACTACTTCGAACCTTCTTATTTGTAGTGACTATCTGACTCAATTCATGTCAGAGCCTTCGCAAGTAGACGTCATATATACTGATTATAGTAAATGTTTTGACAGAATTGATCACTATGTGCTTTTGCGTAAGTTGCGTGCAATAGGGATACATGGAGACTTGCTTAGGTGGTTTTCTTCATATATAGCGAATAGATGTCAAACTGTTGTCCTAAATGGCTATACGTCGTCACCTATTCAAATACCATCGGGAGTCCCACAGGGATCCATACTAGGCCCTCTTCTCTTTAACATTTTCGTCAATGACATATCCGCCTGCTTTTCTTATTCTAAAATCTTACTATATGCAGATGACATGAAAATACTCTGCCCTATTACTTCACTTCAGGACTCAATTAGTCTCCAGGCTGATTTGGATAGGTTCCAGGTCTTTTGCAGTGATAACAGGTTAGATTTAAATGTGTCCAAATGTTATGTTTGTAGCTTCACACGAAAATCATCGCCATTAATCTTTAATTATACCTTAAAACAATTGAGCATCTCCAGAGTAAATGTTGTTAAAGACTTAGGTGTGACTTATGACTCTAAATTATTATTTGAATCGCATGTTAACGAAATTATTAACAAGGCATCAAAAGCGTTAGGTTTTATCATGAGAATTTCGGCTGAATTTAAGAACATTAAAACTATGAAAATTCTTTACTGTTCCTTTGTCCGTAGTCACCTAGAATATGCTTCCCAAGTTTGGAATCCAAACTACCAAATTTATATAAAACGCATCGAAGGCATTCAAAAACGATTTTTACGGTATCTTCAATATAGATCAAAATGTTACATCCCAAATTATAATCAGCGTTGTAAAAAATTTCATATATTACCTCTTTACGAGCGTAGACGTATTGCTGATCTTGTTTATATAATTAAAATAGCTAATGGTACAGTCGATAGCTCAGAGATCCTTGGTAAAATAGCATTACGTGTTCCAAGTGTGAATATAAGGAAGCCATTGATATTGTCCGTTCCGCGATGCAGGAGTAATTATAGGCAAAATTCATATTTCATACGAGCTAGTAAATTATTTAATGATTTAGCGTATAGTCATGACATAGACTTATTTAACAGCAAAGTTGCTACTATTAGGAAAATTTTGAGCGATAAATTCTTTTTTTCATAATGTTTTTGATTTGTTTGTTTTTTTTTTGGTTGATGTTTATCTGAACATAATTAGCTATTTAAGTGCATATAAGTGAGAACTTGTAATTGTCCATTTTTTTTCTACAGATTAAAATGTTGTTAATTGTTAGACGTAAGTTTTCCAAAAACTGTAAAATAAAATAAAATAAAACTGTACTACTTATTTTTGACGCCCAGTGTATAATCAAAAGTATACATGGTTCGACTTATCTATCGAACGATGTGTATTTTTAAATCCTCTTAGTGCGATTGATCGAACTGTGCGATCGAACTATGTTGCCGGAAGGGAATTTATTACGTAATTATTCGACTACACAAGCCAATTATGAGGAGGCTTGGGAGGAGCTAGTTCGACGTTACAATAATAAGAGATGGAATTGTAATTCAGTATTAAAGATATTTTTTGCGCCCAAGAAAATCAATATAGAGTCAGCAAGCGCAATTAAGCAATTATTAGACAACACGTCAACTTGTTTGAAATCTTTGCAGAATATCGGCATTGACACAGCGTCATGGAACCCTATCATCGTATACGTCGTCATATCAAAATTAGATCCAGACACAATTAAACAATGGGAACAACATATTAAGTCAAAAGGCGACGACATACCTACCTGGGAACAGCTGCAAGAGTATTTAGAATCCCGATTCAGAGGCTTAGAGATGGCATATACGATGGGGGTGCCGGCAGCTCAAACTGCTAAGCCAACAACACAACAACAAGTGCAAGGTAGAACATTTCACACATCTTTTACTAAACCAACCGAGAAAAAGGATATGACAGGAAGTACACAATGCCCAATGTGTCAAGAGAATCATTACATTTACCACTGCAAGCAATTTGGGCTTATGACACCAAAGTGCAGACAAGACTTTGTACAGAACAATCGACTTTGCTTCAATTGTCTGTCGTTAACACACGGAGTGAGAAATTGTCGACAGTCGAGTTGTAGAAAATGTGGGAAGAGACATCATACTTTATTACACTTTCAGCGAGATGACCATGGCACCAACCAGGCAGTTGGGGTTTCAGCGAAAATGTCACAGAGTGATCTTGAGAGAGAGAGCACATCACAAGGTGACCCTCATGTTACTGTAGCGTTTTCCAGAGGAGGGCTTCAACCTGACAGCGTTCTTCTGGCAACAGCTAGAGTTAAGGTATTTAGTTCAACTGGTTGTAAACAAATTATAAGAGCTTTACTAGATCAAGGTTCTCAGGCCTCCTTTGTCACTGAGGCTACGGTACAGTTGTTAGGCCTTAAGCGTACACCAGTAGGCGGCTGGGTGTCAGGGTTAGGAGATGGTCGTACTAGGATCAAACACACGGTTTCACTGCGCGTTGAATCTCATCATACTCCTGAGAGTTCAATCTTTGTAAATGCATATGTCTTACATTCATTAACTTCTATGCTTCCAGCTAAAAGGCTTCACTTACCGGAATGGGATAATATCAAGGACTTACCATTGGCTGATCCTTGCTATGCGACACCAGGAAGGATTGATGTCTTATTGGGTGCCGAAGTTTATGGCGAGATACTCCTGGAAGGAATTCTTAAGAACTCCAAGGGTACGTTAATGGCACAAAATACCGTTTTTGGATGGATTTTGTCGGGAAGAGCTACGCAAGTAAACGAGCAATTAGCGAATACAACAGTTACAAGCATGCATGTACAAATTGAAGAAGACGACTTGTTAAGGAAGTTTTGGGAGATGGAAGATGAGCCTAACTCAATAGAAAAGAGAATGACAAGAGAAGAGAAATTATGTGAAGACTATTATGAGGCGACCACGACAAGAGATAGTGAAGGAAGATTAGTAGTGAGATTACCGTTTTCATCAGAGGATCCGAAGTGCCAATACGGTGGTTCCAGAGAAATAGCCATCAAGAGATTAGAGATTTTAGAGAGAAGATTACTGAGAAATCCTGGACTACGAGAAGAATATAATAAGGTAATGGACGATTATCTTAACTTAAATCATATGAGACGTATTGACACAACTGAACTTGAGAAAGATAAGGCAGTATATCTGCCACATCACGCCGTAGTGAGGGAGGATAAAGAGACAACAAAGGTCCGAGTTGTCTTTGATGCGTCGAGTAAAGGCAACAATAATATATCATTAAATGACGACCTACTCATTGGACCGAAATTACAGCAGGATTTACGACACATTTTAATGAGATGGCGGACACACAAAATTTGTCTGGTGGCAGACGTGATTAAAATGTACCGAATGGTGCGTGTTGCTGAAGAAGACACTAATTATCAGAGGATTGTTTGGAGATCTACATCTGATGGATCAGAAGCTATACAACATTATTAATTATTGAGACTTACATTTGGGACAGCAAGTGCACCGTACTTGGCGGTAAAGTCTTTGCAACGGATCGCTGAATTAGAACAAGAAAAGTATCCGATAGCCGCAAGGATTGCTAAACAAGATTATTATATGGATGATTTAATTAGCGGCGCATCCAATGAGTCAGAAGCATTAAAAATTCATGAGGAGATGAAGGAGTTGCTGAAGTCTGGTGGCTTTGAACTCCAGAAATGGAATAGCAATTGTGAGACTTTACTGCGAAAAATGGTTAATGTAGCTACTGAGTCAAACCCAATCAAGATAAACAAATCCATAAAAATTCTAGGAGTTAGTTGGTGTAGAGAGAGTGATGATTTTGTATATCAAACATTGAACTTACCTGAAGCTAAAGGTGTAGTCACCAAGAGACAAGTTTTATCTGAAGTAGCCCGACTTTACGATCCTTTGGGCTGGATCTCACCAGTCGTCATTGTAGCGAAAATATTCATTCAACGATTGTGGAAATCAGGGCTCAAATGGGATGATGGTTTGACAGAAGATCTATTGAAACAATGGGTAACGTTCAAGAGTAGTTTGACAGATTTAAAGGTGTTTAAGGTACCTAGATGGTTAAATGTTTCACCGAATTCAAAAACAGAGTTGCATGTTTTTTCAGACGCATCGAAATCGGCTTTTGCAGCAGCAGTGTATATCCGAGTAATCGATGAGTCAAATCAGGTCTATGTGCACTTAATAACTGCCAAGACGAAGGTTGCGCCGATAGAAAAGGAAATTTCGATTCCTAGACTTGAGTTGAGCGGAGCAGCTCTGGGAGCTAAACTTATATCAGAGGTGTCTCAAGTAATGGGCATGGCGAAGGAGAACTTATATGGCTGGGTTGACTCCACAGTGGTCCTGGCCTGGCTCAAAGGAGGATCATCACGCTGGACAACTTTTGTGAGTAACCGGGTCTCCACCATATTAAACATTATGGATGTTGGACAATGGAGTCATGTGTCTACAGATTTGAATCCCGCCGATTGTGCGTCGCGTGGAATAACACCAGAAGAACTGATATCCCATCCATTATGGTTAAGAGGTCCACCATGGCTCGCGGAGTATGAAATGAGTACGAGTGATATGATCATTGAAGATACACATGAAGAGGAGAAAATCAAGTCGTTTGCAGTTTTATCAAATACAAGTCAACATATTTGGGACAGATTTTCATCACTATCTAAACTATTGAGGATAGTTTCATATTGCAGGAGAATATTGAATCTTAAAAAACCCAGAGAAGAACGAGATACTTTTCTAAAGTTGTTTCAGCAGAAGAAATTAACAGATCTTTATCGACTTGTATTAAACAAGTTCAACAGAGTGAATTTGAGGATGAAATTAAACAGATAAAAACTAGAGGATGCGTAGCTAGAAAGAATGTCCTACGCACTCTTTGCCCGTTTTTGGACGAAAATGGGACTCTAAGAGTATCAGGAAGAATAGAGCATTCTGATGCAAGTTATGACACAAGACATCCAATAATTATTCCTGCTAAAAGTAATTTTACCACGCTATTAATTATTGATGCTCATCAACAAACCAAACATGGAGGTCCTCAGAGTATGCTCAATTTCCTTCGAGGAAAATACTGGATTTTACGAGGTAAGGAGCGAGTGAAGAAAATATATAGAGAATGTGTCATTTGCTTAAGATATTCTACTCGAAAGACTGTGCCTTTCATGGGAATGCTTCCGGAAGCGAGGCTTAAACCCAGTAAACCATTCAAATCCACTGGAGTGGATTTTTGTGGACCAATAAATATTCGATTCTCCCCAGGCCGAGGAGCTAAATCCTATAAGGGTTACATATGCTTATTTGTCTGCATGGTAACTCGTGCAGTTCATCTAGATTCAGTCACGGACTTAACGGCAAAAGGATTCATTGCAGCTTTCAGACGCTTCACTGCTCGACGAGGCCATTGTCAGGATTTGTACAGCGATAATGGCACCAATTTTGTTGGCGCTGATCGAGAGATGCGAGAGATGTTTAACAGAGCCATGTCTCATTTACCGGAGGAGATCGCTGGACTTCTTACACTGGAGCGGACAACTTGGCACTTCATTCCCCCTCACGCACCCAATTTTGGCGGTTTGTGGGAGTCCGGGGTGCGCAGTACAAAGACACATTTGCGTAAAGTAGTCGGAAACGATACACTTATCTATGAAGAGTTAGCGACGGTCCTGTCGCAAATTGAAGCATGTCTAAATTCACGACCTATCACTTTGCTTAGTGACGATCCAAACGACCCTCTCCCCTTGACACCGGGCCACTTTTTGGTGGGTGAGCCCTTGATAAATATAAGTGATGATGATTATACCAAACACAATGTTCATGGTTTAGATAGATGGCGCCTAACGCAAAAAATTGTATCAGACTTTTGGAATAGGTGGTATAAGGAATATTTAGTAAATCTAAATCAGCGTTATAAATGGAATTCTAAATCTGTTGAGATTGAAGTAGGAGATATTGTAATAATTAGGGAGGACAATATGCCTCCATCTAAATGGATTTTAGGCAAGGTTATAGAAAAGCATACCGGAAGGGACAACATAACTAGAGTCTTTTCTGTAAAGTGTAAAACAGGTGTTCTTAAACGTCCGGTTAGTAAACTTTGTAAAATAACCAAGTAAACTGACATACTTATGTTATTATAAATTTATTTAGTTATCACTGCAATTTCAGAGGTGTAAACCACAAATTTTTAATATTAAATTCTAACAATTTTTCGAGCAACATTAATAGCCAACTTAAATTTCACAAAATTAATATAACTTTGTGGTAACTTTTACTTTGGATAGGTACTTTGCATTAAGAATAGTATAGTGTAAGCGTAATTTGGTGTAATATTCTTTCTTATCTATAAGTACGGTCTATGAGACCATATTGTTCTGAGTATGAGTAGTTTCTATTACATGCTACACTCATCTTATTGGAATGCAGCATTCATTGTAAGGAATTGAGATGGTTGTAGTTGGACATAGCCAATAGTTTCACTTATACACTTCCGGACACTTGAATCGAGCCACCCAGCAGTTTCAACTTTGATTGCTGGTAACTTAACAAAAGTATATGATCAACGAAAAAGTTTTTATGCAATTTGGAAGCTGGTACACTTTACATTAATAAGGTATACTTAATTCCAAATTTAAATTTCAATAACTTGATAAAATTACAATTTTAAGTGAAACTTGTCCTGTATAACCTTTCTCAAAGACAAGACTCGGGTTGAATTTTTGAAAAAAAAAAGGAATTATTGAAAAAAAAATTATTCAGTAACTTGTATTGCCTCCGAGAGCGTTTATGATTGCAGTCATGCGATTTGGCATGGAGTTAATCAACGTCATTATGAAGAGTTGTGGAATGTTCTCCCATTCCTCCTCGATGGCAACTCTCAGCTCTTCCAAAGTTTGTGGTGCTGGTTGGTGAGCTCGAACACGCCTCTTTAATTCGTCCCATAGACGTTCGATGGGATTCATATCAGGGCTCCTTGCTGGCCATTCCTTTGTCGTGATTCCAACATCATGAAGGTATGCCCTGACGATTCCTGCAGTGTGCGCTCTTGCATTATCATGCATAAAGATGAAGCCTTGGCCTACAAATCCAGCATATGGCATCACATGAGTCTCTAGGCAATGGTTAATGTATCGACGGACATTTAGTGTTGGTAGACGTGGTCCTGTCACAGCCTCTGGCCCAGTTTTACCATCGGCAGATATTCCTCCCTAGACTATCCACGAGCTCCCGCCATAACTCACTCTCTCTTCAATACAACACTGAACAAAGCGCTCTCCCCGCCTTCGGTAGACCTTCCTCCTTCCATCATTACCATAAAGCATAATCTTAGTCTCATCAGTAAAGAGTACCTTGCTCCATTGGCGTTGAGTCCAATGCAAATGTTCGCGTGCAAACTGTAAGCGCGCCATTCGGTGAGCTCTTGTCAGTTTCGGCCCGTTGGCTGGCTTATGTGGGCTCAGACCACGTTCTTTAAGTCTTCGTCTAATTGTTCGCGTGGATACAGCCACTCCATGAAAGTCTCGAAGCTGTTCTTGGATCTGTACAGAGGTGAGGTGACGATTTCGTAAACTGGTTGTCGCGATAAATCGATCCTGTCTTTCTGAAGTTACCCGAAATCGCGGTCTTCCTGGACGGCGCACGTATCCACCAGTGTCGAGGTATCGATGGTATACCCTTTGCACAGCAGAACGGCTTAAAGCAAGCTGTGATGCTACATCGCGCTGACTTCGGCCCGACTGTAGAAGCGCCACAGCTTGCGCGGCCAGAAGAGGCGGTGTATCCATAATTTTAACGTTTAAATGGCTCAAATTAAAAAAACAACAATTTTACGATGTCTTAATTTCAAAACAATTACGGTGAATTCAAAATTATGGAGTTAAATAAAAAAATTATGTTAACTTAGATCAACTGTTCTTTTCAAAAGAATGCACTAATTTGGATTTTGTTTCGTTTTTCCATTTGATAAATTCAAAATTGGAACAACAGCACTTCAAAATCATTATGAATATACCAGCATCAAAACTGCATAAAAACTTTTTGATTAACTTAAGAATATTTTTATGTTCTATGTCATTACACATAAAAATGTAGAGTGGCTCGATTCATGTGTCCGGAAGTGTATGTATTTTGATTTGTTTAAGAACTATGTTCTTGGTGGGCGGAATGTCCAATTCACATCTTCATTCAGAGTCGTTCGTTCAGTTTTTCAATCATCTTAATATACAGTCCACTAGCTTTAATTCATTCAGTCGAAAATAAACAATCATTGAGATAACACGTGCTTTTATTGAGTGAGAGATCCCTGCAAACATAAAGTCAACCTTCAAGCCTTCAGGCATCACCAGTAGTTAATTATGGAAAAGAAATAATACGATTTTAGCGTATTATTTTAATGCTCGGTGTTGCCCGATTGTGAAAATTGTTTCCCATTTTAACTATTTTTATTGCTTCGACTGATTAATTTTAAAACAGTTGCTGCTGCTACTAATATTTACGTAGGTAAGTATGTGACACGTTCTCTAATTTAAGTCCTTGTGAATTTACGATATCATATACCTAAAATTTTGTTACTTGAAAGTTGACAAAAAACAAATTCTATTTATTTCCCCGCTTTTTGGCTAGCTACACCTCCATTGGCAACATTCCGCAAGTGTCAAGTGCATGTCACCGACATGTCATTCATCGAGCGTTTAGCGATTCACTTTTGACAGAGCGCTTGCATGACCCCACTCCATCTAGTTTAATCTAAGCCTGATCCATTTTTTCTGCGCTCTAAACACAATTTCTTTCTGATATCGATACTGCTGATCCCAAATAATTCACGTTTAATGGTTGGACATTTTAATTATTTTCGCGGAATCGCATAATGTTGGTTTTGCCTAGATTTATTTTCAAATCATTGGAATACAACCAGGTTATTATTTTTCAAGGGTTTCATTAATTTCGTTTTCCAAATATATAATATATTATCTCTTCCAACAAAAACAACTGTACTGTCATCAGCGAATAAGATTACTTGATGATTAACTACTTTCGGAAACTCATTGATGTGAACAATAAATAGAAGCGGCCCCAAAATGCTACCCTGCGGAACCCCGCAACGAAGTGATCTAGTTTTCGAGGTATGTATATGCAAGTTCTGTTTTGTTTTTGCGCATATTCTTTTGATTAAAGTAAACTTCTTTCTGTTGCCCAGATAGGACTTCAACAGATCATGCACATAACCTTCTACAAGATCAAAGGCCTTAGATAGGTCCATATAGAGTGCACAAACAGATTTCTTGCCCTCGATATTCGAAAGAATTTAATACATACTTTTTTGTGGTACAGTATTTTCTAGAAATTAAAACCTCTGCTAAGCCTCTGCTATTCACCCTCAGTCATTAGTTTGCTAAAAAAGTAAAACTTATTAGCAAAGTTTTCGCGTCTTGTGTGGTGGGCACAAATGGCGTACCTGTTTCCTTGTCTCGTCGGGCAGGCTGCGGTAGAAGTCCGAGATGATGAACTCATAGGGCTCCGGCCACGTGTCGACGGTCTGCACGGCGGCGTCGGAGCGGCGCGAGGCGAGGCGCGGGCCGCACGAGGCGGCGCGGCGCGGGTGCGGGGCGGGGGCGGCGCGGGGGCGGGGCGCGCGGGGGGCGCGGGCGGCGCGCGGGTCGCGAGGCGGGGGCGGCGCGTCCGCCTCGGGCCAGGCGCCCTCCGCCGCGGCGCGCGTCAGCTCGAGCACCTCGCGGTCCTCCACCTCGAGCGCGTCGGGCGCAGCGTCGGGCACGCGCGGCTCCGGCCTCGGCACGCCGCCGGGCGCCGCGCCGCCGATGGGCACCGGCGAGTCGGCGGCGCGCCGCTCGGCCGCCACGCGCGCCAGCCGCGCCGCGTACGCCTCGCCCGCCGCCGGCGACGTCTCCTGCGAGCGGCGGCCGATGGCGCGCGCCGTGCCCGACTCCGCGGGGAAGCGGAACGCGGCGCGTGTCTCCCGCGCGGGCGTGTTCTCCGGCGTGGCCTCGACGGCGGCCTCGGGCGGCTCCACGGGCTCCGGCTCCGCGGGCAGCGGCGTGTGCGGCGCCGAGTCCGCGCCGCAGCGCTCGCCCAAAGGGAACCAGGGCTCGGCGCCGGGGCGCAGCGCGGCGGCGGCGCGGGCCGCGTGCGCGCCCGAACCCGGCGCGGGCGTGGCGCGCGGCGACGGCGACGCCGGCGGCGGCTCCGGCGCGCCCGCCGCACACGCCGGCTCGCCGCGTTCGTGCAGCGACAGGCGGCGGCACTCGGCCACTACGTCGTGCGGCTCGCGGCGCGCCCACCGAGCGGCGTCCGCCTCGCGCGCGCGGCATCCTGTCACGAGCCCCGGGTGAAGCCGCACCGACGCCAGCAGCGGCGCCAGCTCGCGCGCGGCCGCCGGGTCGGCGCGCAGCGTGTCGAGCAGCGTGCACGGGTGCGTGGCGTACAGCGCGTGGAACAGTGCCAGCTGCGCAAGCTGTAAGTGCGCTCGGGCAGCAGGCGCGGGCGGGGGTTCGAGGGCGGCGGGCCGCAGCAGCGCCTCGGCCAGCTCCGCGGTGTGCGGCGCGGCAAGCGCGGGCGCGGCGGGCAGCAGCGCGGCCAGCGCCAGCAGCGCGTGCAGCAGCGGCAGAGGCTCCCGGGCGCGCGCCGCCGCCCGCAGCAGGTCCCTGGCCAACGGGTGCGCGGGCAGGCGGTGCAGCCAGGGCGGGCGGCGCGCCACGAGCGGCGCGAGCGCGGCCAGGGCGGCGTGGCGCGAGGCGCGGTCGCCGCGCAGCTGCTCCTGCAGCGCGTCCAGCAGATGGCGCGCGTGCAGGTCGGGCGCGCGTGCCAGCAGCGCCACGGCGCGCGCCGAGCCCGTGCGCGCGTGGTACAGCAGCAGCGCGCGCGTCAGCCACGGCTCGCGCACGGCGCCGTACAGCGCCAGCAGCGCGTCGGTCGCGGCGCGCGCCTCGTCGGCGCCGCCCTCGAGCAGCGCGAACACCTCCCCCGCCTCCCCCGCGGCGATCATCTCCCTCCGCCTGCACAAGTCAAGCACACGTGTCCAATGCAACTTGGAAACAAAGAAACATTTTGTACAACAAGACAACAGTGACAAAACAAAATATGTGTATTTTTTTTAAACTAACTGAGATAATTCATGTAAATACCTAATACTAACTAAATTAACAATTTCTTGCATTCATGTATTTTCAAATGATAATCATTTATTTATTTTCATTTATATATTTTGGAAACTTAGGGAACTTTTTAACTTAGGATGGCCAACAGCATTCGATACATATTGTTCAATTTACCAAATGATCATGAACATCGCAACGCTGCAATTCTTTATTTAGCACAACTCACCTGCTGCGCTGCACTTTACACACATGAGACACATACAAATACACACATAGATATATATTTTTGTATAAATAATAAGATAAATGATTAATAAACTTTCTTCACTTCGGAGTGCTGCTTCAATCACCACCGAACCTGGTGTACCTCTCGCTGTGGCCAAGACACCTTAGCCGTCAGTGCGATCGGTTGCATGAGTCTGTGCAACTGGCAGTGAGAGGACACTAGGGTAGTTCAGTGAGGTCGTCAGGGGAAACCCTGCGACTTTATACACATATTAAACCAAAATCTTGTTTCTTTTTTTGGCTGTTTCGGAACTAGTTCGTCATCATCTCAGCCACAAGAAGTCCACTGCTGGACATAGACCTTCCCCAAACATCTCCAATACGACCTGCCGGCAGCGGCCAGCATCCAGCGGCTTCCTGCGCCTTTCCTTAGGTCGTAATTAGTTGTTAGAGAAGAATTATTTTCCCACTTTCGTCTACCTATTTATTTATTTATCTTAAGAGTGGCGCCAACAGTGTTCAGTACATATTAAGTTAAGAATACTTAGTAACAGATAACCAATGATAGGCCTCTGCGGATATACAACATCTTAATAAATAAGAAAGGGCAGCCGTCTAATTGAGAACACCCATTTCAACCACACCAAATGAGGACATAATAATAAAAGAAAGTGTGATTATTTTTTAAAAAACTTTCTTCCGGAAACCAGAAAACCAACGCCACTAAAGCTGTTATCTTGACTTCCCGCATTGATTCTAGTTTTACCGTTTCCAACAAAACCATGACCATTGTCCTTTAGGAGAGTTTCACTGAGCCCCAATACATCCAGGCCGCATCTATCCATCTCATCGCACACGATTTCTGTTTTTCCGCGTTTCAGCAGGTCACGCACATTCCATGTTCCCACTTTTAGAAGTTGCTTGGGGCGTATTCTTCTGGTCTTACTATCATCATTCACCGAGTCAACAGTAGCTCAATTTCTGTACGTAGCCTGCCGACTCACTTAACTTAGGTAGCCAACTTCACAACAGGAGACCCGCAATCATCCTGGCGCCGAGCGTCAGTCGGATTGCCAGACAAAACACTCTCACTAGTACCAGCCCGCTTTAGGATAGTTTTCTTGGGATATGTAGTGACGGTAGCTTCCCATTCCTTTCCGTCCCAGTCATTTTTGGAGCCTCATTCATCAGATCCCGCTGATTATGCACCTTTAACGCCAGGCCATTTCCTTAATGGGCGCCCTCTTACTTCGCCTTCAACTCAAGACTATCAAAGCCATGCTTCTACAAGTTTGTCTCGCTTTCAACGTATTGAACAACTACGCCAGCATTTTTGGACACGCTGACGTAACGAATATATTTCAGAACTGCAACAACGAGTCAAATGGCGTTCCAGCGAAAGTCAGTTGCAGTTGAACACTTTGGTGGTAATCAAAGAGGATGTACGAGACACCTTTTAATTGATTGATAAATGATAGAGAAAATTGATATAACCATCGAAATAATATTACTACGTATAGAAATGACAGCGCCTTCAAATTTTGGCGCCGCGTTCGGCCGTGCGGGGCGCGCCCCTCCCTGGCCCCGCCCCCAACCGAGTCATAGAATATGACATTACTACGCAGGGGCGACACTTTGTTTAAATTCTGCCTATTGGACATCCAACTGATTATTTTATTTTATTACAATATTTTATTTTACTTAATAGATAAATTTAATATAAAATAGGTAAAATATTAGCTTTATAGGTAGGAAGCTACATTACATTTTTGTTCTTAACTTAATATTAGTCAAAAATAAACTGAGATTAAATCAAAACTAACTTTATAGTGAAGCTATTTATATATTGTAGTATTTTGTAATATATGCAATAACCAGGAGACGGTCGCATGCCAGACAAGAGGAGTTGTGTTGAATTTCAAGAATGGTAACGTACCTTTACTCCGAAACTTGTTTGCCCGAATTTCATTTGTTCGAAAATGGTTGGTCAAAATTTAAAATGCTGTTTCGTTTTCCATCTTTTTGTTTTCTAGAAACTTATTTTTTTTACTTAGTTAGTAACTTTATCCACATTTACGTATTTTACCTAGTATATAAAAATATTTTGGAAATATAGTTTAAAAAATCAATATTTAAATTACATATTATTTTTAAAAAAGAATGATTAAAATCGGTCCAAAATTGAAGGAGTAATCGGCGGACCTCCAAAAAAAAACATAGAACCTTTTGAAGTTGGTTAAAAAAAAGCTACAAAAAATTCAGAAATACCTAAATTATATTATAAAATTGACTGACGCTTAGTACCTACGTATCCCATCTGTACGATTAATTTTTGATAATCTATGATTTTCACATAGAAATGGCGGATGCAATCATGATGCATTAGAAAATAATGAAAAAAAATTGTTTTGGTTGGTTTTACTTAATTTTTTGTATACTTAGCGATGATAAGTTACGCCGCTATCTTTCTTCCTTACTGTTGAACGGTTTTTACAAGTTTTTAGTGAACATGACGGCATTTTCCAATTTTTTTTTTGACATAAATCCGAGAACCAATCACGATGAGCGTCGGCAAGTTTCTAAACGAGTTGATGTCTATTGGCCTCAACGTATGGGGACAAAAATTTTGTTCGCGGTGTCCGTTCTATACGTAGTAATATTATTTCGATGGATATAACTAATTTATTCACTGAGAACTTAGTTTAAATGACAATGATATTGATACGCGGGAGTACGCGGCCGCCGTGATATGTCGAAAACTGTACTAATTGGTTGCTTAAAATTATAATAAAGTAAAAATATATTAAAATGCTAAGTTGACATTATACGCGGTGAATTTAGCGCACTGAATTGCCGAGCTATCAGAGTGCACGGTTGGATCCCCCTTTAAAATGGAAATTGGGAAGAATCATCAACACCTACCCAGGACCCGACGGTGTAGCACGTGTTGCTGATGTTAAGACATCCACCGGACTAATTCGGAGGGCTTTCAACAAAATATGCCCGCCACCCATTCTGGTTGAAGCCTAAGCTCCAACGCCCGGGGGTGTGTTGCGAAGGTAACCTGACCATGCTAACCCGCATGCTGCGCGGCCGCGCTGTACTGGCTTTCTTGTCAAATTTTTATCTGTTTTTATTCTATTACAATTTTTCAACTAAAATGGTTTTCTCATTTTAGAATTTTTAAATGAAAGTAAATCAAGGTTCAACCTTTAACAGAGCTTCCATTTCCTTCTTAACTATAACAAAGCTGTTCTTAAATGATAATTGTATTTTTATAACACCTATTATAAACCTACATTTCATGCAATAAAGATTTTGATTGATGATAGTTTTAAGGTGAACTTCAGTTTTTTTCGGGATGGTTTAGAAATGGATTTGGTATTGTTTTCAGATGGTTTTGGGATGGTTTTGAAATGTTTTGGGATAGATTTCGGGCGAGTTTGAGTAGATTTTGAAATAATTTCTTACATGATGAAATTATTTCGCCTAAAATATAAACTATGTAGTACAAAACCATCTGAAAACCATACCAAATCCATTTCTAAACCATCCCGAAACCATCTGAAGTTCACCTTAACACCATTATGTCTCTGAAAAATAGCGAGTGTAGTGGTTATGATGAGATTACCACAAAGATTTTGAAATCTTGTGCAATATTGGCTATGTGCACGACAGTAGCGCCACCTAGAATGCGCAACTTTCCGGGATTATGCCAAATAAATGACATCAGTATTTTATTGCTTTCTAGTAAATTAAAGATAAATAAAAAGACGACAAGTGGTATTTTTAAAGGAATTTGTTAAAACAGTGCATAAAATAATGAACATCATTATAAAAACTGGTTTTGAAAGTGTAAAACACAATATTCGTTTCCAACCTCAAACCGTGTCGGTAGGAGAAAAATTAGTTTTAGCACAACATGTAAGAAATGTTGAAGAGCTACGAAAGAACGGCAATAGTTATTTATTACGAGCCCACATAAGACTTCGTAAATATCACATAAAATATAGCGCAAATAAAATTGATCATAATTTTAGGTTTTACTTATTTCTTTTTATGACATCTATCCATTTATTTCTTTGATTTAAGTTTAGGTAATATATAGAATTTACACCGACTATTTGTGTCGTTATTTTTGCAGTTCACAACACAACAACATCTATACTAGGGGTGCATGGCGTAACGCGATGCAAAGTTGAGCTGAGCGAATGTTGAAAGTTTTGGCGCCAAAAATCAGCTTTATTGGTTTTGGCACATTTTGGCACATTTTATTTTCATTTTTATTTTTTTAAAACCTTGCCACAAACTGTCTCTTAAGATGTGCCAAGTTTGGTTCTAATTGGTGGAGTAGTTTGGGAGGAGAAGACGAACAACCAAATGAGGAGAGTCTGGTATGGAGAGCTTCGCTCGCCTTCGGCTCGCTCAGCTCAATAATATTACTAGCTGCCCGGCCCGACTTCGCCCGGGTACTGTTTCGTTTTTTTTTTCAATCTTTCTGAGAGATTTTCTTAATATTTTTTTCCGTAAGAACCTTGTACAGAGTATTAGAAAACTACAAAAAAAAAACAGCCAAATCGGTCAAGCCGTTTTTATGTTATGTCGTGACAACGGAAAACGGGTTTCATTTTTATATATATAGATTAGGCATTTTATTTTTATTACGAACTCCGTACAAATTGACTTTACTTTCCCGGATTGTTGCGTATTTCTGCCACGACAAGCGCTGCGATCGCTTTACTATACCCCCACCATGTATTTGCACATAGCGAATACATCTGCAAACCATTAACACACATTATTAATCTGACATTTATCGAGGGCTCTTTTCCGAAAAAATTAAAACCGTCCATCGTTAGGCCTTTATTCAAGAAAGGTTACAGATCGGAACCGGGAAACTACAGACCTATTGCCATTCTACCAACGCTATCTAAAATACTAGAAAAGGCAATGCTTACGAGATTAAATAGCTTTCTAGCAAAGTATAATGTACTTTCCTCACACCAATTCGGTTTCCGGAAGGGAGCTCGACTACACTAGCTAGTTTCGAACTATTAAAAATTATTACAGAAAATATAAACAACAATATACCTGTAATTTCACTATTTCTGGACATGAGCAGCGCGTTTGATTTTGTTAATCATGAAAAAATCACAGACAGAAAACAATACTATGGTCATGGGTGATTTTAATGCGCAAGTAGGAGCTGCAACATGCAACGAGGAACTTGGTAAATATGGCCATGGAAAAAGAAGTATGAACGGAGAAACGTTAGTAAATTTTCTATATGGAATAATTTAAAGCTACTAAATAGTTTCTTTAAGAAAAACCCAAAAGCAAATGGACGTGGATCTCCCCAGATGGGAAGTACAAAAATGAAATAGATTACATCATAACCAACAACACGAAGGCGTTTACCAACACTGAAGTTATCCAAAATTTAAATTTCAATACAAACCACCGTATGGTCAGAAGCACAATTATTACCAAGCCACCGAAATTATCACGCAAACATATCAAACCAACCGATATCAACGAAAACATAGACTTTTCTACTTTCTCATCTTTAAATTACAACCAAAGTCTTGCTATTGACAAATACAGCGAATTAGTACAACATCTAACAAATACAAATACTATCAGTAAGTCCAAAAAAACAAAATGCGAGCTAAGTGAAGCAACCCCAGAACTCATTAAGGAGAGGAAATTAACATTGCAAAGCCAAAGAAAGAAAAATTCTATGAAAACAATCGCAGAACTCAGTAAGAAAATAAGAGAAAGTATTAGACATGATAGGAAACAATACAGAAAACAGAAGTTGGAAAGTTACATTGAGAAGGCAGGTAGAGTAAAAAAGGCACTGAAA
This sequence comes from Endotricha flammealis, assembly GCA_905163395.2. Classification (NCBI taxonomy): domain Eukaryota; kingdom Metazoa; phylum Arthropoda; class Insecta; order Lepidoptera; family Pyralidae; genus Endotricha; species Endotricha flammealis. Next base: position 34,845 of record LR990871.1, on the reverse strand, counting down.
GAGCTAAAAGAAACCGGAAAGGAATGGATACCAAAACTAAAGAAACAAGGAAAGAACAAAACAAACAGAATAGATATTAATAAAATAGCTTCAGAATATTTCGAAAAACTGTACTCAAACAAAGACACAGAACTGCCCAATTCTCCAACTGATTCAATTAGAGAGCTCGAGACAGAGCCATCAATACTAAAGAGGGAGGTGGAAAATGCATTAAAAAACCTAAAATCTGAAAAAGCACCAGGTCCAGACAACATCCCAAACGAAGTATTGAAAGGATCAATTGAAGAACTTACCCCAATACTCACAAAAATGTTTAACGAGCTCCTGACTACTGGCAAGGTGCCACCACAGTGGACACTGTCGCATATAATACTATTACACAAAAAAGGTGCGAAAGAAGACATAAACAACTACAGACCTATTAGTCTCACTCATGTCTAGTGTCTATAAAGTCTTTGCGAAAATCATTCTTGATAGAATAGCTAACAAGCTTGATGAAAGTCAGCCTGCGGAACAAGCTGGGTTTAAAAGAAATTTCTCAACTTTAGACCATATACACACTCTGAAGCAAATCCTGGAGAAATATAGGGAATACAACAAGTCTTTATTTATTGCTTTTGTGGACTACGCAAAGGCGTTTGACAGCTTACACCACAATAAAATTTGGGAAAGTTTGAGGAACCAAGTGATAAGTGAACAACACATATGCATACTAAAGAACATCTACAAACACAGCAAAGCAAGAATCCGATTAGAAACTACAGGTAGAGAATTTCCAATAGAAAGGGGTGTAAGGCAGGGGGACCCTCTGTCTCCTAAACTGTTCTCAGCAGTGTTGGAAAATGTCTTTCAGAAACTGAATTGGGATCACTATGGTTTGAACATCAACGGCAAATATCTCAACCATCTGAGATTTGCAGACGATCTGGTTCTCCTGGAGGAATCCCCCGAAAAACTGGAATGCATGCTGCAGTCACTGAATTCAGAAAGCAAGAAAGTAGGACTGACTATGAACAATAGTAAAACAAGGGTCATGTCGAACTCCCTGTCAAAACCAATTATAGAGTACTCCTACTTGGGATGTATGATATCTCCAACAGACCAATCGGGCAAAGAACTAGAAGTCAGAATCGCAAGAGGATGGAAAAAGTTCTGGGCTCTGAAGGAGATAATGAAAAATAAGGCCCTGCCGCTATCTCTAAGAGCAAAGATCTTCAATTTGTGCATATTACCAACTTTAACTTACGGTTGTGAAACATGGTCTCTAAGCAAAACCTGCAGAAATAAATTAAAATCATGTCAGAGAGCGATGGAACGTAGCATGCTGGGCGTACACAGGAAGGATAGAATAAGGAGCGATATAATAAGGGCAAAAACGAAAGTAGTTGACGTACTGGGAAAAATTGATCAAGCCAAGTGGAGATGGACTGGGCATATGCTAAGGAGTCAACAGGAAAAATGGAGTATCGCAGTCACGAACTGGTATCCAAGGGATGGTAAACGAACACCAGAGATGGGAAGATGACTTGAAACTAACAGCAGGACCCCTTTGGCGCAGGGTAAGGAATTGGAGGAGGCCTTTGCCCGAAGGCACGTCGAACTTAGAGATCTTTTGTGAAAGTCTAAACGGACTAGTGTTTTTTCAAATCTTAACATAATGATGTGTTCGACAAAATAAGGCTTATAAAAAAATAATAATAATAAATAAAAAAATCATGAAATACTTTTAAGCAAACTAGAGGCGTATGGTATAAGGGGCAAGGCATACAAGTGGATAGATAGCTATTTAAGGAACAGAACACAATGTACAGAAATAAGTAAAATATGTAAAAAATACAAAAACCTTATAAAGGTAAAATATAGATCCCTCCCTCTAACAAAAACTACAGGTGTTCCTCAGGGGAGTATTCTTGGGCCACTACTTTTCCTAATATACATCAATGACCTGCCGAATGTAACTCCACATAAATGCATACTATTCGCTGATGATGTCACTCTTGCAATAAAATGCGAAGATAAAATAAAAATTGTGGAAACAGCAAATGAAGCATTAGCAGATGTGGTAAACTGGTTAAACATACATAACCTGAACATTAATCTCTGTAAAACGAAAGTCATGCAGTTTACTTCCTATAACGCTATACCGATACCACTCAATATTAAGTATAAAGACATTGAGATAGGTGAGGTCGACAATTTAAAATTTTACATACTTTCTTGTTTGTTTTCACAAATTTTTGCATGTCTGCTCGCAGACTGGATACACAATCTGTACAACTCTATGTAAGAACTTTTTGTTGTAGTGGTTGAGTGTTGGAATAGAAACACAACTTCACATAATAATCATATATTCATATTACATCTCACTTTTTAAACATTTCTAAATAATTTAGTTTCCCCATTACTAATAGTTATCACATTTTTAAATAAGTTACATTTCAAAACATGATTGATTCCTATAAATACATATTCTCTAAAAACGTAAACATTATCTTTAAGATATCATAAACCGACTGACTTTTTTTAGACACCATCTTGTATCAAATTTTAAACTACTCCAATTTCAAATCTTAAATCTTCATTCGAATAAATCTTTTTCTATAACCTGCTAGTTATAAAACATTACCAATACAATTCCTTACTTCATTTTAAATAAAACCTACAACATCCCCTCTGAATTGTATATCAATATCTTCAAATAAACATTATCTATATATGTACCTCTTCAACATTAATCTTAAAACCCATACTATAAGTCCCTACCTACATCATAGCTAAATATATATAATGCAAATCCACCCAATCATAAATTACTAATCAACAATCAAATTAAAATAATTAAAATATAACATAACATCATTAAACTAAATTTTGAATATCATTCCAAAATCTTACACCTACTTTAACACAATAATTAGAGTCCACAGTTAATTAATTATCACTGATCACTCACAATAAACTTCCTCAATCTTAAGAACTTAGTTCTATCAAGTCCTTTTGTTAAAATATCTGCAATATTAGAGTTGGTCGGACAATAATAAATTTCAATTAAATTTTGATCAATTTTTTCTTTAATAAAATGATATTTAACATCTATATGTTTACTTCTCCTACTGAATATACCATTTTTTATCAAAACAATAGCCGACTGATTATCCACATACAATTCTGTTTTTGGAACTTTACCGATCAATTCTTTTTACAAACTTTGAACATATAACAAGTCTTTGATACATTCTGCAGCAGAAATATATTCTGCTTCTTTTGACGAAAGAGCAGTGACGGACTGCTTCCGTGAACACCAGTGCACAGGTCCACCACTATACAAAATAACAAAGCCAGTTGTGCTTTTCCGTGTATCTGGATCACCTGCGAAATCTGCATCACAATATGCCCTCAGTGTCAAATCATTCCCCTGCAGATAACGAATTCCTGAGTCTACAGAACCTTTGAGATACCTAAATAAACTTTTTGTATTCGAGAAATCATTTAAATTTGGACATTCCTGATGTCTACTACAATAAGAAATAATAAGGTCTTAAGAGGCAACACTGGTGGGGGCTAATTTGTTGCAAATGACCTCTAGTTTAACCACTTTTAAGGAATTAGACCAAAATCCTGCCACCCTGTATAATATTATTTCTGAAAGATAGTCAAACTTCTACAATTTTACTGCAAATTAGCAAAACTCAGGCTTATATGGATTCTACTTTCCTGTAGTAGTTTCAAAAAATCCCTTCTCACCATTTAGCTAAATATGTATATCATATTTACAAATGAATAAAAACCTCTGTGCTCTCTAGGTTTGGACTTGGCCATAATCAGTCAGGACTGTCCTTATTATTCTTTGACTGCCAATCCACTTGAGTCATTCTGTGCCAGCCAAACCTCGATTTGATGACTAGTCCTAGTTCACTTGGGTTTTTTTTGGAGAATTAATCATAATGATAAATTGTAAAAAACTTTAAAAATCATACAGCAGAACTAATTTTAAAAAGTCATGTAACTGGTGACAAGGTCTGAGAGGCCGCTGCACTTAACATTGATGGAACTTATCAATTTCCACCTATCCAATGCACAGACTGCTATCCTAGTCTACGACATGGACATAACTAAAATCAAAGCTACTAAGACGCATAAACATAAACACACAACAAGATGGCATGGGGATGTGGGTGGAAAGACATTTCACTGATGCCGAGTGGCCTGTGAGACTGCATTCACCAGCTCAAGGTTAAGCAAAACTAGTAGACACTGTGGACAACAAAACTTAAAACACACTAGAAATATCTGCACACAGTTCTATAAAGTGGTCGAGGGCGGGGACTTAACTAACGCGCGGCCACTAGAGTTAAAGGCAGGCAAGTGTACCACCGACGGCGACGTCGGAATAACAAAGTACAAGTGCCAGGCCTCCAGCGTCGACCACTTTTGTACCTGCACACTCTGCCTCGGAGGGCCCTGAGGATGATCGACGTACCAATCAGCAGCGCGGAGAGCGGCTCTCTGAGGAACGGCAGCTGGAGGAATCTTGACGTCGGCGGCGGCTCGCCGGAATAGTTTGCGGGTATTTTATTGATTGTCACAGTTAAAACACACACTCGACTTCTTGTTTAGATTTGGACATATTCATAGGGGCGATTTACAGGAAAATCTCTAATGAAAAGACACTGACACAGCTGATTAAAATTTATTCCGTCTATTCTATTTTGTAGTGTAAAAATCTTCTCGCCTCGCCACAGAATAAAAAAAACCATCTGTCTAATTGGCCACCACCGGCTACATTATAAAAAAAAATTGGCTCTACACTGGACACAAGGATCTCTAAAACTTTATGGTTTTATCATTTCGGAGATACATTTCATTCCCGTGGACTGTCATTGGAAACACAGTCCACCGAATTCACTGATATGATAAAATATAGGTTGTGGCAAGGTGCCGGTAGCCGTAGCGCTAACACCCTACCAATTAGTAGTTTTTAAGTAAGCTCCTAATGGAAAAGCCTGTCCGTAGAATGTAGTATGTTTGTAACTAGGGAATGAAGGTTCAACACGATGACACTGAATGATTATATATTTACAACTTGAATTGTTACAAAGATTAATCAGCTAAGCAAATATAAAAACATTATTCAGAAATTCAGAAAGCTCGCCTAGCGAAAGTCAGACGAGGAAGAGAATTCGTAAATCGGCGAGAGCCGTGTGGTGCGCGAACCATCGCTGTATTTCGACTCCCGACGCACAGAGCGAGACCACGCTATCCGGCCGTGCAGGACAGCGACAACCACGTTACGCGTCGAGTTGTGGCTCCACAACAAAGAGGATAGTAATAATGGTAGGTATAGAGTGGCAACTCCGGGGTGAAATCGGCATCTATGGAAGGTGCTGCCATCGCAGGGATTGGTGGGTGAACTAAAATTTCAACTATAGCTATACATAGTATGTATACCATTCCCTATAATTTCTGAATATATTTCTTTGTTAGCGCCCCAAAGACGTCCCCCATCCGACGGAATACATCAAATTTTGAGTATTTAAGTATTCAACTTGTATTTTATTTACATTTTATGTAAATAATTATCTAAAATAAATAAATAACTAATAAAATAAATAACGTCAATGCTATCGAATGGTCCGTCAGACGATAAGTGAAGTACAAAATGGCCGCCGCTTTTTTTTAAATTTTAGTTCTTCCACCAATCACCCAAATGTCGCTGTTGCCTATGAAAATTGACGGTTATACTAAGTGTGCTCCCCCTGCTCCACAATCCAGCCAGCAAAGAGTATTGTCCAAGTGGCGAGTCGGTCGACGCTATAAGGTTATTAATTCTACAATCTACGTTTAACTCCAAAATAAAATTATTAAAAAAATATGAACACTACTCAAACCAAACAGTAGGTAGGTACGGCGAATTTAATACACAATTTTTAAACAAATTAAATTAATCTAGCACGAGTTATAACGGCCACCGAAATGAAACTATTTTTGTCCCCATATTACTGAAAGATGATAAACTTACTTTTTTGACGGGAAACCACAAGTCGTTGTGACCAGTGCGTTCGCGCCAGTTCGCGCCGAAAGCTTGAGCCGGCCTGTGAGGAAAAGTGAGCGGGGCGCATTTACTGTCCTCTAAAATGATACATGTCAATCTGGTCATAACATTGACGAATCTGTACACATAACGTCAAATTTGAAAACACTTTTGATTTGATTTCATGTAATTCCTACATTTTCTAGAAATATACTGCTGGATTCGGTTCTTTGATGTTTAACACAGACAAGGTTTGCATACAATTTGTAGCAAACCTCTATTGTACAATAGAAACGTGGTTTGAGCTCTCAACGAGTTCTACGTTGTTGAATTATTCGAAGACAAAATTAGCAAATTAGCTGGTTTATCGAATGGGCCGTGTTGACTTACTAAGGCTTGTAAAATATTAAGTATTTTGCACATACAATAAAAATAATGTAAATAAAATAATAATGATAAATGATTGTTTTTATTTAGAATAAGTTATGATAGACGATAAAACGGTAACAGTTTGACTGATCAAACCAGTTTGTCAAAAAAGTTTGACCACGAGGAAGAAAGGCAAATAATATGTCTGATATATAAAACGAAAAACTAAAACGAAGGCTCTACCTAAAGCCTCGATCGGCCGGCGCGGCGGTGGTGGCGATCAGCGAAGCGAACATCCTCTGATTGGACGTGATTGGACGCCGCGGCCAATCAGAGGACGCGTTGGTTTGGCCGAGGCTTAACCGAATTTTCAGGTTTGATAACCCGACGAAATTAAGTTACCTAAACTGACAACGAACGTCCAAGAGTTAGTATCATATCGGTGCATTAAGCGAGTCTCATTCCTGTAAATATGACAGGAGAAAATGTGTAATAGTTTGTTGCTGGTTGTACGAAGAGTGAGTGATTGCCAAACGGTGGAAATAAAAGGCATACTACAGTTTTCAGCAAAATTAAGAGATGGCACCACCATTTGATAGCATGTCAAAAATACCACCAATCACTTTGATGCTTAATGGGGAAGAAAACTGCCAAGTTTAGCCGCTAGTAGCGCTGATATCGCTTGACTCAAAACAACGTTCAAGTTACGTCAAATATAATTTAAAAAATCACGTCGAATGTGAAAAATATTTTTTATTACAAAAATGCATCGTTGTGCTGTAATTGGGTGCAATAATAATGTTAACCATTCTTCTCCTAAAAATTTGCGAATGAGAAGACTTTGGGAGAAGGCTGCTACGAACAATTTGAGGATAAGTTCAGAACATTTTCTTGCATCTGATTATAAAGGCGACAGTTCTGCTATGAATAGACCATGTTGAATACATAGTTATCTTTGATCAAGAAAAAAAAACATTATAGACGCGGTAATGTGGTAATTTATGCGAAGAACTAAACAAACTGACATGTGACAGATAATTACCTTTGAGTCAAGCGAGTGCAGCGACATCTGCTATTAGGTTTGCGTTTTCTTCCCCATTTTGTTGCAACTGTCACTTGTCATTGTCAAGTCAAGTCAATCAAATTGACAGTCTATCAGTCAGTCATGCCATGCCAGTGTGCATTGATGAATTTTATTTAGTTGACTTGATTTTTCCAAAGAAAATACTTAACCTTTAACAATTTTAGTTTTACGTATTTTAATTGGATATCTGCAGACTATGAGAAATGAATTTAGTAGCAGTAATATAATAGTGTAGAAATGTTTTATTGTTCATATTTTGGTAACACGATAGCCTGAACTTGAAGAATGCTTCGAGCAGTATCTTGCATTTACTTGGAGGGGCAGGCGCTGGAGCTGTTCAGCGGCGCGAGGAGAGACGTCTACAGATTATTCCGTGAGTGCCTGTGCCACACTGTCGGGCGCGACCGAGGCGGCCCGAGCCGGCGGCGGCGGCATGTTCATTTGTTCCTCTGTACTGTGCTCGTCGCTCTGCAGGGTACACGGCTTTGTTTATCTAGACGTATAACAAGGCAAAGGCAACTCTCTGAGCTTGTGAGTGTGGCTTTTCCTGTTGGCTATTAGAACAATACTTTCTGGTTACAGGGTCGAGCTGGTACACCACGGTGGCGCCGGCCGCGGGCACCCAGGTACTGCAGACTGACATCATTCTGTAATGTATTAAATTGTTGTGCAATAATGTCTTGATAACAACATACATGCATTCTGCATAGAATTTGTACTATACATAATAAACATGAGACCTCCAATATGGGTGATTTTTCTACGGACTCTTTACAGTCCTTTAAAAAAATAATTATTTGTTTTTAAATTAAAAAATATTTTGCGACCTTTATTTTTGTGTTAATTATTTTTACTTTATATAAGTTTCAAACAGAATTCATTTCTAGTATTGTCAACAGATATACATTTTGTAATCAGCATGATGTGTTTGCCTGCTAATGTTTTTACACTAAACTTGTTACTTAATTAATATAATATTTTTTCGTTACATAACTAAGTCATAGGTGTAAAAATGTTGGTGAACCTTATAAAAAAATATATGTTAACTATCTGCTCTCTGTTACAAGCGGGCAAGGAAACCCAGGAAGTACAAAACGGTACGAATAGACACATTAAATATTTCCAATTCAACATTGCAGTACAGTTAAATAGACAATTAGGCACTTAGATGTAATCTATTGATAGGAGTCTTAATTTGGCTTTTCCCAAGGTTATATTGTGATATTTTACACTCATGTAGACAGTGCTGGCATCGGAAGTGAAACACAATGAAGGCCACAAGGAAACGAACGCGCCTCCACCGCCCCCGCCGCCGCCGCCGCCGCCGAACGCGCCGCGCCGCGCCTGGGCCTACGCCGCCGCCGCCGCCGTGAGCGCCTCGCTGGGCGGCCTGTACTACTACCGCACGCTGAGCGACGAGGCGCCGCCCACGCCGCAGCGGGACGCGCCGGCGCCCGAGGCGGAGCCGCCGACGCCGGCCTCGGGCGCCGCGCTGCCGCGGCACGTGCAGTACCTGCTCGTGGGCGCCGGCACCGCCTCCTTCGCGGCGATGCGCGCCATCCGCAGCGCCAGGCCGGACGCGCAGGTGCTGCTCGTGGGCGACGAGCCCGCGCTGCCCTACATGCGCCCGCCGCTCAGCAAGGAGCTGTGGCGCGAGCCGACGCTCGGCCGCGGCGACGCCGACCTCGACTCGCTCACCTTCCGCCAGTGGAACGGCAAGCGGCGCTCCGTGGCGTACGAGCCGGGCGCCTTCTACGCGCCGGTGGAGCGGCTGGCGGAGGGCGGCGGCGCGGCGGTGGCGCGCGGCTGGCGCGTCGTGCGCCTCGACCCTGCGCGCCACGAGGCGGAGCTGCGCGCGCCCGGCCGGGAGCCCGTCGTGCTCGCCTTCGACAAGTGCCTCGTGGCGACGGGCGTGCGCGCGCGGCGCGTGCCGGCGCTGCGCCCCGCAGCGGAGGCGGGGCGCGCGCTTGCGCTGCGCGACCTGCGCGACGCGCGGCGCCTCGCCGCCGCGCTCGAGGAGCCGGGCGTGGCGCGCGTGGCCGTCGTCGGCGGCGGCTTTCTCGCCTCTGAGCTGAGCGCGGCGCTCGCGGAGCGGCTGCGCCCGCGCGGCGCCGAGGTGACGCAGGTGTTCCGCGAGGAGGCGCCTCTGGCGGCCGTGCTGCCGGCGTACCTGGCGCGCGAGGCGGCGCGGCGGCTGCGGCGCGCGGGCGTGCGGCTGCGGGCCGGCGCGGAGGTGGCGGCCGCCTCGGTGGAGGGCGCTGCGGTGCGGCTGCGGCTGGCGGGCGGCGCGGCGCTCGAGGCGGACCTCGTGGTGGAGTGCGTGGGAGCGGAGCCCGACGAGGCGCTGGCGCTGGCCTCGGGGCTCGAGACGCACCCCACGCTCGGCGGGCTGCTGGTGAACGCGGAGCTGCAGGCGCGCGCGGACGTGTTCGCCGCCGGCGACGTCGCCTGCTTCTACGACGTGGCGCTCGGCCGACGGCGCGTCGAGCACCACGACCACGCCGTCGTGTCGGGCCGGCTCGCCGGCGAGAACATGGCCGCGCTCGCGCCGCCCAAGCACTACACGCACCAGAGCATGTTCTGGAGCGACCTCGGCGCGGACATGGGCTACGAGGTGGGTGGCGGGGCGGGGGCGCGGCGGCGGCGCGCCTCGGCCGAGAGGCTCTCATAGCGCCGGTGTGTCTCTGTGTTGCAGGCGATCGGCATCGTGGACTCGCGGCTGCCGACGGTCGGCGTGTTCTCGGCGGATGCGGTGTCCGAGGTGGCGGAGGCGGGGCGCGCGACGGCGGCCGAGGCGGAACGAGGCGAAGCAGTCGCGGCGCGAGGCGAGGCAGCGGAGGCGCGAGGCGACGACGCCGAGGCGCGGCGCTACGATCGCGGCGTGGTGTTCTACCTGCGCGAGAAGCGCGTCGTCGGCGTGCTGCTGTGGAACTTGTTCAACCGCATGCACGTGGCGCGCCAGGTGCGTTGGGTCTCGGAAGTTCCTTCAAGGCACTATTGGGCAGGAGGGCGGCGTTGACGGCGCGTTCTCGTTGCAGGTGCTGGCGCAGGGCGAGTTCGAGGACCTGTTCGAGGTGGCCAAGCTGTTCGCGCTGCACGAGGACGACTGACGCGGCCGTAATGTAAATAATTAACGATAATAAATGACATTCGTACGCGCCGCCTTTTTTTATTTCTGTTCCGTCACCAGCTAGGCTTCGCTTGAACCCAAGCGGCCAAGCCTGAGCGATCGGTATCGAATTGTTACGCTTAGGTACTTTCGAGAGACAATACTAGCTAGCTAAATAGAATGAAATCTAATTGTACACTAATAAATTAGTAAAGTCACGGATGTTATAAAATTAAAATTGCGATTTCGTGGCAGAGTAACCTGACAATCAGTCATTATACAGACAGACGGACCGTCTTACTAATAGGGTCTTGCTTCTACCCTGTGGATACGGAACCCTAAAAAGATGGATTGGTGACCTGTCATGGCTGCCAACAGAATGAGGCCTCAACACTTTCAAATCGAAAACTGATGGGAATTTGGAAAAAAATAATATCATCAAAGTGATACAGAATTTTATAAGCTTAACCCTTTAAAACCCTTTCAAAAACCTTCCGAAAACTATCTTTAAACCATTCGAAAACCCTTATTTTATCACCTGTGATGGAGCAAGCATGTACAGCGAAACTCAAGTGGGGCAAGGACTTCCCATTTGCCACCAGTGCCGTCCGGCGGCCGCCCGTGCCGCGCCCTGCAACCCCCGCGCAGCCCCTTTCCCTTATTACTAAGTAAGTAGGTACCTACCTTTTTTGCCCGTGGTCCCTGTGATAGTCCCTGGAAGGTACTTTTTAGTTTTTTCTTAATTTTCAGTGTAAAACTTTACTAATGCTAAATAAAATATTATTTTTAAAAAACTTTGTTAAATTTTCTATAAAATGACTTTTATTTAAAAACTCTTAAGGGGCTCCAAGGGGCCGATGACCTTGAGGATTTGACCTCTAACGTAACGTTACTTCACCCCTTCAAGTATTACGTAAAATGCCAAAAACTTGACATCTATTGATCATTTTGTAGTACTAAGTTTTGATAAAAACCTGCCTTTTTCACCACTAGAGGGCTGGCAATGACGCGCGGCGCGGTAATATTAACGACATCTAGTTGAAAAACCAATTATTAAAATATTTGAACACTTTCCATAGACCTCTAGAACTAAACAATATCAGTTGACACTTTTAAAATGATATATGAATTATGATAGAACTAAATATATATTATTAAAAACAAATCTTAACATTGCAAATGAAATTTTGCAGGCGATGTATGTTATGTCGTATTTGGTTGGTTACACAAAATTATTTAACAAAACCCGTTTTTTTGCTCTAGTTGTACCATACTATCTCAGGAACTATAAGCCCTATCAAAATATGGATTAGACAGAAAAATTGGGTATTTTTCTCTGATTCACATTCAATGAAAAAGGTCATTTTGCTACAACTCGTGTTGTACCGGTTTTCACAGATTTTTTTGAAATATTGATCGGCTGGATTTTACTATCGATACAGTACCAAAATAGTCATTTTCAACAAAAAAAACTGTACGTCTGCGTGTTATACCGTATCACGCAAAAACCACTGAATTTAAAGAAAGAATTTTGATGAAATTTTACACGGAGATCTCGAGTCAACATTTAAAGTTGTGCTTTTTATCCCAGAAATGCGTAAAACTAGAAAAACCAAACTCCACGCAGGCGAAGCCGCAGGCACCCACTAGTATGGTATGAAAGGCACTATTAGTCAAATAAATGACGTAATCTATATCATAATTTTATTTGCGACATACAATACATAGTTAAATTTCGCCACATCTCTTATTGTTTACGGTGGCTTTATGGTAGATTCAAGAAATCATTAGTAAATAAAAAATGTGCGGTCTCCAGTTTCAAACTTTTATTATTTGATTTTATACTTTTTTTTATTAATATGATTAATTTCATGTTTCTTTTTTTTTAAAATAATGTTTAAAAAAAAAGAGAACGAAAAATATTATTTACTAATGAATGTGTAAATATCAGATTCCTATTTAAAATTTTGAGGGCATTCTATTACATATTTTTATAATAGTTTTATATTGTTCGTAATTGTTAGGTAAAAAGTAAATCATAAAATTATATTGATAAAAAAAGTATAAAAATCAAAAAGTATGAGCACCAACCTAAGGATCGAACCAGGAGACACGGGACTAAAACTAGCGATTTGTTGAATCTACCACAAATCCATGTAACCAATAGGAGAAGTGGCGAAATTTATGTATTGTATGTGGCGCTGTAATGAGCCACAATCATTATCGTGGATAAAATAATATACGTCATAATATATAATTCAACGTATTTGGTTTGACGACCTCCGTGGCATAATGGTTACCACGCCAGACCGCCACCCAGGAGGTCCCGGGTTCGATCCCCGGTCGGGTCATGATGAAAAACAAACTTTTTCTGATTGGCCTCGGCAGAGGCGGATTAAGTGTCGAGAGCGCCCTAGGCAAACACCTAATGGGCGCCCCTAGCGGCCATCTCTCTCTCTTTGCATAGCTGGAAGTTTTAAATAAGTACCTACACTTGTCACTTTATATTAAAGAGGAGGCTGTTTCTATCACTCCAAGATAATATTATTAGAGAGAATTGTTTCCAAGAGAGGCCAGGACCTACCTAACTATCGGCCTGAATGAAATATGTGATGAGAGTGAAAAAAGCAACAGGGACAGACAGAATGACATGGAAGAAGACATGGAAATCCATCCAATTTTATGTATTCAATCACAGAGGATAACTATAACGCATATTTTAGGGCCTAGATTCATAAGTGGAGGTGACTGGAATGCAAAGCACTCACATGAGAACTCTAGGCTGATCACACAAAGAGGAAAACAATTACTCAAATCCATACAAAACCTCCAACTGGAGTGCATTACTATTCACGAATCATCATACTGGCCCACAGATCATAAGGTTCCTGATTTGCTCGATTTCTTCATCTCGAGCAATATTAGTAGTAACTAATACCACAGTCAAAGCATGTACAGACAGACCTATCGATGGATCATACTCTAGTTATATTGAGATATAATTCAAAAGTGGTACTGACTCAACTTCCGGAGAAATTGTACAACAGGTACACTAATTGGGAACTATATCAAGATATGGTATCATCAATGGTCAACCTCAGAAAGACTATAAAAACATCTGACGAGATCGAGCAAGCTGTCGAAAATCTTAACAGGATCATTTACACAGTAGCTACTGAGGCTACAAGGACGAGCAGAATGCGTTCCCCAAGATTCAATAAACGAATGCCCAAAAAAAATTAAAGATAAAATAGCAGAACGTCGACATTTGAGGAAAGAATGGCATAAATCCGGGTACCATAGGGATAAAGCAGCTTTCAATCAATGCTCAAAAGAATTGAAAGATCTCATCAGAACATCAAATGACACAAATCTGCAAAAGTGTTTATCAAACCTGACTCCTTCCCTTGATACGAACTACTCACTGTGGAAAGCCACGCGAAAACTGAAAAGGCCAATAACTCAGGTCCCACCGATCAGAAAACCAACGGGCGTATGGACTAGGTCGGATGCCGAAAAGGCCACAGTCTTCGCTGAATATTTAAGTGATTTCTTTAAGCCTTTCCCAGGATCATAATTTGAACAGGATGATTGAGATGAACGCCGGTTATCTTCAAAACCCACTACTGCTGTGTCCACCACTAAAATACTCCAGGGAAATAAAAGAATAAATAAAAAAAACACAAGAAGGAAAATCCCCGGGTTACGACTTGGTCGACAGCACGCTTTTAAGAAACCTGCCAAAAAAGGGTATTGTGGCTTTGGCGAATATCTTTAAGGCCTGGCCTGCCTACGACTTTCACATTTCCCAGGGCAATGGAAAATAGCGCAAGTAGTGATGATACCAAAGCCTGGCAAACCACCACACGAAGTCGCCTCATATAGACCTAGATAAGTCTATCAATTACTGGAAAACTGTTTGAGAAGATCCTGCTCAAAAGTATGAAACAACATCTTGACGGTATAATACCTGACCATCAATTTGGTTCTCGTGAAAAACACGGCACCACGGAACAGGTCCATCGTATAGTTGACGTAATTGGTAGGTCCCTGAAATCGAAACAATTTGTTCAGCCATCTCTTGGATATTAGTCGGGCCTTTGACAAGGTGTGGCAGAAGGCGATGAGGGCTTGCTGTTCAAAATAAGAGAGATACTCCCACATTCGTACTTCCTGATACTAAAATCATACCTCAGTAATCGATGCTACGCTATGCTAAGTTAAATTCAATGGCGAACATTCTGAACTACACAATATAAAATCAGGAGTACCTCATGGTAGCGTATTGGGACCTGTTCTCTTATACATAAACACATCCGATTTACTAACATCTGACAATACTACAGTCGCTACCTACGCGCACGATACTGCTCTACTGGCTACACACGCAAACCCAGTGACAGCTTCTGAACACATGCAATGTCACATTAATAAAACAGAAAGCTGGCTTAACACCTGGCCAATAAAGACCAATCAAAGTAAGTCTGTACAAGTGACATCTAAATAATATGGAAATACCGCAAAGCGATGATGCAAAATACCTAGGCATGCACCTGGACAGAAGACCAACATGGCGAAAGCACTTGTGGACCAAACGCAAACAACTCGACATTAAGCTGAGAGAGATGTACTGGCTAATAGGACGACACTCACAAATGAACGCACATAGCAAGCTTATAGTTTACAAGGCGATCCTGAAACCAATATGAACTTACGGCATCCACCTGTGGGGTACAGCAAGCAACAGCAATATTGACATTACTGGAAAGATTTAAAACTAAAACGCTTAGGACAAATAACTACATATATTTCGACCACTACTCACCCACCGACCGTTAGAGATTAAATAACGCGATATAGCAAGAAGTATCAGGACAGACTCTCAAGGCATAACAACAGGCTGGCCCTTCGATTGACGGGAGATGGGGGAGTACAACACAGGTGACTGAAGAGACACAATGTTCCCAACTTAAAAGAGAGATTCAGCAAAAAGGAATGAGACATTGAAACTGTGTAGTGTCATGATCTCGTCAGATGTTTTTATAGTCTTTCTGAGGTTGACCATTGATGATACCATATCTTGATATAGTTCCCAATTAGTGTACCTGTTGTACAATTTCTCCGGAAGTTGAGTCAGTACCACTTTTGAATTATATCTCAATATAACTAGAGTATGATCCATCGATAGGTCTGTCTGTACATGCTTTGACTGTGGTATTAGTTACTACTAATATTGCTCGAGATGAAGAAATCGAGCAAATCAGGAACCTTATGATCTGTGGGCCAGTATGATGATTCGTGAATAGTAATGCACTCCAGTTGGAGGTTTTGTATGGATTTGAGTAATTGTTTTCCTCTTTGTGTGATCAGCCTAGAGTTCTCATGTGAGTGCTTTGCATTCCAGTCACCTCCACTTATGAATCTAGGCCCTAAAATATGCGTTATAGTTATCCTCTGTGATTGAATACATAAAATTGGATGGATTTCCATGTCTTCTTCCATGTCATTCTGTCTGTCCCTGTTGCTTTTTTCACTCTCATCACATATTTCATTCAGGCCGATAGTTAGGTAGGTCCTGGCCTCTCTTGGAAACAATTCTCTCTACTAATATTATCTTGGAGTGATAGAAACACTAGGTTTTTTTTTTTTTTTTTTTTTTTTTTTTTACTAATTTCCTCGGTCGTGGGTAGGGCCGAGACTTTCTTTTTACTTTATTTTTATTTATCTATTTCATATTTCTGATGTTTTCTGTTTTGTGTTTTGCTTTGCTGTATTGTTTTGTTTATTGTTTATTTTACATTTTTGTTTATTTTACTGTTTTATTTTATACATGATATACTATATACTTCTGTATAAAACACCTATTTTTATTGTCAAATTTTTACTGTTCATTTATTTTTCATTATCTGTTATTATTTCTGTTTACCTATTTTGCAAGTTTATCTATTATTTAGTTACCTTTTTCTTATTTTTGTTAACTATTGTTTTGTATTGGTCTATCAATTTGTATTAATTATTGTTTTCTTATTATTCTATCGTTATTATTTTTAAGTTTGGCTGTTTTTCCCCTTGTTTTAATGTGTATCTACGTTTTTTTTTTTTTTTTTTTTTTTTTTTTTTTCAAAATCAGTTCTGTTTCTTGTGCTATTATTTCCTAGATTTTATATAATTTTTTACAGTTTATTTTCTTTGTTGTATTTATTTTCAGATTTTTGTTTATCTTGATTTGTCTATTATTTTTCTAATTTTGTTGCCTAATACTGTTTCTTTCATAGTCGCATAAAATATACTATATATATTTACTATATACTTAAAATATTTTATTGATATGAACTCAATTTTGAATTTTGAATCTTTTTTTGTTTGAATTTTGTTTTTTATTTCTCGGGGTTAGCTTGCTAGCTTAGCAGTATGCCACCGATGCCCTTGCCAGGTCGTCCCACTGCTTCCGTACCGGGCACTCCCTGCTGAAGGCATTGTGGCATGTATCGCTGCTTTTCGCTTTGATGCAGTTACTGCATGATGGAGGCACACCCGACAGACACTCAGTGCACTCGGTTCTGAAGTGCGGTCCACCGCAGTGGCTGCATAGGTCGGCGAGCTGTTTACATAGCTTCCGGCCATGCCCGTACTCCAGACACCGAGTGCACTGCACCAGAGGCGACTGGTCCACAGCCTGCACTCGCTGCATGTCGATGTGGACGGTTCCCCGCTCCACTATTCTGCCCCACAGGATTGGCGACACTTTCAAAATTACGTGCTCAGTGTGCGGGTTTCTGGTCTTCTTCCGATACTTCACTTCTACTCTATTTTCCTCCTTACTCAGCCCTTCAAAGATCTGTCCGTTCTGTACCCTGAGACCTTTTACTATCTCGTCGTCCTTATTGTACGCCATCACACTTTTTAGAATGACCAGCGGATCTTTGTTGGCTACATCCTCCACATTCAAGTTCACTCCCGCCTTTTGCAGTCTGTCCCTGACTCTTCCTATTTCCTCCTTTGTCTTGCACCCGATTATCACCCTCTGGTCCTTTGCTTTCCTTACACTTTCTATTTTCATTCCCTCCTCCCTCGCATTCACCGCTATCCTGATCCTCTCTAGTACCTGCTCTCCCGTATCTCTTTCATCCTTCGAGCCTACCACCACAGAGTAGGTGGTCGCTCCTCCCATTGGCTTCCTAGTGGGTGGCGCGGCCACCACTCCGGCGTAGGTTTTCCTTTCTTCGTTCTGTTTTTCTAGGATCTCCTTGATGCTATTTATATCTGTCTTGTCTTTCTCCTGTGCCTCTAGAAGGACCTTCTTTAGCTTTTCCATTTCCTTCTTGTTTTCTTCGAGCAGTCTAGAGTGACCATCTATAATTTCGATCATCCTTCTCTCTTTATCTATCGTTTCCGTGTCGCTCTCTTGCCCATTCTTCTCCAACTTACTCTTGACTGTCCTATCCCTGTTCTCACTCTTCTTTGTAGGACATGAAATTTCCTTTGTGTTTCCATCCCCGTAGGGCTTTCCCTGTTCAGCGTCCCTCACCAGCCTGGACATGTTTTCCAAAGCTTCGAGAACCGCCGCTTTTATGTCCTTTCTCAGGTTCCCGCTCTCGTCCATCTTTTTCAGTGCCATTTGGTGCCACGAATGCGCTTCCCTGCCTCGATTGGCGTAAACTTTCTCCGAGTCCTTTCGGCCCGGTTCGGCTCGTTTCGGTTCCGCGCTTGTAGCGGCTAGACTCGGGGCAGGTTTCTGCTGTACTTTCGTCTTCTCCTGAGGTTTAGTAGCAGCGGTTTTGTGAGCGGATTTTACCTCAGAGGTCACTGAAGAAGAAGAAGAAGACGTTTTCCCATCTTTTCCTATCCCCTGTGGTGATTTTGCGGAAGAGATCCTCAGTTCGATCTCTCCAGCACTCCTTCGCACTTGGCCGTCCTTAGTAGGTTCAGACACTACTTTGGGGTTTGTATGCTTCGCGTTTGCCCCCGTCGGGGTGGTCTTTGACACGGGTGATCGGGCCGTAACGAACATAACGAAAGTATATGAAAATAAGCACGTTTATAATAGTTACGTTTGAGTCAATAAACTCTGTCTTAAGCTATAGGGTCAATAACCCAGTCCTATAAAGTTATAGTTGGTCAATAAACCTAGTCTTATCCTAAGTATAATGAGCTGATGTATAGAGTCAGCAAGTCACCAAAAAATTTCTAGTCCAGCAATCTAAATTAATATCTAAATAATTTGTCAGCGATACCGTGTTTAGTCTAATACAGTTTCAAACCAAAGCTAACTTGAAAGGTCGATTATAGTGGGTCAGTAAGCCCAGTCTTATCCTAAATATACTGAGCTGATGTATAGAGTCAGCAAGTCACAAATTTTTAATTCCAGCAATCTGAAATTTATGTCTAAATAATTTGTCAACGACGGTGTTTAGTCTGATACAATTTCAAACCAAAGTTGCCCTAAAGAGTCGATTTTTATAAATTCGTCCCAATAGTCTCCCGCGAGCGCGTTTTGCCCACTCTTAAAGCTACGCAAGCCGTAGAGCCCAAACGGCTCTCAATAGGGTATTGCTCTACCTCGGCACCTTAGTGCTTGACCACTGGGAGGAAGGGTGGGCGATTTTTCGATTTTCTTGTTCCAGACGGTCCAGAGACAAGAGACGAAGATCCTGCAGACGTTCCCGATGTTCCGGAAACCCGAGAACAGGTATTTAATAGAATTTTTTAACCTTAGGTTAGGTTAGGTTAGGTTAGGTTTTTGAAATTGAAGTTTTTTTAATTTTTTGTTTTTATTACAGGTGGGGAAGCCACGGGGGAGAAAGAAGACGCTTCAGGAGCAATTATTGGGTGACGATAAAACAATTTAGAAGTAAGTATTGGTGACTTTTGAATTTGGAAAAAATTTTGGTTAGGTTAGGTTAGGTTAGGTTTTTTTTTTTTTTTTTTTTTTTTTTTTTTTTTTTTTTTTTTTTTTTTTTTTTTTTTTTTTAACAATATGTTGCGCAAATTGATTGCGTTATAACTGGTGAAGCGCTAACGGTATACGCTTCACCAGCAACATAGGTTTTTACGTGGGCGAGGTGTTAACCCGCCGCACAACCCCCGAAATGCTGGAGGACCACACCCGTCGTTGGTCAGCGAGTCCATCGGACTTAGCCGGTTAGTGTAGCTAGGCTGTACTACCGACCATTCCCCTATCCGCCACCTTGGGGACGCTCCCCTACGCCGTGAGGGCCAGCGCGGGGGGTTAGGTTAGGTTAGGTTAGGTTAGGTTAGGTTTTTTTTTTTTTTTTTTTTTTTTTTTTTTTTTTTTTTTTTTTTTTTTTTTTTATATGCCATGTTCCTCTGAATATTTAGTCAGAGACTGTGTTATCCAACTTTTTGGGTACTATTTTTTGTGCACTGGGAGTATATCAGTAAAAAGAAATACTAAGTTCATATACGCAGTGCAACTTTATTAGTCCCTATTTCTTTTTAACACCCTTCCCGCCACTTCCCTGCAATACCACACAAACTCCTCTCTACTTTTCGGCTCTCTCATAATCTCCCTAAAATTCTCCTTAACAATTTTCCTCTCCAGTTTTATTTCCAAATCTATCCTTTCTTTCTCATGCACGGGGCACTCCGTCAGGATGTGGACGACGCTCTCCGCACAACTGGGATCGCAGATGCACGATGGACTCTCCTTACACTTGAAGCGATGCAAGTATTCGGAGAATCCACCGTGCCCCGTAATGATCTGCGTAGTGAGCGCGTCCACACCCATTTTCCTCACTATCCCGTACGCCTCCGTCGCGTCCGGGAAGAAGAGTTTGGTGACCGAGGCCGTCTCCCCGCTCTGATAGCGCCGGTTCCACTCATCAAGCGTGTCCAAACGAATTTGTCGCTTGACAAATGAAACCGGACACCTATCGTAGTCGGGTCTTTTCTTCAGCTTCAGTGCAGCCTCCTTTGCGAGTTCGTCCGCTCTTTCATTACCTGGCACCCCGGCGTGTGCCTTGACCCAGAAAAGGTCAATTTTCTGGCCGCAAATATCAGCTTGTTTTAGATTTGCTCTTGTTTTACACGCCAGGGGATGCAGGGAGACATTGTCCGTTATGGTCTCGAGAGCGGACCTGGAGTCGCTGAGAATGCTGCACCGAGCTTCCTTCCTCTCGACCACCAACCCCGTCGCCCGTTCGAGCGCCAGCAGTTCCGCTTGGTAGACGGAGCAGAACGGTTCCAGTCTCAGCTTTTTGCTGTGGGTCTCTGCGCTGCCTTTCCACAAGGACAACGCAGCACCCACTTTCCCCTCAATTTTTGACCCGTCAGTAAATATAGTTATCCCCTCTTCCTGAGTCTGCAACCGCTCCGCCCCATCCCCCAAGCATTCGAACTTTAGATCGACGTGCAGTGCAGGATGTGGGGCGTCTGTGAAGGCCACAGGCCTCTCCACCTCCCGATCGCCTATTACTCGCCGGGAATGCCCTTTTTTTACTTCATATAATGAAGCCGCCTCCTGGATCCTCAGATCCAAGGGAAGCAGCCCGGCGAGTATTAGTGCCGAGTTGAGGGACACTGTTCTATAGGCCTTCACAATTTTTCGGACGAATCCCCTTTGGACCGCCTCCAAATGCTTACGCACGCCGATCTTCTGTGCCGCAGGCGCCCACGCGCTGGCGGCGTACAAGACAACAGGCTCGACCACCGCAGTGTACGTCGTCCTCACTACCTCCGGGTGCAGTCCCCAGTCGACCTTGGCCGCCCTCGCGAGCTGCTTGTAGAGATTAAGGGACTTACGACAGACATTAGCGACATGTTCGTTGAACGTCAGTTTGTCGTCTATCGTAAGCCCCAGAATCTTTATTGACCGGGTGTGCTCGATGTGGACCCCGCCCATGGTCAGCGCTGGGGTGTCAAATTTAAGCTTGTTGGTAATGACCATCGCCTGTGTTTTTTGCGGTGCAAATTTGAGCTTATTTTTGACCCCCCAGCTCCGAACACGAGCGAGGATCACATTTGCCCGCTTTTGGACATCCGCACCGGTTTCGCCGGAGACAATGATGACGACGTCATCCGCGAAGGCTTGTCCGTACTCCCCCATGCTCTCGATTTCCCTCAACAGGGGGTCCAACAGAAGATTCCAAAATGTTGGACCTCCTATTGAGCCTTGCACACATCCTTTCTCGGTGCCCCTCAGGCACTCCGCGCCAGCATACCTCAACCGTACCTTTCTTTGTTCCAGGTAGCTGTCGACGAGGCGTCTGAGGTTCACCGGACAACCGGTCTCCGCCAACCTGCACTTTATAGCGGGCCACCACGCTGCATCGAAGGCTCCCTCTATGTCCAGCGATATCACCTCCACGATTTTTTTGTTCCGGCGTTCGTTTTCAATAAACTGCATCATGGCATAGAGAGAGTCCTCGGTGCTGCGCTGCGGGGTAAAACCGTACTGCTTTTGGCTCAAGCCAGGTGAGATGTGCCAACGAATTCGCCTGACGAGCATTTTTTCCAGGATTTTCCCAAGGACCGGCAAAAGCCCAATCGGCCGGTACGACTTGGGACTGGTATAGTCGGTTTTCCCGCTTTTTGGCAGGATGACGACGACCGCCTCCTTCCATATCGCGGGGAAACAGGCCAAGGACAAACACCTGTTTACAAGAGCGAGGAACAATGTGGGATCTCGCGATATTGCTGCATTACAGATGTCCGCTGTGAAACCGTCGAGCCCAGGCGCCTTTTTCAAATTAAAGCTTCCTGCGGACCACCGCAACTCCTCCATCGTGAATGGTGGATCGCATGGTTCATCATCTTCTCCATCATTCACTATTTTGGATTTTTCTCTAGTGAGCATGTGGTCCGCAGTGTCTCCCTTCTGGTCATCTTTCGGGTAAAACGTTTCGGCCAATAGGCTCGCGGACTCTTCTCCCTCAAGAGTTAAGCCCCCTGAGACCAGCGGCACATCTTCTTTCCGCACTGCGGTTTGTCTTAAGACGCGGTAAATACCGTCCCACATTGTTTCTCGATCCTGCCTGCCGCAGAACGCTTTCCAGCTGGCGGTTTGGGCATTTTGGACCTCCGCCAGGTAAGTTTCCTTGGCCGCCAAGTATTCCCCCAAAACCCACTCTCGGCGCGACGGTGCCGCGCATGATATTCTGCGCTTTTTGCGCATCACCTCTTTTTTCATCGAGGCCAGCTCCTCCGTCCACCACGGAAATCCTGTTCTTCTCTTATTTTTAATTTGAGGTATGGTTTCTAAACATGTTTTTTCTATTATTTGTGTATATTTATTTATTGTGTTTTCTAGTTGGTCTTTGTTGCTAATTTTGTTAATTTCTTCTTTATTTATGTTTTCTTCTTGACAAAATTGTGCCAGTTTCTCACGAAACTGGACCCAATTTGCTTTTTTCGTATAAAATTTTCTGGTACTACTTTTAATATCTAACCCTTTGGATTTTTTCAGATCGAGTTCGAACAGGATTGCCGCATGGTCGTAGGTCGTCGTGTTTGCCTCAACTCTCCAGTTCCTGACGCTGCCGAGAATGTCCTCCGAGCAGGCCGTGATGTCGACGCAGCTGGTGTACCTGACTCCGCCCCTGACTGTGTCGAAGGTAGGTTGCGACCCCTCGTTTAGCAACTGCAAGTTCAGGTCATCCAGCAGCCCCGCCACCACTTCCCCCCTAAGATTCCCTTCCCTACTTCCCCACCACGCACTCCACGCATTCACATCTCCACCCATCACCACTCTCCCCGGACCCAGCTCTTCAACAATCCTAGTTATTCGCTCCGCGTATGGCTCAATCTCCTTATCCCCCTCCAGATAGATTGACATCACCACAATCTCCCAGGCTTCGGTTCTTAGTTTAGCCACTGCTATGTTCTCCACTGTTAACGTTGGGTATTGGGTAATGTCAATCTGCTCGTCGAAGACCAGGATTGCCGCCTTAACTTTTCGACCCGCTTCTCTAGTGGTGCTCTGCACGACCCTTACACCGGGGTAGGTCTTCATCTCCCCCGCCGCTCCGATGTAAGGTTCCTGCAGCAGCGCCAGCGCCACCTTCCCTCGCCTTGCTTCCAGGACCAGTTCTTCTGTGGCCAGTTTGCTCCTCTGCAGGTTGGCCTGGATTACCCTGTAGCCTGCAGGTGTCCCATTCGGAATTGGGGTGCTGTCGTCCATCTGGGTGCCCTCAGCAATACTGCACCGACGCCCGCGCCAGTGCATCCCAGCGCCTTCTGACAGGGCAATCCTCACTGAAGGCGCTGTGATCCGCCGAAGCCATCTTCGCACTAGTGCAGTTAACGCATTTGGGTTGGGACCCTTCTCTCAGCGCCTCACACTCCGCTCTCATGTGCGACCCACCACAGTGCCCGCACACGATCTTAGTGTCGTGGCAAAACCGCCCTCCGTGGCCGTAGCCCAGGCACTTCGAACATTGTACCAGCGGCGACTGGTCCACAGCCTGCACTCGCTGCATGTCGATGTGGACCGTTCCCCGCTCCACGATTCTGCCCCACAGGATTGGCGACACCTTCAAGATTACGTGCTCAGTGTGCGGGTTTCTGGTCTTCTTCCTATACTTCACTTCTACTCTATTTTCCTCCTTACTGAGCCCTTCAAAGATCTGTCCGTTTTGAACCCTGAGGCCTTTTACTATTTCGTCGTCCTTATTGTACGCCAGCACACCTTTTAGAATGATAAGCGGATCTTTGTTGGCTACAGGTTAGGTTAGGTTAGGTTAGGTTGGGGTGGTGGTCAGGATACCTCCACGTGGTCCACCCCGGGCAACGCCGGCGCGTCCTTGCCGGCGGCTGAACTCCTGACACGGGGTCCGCACTCCGCGACATCGCGTTGAGAATGCGGACGCCGTTCTCTTGCCGCAGTCGCGGAAGAGACGGCGCAGCTGCGGAGCCTGACTTTTGGCACGCGGTGGAACGCTAGCCCTTTTGGCTCGCGTTGGCCCGTTTCTTCTCTGTCTGCTTTCAGACATGAGATTGAGGCGGCGCTTAGCTTCGTGAGGAAGAAAACCTCATCAAAAATTACCCAAATCTCACGGTCGGTGGGCGTGCCTATGGGATGTATGGCGGGGGTGAACCCCGTCCCAAGCGCTCACAAAACAAAAAACAGGGACCTCACCCTGTAAAAAAAAAAAAAAAAAGGAAACAAAATGAAATGGCGTCTCTGAAAAATAAACTACCCCAGGAGGGTCCCGGTTGCGATGCGACCGGGGAATCCCTCCCCACGTCTTCGGGCGTGGGCTGCCCCACCGTATCTGGGGGGGGCAAGAACCGCCATAGTGACGAAAGTCACTACAAAGGCTACACAGCTAAGTGTAGCGGTAGGGGAAGGAGCAGGGCCTCCAGAAGCAGGCCCCCAACTCCCGCAGAGGAAGGGGAACCAAATCTCCCTGCTGAGGAGTTAATAGACGAACCGGAGTTGGAACTCTCCGAAGATGAGAGCCTCCCTGAGGTTATGATGAGTGGGGACGGAGGGGGAAGCATACCCCTGAAAAGAAAAGCCTACGAGGCAGAAAAGGATGAGGCCAAGGCTGCTAAAATCAGCTCGTCCGCCCGAGGCCGCACAACGACACACCGGACTGCTGCCTGCGCCCGACGGCTATCTCCTGACCAACCGGAGGAGATCATTGACCGAGCAGCTAACTTTAGGCGAGAACCCGACGGCAACAAAGCGTCCGTGGTGGAGGATCACTTGGAAACGGTTCGGGCAGCCGCCAAAAGAATTATGGACGAGGCCGCAAAGTCCGGCAACCTGAAAGGCACGGTTTGGCGCGCGATGAATGAGGCGTGTCGCGAAATACAGGACGCCGCCGGCAAAATCGAGGCGCAAACCGAGGAAACGGAAGTTATCCGCATCCTTAAGGCGGATAACCGTAGAATGCGGGAAGAAATGGCTCTGCTTCAGCGCGAGACAAAGGCCCTCCGAAGGGCATTCTCAGAAAGGACGGGCAGGGAGTCGGAGCCAGCGGCGGCAGGTCCCACCATGGACGAGATTAAGGAGGTCCTCGTCGACTTTAAAGACTCCATATCGAGGGACCTCTTCATATCAATAGGAGGAATGGTCAACGATCGTCTCGCTGAGGCCGAGAAAAGGGGGATCCTTGCTCCCGCACCCGTAATCCGCCCGCCCTTAGCGGCGGACAGAAGGAGCGGCGGAACTGAAGTCCAACCTACCGCAAGGACGGAAAACAGGGCAGGCGATGGAGCGGCGGTCTCAACCTTAATGCCCCCAGCGAGAATGCCCCCAGCGAGACCAGGGCCGGCGCCGCGGGCCCCTAAAGAGGCCAAGGCTAAGCCTCAAACTCCGCAGCAGCCGAAGCCGGGCCCCTCCCAGGCAGAGCCTCCTCTGGAGCCTCAGGAGCAAGAGAAGTCCTGGGTTACAGTAACGCGGAAAGGCAAAGGGAAGGGCAAAAAGACCCAGCCATCAGAACCCACCCAGACTCGGGCTCCCAGAGTTACCCCTAAGAGGAAAACTCAGTTCACCCCACCGAAGTCAACGGCAGTGGTGCTGACCATCAGGCCGGATGCAAACACGGATTACAGGGCAGTTATGACCAAGGTCACCACCCTTGACTTGGCATCGGTGGGCGTGGACCACGTAGCAGTACGGGCCACTGCAACGGGAGCCCGAATTATTGAGATTCCCGGAGATGAGAGCGGCGCCATTGCTGATAAACTCGCCGAAAAGCTCCGGGAACTAATTGGCAACGAGGCAGATATCACTCGCCCGTACAAGACGGCACAGATGAAGGTGTCTGGCCTCAACGAGGGAATTACGGAAGAGGCCCTAAGAGCGGAGGTGGCGAAAACCGGGAAATGTCCACCGGAGCACATAAAAGTAGGGGCCACTAGAATGGCACTGGACCAAACCGGGGCAGTCATTGTTACCTGCCCCGTGACGGCGGCCAACGCGATAATCGCAGCCGGCCGCCTCAAAGTGGGATGGTGCTCTGCCAAAGTCAGAGGGCTCGAAGCACTGCCCATGCGGTGCTTTAAATGCATGGGCATGGGGCACACTAGAGCCCTCTGCCCCTCTCCGGTGGACAGGTCGGCAATTTGCCATCGCTGTGGTAAAGACCACCCTTCGGCCGAGTGTGACGCCCGGGAGCCCTGGTGCGCCGTATGCCATCAGGCTAAACTCCCGTCCAGGCACGTCATGGGGGGGAAAAAGTGTAACCCCCCACGCACCAGGGGGAAACTGCCCGCCAACAAGCAGGGCACCTCGGAGGGCCGCCCAATGGAGCACTGATGCCTAGACTGCCCTCACGCAATCTAGAGGTGCTGCAGTGCAATATCATGCGCTGCGCCCGTGCCCAAGACTTGCTCATGCAGCACGTGGCAGAATGGGGCATTAGTGCTGCCATCATCGCGGAACCCTACTGCGTTCCTCCTGTCCCCAATTGGGCAGGTGACACCACGGGACTGGTGGCGATCACCGTACCGCATGTAGGTAATGGGCCTCCTCTCTCGAGAATCGAGAATGGCCCGGGCTTTGTGTCGGCCAAGTGGGGAGACATCACCATAGTCGCGGTGTACTTCTCCCCCAACGAGCAGCTGCGGGCCTTCGAAGACTTCCTCGAGAGAGTGAGCCGTGCGGTGCGAAACGCGGCACCAGCTCCTGTAATAGTGATGGGGGACCTTAATGCTAAAAACAGGGCCTGGGGGTCCCCCCGTACTGACCCAAAAGGGGAAGCCCTCCTTGAATGGACGGTGGCACTGGGGCTATCGATCCTAAACCGGGGCGACGTCGACACCTGCGTGCGGCGCAATGGGGGTTCCATCGTGGATGTCACGTTTGCGACCCCGGCCATCGCCGCCCGAGTCATGGGATGGCGCGTCCTGGAGGACTTGGAGACCCTCTCCGATCACCGGTATATCCGAATGACGGTCTCCAAAACGCCCCGGTCCCAGTCGCCCATAGGAGCTGGGCAGGGACGGAGTAGATTCCCTAGGTGGAACTTGGCAACCCTCAACAGGGACATGGCTGAAGAGGCTGCCATGGTGGCCAACTGGAGAGAACCCCCGCCAAGCCGTTCCCTTGGCGTGGAAGAGAGGGCAACAGGCTTTCGCGCGTCGCTCACAGAAGTGTGCGACGCATCCATGAGAAGATCCGGTCCGCCGTCTGCCAAAAAGCGGGTCTACTGGTGGTCGGACGAAATTGCCGCACTCAGACGCACCAGCAACGCAGCCCGACGGGAGTATACCCGATGCAGACGGCGGCGGCACGGTAGAGACGAGGAGGAGCAACTCCACCACGCCCTCCGGGTGACCAAAAAAGCCCTGTCCACGGCCATTGCCAAGGCCAAGGAAGAAGCCCAGGAGGCCATGCTGGTCATGCTGGACAGGGACCCGTGGGGGAGGCCATACAGGGTCGTACGTAATAAAATGCGATACGCCCCCCCCATGACCTCATTCGAGCCGGATCTTCTTAACAGGATAGTCGAAGGCCTGTTTCCATCGGCCCAGAGATTTGTCCCCCCGACAATGTCCAACCCCGAGAGGGAGTACCCCGCGGTAGTGGTGCCACCAGTGACGGACGAAGAAATTGAAAGGGGAATTACACGCCTGCGGGCCCGTAAAAAGGCCCCCGGCCCAGACGGCGTCCCCGGCGCTGTCCTGCTGGTGGCCCTAGAGCATCTTGGGAGCCGCCTCGTGGAACTGTACGACGATTGTCTGTCGACAGGGCGGTTCCCGAAGCCGTGGAAAGAGGGCAGGCTTGTTCTGCTGAGGAAGGAGAGCCGGCCCGAAGACTCCCCATCGGGGTGGAGGCCTCTGCTAATGCTGGATGAGACCGGGAAGATGCTTGAGCGTATTATCGCATACCGGATCATCCAGCACCTTGAGAGCACAGGGCCCAATGTGTCGAGCAACCAATACGGGTTCAGGACCGGACGTTCGACCATTGACGCCCTGGAAGCCCTCCGGACATTTTCGGAGGATGCAATGGAGGACAGGGAGGGGGCCGTGGCCGTCTCGCTTGATATAAGCAACGCCTTCGGCTCCCTTCCATACGAGGTGATCGAGGAGGCACTCCGCTATCATGGGGTGCCCCTCTACCTAAGGAGGATCGTAGGGCACTACCTAACTGAGAGGGTAGTGCTCTACGAAGAAAAGCGCGGAGCAAGGCGAGAGAGGGCGATGTCCTGCGGTGTTCCCCAGGGGTCCGTGCTAGGACCCCTGTTGTGGAACATCGGTTATGACTGGGCCATTCGAGGGGTTCCGCTCCCCCGGATGGTTATCATCTGTTACGCAGATGATACAATGTTAGCCGTCCGGGGAAAAAAGTTGGAGGATACCCTCAGGAGAGCGGAAGCCGCAGCAGACCTGGTAGTCGCTCGAATCCGGCTACTGGGGCTAAGGGTGGCCCTAAACAAAAGCGAGGTCATCGCCTTCGGAAGGGGAAAGGCATGGAAGCCTCAGGCCGGCTCGTCCATCTCCGTTGGCGGAGATATGGTCCAGGTGAAGCCCCACGTCAAGTACCTGGGCATCATACTGGACCAGCGCTGGAACTTTCGGGAGCATTTTAAACAACTTGCTCCCCGCATAGTCGGCGCAGCATCGGCCATGGCGCGGCTGCTGCCCAACGTCGGAGGCCCTGGTGCTCCGTGCCGCCGGCTGTACGCGGGAGTCACCCGCAGCATGGCGCTGTACGGAGCGCCCATATGGGCGGCCAGGCTTTCCGTAGCCAATAAGGCCCAGCTGCGGAAGCCACAACGTATAGTGGCTCACCGCATGGCTCGGGCCTACGTCACGGTGGCATTCGCAGCGGCATGCGCCCTGGCTGGCACTCCGCCTTGGGAGATGGACGCGAAGGCCCAGGCTGAAGCATATTGGGAACGGGCACGGAGGAGAGCGATGGGTGCAAACCCAGCCCCCGTCGAGCTAATGGCGGTACGCCAACTGGCCGTAGATAGGATGAGGGAGAGATGGAAAGTCGAGCTGGAGAATTCCCCATACGGGGTTCACACAATTGCGGCGCTCCTTCCATCTCTCCAAGAATGGTTGGATCGGAGACACGGCCGGTTGACGTTTCGGCTGACGCAGGTAATGACCGGGCACGGCTGCTTCGGTCACTACCTGCACAGCATAGGACGGGAAGCAAGCCCGGTTTGCCATGAGTGTGGGGAGCCAGACGATACGGCCCAACACACTCTGGCAGACTGCACAAGATGGGCAGTGGAAAGGGAAGAGATAGCGGCTGTCTTCGGGCACCGGGACTTTTCGCTGCACAGCGTCGTTCAAGAGATGCTGCGCAGCGAAACGTCATGGGACAGTGTTGCCTCCTTCTGCGAAACTATCATCTTGCAAAAGGAGGAAGCCGAGAGGGAGCGTGAGGCGAGAGCCGACGCGCCCCAACACCGGCGAGGAAGAGGACGAGGTGGCCGAAGGCGGGCGCGCTTCGCCCGTATCGCGCCACTATAGCTGGGCCGAAAGGCTAAGCCGGGGGGCGTCGTGGTAGAATGCAATCGCGACCCCATGGCGCCCCCAGTAACGGCATGTGCGCGAGCACCGCGGGGTTTAGTGGGTATACCCCGTCCTTGTTAGGACGGAAAAGCGCTCTTTTCAGGGCGCCGGGAGTCCCACACACGCCCTCTGTTCTTTACAAGCAGAGGGTACGGCTCGTAACGAGTTCCCCGCGTAAAAAAAAAAAAAAAAAAAAAAAAAAAAAAAAAAAAAAAAAAAAGGTTAGGTTAGGTTAGGTTAGGTTAGGTTAGGTTAGGTTAGGTTAGGTTAGGTTAGGTTAGGTTAGGTTAGGTTAGGTTAGGTTAGGTTAGGTTAGGTTAGGTTAGGTTAGGTTAGGTTAGGTTAGGTTAGGTTAGGTTAGGTTAGGTTAGGTTAGGTTAGGTTAGGTTAGGTTAGGTTAGGTTAGGTTAGGTTAGGTTAGGTTAGGTTAGGTTAGGTTAGGTTAGGTTAGGTTAGGTTAGGTTAGGTTAGGTTAGGTTAGGTTAGGTTAGGTTAGGTTAGGTTAGGTTAGGTTAGGTTAGGTTAGGTTAGGTTAGGTTAGGTTAGGTTAGGTTAGGTTAGGTTAGGTTAGGTTAGGTTAGGTTAGGTTAGGTTAGGTTAGGTTAGGTTAGGTTAGGTTAGGTTAGGTTAGGTTAGGTTAGGTTAGGTTAGGTTAGGTTAGGTTAGGTTAGGTTAGGTTAGGTTAGGTTAGGTTAGGTTAGGTTAGGTTAGGTTAGGTTAGGTTAGGTTAGGTTAGGTTAGGTTAGGTTAGGTTAGGTTAGGTTAGGTTAGGTTAGGTTAGGTTAGGTTAGGTTAGGTTAGGTTAGGTTAGGTTAGGTTAGGTTAGGTTAGGTTAGGTTAGGTTAGGTTAGGTTAGGTTAGGTTAGGTTAGGTTAGGTTAGGTTAGGTTAGGTTAGGTTAGGTTAGGTTAGGTTAGGTTAGGTTAGGTTAGGTTAGGTTAGGTTAGGTTAGGTTAGGTTAGGTTAGGTTAGGTTAGGTTAGGTTAGGTTAGGTTAGGTTAGGTTAGGTTAGGTTAGGTTAGGTTAGGTTAGGTTAGGTTAGGTTAGGTTAGGTTAGGTTAGGTTAGGTTAGGTTAGGTTAGGTTAGGTTAGGTTAGGTTAGGTTAGGTTAGGTTAGGTTAGGTTAGGTTAGGTTAGGTTAGGTTAGGTTAGGTTAGGTTAGGTTAGGTTAGGTTAGGTTAGGTTAGGTTAGGTTAGGTTAGGTTAGGTTAGGTTAGGTTAGGTTAGGTTAGGTTAGGTTAGGTTAGGTTAGGTTAGGTTAGGTTAGGTTAGGTTAGGTTAGGTTAGGTTAGGTTAGGTTAGGTTAGGTTAGGTTAGGTTAGGTTAGGTTAGGTTAGGTTAGGTTAGGTTAGGTTAGGTTAGGTTAGGTTAGGTTAGGTTAGGTTAGGTTAGGTTAGGTTAGGTTAGGTTAGGTTAGGTTAGGTTAGGTTAGGTTAGGTTAGGTTAGGTTAGGTTAGGTTAGGTTAGGTTAGGTTAGGTTAGGTTAGGTTAGGTTAGGTTAGGTTAGGTTAGGTTAGGTTAGGTTAGGTTAGGTTAGGTTAGGTTAGGTTAGGTTAGGTTAGGTTAGGTTAGGTTAGGTTAGGTTAGGTTAGGTTAGGTTAGGTTAGGTTAGGTTAGGTTAGGTTAGGTTAGGTTAGGTTAGGTTAGGTTAGGTTAGGTTAGGTTAGGTTAGGTTAGGTTAGGTTAGGTTAGGTTAGGTTAGGTTAGGTTAGGTTAGGTTAGGTTAGGTTAGGTTAGGTTAGGTTAGGTTAGGTTAGGTTAGGTTAGGTTAGGTTAGGTTAGGTTAGGTTAGGTTAGGTTAGGTTAGGTTAGGTTAGGTTAGGTTAGGTTAGGTTAGGTTAGGTTAGGTTAGGTTAGGTTAGGTTAGGTTAGGTTAGGTTAGGTTAGGTTAGGTTAGGTTAGGTTAGGTTAGGTTAGGTTAGGTTAGGTTAGGTTAGGTTAGGTTAGGTTAGGTTAGGTTAGGTTAGGTTAGGTTAGGTTAGGTTAGGTTAGGTTAGGTTAGGTTAGGTTAGGTTAGGTTAGGTTAGGTTAGGTTAGGTTAGGTTAGGTTAGGTTAGGTTAGGTTAGGTTAGGTTAGGTTAGGTTAGGTTAGGTTAGGTTAGGTTAGGTTAGGTTAGGTTAGGTTAGGTTAGGTTAGGTTAGGTTAGGTTAGTTAGGTTAGGTTAGGTTAGGTTAGGTTAGGTTAGGTTAGGTTAGGTTAGGTTAGGTTAGGTTAGGTTAGGTTAGGTTAGGTTAGGTTAGGTTAGGTTAGGTTAGGTTAGGTTAGGTTAGGTTAGGTTAGGTTAGGTTAGGTTAGGTTAGGTTAGGTTAGGTTAGGTTAGGTTAGGTTAGGTTAGGTTAGGTTAGGTTAGGTTAGGTTAGGTTAGGTTAGGTTAGGTTAGGTTAGGTTAGGTTAGGTTAGGTTAGGTTAGGTTAGGTTAGGTTAGGTTAGGTTAGGTTAGGTTAGGTTAGGTTAGGTTAGGTTAGGTTAGGTTAGGTTAGGTTAGGTTAGGTTAGGTTAGGTTAGGTTAGGTTAGGTTAGGTTAGGTTAGGTTAGGTTAGGTTAGGTTAGGTTAGGTTAGGTTAGGTTAGGTTAGGTTAGGTTAGGTTTTTTTTTTTTTTTTTTTTTTTTTTTTTTTTTTTGCTCTATACCTCCAACGTTATCGGAGTTCTTATTTATACAGTCATACTAGTTCTCGCTCTTTTTCCTCTCGCACGTGCATTCTACATTCTTTGTTCTTTCTTTCATTCCTCATCTTTTATTTCTTTTATGGGTGGGTTTGCCCATCTAACTATCTATTCTAATTTATATAAAAAGACAGGGTGGTTTTCTTTATTTTTTACAACAATTTAACAGTTTCATTATGCTACTTATTCTAATACATTTTACAAAGTTGTCTTACTCTATTTTCTTATTCTACTGCCTTAATTTTATTCTTTCTTTACATTATTTTTCTTATATGATAGTCTACTATATACATCATTATATAATGCTATCATATTACTAAGTCTTATTTCTATTGATTACACTTTTGGCTATTTTAATGCAGTATTCCAAGAATTCTTGTCTTGTATCTTTTTGCTCTATTATTTTACTAATGTTATCGATTTCTAATGTTATCCCTATCTTACTCTCCAAGTCAAACCTATCCATGGCGTGGACGGGACATTCCAGCAGGAGATGGGCCACCGACTCTATCACGTTCGTGTCACAGATGCACGATGGGTTCTCCTTGCATTTGAATCTGTGCAAATACTCGGAGAACCCACCGTGTCCGGTTAAAACTTGAGTTAAGGCCCCCGTGGGCATGAGTTTCCTTACTAGGTGGTGTGCTCGCACCGCGTCCGGGAAGAATATTTTAGTGACGGCTGCAGTTTCCCCCGTCCCGTATCTTCTATTCCATTCGTCGAGCGTCTCCTTGCGGATTTGTCG
Organism: Endotricha flammealis; assembly: GCA_905163395.2. Classification (NCBI taxonomy): domain Eukaryota; kingdom Metazoa; phylum Arthropoda; class Insecta; order Lepidoptera; family Pyralidae; genus Endotricha; species Endotricha flammealis. The sequence goes on along the minus strand of LR990871.1, from coordinate 1,401 downwards.
TTTGACGAATGAAACAGGGCATAGGTCGTAGTCCGGCTTTCTTTTCCCATTTAATGCAGCTTCTTTCGCCAATTCATCCGCCCTCTCATTACCGCTCAACCCTGCATGCGCTTTGATCCAGAACAGTTCCACTGTCTTCCCATGTCTTCTTGCAGTTCTTATGTTGCTCTGAATTTGCACCCCTAATGGGTTGACCGAGTAGTGGTTCGTGGCGGTTTCCAGTGCCGATCTTGAGTCGCTATACACTCCAAAGCTGGTCTTCGTGCTCTTCAGAACCTCGTCCGTGGCTCGGCATATGGCAAGCAATTCGGCCTGGTAGACCGTGCAATAGGTCGGCAGTTTTAATTTGTGGCCTCTGGTTTCGGAGACGGTATTCCATACTGATACCGCGGCTCCGACCTTCCCCTCCAGTTTACTACCGTCCGTGAAGAGGCGAACTTCCTGCTTATTCTGTGCCTCTACTTGATCTTGGTCTGCCAGGCTGATGAATTGCATGTCCATATGTTCCGCCGGGTGTGGGGCGCTTTCAAATGGCACCATCTTCTCGGTCTCTCTGTCCAACAGCTCGGGTCGAGGTACTCCTTTCTTCGCCTCATAGAGCGCTGCTACCTCTCGGACCCTTAAGTCCAAGGGTAGTATTCCGGCTAGGAGTAGCGCTGCGTTTAAGGAGACTGTGCGGTAAGCGCCACACATCTTTTGGGCGAAGCCCCGCTGTACAGCGTTCAACTGCTTTTGAATGCCGATTTTTTCTGCGGCTGGTGCCCAGACACTCGCCGCGTACAAGATTGTGGGTTCTACTACGGCCGTGTAGATTATTCTGATAATCTCTGGGTGCAAGCCCCAACTCACTTTTGCGGCCCTCGACAGCTGCTTGTACATATTTAGTGCTTTCACGCACGCATTAGCCACATGGGTGTTGAAAGTGAGCTTGCTGTCAAGAGTCACTCCCAGGATTTTTATGCTCTCCACCATTTTTGGTTAGGTTAGGTTAGGTTAGGTTAGGTTAGGTTAGGTTAGGTTAGGTTAGGTTAGGTTAGGTTAGGTTAGGTTAGGTTAGGTTAGGTTAGGTTAGGTTAGGTTAGGTTAGGTTAGGTTAGGTTAGGTTAGGTTAGGTTAGGTTAGGTTAGGTTAGGTTAGGTTAGGTTAGGTTAGGTTAGGTTAGGTTAGGTTAGGTTAGGTTAGGTTAGGTTAGGTTAGGTTAGGTTAGGTTAGGTTAGGTTAGGTTAGGTTAGGTTAGGTTAGGTTAGGTTAGGTTAGGTTAGGTTAGGTTAGGTTAGGTTAGGTTAGGTTAGGTTAGGTAGGTTAGGTTAGGTTAGGTTAGGTTAGGTTAGGTTAGGTTAGGTTAGGTTAGGTTAGGTTAGGTTAGGTTAGGTTAGGTTAGGTTAGGTTAGGTTAGGTTAG